>CM041730.1:11736701-13075035 GCA_023373845.1 Nibea coibor
TGTTTCCGACATTCCTATAAATACTCTCCTAACCCTCCACTTTGTTTCTCATGTTCTGCGTCCCTCCTGTCTACCCATTTCTCTCCTCCATTTCTTCCTCTTTGCTCTTGCTATGGCGGACTCCCCAACAAAGCTTCCCCACAACGCAGCAACAAACCAAAGAAGTTAAAGAGTTCCTGCTTCTCTCGCAACCTTCTAGTTTTGTTAATAAATCATTTAAACTTATCTTATTATTGATGATATTATTGATGTTTTACTGACTCTAGTCTTTGTGTTTGCATCTTGGGTCCACAACCGTTCAAACTAAGTCCTCAAATCAAAACACATGCGGTTAAGATACACAAATGAAGTGAAGGCGTCTACGCAGCGACTCACAAGTGGCAGCCTTCTCGATCCACGCTGTGCTTGTGAGCCACGAGGAACAGTTTGTAACTCGTGACTCAGATCAGTTTGTGACAGCGCATGTCATTGTCCTTGTGATTACACACCACTGTGCCCTTTTTTTTTATTACTGAGTTGTACAGTACAGCTGCTGGTCGTTTATCTGCCACAAGTACTGTCTAATGAAAAATATGGGTCTTGTGCAGAAACTCACCACTCAACTCAAATGACTACAAACCACAGTGTAGGAATTCAGTATGCTAGTACAAAACTAAACATTATTCCTAACAACACCCTACACAATAATTATTCTTTAGAGATGAATGCTTCTAAAGGATTAATCCCAACAATCAATTATGTCCACTAAAATATATTGCACACGGAGGTTATTCTAATATGCCACAGACCTAAACACAAATGTACCTTGATGTTGCAGTGGGATACATGCTCCTTCTTTATCATGAACACTACAGTCAGTCTCTGATACACCATCCTGCTGCCAGAGAGCAACAATAATACAAATATAGAATAAACAATACTCATTCTTTCATTTAATAAACTTTTTTTTCCAAGTGCTGAAAGAAAACAGTGATCTTCAGTGTTTTTTTTTTTTTTTTTGCATATAAAATATTTTATTCTAAACCTTGTGAAAAGTTTGTAATGAGTTGAGGTGAAACACCCACATTAACATATTAACATACCGGAAACACATGGTTGCCATACTGAAACTCAAAGCCTGCGATTATAGACACATCTGATCTATAAACACTGGAAATAACATTTAAAGTAGCATGCAACACTTGTTTTATTTTTTTGTTGTTGTTTGTTTTTTTAAAATATGCATGTACATGACCCAACCACAGCCCCCCACCCACCCCTCCCCACATGTATACTGGCATTTATTTCTTTTTTTTTTTTTTTTTTTTACAGATGGGCTTATTGGGAATTTAAAAGTTACAGAATAAACAGTTAAATCTGTTTGTGTTAACATGATAGATCTCATATGAAAAGATTTTCATGCATATATTTTAGGAAGTAGACCAAATCCAAACCAAAGTCGTGGTTTATGAAAAATGGATCTCGATATCACTGATGCACTTTTATTTTTACAGTTTTTTGAAAGAACATGATAACACTGTTATCTACGAATGTGATAATCATGTGTCGTTTCTTTTTTAAAATAAATTAGAGAAAGCTGCTTCGAAAAGCCTTTAGTTATACCCACTTAGCTAATTAAACTTCTTTGCATACATAAATCACAATGTTGAATCGTGTGCTTACATTCATAATGAGGCATCTCTCTGCCGTCATGAATGGATAGATACATTCAGCATGCTTGAACTGGGATTTTGATGCAGCCACAGACTTAATTAAAAAGTGTCACCCTGGGAAAAGAAAACAATGTCATGTGAAAATGCTTGCGTGGGTGGAAACGAAATGAACTACTTTCACAAAAAAAAAAAAAAAAAAAAAAACCCTGAATGCACACATGCATTCACAGGCTCTCACACACACGTCTCCTCAGATGCGTGGCCTTACATGGCCTGACATATTACATAATGCTCTTTCGACTGCACTCCTTGACTTTCTTCAGCGCTGACAGCCTGTGTCTTGCTGGCTGTCAATCACGCGGCTGACTGGGAAAAAGCAATAGGACGGCTCTTGGGGGCTTCACTTTGAGCAGCTGCACTAAGGCTTAGATTGCTTTCCCTCCAGCAACGTAACGTTAATGTACTTACAGCCTTTCGTTCAGTGTATTGCCAGTCAGCACATCATACTGTAAGTGTTTTGATGCTATTGATTGCTTTATAGAAACACACGAAGAAGAACATAATGGTGTTTTCAGAAACACAACCGTGTTTGAAAGAGTCTCCTGTCCTTATTTTTGTCTTATCGTCTTCACAAACGCTTTGTGACTCCTCTTTGACTTGATTACACATGACAGCTCACGACCTGAACAGTCAGTCAGGCTCTGCACAAACCGGGAGATTCAGGGCAGAAAAAGAGCACAAACCTGTAACCCACTAATGCTGTCCCACATGGAGTTGCACCAGCTCTTTGCAAATCCATTGGCACGTTTATGTTTAAAGTCTTTCCTAATTTCTTACTAAATGTTAGCTAGTTTCACACTTCGGTGTGGCCATTAAATCCACAGATGGTATAAACAATCAACGTCATATCCATGACGTCACCCAAAGGTTTCTGCCATCTTGGCAGTCCTGCCTCTGCCACCTCCCAGCTAATCTAAAAATGGTCAAAGATGTGGATCGTCGGTGGACCTGAAATGACCTATAAAGACCCAAACTATTTTTTTGTACCAGGCTGTAAACATGTCTATTTTTGCTTGGGCATTTGAGGAATTGCACTTCTACTTTTCAAAAACCTAAGCAATTACTTAGCTAAGATTTGATTGTGTAAATTGACGGCCATCTCTAATGCCTTCAAATCAAAACTTAGTTTAACGTGGCAGACTGACAGAGGACCTACAGCAACTGTAGATATAAAAGGCTCATTTAAAGGTATTTCAGATGTTTATATACTAATGAAAACACACAATCGTCTTCCATTTCTGCCACATTCTGCAAATAGAGCATACACCTGACACCCTGGAGCTTTTTAATTTAATTTCATGTATAAATCTCCTGATTGCCTAAATTAGAAATAGGCAAAACTTACAAAGAGCTGGTGCAAAACAGTTTCCTGCCATTTAGTTAGAAGAGAATACAATAAAATTACACAGGATGTTAAGTTGCCCTGAAAACACATTCGTTTCCAACTGATAAATTATAGACATTTGGTATAGCAGGTTTTGCCACATATGGCATACTGTCTTGTTAGTCACGCTGTATTGTTTTTAATGCTACAAACTGGAAATAGCACTATCAAATGTATTGAGAAGATTACAGCATATCCTGCTGGATAAAAGCACTGAATAACACCATACAATTAGACACACAACCCATTCAACTGAGACACACCAGAACCTAAAATACCCTCACATATCAAAAGCAATCAGCTCGTATCTTTGCAGAAATATGCATGAATTTTAAAATGTGAAATCAAAATGTATCCTGTATTAAGGATCAAAGTGAGATATCAACACTGCCACTATGACATGGCCTATTTCCATAATTTTTAATCAACGCCAAATCAGCCGCCGAGAGGCATTTATTTAAATCAGAGCTTCTATTTCAACTCACAGGCCTCCAAAATATTGATAATTTAGTTGTGATATACAGCAAACAGAGGTTACTGATAGTGTACATTCAGTATTGGCAAGAGCAACTGAGGAAATAGTCCCTTCAACTTCATATCTGACGGTAGCAATAAAAGCTGCAACATCGTGAAAAGCAGTCAGGTAAAGATATTGTATACTTCACAGCCTCAGAGCTTTCATTGCTACAGTACCATGCATGCCCAAGATTTGTTTTCCAATATGGGGGGGGGGTGAAAAAAAGACAGTGTTGTCGGACCAAATGCTATGTTTCAGATTCATGAAAAAACATAACAGCGGATTCAATTTCTGGAAACCTGCAGGAAATAACAGAAAGTACTCTTGATCCTTTGATCAGACTGGAGACATCTCTGATTCCTCTGTCAGAAAAACAGCATCATTACTTTGGTATAGGGGAGAATAGGGACTGATGAGTGAGCCTGGCACTGTGTGGTTAATGTAACTATCTCAGCACTTTAAGACTGTTAGTTAATGGCTAATTCACACTGGAAAACACGTATGTGACATTTCCCCCGTTGCTGTGCGTCATGTTTTCTTCTTAAAATGAGATAAATGTCTTTCCATTGGCCTTCTTCCCTCCAGATGCCTCCTGTATCTCAATATCCATATATATTATGTGTGTCTTTATTACAACTGTGCTCATATATAACAAGTATGAGTGGACAGACAAAGCATTGCTGAGCCTTTCATGCATCCCCATCCTCACATGAGCAGTGTGGTTTTCAGTAAGGCACAAGTGGATTATTCCTCAGGGTGAGAAGCTGAATGTCAGTCATGGAGGAGGAACAAAAAATGTCAACATTCGTCTCTTTAGCGAGGGCGGACTGACCGGCGAATGAAAGGCAAATCAGTTCATACCGGAAGAAGTGTAAACGAAAAGAAGAAGAAAAAAAACAACACATTCCTTTGTGTTAGCACAGGACTGCTGCCTCGCCAGGAGCCAGTGATCATTGTTTTATTACAGTGTTTCATATCGGTGAGGATCCTCTTTATCTGATGCAGATTTCAAGGCCTCTGGAAATCAAACACGAGATGAGCACAGATACATCTATTGCTTTCTAAGTTTAATGTATGTATTTCTTTATGTGAGTGTATATAAGAAGAAGATGTCCGGTGTGTTGCTACCCCAACATGGGCTTTCACTTCCGTCCCGATCATGAGAGACGTTTGTCAAACTCATGCCTCTGATACAATCGTAAGTTCCAGTCTGGAGCGGCCCGCTCCTGATTTGGCTCAATCGCTAGCACAGCTGTCGATCATGTTGGCACTGATGTAATGAAAAGAAGTCAGACTCGGAAAACCATGAGTAAACACATCATCAAGTTTTTGTGGGTGTTAAATACGAATGTGAATGTATGAAGCCCGATGATTGATCTGTGTCTAAGTCACTCTCAAGGTTTTCAATCAGTGATTGGAGCACAATCCACTTAATGAATGCGCATAGGTACCTTTTCGTAGATGCTCAGCCAATAAGCACAAATGTGTGTGTGTGTGTGTGTGTGTGTGTTTGTAAGCTCTGTCCTCTGCTCAGCTCCAAAAATCTCATTTTCATGCTGCTCCTCATTTTATATTTTCGATGATGGCGATCTCCCGCCGGTCGGCGTAGTCTGGGCTGAGACCGTTCAGGTAGAGGCTGCCATTCTTTGTCAAGGGCCCCGTGACGGGACTCAGGGAGAGAGTCAGGTTGGGGTAAGTGTCTCTGTCCTCGTACAGGTTGGCCGACAGTGTCCTCTTTCCAGGGGTCATTTCCTGGTTAATGGACGTGTTGATACCTAGCTCGGATGACAGCTTGCGTTTAATGGACGCAGCACGCTGGAACTTGTCATAGATGTCAACGCTGAGCCGCCTGCGGGTCTCTTTGAATTCTGCTGACACGTTTGCTGTCCACTCGGCTGCGTGAGCCCGAAACTCTCCGACCTGCAGAGAGAGACCGAAGATTGATGCCCGTAGCTGATATGATAAAATCTATTATAATATTCATAAATCAGAAAATGTTTATTTAATGTTGTCTGAGTAGCGATGGAAGTTAGCACAAGTAGATTTTCAAGAGGCGACTATAAACAAATCAAGACGTCAAAGAAATCAAGAAGTCAAAATGTGTGTTATAGAAAATTGTAAATGTAATGTAAAGGACAAAATATGAAATGCAGGACCTAAAATACTGTTCACACCTACACAATTAAGTGAGGCCTTGATGTCCTGGAACATTTCCACGTCTATGTAGAGTAAAGGAGCTGGAAATGAGAGTACCAGCATTTTTTATTTATTTATTTTTTTGTCCGCTTCGTAATGGTTCATTTATGACTTATAAATCATGCACAAAAGCCTCGTGTCTATTTTTGAATCTATTCATTGGCGTCTGACAGAATAGGTTAATACAGCTGACCACCTAAATGTGAACAGCTCACTAATAATATATGGAGTTCACGCTTGTGAACATAAATGTCATGTCCATTAATCTGTTCAGACTCCTGTTTAACAGCTCTGGCCTTAAGCATTCTTTCTGTTTCTTTCTGTCTTGGAGCAGATGGGATGAGGTTGCTAGTTGTTGGTTATTATCTGAGTTCAGGTGAACTTTGATTTCTTGCTGAGAGTCAGATGAGAAATTTAATACCACTGTCATATCTGTATGTTAAAATCGAAGCTAGACTAACAGCAAATGTAGCACCTGCCTACCTAAAAACATTAGATCTAGTTTGTTTGATCTATGAAACATCAAAACCAGCAGAGAACTCAGGAATTACTTCTCCCCATGTAAAACTTTCTGTGACTGAACAGTTAAGATAAATCCAAGCAGCACTCTCCATTGCAGTGAAGTGAAGTCAATGTGGAATTTCCAGAAACTGCAGTTCCTAAAATGTCCACTTGAGGCTGGCTGCAGAAGTGAGTCAGTCTCCATAAGTTATGTTAAAATGTCCAACTTCACAGCAGAAATAAACATGTTTACAGCCTGGTACAAAAAACTGTTTAAATTATATTAAGGCTTAAAGTTATGTATAATAACAGCGTGACTGTTTTGATTGACAGGTGGCTAGCTAGGTGGTAGCTTGTTTGCGCCATTCAGTCCACCTCAGGTCCACGGGTTCACAGCAGTGATATAACATCCCTATTTATATTGTTTATGCATAAAACAAGTGGATTAGGGAGCTTTAGAGGTGGCAGATTTTTCTCACCTTTGGACAGAGCAAGACTTTTTTGCTAAGCTTAACTGGCTGGCTGTAGCCATATATTTATTAGACAAATATGAAAGTGGTATACATTTTCTGATTTAACTCAGAGCAAGAAATAAGCTTTATTATTTTGCCCAAATTCTAATTCCTAACTTTTTGTCTGAGTTAGCTACCACATAATCTCATTATGCAGGAACTACGCTGTCATAAAAACCCTTGTCTGTTGCGTGGGTACAGGATAATGGGACTAAAAGCAGACACCTTTGAATTAGAAGAGAGTTTAGAAGCAGGCTATGGTGTTCATTCATTGTTATATTCAGTTATACAAGAGATGTGCAGATGTGACAAGCTGTAGACACGCTCGCACCTTCCCCACGCATCACTTCATTGCCTAGGTTTATTCTAAACCTGTCTGCAGGAGTCTGAAGCTATAAAACAAAGAAATGTTCTCTGTGTGTGAGCAGTTTGTGACCAAATGACCCGGGTTTCCCGTGACTATGTACTGTATCGGTTCGGTTTATCGTCCCTGAGAGGCAACGGAAGGGATCGGGACGATGAACACATCGTTTATCTCACCTTCATAATCCATTAGAGCTCTTTCTCCTGGCTGTTTAAATATTCATTAGGCTCTGAGGTGTGCTTGTTTAAAGTGGACCTCTGTTCAAATGAAGTGGACTTGCGTTAAAATTTATTGGCCGTCTCTGTATGCGTGTGCACATTAGACACACACTACAGCACAGTACAGACTCGAGGACGTGCCTTCGCTTCCCTTTTCTCACTTTCTCTGCCTCATCTTCCTCACTCACCCACCCACCTCCCACTGCAGCTCTCGCTCTCAGTAATGTTTTTCCCTGTAGACCTCACAGCCGCCATAGCCACGCTCCTAATTGCACTGTACAAGAACTCCCGTTGTGGACTGCCATATAGCCCATATATGAAATAAAGAAGTGTATTTCCCTGAATGTGAGTGTGTCTACATGGATTCGTGGTTCTCTCTCTTTTTACATGTGAATAATGAAACTGCCAGAACAGCAAGGTTTCCTATTACTCAGGAGCAGCACAACAAATATTTAATCCAACTTTTGATCTCCACAGGGCTCAGTCAGGTTGGTGATTGAGATTCATCACTTGGGACTTATGGCTTGAAGAGTAAACTGGAAAGCACTGTGAGGTATTACTCTGTCACTATCAGGGGAGACGGATGCGAAACCCGTGGACTTATTGCAAACATCCCTCCACCCACTATATTGTATTACTTAGTTAGTCTGATAGATACGTGAAGGGTTCAACATGAAGCCGTAGCTGCAGTATGAAGTAGTTTCATTCAGTTAGAGCTGCACTAGTACTAGTGAGGTTTTCTCTGAATATGAAGCAAAAATTGCGTTAACACCTGCTGTTAAAGTTGGCACTTTTCAAACAGGTTTTAAACGTGAACGATCATGTTTCATAAATGATCTGGCAAATAGGGTGATGTCAGACAAACATGCAAAACTTGTGAATCCGTGTATGACTGTTATTCACTATAAAATTTGAGGGCCATGCAAATTATGTTTGTCAGTTTCCCAACAATGAAATGCCCTTGAAATACGGAAGAAACTCTTAGAAAAACAGTACTGTTTGCAGGTCTGTAGTGCCACTTTAAAGGACTCAGTATGCTAAAACAAAGTGCTTGTCAGACCGTCTAAGAGCTTCTAAAACCACCTTTTTGAAACGGATACAGATAATCAACTTTACGCAGTGATTGGAAGGAAAACAAAGGTGTGAACATAAGGCAGGATTTGAACTTGTCTCTCAAGCTCTTTTCCATCGTGGAAAGCCAATTTGTATGATTCATCGCATCAGGACTGCAGAGAGTCAGACAAGTCAGGCAAATCAGGCAAAGGAAGCAGAATTCATGGAGACGAGGCTGGAATACAAATGGAAAATGGCCCTGAGGTCTCAGACCCACAAAACCCTCGGGCTCACTTTGCTTTTCTTGATTTGATCATTTGTACATCTGTTTGGGAATTTTCACAACTAACATCACATATCAACTAACAAGGTTTCTACATTATTACATTATCTTGTCCCTGTATTTTATAGAAAGCCAAAGTCTGTTTTTATTATCACTATATTACAGGTGGATATTCCTTTAACAGATAGGGTCAGGGGACCAAACAGCAAAGTTTTGCCCTCAATAACAGGCTACTACGGAGTCATACCTTTGCCCTCCTAGGGAAAGACATTTGGTATCTGTATCTGTGAAACAGCCATACAGTGCCTGATAAATGTGTTTCCAAGATAATACTGCACATTTGAGAGCGGCCTTTTATTGTGACCAGCCAAAGGCACACCTGTGTCATGGCCATGCTGTTTAATCAGTGCGTTGATATGCCGCACCTGTCAGGTGGGACGGATTGTCTCAGAGAAGTCTTAGATGTTTTACTTCATCTCATGAAAAATAGAAACAAAAAGAAAACTGAGTCAAAGTTTTATTTTATGTTGAGCATCACTGCAGCTTGGTTCATCAGTATGTGAGACTGCGAGTCCCTTTAAAGTCTTTTTCCTCTCATTGTCGAACAGTGACACATTCTGTGAGTCAGGCAGTTGGATGTGATCGATGGACTGAAATATATTTGGTCTTGGGGGAAAAAAAAACTTGATCAATAAGAAAATAAATTAAAATTATGAAAACAGGCGATCTTTGTCTCACAACATCCTGTTACACCCTCCTGTGAAAAAACCTTTCACCATGGTGAAACTTAATTTTCCCTCCATTACCAGAGAATGCTTCTGTCACACTGGAGGTGACGCAAGTGGGAGATAATAAGACCTCCCACCTGCGTCACCTCTACCGTGACATAACCCACAGCACACCAGCACATACTGTACCTCCTCTTTAGTTTTCTTGGAGATGACCCGGAACCAGTCCCCAATCATACTGAGCACGGCCGCAAAGTACGCCAGGCCCACCAGGATCCAGAACAACACCACCGGCTTGTAGTAGTCCAGATACTCTGGAGTCTCCGAACCACCTAAAGACCCGCCTGCAGAACCAAAGACACAACAAGTTGGTTACACGAATCCGTTTTTGTGATCTGAATATCCCGAGTTATGTGTGTTACCAAACTGAATTATTCTGTGGAAGAACAAGCAGGGATAATTTTACTGGCCTGATGTGCAGCCAGTTGAGTAAAATGGGTCTTAAGCTTTCAGACTTGTATCATTTAATGAGCCTTGGTCTCTCCATTTTCGAGGGGAGTCATTCTTTCTGCTGTAGTGTTACCTTTAATTGCCCCTCAGTCATGAGTAGGACCGTTTTGTAAGAATGTATGAAATATGAAGAGGGAGAGAAATTCAGAGGAAAAAGTAAAATGAGTACAGCTGCACAATGTCACATAGAAAATAAAATATTCAAGATCTTTCCCCGCAAATCTATTTGCGCGCTCTAAAAAGGATTTGCATGTGACTATGTAAAAATATGCATATACTGCAAGTAAGTAAACATAATTTTTGTTTGTTTACGGGAGAACTCCACATGGTTCTTTGATATGGAGAAAAAAGCAATCTCATTTTTTGGACAATTTATTAACATTTCATGAACAGCTCAGTCAAAAGTTTAGCATGACGTTAAAATAAAAATGAACTCACTATGTGTGTATACAAGTCAAGATGTCTGACTGATACAGAACATGAAACTTCACTGGCTGCACGGACTCACTCTGCTTTACATTAATTATACAACTCGTACTCTCAGTACATTTATATACTCCCACTATGAGCTGTATCTTTGGATGAGCCTTCCATAAATCAACCGAGCACAGGCTGCTCGCCGTGCAGTTAGATAACCACCCATCACAGCAGCAGTTTAACAAGCCGCAGTCCAGGCTGATTAGTTTACTCTACAGTCTACTACAGACGTTGGCACAGGTGGCATAATCTGATCTATAATGATTAAGCACGCTCGGGGAAGTTTAATCCAGCAGCTTTACATCTGTCTTATTGTCTGTCAAGCAGATCGAATCAAGGTAATACACACACGCAGACAAACTCTCACTCACACAGACACGTGTATAGTCTACACTGTGTATAAAGTGTTGTTATTAATTTATATATTACATAATCTCTGTTATTTGACTAAAATGTATGAATGAAAACGCTCCACGTTAAATCATGTCGTCATATCAACATGTTACAGGATCAGTTATTAAATTAACAGTTTGACATATTGGGACAAGCGCTTGTTCACTTTTTTGCGAAGAGTTCGATGAAAAGATCGACACCTCTCTCGTGTCTGTACGGTAAATATGAATCAGTAGCTGGTTAGCTTAGCTTAGCATAAAGACAACAGCTAGCCTGGCTCTGTCTGTCGTGTTTGTTTGACCTGTGCAACAAAAAAAAATAGAAAATAACAATTTGCCAACATTTTTGAGTTTCTGCTTGTTGCCTGGCAACAGCTCCCAGCTGTAAAATGGCACTTCTGACGGTGTGCGAGTTAAACAAACAAAACGTATTAATATTATCATTATTATTTACTAGTCTTTATGCTAAGCTAAGCTATCTACCGTACAGACGTGAAAACTACTCAGCTGCTTTATGTCTGTAATTTATAGTATGTTAATTAGTATGCTAATAGTATGTAATTTATAGTATAGTATGTTGCAGGGATTCAGATGAATTCTCAGGATACATGTGTCATAATGTGAAGCACAGAGTCAGACTGGCAGACTGAGCTATGACTGAGCCATAAATACGCTGATTCTAAATGGGGCATAAAAATCAACGGTGGGCTATAAATCAGAGGGAAAAATCAAGTGACCTTTTTCACCAGCAACAAAGTCTCCGAAGCCAATTGTGGTGAGGGTGATGACGACAAAGTAGATGGACTCGAGCGTGCTCCAGCCCTCTATGTGCTTGAAGATGACGGCCGGCAGGGCCACGAAGATGAGGCACCCGAACAGGATGAAGAGCAGCGTGGAGAAGACGCGGATTTTCGTCTGGCTGACTTTCCACTTCTGTAGGGAGGAAGAAGAAAAGATAATATCCACGTACAGAAAAGAAACTTTTTAACATAACCAATGGGAATGAGAGGAGAAGGTGAGAAATTTAACACTCAGAGCAGGGGAACTGCGGAGAGCAGAGGCTATGAATGCAAACAGTGGTGAGTATTGGTGTGATATAGTTTGTTAATTAGCCAACATGGACGTTTTTCAGTGTCCTCCGCACGAACAAGACCTCTCCTCGGATGATTGTGGAGGAAATTAACACTTGAAAACTGCTTATTTCCCTCTCACTGATTTCCCACAGGCTTTTATTTTCTTTTGCTCACTTCACATTATGATGAGTCACTTCCTCCGGGCTCTTCTTCTAGGAATACATTCACTGTCTTCCAACCTCTCAAAAATCAAGCTGTCAAGCTCATGTGACATAACTTTCGCTGTCAGATGGCACGCCCACCCGAGCTGTGGAGAGGTGGCAAATGACTTGATGTGCCTCACATGTGCTATAATGGGGATGACTTATCAAATATTTCACATGCAGTCATAGTGGCACATAACACGTGGATTAATTACAGTTACAGCCTGTGCTATCCGCTGAAAATACTATTTAAATTTCATGTGAGCCCCGCGGTCCTTGTTTTGCATCACAGTTGCTGTCGTGTATTCTGTACGCTGCTGTTTCTCTGCTGCCTTTTCCACTCGACGTGACTGCGTTTGGTGCCCTTTTTTCCCTTCCAGTTATGTAAGCCCAAAGCACAGCCCCAACGGAGGGGGAAGCATAAAGTGCAGCCAGACATCGGTTCAGTCTGTGATGTCTAACGTCCTCGCTGCACTAGAACAAAGTACAGTACAGTAATGTGCAGTTTAAAGAGACCTACGGTGAACTAAATTATGGACTAGTCAAGCTGAGGTGGTTTCTCAGCCAGCATCTTCACTGCACGGCACCTCATTCAGCAGCTGCTACAGTACATTTATTTCCATTGTTGTAGCCAGCTGACAACCTCTCTCCTCCTCCCCCGGGAGGGAAGCCACGGCGCCAGCAATGAATCAAAATCATAATTAACCTGATGCTGCCAAGTATTTTTTTTAAAACTGATATTGTTGGTGCTTTTATGCTGAAAATGGATGCTCTGATACTGAAATCAGCACTGTTTTCAGACATTTATCATCCCTACATCCACAACGACATGTGCAAATTACAGACAGGCAGATACAAAAGAAGATCCTATAAAACTGCTCTGGAGCAGAGCTCAGGCCTAAATGTCTCATTTATAGATTGCAGGCTTGTCATATTGATAGAATATTTATTTACAACCGCACATAGGGGAACAAAATGACACCCAGATTATGTTTTTATTATCAACATAATTAACATATCTGGTGGTTCACACGATGTGGATACTGAAGCGGTGGCCTGGGTGAAGTGTTCGCTGACAGTGTTTGTTTTCCTGAAATATTAGCTCTGACTACAGTATGTCAGTCAGTGTAGAAACTGAACTGAAACATGGCACCGTCCCCTTGAACTACTGTCAAAAGAAATCCTGTTTCTCTCTAAAAGCAGCTATGTGTATCCAAAATTGTGCTACTGTGACACCTGTCAGCACTCTGAAGTGTTTTAAATCGCTGCTGATGGTCCCCTATGGAAGAAAGGATTTCACTCCCCAGTCCTGTCCTCCCTTTGGGCCATGATGTTAGCTGGTTGTTATGACTCCTCAGCCAACATACTGTTCATGGCTCCAATCACAGTCGGCCAGATTGACTGGGAATGTGGATGTGAACAGCTAGTCACCACCTAATTAACTCTTCACATTGATATAAAGAAAGATGTGTGTCTGTGTGTGTGTGTGTGTACTGACTTCTGCTCTACTGCTCTACTCATACATTATTGTAACTTTTGCTCACTTCAGCGCAAAATCTTGAAAAAAATGTTAGAATACAGATATATTCACACACTGGAACTTTTCCCATCATGCATTTCTCATGTAACCTTTTAAAATAAAACCGGGACTTGCTTGTACATACATTAGAACAATGACAACAACAAACTATTATGTATTAGTTAGTTTGGTTAGAATTGTTTCCATTGTTGCATCTGTGTCTGTTTTTATTTTGGTTAACAGCTTTGTGTTACATCCATCTGCGCGACTGAATGACTTTTCATCATTGTCCAGTAAAAGTAAAAGAAGAGAAACACAGACACCTCATCCATAATGTAGAGTACCAGTTTTCACTTTGAGAAGATGAAATAAACGCTGCTGCATTTAATCATTTCAGTATGAGAACTTGTTGACAGGCTCTGCTATCAGATCCTCATCAGCAGGCATTTGATTTCTTCAGTTTTTCTGTGCGTTTTTGAGTTTCCAGGAGAAACTTAATGAATAACCATCAACCAGACTGTCGTGCAGAAGCCATATTATATTCTCTCTTCGATTGGTTTCCAGGCAACCCAAAAACGGCATCCAGTTATTCCAGGGAAAAACCATTTTTTTCTCGTTTAGTGTTCTTTAACTTTGGATAGCGCAGTTTATAGCAGCTCTGGTAATATCATTTTACAGCCGCCTTTGCATCAGCTGGATAATTAAGACGTCAAATATGACTGTCGTCAACATAAAAATGGATCATTGCACAAGCAAGTAAACGCACAGGTTGAGGGGCAGATAATCAAACTCAGATAAAGAAAAGGAGCTCACCACAATCATTTTCTCTACTTTTGCGATGCCCTTCCCAAAAATGGTCCCCAACTGGTCCCCGACTCCGGCCAATAAGAATCCAAATAAGGGAATTCCCAGCAGAGCATAAATGATACAGAAGATCCGCCCACCTTCTGTGTGAGGAGAGATGTTCCCAAATCCTGTCAGAGAGGAGACACAGACAGTGGATTAATTCAAAATGTCAGAATGAATTAGCTTCAACGTGCATAACATATGGTGGTTGCTGTTACTGTATGTTGCTGCCATACGTTATGAAGAGGATGTTGTAAATTCCCGGTACAAGGTACAGGATGTCCTGCTGTAACGTGAGTGGGACTATTTTATGGGAGTAAATATGTATACCTTCTTATAAAAGACAGATATTCTGTGTTTTGAGAGAGTATTGTGCTTGTTTTGCACTTGCAGCAAGCAGTCAGTATTTTTCCCTTTGAGGGCTTTATCTTGCTACAGTCTTAATTACTTTTATGCATTTATCTGTTTTAAAAGAGGATATTGTATTCTAAGTATTGTTGAGTCATGTCGTGCTTGTAGAGTGTGCTGCTGAAACCATCTTGGCAAGCATGTAGCATTTTATAATTTAGACACAGAGAGATTTTACACAGAAGGGACCCTGTGAATGATCTGTTTCTCTGGAGTTGCAAGTATGTGGGTTTATGTGTGGCTATCATTTTTTTTTTCTGAAGGAATGTGTTTTGATTGTTCATTTATATTGCATGCAAGTTTTATAACTACGTTCAGGAACAAAGACCATGCCTTGAACACATACCATTTCTAGACCTAAAGTACTTCTTTTTCTTTCTTTTTCTCTATCTCTCTCCCATTTCCGTTCTTTCTCATTCATTCAAATACACTAACCACTGGGGCTTTAATCCACAGGGCGACGACGAGACAGCTCCCCCGCTCAGTCTCAACTGCCTCCTGTCTTCCTGCCACCAGCTGCCGTGTCTGAACTCCTCCCTCCGTGACCATGATTTCTCCTCTCATAACCTCAACCAAGATCCCTAGACTCTCATCCCACCATCCCTCATCCCTTCCACAGTATATCATCGTGGGTTGCCTTTATAACCCTTTCTAAATCTATCTGCAATACCAGTGCACATATTATGATCACTTCTGCTCTTTTTGTTTGATACTCTTCCTGCGAGGGAACAGAAAGCGTTTATGCAAGAAAGATCCTGTGAATGCTTTGTTTATCTACAAGCACAGGGCAGCTGTGCACGTGTCTTGCAATTAAGCACTGAAAGACAGTCCTGGGTCCTTGTCCACTATTGTAGCACCACACGCTATGAATGTTACTGCTACTTTGTGTGCTACTTGTGTTATCTTATTAGTGCACATCATATTTTAACCGAAGCTGGCATAAGAAGTTTAAACCTAATCGGGCAGACAAGAAAACTTTGCACAAAACTTGACCGTGTTATGTCATCACTGCAGATAGACTCAGCAGAAACACTGGTGAACGATGGAAGTCATGGAAAAGCTCCGCAAGCCACTCTGGTATGAGTGAAAAATGTAACAAAAGAAGACATACAGTGTGCTGTATATAGGTCTTTTGTATGCACACACACACACACACACACACACACACACACACGGCTATCACTGGTTCACTGCCTTTCATCTTCCCTCCAAATCCATCATCATGGATGCAGCAAGAAAAACAGATGTGGCTTAGAAGTCCATATCCTGTTAAACAAAAACCCAGAGACCCGAGCCTTACGTAAACCTGACTTCACACATCCAACAACACCCCACTTCCATTATTTAACGTTTCATAAGGAGACTGCATAATGAACTACATCCACTTTTCTATATTAATGGAGTCATCTGTCTCAGGATAGGAGCTGCAGGGTGCCTTCTAATGGCTTTGCGGTCTCACGTTGGAGTGGAGTGACACTAAATGTGAGAAAAATTGTCAATCAAGTCTAATTTCGTGATTAGTTCAATGGGAAACAGGATGCCAGATTAGATTTTCACACCTCTGGGTGCCTCTGCCGCTGAACAAACGAGAAACAACAGCAGCTCTTTGATATGATGCACTCACCTCACCAAGTTTTGCTAGGCAAGTTCAGAGCTAGCGTCACGCGCCGGAATAAGATGGTGATATTTAGAGACAACCGACTTTGTTTTCATTAGGTTAAAACATTTTTAAACTGTTTCAGCACTTGAAAGATGTTTAAAAATGTAAAAACTTAAGAAAAATGTGGATGTATATGTAATAATCATGTGTGATTTCAGTATTTGGATGCTATATATTTGGCTGAAAAGGTTAAATTAGTTTCACACAATAATGTAGCCTGCATTAATAACACATTAACATGTGACATAGTCTGTACTGTCTCCTGGACAATAAAGGCTTAATGACTTCCTTCCAAACTCATTAAATGATGCACGGTGAGAAAATGTCTGTGGCATCGTTTAACTGAGTGACTTTATTAGCTTCAAACGGTGTTGATTTTGTTGTTCGGATCATTTTATTACAAAAAAAAGACTGAAATGAATTCCCGTCCTCGTGGGTTCCAGGTGGTATCAACATTATCTGTATTATTTTCAACTAGAATTAAGTGCGCTTTCGTTAATTAGGCACGCTAAGATGTTGTCCTGGATGGATTTCACATTCAGATTCATGATTAAAGAACAAAGAGGATGTTTCTTTTTTTATTTCAGAGATAAAATGTAACAATGAGTGGGCTGAAAAATGCTTTGCCTCAACACTGCACATCCAATTAAAGATCTCGGCGTAAACACATCAGTCTGTGTTTCTGTCCATGCTCGAGCTGAATCGAGGGAGGCCATAAGAATACAAGAAAGAGGGCAAAGTGTAATGTCTGGCTGGGATGCTGGTTTGTTTGATTTTATTGTATCTCTAAATAGTGTGTCCCAAACAAAGAGTGCACACACTTTCAAAACAGATTCTGATTTCTTTGCACAGGAGCATTTTGTACCAATCATGCAAAATTATAATGACTGCCAACAGACAGCACAGTAATTATGTGCTGTTTCCACTAACAAGCATCACAGGTAACATACACAAAAGAACACCTGGGAGTGAGGGTTCTGCAGCAGCATCAGTGAGAACTTTATGTATTATAATAACCTCCGCGCACCTTCGCCCTGCAACCTTTTCTAGATGTTTTGAAAAACAAAACAAATCTATATGTGCTCAAAACGAATTTCAAGCCACAGAGCTCCCCCTTTGTCTTTTCGTGAGAACACATCACAAAGCAAACATCGGTAAATCTGCCTTTTGGAAAGACTGATCCTCGACTAAATCACTGCGGCAGCTGAGTGAAAAACAGAAAGCCAAAATACTCAGTCTGAGGTAAGCAAAAGGAAAAGCCACGTTAAAGCTTTTAGTCTCTGCCTACACTCAATTACCCTTAATATGGCACAAAAGCACACATATTTTCCAAGCAGAGGGCAAAATCAACAATCAATTACTGTATGCTGTGCTATCTTCTGACCAGGGGTGCTTTGACAGCATCCTGGAGAGGTGAAGCAGAGCTCAACAGCCCACCAAACAGACTCGCTGATATGTTAAGGTTTGCTTGTGTGTGTGTGTGTGTGTGCTGTTGCTGTAGCCAATAGATTTTTGCAGTTTCGGTGAGCCTGGTGCACTGCAGCAAAATCTGGCAGAGCTGCTAGAGGCAAAGAAATGTAATGTTCTTCCCAAATATTGATGAAGCCTGCAGTCTACCTGCACACATTCGTCGTTCATCTGAAGAACTCGCTAATTTAATTTACCAACTACGGAGTGAAAAAAATGTATTTCATCTCAAGGTATAATTACATTTTCTGACTGGAGGATGAATCCTTACAGGATGCTCGTAAATGTAAAATGGAGTCCAACAGGCCACTGAACAGAAGCACAGATCTATCAAGGTCCACTTGGAAGAGCCAGATGAGCTGTCAGACTCTGTGTGTGTGTGTGTGAGCTCCTCCATTTTCCTGATTAGTGAGCTCTTACAGCTGGAGGTGACAGAGAGAGTCTCAGGCTGTATGAATGTGCCACATGATCAGCTCCTTGATTACAGCAGCTAAGGGCAAACGAGCTCAAGCCCTTAAAAAAATCATGTTGTTTTAATGTAGTGTCCGATCCTTCTGAAGCTGCTGCATCTCTGAAAAGCGATAAACCCACTGTAAAACTGAGTGTATATGCACTTAAAACATTCACCTTTATCACTGACACACTTTAGTTTCTGGTATATTTCTGCAGAGTGCGCAGGATCTAGTGGTGCTGCCGATTGCAGCTCTGCTCGTTTCACTTTCTTAACATGAAGGAGAAACTATGGCGGCCACAAAATGTGCAAAATATGCAAAAGCCCTCAACAAATGAGTGACCATGATATAAAAATATTGTACATTGTAAGTAATCGGAATGGAAATATAAGAGTAAAAGTAAAAATAAAAATAAAAATAATGACACAGCCCTGGTGAGCAGTAGTGAGTCGAGACAGGAGCTGAAACTACAACTATTATCAGGTGGTGCAGGTGTTATTGAGCCTGACAGTGGCCGGGATGAAGGACCGGCAGAACCTCTCCTTCTCACACCGCGGAAAGTGCTTGAGAAGTGTAATTTTTCTACTCCAGTGCAATTTCATGCCAAAATGGTCATCAGATTTGCATTGTGCTTCAGTTGGCTTACGGCACGAAGGGGGAAAATATAAATGCGCTGTCTGTCTCTGCGCTTTGTATGTCTTTAAAAAAAAAAAATGCATGTTACTGGTGTGAAATACTGCCAGAAGCTTCCACAAGGACGAGAATGAGGACCGAGAGTGAGAAACCACTTACCGATGGTGGTGATAACAGTCCCAGCAAAGAAAAACGAGGAACTAATGTCCCAGAGGCTCATCTGATTGGATGAATTTCCTGAAGGGTTCACACCTGCTCGGACTGCTGAAACCACTTGCTGGAGCGGAAAGCGAAAAAAACAAAAAAAACAAAAAAGAAAACAGAGAAAAAAAGTTAGCACATAATTCAGCGTTTCCCAGTGGAGACTGTGGCATGAGGCGGGCGGAGAAAATTAGCAGTGTGCAACAACCAAGATAGAGAAGAGAAATAATGAGGACATCTGCCACCTTCATAACATGCACAAGAAAAGGTTTGAATTATGAATATCTGCACTTTATTTAAAATTAAAGATCAAAGTCGTAGTTACGTATATCACTGTGGGCTGAAAGGAAATAACCTGCATACAACATTACAGCAAATTATTAATTTAAGCACGGCTGCTTGAGCCACACCCACTACTTAGACAACAGACACAGTTGTGTACAGTGTGCCTCAGTTCGCACAGTAATGTTTAATTCGATAGTCTAGGTCAAACACTTTAACATGTTATAATGTAGGAAGGCAAAACATGCCGGCAGGCACTGTACAGGTGTGGTGTCACAAAGAGAACGAGAAAAAAAATGGATTTCAACTCAGCCGGCTTCTCAGCTACAACCAGAGTACATAAGGTGTGAATAAAGTGCAATTACTGTCATGTATAGTGACACAAATAGGCCATTAGCACAACAGGGTGTGCGATTTGGTTATAGATCTAAGTAATAAATTACACCCAGTTTAGAGCTTGCTGTTATATTACGAGGTTTAAAAGTACAGTACTCTCCTGACCTCCGTTCCCCATTTACAGCTGTTACTCACACATCAGATCTGATTATATCCAATCATCTGATTACAATTACATCTAATCTTATTAAATCGTTTCACATGTAGGAACAAAAAATACAACATTAGAGTTTAACAAGCCAGCCTGTGCAACAATCAACATCTTGTAAGCCCTTACGCTACCCATTACTAGACTAAAGGGGATACTTTACCCAAAATACTGGTATACTAATATGATTTCATGTCATTCACATCTGTTTTGATGCTTCTTGTTGAAGAAACACGGGTTATTATAACATGCAAGCGTTTTGTTCGTCCTCTAAAGTTGTTATTAAAAAGCACAAAAGAATGTCATTTCAAGTTGATTGGGGCCGTGTTGTGATACCAGCTGGGTCAGTCCTGTGATGATTAGTTTTTCCCAGGTGACTCTAAGTGTGACACGAGTGTCGGCTGAGTGTGAGAAACCCGGCTGTGCAGGAAACAGAAGAGCAACATGTTTTTCTCGCTCGGGGCTGCGCTCTCATGACAGGAGACAAGAGGGTGGATGAAGCCACCAGCTGGAGGAAAAGCACACCGCTGCATCTCACAGCCCACGATCACCTAAACATAGACGCGAGTAGCAGTCAAGCTCAGACACTCAAAGATGTGCATCAGCAGTATAACTATAAACCTAAACCTAACCAAACTGGGAATGTTACCTGTTTCTCAGTAGATTTTATTTTGAATGTGTAATTAGACGTTGCATATTTATTATCGCTAACTTGACCGCACTAGAGGGGAGGATACTGTGACCGTGTCACGTTTTGCCTCGCCCAGTCCAGGTGGATGGTGGATGGTGTGCCAGCAAGACACATTTTATGTTTTCAGTCCACACTCTGCTGCCTGGAGGCTGGATATGCAGTTTGTGAACAACAATCAATCAACATTTAAACGTTAGAAAACACTGTTGAGACAACACAACACATTCCACACTGTAGAATATAACTATCGGGGGCCTTGCTCCTCTGTCAAGACTTCAGCTACATTACAAACCTTTGCTTCTTGGCACACTTTTGTTTGAAAGTCCAACTGGTCATTGTATATTTATTTAGGTTACGTTGAACACACTAGAGTATACTGTGTCAGGATCACATTTTGCCTTGCTTAGGTGTGAAAAGTCTGCCTGTACTGTATACATACAGTATGATACAGCGCTACTGTCTGAGCTACAGCCACCCGAAAAAAGTCAAGGAGGGGGTCTGGGTGTCATCCCCTATGATATTTTGAGAGTTAGTCACTTTACTTGCAGCATTCTGGTGCATTTTTATGCACTAATTTGTGCATTTTATGCAGTCCTCTGCTACTCTCAACATGAATGTGAAAGAAACCATAAAAGTACAGCACAGTTGCATTAGTTATATTAAAGATTAAAACTTCAGATCACGCATAGGTCAAATGTTTAGTCTGTCAAAATAGATTAAAATTAAAACATTAAATTTGGAAGAAGGAAAAAACCAACTGACAAGCTAGACCGCAGAGACCACCGCGGTGGATGAGTGGACAATACATTTACTGGGGAAAATACACTTTTAATGTCAAACTGATCTGAATAACTTTCCTGGGTGCAGACATTAAGATGAAATCAAACTGATCCAGAGTGAGGGGAATGTTACTTCAGGTTAGCCGGTCCACAATGGATGACAGAAAATGACAAACCGTTTCTCATCCAGCTGACAGGACTGATGCACTGGTTCCACAGATCTGTGTCTGGGCAGCCTCTGTCCCCATAAGAAGTGCAACAATGAGGCTGAAGGACGTTCATTCTTTTTCCACAGATTCTGATTTGATACTTCTCTCATGTCTCATGAAACCCCTTTGGATTCCTCATGCCTTTCTGAGCATGTGAAAAAGTAGTGTATTATCAGAGTAGGGTGTGCAGGAAAACTCATACCGATCCTGCTATAATGGAAAGTGTGACACGCTCACAGCGACTATGGGGTGCGAGGCTGAGTAAATGGTCCACTCCTCCGTATGCTGGATTAATCTGAGCTCAGCGTGGTCGCTTCAAACTGGCTCTGTCAGTTTGCTGCAGTAAGACAAAAGGTTTCTTGGCCCGAGTAGATTCTCGAGATGAAGAATCATTACAGAGACAAATGAAAGGGAAAAACTCTGAGACCTCAAGAGACAAAGCAGGAACTGCTGCATTGGTACAAATTCTAATAAATAGCAGAGGAAGACTTTGCTGGACTAAAGCTTTTATTCCCCTATGTATCAGTGTTTTTTTTTTATTCAGAGTAATAAAAAAGATCTAATTCTTGTGTAGTGCCCTTGAATAAATGTACTAGTGCAGGAGCTCTTTTTGATGATCTCCATTATTTGTATTTAATATCAATAAACCTTCAGGAACAGAGTAGTAATGCTACAATAATGATGTTCAGTACTGCTTACAGTCCTCCTGAACTACCGCGGTCAGCTTTTTCTGAGTCCGCCCATGCACGCACACGCAGTTTTGGGTCATCGCGGTGTCAGGGTGTTGTCTGATGTGATTCATCATCCTCAGTGAAACTGAGGGAGCTTTCATTAACCCACGACTGTCGAGTGTGATAAGGAAGTAAAAGATCAAGTGTGTAAAAGCGGAACTGGATGAATAATGCATTGGAAAGTCAGCACTCATGAACCGGCACACAAGATAACCTGATACAGTGGGCCAGGAGGTGAAGAGGTAGGCTGGGCTGATGGCACAGAAGCACTACCAACAACTCAAAGGGTTAATTTGCTCAAAATACAAAAAAATACAAAGAAAAAAATGTGTATTTTATCAACTCCTCGGCCCAGAGTCATTGTGCCAGTACAGGAGACACAATATAATATATGTCACATAGCGACATGGTAAATACGGGTGTGGAATTTACATTAAATCACAGGCCTGACACTAACCTTTATCTTTTTTTATTAATGACAACCGTGATATTTCCCTAACCTTAGCCATAGCTTA
Organism: Nibea coibor; assembly: GCA_023373845.1. NCBI lineage: Eukaryota > Metazoa > Chordata > Actinopteri > Sciaenidae > Nibea > Nibea coibor. Next base: position 11,759,762 of record CM041730.1, read on the forward strand.
GTTGACATACACTGTAGAAATTGATAATGGGATAGTGATAAAGTGGAGATATCCTCCACCCCAAGGCACCAATGTACTGTACATGAAAGCTATTTTTGTTTATGGTGCTTGAAAGAAGGCGGCACTCTCCAACAAGTGTCCTTTAGCTCATTGTCTTTGTTTTACAGCACACAACTACACTGTTCTTGTTACTCTCATGTATTGTACAATCCAACTTGACAGTACAGGCACTAGCTTCAGTGTAAAGATTTTACCCAGAATGAACCAAAAGGTGAAGCTGATCTGGTTACACGCATGCAGATGAAACAAATGTATTCACAGACCAAATAATCATACCGAACAAAGGTGAACACATCAATAGTGCGCGTTTGAACGTTTTATCTGGGCTATTCTGCCCTTAATCATTTCCAAAATACAACAAAGGAGAAGGTTCAAAGATAAAATCCTGAAAACCCACATTCACCGTGCCTCAATAAACATCATTTAGCAAATCACACAATCAGACTTGGCTTGGCTCAGTCATCCCCTTTGTTTCCCGGCCAAAGCAGGCCATATTAATTCACTGTTTTGGCAATCGGTTATATGCATGGTAGCTATGGCCAAGGGAAATGATAAGACAGGATCATGTGAAGACCACACTGGCTGTCTCCAAGCCAAACAGCCAGGAGAGGTTGAATCGTCAGAGGTTTTCTGACAACACTCTCTTTTTTAATTACTCCCTTTGAGAGCACATCTCTCCACAATCCTCTCCTGACTGGCTTTTGATCAGTGGGAGCCTTCAGAGGTGTGTGTGTGTGTGTGTACATAATTAAGTAAAAGTGTGTGGGGGACACCTGTATTGAAGCTGTTTATCAATAAATCATCAGAAGAGAAATAGTTAGCTTGAGGAGGAGGCTGAACTCACAGTGCTGATGGATGATGCACAGAGCTGTTTGGTCAGACTGCTGTCTGGTAAAATCGCAAAGATAGCAAGACTTTTGTTAGGCACAATTAGCTGGATGGCATTCGGAAAACATTTAAGCGCTCTCAAATGTCTCCTACGGGCAAATTGCCCAGTTTTCACAAGCTTAAAATCTTGAGTCACTAATCAATTCTGATCATTTTGCAGTTTGTGAGAGCCTAGAGTAAGACGTTTTTTTAAAACTGTAATGAGCACGGACTGATTCAGTGAAAAGGTCACGGATAGAAAGAATCAGGCCTTACAGAGGGCAGTTTTTCTGAACTTATGGGTGTACTGAGACATGAGCCTTAGATGGAACAGGTCATACAGTACAGAAGATGATGTTTGTTGCCAAATTTACTTGTCTGGCAGCCTTTTACTTTCTACTTCTCTCATGTTTTCTTCTTAGGCTCCTCCCTAAATGTGCCCATTTGGTCTTTTTGCGTCTGTCACAACGTCCATAGAGGTTGCTAAGCCCAGTTACATTGCCTGCTTGCCCAGCTCCTGTTCTGGCATGACACCAGCAACACTACCCATCAACATTCACCCACACCCCAGATCTAAAACGCCCGTGATATAGTACAAACACTAACACTCCCCCAGTGCTCTGACCTCACAGTCCGTGCAGCCCAGCTAACAAACTGAGCTAACGTTAGCTAACAGCAGCTATAGTTCCCTGCAACTTACTTTACTGTCCATCACTAAACTCTGGAAATGACAGAGAGTTGAGGCAGAGCAGCCAGAGGACATTTTTAAAATATGATCAATATTTCCTCAAATTAAGTGACATAGTTGGCAATGTGTATCTTTGTGCTGTAAAGTGTTACATACTTCTAATGGGTGAATGAACCTGAACTTACATGGTGAAGAAAGAGGCATACAGGGCCTCCAACCTAAACGATTTAAGTGTTTTCACCAGTGACAAAAGCAACAGTGACAACTACGGTGACTGTGTCACGCCAGCTACGGGCTGCTAAGGGTCAGGAAAAATAAGAAATGCTCATGATAACAAAAATGCAAGAGAAGATTTATTTAAACCATTTGCTAGTGAGATGTAAACAGATGATCTGTCGAGGTGTCGCCTAGAGGCAGCAGCTAAGAGATGAGAGGGAAGATCGTTCCTTTTGATTATCGGAAACAAGAAAGCAGCTTTGTTGTTAATGTAAAAGTAAAATGGGGTTCAGGGGCACACTCCCCTCCTATGTCCAGGTCCTGCTCCTCATTAAGTCAATTCCTGATAACAGATCAGCATCTAGTTTTCGATCTGATAGATAATGATGTAATGACAGAAAGCATCATCATCTCTAAACATTAACTCAAAGCTAAATAACTACTATTTCTCACCCAGTCCTCTTAATAAAAAACACTCAGAAGAATAGCACTGAACATGATTTGACAATAAATGCTTGTCAGTTTAGTTGAGTTTTAATATGGTGAGGGTCTATACTGGAAATGTCACTGAATGCCAAAACAGAGGACAACTATCCCTGTGGTAACCTGGTAAAAGGTTTGAATTTGACTTTAGCACAAAAAACGAATTCATCAATGTATTTAACCATCAATTTTCAACATTGCATTTATGTACTTTCTTGCTTGTTCTATCAAACCCAGAAGATGAAAACACTGATAGATAATTAAAAAAAGGAAAAAAAATGATACTTATTCCACTCCTCGGGAAATTGAATTATACCTACAATATTTGTTCTCTATAGTTATTATGCATGAACTCATTAGAACTGTTGAGAAAAACTAATTCACACAGTATCTCGTTATCTCCAGAAAGTTTTCTCATAATTACCAGAAGGTATCATTGAACGTTTCCTTGTTACTGTGAGTTTTTTTTTTTTTCATCATGAGACTACAACGGATGCTGATGCTTTGCCACAAGGAATAATTGCAACATCTTAAATGTTTGATTGCTTTACTGGAAAGAAAAAAGAGTGTCATGAGCAGACTCGCTTAATAATAAGAAAAAAAACATATTATGCTATATTGGCAAATAACAGTAATTTTACTGAATGGAAGAATGTATTTAATGGACACAGTCACTCTATTAATGTCATGGGTTTATTCAAATCCTCACACTGACAACAGTAGATGTAATCTTAAGCGTGACATTTTCTTGTTATTATGAGAAAAGATCGTTTCACCATGTTTGTATTGAGTATCTATAAAGATAACTCTATGATAATAATTGTTTCATTAAAGGGGCCAAAATTAGCAGCAGCAGACAAATCAGTGTCCCCTGGGATTTCAAGACCTTTCAGTCCTAGCACATTAGAGAAGTAATCATCATCCACAAGTCCAATATGCCAGCTAGATTCCCCAAGAGGAAACCCTTTTCATCAACTATGGTTGATGGTGAGATCCAGTAATCCATACAGGAAGAGTCATGAAGTCAGTGGATGTCCTTTATTAGAAAGCTCCTCACTCAATACTGATATTTATAGTGCATTTTTATGTGACATTTTTGTAATTGAAAAATTAATCAATTACTTATTTCATGAGCTGACGACTTGTCCAGGACTGTTATTAATCCTTTCATATTACTTATCTGTACTGAGTCCATTATTCCGATATTCATTCATCTTTTTTTTCTTCAGTACAACAACACAGTTCATTTTTTGGCTATAGGAAACCACACAAAGTAAAGCAATTTAAATACGTTTGACATTAAAGTAGCACCACTTTAAGGGAATACAACCTGCACCTCAAGTCCCTTTGATGATTTCCTGTCATTTTTCATACAGTGCAGTCGTACTTTGTATAATACTTGTGGAATGTAAGGGTAGATCTGCCGTGGCATTAAGCTCTGGAAACAAACGGGTAACTAACCTTTAGAAAGAGAGTATTTTCTCTGATCTGATACTCGACATCAGTTGTTTGCTGAAACTGTCATATGATGTGTTTTATTATATGACGAAGCTTTGGATAAAATGGTGACTTTGTTGGACATTATTGTGTTAAAATGACTTTGTTAAAAGTCCAGTGAGTTTCATTTGGTGGCATCTGGTGGTCAGGCTGCAGATTTGCCTACAAAGCAGGTAGAAGAAACTACGGCAGGACTGGCCCTATTTGGTTTGTTGGTGGTTTATGTGTCCATTCTGGGTTACTGTAGAAATTCCATGTAGAGGACCTGATTTTCAGGTAATGAAAACACAGCTATGAATATTACATTCAATTTCTGCCAATAGATCCTCCTAAATGTTACACACTGGACCTTTAAGGTAAGGAGACCTTCATCAACATGGCGATTATACTAAACAGGTAACCAGGTTAGAGAATTATAGCAGGCTTACTTGAAAAAACATGAAGTGTATAAACATAAATAAATGCATAAAAACAAACACATTTTTCAGGAGCTGGCTCTAATGGCTGGAAAAATATCCCCGGGATAAAGCTCTGGCAGCACTCATAGCCATTGTGTCCTGTATTGTTCTCTCTCTCTGTAAAATACAGTATTCATTGAAAATCTGTCCACACAGTGTGAAACACCGAAATGCATTTTATCATCACCAGGTCCTGCAGAAAGATCTGAATTATTAATAGAACGTTGATGCTTTCACATACCTTGACCAAATCCTCCAGCTCAGAAGAGTTAACGCAGGCATGCATGGCCAAGAATTCCAGCTTTTCTGCAAGGATGGCCATCTTTTGAGAACTCTCATGAGGCTGCTCCAGCGCTCTGAACACCGTCGCCCCAATAATGAGGTAAAGCACCACCAAGAAGAAGATGGCCGACACGGTTTTCCACCTCATGACCGTGGTCCGGGTGTCGCACTCGTCGTCATCGTCTGGGGTGTTCAGCACCACTGGTTTGGCCGAGAACGACAGGCGAGGTTTGGAGTTGTGGGAGGCAGACTTCGGGTCAAGAAGGTCAGGTGCGGCCACTGCGGGGATGGAAGTGATTAATGTGAATCAATTTGTCCTGTCATTACAAGAGGCTCGCCCTGTAAACAACGTTAGTCTTAGCCTCATTGCGTCTCGCCAAGAATCGTTAGCACTCGAATCCTATTTGACCTATTAGCTGTCAGAAGACAGTGAAAAATAACCACAAACGTGAAGGTGAAGTCTCCAGACATCTCATTTTGTCCAACCAACAGTCCAAAACATCAAAATATTCAGAGTGCAGCAATTTAAATCAAAGAAAAGCAGCAATTCCTAACATTTGAGAAGCCAAGAATGTTTCACATGTCTGCTTAAAATTAAAATATTGATAATTTTTCTGTCACTGGACTAACTGTGTGTTTGGCAACAGCCATCTGGAGAAAGTTGGGTGATCTTCACTTCACTTTGGCAACTACAACATCTTCATTCCTGTCAGTAAGCCCTGGATATTAAATGTTCCAGTACAGATCCACCTCTGCATGATTATTCTTTATAATAGCCTTTATTATTTCCAACCCTTTAAAATACAAATGAATGGCAGGTTTTCAGTACATTCAATACATCTGACACACAGGAACGTACAGTGTCAGATATTGTAAAGCCACTTTCTTTTATGGTCTCTAATTCTTCAATCTCTTCCATTGAGAAACCAGCAGAACAGCGCCACTCCACGATCCACAGCAGGTAGAGCGGCTCTCATCCAGTGCACTGTCAGCTGCAGCACACTTCCTACCACCTGTCATTCTCCAACATCAACATTTACACTTACATCTGGACTTAAGCTTCGTCTTCTGATCTGAAACATCAGTGATTTCTACCTGACTGCAGAGTAATACAAATAAATACAGATAATCACAACCTAGAAAATGAATATAATAAACATCATTATAATGTATTATATATACAATGATGTGCAACCGGCTCATACATTTGTCTCCCTTCAGGAATTCTCAGTAAAATATGATGGGTTTTTGTTGTTTTGGGGTCCCACAGTACAAATAAATACACCAGCTGAATGGGGGCTCATTAAAAATTGAACACTCTTCCGTTTTCCAAACAGCTTGCTACAGAAGAAGCAATTACATAATTACCTAACTCAAATACAGTATTTTACAGTAAACAAGCATTGGGGAGAATCACTCACTCATTCAGTGAGCTGACACCATGTGAATATAAACCCATAGAAATTTAAATTACATTTTAGTGTTACACAACTGCCTTTTCTAAGTGAAAATGTCCCAGGTTCACTAGAAACTCACTATCAAACTACAGATACCTCAGGATTTGCACATGGAGATTGTCCCCTAGCTTCATCATCACTCTCTGATCACCCACAGTTAATATTGTTAATACAAGTCATGCAAAAAAAAATGTATATTTTTTCATTTTTGCAGTGTGAAATAGTTGTTAATGCACTTACTTCTCTACCATCTCGTCTCTCTGTGTTTCCTCATCGAAGGATCCAAGAAAGCGCAGAAAGAATGCTTTCCTAACAGTGTCGCTCTCTGCCTCCGTTGCTCCCAACAAGGGACGTGGCCGCTCTCCACATGGTTTCAGCGAGCTGCGCTTCCCTCCACTTCACAATCTCCGGAGAAAATACATCCAGGACATCGCGTTCTCACCAGAACAAGACGCACCGGAACGGAGCGTAAAGGGAACAAAACGCGTCGCTGAAATCCACACGGGTGTTTGGCGACATTGCGCCTACAGTGTGAGGTGCTTTTTTTTTCATGGAAGGACGCAGAGGTTTGGATGAAGCGGGTCAGGGGAGATACTTCACCAGTGTGAGTCGCTGGGTGCGCTGCGCCTCACTGGACACTGTGCGCTCCTGCTGTAAAGAGAGACAGAGAGAGAGAGAGAGAGAGAGAGAGAGGAGACAAGAGGGGAGCTGTTTGCTGTCCATCACTTCAAAGGTGATGCGAAATGCAAACTGCAAAATTTCAGTGGATGAACATGATATTTAGGGGCAGATGAGATGTGGATTATGCACAAAAAAAGGCTATAACTCAATATCCAGATGTCTTATTTGTGCAGTATATATATATATATATTTCATGTCATGTGCATTGTTCAAGAAGCTGTATGCCCAATTTAAGCTTAACGACAAACCTAAATTCGCTATTTATGTCATTATTTACTCAGGAGATCACATTTTATTGACCCTCTGTAACTGCCCGGAGGTTGCCTACACTTACCTTTGTGCTTTTACTTGTTCCGTGTCTTCCTCAGGGGCATTTTCTGATGCGGAGAGCTTTGTCTTTGCTGCTGGACCAATGATTTAATTTGGTGACATCCCCCATCAGAAGCCCGCATCTTACATCCAGACACCTTAACAGTAAATAGAAGCAGAGTGCAGGTTGCAGTGGCCCGAAGGGCAGGTGTCAGTGCACTAATTAAATTCATCTGAATTAGTGAGACAGTCTGCATGGTTTATGTCCCAGATTATGATCCACCTCGGCGTGCAGGTGTGATCACTACATGAATACATTAAAGGGAGGCTGACAGGGATTTTCAGTAATTTGATTGTCAGTTGCAGCTCTTTTTGCTCTCCTCGTGAGTGTGTGTGTGTCAGGCTGTGTGTCAATATTGATTTGCATGAACTACTACAGCTAATTGAATTGCACCGAGACTTGCGCAGCTGCGCTGTTTGTGTTTGGTGCTGACCTACACACATGCACACGCAGAAAGAAAGATTGGATCTGTGTGTCCACGAAGCTACAGAACCTTTGTCGAAGAGCAAAATGAGAAATGACTTCTGCTGACTTTGATGAGCAGAGTGTCTCTGCTGCAACTCAGAATGGAGGAAAAATATATATCCTGCAGTATGACAGTAATAAAACCATAAAACGATTCCACACATACGGCAACCTCTTAAAAGGCTTTCAGTGGTTTGTGCCCAGATGCTTGTTTCATCATGAATCATCTGTCACAACTGCTTGCCTACTTTCATATATTTCCTCGCCTTCTTTTACTTTTCTGTCCATCTCGTCCTCGCTTCTACTTTGAAGCGCTCACATGCTCAAAGAACAGCAGATTAAATTCATACCCAGTCTTAATCTTACACACGGGTAAGCCGTGTTCTTCATTTGGCATTGACAGTGAAGGTGTAACCAGAGTTTATAGATGCCGCGGTCTGTTTTGATGGTTTCATCTCATCAGTTAACGCGTTCCCTCCATCATTCAACTTATTCCCGCTAAAGTTTGGGTCATTTCGGGTTGGCATGTGATGCAATAGTTGCGTAAGAGTGCTAAATTATTTCCGCGGCCACTTTCAAGTCTTTGTTTAACTTGTTTCTGAATTCTCTTTGTTCTTTTTATAGACACACATACATACAAAGGAATATACAGTCCCAATCTTTTTTGTGTATGTTTTATCTTGGCAGCTTCTGTTTCACATCCACTCATGTTACTGCACGCTCCAGAAGTTACGTAGATGTGATTAATTTACCCAGTATTAACTTACATTTCATCCATTTCACCTAATAGCGGCTTGAGTGCTGGATTTACTTATGTTGCTATGGTTACGGCTCTGCTATAATTGTAGCAATGGATGCTGTAGCTACATATAATTTTGTCATTTCCATCCTGCGAAGCTGTTGGTGTTTCCTCGTTTTATTTCAGTATATCATAATGGATTCTCTGGCAGCAGCATCTGAACAGGGTAACCCCACTAGTGCCATGGTTAATTTACCCTGTTTAAAGGCTATTTAACATTAATAACCGGCTAGTTATGTATCTCCCTTTTACAGGGCAGCATATCATTGGTGCAGTTAGCCACAGTGCCAACAGCCAGATGGAGAGCAGCAGCAAAATGTAAATGTCTCTGAGCAGCAGATAAAAATATAAAGCCAGAAGAAGGCTTTGAGTTTGTACTCATCGTTTAAGGCTGTAGTCAATAAGTGTGGCACCATTAATCCACTGAGGTCAGAGGTCAGCTGAGCTACAGAAGAGAAGGATTCATTCAAGGTGAATACACATATTTAATATGACTGAAACTTACTTAAAAGGCTTCCAGACCATTACTGCCGTCATATTCTGTCAGCAGAACTTCACAGCCCATGCTGTGGGAATATTTCTGACTTTGTCGAACGTGGCTTTGGGGCTGTTTTGTTGTATTTCTTCTTTCTTTCTATCTGTTTTTTTTTTTGTGATTTTTAGCATCAAAGCGTCTTTTTAAACTACCTGAACCCAGTGGATTAAGATGCTGAAAGTTCATCAAACGAAATGCATTTTTTATTTTGCCGCAACTTGATGAGCAACATTTTTCTAAATCTCTTCTGATTATTTCCAAGCGTTGACGGAATTTGCAGTCAGACAACACAATTATATTTTTATCAACGTCAGGAAAGGGGAAAGATAAAAGCCCCTTCTTTTATTCAAGAAGCTATTACAACCCAAGTCGTACACGGTACATAACAAGACAGGAGGCTTATCTCGAAATTGCCCGCCAGCTAAAGTTTGTTTGCTATCTGTTATTACACTGTGTGGCTACACACGGCGGAGTGGAGGAAAGTGTAATGTGCAAACACAGTTATAAGTTAAATGGCCTGAATTTCCATTAACTCTGAAAGCCGTCTTATGTATAGCTGTAATGAAGTTACTCAACATGCCTGTCGTCTGGAGAAACAAGGTTTGACGGCTCAGAGCTTCCACTGATGTGTCTTTAGCTTTATGTGAAGGCTCAGGAGGAGGGTTAGCATATTTTCGGGGGGTGCTTTTGTGCAGAAAACAGCCTAATGAATGCATTTGTCTCGTTGTCGTCTCATTAATAGTCTCCTGATGAGGTACGGCGTAAACGCCTTCTCCTCTCGCTCTGTTTTGCTGACTGTTCCTCCCTCGAACAGGACAGCACCTGTAGCAGGGACATGCGGCCTTTGTTACATGACAGTAATCTTATTATGGGTGACACTGTTGCATTAATGGACCCCATTACCATAGTAATCGCCCCTAATGTCACAGAAAAAAATGCCAGACACCGGTGTAAGTCATTGTACGCTTCACCTGTGACCTGTTTGATAAAAGGTGCTTACAAAGTAGTCTCTGACATTAATTAGAATATAATTTAGTAATTTTACCTTGTGAGTATTTTATTACTATACGATTTTAAAGGAGCGCCCAGTAGTGATCCAAAAATGACAAATACTATATTTATGAACAGACGGTTGGAGCCCCAATCCAGTCCCCTCCCTCTTTCTACAGTGAAGCCAGAGCCACGCGAAAACACTGCAACATTCCTGTCAAACTTCGACAACAATAGTTGGACGAAAGCGAGCAAAATCAGCAAACAAAAAACGCTGAATGTTTAATAAAGTCATAAATCATTAAACGGATACATGTAGTTCATACTCTTCCTTGCAAGCTTGCATTGTAAAGATGGCTCGGAAATGAATTACATCCCCACACCAAATCCTGCTGAATCCTAGCTGAATCATTTCTATTGAGGCTGCAGTTTCCTCAGCCTGCAGAGAATCATCAGCACTATTTTCAGCAGCGGGGGCCTTTACCGATAAAGATGATTGCTTTTAGATTGATCTATCATCTGTAATCAAACCACCCAGGTATTGTCTTTTCAAATGGCATACAAAGCAGATGAAATATGTGAGGCAAGTTCTGACACTCATGATATAATCTCGTTAAATGTGAAGCGAGCCTCCTCTGAATGAATGCTGAAAGGTTCGCAATGGAGACAGACAGACCTGTTGAAAATAAGGACAGGGAGTGAGGCCATAAACCTGAGAAAGACGTTCCAAAACATCTTGGAATAAACAGATAAGAGGCCAATTGCATGAATCCACAAGGCTGTTAACAGCAACGGCCATGGCGCTCGGTGACTCGAGACGATAACTCACAGTTTCATAAACAGTTAGCGCTCATGTGGAAACTCTAACTGATGTTGGTCTCGAGGTTCTCCCTCGTTAAGCTGCGGTTTACCACAGCGTTGTACGCTAGACGTCAGGCCAGGTCGCTGGTTCTTGATAGATCACAGAGCTCAAAAAGAATAATTCAGGTTTCACGGTGGGCGAGAGTCTTTCATCTCCTCCTTTGTCAACGGAGCCCTATAGAAATCAATCATCAGGAACAACTGAGCAAAAGCGATGGTGCGATGTGCTTGCACATGTAAAACACCTGTAAATGCGCACAGAGGCATGCCAGTTAAATTAGCCCGGAATATAAATTCAGTCTTCTGTCCACGAGGCTTTGAAGTATACAATCTGGAGAGTCTTCAAGCAGTTTCTGCTGCCGCAATAATTCCTCGACAGTCTTGAGTTGGTATTCATCAGGCAGTCGCGGGAACCTTTTACGCACGATGAGCCTATCAAAGAATAATAATTAGTTCAAGTGGTTGAGGTCAACAGTATTTCCCTCAATTATTAAAAATAGCTGATTTTGCCTATACCTCCCTAAGAAGCGCGTGTACATCATGGGTAAGAGAACCAACATGGATGCAGGGGAAAAGCCTACGTCCCCAAAATAACTCTAACTCTGCACGTGGTCCAAGGAAGTGAAGATGGCAGGTGACTTTCAATCGATGAATGCTAGCTTGAGAGTCTTTAAATGAGAGAGAGATACAAAAATAAAATATCAAAAGACATCTTTATGATACATGGCCAATATTTCATTACACTAAAGTTTAGTGTGAGTAGTAACAACCCTCTTTTCCCTGGCATTCTGCTTGAGGAGAACATTTTAAGGGTTGTCCTTTTTTTCTGGTCACTTCCACGGTATAAAAATTCAATAAAGCCTCTTTCAAATAAACTCCCACACATGGGACTCTTGCATAACTGGTGAAAATAGTTTGAAGAGGTCAAAACTACAGCAACGCTCGTGGTATCAAGAACAACTTTATTGTGGAGCCATTGCATCATCAGAAGACACATTACAGCCAATCACATACATAAACTGTACATATTTATCAGGCTTTTGGGCGTTCAAACATAGAGCAGTTTGGTTTATGCTCATGTGGTTTCAGACTAATCTTAATCTGGCACAGAAGAAAGATCTGTTCCTTATAATGGATCTAGATGACGCCCTATTTTCATCATAAACAGGAGAGATGTGTCTATGGGGAATAACTTGTACTGGCATTTTCCCATAATGTGTTTACACAATATGAAATACACGGAAAGAAAAGATAAAATAAGACCCTACAATAAGAGAACTGCTGGTTATCAGTGATACTTGATGATGATGACGAGGCAAAACTAAAGATGGAGAACGATCTTTTCACATCAACAGTGATAACACTTGTTATTATGTATCATGTTCGCCAAGGACATGGTTTGGCTCTGGAGGAAAATCCTGCACATCACAGTCACTTCTTGGGTTCAACATGTTGCGGGCCTTAAAGGGAGCCTACAAAAACTGCACGGACGTAGAAGCTAATTCTGTAATCGTAATTTCTGTTCAGAGGCTTTCTTGGTGGCCTTCAGGTTTCTTTCTCCACTCCTTTTGTTACATCAGTCTTTGATGTAGAGAAAAGCACATTTTCTGCCCCCCCTTTATTCTTCACCACCCGCTGAGATGGCGGTGTCACCTATCCCATAACGCTCTGTCACACAGGTAAGCCTCAGCAGCGGGGGGTTAATTGAGATTAATTTGAGGGCTTACAGGGGTCGTGCTGAACGAGCTGACACACTTTACTGCGCAAGCTGGCGATAGCCACCGTGGTGTGAGCCCGTGCAGGATGACGTAATATATGAGAGTGTAATTCAATACAGCAAAAGATGATTGCAAAGCTATAATACTGATATCATTCTGGTCTCAAGAGTGACACATCATAAAGTCACAGTTCATCGGCTGGAAACGATGAGTATTTAATACACGGGGAAAGCGCATAAGGGACATAAACTACAGATTTGAACTCTGTTATGTGCAGCTTCCCCGTAGATCATTATCATTCCTGAAAGGTTGCTTAAAACGACTTTATGATTTCTTGCTGTTGTATGACATGTAACCACTGTACAGCATGTGACAATACCAGGCCGCAAAGTGCAATAAACACGACAAGTGTGGCGTATTTCTTGTTCGTCGAGTGGAAATGTGACACCTGACGCGCGCTTCCTTCTCTCCGCAGAATAATAAATGGCAGTTTGTTGTCTCGCTGAAGAATACCAAGATTTGACACAAGATTTAAAACTGAAACTGACTAAAGTGTTTTGAAAAAAGTTTTTAATCACACGAAAAGACAAAAAAAAAAAAAAAAATCAATCAATAAAAACTGAAAAACTTTTATTCTCCTTTTTTCAGCTTTCAAGATCAATACCACAGACACTAGCTGAGATTCCTTTTAACTGCAGACATAGCACAGTTCCTGACTGTCAATACAAGAAAATATAAGACAATAAACACGTGTAGCATATTACCTGGCAATATCATGTATACACTGCCCTAATTTGCATATAAAAGGCAAATCTAAGGTAATAAAAACAAAAACAATTTTATATTTACTTCTGACAACAGATAACTGTACCTATAACTGACCAGTGAACCTCTAAGAGTAATCAAAGTCTAAGTGCATACAAAGTAGCATGGATGTCTCCGAGCAGCATCCTTGCACTTTGTTTTACATGCAGGTGGAGAAGCACGTTTCAGGCTCTTGTAGAATAAATTAATAACTGGTTTTGGTCTCTTCAGGGGAACATTTAAAACAAAAAAATTTAACAATAAGCTTGAATGAGCAGCAGGCGGCGGGTATTAAGCTGAATCTCTGTATCTGTGATCTCTCTGCATATATTCGGTAACATACGTCACATATAAAGAATTCACGAATAGCAGCTCCCCAATAATTCTCACCATATTCTTTTTAATTCGCTGCTCTAGTCATGATATTAAAAGACAGTTTAGCCTCTTCCCTTTTAACCAGTGACTCTGCTCTATCCAGACTTTTCTTCCTTCTGCAGGTTCCAAGATTATTATGGGCTCCGTGCCACATCCTGTCACGAAGAAAATGAAGAACTTCTCCTCCAGGGTTTTTTGTATAACAGAGAGGTTCGCAGCATATGCGTTGGAGTACACACACACACAGCAGTGGCTACAAACAACATATGAGGTGAGCTCTTTGAGTAATATCACTCTGTGTGGAGAAACTGTGGGACATCTTCATGAAAACTGACAGGATGAGATCTTTCTCTAATGATTTGAATTTAGCCTCTGACAGCAGATTGATTCGATAATTAAGAAGGTGTCTTAGAAACAGGAGAGCGATGGGTTTAATAATTGCTTGATTTCCTCCAGATTCGGCAGCAACTCCCCCACTGTGTGTTACTTTTCTGGGGAAGACACACACACACACACACAGATTTCCACATGGGAATCTTCACTTTGCTTTTAGTGCACGCCCGCCGAGGCACTTCCTCCGTCTTCACAAGCGGTGACACACAGCGGTCAGAGACAATGACAGACTAATCAATACACGTCTGAGAGCTGAACTGGGGAAATCCATACAAGTGAATAAAAAGCTGCCACCACATCCCTCCCTGCAGATGCGACCGCTAAACGACGACAACAACAACAACATCGCCGAACCACAAGAAGATGTTCTGATTTTCAACACAGATAATGTCGCCGAGACAAAAAGCAAACGCTAATTGTGGAAAAGAATGCTCTTGTTGTCAGACTCTTGCCCCGAGACATTATTACGTGGTGGGCTTTGATAAGAAAACACCCACAGAAGTCCTCCATCTCCTGCTATCACATTGACTTTGTGGTTACCCATTTCCTCTTGCAGCCGAAACAGCTCATTATCTTTCGGGTAACACACACATCTTGGTTGGCATATACTTGGAAAGTGGCTTCTGCACTGTACGTGTGTGTGTGTGCAGATAATACAAGCCTGTAATTAATGACACTGTCTCTGCATCTTAAAAAAAACAACAATAAATGAGAGTTGCATAATTTTTTTTGTTGGTAAAACTAATGAAAACTCATCAGTTACATCAGTTAGATGAACAGCGTGTGTTCCCTGCCATGTAAGTTGCGGCAGATAGAGCTTACTCAGTCGCTCGCATGCACAATGAATAGGGAGAGGGAAATGGCTCGGCTCGATGTTGTCTCATGTTGCCGTGTACTTTCATCCTGCCAGACAGCAGGTGCCATCTGTGTGGAAATTATGCTGATAGGGAATGGATGTATGTTAATCTACGGCCTTCTGTTTACCTGCAGCAGTCAGCATATTCAATTAGTCAACAATTATCTCAGCTTTGACACGGTTGCTACAGTGACACTGTCTGTCCTGCTGCCAGTTAAAGCCAGATGCTCATAGTAAAACCAAAAAAAATGAAAGGATGAGTGTCAGTATATTTTTTTTATTTTCCGCAAATCTCCTGCAAAGATTAGATCCAACCAACTGTGCAACCACAGCCTGACAAAGCTCGGTGCTCCACTACAACCTCCAATGATGCCCAAACACTAACCAAAATACACACATGCGTCTTCATCACAATGGCACTGTGTGTTTATTAATCCCACATACACTGTCCTGCTGCTGTGAATACTTCCTGGTGCTTTAAATCTGCTGTAAATAGTCCCAAACAAATATGCCCCTCCATTTGCTTAAATTTAGTACATTTTTTTAAATAATATATTATTTTCGTCTTTATTTTCTTCTTTCTTTTCAAATGGATCTGTTTTTCTACGCCCTGCAAATTAATTGCCGTCTGTTTTGCTCCCGTGGGTCCATGTGTCTTCCTTTCTGCTAATCTTTCTCGTCTTCTCTTAAATTGTAGACAGTGCTACTGGAGGAATCGTATTCAGGTGACTGAGCGGACCTAAGAAAAGGCTCAGGTGGTTTGACACGCACGCTCAGTCAGAGTGTGAGAGGCTAGAGAACAAAACAGAAAAGAGAGCTACTGCTAAATATACTTGAAGAGGGTTACAATTGTTGGCCTGTTTCTCTGTAGGTGTAGCGTGGAGTATAATCCTGTTACTGTGACTTTGCGTTTGGCGACATCACAATGTGCAAAAAACCATGATGCTGCATTTTTTGGCAGAAAAATCGGAGTTGTTATTTTGGCAATGTTAATTGTAGGCAGTACATTTTTTGGATTTGGATGGATATTTTTCTGGATGCACAAATAGATGGTGAAAAATCACAGCTAATGTGTAAAGCTGAAGCGTCACAACAAATCCCCCCCCCCCCCCATCTTTCGGATTACGTAACTTTTTTTTTTCATGCATTTTCAAATGTGACGCTGATTTAAAGAGCATGTGAAGGGGAGGGTAAACGTTTGAACCATGACAGACTGACCTGTATTTGCTCCTTGAGGCATGTGGCACAAAAAGAAAGTAATTACTGCAGCTCGTGTCACTGGGCAACTGAACTGCAAACCCCCAACTCGCTTTTATATGACACACACACACACAGAGCTATAATGGTTACTTATTATGAATGAACTCTCCACAATGCATCTGGTAAGCAGTTTTCAAAAGCTATTTCCTCCTCGTTGACTCGTGGTATCCACCTACCCGAGAAGAGAGAGGAAAGAATACTGGCCTGAAGCCTTAAAATGAGCTCAAACCATTAAATGATGAAGACACAAAAGCTGTTCACATGTTGGTAACGTGCTCAGAGAGAAGCGGTGCACAAAACAGATTCGATATTGAGTTAATAAAAATATGAATTATCTTTAAAGTTATCAAGGCTGTGATCCAAAGTGAAGCAAAAACTCGGCGCTGAGCAGAATAACGTCTTCCTCCTGAAGCTACAGCTTCTTCCTGCGTGCTGCAGTTCAAAGAGTAAAACTATGTATTTTTCCCCACTGTCTGCGGCGAGGAAGGACAGCTCGCTCCCGCTATCTCTTCACCCTCCTGTGAAACATAAGTGCTGCGGGCTGTTCATTCTTTTCAAGTGTAGCTAGTTACTAGAGTAGCTAGTAACCAGATGGCCACTGCGACCGATATTTCAGGGTCAGATTAATCTAGCGATTCTCCAAAGTGTCTTTTTCTTCATGCCTCGAGTGTTGCGAGAAGAGTTGGACTCGGATCTTGTTTACAGCTCTGCAACGAATGTAACAGTCTCGCCTGTTGCCTGAGTCAGTTTCCAGGGAAGAATATGGTTTGGATTGTAATTGCAAATGTTTCTCCCCCGGTCACTGCAGGTATCTCATTAGCTGAGCCGGGAGATAATTCATGTATACACTTGCTGTTACCGCCAAGCGGCCATTTAATACATATCCAATCCATTCTGCCTAGATGGGTTTGTCATTTTTTCCAGTTTATTATTAAATGTGCACATAGTTGGATCTGAAAGGCTTTTGAAGGTAAAAGCCGTGACATTACTTAGTCTAAAGATGCACAGCTGCCAAGCTGCTGCTCTGTTTTCCTCTCTAATCACTTTAATGCTAACACTGGTGATGTTCTATTATTATTTTTATCTTACTGTATAAGTATTGACTATGTAATCAAAGCCTGATATATTATTCCAACGTGTCCCTAAGACCCTAACGGGGTCGAAACATCACCCGCACATTATTAAATTTATAAAAATTTTATATTTTATTTTATTGTAAAAAAATAAAGGTTTAATTTAAAAATTTTCATTCACATTTTGGATTTTTCCTTTTTTGTTTACCTTTTTTGGAGGATGGACAGCTGGACAACCGTCCGATATGGCCGATGCTGTCGCCGCAATCCAGAGCAGCCTTTCCGGGACTGGGGTTACGGGAGGCCTACCGGGTAGATTGCCAAATAAATCTACCAAATAAATCTACCCAGTAAGCGCACCCTCCCTCCCATACCGGAGGGAGTACTCCCCACACCCTAACCCTAAAAAATATATATCTCTTAAATTAAAGAGACTCTCTCAGTTTATATATATATATATATATATATATATATATATATATATATATATATGTCTAACCCTAACCACAGAGTATCTAGCTTAATCTGAACCCTAACATTTCTCCCACATATCTGCCTTTGGACCGTGGATATTCCTCATTCTAACTCCATCCCAGAAAGGTTAGAGTCAGTTATAATAATCTACACAAGGAAGGCTAATCAACCTGTGATAGACTGTGGAGAGGGTCAGGGCTCCTAGCTTGGGAGAACACCAAATGTGAATTATTCCAATTATAAAATAGTCCTCCACAAATACACTGTGCACTCTTATTTGTACTGCACTCTTATTAGTGAAATTTACCACATTTCTAAAAATATATAATCTTTAGCATTTTGCTTAGGATTTATGGGCCATGAAAATACAGGGAAATTAAAGGAGTGAGAGGAAAAATCACAAACCTCTACCATTTCAGCACTGCAATTTGCCAGCTATTGATGTGCCACCAAGAACAGGAGTGCTTTGATGGCAGTATGCTGGTGTGCCACCACCACCACCACCACCTCCCTAAAGGAGACAGATTTATTAAAGGAACATGTTAGTGACATAAGAAGATGGAGTTGGATGTAAAAGGTGAAGTGTGTAGTGTATCCCATCACTTTACAAAGAGGCTTCAGGACTCCGAGGTACACGTTACATGAAAAAAACATGCTGCAGCTGTACTAAAGCATGCAACGTCTCACCTTGTGTGTTACGTAATGTCCTCCCTACTACATCCACTGCAGTGTAGAAGAGAAAAAAGGCCTGTCACGGTGACAGTAAACAGGCACTGATATTAAAAAGCTTCTAAAATAGGCTATATGTCTTTAAAATCAGATTGAAAGCACTTATAATTCATTTATCTGCTGACAAACACAATATTTGAATGCAGGGAGATGAGAGACTTGCCCTCGGTGGAGACTCCTGTATTTGTTACCATGAATGACCCCTGAATTTTGGGAAATTAAATTACCCTTCTCGTCTGGCTGAAATATAATCGTTGATTTAATTCAAGATGCAATTTTCATTATCTGTGTCTCATGCCTGTAAGCAGTGACACAGGTCTTGGGCTTTCAGAGGTGGAGGGAGACTCACAGTCTCATGAAATTTGGAGAAAGTGAAACGAGCACGACTCTTCAACTGACTGACAACATAAATTATGTGAATCCTTGTCTCATCACTGACCTCTGATCTCTCCCAGTCTGTCTGCAGGCGAGACATCCAATAATGCTGCTGCTGTGGAAGTTTAATATTTTGCTGATTTTTCTCATATTTTTTATATAACAATAAGACAATAAAGTGGCCATGTCTGAGCATGTTCATCACTTTTTAGTGTCCCTTGGAAACAGTTTCTATCGTCTATGCTACGAGCAGTGTTTCTATAGCTGATTGGAGTTCCTCTATTTGTCATGCTTTATCTAAATTCTGCACATGTTTGCTTGTGTGTCATGTATTTGCATGCTTGCATGTGTGTTTTCTGAAGCTGCAGTGCATTCAGCTCTCAGGGCTGTTATTATTAATATATAATAGTCATAGGCAAATAATTTGTGTGTATGGGAGACTCATTTCATCCCCCAATAATTTCATATACTTAATTAACTCAAATGCCGTCAACCCTCTCCAAGAAGAAATTAGATATTCAGCAACAATTATATTTTTGCATAGTTGCACATCAGACTGAAAGAATGTTTCTTTCATCAACCAGTTCACTTGTTATGCTAATGTTTTGAAGCATTTATTTAAGTTTAGCCATGCACTGCAGATGTCTAATGTCGTTATACTGCCAGCAACAAGCTAGCATCTAGCTAATGTTACCAGGCAAACCACAGACAGTATAAAACATGGACATAGTACCCCTGGCCCCTAATGTCACCCACAGGTTTGTGACACTTGGAGGGTTTGTGGCTCTGTCTTGCAGCTTTTATGCACGTCCACATACAGTAGGCTTCTCTTCACAGCCACTGGAGGCAAACCAGCTTATTTTACGACCTTTGCACTTTGTACAATACTCCCTGATCAAGTGCACTGATTCCTGTACAGGTCTTTGTTATTTTTCTACCAGTTATCCAGCACCAGATTGTATTTTCAAATATATTTTTGTAATCGCTGTTTGCATGGGCTGAACGTTTTCAGTCCAATTAAAATCAATCCAGTCTGCTCTCCTCTCTCTCTTCTCATCTACTGGACATACTAGCCTATGGCATGTCTAGACAGTGGCTGTAGAAATCTCTGGAAATATTTTTGAACTCAGAAAACAGACATCTGTTAGACCTAGACAACAGGTAAAAACTATGTTTCAGCTAAGGTTTGTGTAGGCGAGACTTTGGGACTATTTGTATGCACAGCACAGTGCATCTAGCGAGCCTGTAATTTAGATGTGACCACGCTGATTTAGAAAAGTGAATGTGCATCTAGGGAAAAACATCAAGTAAGTCAAGTGAGCTGCCCTCATGAGAAACCTGTAGGCTAACCCTAATCTAATTTTTTAACATGTTTCCCATGACTGTGTCAAAGATAAATGCGCTCCTTCCTCATAATCATTGCGCCTCTGCAGGGCTACATAGAAACTCAAGAGGCAGTGTATTATAGTATCTGATTAGGAACACACGGCTCCTGTTTGTGAACAATAAAATTGTTGTGGCTTTCCCCGTAGTCATCTCCTTCCATTCTGAAATGAATATTATGCTCTTTCAATGTGCTGGTCTGTGCAATAGACACAAATTGAGCCATTAGCTGCCACTTCATGGAGTGATCTAACCTCTCCCTCTTCCCCTTACCACACATTTATCATGCTGATTATCTACGGGTCGGTCACTGCGTCTCTTTTTCCAGATGTTTAAATAAGCACACTTTTAAGAGTAGACTTAAGACTTTCCTTTTAGATAGAGCTCATAGTTAGAGCTGGCTCAGGTCATCCCTTAGTTATGCTGCTATAGGACTAAACTGCCACTTATTATAACTACGCATTATTATTATAAAGTGGCTTATTTGATCAGTGTCGCCTGATGCTACAAAGGCTATTTATTGTTAGCCATTAGTTGTTAGCTCCCACCACCTATAGTTCATCTGATTTAGTCAGATTTCATTCACAATGTGTGAAATATTACTACAGACAGTCATTTGTTTTAAATTCCTGATAATGCCAGCCTCTTATTTTCTGTTTCTTGCATTTGTAAACCACACAGAAATGTGTTTGCATATAATGAATGATTTAAATATTGTAACATGAACCAACAGATGGCAAAACATTTAAAAGGGAACATTAAAGAGCGTACAACATACAGTAATGAATGAAGACGCTTCTACACGGAGCTCATTAGGTCACTGAATCTTTTAATTAGTATGACAACGAGGTGAACGCTGTGCACCTGATTTCAGAGAATGACATTTGTGTGCGTTTGACCACTGCAGAAAGACAATATCCTTTAACCACACGTGTGCCATGGCTCTAGAGATGACCGTTTCTTCTGTCTATCACTATCACAGACCAAAATATACCTGAACATTGGATGGATTACCATGAAATTTGATACACGGTATTGAGGACGCCCGGAAGATAAATCCTGCTGACTCTGATGATCTCCTAAATTTTTCATTTACCATTTGGTCAGTCCTTTGTGGTTTTGAGTGAAATGCATCAACAACTATTGAATGGATTACCATGCAATCTGACACAAACATTCGTGTTGAACGGTAATAACTCAAGTAATTTCTGAGGGGCGGCACGATGGTGCAGTGGTTAGCACTGTCACAGCAAAGAAGGTTCCAGGTTTGAGCCTTTCTGTGTGAAGTTTGCATGTTCTTCCCACGTCTGCATGGGTACTCCAGCTTCCTCTCACAGTCAGGTTTTTCGGTCAATAACTCTAAAATTGTCCGCAGGTGTAAATGTGAGTGGGAGTGGTTGTCTGTTTCTATGCGACCTGTGATGAACCAGTAACTTGCCCCGGGTGTACCCTGCTTCTCGCTCAATGCCAGCTGGGATAGGCTCCAGAATCCACCGTGACTCTAGCGGTTACAGATGATGGATGCATAGATTGATAATCCCTCTGACTTTTCATCTACTGCCATCATCAGGTCAAAAGCTGTGCTACTAAAACACTTTGCTGCATTTTGTGTTTAGTGCTAGTTAACAGATACTAAGATCATCCTCGTGATGCCTGCTCACAATTCAAACATTACCATTGCGAACATGTTTCTATGGTGACATTAGCATTTAGTTCAAAGCATATTTGTGAGTGGACGCAGCCTCACAAATCAAATCATACAAGTAAGTCAAAATATTGACTTATCTCAAATATTCTTCCTTTCCTTCATTTTTAAAACACGTTTTTTTTTTATAATTAAGAATATCTGGTTATTTGCTGTGCTGGTAGTGAGGAGGAACTCATTTTTTCATTGCATTTTATATCAGTGGATAAAATGTACGCTGAGTCATTCATAGGATTCCCAGCTTCTAAGCAGCAATTAGTCTCTCGTTGCTAGGAAGGGGGATACCCAGTAAAACTCTTTTAATAGACCTCACATTTAGAAGCAGCAGAAAGCTCTAATTACAGCTGCTGCACAATGGCCAAACACATGCGTGTGCATGCACACACACAAACACACATTCCTCTTGTCATTACCATTATGCGAAATGCAAATGAAAAGGAGGCATGCCACGGTGATTAGCACACTAAGTGGGCAGAGCGAGCTATAAGTTAAAAGGTCTGAGTGGGAGGACGGAGTTATGGTTTGTTGTACAGTCTGAGGGATTATGTGGAAATACATCACTTGCTGTCAGTCATGAATGCAGCAGCACAAGCTGGTTTCTGTGCATCACCTGTAGTCTGATCCACTCTGCGCCTCTCTCTATTG
This sequence comes from Nibea coibor, assembly GCA_023373845.1. Classification (NCBI taxonomy): domain Eukaryota; kingdom Metazoa; phylum Chordata; class Actinopteri; family Sciaenidae; genus Nibea; species Nibea coibor. The sequence goes on from CM041730.1 coordinate 11,782,261, forward strand.
TTCATCCCTTTGTTTGTTTTTTTAAAACCTCCATCCGAGGAGGAAGGGGTCTCTTTTCCTCTCCACAAATGGCCATGCATTGTTGCCATGGTTATCGGGTCACATCAGGCAAAATGTAATTTGTGGCTGGGCGAACTCACAGCATATGTTTCTCACTTTACTGTATATCTTAGTCAGTTTTAAATTATGAATCACGTTCTTGTTATTTGCTCACATTGGACTTATTGTCTGGGTCACAGAGCTCCATACTTACAATGAGTCACTCTCTGGTGTGGGTTATATGAGCGGAACTATCTCATCATATGATGGTGCTTACAGTCCACGTACAGATCACGTTGAAATGTCTTTTTGGACGTGCTGCATCCCTAATACATAGGTTCAGTTATATAAGCTGTGTATTTCCAGGTCCCACAAGTTACACAGCTCATAAATATTACTGATACGGTAATATGTGTTTTATGAAAGTTTTATGGCATTCACTATGGCAAACAGGGTAATGTTGCTTACCTCAGCAAGCAAAGTCTCTTGTTATGCTTGTAAACATTATACAATCATTGTTTCTTATGTTGTGCAGACTGCTTACAGTCAAGCAGGATTAAGTATTTGGAAGGAATTGGAGGAAGTCTCCAGGGAGTGTTAATTGCTGTCAAATTTTCTGTTCAGAAAAACTTCAGGTCGATTTAGCCAGTAAGCCTGAAACTTAAATACATTACTGCTACCAGCTACCTCCTCTCAAATAGACTGTACCTAATTAACGTTTTTCATAGAAGTTACTGTAAGCAGTTAGCAGCAACAAGAGAAAACAAGTCAATCATCAATCATCTGATTGCATTTGTTACTCTACCCACAGCTCCCATTGCAGCTCCATAATGTATTTAGGAGATCTCTGGTTTTATACTATTCACCACGAGCTGTTGCTGCTCATATCAGATCATATCAGAATAAATGCACAGATGCTTTCAGGTTATAGTTATGCAGTGAGCAGAGGATTGCATCAGAGTTTACCACTATAGCTGTCTATGAACACTGATGTCTCCTATCCCTGCATGGCCTTTTTCTTGCCTCTCCTCCCCCACCAGCAGTGAATCTGTGTGTGTGTTAGAGGCAGCTTTATCTTTTCTCAACTATAGGCAGGCCGTGAAAGAGACAGTATGGATAACGCAACTGATGGAAAACAACACATCCTTTCTTCATGCCATCCGCAGAGAGAGCGGAGAGACATAAAGAGATGCCACATTCATAAAACAATCCGTCAGTCGGCTCTTCATTCTGCTGGTGTAGCCACACACTGTGAATAAAGATGTCTGATACAAAATATATGTCACTGTGTGCAGGCTGGAACATTTTTTGGGATTAATAACAAAAATACGAATGCCGAATAAAATATTTTGAGTTCAGTCCAGCTCCAGTGCGTGACATTTTACAACAACGGGACACTAATTTGTTGTGACTCACCGATTTGACCACTGCTGTTAAAACCTTAAAAACCTTGGTTGTCCTGTGGCTACATAACCTTTACAATTATCAGATCAATTTTATCTGTAAGCTGAGTCCTTATGTCCCCTAGCTAGCCAGAGGGTATGTGGACACAGGGACATGAAGTCGGGACAATGGGCGTCTTATTTAATCAGACATCATCTAATTTTAGATCAGAGTTAGAAAATAGCAGGAGTTAAAAATAAGCTTTTTCTAAGAAGCGGAGAACAGGTCGAGGCTGTTCAGGACTCATTTGGGCTTTATGTTTAGCTACACCAGCACTTATACCTCAGCAACTAATGGGTCGCAATGAAACAGACATTCATGGTCCCCAGAGGATGAATCCTACTGAATTTCTTGATCGTTAACAAACCCAAATGGTTGACACGGTAAACATTATACTTTCTACACAGCCCCTTTCTACACATCATCTACACTGTGAGCATGTTAGCTTGCTAACACCTACGTGCAGCCTCACGGAGCTACTAGCCGCACACTGCAGACTCTTCTGTGAGCTACCGTCTGCCTCTGTGTTAAAAGATCTTTTTGCTCCTGTTGCTTTTGATTTGCACCTCTTCCACAGGACTCCCAAGGTAGATCAAAACAACCTTCAGAAACAACGCGGGTCGATTTGATTTGATTTGATGAACTGAACAATATGCTGTGTATGTCAGCTTCAAAATAAAAGCCTTTGTTTTTTAATGCTTTGATGCACATACGAACAAAAGGCTGCAAGGCTGCACGTAACACTATGATGATGGAACATCTGGAGTACGAGTGAAGAAACAGCTGGAGGTCTGCTATCTGCTGTGTCATCAAAAATCAAGCCTGTTCAGTGAACACATCATTTCCTTGGTGAAAAAACAATTCTCTGTGCTGGAGATTTCATTAAAAAAATCAAATCAAAGTTGAATTGCAACTGGCTTTTCTGATCTGAATGATTTTCAACCATGATCCACCTCATAGATTTGATTGAAAATAAAATTTTTATAAAATTTTTTATAGGGAAGACTCGTGTCTGAAAGGAAATTCTTTGACTAGAAATAGCCAATTTTGTCCCTCTATTTATTTTTGTGAGCATTAAATTGCCACTTGGATGATCTGAGTGATTTTAAAAGTGCCTTTCAAAATAATAAGAAAAGAATATTGATTTTTTTATGCTTAGGATAATTCAATTAACCTTGCTCCGTGGACTATGTTTGACTTTCCTTTTGAATGTCTTTGAATGCCTCTTCAATCTCTTAGAAACAGTTTCTCTCCATCCTTATTTCATTCGCGGTCGCGTTATGTTTATACTGAATTTCGCCCCGCGTCTTCTGTCATCACTCTGCGGGTTTAAAAGAAGCTTTATTCTATAATGTTGGGGTCAGTGTATCTCCGCATGACGAGTTGAAATGACGATGTCAACGTGAAGCCAGTTTGCTAAATTTGTCAAACCTGCATTTTCTCACCTACGTGGTCCCATGGTGCTGGTGTGCAGCACACACACACGCACACACACACACACTCCCTCATCAGTGTTCAGGATGAGCTGTACTGCATGTGTGAAATGTTGTTTCTGTCCTGTGAAGTGAAGGTCGGGCAGGTTCTGTCCTCTGGAGACAAAAACAGGAGAGGAGGGGAAGGAGGCGGGGGCCAGGAAGGAGCTCTGCTGCATTTATGATGTAAAAGACAACAATTCAGCTTTATCCCTAGGAAGTCTGGCTGACATGTGGAATCAAATTAGCTATAGATGGTTTGTGTTTAAAGCTGCTTTGATCAATAGTTTCATATTAACAATGGATCAGTTCACTCATGGCGGAAAGAATCATCACCCGGCTTCAGCTGTGCAGCTCATCGTTTCGGCTTTATTGTTTTGATCCACTCTTGCTGCTCTCATTAGTGTCGTTTCCAGAAGCAGCGGGCTGTTTTCATCTACAAGATGTTGGAAACATTTTGATCTTGATAGTCTGGCAACACACTCTAACTGAAGTGAGTTTAATACACAGTGCATTCTGTCCAAATAAATAAAGAAAAAAAGAAACGCGAGTTAACATACTCCTCTACGCTGCGGTGTGGAAGAGTAGGTTAAGTCTTCCTTCGGGCAATGGAGGCAGTGAGACAGAGGCAGCGGCGTGCTTGATGAATCCGCCAAAGCGGCATGGTAAATGAGGGGCGGTGATGTTTCTGAAGTGGACTGTAATTAGTGCTCGCTGCAGGAGAAGGTGAAGCCCTCGGGATTTCTTGCAAATCATCTCGAGCGGCACTGGGGGAGAGTAATATATCACTGAAAAGGATATCATGGATGCACTGTTGTCTTTCACCTTTCAACTGCTCACCAAACAAAAGTTAGCATCACAGACGGGTGCCATTTGATCCATGTGACCCCTTCAATCTCAGAAGATGATACCGGAGCTCTCAACATCAAAGACAGACGAGACACGTGTGTTAAGCTGAGCCACCTCTTCTGGCCATTTCCTGCCTTTTACTTACTCTAGATTAAGTCTAACATGTCCCTGCGCTGCTTTCGGATAATAAGACTGATGTGAAACCAAGGGCAGTACAGTGATGAATAGAACAGATTAAGCCTAGTGTCTCCTCAAATTTATTACAGCTGAAAAGCTCTAAGCTAGACCTTGAAATCTGAGGCTGTGTGTGTGTGTACACTATGAGGAAGTCTTAAAGAGAAATCTCATGTACGGGGTTGCATCATGTTGCTGCCTGGTGTAATGCTCCAGATACATATCTGTCCACAGAGGGGTGCAGACAGGCCGTGCATACTGACTGATATTGACTGATTGATACAAATACTCAGTTGATACAAACACGATAGGATAGCACAGGTCACAGAAACAATTCATTCATTTGTAAATATTGATCTTAAGCCGACATAAAGCTTTTTTCTAATTCTGGCACTTATCAGAGGCTAAAAGTGAATCTGTCTCCTAAAGTGTCCTACATGTTCAGTACTTCTGAGTCACACTCGCATCCAATTGACTAAAGCGCCTCCTCCCTGCGTTGCTAAAGAGGAGCTCGTCATGCTGTTCTCTTTGAGGAAAATGTCATCCTCTCAACCGCAGCGCCGAATGCAGACTTCATTATCCACAGACGTCAGCGTAAAGTGAACCGGCAGTTTATTTCCAGAATTGAAGTGCCCGGAAGAAGGATGATTCATTTATTGTTTAGAAAAAAGAAAAGTTTATTCTTATTCTGCGAAGAAGTTTATCTGTCGATACCGACTTATCAGGAATCCCCTCAGGTTTTACTGACCATTTATTGTTTAAGGTGTTTCGGGTCTGTACTTTCCTGAATTTGCTCGGACATTTCCTGGAAAGAACTCGAACTTCCAGTGCATCAATTCCATTTAGCTTCTAGCGTAACTAGAGTCATTGAGTCAGCGTGCAGCACAACTGGACGTGCAAAAAATGTGAAATCTAAAGCAGTGTCTACTTCCATGAAACTTCCTGGGAAATGATTAGAAAACTAGCATTTTAAAGTATGAATTAGAGGAGACAGTTTAAGACTGTAAATTAAAGGATTTCGCATAAAATATGTGCATATGGATTTATGACAAATTAAAGGGCCACCACGAACAGCAGGAACCGCTCAAACTGTCCTTGATAGAGATTCTTGAAGGCTCTTGAACGCCGCTGGACACAATTTTAAAACCTCCCATAGCTGTTGGTGAGGCCATAACATAATTATAGATTACATAATTTTCATGCTAATGAAGTCGATCATTTTTCTTTTCCTCATTTCATTCAGAAAATACAGAACACACACACACACGCACCTCTGTATTCATATATACGTAGGCCATATATAAAGTGTCAGCCAGCAACAATCTCATTCCATATCACTGCAGAGCAACAGCAGTTTTTGCACCCTGCGTGATGGACATTCATGTCTTGGTTACAGATGATTGGTCGGGCAGTTAGCCTATATTTTTGTATCTTTAGTCAGAAGAGAGCTGGATGAATGAATTCAAACTCTGTGTGTTGATTGTAAAGTGTATTCACTGTGCCACGCCATGATTTCAACACAAGAAAGTGACACACCCTCCACCCTCTCCCTCTCTCTTTCTTAAACCGTCGCTACCTGTCCTGCGCCTTGACAAACTGTCACATCACTCAGCCTCGGCTTTTAGCTCCGTGTCAGCACGCTGGGAAAAGCCACTTAACATGAAATGACAAATGTTACGCTGCCTTTTTTGTGTGCTGAATAATTCAGCAAGATGGATCATTTTAAATGCAACGAATCCAAGTAAACAGAGTTTAATTGTGTTGTCACCGACTTGAAATAATTTCCAACGGTTTGAAAAAAAAAAAAACTTATCTTTACAGCAGCAGGGTAACATTTTGAGTAAAAAGGGCCAGACTCAAACCACGAATAAAATAATATAAACGTCCTCTTACAAATGTGAAGTTGAATTCATTCAGGTTTTTCACAACAAGCTTTCTTACTTAACTAATGTGAGATAGCTTTATCTTATGATGTAGCTCATCATTTTGGACCTTGTATTAGATCACTCCCTCCATCCATGGCTCCTACTCACATAAGGACCCCAGTGCTCTGCCTGTCATGGTTTTCTTGTTTTCTTGTGTAGCGTTTCCTGTTTTATTTTGGAATCCTCCCCTCTCCATGTGTCTGTAACTTTACTCCCTGCCCTTGTTGCGTTTCCCACCAGTTTTGATGGTTCCAGTCTGATTAGTTTTCAACTGTGTCCATCATGCGTTCACTTGTGTATTTAGACACTGCGTTCCCTGGTTTCACTGAAAAGGTCGTCTGTGTTTTGTGTTGTCTCAGTGCTCTCTGTTCCTGGTCCTCCTCGTACTCTCTCAGTTCTGGATTTTTGTAAGTTTGGGCTTCTCTTCTTTAGACTTTTCTTGGAATGATGGATGTAGTTTGATTTTGCCTCAACAGCCTTTTTGTTATTTCCTATTTATCTGCCTCTTCAGTAATTTATTAGTTCCCTTTTGTTTACTCAGCCTTGACATCTAATATAACTTGATACATCTTCCTGTGCTCCTACGACATGAAATTTATATCATTTATTAGATAGACACAATAAATAATTTATAGCAACTGACTTGAGAATCTGAAAGCAAATTCAAGGATTTTCCTGTATTATTTATTTAGTTCGCTATGGAACAAAAGTGACTTAATTTTGTTTAATGTTGCATAAAAGTTTGGGTTTTTTTTTGCTTTCTGATTACAGTTCAAACACCATCAGCAGTTACTGATGCTTGATTAGGTTTCTGCAGGGAATTTCTGTTATGTCTGAATCCGTTGCTGCAGAGAAATGTCAAATGTAACGGCAGTTTATCAAACACATGAAATACTGTGTTGAAAAAATGTGTGTATTCACCACTGAAAATCAGTGAGTGTATTGACGAAATACCTTATGATGAATGACTGCAATACTTGGTCATTATTTGTTGTTCCGACACAAAAATGCACAGTTAGCATCATCATTTGTAGTTTTCTTATCGTACTTAACTACAAATTCAGTATTTAAGGATATATATAAGGATATATTAGGATATATTTCCTTTCTTCTTCCCTTAAAATAATGTTTATAATACATAAACAACACTTGACATGCACTATATGTCTAAGGAGGCTTCGCTCTGGCACCAGATTACCAAGCTCACACCAGGTTTCCTGCATTAATTCTGCTCTATTTGTTACTTCAAGCCTCATGCTCACTTCTGGATTGAACGTCTTCTGTTAGACCCCGGCGGAAAAGATATTTCCCTTCTTGCCTTGTTATTCTGTTGGCTTATTTCTTGTTTGTATTATTTCTCAGGGGCACTTAGTGGGAAGCTCATTATCACGACAGTCAAGGCCAGCAGGTAATTAAGTTGTTACACGGTGCCACCATGTGGCCTTAACCACGCGCTTTCTCTCGCGTGCATTCAGCAGACACCAGAGGTACAACAGCATAAACGCGTTTATGGGTTTTCATTTTACATTCCTGAGGATTTATTTGTGGAATTTTGTTTGTATGCGTTGAATTCCCAATGCACTGGCTAAGCAAAACACTCCTCTGTCTCCTTTGTGATATGAAGAATACTTTGAAAACAGCAGGCGGGTGGCTGCTCTGAAGTTTTTCTCTGCAGGGCGTCTTTAAGGACAAAGTCCAGTCTGAGAGAGTTGTCTCTGGCACTTTTCCAAATTGATGTAGCACGGTCACAGAACAGACAGCTGGTTTTGGGAATGTTTTTTTTTTTTTTTTTTGCACAGTGTATAACCATCGCACTATAGCTCCATAAAAACAAATAAATGGGCCCTTCAATATCATTTACTTTTTCCGTACAACAAGCAGACCATGCATGCTGAGCCACGGTGGAGGGTATAAAGATGTAAAGAGCAGCTTGGCTACTGTAATAGGATCAGCACCCCTCACACTCCCACTCACATCAGCCTTCATTACCACAAGCTTTGAGCAGGATTATTCTGCCTGCAGGTGATGCTTATTTATGTTTATGTATGCTGGTGTTTCGCTGATGCATATGGTGCGTGCATTCTCCGGCAGGGCTCTTCCGTCCTGATTTTCTCTATTTACACTGAATGAAGCTGGCTCTCTTTGAGCTGTGCCGTCTCTATTTCTGTGATGTGCCAGGAAGTATTTATTGCACTAAATATTCAATAAAATCCAAAAAGCTTTGAAATGTACTTCAGTACATATCACCAGAGCAGAATATGATTTAATAGTGTTATTATGAAAGAAGTATATATCGTTAGGGGGGCGAGAAACACATTTTTTTTTGCAGCGTTTTCTGTTCTTGTTCTTGCTTTTAGCAATAATTTTATTGTCTGCCTTGTCTGCCTCCCTCCGTCCCTCAGTCGCTGTGAATCCTCTTAGAGGTGGATTATAGGACTAAGATGTCTACACTGAGAGGGAGAGGGAGAGAGTGACGGAGAGAGAGAGAGAGAGAGGGTGGGGGGGTGGCCAAAGATGAGCATGAGGCACACAGAGTGAGGGAGGAAGCGATAAGGGGAGAGAAGAAGAGAAGGAGAGGAAGAAAATGGAGAAAACCCCTTGGCCTGATATGGGCCAGGAGTGGGGTAGAAGGTGGTCTGTAACTGGGGTGAGTAATCCACCATCTACTACTACAAGCGTGCAGTAAACATTTCTGTAACTAAAAAAAAAAAAAAAAAAAATGCATTTCCTGCATTTTGTCATGTTATCTGTGCGTGTGTGTTTGTTGATGAGTGACACTTTGAAAGTCAGAAAACTTGAGAGCGTCCTCTGAATTGAGCTCAGTTGGAATCAATATGTCAGTTTGGCTTTAAGAGGAGGTGACGTGTGCAAGCTTGTGTGTGTTTATTGAGTTACCTGAGGACAAACTACAGTAATGAGGGGATCACCCTCCTCCTAATTAATCTCACTTTCCTAAGTTTATGTCCTATTAGATGTACTGAGACAAAGATGTGCGTAAGAGAGAGAGGGAGAACGTGGCTTTGCTTGATAAAATGTGTCTTATGAATTAGACAATAGGAGCCTAATACACTAATCTGTTTTTCTTGTTATAGGAAGAGCCAGCAGAGCTTCACATGGTGAAGCACACACTCCCGTGTCCCACCCCCGCTCTCACTAACAAAACAGGAACAGACTAACCGGGTGGCAGCGATGTCTCTCCCATCCTTAACCAACCCTCCCGGCTGGAGCGTGTGCTCTGCTCTCTGTATCCTCATTGTGTTGCTTCCAGAGGCCAAAGCAGACAATCTGAACACTACCAATCAGCGCAATGGCGGGGGATCCCAGTGTGGAGAGTACACTAACCAGGTAATCAGTGTACACATCAATAATGTTCTGTGAACAGCCGGCCGCAGCTGCCTTTTGTTTCTGCATTTTAGCATTTCAACCCTGCAAAAATAATAGTTTCCAGCTACATAAGTAAAATAAATCATTTAACATGCAAGACAGCAGTGGTGGAAGAAGCACAAAAACACTGTAATATAACTATAATATATATATATACATATACAGAATACTGTTCTCCAAAGGGTCACAAGAAATCTGCGGAATCTCAGATTAAAAAAAAAAAAACCTTCAATACAACAATATTTATATGTACAATTACAATTATGTAATACTTTCATCTTTGTACGGCTTCATAAACCTCTATGGATTATATGTTTCTATGTAAAATATTGTATATGATATCTAAACATGAACTACTAATTAAAGCTGTCAGATTGTTGTAGTGGAATAAAAAGTACAATATTTTCTTCTAATATGTAATTGACTAGAAGTGTAAAGTAGCATACATAGAAATGGAAATACAAAAAAAAAAAGGATCAGGATAATACTTCAGTAGCCTGACATTTCCAGACTAATTCACAAATGCCAGAACAAATGAAACATGAGCTCAGCAGATTTGTCTAGTTTCTGGACAAGAACTTGAGTAAATGTAAAAATAAATACCACACAACAACACCAGTGATTATAACACTCAAGTGTGCAGAGACACAAGAGGCTCAGAGTGTGTGGAGAGTGAGTGTTTACAAAATGTTAAGAATGACGACAAAATACAGTCAACTCAAATTCAGGATGATATCTTGCCTGATTGTTGTAGCCGTATTAGTTTAATCAACTGCCAAAAACCAGAGAAAGTAGAGAAAGTATTGATTTATTTATATAAGCCATATACCCCTGAATGTAAACTGAGGTAAACAAGATACTAAAAATCATAAGGAGCAATAATCACTGTCAGTTTTACATGACCAGCCATGAGAGCAGCTTTGTGAGGCTACTTAGCAACAGTGAGCTAAATGCTACAGACAATACCACCATGCTCCTGCTGAACGCACACAGGAGGAACAAACGTGGCAATGTGTACATTTTGACTCAAATTCACAAATGGTGGCACGACAGGAAAAGTCAGAGTGAGACCAAAGTCAGTCGGACTCGTCCTGTGGGAAACATGAATGTCTGCACAAAATTGAATTGCCCGCCCTGGAGGCATTGGAATGATTAATCGGTACCTGCGATATTCATTAATTAAGTGATTACATCAGCATTAATTCAGGCGCACAATAAAGGATTTGACCTGTAAAGTGCTCTCTGAATATCTGGTGTAAAATGATGAGTCTGTAAGGACGTGACATTGAAGAAAAATCACCTCTGGTGCTGGTAGTTCCCAATTAGCTGCAGTTAAACTTGAAATCTGACAGGTTCAATACAATTCATTGATTTGCCAGACAGAGACAAAAAACACAGTCAGCGCCGAGCTATAGGATTGCATTGCAGTTGCATTATTTAATCCCACTCATGGTCACAGACGAAAAGATTTAATTAGACTAGCAGATATGCCGACAGGTCTGGAAGTTAAGAGTTCCTCCTCCATCTAACAGATGATGGAGAACGGGATGTGCCGGCTGGTGGCCACGCTGCCTCAGGTGGACGAGCAGAGATGCCCCGACATGTTTCGCTGCACAGACGAGGTCTCCTACTGGCTGCACGAGAACGAGGACAGGAAGCAGCAGATTGTAGCTCTGAAGGAGACCATCTCTGAGCTGCAGGAGGAGCTGAGGAACCACCGGCACCGCATCAAAGTCCTGGAGCTGCAGGTGAGATTTCCACACGGACTTAGCACGCCTGGGTCAACTATCAGCAACAATCCTTTCAACTGCTTTGGGCGCCTGCTTTAGTCCAGCTGGAGCTCACTGGATGTTGTGGCAATGGGCCCGCAGCTTTAGATATGTAAGAGTTTGACTTTTTATTTGCCCATTTGGAAAGTAAACTTTCCTGTTCTCCTGTGTCCGTTCAAATGAAATTGAACTTTTCGGAGCCAGACTTGAAAATGTGTACTTCTTTTCTCTTTTTTTTATTGCGTCTGCTCAGCACCAGAGAAATTCAGACTAGCCCTAAATATTTAATCAAAAAAAATATTGAACGTTGTTTGATTTAATATGTACTCTAACTTTTTGAGTAGTTTCAATTTTCCTAAAACTCTTCCCTGTTTACTTCACGGTGAGACTTTGCAGTCCGCTCACTCTTGACACAAGACAATGCTTGCTCAAAGTTCTGCTCTGTAACGTGGTGCCTGCTCATCAAAGCTGGCTTCCTCTCAACGTGTCCTTGACCTTGGTCACTAACAGGATTAGACTCCTACTCTTCCACGTGTTGCTTCATGCGTCTCAAGCAGTGAGCCTATACAAACCAACTCTCAGCCGGGCCGGTCAGCGGCCAAAGGTTGGATGATGGAAAGGGTTCATGCGTTGTGTGCGTTGCACATGAGTACAGGGCAGAGGGAGATGGCTCCAGGGTTTGTGGTAATGGGAGTTAGTGTTATCCTCCACGTCCAGGCTCAGAATAGACCACATACTGAAGAGTCTTTAAGTTTAAGAAGAGAGGGTTCATCCTTTTAGTTTTAATGTGTGCATAAAGCCAGACTGAAACAAATCAGTAGTCAAGTTTAGGCCTTGTTGTCGTTTCAGGTGACAGAATCTACAGGTGTTTTAGTCACAAGGGGGTCTCACCACATCCATGAGGTTCTTTAACAAGATTTTCATATTTGGCTGTACATTTTCAAACAGATGTTTGTGAGTAAAACAACAATACTACAGTGTAAAAATATAACTATAAATAGTAAAAATAGTAAAAAGTATTGTAAGTATACTTTATATACTGCTGAGTAAGTTAACCTCTGATAGTATATTATAACTTATTAGATGTATAAAATGCAATTAAAGCATAAAAAAAATAAAAAATTAAAGCTAAAAAGTAAAATATTTGCATCGACTGGATGTGTATAGCAGCACTTAATGGAAATATTCGAGTAGAGTACCTCAAAACTGTACTTGAGTACTGAAATATTTGGTTACATTTAACCTCTTTATACAAGGACGTAACAAAATGTGAAAAGCACTGCACTGCTGAATGCAGCTAGATGAAATGCATTTGTTTTGTCCTTCAAAAACTAAAATATGAGATCATTTTACTTACAAACAAACATAAACGGTGACGTTCTCTGCTACATCTGCTATATCTGTTTATCTGTACAGTATGCTAAATGCTGTTTTTGCGTGGTTGTGCATTTACTTGCATGGTGTCAGAGTGAAGAGAGGAACCACTTGAACATCTCCCTGGAGCAGCGGTTTCATGAGCTGGAGGTTCACCATGCTGAAGCCACCACCCTGCTGCACCTACAGGGCACTCTGATCCTGGACCTCCAGGTACACAACATCATAAGTAGTGCTAATTCACCTTCAGTGTTTTTAAGCATGTTCTTAAAATATTTCTGAAGTGTTCTATCCTTTGTGCACTTGATGGTTTTTCATAAATTTGCTGTATTTCTGTTCAGAACCAACTCCATAATCTGACACTCTTGATGGATAAAGTAAAAAGAAGCCCTGGATGCTTTATCAACCTCGTCCGTCCCAACCCGCTCATGAGTGCTCAAGAAGCTCTGCATCCAGGTACACATGGATAAACGGCACATGGCATGATCTGCCAGCAGAGGGCGCCAAAGCATCGCAGTTGATTTATTGCAACTTAATCCTGTCTCACATTTCCTTCCTTCCTTCAGATATTCAGCACGTGAGGAACTGTCCCATAGACTGTGCTTCCATCTACTACAATGGAGTGAGGAGGTCGGGCCTCTACACAGTGGTGCCATCACTGGCCAGCATGCCCGTGGAGGTTTACTGTGATATGGACACAGATGGTGAGTCTGTAGTATTTCAATCCTTGTGTTGGCAAACACACTCTGCTTAGGCTCCAGTCCCTCCTTTGGCCAGATGGGAACTAGTAGATCGTGCATACAGAGAAAAGAGGGTCACACTCATTCAGTAAGTTTACTTAAAATAGGAGAATATAGGGATATCCAGCACTTGACAGAAGCCTGAGGAATATGGACAAATGAATCTAGGATAATACACAAGACGATCTGAGTGTAGTGGCAACCCTACAGACAAAACATGTATGATAACCCATTAGACATGGTATATGCTTTCCCTTCCAGTGCGATGCCTTCTTTTTGCTTCAGGTGGTGGCTGGACTGTGATCCAGCGTCGTGTTGACGGCTCGGTGAGCTTTGACCGCAGCTGGAGGGACTACAAAGACGGTTTCGGTGACCTGCACTCAGAGTTCTGGTTGGGCAACGAGCACATACACGACCTGAGCACCCAGGGAGACTACAGCCTCCGCATCCACTTGGAGGACTGGAGCAACAAGCACAAGCATGCCCTCTACCAGAGTTTCAGGTTCCTGTCATGCACACGCGCATAAACAGTTGACAAACAGCATGCACGCACTTGTACGTCGAGTGCAAAACATGCACACCCGGCTTATCTTTTGCATAATTCCATACTCTTCTGTGTGTGTGCAGTGTGGACGATGAGGAGCATCAGTATCGTCTCCATGTGTCAGGCTTCAGTGGGACAGTGCAGGACTCTTTCAGCTGGTACCACGACAAGCAGGGCTTCAGCACGCCCGACAGTGGCAACATCTGCGCAGAGATCTCCCACGGCGGTTGGTGGTACAACCAGTGCTTCTACGCAAACCTTAACGGAGTCTACTACAGGGTAAGCGTACACATGCAGCCCTTCAACTTCAATACCTTTAAAGTCATGTGAGTGTTCACTGCTTCCTATAATCCTGCAGGGAGGCCATTACACCCCAAAAGGCCAGGGGCCGCTGGGTCCCGATGGGATTGTTTGGTACACCTGGAGAGACTCTGACTATTACTCCCTACGCAAAGTCAGCATGATGATCCGGCCACGCAGCTTCCGATCCCGTTTGTCACCCTAAATCACTTTCACCATGATAACGCAGAAACATCTGTGGCGCGGGGATCACGTGAGCGTCTCACCGGGACACCGTGGTGGTGGTGGTGATGATTTCCTGTGATCTTTTCATTAACGGAGCTCGTCCAGGAGGAAGCGGACGACGAACCGGCAGAGTGAGCTGGGAAATCTCTCCAGTGCATTGGACTCATTTGCTGCTGCACACTCTTGAAAAGACAAACCTTGTACTGTGTAGAATCACGGACATTTTTCATTCAGTCACAGGAAGTGAGTACTTCCTTATTTTCTACATCTGTTTTGTACCTTTTAGTTTGATACTATAACAACTGTTAGGAACTCAAAGAGGAAAAGTACACTGGTACAATGTGTCGACAGAGGAGCGAAAGGGCCACGTGCGGCTTTCAGGCAACGAGTACTGAATGTTTCAGCTTGTGGTGTGTGCTTATTGCATATATATGATTACTTTATTATCCAGCTTTGAATTTGAACCAACTATGAATTTAATCCACTGTGTAAACCTTTATTCAAATAACAAGTTTTAATATTATTACTCAAACAAGTCAGGAGATAATAAGCCTTTAATGCTAATATCTCACAGCCTAGGGTCAGGCAGAGAAGATGTGCTATTTGAGGACTGCGTATACACACATACATACTGTATGGATTGTACAATAAACATTATATATATATATCTATCTATCTATATATAAAATGTGGCACAATGGATAGTATTTCTGTACTGGATAAGGCAAAAGGCCTGCCGAGTTGTGCACGTAGTTTAAAACTTCTGACTGACAGATGGAAATAAGAGATAACTCTTATCTCATCTGCGGCATCCACTAAGTGTCACTTACAGTCAAATTACTCCCATTACAGACCTTTATCTCACTGGCATGTTAATGTCAATATAGCAGGCAAGTGTTGAGCCTACTGTATAGGCCAAAGGTTACAGAAAAATGGCTGCAGGTTTGTAATAAACTATTTAAATTCTATATAAATGTTTTACAAGATGTGAGTAGACTTAGTATGAGTTTATTTTTATTACAACAGATTTTTTTTAAAAGCTAAAATGACTGCAGCAATCAGCAGCGAAGCCCTAAACACGCTGGAAGATCCATACCCGCAAAAAAATAACATGAAAATAAACGTACTGTCTCATGTATAAGATCTCCTCATCTGGCTACTTTATGCGGCCTAAACATCCAGCTGCACCTGATCGGGGCCAGAGCTGAATGTGGGGTAAAAGAGCTCTTTCACCTCCTCCACAAACACACTCTTTGACCCTTCGCACAGGCTGCCGACTCATTCTCATTCCTATCCGTCTCTACGCAAGAATCTGCTAAAACGAATAAGGGCTTTACTGTGAGCAAGTCAGAGAGTGCGTAGTGTGTTGTACACCATGCAGAGAACAAGACAAGGTTTGTTTCTAAAACACACACACACACACACACACACACACAAACACACACACAATGAAACAAATATAGTCCCAATGAGTACAAATCATTGTTTAATAAATCAAACGGAATTTCTGCTTCTCTTTGTTACACTATATTGCAAATACTTCTATACATAAAATAGTATTTAAGTCACAAGAAGCACCTGATAGGTCAGATAGAATATATATATTTATATATTTATAATGCATATTTTTCATGTATCACGTGATAAGAAAACAAAGAGTGAACAAGATTAGAAATTGATTGAAAATTGGGTGGTGAAAAGCAAAAGCAAAAACTGCAAACATGACTAAATCCGTGGCTCCATCCCAAACTCTTCTTATAGGACAGATTCTTACATTTAATATTGCTCTTGCGCCTTCATATAAAAACACCATCAACCGGTCAAAAAAAAAGAAGAAAGGACAGGGATTCTTCAGGAGTACTGGGAGAGAGAAATCATGTTTGGCACTGCCTGCAGGGAGGTATTAATTCGCCAACTCTTAAAATAACAAACCCCAACTTGAGCGTCACATTTTGTCTTCTCTCCTCAAATGTAAACTGCAGTGTCACGGTACGCAGGCTTGGGCGGCAACTAAGTCAACCATTTCTGTTTTCCTCAAAGGCACAAGGCATGTGAGCAAGACAGGAAGGAGGTGGAGCTTCCTGTTGGCCTTTGAGGAAGTGCAGGATGAAAGGGGGGGAGACTAGAGACTGCCAGCAGTGGACATAGACAGGACACACATTCTGCATCTGCCAGCTCGTCCAAGACTCGGATTCATAAAGGAATGCTCCACTGAAGATGTTAGGACTCTCTCAAATGTTATCGGCACTAATGCTATAATTAAAACAGGCCTATTGTTGGCTGAGAAAAAAAGACAGTAAAGCTCTGATTTGTTGTCAATGCTGCATTCAGAAATCAACCCCCCTGCTGTCCCCTATTGACAGAGGGGAGCATGGCTTTGGTTTTTGGTGTCAGTACATCGCTGTACAGTTTTGCAACATGTGTGAATCCTTTTCTTTACCATTTTTAACATGGGAAAAAAAATGAAAACCTGCAGTGTATTGCTTTAAAATAAGGTAGACAACATGTGAGCGTGTGCATGTTTGCAAACTCGACCTGTGCCATGTAGCGGTTCACAGCCACGAACTGTGACTTTGTAATATTTACTTCCTGTGTCACAAGCTGCGGACCTTGAACAGAGTAAAAGGTGTGTGTAAATAGTGTGTCTTTAAAAAAAAACAAAAAAAACATGCACAGATGTCAAAGCTTTTACAGCTGCTGCACGTTAACTGCTCATAGATTTCGGAAAGCAGCGGACGAAAGTAACACCGTGAGAGCTGGGACTGGTGGCATGAGCGGTAGAGGAGGAGACGAGGTAAGAGTGAGAGAAAGAGAGAAGTGAAATTTAAATTAAAGGGAGGGAAAAGAATGCAGCGTAAGCAAGAATATTTTGGATGGTGAGCTGGTTGAACTCTTCTTGTCTTGTAGTGCGAGAGCGAAGGCCGTTGTTTTCACATAGTGGTGAACTGACTGTGTGCTTGTCTCAGTTTCTCAGCAATCTGTAGAAGAAAAAAACTTGCGTGAATATAAAAGCAGAGGGTGGTCATGTGATGGTTTAGTGTCTTCAGTATCTAACCGCAGGTAATAGGGCAACAAAAAGAACAGACTCCAATTTGCTGTGAGAGATGGTCGATAAAAATGCCTTTACCGTCTCATAAAACTTGACTTGCTCCTCCAAGTACAACTGCATGACCCTGTTGTAGTCGTAGATACGGTTGCTATGGAAGTGGTTCATCTCAGCTGCGGGAGGCAAAAGCGGGGAAACCACTTAAATCAGATATCGTGTTGCATGACAGACTCCACCACTTCCATGTTCCTGAATGGGGGTTTACCTTGTAATGTGTAAGACATGGTGCTGACTCGCTTAGCCATGGTGACTTTGTCCTGAGGGGTAATTTTACTGGCGGCCACCAGCTTGTCAGCCTCCTTCACCTTGTCTATGGCTGCCTGCGACAACACAAACAATTCATGAGACGAGTGTTCGGTAACACCGTATGAAGACAAAGCGCCATTTGACTCGCCCGCCTCATCATTTAAAAAGAAGCTAAATGAAATCTGATATCCTAACCACAAAATGTTCACTATATTTTGTCTCTTCTGGTGTCAGTTGCACCAGCTAGTAATAAATCTCTCACTAAGTTCTTAGCAACTCAAGTAGAGATTTGCTAAATTAAATTGCACTATTAAAATTTTAGGAATGTTTTAGTGTAGCTTTAATGTGTAAATGTAAATGTAGCACTGTCCAATTGAGAGCAAGCAAACTATGTAAACAGGAAGCTAGGGTTACTGTAGCATCATTAGCTATAACACTAATAGTTTTAGTAATGATATAATGATATATTATATATATATATATATAATATATAATATATATATATATATATATATATATATATATATATATATATATATATATATATATATATATATATATATATATATATATATATATTATATTTAATGATATATTATTTAATGATATATTAAACCTAACTGTCATTGGCTCACATATACGAGTGTTAGAGTGGGTAGTGTTAAAGCAGTTTAAGGTGAAGGGGGAAATGTCAGATTACACCAACAGCAGGGTGGTAGTCAAGACCAAGACCGTGCAGTATATAGTCTACTTAAGTAGCAAACATGTAGCTGATGATTGTTAAATATCTTTAGGTGATGTGTGCTCCCAGCCTTGTCAGTAAGTGGATTGCAGGATTCACGTTGTGTGTGTTTTCCTTCAGACGCTGTTTTGCAGATGAACTATTTGTGGTTCAGGAAGTCAGATTTTATTACAGTAGGTTTCGCTGACGTCTCCTCCCAGACAGACACAATCACTCTTTAGGAGGGTGTGTGAAGGAGGGCAGCAGCCGCTGACAGCTGTTAACAGTGACAAACATTTATACAAATGGCTTAAATGATTAGTTGCATTTGACTTTTTACCCCCAATCACAGTAATGATATCGACAAATGCAGAGGCACATTTAGTGGTTCAGCGTGGTTCAGGATTTTGTGAGACTGTGGTGGGCCATAGGCCCCTGATATCCCCTTAGTGGACTCTGGGGGCTTGCTGCCCCAAAGAAAAAGTTAATCTGGTGCAGTTTTAGAAATAAAATTGAGAGTCTAGATCTGTGAAGCCCTTTGTGCTCTTGTAAAAAAAAATGTTATCATATACACACTGGTTGTAAAGGTATAAATGGTTATGAGATTTCCTTTCCTTTCACCTTGATGGTCACATTAAAAAGGGGCTCTGATCAGGATTATTTGGCCTTATTTTAGTGTTTACTCACACTTTAATAACCTAAAAGTTCACAGTCCCCAAACTCAACTTTGTATCTGTGGACTTGTGGTTAAAGCTCTCATTAGTTTTCTGTGTCACACAGGTGTTTGCTCTGTAACTACACTGACACTCATCGACTGTAGAACAACTTTTAAACAGCAGTTTCCTAGCCGCTTTAATAGACATTTCTTTTGCTCTCTTCAGTGGTGCGCCAACGCCTCAAAGTAAAACACCTGAAACGTATTTTCAGTTCATTATGAAACTGTGTTGGGACAAATTAGACACTGAGAGGTGAGAAATAGGAAACACTGGTGATATCCCCACAGTTGTGGTCTTGAAATAAATCTTGAGTCCTCTCTGTACAAGGCCGAGAAAAACAAGTAAAACTGCAGCTGATTCTGAGACGAGACCAAGACCTTCAAAAAAGTGCTCTTGATACCGAGACGCATCTTGAGTCCTACAACACCGCCTGAGGAGATAAGATTCTGTAATATATAGTGCACTATGTTATTGTTATGATGCGTCATTGAATGAGGAAACTACTTCCTGGTGTACCTTATGGACTCCGATGGTGTCTGGGAAGCATCCAAGAAGACCCTTATATTCATTGTTGGTCTCCATGAGGAAGTGAAGGTCCTTCTTAGGCTGTAAAGGGAGCAAGACAGAGAGAGAAAAACGATACATTTAACCTCAAACTGGAACTAAGTTCAATCCAAAACAGGAAACACAGATCTCAGAAGAAGTGATAAGAAAGAATACAAGGAAACATTACACCACTTTTCAAAGTTTAAATTTAACACAGCAGCCTCACTCAAACACAAAAAGGGAGATTCGGGTTGATGATAGGATAGATGTGGTTTCACCTGAGCATCCAGTAGAGTAAGACACAGAGTTACTGTAGCACTACAAACAAGTGCAGTTACAGAAGAGGTGCTAATATTTAGCAGATTTATCCACCAATCCTGCAGTACAGGCTATGTGCATTTAAAATTCAACACATTTTATTCTCCTTTTATCCGTGAATCCATCAAGGGTAAAAAACAAATGAATGCAACAGATACACTGCACTGTTTTATACTTCTAACAAATGACTAAATGTGCAGACAATGGCTTTCATCGCCACCATCACAGGCATCGCCTACTGCTGACAAAAAGTGTCTAGGGCAGCACAAGCTTACCAGACGAATCCTCCCTCTGGAAGCTGCTGGGACATCAAAAAAGGCCCAAGTTTGATTTCCATTACACACCACACTGTTACAGGCTACACAGCCCGGTCAGAATATGAATAGCAGGTCAAAACAAGATTCAGGAAACGCGAGAGATAAGCTTTGCTGCGGCCTCTTCCCTTACAGATAATTCACAAGCAGGATGGTGGGTTAAAGGGCTCATTAAAGCGCAATAACTATGACATAAACACTGACTGCGACCAGGAAATGTTCAAATGTTGGGAGATACTGTGATTACTGAGAGAGGAGGGCGCTAAAAAACCTTTGAGAAAACAAAGGCCTTATAGTTTTGATGGAAAACAAGTGTCTGCATTTTAAGGCAGTGTGTTACAACAGGTTGTAGTAGTGTCTACCTGCTCTGCCACCATCTGAGCTATCTCCTCGTACGTCTTGCCGGCTGCGGTCATGGCATCGGTCAGAGTCGCCTCGCCTAGTGTAGAAAAGAGGGGAAAATATGTCAGTGTCATGTTTATTAGCAGTGTGACAAAACAGATTTCCACATAATGATTGACTGCGCGGTAAATAGCATCTACTACCACTATAATGACTACATGTGATGATTACAGCAATCTTTCAAAACAACGTCTGACCTTGGTATCCGCTGCTGGTGAAGACGGACGAGAGGTTCTGGAAGGCTTTGCCGATTCTCTGGTACTCTTTTGGTAAAGCTGTGAGAGGGAAAGAGGGAGGGAGACTGTGTGAATGACTTTTTTGGAGTTGACAAAACACTCAACATAATAAGTCTTTGATACAAACAGTAATTACAGCACAAAGTGAAGGCGCGGCCTGTGTGTGGTAAAACATTTATTTTAGCTTCAGTGGAGTGCGGTGTGTACGTACGGCCTGTACATCTCTTCCAGTGCTCGTGACCCACTGTGAGGATTTCCTTTACCCCGTCATCCATGGCTTTGGTAAATCTGCTGAACTGCTCACATTTCTGTTCCCTGTTATACAATAAACCACGGGCAGGTGAGCACACAGTCAGCCAGATGATGAATGAGTCAGGTTTTTCTATTTGCACTGGTTTACAATAACATTTGATTAAACTCACACTTCCACAGGATCCAGGTCCGGAGCTTCGGGCTCTATTGTGGAGAAGATCATCACTCCCACCGTCTCGTCCTTCTCTGCTTTTCTCTTCCCCATCTTCCAGTCCTGCATCAATGAATTTCTCATTTTAATGAAGCAATAATTAAAAACGCACAGCCTAAATTTTGGTAATTACAAATCATCTCATTTAAATCAGATCTACTTTTCATAAAATGAGTGATTTTTATAACAGAAGCAGGACCTTTCAGTACTTCAACACAGTATTAAAAGCACAGATCATTCGAAAGCTCAAGGCAGAAGAAGTGGAGGAGGAATATCACACCTTCTCATCCTTGTAGGTGAGGAAAATTTGGAATACTTCACTGCCGGAAATGACCGGGTGCCTGCACATCCTGGTCATCCAGCCCTGCAACCGCTCCATCCGCATCTTAATGAATTCCTCCTCAAACCGGCCTGGAATAGATTTTCATGTCATCATCAGCCATGCTTAATCTTTTTTTTTTTTGCGTCTTACATCTGTCGGGCCACAGAGTTGGGCGCTTACCTGTCACCTGCTTGTCTGGTAAAGAGGGGATGGGGATGGCTGACCCGAATTTGTCTAGCAGCCTCTCATACAGCCAATCAAAGTGTTTGTATCTGTGATTGACTGGTCGATTTGTGGTCTGAAAACCAATGGACATAACAAGAAGTTATTAAACACTGTAAGTCATATAAACTACCACAAACACATCATTATCTTACACATGCAGAATATAATGATGTGATCCTACCTACAGTTAGAAAAAGAACAGGATTAAATATGGTGTACTTGTAGTTATGTGGTAATGGCCACTGTCTAAACTCCAGTTTGATTCAATCCCAAATCAAAAATATGAATGGCTTGAAAATACTACTGGGTTGAGCTGCTGGATACTTACATTGGGTGTGATTTGGTACTCGATGTAGCTCTTGAGGCCGTACATCTTTGAGCCTTTCTTGGGATCAGCCACCATGCAGTCTAGCTGAGCCTCTGGGTAAGCCCACACCGGACCAACTTCTCCCAACTGAGCACAA
The DNA here is from genome assembly GCA_023373845.1 of Nibea coibor. Taxonomy (NCBI): domain Eukaryota; kingdom Metazoa; phylum Chordata; class Actinopteri; family Sciaenidae; genus Nibea; species Nibea coibor. The sequence continues at coordinate 11,804,578 of CM041730.1, forward strand.
AACATAAATTGTGCTAGGACACTTCTACTTAGATCAGTTACGTAGTTTAAATAACTGCACCATGATATACTGATATAACAATTAACCTGATGATAGACTATAAACAACTTGTATGGGTATTTAAAAATAACCTACGTAGATTGGTAGCTTGTCTTTTCCTTTCGGCATCTGCTTGCATAGGAGGTAGAGCTCAGGACCAGACTTGGAGAATCCAGGAAACCTGCTCAAAGAGACAGAGAGAAGTTTTAAAATTGATGGTCCTGATTAATCTCACATTTATTTTTGTGGCCATTTTTATGCCCGAGCATTTTTAGCTCTCTTTTAGCTGCCAGGTTGTGATGATCTCTAAAGCTTCATGAACTTTAGTAGCACCATGGAACTATTTTTTTTGTTGTTGTTGTTTTTAATGTGTTAATGACGCACAGTATCACTAATGGTTTCAAACCACTCTGATCTGCATTCTGTGGTAACAGACCAAGATATGCAGCTACGCAGCTACATATGCAGGGAAGAAGAAGATTGCCAGTAAGTTAACACAGACATAAATGCATGTTACAAACTAAGAAAGAAAAAAAAGCAGCTATACAAATGTAAGGAAGGAAATTTATTCAACATATTTATTAGACCCCCGAGAAAACACACAATGTGTTGTGAGTAGCACACGGCACATAATGTGTTGCTTTTTAAAAGGAAGTGAGTGTTCCAGCTGACTGAAGCAGAAAGAAGTATATAAAAACTATATACGCTATATGTTGTTGTGATTGTAAACCATTAGCTTTAAAATATGGCTTGGTCCACACAAATTCTGGGACTGACATTGATGGAGGTCGTAAACCAAACTCCAGAAGGCTGAGCAGACTTCAGCTGTTGCACAGGACAACTCAGATCAGCTTAAACTATTACTACTAGTGTATTTTTTCTTTTCAGACAGCGATGTGCTGTTTTGTACCCAATGCTCGGCAAAGACTGTAGAAACACGACTGTTCAGTGGCTTCATTTTTCATTAAAACTCACTAGAATTCAAAGTCTTCAGTCTTACTTGTTGAGGGAGATTTTCATTGAAGTTGCATGAGCTCCTCCTCTTTGCATCGCTCCACCGTCTCCAGATTCGGACTCGGCGTAACCGCTGGTAGACTTCATGTCATCCCACTCATCATCCCACTCGTCATCCTCTGCTCCTGAGGGCAGATGCATGCACACGTTTGTGTTTTAAGACCCAGGCACAGAAAGTACTTGTTCTGTTCTTCAGTAGGTTTCAAACCGATGATCAATTATTTCGATTATTCATCGCTGTTTGAATATTTTTGAATATGTGATGGAAAAATAACCATTTTGTAATATAGAGTTTGTTATTCGCATTTCACAACACTCTGCTAAGCTATCTGTGGTTACAAACATCAGATTAGGAAGAGATGCAAACAGATGCAGTTTCTCTAGCTTGAGGGGATGTGGCATTCACTTTTTAAAAAAGGTACGGGAAGCATTGCATTTCTGTAATTTAATGACATGCATTGCTAACAAATGTGTTAGCATATACAACACGCTGTGTTGTGATGTTTGGTTAAAGGCTTGCAAGGAAAGTGCAAATACAGAGAAAACAAATACAAACTGGTTCTAAATGAGAACTAAAAAAAAACAACATAATTTGCATGATTGAGGATTTTTTTCCCAGCAGCCACACACACCTGACTGATTTGGTCAAAACTGAGTGAAGAGGATCTGATTTTCTGATACTGGTTTTACAGTATACATTATTATTACACAGTAAAAATGATTATTATGGTATAGGAACATATAATTTCAGAGAAAACAGCATGTTAAGTTTGAAAACTTATAAAACAAATGTTAAAGCTAGCCAGTGAGATGGATATAGTTAACATCTGCTAAAGCTAAATGTATCTGTTTCCTGTTACTGATTCATTTTGTCATGAAATCTAACCATGATGGAAAGATCAACAGAAAAAATAACAACAGCTAAACTAACAGACCTGCTAAAAGGTAACTAGTCCAGCGGGGGTGTAACCCCCATCTGAGTCTCTGAAGGTTTAAAAGTTTTCCTGTATCCTTAAATTTGTCTAAAAGGTATAATACGCCAAAAAAGTGAAAAATTAACTTAAAATGCATCTTTAACATTTGGCTAACCAACCTTAAAACCACATTTTCACAACTTTTTTTTCTAAATGTCTTCTGCAGGGCAGATATGCTGTGAGACAGAACTCAGACTCATTATGAAACTCTTCATTAAACACTAAGAACGCTAACGAAAGTCTCATAGATGTCAGTGTTTTCACATTGTGAGTTCACAAGCACATTTTACTTGTATCATGTCGCACCTCCACTTCAGGTGTAAATACAGTGTTAGTGACAAAATTCAAACTGAATGCCTCACACGCATGCTTTTAAAAATGAAAATCATTTCCTTAAACTGGTTGTTGGAAACTCTCATGAGTGCTCATCACCAGTCCACACACAAAAACTAGAGAAAAGCTTCCACCAGGCGATGCACGGGATACCTGTGTAATCAATAAGGTATGGATACGGGTAGATGTCTTTGGGGTGAGAGAAAGAAAGGAGAAGTCTGTTAATTCCTCTCCATGCATTTTCCCAGTTCTCTTTCTACAAAAACAACTGGAGAATTTAAAAAACAGGACAAGTAATTTGTCCTTCTGAGTCATGCATGACGTGAACTTTTCCACAGAATCATGACTTGACTGTCCTGTCCACACGCTGGAGCATCTGTGTGGAGAGACCGGCCAGAGACGGACGACTGAGCAGAACAACATCTGCAAGTTAAAGTCACTCCAAAGCGACAAAGAACATTGTGAAATAGTGTTTTCAAATAGTAAACACCGGATCGAAGATATCAGGTTATATTAAAGGAAAAGAAACAGTATTTTGTTATAAAGAACATTCTTTAATGTTCTTTTTTTTTAACATGCTCTTTGAGACCATCCGCATCTGGTGGAGGTTGATCTGCCAAGACTACTTGAACTATATTTAACTCCTGAAAATATGTGTTTTATAATCTAGAAAAAATATTAAGAAAAGCATCAAACATTAAGCACATTTTGAAATTACTTAGATCATCTCTCAATCAATCTTTTATGATCAAGAAACATCGTAGATCAAGATGTTATTATTATTATTGTTCTTCTAAAAACATCCAGGACATTTTCCATTTTTCGCCCACACAGACTTTTTAACCACATGTCTGGAAAACTGGAGAGAGGTCAAAAAACTCAACCATTTATACAGAGTGTGTACTAAACACTGAAAGTGGTGGGATGTAGCAACCTCCATCACAAGAATCCGAGACAAGCATCCCAACAGACGGCTGCGTCTAACGTCAGACCAGGATGTTGTAAATGTACAACACGGTTCACACACCACATAATGTAACAGTGTTGCAGTGTCCTGTTACAGGAGCTTCATAAATTTGATTATTTGATGAATTAAGTTCTCAGACCTCCATTAAGGCTCAGCAGTAAGTCTCTGCTTTCCAGAACAACCCCGACCACTGCAGCCATATATTCTCCACACCCTCACAGTTACACTTTTAAAAGAGTAAAGAGTTCAGTTGTTTAGCAAGATAATGATTCCAGGAGTAACGATCTGGATTATTATCAGAAATCTGAGATTCAAGTAAACTTAAACTATCCTGTTAAACATTATACAGTAAATAAACATAATAGAAGAAGCAGAGGTGTGCAGAGGTGTGTGTAACACACATGCAGTGTAGTCATCATTTCCTCATTTAAAACATGAAAAGGCTTACAATAGCAGTAGTTTTAGTTCTTGCGTAAGAACAACCACAAGAATCAAAGTTCTAATTTCGAAATAGCATAAGATCACATACAGTGATTTTATTGTACTGACACGGTTCTAAAATCCGCCATGGTTTCTAACTGAAAAGATTTTTCTTACCCGGGCCCTGGTAAGCCTGAGGGTGGCCCTGGGATACGGAGCTCCAGGGGTCAGCAGCATTCTTCCCAGTCTGGGTGCCCTCCGGATTGGACGCCCAGTTGTTGTTGGAGCCCCCTGAGGGGTCTGTGTTCCACACCGACCATGGATCATTACCGTTACTAGCCTGAAAGAGCCACACAACGAAAATGAGAAGCACAGAAATGGCAGAATCAAGTACGGAGAGAGAGAAAGAGGAGTCTGTTTAATGAGAAGCTGACAGGAGTCTTAAAACAACATGCTTTTACAAACACATGATGCAGACTTGGCCTCTAACGGGGACTGTGTTAAGACAAATCACCTTTGTCTGTGAGAGTGTACTGCACTGCTTAAGATATGCAGTCACCACAAATATAAAAAAAATAAAACACAAAAAATGCATATTAGAAAATAAGACACATGCTTGCAATGATGAATGTGCACACACACACACACACACACACACACACACACACACACACACACACACACTCTCAAGACGATTTATTACCTACTGTACTTACAAACTGAAAATGAAACTACTTGCCATGCTTGCAGGGCAGACAAACAATGAAACCCTGTGGGCGTAGTCATGCAATAGAGTGTGTGGGCCTAATCTAACTAGTGCAGGGTCACTTAAAAGACCACATACTGCACATGAACATACAGAAAAGTAATAATAATAGTGTAAATTAAATCAGTGCTTTCACAAAAACATTCACCAAAAAAAACAAACATAGTGCATAAAGGAACAGCATTTTTTCTGAACCTTCACCGTACACATAGACAACATTTTATACAACAATAAAAACAGTATTAAAAATGATTTGAATATTATTTTAGATTTTTAAGATTTTGATCATCATCTGGAGTAAAAGTTTGTGCTCTGGTCTGATGATTTGCCACTATGATTAATCAGTTATACGCTGAGAACATCATTGACTGATCTTTAAGTTTTGAAACTTCCACCGTGGTGCTGATTCATGAAATCGAAATAAAGGGTGTGGGAGTCGATTGGTAACGTGTTGGTGTGCACTGTTGTGCGAGGTGAATGGAGAGGGTGAGATCATGCTGTCTGCAGGCAGTAAGAGTAGGAGGGGGGGGGGGGGGAATTCGCCAAAGCAGACCAATCAAGACCAAGAGAAATGGGGGGGTGGGGGGGCTTTGGGCAGAGAATGGGTGAAGGTGGAGGGCTTGGTTGTTTCATGCCACTGGCCTCATCCACCGCCACCCCCATGTGGCGGTTACCTCATCAGGGGAAGAAAGGTATGGGGAAACTGGGGTGTCGGGGGTGTCCGGCTGGGGACTTAAGCCCCCAGCATCCACCTTGAGGGGAAAAGAAGGTGACATCATCACAAAGCGCCGGCAGTGAAGGTTATCACTCAGCAGGGGATGGGTTAAAGTGATGCTGGATACAGATGTGTTTGTGTGTCTGTGTCTGTGTGAGAGAGAGAGTGTGTCTGGGAGCTGGTGAAAGGAGAGACAAAGAGAAAGCATAACGGATGATGGCTGACACATTTCCTGCCTTGACTCAACCACTTACTGAGCCCAAATTTCTACTGATCCAGCAGTATGCTCGTGTTTGCGGAACTTCCTGCCTGCTAACGACAAAGAGGTTCACTGCACTTATTTCCTCCTGGTTCTGTTTTACTCGAATTAAGAATTGTTACAAATAAGATGACGACCGTGATTATCTCCCGCAGCAGCTGCTCTCACTTCTGCATCTGTGGGATTCGCATACTCTGCATGAACGTCAGAAAAACTCAGTCGTCGCTCACTTCTGCTTTTAGCTTTTTTGCGTCAACATCACCGTTTCGTACGTGCTTTATGAGTGAGAGACAGGTGCACTGTGAAGGGCACTATTGTAAGTATTTACTTTTACTTCCCAAGCACAGGTCTGGGCGGCTGAATCTAAAATAAGTCTGTGAATTTATTTAAAAGTAGCCCAAAAAACAGGCATCTGCTATGATACCTTCACTTTCTCTGCATGGGCGCATTACCTGGTTTTGTGCAGGTGCTGATGGGGGTGCATATGCATCGAAGATGGACAGGTCTGGAGCTGGAACATGTGCTGCATTCGGAGTAGGTGCTGTGATTCCTGCTGCTGGGAACGCTGGAAACTGCTGACTGAGCTGCAAATGAAAACATAAAGGACAGAGGCAGAAAACAGTGTGTTTAATGACTTTTAAAGGTGCGTTCTTCTGCGGTAATGTGATCGTGTCTCCTTGGTATTTCCTGGCTTTGCAAACTGGGTTTTTAGCTTTCTCTGTTTATCATAATTAAAACAGATAAATATGAACTTAACATGAAGATACTAATAACTCTTCTGGCTATTCTAATAGTTCATCTTGTTTTTCCTCCACATCTTGTTTTTGTAGATCTTATTTTTACCAGATGAAAACTCTGAAATAGAAAGTAGTTGCATGAGAAACAGGCTGTGTCCTGGAGTTTTTTGTTTTTTTTTAACTACATATTACATAAGCGACTAGTTCAATTGTCATCAGTGGGATTTTATGATTTGGGAACAAAATCACAACAGTCTAGGGGCAGCTGGGGAGGTAACTTAAGGTCACACAAACACACACCCACATGGGCTTGTTTGCTAAGTGAAGCAGACGGAGAATATCAACCTCTCTCTCTTGTACACACAGACACTACAGTGTCAGATGTTGTTTGGAGTGAGGCTAAACTGTTAAACAGCCTTTACTTTTTAATCAACTGTGCCTCTTTCTGAATGTCTTCGGGGTGAATCATATCCTCATGATGAAGTCAGAGTTGCTGGATCAAACTGGACGCACACGCACGCACACACACACACAAAATACCCTAATCAGCAAAACCCTGAAGAAGGCACATCCTGTGATTTTAAAGTCGAGCAGGGTACAGCACCACAATGTGCACTCGTTGCAGAAACATACCCTTGCCTATAATGACAAATCTAGCTGATAGGGGTACAGATACAGATAGCACATATAGTGCATGTTGACCCCGAAGCATGGTAGCAGTAGAAGTGACCGTCTTACCTCGATGTAGTCTTCTGGCACCAGTCCAACTTCTCCTCGGGAGTTCTGAGCTTCAATCCAGCCGCCTCCAATATTCTGAGTTAGACCCAAAACAACATGTTAACATAAATAACCAGGACTGCAGAGAATGTGTGTCACACAAAATGCACCTAGTGAAGAGAAAAAAAAAACTTTAAAAAGAAATCTGAGAATGAGTTTAAATACATTGCATATTTACATAATCAGATTTCTCCTTTTGTTTCTACAGTATTTACAACTTTGATCCTGTGACTCTGCCGCCACTGTAATACTAACTAAAACAACATGCAAGTGTGCTGTATACTGTTAGTGTTTGACATGCACATGTGCAGAAATCGTGGGGGAAATCAGGTTTCTTCGGAAAAATACAGCTGTGTTACCATAACTGTGTTTCTCTTGATTTGTTGTTGCAATTAAGGTAAGCCGTTTTTTCCCGTTTACACGTTGTTTAGGAATTCGAGTTACAGACAATAACCAGGTTACCTAAGTATCTGTAAACACACGGAGAGCTCCCAGGGCAAATTCCTCCACAGTCCGTTTATTTAGTGAGGGGAAAAAATGTGTTGTTCTTATACAGTAGGACAGATTTTGATTAGAAAACTATGCAGGTCAGCACACAGTGAGTGACCTTTGAACTGTTGGTGGCCAACTGGAATGACATCATGTTTGCTCTCTCCCTTTTTGTCCTTCCTTCCTCTCTATATTTATAGTCAACCTGAGATCATTCTGAGTTTTGCAGAAGAGAATGACACAAACATTTAAAGTTTCTGGAAATGTGTAAAATCATCTTGCTGATCAGATAGTTTCTCAAGACTCTGTAGGTGTCACCTTTTAAAAGATATATCTGCTCTCAAAACAAGAAGTTAAACAATGAACTGCTACAGATGGCGGAGCAGATAAACGTACTTTAGCCACCTAAAAACAATCGATATCAGTTCTATGCTACATTTACAATATTTATGTCACTTAACTTTGCCGTGAGTGCAGACTCCTGAGGACCTTTAACAACCAAACCAGAGTTTTGATTGTTGGAGCAGAGGAAAGACTAACCGTGGCAGTTTTGGTGAGTTTCATCTTGTGTTGTCACATTTAAATAAAGTGTGCTGAATTGAGAATATTTAATATCTTGATAGCTTAAGTTTATTTATTAGGATTGCAGTGGTTTTAAAGTTTAAGGCAGAGGCTATTACAGTTAACTAATAATACGATTTTAGGCAACAAAAAGAAAAATACCCACTGAATTGAATTGTGAATTGCTATTAAAGATGATAGTTATATTAGATTTGCATATTGAATTTCATTTTACCTTGAATATTCTTATGAGACAATACAATGAAAAAACACAGGCATTAAATTCATGTAAAGAAGCTGAAAAACAAGCTGGTAGGACAAACTAAAGGCAAACAGAAACGCAGCAGTACGTGGTGGGATCGTGAAAACCCAGTGTCCGCTGAGGGCAGATCAGGACAGAATGAAGGCAGAGGAGTGCTGCTATAGATTTACCTGATTGGTTATAGTGACTGTCTCGCCTTCTTTCACCGTCAGTTCGTTGTTTCCAGCCTCAGCAGTGAAGTCGTACAAAACTTGTGCCTGAACACAAAACAAACAAACAAAAAAACAGCCTAAGTGCATGTTTCACGGACACTTTTATGAAGACAGCATGCAAACATAAAACACTCGTGCATACAGTCATCATAACACACCCATTAGCCCTGAGTATTTTAACTCTTGTGGAGTAAAATTAACAGGCAGCGAAACAGGACAAACTAGTTCTCCCGGGGTTATTATGCTGACTCTTAACGACAGTATCAACCATAAACAAGGCCAGAACCATCACGATACCTGGTTCAGGTTGATACAGGAGCCTGTAGGTATTCTGACCCACATCTACTAACCTGCCTATCCCCTAGGCGCGCACACACACAGACACACACACACAGTCTAAAGTATTTTAAGTATTTATTTTAATAAATTTGACTACCCAAATTCACTTGGATTGCCACTTCCAAAACTATAAAGTTCTGTGTGATGAAAACAGTATCAGATTCACAGAGCTTGACTATCATGCTCATTTGTTCATTGACCAATGAGCTGGAATGCATTTGCACTTCCCTGAACAGAGATAAAGTTGGCTTTACCACCTCCCAAGTGGTAAGGAAGCTGGGCAGTGTTTTTAAACAGGAACTGGCCTGTGCCACAGCCTCGGCTCTGCTGGCTCAGTTCATATTTTTATGTAGAGAAAACGAGGGTATGGACCACACGAGTTCGGTGACAGGATGTGACTTGCACATATGTTGAATTTAAAGCCCCTCAATCAAAAAAAAAAAGGGTGCTCTACTTTTCCTCTCTTCACAGCCTGACGCCTGCAAAGTTGTTTTTCGCATTCTTATGCAGGGGACGGAAAGTTTCTCCGCACTGACTTTCAATCTGATTTAAGGTCACGTACCATAAATCACGATTTTGTGACGACAACTTTAAAAACTGTGATGTGGAAACTTAAAAACCTCCAGTACACACACACACACATACAGTGAGAAAACAGGTTTCGGTAAAGAAGGAAACATCTTGTGTGAAGTGGTAAAACTTTTGACACAAACAATATTTGCATATTCATACATACGCTCTAAATTCCGATGACTGAGAAGAAGCAGGGGTAATTTCATGAAGGTAATTAATTTATGTGTGGAAAAACTCTGTCAGACAATGACTGGTATTATTTTTACATGTTGTAAACACGTCTGGGGGAGGAACTTTAATTTGTAGGAACCAGAATCAGCCTTTATTATAGCAGCAATAATCATACTAATAATACTGGAGCTAACTGTATTTATGATGATTAACTAAGCCCTCTCCCAGACACACTGCACTGAAGGAACAAAAAGCCTTATGAACGCCATTTCCCAGAATTCATCGGGGGTAGAAATGACCCGCACTGGAAAGGTAGTAAAATGTCACAAGACACTTTCTTAATGAGACACATTTTCCATGTACATCGCAAACATATGTGTCACATTTAGCGCACACAGAAGCGTTGTGAGGGTCCGTGAAAGTCGTCCAAAGCGGACTATTTAAATGTTTTTCACCCTCCGTGTGTCGCTAACCGAGCGAAGAAAGCGAGAAACTGTCTGGGGCTACTTCAAGTCCGCACGGGGCGAAATTATCGTTAAAACAACTGTTGTCAGGGGAAACAGCTGGAGCTAACACACACAAGCCGGCGTTAAAACAGCCTAGAAAAGTTTTCTGACTTACCTTTACCGCCATTGTCGAAGCATTGATCAATCATTACAAAAACAGGCCCTGCGGTTTTCAGGATTTCCAATCCTCAGCTGGACATTTCCTCCCCCGCTGCTTTTCAACTAAAACGCGAAGAAACTGCGATACTTCCTCCCCGGTGTAACCGCACACTGTAACACGTTACTTAAAAAGGAAACAGTTTGTCACTTAAAAGCTCAAAAAAGAGAGAAAAAGCTCGTGAAAACAACGCACGGTTTGAAGAGACTACTTTCAGTGCGACTGTAAGTTTGAACCGCGCAGTGAGCCTGACAGCAGCACGGAGGGAGTGACCTGCACCGCGGAGAGAAACCGGAAAGGTAGTGTCGGTCCGATATGGCCCTCCAAGACTTCGAGTTAAAATAAAATGACATGAAACCAAACACTGCTCACTTAAAGTTACACGAAAGCGACGAATAAAACTTTAATAATATGAATAAAACGTGCACACACATACACAAACATATCTATCTTAAACATAAAGCATCAAAAATACACACTTAGAAAACAGATCCTAATAATATTTGTGTATGAATGAGTCAAATAGCAACATAAATAACAGCAGACATCCTAATGTTTCCTTTAAAAATGTTTTTGTTTGACTTTATCATCTATTTTTTTTTATTATTGTAATTATTTATTCATCAATAGGGTGTTTCCTGAAATATAAAAGTGCTGACTTCACCAGGTTTAGTTAATTTTATGCTCAGGCCACACAATGGTCAATGTTATTCTGATCTCAAGGCTGTACTATAGTGTGTTTACTGACAATGCTGTTAACAGCTGGCTCAACGGCTGAAGGGAGTGACCCCGAGCTCGTTTGTTATGCTGAAGTCGGCCTCTGCTGGGCTTGGTGTGCTATTACATTACAGCAAGGTCCACCACTGCTGGGATATCTCTGTGGTCAGGACCAGATAATGATGTCTGTCCAACTCACATCTTTGACCACAAACCTAGAAAAAGCAACACTTTGTGGTATAAAACTCTATGCATTAGCGTACACCTGTGTGGATTAGGTGCAACGCTGCATAAATTCATAAATCACCAACATATTTAAAGTGTGTGAGCGCCATTGTTTTTTGACATAGCCATTTGTGATTATTGTGATCTTTTTTTTAAATAAAATGTTTGAGTTAATCCTGCTGTGGTTTAAAGTGTGTGAAATGTATTAATTCATGTATTAACATGAAGATGTTAAATGATTATTTGATGACTATTAAAGAGTTAAAAAGTTGTTTAAAAAAACACACACACACAACAAAGCACAGCAAGATTTAATGGCGTCAGGCCAAAAGATGGAAAAAGTAAAGGGCAAGCCTGCCCAGGCATTTTTTAATGGTGTAAAAAGTAGAGACTGACCGAAAAGACAAAACCAGCTTGACACCATTAAAACCTGCTGCCAAATATAACCCACCACACCATTAAAGGAGTGACCACGTACCACCAGGTTCAGTGTCAGTTGCCTGGCAAAATTTTATACCAGTAAATTTTGGTGAAAAAGAGCTGGAGCTGGGTGGTAACCTGAGCAGGGACATCTGCTCACCGTCACCTATTCCAAAACATTATACATACACGTTTTACATCGCACAATCATCTTATTGCACCACCACAAACTTTAAATACCACTTCTAATCACCCTGTAAATATCCCTTCCTTCCTGGAAACTCAGGACACGCTTTACATTTCCTTTTTTATAAAACTTTAAAAATAACAATGTAATTTAATTTCTTAACAGAGATTATTGAATTTACAGGCCTTTGTTGTATACATATATTTTATATGAGTTTATATGTTTTCTCCTTTCTTTAACTTTGGTGGCCTTGAATGAAGCCGTGTAAATATTTCAACATGTCATTTGATATGTGGGGAGTAACAGTTGTCAGTAGTGCCGTATAGATATACAGTCAACAGTTTATTAGAGGATATGAGTGTGCGGCACTGAAGGCCATGCTGTATTACAAAACCTCAACAGTCTGAACACTCAAAGAATGATTACATTGTTCCCATTCCTCTCAGATTGTTTTGGCTTGAATTAAGTGTTTCATATTTGAGAAGGAGACAAAGAGAAACAAAGAGGGGATAAGAGGTGTTCCTTTCATTTTGGCCAGAGTCTATATATTGACAACTTTTTACAGCCTGGTATACCTTTCATTCCTTCTCACAACTCGTCACGTCCTCATGTATCAAACACCCGAGGGCCAGTGGAACAGGTTGATATCAGTGAGGGAGCAGCTGAAAGGGGATACAGATTACTGTAAGTAAAAGTCAGCAAACCACCTGACCACGGCTTGTTGAGAGAGACAGAAAAACGGTATGAATGTGTGATTATATCAAGAATTATAGGAACTCTGAAGGTCTTTCACTCTTCTGACATCAAAGACAGCAAACTTGCAGAGAATGAGCTTTTGACTTTCAAAGTATCGAGAAATTTTGCACAAAGATCTGAATATGGTTGAGGCCAGAACTAACGTGATGCACAGCATTTGTTTCGCAACAAGGCCAAGATGACTGAGCACTTTCTGCCTCTATCACAGGAGTTCATTTAGCAGTGCAGGTGTGTCGCAGGAAGGTGGGAGGGTATTTGGCAGCTCAACAGACAGCGAGCTCAGTTTGAAGACCTTCACCTTCACGGAGACATCATGCACTCTCTGCTTCTCTTCCTCTACCTGTTCTTGGTGGGAACAAAAGGGGCAGAGAGATCAGACCCCACACTACCCCTCATGGAGTACCTGGACCAGAATCGTTTGGTCTGCCTGAAGTGGGGCTTTGATAACCAGCAAGGGGACATAACATTCAAACTGGCAGTCAACACAACAGGCTGGGTAGGCTTTGGTTTCAGTCCGAACGGAGACATGAGGGGGGCGGATATCGTCATAGGGGGAGTTGGACCCAATGGAAGCTACTTCAAAGTAAGTACATGTGTCGTATGTTTTATATTTCCTCCATACTTGTATAACTTTAAATATTGTGGGAAAAATGTCAACAACAATGCAGTAGACCAAGATCAGGCTTTCTGCTGTCTGAAAGTGTCTAACTGACTTTTTGTTTATTAGGATTATCATGCCATAGGGAAATTCATGCCTTTGGTAGATGAGCAGCAGAGCTACACTCTCCTCTCTCTGACTGAAGAAGACGGTCAGACCATCATGACATTTCAGAGATCCATCCAGTCGTGTGATAACCAAGACTTCCATATCACTGTGAGACTTTCAGATATTATCCCCCAACTTCTTACAGTGGATTCTCTGCATGTGTGGTATTAGATGTAAAGCAATCCTGCTTATGTTAAAATATGACTTTATTTAGCAAATACTTGAAAATTATAAATTCTAGCAATTATAAAAAAAAATGTACTTGAGACTTCAATGTTTTGTGTATGGAAACCAAAAATGGACATGCTGTTATGTCAGGATGATGAATTAGTTCTTTCGTTATTTAATGAAAACCAGCCGTGCTATCTCAAGATAAAAAGATTTATCGAATTGACCATCATCATGGAGTTTTAACCTGAAACACAAGCTTGTCACTTTACACCCATTGTGGCTCATTGTGAGGTTTTTTTTTCAGATACAAAGATAATGGCGACAACAAAGAGAGGCTCATGGGATTTTATTTTTAACAATGAAACGTGTCTCTATGTCGACTTTTGTGTCCGCGCACAGTAAACTGAAGTCAAAACATTGAAGTCTCCCTGTACATCTCACATCAGCTGAACGTTTAACACACTTGAACACTCAGTATCTCTATCATATTTATTAACTAAATATTTGTTGCCATTTCTTTCACAGGCTCAACCCATTAAACTCATCTATGCATATGGGTTAACGGACCAGATCTCCTACCATCAGGCCCGTAGAGGCACCAAGGAAATCAACTTGCTGAACTATATACCCAGGACGAGGTCACCCAACCTCGACTCAGGGCAATATATCAATGCCATAGTGAATAATGTAAGAATATACAGTTTTGAAATTGTTAACTTAACTTCTTAGGTAGAAGATCTGACAAGAGAGCTGGAAAACAGTACAGTTTTTTTCTTTTCAATACACAGTTTGGATGAATAGATAGAAAACAATTTTAAAAAATGAAATTCTGATACCTGTAGTCATCTAACACAAAATGTATTTTATTTACCTTCATCTCTGTTGTTTTGTTTGTTTGTTTTTTACAGATTACTGTCCCTTCCAGGCATACCTACTACCACTGCAAGGTCATGAAGTTTCCAACCTTAAAAACAAAACACCACATATACATGGTAATCATCTTTTCTTCATATTTTACTGTCAGGTTTTGAAATGAATTGGCCTGATAAAAGGAGTTATAATAGAAATCATTGATAGTCTATAGGTAGGTTAAACTTTCTGCACCAAACCTCTTCTTGTTTTACCTCAGATTGAACCGGTGATCGAGAACCGTGACCTTGTTCATCACATGCTGCTGTACCACTGCCCATCCTATGTGACAGAAACATACGACAAGCAATGCTACCAGGGCGACATAGGGGATTACTGCTTTGGGGTGGTGGCTGCATGGGGAGTAGGAGGAGGGGTGAGGGAGACTCATGTGTCTTTTTCAGTTGATTTTGTCGTCTGTCCATGTGCAAGTTGATCACAGTTTATCCCCGTATCCTCAGATACTTGAGCTTCCAGCAGATGCGGGTATTCCTATCGGAGGTGGGGACAGTAATAACTTGTATAGGCTGGAAATCCACTACAATAATCCAGCCAACGAGAGAGGTAACTACTGTAGATCTTATCAGGAATTTGACACAGTATGACTATAGTATTTCACTTCTATAACATCATCACAAAAGAAAGACTGAAAAAGAAAGGTCAAAGCAGGAGAGGCTGAGATAGCCTTACTTTTTGTCTATAGTATGGGTCAGGTTTCTGGGTCCTACATTTCCCATGTTGTAATCAATAGTATCTCATGATTAAACCCTCCCTGTCTACAGCAGTACATTGTTTAGCTGTCGTGCAGGTACTCCTGAGGGAGGGGTATAACACGCAATACTAACTCAGTGTTACATACTGTTTACACATTTAGTGCTGGAGTATTTGCCTTGTTTTCTTTATCCTCCTACAACTTTTTAAACATCTGTCTCACGCTGTGTAGGCAGGACAGACAGCTCAGGACTGAGACTGCACTACACATCTCAACTCCGGCAGCATGATGTGGGCATCCTGTCCACAGGTTTGCTGTCATTTTACTCTCTTGAGTACAAAATACCTCCAAAAGCCCCTCAGTTCCACAGCTACGGCATCTGTAATACTACTTTGTTTTCTCAGGTCTGTAGTAGTTCATTATGGCTTTCAAAATACAGCAGTGATTGTTACAGAGATGTTAAGCAGTGATATACTGTATATATATTTTTTATTGTTAATGACTGTCTTCATTCCACCCCTAGTTTGGGAATCCTTTGCCTGACCTTCAAGTGTTTTCTGTGCTGTTGCACACTCACTTGGCTGGGAGGAAAGTCAGAGTTGGCCACTACAGGTAAGAAGGACAGATGTCAGTCAATATCTAAGACAGGTGGCCCAGGTGGTGAGGTTGGGCAGACACCCCTCATCCTTAAAATCGGAACACCCCAAGGCTCTGTTTTGAGTCCACTGCTCTACTGCATCTACACACAAATGTGTGTAATACTTTTGACACCAACCCCAGCATCAAGTTTGCTGACATCACTGAAAACAACAAAAGGGCCTAGCTGAAGGAAGTATAGAACTTGAACCACTGGTGTCAAGAAGAACAACCTCTTTATATGAACATGGTCCATGGTGGAGAGAGTGGAACGCTTCAGGTACCCTGTATTCCAGGTATTCAGGTATCCCTGTATACCCTGAGGGCCAGACTGTGAGACTGTTTCACCTCAGACACTTGAAATTTCTACTCCTGGAAGAGGGAGTTTGACTGGCGGGTATGGAAACAGCACCAATCAAGGCCACAAGGCCCTGCCTAGAAGAGTTCATACTGATTATACTGTACGTTGTGCTATTGTCTTCTTGTAAATATTTTTCTTATTTTGTAATTCTCTCTCTCTCTCTGTAGAAATGGAAAGCAGATAGACTTCTTGAGCATAGATGAAAACTACAACTTTGAGCTACAGCAGTTCATCAGTTTAGGAAGCATCAAGACCATCAAGCAGGTAATTCCCCATTGCCTCCACTCTCATACTATACTGCTCAAAACTATTCAATATTAACCACGCTGTATGCCACGTTACAGGATGATGAGATTGTAGTGGAATGCACCTACAGTACCACCAATCGCACGGCAGCCACTATGGTGGGTAAATATGATATGACTTGATGTTATTACACATGCAGAAACACACTCATAGAACTTTTGATGAAACAAATAAAGTTCTATTTAGTTCAGCTATCATGTAGTACAATGCAGTGAAAATAGTGTTTCATAAACTTGAATGTTCCTTCCTGGTCAAAATAATAACACAGTATCATTTTAAGACTTGGACTTGCCTGTCATGTTTCACATTTTCCTCCTTCAGATGGGGTTAGCAACTACCGATGAAATGTGCCTGGCATATCTGATGTACTACCCTGCGATCAACATCACCACATGCTTAAGCCACCCAGATACGATGCATCCAATGATGAACGCAAGCTCCCAGTAAGACCCGATGCAGTCCTTCACAGAGTATCTTTGCTGGAGACTGAATCTAGCACCAGTGCTGGTTTACATATATAATATATAGTGTATATTTTCATACAGATGATCTGAAGTATCTATAATTTCTGACAGGATGTTTAAGGAGAACACCACTGCAGACCAGGAGGAAATTGCTGCGTATGAGAATTTGTTAAAGACCGTGCCACAAATTCAAACAATCAGCGATTACAATGTAAGTAACAGCCTAAATTGTTTGATTGTGTCTTTTCTTTTCTACCTCTGATTTAATAAATAAATGCATATATGGATGTACTGATGAACAGTTATTCCAACATTATTTGATCATTTATAGATCATAAAATATCAACTAGATTAAACTTAAACAAATGATTTAGATTAAAATTTAAAGATGCACTGCTATGCCTTATGTTCTTTTCCTTTATGTATTTTCTTGACTATTTCTATAGCATTTTAATAATACACACAGTTTATTTTTTATTTATTATACTTCTGCTAAAGTTAGCAGTG
Organism: Nibea coibor; assembly: GCA_023373845.1. Lineage (NCBI taxonomy): Eukaryota > Metazoa > Chordata > Actinopteri > Sciaenidae > Nibea > Nibea coibor. The sequence goes on from CM041730.1 coordinate 11,821,986, forward strand.
TTAGCTACATCTTTACTTTTGTGCTGCCCTGTATCTGTCTACTGAGTTCAGTATAGAAAGTCGTACCTAATGATCATGGACAAGTCAAAGTTTTTATCCATCTTCCTATACCGTATTTGGCATTCAAGTAATTGACAACAAAGCAACACTGTCCAGTGTTTGATATTTGTTTTCTGCAGTATCATAAAAAACAGTATTTCTACATTGTCAATTTATATTATATATAACATATTATATAATATTATATGTCACTTTTTCTCTTTCACAGCACGAAGTCTTGATGAATGGAAATGGCACGATCAGGGACATGATGAAGACGCCGACTGTCATTTGTCCGGATAGCAACGCAGCAAGCAGACTCACTTGGATTGTGACCCCAGCTGGAGTTATACTTTTGATACTCTGGATTGCAATTATGTAACATGGCTATATGAACCCATCCAAACCAGTGCAAGGGAAACACTGTTGATCTCTATTGTATCCAAATTGGCACTGCACAGAACATAATTTTCTATGTCTTTGCTTCCTCTGTTCGTGTGTTTTCTCATTGCTTTTTCTTATTAATTAGAAATCATGTGTTATTTAGCTCTCATGTTGATTAACATATTGAGATATCTGGAGACAGATCAGTCACATTTACATTTAAGGTAACATTTCACTATATAGGATCAAATTTATACTTTAATGATAAAATACTTTAACATATATAATGATAGATAATATAGATAAAAACAAAATGTATACAAAAATTACATAAACATCATGATGATGAGAATTTTAAACATATCACAATTCAGTTTACTAATACGTAGCACTAACATGTATGCACTTATCTCTGTGTATTGTGTTCATCACTTGCACTGTAAATCTAATAGCTGATTTTATATGTTTTGTAAAAGAGTTAATCATTTGATGATCAGTCACTCAATAAAATATATATCCCAAATAAAATATGAAGCTGGTTTAATGAATAGATAGTGGTAGTTTGGGGGGGTTTCCTCAGGGGGGCGCTCTAACTTATCTGCCTGCCTGTCACTGTGCTGTCAGGGAATGAATGTGTACGGCTAGCCGGCTGGTAGCTTTGGCAATGTTGTCAATATCAGAATGATATCGCAGCGGGACAGAGGGGAACTTGCTCGGTTTTATACTGTCACAGACCCAAAAAAGCACAAGAAAGGTTACACCGTGTACAAAGTCACCGCGAGGGTAAGTAAAAGGCAGGACGGGCGCTGTGACAGAAAGGCTGAGGCTATGTGTTGTTAGCCGCAGCTAGCTAAACAAGCTAATATGATGCAAACAGAAATAACGGTAAAGTAACTGTGTTTTTGTTTGTTTGTTCGTTTTTTAGCTGGCAATGTTAACAACGTTTGTGAACACCACAGATGTAGCTAACAGGCTCTTTAAGACTTGCGTGCGTGTTTAAAATGTGCTTTTTGTAACCCCTCAGTGGATTGCCTGGTGGCTAACGTACATTAGCACTGTTAGCCAGACTAGATAGCATAGTTAGCGTTAGATGTAGCGTCACGGTGGACCAACATTTAACGGATACCGTGAAGCATATATGAGCAGAATAAAACCTAGCTTTAACTAGATAGTTGGTCGATACTGTCATGATATTTTGAGGCGAGCTTCCCAGAGAAATGTCTTGAATTAAAACGTTAACGTACGAATATAAACAGGCAAATGGTTAAACTTCACAAACTGCATGTCAGTGGGTTAAGCTGTCACCCAGGGGTAAGATACAGTATTTTATTCTGAAAATATTTCAAGTTAGTGGGGAAAAAAATAATCTGGCTTTAATTTGTAAGCATGTTCCCATTATTAATATACAGCAACTCACAGATCAAGTGTTGGGAGAAGTAAGAGAAGTAAGTCCATTGTTGTTGAAATGATTATACACATCTTCAAGCTATTTTTTAGTTACTAAGTTAGTAAAGGAGTTTCTTCGTCTCCGCCTGCCTGCCGTCCTGCTTGTTATGAGTGTTGGTGATGTCTCGTTCTTACCCTCAACACCTCCGTCATTCGCTAGATAATGCACTTCATTGTCGCGCTCAGAGCTGCGTCCCCGCTCATACTTGTGCCAGCCTCTCAGGAAAAGCGGCTCTGACATCTTATACGTTAACGGGAACTCACTAAAAGCCTTGACTTCTCTTCTGACTCTTCCTCACAGATAATCTCAAGGAAGAACCCAGAGGATGTCCAAGAGGTAAGGAATATTTTGAAAGGACTTTTCCCTGCAGGGCTGGAAGGTAAGGACTGCCGGCGTGTAAATGGTGTAAGCTATTTGTCATCTTAGCAACAGCAAACATAAGTTAAAAGTGACACAGGTAAAGAGGGTCTGTGTGAGATGTGTGCAGACTTAGGCCTGCATCTTCACTCAAAACAACTATTTTGAGTTTTATTTAGCTTTACTGTTCTTTTTTAAACATATCATATCTATGAACATGCAGTAGAAACACGCATGCTGTCTTATATTTGTCACACTGTGAGGAATGCAGTCCAGCCTGGAACCAGCGCTAATTCAGCATGCATGATGCCAATTACTACATGCGCGTCTGAGACACAGTGAAGGCGTTTGGCCCGGAAACACATACCTTTATTATTGAGCAGTGCTCCTGTTTGGGGAGTGCCGCTCGGTCCAGTTTTTCTCACAGCAGCAGGGTGGACGAGATTTTAGCAAACTGGATTTACTTCTCAGCTTTCAGCCATTAAGGTTTTATTCCACTGTGTAAGGAACTATTTTATAATGTTGTGACTTGGTGCACAGGATGGTGCTGAGTGGAGGAACTTAACTTGTTGTACGAGTTAGATTGTTTCATGTGTTAGCGTAGGAGCAATAGCTAGCTTTTGATTCGTTGTAGTTACATCTATTTGGCAAAGCTTCACGCATCTTTAAACACAAAATGATCGATTCTTCACCATGTCTTCATTCATCTCTCCTCTCTCTTCTCTTTCTGTAGATAACAGTATGGAAGAGATACAGTGATTTCCGGAAGCTTCATCAAAACCTGTGGCAGCTGCACAAGAATGTCTGTAGCCAGTCTGAGCTGTTTCCTCCTTTTGCCAGGGCCAAAGTCTTCGGTAAGAAACTAACCACCTCAATACTTCTGTGTCAGACATTTGTCCTGATAAAGGTAGAGAGGTCAAATACTTATAAGACTTATGCATGTAGTGCTGCCTTCTACTATTTTTTTTTTCTTTTTAATCTTTGGTCCTGATACCTTGGTTGTCCTCTCTTAAGTTGCCAAAGAAAAACTGATATACTGACTGACTATAAATCAGAGAAGTAGGAATGACTCTGCCCCCTTGAGGCAGCTCAATGTTATTACTCAGTCATTAAGCACTACTTTTACTTAATATGATCACTTGTCTCGAGGAAATCTCATCCTGTGTGTGCTTTCTACCCATGTATGCATGTGCAGGTCGCTTTGATGACTCAGTAATTGAGGAAAGGAGACAGTGCTCTGAGGATCTGCTGCAGTTCTCTGCTAACATCCCTGCTCTCTATAGTAGTCAGCACATCCAAGATTTCTTCAAGGTATGTAAACACACACATGCACACACACATAAAGGTACTTGAAGAAAGAGAGACGATAGACTGCAACATTTTTTAATTCTTTTCAAGGGAGGTGAGGTCCACGACGGCTCGGAGCTCATTGGACCAGCTGAGCCCTTTTCTGACTTCCTTGCAGACAGTTTATCAGACTGCAGCTCTGATGGTAATATTCCACACAACAACTCTTTCCTTTAATTTACAGTGACTGTTTATTCACACCTGCTCAGAGATGTGTGCACATGTTTTTCAGTTCAAAGAGACATCAGTGGTGCAGAGGATTTGACCATCACATCTGAGTATGGAGGTAAAGTTTGTAACATTAGACTCATTATGAAGTGTGTGGATATATTTATCTGTCTCTATTGACCCCGGCATTGTTTTCCTCCCCAGGTCCGTCCAGTGACAGTGACCTGACCTCCCTTGCTGTGGATACAGACTCTTTAGCTGGGCTGGATGATGGCATGGCCTCAGGCCGCACCTCCCCAAACCAGCCACAGGGGGGAGCCACCAACATTAGCAGCAGCTGCAGCCCTCGCTTGTCTTCCCTGCATGAACGCCGCACCCCATCTCCTGCCCCAGTCCCTGCATCCTCAGCTCCTAACCCAGAGGTCAACTGGCCAGGCCGAACGCCACTCTTCCCTGGCAGCCTGAAGAAAGCCAGCGGTGGCAACGCTAAGGACGTGAAGTCAGACTACTTAGACAGAGCCAGTGAACTCATCTGTTTGGCTGTACAGAAAGAGAAAGAGGAGGACTTCCAGGCAGCGTTCTCCTGCTACCGCAGTGGAGTGGACCTGCTGCTGCAAGGAGTACAAGGTTAGCTTAGGAGACTTTAGTTACGTCAGTGGTCTAAAAACCCAGAGTAGTAAGAGAGCAGCATGATTTTAAAAGCAGTAGTTATCAACGAACCTTGCCGGTAAAAATAGTGCATCATAAACATAGGTGTAACTCAGTAGCATCTTTACATTTGACCTTCCCTGTCTGGTGAACACAGAACAGTCCCCTAGAACAGGAGCTGTCAGACTTTTTGAGTGGTCTCACAGTCTGGAACGGGTGGGTGTCTAAGTCCACAGTCCAGAGAAGTTTCTTGAACGTATGCGTTGTCAGGAGGACGATCAGTACAGTTTTCACTGCTGATAGACAGAGGGTGAATACTCAACTTTGATGCTCAGCAAAAAATATGAGAGGACACAGAACTGACTGTGTGTTTATGTTCACCATCATTCCTAATCATCCGGCCTTCATTGCTGGCACTGCAGGGCGGGGGGGTGGAGGAATTGTTGATGGATGATCAGTTCTTGTCAGATAACATCTTTGTGGCCCGGTCGTTAAGAATAACTGCCATTGACCCTGACCTTGCACCTTCGTGTGAAGAGGCCAAGCTTTTTACTTTGTGGTTTATTAGCTTGTCTCTGTAATAACGTGCTGTTTTGTCAGTAAATAAAATGTTAGTACAGAAACTTTTAGCGCTGTAAAAACTGCTTCGTAAAGAAAAAACGGATCTCTCTGACCCCTTTTCAGGTGAGCCCAGTCCTACGCGACGAGAGGCCGTGAAGAAGAAGACTGCAGAGTATCTGATGCGAGCAGAACAGATATCCATTCAGCATCTGAGAAGCAACATGGGTCAGGGGTCGACGCAGACAGTGGTGAGTGGGAGGGAAATGTCACGCCGTCTATGTTAGATTATGCAAATGTGATTTATATGCATGCATCTACCAGAGTCCTTCAAACTACTTGAGTTTATCAGAGTGCTTTTGGGTTCATCACAGATGAAAACATCACAGCAAGTCTCTGCTGGAAAATGTTAAACCTGTTCTTTCATAACACACATCAACAGTCTAAAATAAGCAATGTTTTAATAGTAACAATTTATCAAAGGACAACTGCAAACAATGTGAAAGGGGTCGCTTTCTAGTGAGCAGCTCCCCTCGTTTCAGCTCATTGTTTAGCTGTCTGGTAGCAACTTTACTGTGTTACCCCACTGGCCGCTCTCATAGCATCCTTTTCGGGTGCAACAGGCAGCTCTTAACACCTACTGTGTGTTAAAATCATCAGCACCACACTGCAACCGATGAATATGGTGAAGCATTTATCAGCTAAAGAGACAGTTATCTCCCACAGGAAGTGATACAGACCAAAAACTGAGCTAACTAGAGTATAATGTAAGAAGTTTGTCACATGACAGTTGACAGTATGACATATGACAGTTTTCATCTGTCATCTTCTGCTGTCGTTCGCAGCCCCTAAGTCACCAAAAAAAAGTAGTTATTGCATTTTTAAATATACAAACACACATGCATGCTTTCCTTTGCCTTTAGATGATCACAGATGGTTTATCTTTTCATATTTGACACTGACTGCTGCTCTGTTTCACACATTACTTGAATCAGATGTTGCAAGAGATGACAGTACCTGATTAATGTGACCATATTTTAATGATTTTTTTTGTTGTTGTTGTCGTTCAAGGCTTTGGGCGCGCAGTGCTGCCCATCCACCAGCAGAGGAGGCCGGCAGAGTCCATCTGAGGAGCTGAGAGCGTACAGGGTGCTGGGGGTCATAGATAAGGTCAGTTAACTATTTTTAACTGACAGTTTTTGCAACTTGCAGTCGCGTTGTGAGTTTACTTTAATGCTGTTTAATTTTGAATCACAATCAATATTTTTTCTTTTTCTAACTAGTAAGCGAGTAAAAGACAGTCAGTGTTAAAGACAAACATTTCACTTAATTTGATTTGTTGCCGTAACGTTCTCGTTGAGAATGGAAGAGGAGAATCAAACAAAATATTTACACTTCGGTCTGACAGACACTCATTTATTTAATAATTGCACCAGATAGATGCGGATGGTGTTCATCTTCAGATTTCCCCTCCTTGTGTCCTTTCCTTCTTCGACCACCTCTTTTATCGGAGGCAATAAAACGTAATAGATTTACTGGATGGTATGGTAAGGGCTGAGTGTGTGTATGTTTAGCGTCAGTTATGACTACCACAAGGTCAGTTTAGGTTGCTGGTCCTCTCAACCAGCTGCCGCCGAAGCAACTTCACCACTCAGCCATGAAATGACTTGGCAAGCAGCTCAGAGAGCGGCACACAACATTGAATCAATGATGCTCGTCCTCCACACACACACAAAACCCCAAGGAAAATGTTGACACAATACCAACATGTGTTTCTCCATAGAGGTGTACGCAAACTCTACAATATGTCAGGAACTAATCAGACACACGCATGCAAAGAAAAAAAAAAACAACAGCGGAAACTGCGCTGGCTACAAATGGACTGGATTTCCTCTCCTCTTTCGCTGCCTCCTCCTCCTCCTTCCTCCTTTCACTTTTAATGGGGACAGAGGGGACAGATGGAGAGAGCTCCTCACCCTACTGCCCCCCCCCCCTCTCTGCCCCTCTTCTCCACCTCCCCCTTCCCTGATGTTTGTGTCTTAATTATATTAGCGCCCTGGCTAGCACTGCCACTCTGTTTACTCACAGCTCCATTCATATCCATTTAGCCTGCACCTGTTTGGTCCCCGCCAGGGTCACATGGAGAGAATGCAACCACAAAACATACACACACTGCACTACGCTCAAACACAGACCGGCTCACACACATATGCTCAAGCTCTCCCCTGAGACGGCGAGGGAGCAGAAGAGCAATGGAGATGTCAGAGAGAAGGAGGGAGGAAATAAAGATGTCAGGAAGAGACGGACGGAGAAAGTAAAAGAAAGTGAAACAACAGTAGGAGCTTAGAGATGAGGAATGATGTCAGTACTAGCAGTTACTGTGTCCGCTATCAAGCAGTGAAGGCTCTGTAGTGACATTTAAAAAGTCTAAATCTAAAAAGATTTGACCGTACAATTTAGAAATTTGCGCATCTAATATATGAACATAAGTGTTCATTGCTCATATTTCTCATTTTGTGTGTATTAAGACCAACTAAAGATGATTTTCAGTATGATTAATCTGTTGGTTCATTTTTTTTGTTGTGAAGTCTATGAAATTAGGAATTTTTTTGAAGTTTTTTTTTCATATTGTTTTGATCAAACTACAGTCCAATATCTAAAAAATAATTTTAATTTATTTTAAAGAAGAAAAAACTGATATTAGAGAACATAAAACAGTCTAACGCATGGCATTTTTTCATATATAAATTAATAATGATGAGATTAACAAAAAAATATGTCATTTAATTTTCTGTCATTCAGCTATTTTAGACTAATCTATCTATTAATTTAACATCATTTCAGGCTGAATGTATTTTATAAAAACATTTTGTGCGGTTTTGTCACTAGTTTTGCTTTTTCCTTTTTATTATGGATTGCTTTTGCTCGTTGTTATGTGTCTGGGACTTGGTTTGGTCAGCACAGCAGGATACAACATGTTAATGCCAATTTTTCTAGTATAATTTAGGGACCAACATTTATCTTGCGGTGACCCTCATGTGTGCCCTGACCCAGTCGTTGAAAAACAGTGCTCCCGAGGACTTAACCACTACATCATCTTAGACTGTATATGTCTGTTCATACCTGGCAATTAATGGCACTCTTCCATCACAGGTTCTTTTGGTCATGGACAAGAGAACACAAGAGACGTTCATCCTGAAAGTAAGTGTAATATGTGTATGTGTGGGTGGGGGTGGGTGTGTGTGTGTGCACCCCACATCCTCGTCCTGACTGTAAGTGTAAGTGTGAAGTGTGCCAGAAGCCCCTGTGTGTGACCGGTGTAATTGATTCTAATGGGCCTGTCCCTGTCAGCTCCTCTGCTCTCAGGTGTGAGACGTGTGCCAGATGCCAACGCACAGCACAGGCACAGATGACTACACACACACGTGTGCGCACACACACACACACACATACCTACACTCACTCGCGACCAATGTGAACTTTACGTGTAGCGCTGATAGATTTGTGTGGCTCTGTTAAAGTCACGCGCTGTATGTGGCTTGATGAATCCAGTGACTTTGGGTTGCCATGGGGCATAGCTGGCACCTCTTTAATGGGAGGTTTCTCCTTTGCCACACTCCTTTCCTCATTTTTTTTTTCACTTATTCTACACACAAACTAAAAACACTCACCTCCCCTTTTCCCGCTCCCTTGCCCTCCTTATTTGGGTTAATTTTTCTTTTCTCCTCTTGTCCTCAAATGCAGATTGTTTTCATCTTTCTTCCTCCATCTTTAATTACTCACCTCCTCCTCCTCTCTTTCCTTATTGCAGGGTCTGAGGAAAAGCAGCGACTGTGGGCGCACTAAGAGGACAATCATGCCTCACTCTGTGCCCCACATGGTGCAGCTGAGGAAGTTCATCGTCTCCGAAGACACTGTTTTCCTCTTGCTGCACTATGCTGAAGGTAAGACAGAGACATCTCATCGCTTTCGTCTCCCATCTTTTGTCTTCTTTGCCTCCAGCCGTCTCCTTTGCCTGATCCCTCTTCCTCTCTTCTCTGCCCTTGCTCCAGACAGATGTTTGATAGAGATGGGTGTGTGTCACAGGTCATTATTCTGAATACCAGGTGGCGCCATGCTTCATTAGCTATGCCAACACCTGGGCCTCCTTACATTCCACTAACTCTAGGATGTGTGTGTAGCTCGTGTGTGTGGGTGAGTGCGCCCAATGAAATGCAGCCATATTTCCTAATGCCCTGTAACCTATTCAATCTGGAGCACTCTATTACCACCCTGCGCTAATATTAGTGGACAGTATTGGATATTGTATGGGGGTGTTCAACACGATTTAATAAAACAAATCAAATGCCAGTAAAGGCGTAGTTTCACTACAGTTACACCTCAGCTCTGTGATTCAGAAAATCCACGGTTGTCCCCTTAATGCTTCTATAGTACGCTGTTAGCAGCTGATGGGTTGAATGAGGATAGACAGGCAGACGGAGGGAGGCGGTGACCTGAGTGACATTGGACAAAACAACATGTGGATGGTTTTACTTTCGAAGCCATCGAGCTGCCCCACTATCATTATCATCACTGTGAACTCCCTATCCATTCTCATCACACGCAACAGATGCTGGCTTCCAATTGCTCACACTACAGCTGTGTGTGTGTATCTATATGTCTGCCTGCGTGTGTGTGTCTCTATAAGAGAGACGTCAAAATGTGAATATAAGAATGGTAACCTAAAACACCCACCACCAACAACCGCATTTAGCCAGATTGGCTGCCTTGGATACTCCTAATTGGAAACTAATAACCTTTTTTCCAAACAGTCCCTGTACTTTAAGGACCAAAGTTAGGAACCAAAAGTCTGTTTTGTGCTGCTGTAGCACCTGAAGAACTCTGAATATTTGGTAAATTAGGCAAATAGCAGAGACCAAATGTTTGTTTTTGATGGACAGAAAAGTGAGATGCCTGCCTGTCATTTGTGAAGTGCTAAGTGGGCAGGTAGGCACGGACCCCCCAAACTACTAAGGGGCTCCAAAGGCCCCAAGTTGTGGCAGTTACTGGTAATATACATAACTGAAGCCCAAGTATAAACTAAAATGAGCCTGGCCTAAAGGTGAGTCTTTCCAGCTGTGGAACATAACTGTGTAAGTGTGTTACTACAAACCATGCCTACCCCTGTGTTGATACTACTGGCACCAGGTGCTCACTTACTGTGTGAATGAATGGTGTACACAAATTGCAGCAGGAGGAGATTTGAGCTTTACCAGTCAGCAACTTTCATTGCTGCAGGAACTTTTTGGAACACACAAAACAACAAGAACTATGGCATAGGTACTAAATTTAGACCAAGGTTCCCCCCCCGTTGAAACACAGGTGTAGTTGCTGAGTTCCTAAAAACATTCCTGGAAATGTGCTGTAATTATCCAGAAATTGCACAGCTTTCACCTCTGCTTACTGCTATCTTAGATACATCCTCCTTGTGTCATTGTCTTTAACGCCCTGTTTTCTTCATCTCCAGGCGGGAAGCTGTGGTCTCACATTGGAAAGTACCTTCGTAATTCCAGCCCAGAGGAGAGCTTTGACATCCCTTTCATCCAGAAGAGCCACACAGCGGCTGTACACACTCCACAACATGCCGTGCCACAGCTGGATGTAGATTCAGCGAGTTCTGGTTCTGGGACGCTTGCCGGTTCTGATTCTGTCTCAGGGCTGCAGAAGGAAGGGGAGAGCCCCCCGTCTCTACAGAAAAGTGTTCTCCTTCCTAAGCTTATCAAACAAATTGGAGCCCAGTCAGACTCTGGAGCCACCTCTGAGGAAGAGTGCACCAACAGTTATTTGACACTTTGCAACGAGTATGAACAAGACAAAGTAGAACCGGATGCACTAGAGGAGGAGGAAGAGAAGAGTGAACAGGAAATGTTGTCATTGGAAGTGCCCATAGCGACGACCGACACTTCTTCGCGTAGCCGCTCGCTGCTTAGCAACGACAGCCTCTCTTCACCTATCAGCTCTCAGGAACTTGGTTTTTTCACGGAGTCCTCTGACAAAAGTGGCCATACCATGGACAACGAGCAATACCAGGGTGATGGACAGGACCACAGTGAAGTCTTCAGTCCTTTGCCCTCCCCTGCTGCGCCTCTGTCTTTGGATCAGTCCAAGCACACGCCAATGGAGTTTTTCCGTATTGACAGCAAAGACAGTGCTAGCGAGGTGACCTGCCTAGACGTAGGAGAGCAGCGCCCCGCTCACAAGCAGTTCCCCATCTTTTCTACATGTGACCTGGGCTCGGATGTCACTGAGGATCTTCCAGAGCTGGCTCAGGAGGTCAAGGGCCACCACTCAGAGCTTTGGGGGTTTGACTGTAGCGATAAAGGCTCCAACGAGTCAGTGCCAGTAATCTCATTTCAAGATGCAGTAGTTGAGGATGAGGGTCACCCGCCAGACCTTTTGGTTAACCTGCCTGTAATGGGTGGACCTGTAGACTCTTTACAGGAGGAATTAGAGACTTCAGGCGTGTGTCTGGGTCTTGAGGCCACGGCCTCTCCTCAGAAGTTCATCCAGCCTGATGTTTTACAGCTTCATAGCCAACATGAGGAAGGAGAGGAGCAGCCACTGGAGGAGGAGCTGTCATCTTTATGTACAGCCTCCGCAACTTCTGACACCGGTGTTGTATCTTCCTCTCCATTCAACTCGCTGTGGGAGGACTGCAGCTTGGCATTTGGGCAAGAGGCCTCTGACAAAATGGTGGTTCACCCTGCATGCCAAAATAATGACCTTCCCCTTGACCTTCCAGTTACTGACTCGCTTAATGAGAAACTAGAGGCCAGTACAAGAGTAAATACAGACTTGTTTCCAGAGCCCAGTGACAACAGCACAGGCTCTTTCCCTGCCACAAACAGAACTGAGGCCTGTGCAGTGGTTAAAACTTTATTAGGTCTTGATGGTGAGTCATCAGGAGTTATTAGTAACACAGGTGGCAGCGAATTTGATAAAGAAGTATCGCGGCTGTTTGCAGAGCTGGATGAGCTGTCACTGGCTGCGTCCCAAGCTCGCATCCCCGAGGAGTTTGTGCGGTGCTGGGCCGCAGAGATGGTGGCAGCCCTGGATTCTCTGCACCAAGAGGGCATCATCTGTCGAGACCTGAACCCCAACAACATCCTGCTCGACCACCAAGGTTAGACCACAAGTATTACCACTGCCTTTTTTCGTGACGCAGTACTGTAGACAACAATTCCAGTGAGAATATTTTCTGAAGCTTTAAGCTTTTCTGTAAGACGATCCACGATCTTGTCATCTGTCTCGTGGCTCTCCCGGTGCTTAAAATTTGTGCTACATTGTAACGCACAGAGATAGAAGTTCACGTCTTAAACTGTGTCTCAGTGACAGTGTACAGAAAGTTTAAAAAAAGAGGCAAGATACAGCTGAAGGGATGGAGAGAATGCAAACATCTGCTTGCTGTTACACCCTGATATATCATTCCTGTCACAGATAACAAGCCATCTAGACTACTTAGACTACAATAATTGCCCAAAGATTTTTCACAAGAAATCTATATTTTACAGAGTTGAGGAGCTGAAATCCATCAAGAACATGAACCAAATGAAGAGAAAAAATAAGTAAATCTTCTGATGGTTAGAGAAAATTAAAATGCCAACTTCCAAGAAACATGAAAGCACCAAACAGACGCAACAGCAGGAGCAATAATTTACAGACTATTCTGTGGTCTACAAGTATTTCAGACATAAATAGTTCAATAAATACCTAATGAAAATCCTATAGACTCTTGGTTACATCAGCTCATGTTTCTTTTACAGCAAGTATAAGATCACATCGCTGTGTGCTGTTGCACTTTGTGAATGTCGTACTGTTTTACTCGTATGAAGTCAAGATCTCTTTTTTAGAGTAGAAAGTATTTTGACTGCCTCCGTCAGTCAACTATGATTTAATCCATTTACCGCACTGAAGGCTCTTCCAGAGGGGAAAGTGTTGTTTTACCAGGAGGTCACAGATTCCCCCTCAACTTCTTCTTTTGTCGTCCTACAATCATCTCTCTCCACCTCGTTATCAACAAGCGTCTAATTAGCTGAGTGGCTGTTTTCGTCTCCCCGGTGGTAATTATTGTTCTAAAGGGCCCATCAACGGCGTAGTGTGGTGCATCAGTCTGGCTAGCCCAGGCTAATGGCCACGGCTACCTAATGACACCATTAGTTCTAATGATAGCGTTAACGGGTACCCGCTAAACAGGAGTAATCGCAGAGGCTGTGTGCTTGAAAACCTCATGTAGGGATGTAGAGAGGCAGAAAGGAACGGATGAAGGAAGTGCTCTAAAGGTGAGTAAACAGTTTGAAAAGTAGGGAGTCGGAGTGACACTTGAACATGCGGGGTGGACAGGAGGCACAACACGAGATGAATGTTTCACACTTTAAGATGAACGCTGTCTGTCTCTGTCTCCTTAGGTCATGTTCAGCTTACCTACTTCTGTAGCTGGAGTGACCTGGAGGAGTCCTGCGACCAAGAGGCTGTTGTCAATATGTACTGTGCACCAGGTGAGCCTTGCATTTACTACATGCCACATACACTTTATTTCTCTGATTCTTGTCAAGTGCTCAATCTATACTTTATTCATTAGCAACCTCATTTTGTGTCTGTTTGTGTTAGTTATGAGGTTCATGCGAGGTTAATTCTATGCAGGCATTCGGGGCCATAAGTAGGCCACTTTCCCATGGTCACAAAACCCTCATTCATAGCCTAGCATGAATAATCCAAGTGTACACAAACCACTCTGGACAGAAACAGAAGAACACTCATTCTTCTTGACCCACCGAGACGGACAGAAATCCATATGCAACGCTGCTTTTTCCTTGCTGTGGTTCTTGATTTTTTTTTTTTTTTTTGTGGTTAAAGGAACCACATCTAAAGAAAACATACAGTTATTGTCATGGCAAATTTTATTAACACTCTGAGTGGTTGAGGTAAATTAGAAATATGTTGTGTTTTTTTTTTTTTTTTACTCTTGCAGTCACTGTTTTGTGACGCTTAGATCTCGTTGTAATCCTCTCATTTTCCTGTAGAGTGTGCTGTTGTGCAACAGTGAGCCAGTAGTGCGGTAACCCCATGTGTTGCCCCCAGCAGGCTTGTGGCAGCTCTGGCATGCTGTTTACAAGCTGCCTAAAACAAACTGCTGCTAGACTACAGCACCATGTCCCTACTTAGCACGTGTGTGTGTACATGTGTGTGCGCGGGCATCAGTGTTTGTGTGGGATACATGTGTGCACGTGCGTGCATGCATCTGAAATCTATAGGCGGACACGTTTTCCTATATGTTTCCGGATAGATTATGCATGATGTGCTTAATTATATATTTCTTAAATATGCAGGGTGGATAACCGTTAGCTGAAAACACTGGAGGCACTCTGAGACGTACACAATGACCCTCACACCCATTCACTCTCCCACGCACTTATATTATCACTCATATTCATCCTCTCTCTCGAGCCAGGAAGGTCACTTCAGATTTAAATCCTCCTTGTGACTAGAACATACAGTATGCCACCGTTGTAATAAATCTGAAAGCAACAAATGCTCTATCTAATATCCAAAGTGTGCATTTTTATTCCCTTAGCAACAGCTTGTTTAAAAGCCTACTAATGGAAATAGAAGCACATAGAGGTATATAGTGACCAGCAGTAGATGACCTAAAGACACAGGAGTAAAGCTCAGCTCAAGGAGCTTTAGGCATAATGTAGCTTTAAAATCTGAAGGCTAATGCGAGACACGTTTGCCACTTAAGTCGTTGTGTAATTAATGCAATCATTTTCTTGGTAATGTAAGCAGTGTGAGATTTTTGCACTTTTTTTCCAGAGTGTGTCTGGTTGGTTTGAAAGATAACGTGCAATGTGCTGAACAAGCTTGCCTATTCAAAAACTAATTTGGTATTCAAATTTAAATAAAGGTAGCTCTGTGGAGCCAGCTCTGCATCAGGCAGGTACGCTAAAGGCTTCAAGCGATTATTATTTTCCTCATAAAATATTGAGTATTGAGTTTTAAACTTAAACATCTTCATCTGAAATTGACACATTGTATAGACCTCAGAAGTACAATAGTACGATTAATTGACTTTCAAAAATTGAACACATCAGCACTGTCAAATGTCCAGGCAGTGTGGTTTAAAGACAATTTCAAGTTCAATGTTGGACACAGTGGTCGTGGATGATGAGAGGAGCAATGAAGCTTCATGCATTAGTTGCACATCATCTATAGTAGCTCCTGACACGATAAAAATCAGCAGAGTGCTGCTCTTTCAATCATATTTCAGTGGCGTTAAGCAAACACAAATAAAGAAAAATCTTTCACGTCAAAAGTAGAAAAAAAAGTGTTGAATGTTGGAGGTAAAAGCCAGGAGCTGGACTGACCTCAGCCCAGGTGTGAAAGGTCTTGTTAGTTAAATGACTCTTGATCCCATGTGGTTCAGTGGGTGTAATACATATTAATAGCCAGCAGGCGGTGTGTTATTCTGTTGTTGAGCGATGGTGCCGCTTCCACATCCACTGACTGTCCGCCTCGACTTTCTTCTCTCATGTCTCATGTCTCTCATGTCCACCTTTCTTCTTTTGTTATTGTTGTAAACATTATGAAGTAATGTCTATCGTTTATTCTGCGTCTTTGTATTTAACTGCAAACCCTACATTTGATACATGCATGTATCTGTAGATGTATGTGCTTATGGACGCACACACACACACACACACTAAGGCAGAGGTTAGTGAGTGTGTGTCTCTCCTGCCCTTGTTATGTATTGCTGTTTATCCAGACAGGGTCAGCTCTAGCAATGGCTTCATTCCTGATGACAGATTTATGACTGTTTGCCAGAAAGCTAGCAGGGGGCCTGCTGTGACCGTATGTGTGCGTGCTTGTGTGTGTGTGTGTGAAGGAGGGAAACATGTTTTTAGAACACACACATTCACACCCAAATAATACGGGAGTGGACTTGGAAAATACTGTGGCGGGGTATTAATGTATTTATTCTGCACTTCTGCTTGTTTACCTTCTCACCATTTCATCATTATTCATAAACATCTGATGTTTTGTTCTCTATGAAGGAAAAAAAACAAAACAACAAGCTGTTACTGTAACACAACCTAATTTGAGCAGAAATGGGAATTGTTCATTGTTCTGTCGAGAGGGAAGCAAGGCCAAAACCGATTGTCTTCAATGTCTAAGAAAAGGGAAATTCAATATTCTTCCCCTCTAAGGTAATAAGTCAGTTACTGAGGACTCATCATCATACTCACTGTTTGCTCTCACTGTTTTGTTTTTCTTCTACCTGCTCCGCCGCAGCGTGATCTAATGGAAGATAAAGTTTAGTTCCTCTTTTTGACAAAGAGCTGTCATCTGATTGTTTTGAAAAGCTTTTCAAATAAGAAATCGCACCCTGAAGTACTTCTGCTTTATTATTTGAATATTTGTTTTCATCCTCTTAGTGAAGATGATTCATAGGTTTGTTTTTGAAGATGTAACTTATTTGTTTTTTATCAACAATTGGCATCATTTCAACTGACCCTCCCAAACTCATAAGACACACACACTTACACACACACACACACCCCCACATACGCAAACGCACACAGTCTTGGAACATCGCACACCGATCCCTCCTTACTTCCTACCTGCGTACACTATACTTCCTCTTTCAACAATGACTGTCGGTTAAGTTTTTAGGGAAGTGAGTCTAAGAGGAGAAGAGAGAAAGTTCCTTATGGCCCCCAGGAGAGAGGAGATGGAGTGTGATTAAGATGCAAAGCAGGAGGGAACTGCACTGTTGAGGGGAAAGGGAAGAAGAAGAGGCCACGAGGTGAACACACTGTATTGTGTCTGTACTTCTCAGTATCCTTTTGTTTTCTTAGAATTTCATTGTGAAAGTTTTTAAACGTGCCGTTCTAGAAAGAAGGTGAGCGCAGAGCGTGGTCAGATGTCCAAATGTACACATCACACAGTGTGAACGTGGTGTTTGAGTGACCCATGGCCTGTGGATGTGGTTAATTCTGCCTTCCCGTCCTCTTTCTCTCTATCTCCCTTTCTCCCTGCCTCGCTCTGACAGAGCGGTAAGTGTAGCCAGCTCCACTGTACTCTCCCTGCAGCTCCTTAGACATTAATCCATTGTGATGACATCGACCTTGCTCTGAGACGTGTGCGTGTGTGTGTGTGTGTGTCCAGTATTTCCCTTCCAGCTCATAACTACGCAGGTATCACTAGTCCGTTCAATGACGATCTTCTCTCCTTGGCTGTCAAAACAGTAGTCCTGGGGTGCCCTGAAGAGTGGTTGCTCAGTTGGCGGTGTGTGTGTGTGTGTTCGTGGTGGTATGTATGTGTGTATATGAAACGCGTAACTCATACCATAGCCCTCTCTAACCTTAGCTGCAAGAGAGCCGCGCAGGCCCCTGGAGTACCCGGCAGCCTCCAGGAGACGAGGGGTCTTTGTCTCTTGTGCTCCCTCAGCTGAGGAGCTTGGTCTCTGGGCACACAGAGCCGTGACCCTGGGTCCCAGCCCTCTGGAGAGAGCAGAGCAGAGGGAAGCTAGCAGCACAAGAGGCCATCTGGTACCCAGTGGAGCCAGCATACACACACACACACACACACACACATACACTCCTCTCTCACACATACACTTTTGACTTTAGCAAACAAGCATCACTCTTGGTTGTGTGTCTTACTGTGGAGTTCCAACATCAGACTGGTCGTGAGTCCGAATCTCGCAGAATGTCGAGTTACTTTGAAAGTGGACAGGCTTCTCCTTAAATGTTCACCTTGAGAAGTTTTTTACATGTCTTTACATGTGTGACGTTTGTGTGCGTTTAAGTTAACTTTAGTTAAGTCTCACAAGAGCAAAGACGGAGGATTTTAGAAACCGGAGAGGTGCTAACCTTACTGATGGATTGTCATCATGGTCTGTGTTAAGACAAACTATTTGTTGATTTTTAGAATCCATTAATCCTTTTTCATCCTTTTTCCTCTTTTATAAACTTAACGGGACAAATCAAGACATTTGGGCGTTACTAAATTGTGACTAATACTAATTTGCTACCAAATTCTGGACAATTAATTGGTTATTTAAGAAAATAATGAGCAGATCAATCCACAATGAAAATAATCTTTGTTGTGTTGTCGATTATTTTCAGGAGAAACAAAAAAATAGTGTGCAGTTAAAGAATACTGAACAAAAATCAGTATACCATAATACTATTTGTTCTCAGTCGGTCCTGCTTTACATTTCTTGGTGTGTGTGTGTGTGTGTGAGAGTGAGCTGTGCGAGTGTGTGTTTGTGTTCGAGGTCAGGTCATGCAGATGGTGTGAAGTTGCAGCAGACGGTTTCCTCAATTTAACTGCTTTTTTATTATGCAAATCGCCCTTTTATGAGACACACTTGTTTGTGTGTGCCTGTGTGCGACTGTGTCCATGTTTTTGTGCTCATTTTGAATTGATTGTGTCAATTCAATGAAACATTAAGTAATCCAAGATGTCAGTCTGAAACTGTGTTTAATGCGGAGGGCTTAAAAGCGAGATACCTTTAAATGTTACCGTGTAAGGGGTTTTACACAGTTAGCTTCTAAGCTTGAGATCAGGGAGTGATTTTAATTATACACATCATTATTTTACATCCATCACTAGTTGATCATTCCCTCCCTGTCATCTTCCCGACATGTAGACCGTTTTTCTGCTTCTTAATTTATTTATTTATTAAGTGTCTTCTCTTTTTTATGCTCTTGTTTCAGAGGTGGGAGGTATCAGTGAGGAGACGGCAGCGTGCGATTGGTGGAGTTTGGGCGCCATCCTGTTTGAGCTCCTGACAGGCATGGTGAGTCAAAAAGTACAAAAAAAAATGTTATCTTTGTTGCTAAGGTGTTGTGGGATGTCTGTAGGTGTCTTGGCTTTCAACTCTCTCACACTCTTTATGGTCGTGCCAGATTGTGTGTGTGAATCTGCGCGCGTGTCTGTATGTGTTTGAGTAGGTGGCGTTTGTTGTTTGTTTTGTGTGTGTGTGTGTGTGTGTGCGAGGTGCGTCTTGGCTGCCGTCTCTTACTCTGGTTCTCGGGGAGTGCCAGGGGTGTCGGTGTGACTTTCTCCCCCAGCCTGAGCTCCATCTGCTGGGCCAGGGGGTCAGCTCTCCCCGGGCCTCTTTGCTGGCTCCTGGAGCAGCACTGGGCTTTGAGCACGCCGATCCGAGGTCGGCGTGGAAGGTGAAGACCAGGGCAGCTCTCAAGGTGCTGGAACTCGGCTGCTCCAGGATCAGGGCTGTCTGAGGGACAGACGTTTAAGACAGGCTTGGGAGGAAGGGAAGAGCCTTTTTGTTTTGGAAGACAACACTCCGCTGCTAAACATATATACACGCATGAAGGACAGATACACTCGCAGAGTAGCATCTATATGACAAAGCAGTGCAGGTGCACAATGTACCTTCAATTTGAATAATTTCTAACTGATCGCCAGAGGGCAAATTTTCATATCAGCTATCATTGATTCCCATCAATGACCCAAACATGAGTCTGGGTGTTAGGTTAGTGCTATTATGTTTAACAATACACACCCACTTACCTGGGAAAAAAAAAAAGTCAGTCACACAGATGTCTCCTTTGATGATTATGTCTGGGTACAGTCCTGGCAAGGATACACACACACAGGCGCACATAGTGCCTCTTGATCCTTGCAGGATAAGATCTTGCCTGGAGCAGTCTTGACTGCAGCTAGGAACCAAGCCAGAACTCCTGCAGCATGTGTCAGGAGAGAGCGAGAGAGAGACAGAGAGAGGGAGAGGCAACTGACTTAACTGATGGAAAAAAAAAAACACACACAGGGTCTCCCAATGCAAACACTTTCTTTTGCTGCGAAATGTTCTGTCCTAGCGTTTCCAATTTGTAGGTGTGGACGCACCGAAAGATGCGCTGTTGTAGCATACTGTGATTACCGTCATTATTGTCAATTATTTTAACAATAGGGCTACGTTCTGTGGTTCGAAAAGCACTTGCAGGTCTTGTGCTCTCTTTCACTCACTTCTGAGATTATTTTTATTTTTTTTATTTTTCCGCGAGTGCAACAATTTCCCCGTAATTGGCGGTTTGACCTGGCCTAAAAACAAATAAAAATGCTTTATACTTAATGCTGCTTAACTGCCCCTTCCAGTAACGTTGCTCTGTATAAACGATGCATGATGTATAAACATGTCATTCTTTCTGTGACACACAAAGCTGTTCCAAGAAAGAGCAACAGTAGTTGAGTCACTAGCTTGTTGTAGTTGGTGCGATCATTGTTGTTTCAGGTGCTCTGGCTCTTTGGTCTCCTCCTATTTGTCCCGTCCCCGTGCTCTCACATTGACCTAGGCTCTGCGGGTGTCAGTGTATCTGTCCCTTCAGCTCTCAGATTTTCTTTTGTTTTCAGTGATGCTTATCTATTCTTTCCACCCCCCTCCTTCCCTCTGTACAGTCTCTGCTGCGGTGCCATCCAGCAGGAATTGGTCGCCACACCGCTCTCAACATCCCAGAGTCTGTTTCAGAGGAGGCCAGATCTCTGCTGGAACAGGTGGGAACGGAGAGCGCTGCTGGTGCTTTGTGCGTTGAAAGTCACTTCACGAACCGAATTTGATTCATTTTCCTCACCTCCGTCTATTCATGTTCACGTTTCTTCATGTGACCTTTGTAAAGAACAACAAAAGCGCCGATTAATTCAGAAGAATGCTTTTTAAACGGGAATTGGTGAGTGAGGGAATCTTGCCTGGCATATGATCCAGTGTTATCCAGGATTTAGCTACATCTGACGGTGTAGTTGCTGATTGCAACGCCGTCACCTCACCCTCTCCTTCCTAGCATGATGGAGAAACTATGCTGGCTGCACAACTTGTGAAAAATGCAAAAGAGGAATTGTGGCATCTGTAGATATAAAAAGCTCATTCTAAGGTAACAGAAGTATATTTATTATCATTTTCAAATGATTATACATTTAAAAAAACATAATTATGGATGTTATATTCCATTTCTGCAATATTCTTTAAATGGCGTCCTCTAAATCTTACACACTGGACCTAAATTAATGTTACTACGCTCTTTCACTCATTGATAAACAATAATAATAAAATAATAGGAAAGATATTCCGAAAATAAAACCAGACCTCACTTTAACTTTTAAATGATTAGGAAATTATCTATGTATTTTTCTGATGGATAATAACAGCGCTTGCTCCATGCTAATATCTTTAAGATAATTGCAAATCCTCAGCGCTGGTAATCTTTAAATGTACATTAATATGGTTAGCATGGATTTGTCTTTGCTTAGTGTGGCACAAATCTGGCATTAATTCAGCATAGCTGTGCTGTGAAAGCGTGGACATGCAGACATTATGGTCTCACTTATTATTACGTTTAAAAAAAGGTGTTTTGGCTACGCGATGATTGTATTTCAGTGACCCAGCTTGTTAGTCACTGCGCCCGTTCATGTTATATCGTACATGTTAATGTATGGCCATACTTAAGCTCGCTTAATTAATTTATTTTTTCCTCTTTTAGGTTTGTAATTTCATCTGGTTGCATGTTGAATTTAAAAATGTGTCTTGGTCTCTTGTCTCGCACAGTTGCTCCAGTACAACCCGATGGAGAGACTGGGGGCGGGTGTGGGAGGCGTGGATGATATCAAATCCCACCCGTTCTTTGCCAGAGTGGACTGGCCCAAATAGACGCTGTGCATTGTGGGACTGCGGAAACCAGAGATGCATGCTGGGAAACTGGCGGTTCTGAATGAACTCTCTTTCAGAGTGGACACACAAATAGGTACACAGTAAATACAAATAATGCACATCTACCATTTTGCATATAGCCATTCAGTCCCCTTCTTTTGGATGGAACTTGCCACGAAGCAGTATTACCTTTCTTGTAAATTGCTCATTTGATTTTGTCATATCCATGCAGGGAACACTTAACAACAACGTGTGGTGCAATAATTTATACAGCCATGCTGGTACTGAGTGATGATCCACTACGATATTGTTGCTTTGACACTCCCCACACCGTAGCTGTAAGCCAAAATGACATGACTCAGAGTGACAGGTGACATTTCTCACTGCATTCATTAAGTACTGTACGTTTCCCATTCAAACTGACACAGACTTAAGTCACCTTTTCTGAAGACCCACGTGCAATACACTCAGTTTGTTGCCACGTAATAACACTTCTACCATTCCTCACGGAGCCCGTTGAGATTAGCTGTGAGTGAGACAGGTTGAGCTTCTTTTTTTTTTTTTTTTTTTCTTTTTTTTTTTGACGCAGGGCTTGTGTTGCTCTGATCTAGAAACAGATACGCTATCTCATTTCCTACCACGCTGTCAGTTGTTTTGGTTTTTTGCCAAACCCCCCCCTTTGCTGCCAACTAGCCCACGTACAGTAACAGAGATGGACACTATGCAAGGTGAATGAGCAAAATATTTTGTAGTCGGAGGTTTTGTTGCAAAGATTTTAGTTCTATTAAGACCGAATTATTAAATAGAGGGGCCAGTTTAGCAGAGAGTGTAATCGTCCTGTGTGTTTGATTCAAGGAAGAAATAACAAAGCAGGATGAACCACACATTTGAAACCAGCCCTTTTACAGATCGTTGTTGTTTTTACAAGGAAACTGCACTGACGACACTGCATGTGAGAATATGATTTATGTAATATATTTAGTACAATGAAAAGTCTATCAAACAATAAATAATGTGTCTTGTAAATATAACTTTTAAAAGATGTGAGAGGTACACCCAGGTCGCAAATCATTAACTTTACGGTTACGTCCAAGTTGTCAATCACTTACTGCCTCATCAATCAAATCCATGTCATTTGATTGTGTTTGTTTTGCTAACTCGCCACACCGATCTTAATGCTGGTTTTATAATATGACTACTGACTGAATCATGTGGTTACATTACATGCCATATATCACTTCTTGTATAATCGGATGAGACATTTGAGAATTATCGGAGCATATATCAGACGCATCTTAGTACATTTCTCTAACAATACACAGATAATCACTGTTGTACTCCACCGCACTGCAGATTAATACATGTTAACTCCCAGTTACTGTAAATTACCAGGTCCATACTCCGCATATTAACCCTTTCTATCAGACATAATCATCATCGCGGTGAGAGCAGCTTGTTTTTCTGTTTTTTATTGAATACTCACTCTCGTCTGTGCTGTATGTCTGTCCTGGTTCTCAGTGCACTCTGGATAACAATAAACATACCTGGATGAGTACACGTATTGACGCTTCTTTTATAGATTCCCTCTGAATACGTGCAAGGAGCTGCGAGTGTGTGTGCGTTTTGTTCTGAGGCTACAGACCTCTTATCGGCAGGACCGATGATACTCCCTAGAAAGCCACTGTCACTCCCGCTGAGTGTCACGGTGACAGTAATATGAGCCAGCACACAGGCATGCAAACACACATAGCATGATAAATCCCAAGAACTCATTCATACACATGGGCCCTTCAGGGGTACGGTTATGGTATTTCCAGCTTCCGGTCTTGATCATTTGAAACATGACAAAAGCAGCTTTTCTACCTTGTGTAGCTACTCAGTGCGTCATTTTATATTTTTCAATTGTAGCTGAAGCTAGCAACCAGTTAGCATAGCAAAAAATAAATGACCGTAAAAAAACATAAATGGATTTGAAGTTACAGCGAGCTTTACAGGTGCTGGTAGGCATGCATTTATGTATTTACTTCTTGTAACCGTTGGACAGACAGAAATCCAAAAATGGGCAAAGACGTTGCGTGTGGGTGGAGCTGAGGCGGGCTGAGTGAAGCCTGGTTGCTCAGACAAGCCACCTGTAACATCAGCCATCTGTAACAGCAGCCACGCTATTAATAATGCATGACTTTAAGCGTTAATACAGTTTGAACAGGTGAGTTTCATTAAAAAATCACTTCCAGTACAGTTGTCATGAACAAAAAAAAAAAAAAAAACGAAACCAGGCTGCAAACATGTTTATTTTTTCAGTGAAGTTGCTCATGAACAGGTCGCCGCTGGGCACAGACAAGAGAGTGGTAGCAATCTTCGAGTCTAACACTCAGCAAGAAAGCCATAAAGTGTATTTCTTATGTGAGTAGAATTCAAAGATGATGATGATGGAGGGATTTTTTTAAACATTTAGAAATCAATCGTATTCACTTTGTGGATCAAAATGATCACATAGCATTTTTTCTGTCCTCTTAATCTTGCTTAAAAACTGATTTAATAATCTTCTCGAATCAGAATATTTTCACATTTGGATGAAAATTCCCGTGGCCTTGACTGGACTGAAGGTGAGCTCATTCGTGATGTGCTTCTGTCACCTGAAATGACACGCAGGTCGGGGAGTTGTTAGCGGTGTCTGGGTGTATTCCCTTCTGTCAGCCTCACCGCCACGGGGTCAAGAGTCTGGGCTGATTAGCGCTCGTCATAAGACCTGTCTCTCATTACACGTCCACTCAGGGCGAGAGGTTCACTTCAGCTCAGAGAAGAAACCTGTCAATCTTACTCAGCGTCGAAGTGAGATGTCCCTTCAATGTGTATACAGTACGTTAGCAACAGAATCCCTGCAAGCGTATTTTATGCTGCTGCACATGAAGTTGGTTGAAAGAATGGTTCAGATTTGTCTGCTAAGTATATTCACTCTGTTTTACATTATGGCATTTCAGTTTTCTGATATTTTATACATAGTTCAGAAGGAACTATTATATTTTTACTCCACTACATTCGTCAGCTGTACTTACTCTTCACTTCGCAGATTAAAATTCATGACACAAATAAGATTAAACCAGGAGCCTTTTCGTCTTGTGACCCAACAAAACAGCAGCAGACGCCAGTGCTGGGAAATAAAGCTAATGCGGAAGTGCTAGAAATTATAATTCGGTGAGCGGCCACTTAAGACTAAGGCTGCAGAAGTGAGTCAGTCCCCATCCAGTCACCTATCAATAATCTCACTCTCTGTCACTCTGTGTCCCAATGGGTTGAAAAATTCCTTTAAAACTAGCCCCATCTTAACCGGCTCCACCACTAAAATGCTGCATTGATGCATCTCATATTGCAGTTTGTCTCCGCACACACAAAGATCCAAGGTGCATGTGTTTCGTAGATATAAAGTGTGTGTGTACACGAAGCCACAGGGAAGGATCCGTCTGGTCAGAGGCAAGATTGAGAGGACACGCCAAGGACTCCCATGATGCAATACAGGCCCCTCGTTCTGAGGCCTGGAACCGTCACCCGGGCCTCCAGGCTGAATTGACCCATTGAACCTCTTCTGCAACATCCTGGACCTCCCTCTCTCTCTTTCTCTGTAGTCTTCTCCCACCTCTTTCTCTCTCTCTCTCTTCAATCGTGCCTCCCCTCAGCCCTCGCACCCATCGCTTTTCACACACAGGCACCAGCGAGCGGGCAGCAGCCAAATGGCCTGCCCTCTGCTTCATATTGCTGTTGGTCAGGTTTTGTTTTTGTCTTTGATGGTTTGACTTTCGTTCACAAAGCCCAGGAGGACTCCTATAGCCCAGGGACGGGCACACACACACACACACACACACACACACACACACACACACACACACACACACTCACTCTCTCTCTTGCACACACTCACACTTGCGCCAAGCTGAAGAGTTCTGCTCTGAGACCCCGGGCATCTTCTCCAGCTTCTGTCAGAGCCATGATGTCATTATGAGGAGACACAATGCCTCTTCATTACCCCCCACCCCCCACAAACACACACACACACACACACACACACACACACAAGCTACACGGTCAACAGCATTGGAAGCCTCACATGGTAAGGTACAGGTGAACAGCATTGTGTAAAGGTGTAAAACACTTAAATTGGATGAATTACTCCGGGACATCGTGTCTCTGAGCTCTGTGGCACTTTTCTGAAATTATGTTTTAAGAATAACAATGATAAATAAATATTATCTGTCCGTCCTCTGCCCATCGCGTCTACTTTTTATTGTGGAGATTGTGGTTTTGTAGTGTAACAAGCAGTAAGAGCTGGTGTCCAGTGTCATCCTTAGGGAGGGGATCATGACCAAACAATATCAATAAACAGAAGAAGAGCAGAGCCATAAAAAAAAACCCCACTGGTGTTCAGTTTTAGAAAAGCATCACTCACCGGCCACAGAAGAAATGTATCTTTTTCCGAAACACTTCACATCAAATCTGCTGTTTGTTTGCGTAAAATAAGAGGAAGATAAACCAAATTATGCAAAAACAGATCATAATATTCCCATTAGTAATCATTAAATATTATACAAAAATCGAATATACAGTATATCTTAGCAAAACTCGCCACTCCAGATAAAAATAAAGGTCTAATTAAATCTCCTCTTGGTCTGATTTTAATTAACTGCTGTAATGCTACTTGTCACTGCCCTCGTGCCTTGGGCTGTCTCGCGCCTTAATCTGATCAGATAGTACAAAGCGGCTCTCTTACCTCTGCTCCTCCACCCTCCCCAATGAAATGAAGCTCTGTTGTAGCGATGAAAGACATTTCGCATACAGTCGCAGAATCAGTTCCAGTGAATCTCGGCGCCTGTAAACACAACCCCGCAATTAAGCATTAAATTGGCCTGAAGGGTTTGGTGATCTTACAAACAGGTCATTGACCCGCAGTGTGCTGGTGCACCTTCATTAAGCCGTATGGTTTCATACTGTGATGCTCTGCTTTCCTGCCGCAAGACAATACAACCGGGTCACTGACAGGTCAGTGGAAACATGAGGTTACACCGTAAAAATGTTATGGTTACCATCGCATATGACCTTTGACCCTTAAATCGGAGCAACGTCCAGAACTGATGACTGGCTGACGCACCTGCTGACACATTTCAGCTTCGTTTGGGAAAACAGTTACACCTGCAAACCTAAGGACTGAATAAGTTGGGTGGGAAGAACCTGAAGAAAAAAGACAAATGAAACCAAATGGAAATCAAGATTAAAGTTTGAATTGTTTTATTTTTGGAAGCGTTTGTAATTTCTGTGACGTTTTCATGGATGGATAACCCCAGAAACTCGATTGTTTGACTTAAAAAGTGAAGCGTAGAAATTGATATTTTCAGTGTAATCCCACTGTTATAAATTTAAACTGAATTTGTTTGAATTTGTTATGATTATGTTACTTATGATCCAAAACTAGAGAGTCCACAACTTTGCTAATAGCCAAACATCAAGCAAGTGCAACAACCCTGGGCATCAGTCAGTCATTATTATATAACAGCTGTAGGTGTTACCTTCAGGTCCTGTTGATATTTACTGATAATAGCATGCTAAATTATTATTGCGCCCGTACTTTCTTGTAATGACACACTGTTTTGAGACGTGATAGTGAGCCGCTACATCTAGTCTTCCCTCTAGTCCAACATGAGGGCGAAGACATAGTGAAGCGGGCAAAGAGAGACGCTGCTACTGAGGCCGGGGTTCCCTCAGCAGCCCGGGGGGTGGTACAGAAGTGACACCCGAGAGCAAACATTGAGCTTGTAGAGGAATTAATACTTGGTGTGACGCCAAATTCTGCTCTGATCTGGAGTCATTTACTGGCTTACTGATTTTTTAAACTTCTGGAATTAAAAGTGGATTTATTGTCACTCTCGCTTGTCGACATGCTGAAGTGGAGGCGCGCCACTGACGTTACTGTCGCTGGAGCTCTATGATACTACTGCGTTGACAGAAAAGAACCAACTATTTGGTACTCAAAATGTGTGTCTGTTACCACCATTTATTAATCGAATTTTACTATGAACTGAGAAGGCATCACCCCGATTGACCGGGTCACCGTAACTCCATTCAGAAAACAAGTTACTTGTCACAAATTTTACAAATCTGTCTCATTTTGTAGTTATTTCGGCATCATAACTCCTCCTGTGAGTAAACGCAGGTTTCCCGTGGTCATACGTAAGTGCTTGGCATTACTGTAAAAATTCTCGATACATTTGTTGCTGCCCTCTTATTTTTTTTATCCTTTAAATGTGTGGTTTATTTGAATGACCCTGAGAGACGTCTCAACTCCCCTTCAAGTCAAATTACCCAAGGTGTCTTGCTGCGTAAAGTGCCCTCCGCATCTCTGGATTTGAAGTAGCAGTTATTTCTCTCGCTCTGAGCGTTGGCCTGCCTCACCTTCCCCGCCATGTTTCATTTGGGGGTCTCTTTATATAACTCACATGCATGCGCGTGAGTCACGATACGAGAGGCTCAGATGGTAAAGGAGTCCCAACCGGTGGCCAAAAGACGTGTCACTAGTAATACCTCCCCCCCAGACCTGAGGTGTCTCCTTTCGTTGTGCTGTGGGCCTCTGTGATCTGTGTGGAAGGGCGGCACGCCAGGGCCCAGGCATGCCGTTAGCAGCTCACTAACATAGCATTAGCTCCACGGTCATCTCAGTGGGCCTGTGCTGTCTCAACTGTTTCCTCACGCTCGGCTACACACACCTTCTGTAGCTCCACACCGCTTGTTAGCCGGCGCCCCCCCCCCGTCATAAGACCACCCTCCCCTTCTCCCTGACCGTGTCTACTCCTAGGCCTCTATTCTCCCTCCCTCTTTCTCTCTTCCTCCCCTCTTGCTCGCTCCATCCGCCCTGTCGAGGGTTTAAGAGGCCTCAGCAGGGACACCACATGCAAACATACACATGCAAAATTATCTCATGGCTGTGGCTCAGGGGCAAAGGCGTTTGACTCTCCTGCTAAGTAAAGAGAGATAAAGAAAAATAGAGTGCCATCGGATCACTTTCTCCTCTCCTTGTGCTTGAGGTTGCGAGGTTGCTGCGGGCGACCTGGAGGGGAATGCGATGCTTGTTAAGGAGACGTTCCTGGGAATGCAGCTTGAATGGCGCGCTGGGAGCGAGAATCTACCCACTAATCTGTCTGTTCCTCCGAGGCGCAAGACTTCCTGGCGATGAGACACATTTTGTTACCACACACACACACGCTCACGCACACACAGCCCAAGTTGCGGCTCCAGCCAGACGACATCTCACTCACCCTCGGGGGAGAGAGCAAAGGAGGAGGTTCAGAGGGACGAGGGCGGGAGGGGGAGGCTGGGGAAAAAGGGGAAGGAGATTAGGGAGGTGGATGACATCTCACACATCCTGAAAGGGGGGCATTAGACGGAAACGAGGGGTGGATGGAGGGGTGTCAGGGAGGTGCAGAGGAGAAGGGTAGGGGCAGATGACATTATAGAAAGAGGGAAGCAGGTGGGAGAGTATCTTTGATGTGGCAGGGGAGGCGATGGGTGAGAGAGATGGGTAGAGGCCACAAAATTCACGATGCGGTGATCGCGGCGTCTACGGTAGCGAGGAGAGAGAGAGCATCAACGTCTGAGGGTGAGGTGTGAAGGGGGTAAAGGGTGGGGTTAGCGGGGCGTAGCGCAGTGTTCTTGAGGGAGTGCGGAGGATCCTTGGAGTCCTGGCACCTTATGGCATGGCCTGCAGTCAAACAGATGCTGCAGGCCTTTGCCAGCCTTGAGCAGGGCACAGATGAGACCATTTAGAAGCAAAGGAGGGACGTGCCTCGTCTTACCGAGCAGTGCAGGAGCGTGTGTGTGTGTGTGTGTGTGTGCGCGCACGCAAAGAAAAGAGAGCACGAGTTGTTTGTTGAAGTTATGCTAATGCACATCACTTGTCTTCAGCCGATCGTACGTTCAGCGGGGTTTAAAGCGTGACGCCCTGCCCTGTAGCCAGCTGCTATCAGGAATCAGTGTTCCTCGTAGGTTCTGGTTCAGCAGGTACACATTTAACAAACTGTGTGTTTATTGTGTTAAAACTGGCCCACATTTGGGTTAATGGGCCCACATTCATCTTACTCATCTGATGCGTATCTTCTATTCTGGGAGGATGAGGCAACAGGAAGAAAACAGCAGAAAGGGATAAAAACAGTGCCAAGAACCTCTTTTAACGACTCGAAGGGGCGACCCACTGATTTTTACAAACTTTTCTTTTTACAAAACAGCAAAGTGTTGTCGGGGATTAGCCTGATTAAGAAGGAAGATTCCTGTTTTCTGTCTGTAGTGAGTGATATAACAGCACCCCGATGTCTTTTTTTAGTCGACACCAAGGCTGCGGTAGCTGTTAGGAGCAGCAAGAGCCCGTGGTACAAAGTGAGGTATAGTTTAAGTGTTTTCTTCTGTATTCTTCTGTTTATTTCTGGGAATTTATATGAAAAGACTTGAACCACGCTAAAATAAATCAGAGTACGTCGACCTCCGCGGCGTAAATTCGGACCATTCCTCCGTCTGTAGGTCTGTCCTCGTGCGAGATGCTACATCTGGGGGGGCACCTTTCAACGAAACGGCATTTTTATCCATACGTGCCACAGAGAAAAGGAGAAATTACCGTGTGATCGTTGCTTTTAGCACTACATCCAACTCTTTCCATTCCTGTCTCTCTTCACAAATCACACCTGCATGTTTAAAGATGGTAGACCGGTTAGAGAGAGAGAGAGAGAGAAAAATCTGCTGTATCTTTACTTGAGAATCTACGCCTCTGTTTTGGAAAACTACTGACTCTAGTGGGTGGAAGCGTGAAGTAAGTGGAAGAAGAGCAGCGGTAACTCTCTCCTCGCTGTCTATTCTCTCTCCTCCATCTCTATTTTTTCAAGTGTAAGTGATAATATCCTCCCTTTTTTTCTACCTCTCACCGGCTTGAGTGATTTGCTAAGGCGGTGTGTTCGTGCGGGTGTGCGTGCACACGCGTGTGTGTGTGCGTGCGTCTCACATTAGCCTTTTTCCATTAAAGCAATTTCGCCGCCCATTGTATTCCTGAAGAGGACCTGGGAAGTCACTAATGGTGCCTTGCGTCCACACTTGCGCGCTCGCACACACACTCCCCGCCGCACATGCACACAGGCAGAACATCTCTCAGCGCGCGCTATCATCACCTGTCGCCTGATTGCTGTAAAACACACACATTAGCATAGAATGAGACACATTATCACTCCTGATTATGGGACGCTAAGAGGTTTCACAGAAAAAAAAAAGACCTCGCACCTTTTCTCCACAAAGCCTGCTGCTAGTGAGATAAATGCATGTTGTCCAACATCTCTGACGCTACCGAAACAGCCTGAAGACTCTGCTGATGGATTTAATGGCCTCTTGTTGTCCATGTTCATAACTGCTCAGATTTGTCATGTCAATACTAATTTTTTAAATTCAGACGGCGCCGTGATCCGGCTGCCACCATCAAAACATGTACTTTATATGTTTCTGGCTGTTTTGAAAGAAGGGGGGGGGGGGGGGAAGGCGCCTGGATGCTGGTGATTTGAAAAGGTTATTATTTATTTTAGTGGGAACAAATCGAAGTAGGAACACACAAACACACACCCCACATCCGCCACGACAGAGGTGACAGTGCGTGATTAGCAGGTGGCCCTCTCTTCCCCCCGTCTTGATGAGTACAGGAAGTGTCAGCCGTGTACAGCGGAGGCAGAGGACACTTGTTTGAGTCAAAGGTCGTCCCTCTCTTCTTTTAGCACTGTTTTCTTAAGTCCGAGGTCCCTGATTGGGTCCAACCACTATTGAAAGGCCCCCGCTCATTTCAGGGGTGGTGGAGGAGGCACAGGAGGAAGGAGGGAAGACGCTCTCATTGATGAGTTTTTACTATTTTCTTTTGGCCTTTCTGTTTTGTTTTTCTTTTTCACGAGCATCCTGGAAACAGAGGAAGGGCCAGGTCTGGATCCCTATATAGACTGGCCGGGTCACAAGGTGATGGGTGGAAGAGACTTCAGTCTAAGATGGGAATTCCCCCGTGCTTAGGGTTAGTTCATGGGGTGTTGTGAAAGCTGCAGACTTTAAGGGCTGACAAGAGATTTAAGTCCTCTGGAGAAATTCCACTTTCTGGCATGAAATTAGAAGATATGAAGCACGAAGATTTTGAGGATTTTGAAGTAATAGAATAGTTCTATGTATTAATATGTATTTCTTAAGTTTCTTGAGATGAGAGGAGCCACTCTGCCACTACCTTTCTGTTGAATATAAGGCTACAACAGCAGTAGGCTAGTTTAGCTTAGCATTAAAAGCTGGAAATTTAAAAACAGCTAGCCTGGCGCTTCACACTAACATTTTTTTTTTACCTACGAGCATGTTTAAAGCTCAATAATTAACAAGTTTAATCCATTTGTCAGAAGACAGAAGTATAAAAATGGGTTATGTACAAAATAGCCTAGCTTTCCCAATGCTAACAGCTAGTCTAACTTCCTGCTGACTTCATCTTCAAGCTTCATATCCGACCTTCTCCTATAACTCTTTCAGTCACAAGCCAAAAAAGAAAGTTTGAACATTCACAATCAATTTTGCACCCCGATTCCTTGAGGGTTGACAAAAGCTTTATGTTCGCCGCACGGTATCCACGTGTTGGAGCGAGAACAGGAGGCTTTTGAGTTCAAACCGAATAATTTCAGAATGATCTCACTGAATGTTGATAATCTGAAAAGAAACATTAGAGCTTTTAAAAAGCAACGGAGGAAGTGAAAGAGTGCGAGTTCAGATTTTCTTGGCACTTAGTAGCTTCGTTTGCCCACCTGTCACCCCTCACACACACACACGCAGAGATAACACACACACGCACACACACACACATAGAGGACTGTGATAATGACATAATTGTCCCGGAGCACACAGCCATGCAAATAGGGAAGATGGCTTGTGTTGCCATCCGTAGGTCTCTGCCATCTATTTCCATTATTCTAATGCACTGCTACTGATGACCTGCTCTCACACAATTAACAGTCAGCGAGTGAGAGAGGCTGAAGCAGAGAGAGAGAGAGAGAGAGAGAGAGAGAGGGAATGTGTGGTATTTGAGAAAAGCATTTTTCTGCCCTCATCTTTCTATCCTGATCTCCTGGCCTGTTTTTTTTTTCCTAAATGGCGTACCAGCTGTAACATATGGTAACTTTTCCTCTTTCGGTTTTTGTTTGACTTTTGTCTCATCTCTTCATCCATCCCTGGAGGCAGAGTTGGAGCTAGTTGAACTTAGAAAAAAAAAAGAATTAAAGGTGGAAATATTCCATATCACTTTTCTGTTTTTTTCACCCTTCCTTTTCTGTGCCTCTTCTTGCCCGCTTGTTTTCTGTGTGTGTATGTGTGTGTGTGATCTTGGGAGAATGGGCTGTTGATTCTGGTCTGTTCCTTGGCTCCCCGTCTCATGGTCTTGGCCCAGGTCTGATCTCCGCGATTGGATCGAGGGGCTTTTGTGGTGGCTGATGGGACAGAATTAAGCCAAGTGGCACACACTGAGCACGCTCCATGGCGGGCAGATGGACGGAAAGTGAAAGAGCTGTGATTTCTCATTGTGTCCCGCCGTCTTTTGGGGTGTGTGTGATACCCCCAGAGCACATCCTCCATCCAAGAGCTCTATTCTTCAATCAGTGGCCACCGCATCCTGGGTCCAGAGACACGCCTCTCCAAGATTTCATCTCTGTATCAGACCACAACTGGGTTGTAAGCAGCTTAGAGAAGAATAATGCAGGGCAAAGTACTACAGCTCAGTCTTTGTTTAAGGCTCTATCAAAAGTGTGCAATACACTGTCTTTTTTTACACATTGTTTCAAGACCGTAATTAAATATTTCTCATGTTTCACCCACAAAACTTTATTTTAATCAGACACGTCTGCAGCTGCGCTTATCGTTAAACACTTTTTTTTTTGTTTGGAAAATGATGCACATCAAATCATTTTAAAATATGGTGTTGTTATTTAAATTAAGTCTCTGGATCAGTGCACTTGCAGTTGTGTCCAGCTGTTGACAATGAGCTCATATGCTGAAGAGATTTGGGAAGTAAACAGATGCCCAAAATGTCTGTTTAAACATATTCTAAAACCGATTAAAAAGATATAAAGGGGTTAACTGACTGAGGCGGTAAAAGTTCACAACCTCTTACCTTTGGAGCCACCCACTGTGTTGAACCCCTAAAGCTTAGCCTCAATTGGGATTTACAGCGCCAGTGTGTGTAATAGTTATTTGACCTACTGCTTTTCTGTGCATACACATGTGAGTGTGTTTGGATGAATATGACGATTACAGCAGATTACTTACACCCATCTAAAAACAGGAATTAGTTCCCAATAAGGACTGCTTACAGGGCCTAAAAACGTCAAAGATAATCATTAGGCCCAGGGGAACATCGCTTATTGCATCATACAAACACCCACTCTCATCATTACATGTTAAAAACGTGAAACCGCTTCACTCCACCCCTCCCGAAACGAACAAACTGAGCCGGCGGCGGCGGTGCTTAACTGCTCCTGATCTGGACATTAGCGAGGGGGCTTTGGAGTTTTATTTTGAAGGGGGAGAATCATGTGAAAGGGCCCCAGAAAAAAAAAAAACCCTGAAGTTCTAGCCAGGAAGGGTGGACAAAATGCTTTCCATCCATCCCATCCTCTGCGTCGGACTGATTCACGCAGAACCTTTTGTCTCTTGTTCTGAGAGCTGAGGAGGGAGGGAAAGAAAAAGAGACCACAGGAGATAACAGCGGTAACACTGGCGTCCCCAGTAAGGGTTGAGTGATCTACTTAGAAGGGTTATGGCAGGCCCGGCCAGCAGAAGCCAGATAGATGCCTGAGCAGGCTGGCCGAGGACCAGACACCCCTTTAAATCTGCTACTATGGCTAATCTCTAATCTGGAGATTTACTATATCTGTTCCCCTCTCCCTCTGTTTCTCTTTTTCCTCTCTGTTTCTACTTCTCCACGTCTATAAATGGAGCAATCTGTGAGTATTTCAAAAATGCATTTATCCCCCCAAAATGTGTTATTAAAGACTGTCTAATTCCCTGCGCATCTCTCAGCTTCTCCAGCCCCACCCCCTCTAACCAAGCCACAACAACACACACACGCAACACACACTCGTATTTTTTTTTTTTTTGCAGATGGTCACATAATGCACAATCAGCCAAACAAGACGGCTGATTTTAGGGTGGAATGTTGGACTCCCTCTCCCTTTGGAGGGCATCCTTGGTGGACATTGCTAGCTTGAAGCCATTAGATGTTAGCCGCGCGCGGTGAGCCAGCGCCAGTCACAACCAATCCTGAATCTTCCCTTAACTGGACCGAGCTCCAGTCCAAAAGCTGGCGCGAGGAAGAGCTTGCCTGCCTGAAACAATGTGGTCGAATTGCGGAGAGACATGCCGGGTGCCATGCATATATCAGGTGATTACCTCACATATCTTGCAGCAAATAAAAATCACTTCCTTTGCAAAGGCCTTTGTGAATCTTTTGGTCATTTGATGGACTGTGCTCGGATTTATGATTTCCTCTGCTGCCAACAAACGCACCTTTCCCCCTCAAGCACTCAACACATAGCAGTCTTGAAACTTGCATGATGAAGACATGATGTGTCATAATAATTAGGAGGTGGACAAAGGATCTGCTGTTTAACATGGAAATTTATGCAGTCCCCCGTGTTTTCTATGAATCAAAATTCTGGCATTTTCCTTTTTTATTTGTCTTCCAAGTCCAGACTCGTTCAGTTCATTGTCGCCGGGCCTCCATGTAGGATAGGTGAACGTTCACTGACACTAATGTGGCACAGGTCAAGAGAGGAAAGGTCCCACCTAATGTGCATCTTCTTCCCTGCTCTCCTCTTCGCCGCCGCCAAAAAAACAATGCTTCCCTCCGCCCTCGTTCCCGCTTCCCCATACTTAGGCCCTCGCAGCAATTATGCCCAATCACAGGGCCTCAATAGGAAGCAACCCGGGCTTGTTTGTGCCTCTGCGGTCATTAAGAGGGGGGCGAAGAAAGGAATTAATGACTTAATTGAGGAGGAGAGAAAAGGGGGAAATCACACAGACTCTGGGAGCGGAGGGGAGAGTATGAATGGGGCGCCTGGAACGCTCCTGGAGCAGGGGATTGTGGGATTGCTGAAGTGTGTCAAGATTTTGGTCGTCCTCCAGAGCAGATGGCGGCTTGTCGTTCGCATACCATCTATTCTCCTCTTTGTCAACCCAGAACGGCTTCTTTTGTTCCTCCCCATTGCTTTGCTGCAAAAGTTCATGGGTGGAGAGAAGAAAAAAGCAAAAAAAAAAAAAAACAACACAACAAAACTAAAACACTGGTCCAGTTTGCTCCAGATTAACAGTCTCAGCCTCTCTCTCTCTCTCTCTCTCTTTCTCTTTCCTAAAGTTTTGACCAAATCAGAAAGGATGCTGTGTCTAAAGTGTTGGTGTGCCAGCCTTGGCACATTGCTATTCATTCCTCTCTAATGTGGCAGGGTCCCCTCACTGCCAAGCCTCCGCTCCTGCTCCACAGACTCCTGATTACTGTGGATAAACACGCAGGAGGAGATTCCCCCTCCTCTCCTCCATTCACACCAACTGAGACTTGAGAGATACGCTACCTCCAGGAAATTCTGGCTCGGTTCGCCCTCGCAATTTCTCTCCCCATCCAAGATTTCAAACCGATAAAGTAATCAGGAGGAAACTGAAAAACAGCTTGCTGACTATTCGGCACTCACCACACCTCTGAAATTTTACTCTTTGATTGTTGCATAAAAAAAAAAAAAAACGTGAAACGAGGACGGATGTAGCGCCGTTAAGCCCCAGGGTCTACAAAGCTGATGATAGCAGGCTGAGATGCTTTTAACAGTTTCCCTTTTTCTTTTTTATTTCATGTGTTCTGATTCCTGGAAGCATTCCTTCTGTAAACAGCGACTGAAAAAAAAAAACAACAACTGAGGCTTATTTGGAAAATGGCTAGCACCTTTGCAGGGCTGAATAATTAATGTATGCTAATGATAACAATGTATTAGTTATTCAAATGTGATCCTTTTAGACAACAGCACTGTTTATCCCCTATTACTCCCTCTGATCGTCCACTCAAAAGGGTAGAGCATAAAGAGAAGAAAGCAAAGGAAAAGAGTAGAGATGAGTGTATGTGACACTGGCAGACACCAGCCAACACAACAAAGAAACACAGTGAGATTAGCATGACAGAGAATACTAGCGCTTCACACATTAATACACAACATGAACTATAGCCATAACCCTCAGGGGCCCGATGCAATATTCATTGCCTCTACCTCCTCCTTCAATCTTTCTCTTTTCACATCTCTCTGTCGTTTCTTTTTGTTTTTCTTTTTTAACATTTTCTCCCCTCTCTCCAGTCTTTTCTGTTCTTTGCCCATCTCAACTCCTTCTCTTTCCCACCCCTCTGCTCTTTCTCAGTAGACGTCTGAAGGGCCCTTCAGTCCAGAGGAGATTGGGGATTGGTCTTACCCGGGGCAGGGGCCACCATGTGATGGAAGGGAGGAGAGGAGAGGGCTCTCTGTCTGGAGGATGGAAGGATGGTTATGTGTCTGAATGCTGGGAGAGAAGGGCCTCCCATTGATGCATTAAGGACCAGGTTGGCCGTACTTGAGAACTATGGTTCTCTATCGCAGGAGGTGAGACTCGAGAGCCAGGTCACACATTAGCATGTGTTTTGTTTGCGGCTCGGCTGTTCCAGAGTCCGTTACTCAGTTGTATCACTAACAACCAGGGGGTGGAAGAGGAGGGTAAACTCACCGTCTTGTTTGCTGAGCAGTATTTACACAGCGCGTTAGGCTTATGTAAAGTATGTAAATCTTTCTAACACACATTTATACAACGCAGACAGGGGATTGGTTAAAACGTCGTTGCCTATAAATATACTGTACGGTGTCAAACTTCTGCCTTAGACCACCACAGTGCGGGTCACTGTAATCGTGGCATGAAAACTTGATACAGGCACATCTCTAATGTCAGTGAGATGAAACAGAGTTGGATTACATGCCGCATCATTTCCTGTGAACGGCTCGTATTTAGGTTGGCAATGCGGATGCAGCACAAGAATGGCGGACCCTGCCACCACCGATAAAAACTGCTACATAAAGAAGAAATGATAGAATCTAAATAAATTGAATGGCCATTGCCAACAAAATAAAGACCATGACCATGCATAGTTAGATTAGATTACATTACATTACATTAGGTATGCTTTATTATCCCAGTGGGGAAATTTGGCTTACTGTGCTACACACAGCAGCAATGAACTTACTTACAGTACATGCCAACACATTTGTGCATACAATGATACACCAAGGACACAATAATAAAGGCATACAACAGAAGCATCAAAAATGGGGTTTGATTTCATAAAAACATAGACAAAACATAAAGACAACAGAGATGGACAGATCTTCTGGGTGTCTTACACGGTGCTATGTGTGATCAGTGATGCGGTGCCGGAGAAAAAAGACAACAGACAGCATGATTTCACTAATGAGGAGTGATTCCATGCGTACAAATCAACATAAAGCCTGTGTATGTAAATTAGGCCCCTGATTTATCACAGCTTGGGTCTATTTTCTGTAGTTTTAGGCATCATTTGTGTTGGTTAGAACATTCTCGCTAAAGTAAGTGAGTAGCCGAGATCAGGAAAGCAACACGGCTTCAACACATTAGTCTGGTCGTTTCTTGCCCCATTTGACTTCCCATATTAGTCAACTTGAGTTGTACAATTGTATCATTACTGACAGGAATGATACATACAAATTAATAAGAAATCCGAATTTCTATTCAAAGAACAGCCTTTTAGCTCTACTTCTCTGCTACTTAGTCTGGTCAAACTTTTTAAATTAACCTCAACATTTGGATCCGGATTATGCGCAATCAAAATTCAAACACTTGAAAAAAATCTGCATGAACGAGACATGCCTGGGTGGCTAAGGTTGTGTCGAGCGGTCACAATATCTTTTCGAGGGTCTTTAAAACATATTTTCATGCCAGCTCCCGTCTGTGCGCTACTTTCATTTGTGCGTCAGCGGAGCTAAGACCGCCTGAAGCAACCTCCTCAAGGTGATTCAGTCTGGGAATGTCTTTGAACCTCCCCGAAGCTACTCCTGCCTGCACAAAAGATCAATGCGTCTGCGAATGGGCGAGCTGCAGTGGAGTTCACCCCTCTGCCACCCCGCCCCCTTCTTTCTCCTCATCAAAGATGGACTTGAATTAGGCGCAATTAAGGTATTTCCACAGCCACCATAAAACAAAAACCGCATGATATGAGAGCCGTGGCTTCGCCATCACCGGCAATCGCCCACTAACTTCACACATTGTCACTCAGCATCCACAAGGTCAAAGATGTGAAGCTGACCTGTTTTTTAAAGTAACGCACATGCCAATCACGACAACAGTAAAATCCCACTAAAGGCTGTGAAACAAAGTCGTTTAAACGCTGAAAGCTATAGACCCCCTCCTCCGTTTCCCCTTCTGATAATGATATCAGTAATAGAGTCTTTTGTTTGATAATGAGAGCTGCTATTTCTGATAGGGAATAATAATACATAGCTATTACAGTTTCATCTGTTGGGATTGAATGAATAACAATGCTTTGTGCAATATTCAGCGTCACACTAAAACACACACATTCTGTATGTCTGTAATTGAGGGGTTGATACTGAAGTGGCCGGCCACCTCGGTCAGGCAACATGGAGAGGGAAGCAAAGGTCCTTGGAGTTATTGTTACAGGTGTAACAATGAAGTCGATTTGGAGTGTTAATCATACGCTTTCGTCTAGCAATAAAGTCCTGGCTGTGTTCACCCTTTGATGAGACTGTTTTGATGCTAATTGTACAGTGGAATAATAATTAAGTTAATGACATGGGGCTCTTTGCGTGTGATTTAAGAGAACATGTTTTTGGTTCTGAGGAAGACTGGCAGTCGTAATGAGTGACTCAGGGCTCGCTGTTTACAAAAGTTGGAGAGGTCGAGATCACAATGTACTGCCGTAATTATAGTGTGAATCTTCAAATTGGGACATTAAAGCTCATCTCGAAGTTTTAGCACATGCTGTATAAGTAAGGCGGTAAAAAAAAGTCGTTTTCCATCAAAGCATTCCAGCGTGACCAATCGTCATTTTTACGCCGCGACCTGCGAGAGTGAAAAATCCAAAAGACGAAAAAAAAACAAACTCTGCAACAAACTGTCAACTTTCTGCTGCTCCCGCCGCCTGCCAACTTCAATGACTCCAGCTGCAACTGCCAAAACACTGATTCAAAATCTGACAAAACTGGATGATGACAAAAGGCACATTCTTAACTCAAAACACTGTGCCGATGCTTGAGATAGAATTTCTCTCCTTTGTGGGATGGATGATAATAGGTGAAAACAAAGAAGCGGGGTGTAAAATGCTTCAGCTGAGCGTGATTACAGCTGTGGCCATCATTAGGCAGCCTCTTTAATGTAATTGATGGAGTGGATTCTCATAGCAGACCTCAATAGACTGGGCAGGGTCTCCTCGTTTATTTGGACTCATCTGCATTTGGTCTGTGCGCGCACGTGCGTGTGTGTTTATGTGTTTATGTGTGTATGTGCACATGCAGGCACGAGTTAGAGCCAGAGTGTGCAATAATTACGACTTCACACTCTTCAGACACTTAGAGAAAAGAGCAAAACAAAGCGCAGTAATCAGTGTGTGTATGTGTGTGTGATTTGGTACATACTAAGTGCAATTGTGCAAATGTGGTCTCAGTGTCTATGTGTGTTTGCGCACCCTTGCATGTGTGAATGTGTGTGCAGCTACTGCGCATACAGTCCCTTACATGTGTGTGTGTGTGTGTGTGTGTGTGAGAGAGAGAGACTGTTTGCATTTGCTCAAGGATCCTGACCCTTCAGAAATGACACGTTTTCTCTATCTACCCCATCCTTTCCCCACACATTAGGTGCTTACAAAAGACAGAGCACTAATGCATCATCTAATTGGCCTAGGCTCCTGCCTCTGCCTCTCCCTCCATCACTCTATTAGCTCAGTAATTACCCATATGCCTCAGCGAGGCGGGCGTCCAGATAATGGCCGCCTCAAGGGCCCTTGAGCGCGGCAGAGAGGGGCCGCAGTCTGTCGCCGCGGGAACACAGCAAGCTCTCCAAACTATCCCAGCACCGCACTGGGAAAAACACAATGGGGAAGGAGTTTGGCAACTTCGTCCTCCACCACCACCACCAACACCATCTCCCCCACCCCCCCACCCCGCCCAAAAAAGAAAAAAAAGTTATGAGTTGAGGGAGTGGAGATGCAAATCGGGGCTGTTAGAATTGGATGTTGTCTGTTTAGTTAATGTGCGACTGTGTGTGTGAATGGAGCCTAGACATACTTTTGCATTTCTTAAAGGGAGAGGTCGGGATTTTTTTTTTACACCTGTCTTACTCAAACTTTGAGATCTCTTATTGGACGATCGGGTTGATCTGGTAGTTTTGTGTAGGTTCTTTAACATTTCGACGACAAATCTACCTGCAGCTACCAGAATTAATCTCCCCAGCAGAGTGAGAAGCAAGAAAATACAGTCCATCTTTTGCCCTGAAAAACATTTGGAAAATATACTTTGACTCGGACTGGGGCAAGTCAGTTATTAATGCTACAACAGACTCTGGAACAGTCGAGCCGTAAACAAAACACATGTTCATGTGACGTAAATCCCCTGTCTTCCTCTCTCCGTCTTTCACTCCTTTCCTTCCCATCTAAATCTTTCAATTTTACACCCTTTAAAAATGAGCATCCAATCTTCAATCTTCATCCTTTTAATTGAAATCACATAATCTGTGACAGAATAGGACGGGCCGCCCTCATCCCATCCCCAAACGACACTTCCAAAAGGAGTACAACAAAGGGCTTCTTAAATAATTCCCTCGCTCTCTGCATCATATAATATGGATTACGGAGCGCTCTCCCTCTTTCTCTCTCCACCTCCCACTCTTGCGCTTGCTCCCTCAATCTGGGATATGGTCTCATCCCTCCATCCTACCCAAGGCAGATTTTGTGACACTCAAGCTGACCAGGCAGCATTATCTGTTTTTAAAATCAGATAAATATATAAATAAAACATCCAGCAGTAATGCTAATATATGCCCTAAGAGGGTCTAAGGCTTCGGATCTGTGGACTTAATCTGGGTTTTGGGTAGGTATCTTCCCTTGGCTGTTCAGAGATTTGCGAGATCACTGTCAGTCCTGGGCCGGCTGAATTATCTTTGCGTATTGTGTTAATCTGTTGGCATGCAGATTGTGGTGGACTAAGGTTCAAGTGGGAAGGATTAGGGGAGATCTGAGTAAAGCTGATGCAGGCAGCCTTCTCAAAAAACGCTCCATGATTTCGGGCCCCTCTGTGGATTTTTTTTTTTTTTTTTTGCACACTGACCGAAAGGGACCACTGAAGCACGGTCTCTCTTTCTCTGTCGTACACACTCACGCACAAAGATACACACAAATCGCCTTCATTCCACCCTCTCCATTCCAGATAATTCCCCTCTTAAAATCTCCCCTCAGACCAACCACTGCGAGTGCAGGACCCAAAATGCAAAAACCAGTGGCCATGCCCACTCCACAAATCCCAAAACCTTTTAGAGCTACTTGACAGAGAGAAATCCATCTGGAGAGGATATCCACCGTCCATTACTTAGAGACTAATGTCTAGTTTTAACTCAGCTGTATTTATTTACATCGTAGCATCTAAATAAAGCAGATTTATGCCCCGAACTCACCCCAGTAATACCTTATTAAGATGCTTCTAATACAGAGCCTGCACATGAGCAAGGTTTGTAACTTTGTTAATTGTTCGTTGTCAGTTCAATAACCCAGCACTTTGTGTCGGACTCTCCATGATTATCTCTGGAGAGTGATAAAATCACTTCAGGTAAATGAGTGATTGGACTGGAGGACCGCTGAAGTACAACTTAGCAGTCCTTTAGCAGCTTCTGTTTGCTAAATGGAGCCATGGAGTTGGAAGTATGAAGAGGCTGGAGGGGTCAGAGGGGTCCATATGGACCAGCAATTCTGCGACTCTCGGAGGGACGAGCAACCAATCACATCAATCATTCTCCACAAATCCTC
The DNA here is from genome assembly GCA_023373845.1 of Nibea coibor. NCBI lineage: Eukaryota > Metazoa > Chordata > Actinopteri > Sciaenidae > Nibea > Nibea coibor. The sequence continues at coordinate 11,864,778 of CM041730.1, forward strand.
GACCTGGAGATCCAGCAGGAGAGCCGGGATTTCATTTCCACCAATCACTTGGCTTCGATGGAAGCTAATTGAACAATTCTTATCTCTCAAACCGTTTTATTTGGTTTAAGTTCCCGGTGACAGAAATAACAGTGTTGGAGGCGCACTTGTCTTTATGGAAATGTAAGGAAAAAAAATCTTTCAGTGGAGATCATTGATGCAGTCATCGAGGACAAATGATGGCTTATGAAGACACAGGGATAAAAAAAAAAAAACGGGCAAGTTGCTTCAGCTCTTGCACCAAATGACGTGAATAAACCTGGAAAAAAAAAAGAGTGATCACATATTCATGGATAATATGGCCCCAGAAATCTGGGGAAACCAAACTGCTACATGAGACTAATGAGTCCACTGACCAAGACACTGAAACAGAGAGATCAGGGTCACATCTACGTAGTTTAATCAACCAAATGTCTTCGTTTGGGTTGCGTCTCACAGTCCTGCTTTATTAATGGCAGAATCTTCTGGGTCTTTCTGCCTGCGTTGATAAGGTTAATAGGTCTCTAATATGGTAATTGTCTGGTCAGGGAGGAAGGAGACCAAAACATTTTAATTAAGGAGCGAGTGGATTTTTCCCCCCCTCTTTCCTCACTACTCCGGCCCTTAAATTATCTTCCAGTTGTCAAGACTTCCGGAGCAGTTGTTTTGTCATCGCTCCAATTAAAGCGAGCGGACCGTCGTAGAAAGTCGCCAGCTAATTTCTTTTTTGCGTTTGTGATCCATGAGTGAGCAACAAGGACACTAATAAAATCTGATTAGCGGAGGCCACGGGACTCCTTGATTGATTCTTGTCCGATATTGTTTTCCACGAATGTAATTAGGTTCAACTCTGGATGCTAATGTAGCTCCTCTTTTTCCATCAGGTAGTTCTCTTCATACTCTTAACACAGCGCTAGCAACAATTACCACCAAGTTTTATCGCCCTCCTTTTTCCCGAGGAAATATAATTTTCTAAACAAAATTATCAAGCAGAACAGATGTAGATGTGAAACAAATGCTTGTAAGTCTGGCGGAGAAGTTACAAAGAAAGACAAAAGCTTGATTAGCATTAATGTCAAACAATTAAAGCAGGAGTATTCATAAAGGGAAGGATCTTATTAGCTGGAGAAAAAACAGAATGAGACGGACCATTTCTCGGCTGCTTAAGCCTCGGGATTACTCAACCTTTGGTGGCAGAGAGGAACAATGTGGCTTTTAAAAACCCATTTTGGAGAGAAGCGTCTGCTTGACAATTATATGCCTCTAAGCTGTTTAATAGGTGGCCGGGAAGAGGTCTTTAAGATCCTCATTCAGGACTAGTGATCTGGGCCGCGGTGTTTGAGGCATCTCAGTGTGTGTGTGTGTGTGGTGTGTATGGGGGGGGTATGAGAAGGGTTTTAGGAAGAGGCTGACATAAGACAGAGAGAAAAGACAGAGGGAGAGAGAGAGAGTTTTAAGCCTGCTAAGCAGATCAGTGTCTTTGTGTGCGGTCAACAGAGGCACTTGAAACTTTCCGTGAGGCTCAACTGTCTGGAGCTAATTCTTCTGCTTTTGTACAAAGATGAGGAAAAGACAGAAGAAGAGCTTTTATGAAATACTTACAAATCTTTTTTTGTGGCTCTACACTTGTTGCAAAAATGTTACGTGTCTAGGGAAACTGAGGGATCAGGCAAATCTGAGATGCAAAACACAAACTGATGACTAACGTTCTTCAGGAGACTTTTAGAGTGGAGGAGAAATGCGTGTTAACGGATGAAACGTTAACTGTTTCTGACCCCTTTTGACTCCTTAAAGCAGCCTGTTTGTGTTTACAGATTGATTTATAAAAAAAAAAAACAGTCAATAATCTGTTTTCCCAAACGATTTTTAATCACCCTTTCAAATATTTGTGCCATCGCTTGTGTGGAGTTGTGTCCTTTAGGATTTGAGATGGCCACAAACAACAGGAGAGAGAGAGAAAAAAAAAGGCACCGCCAGAAAAAAGATCAACAAACAGGCGAAGCATAGAGACAGAACAGTTTGAGGATGAACGCTGCTAATCCTGACTTCGGCTAATGCTAATGCAAATGCATGTTTATCAAATATGTAATCGACATTAGTTAGAAAAACAAGGATCTGCCAGCACTCTGCTCTTTGTTCCGTGATTGTGGAAGAGGGAGATTAAGATGGGCTTTAGTGATGCTCAGATGGATGGAAGGAGAGAGGGGTGGAGGTACGGCTGGATGCTCTTTCGCTCGCTGTCAAGAAAAGAAGTGAAGCTTTGCAGTTGAATCTGTTTCTGTTTTTAATTTTGAGCTGAGTGGAAATGCATCCAGCCAGTGTTGGCAAGTTTTGGTTTTAGTCTTTTGACAAAAAATGTATATTAAGCCAAGTATTAGTCACATTGTCATCATTTTATATTTATTTTCGTCCAGTTACAGTTAAATACATTTCAGCATCCAGGGTCTTTATTTTACATTTCGAGGCTACAGCTGTTGTCATCTTTAAAGGAATAGTTTTGACAAATTATTTGCTTTTTGCTATATAGAGTGAGTTGATCTCACTACATGTACCTGTAAAACTCATATATAATATTTTGCTTGTTTAAGTCGTACAAAAAGTTTTGTGTAGAAATATTTCTTAATATATTCTCATGTTGGGACGGAGCTGGGCTAGCTGGTTCCACCTGTTTTCAGTGTTTATGCTAAGCTAAACTAAGCAGCTGCTGGCGGCTGCTGGCAGCAGCCTTGTATTTATCATAATTAATTTTAATCAGTCCCAAAAATGCCAAACTATTCCTCTAAAAGTTTACAAGTTTTCTATCCCAGTGTCCACAAGAGTAGCAGAGAACGTATCATTTACTTGTAACAGTACAGATGTCAATTCATTATTCGTTGTCAACAAATATTAAATATTATATATATATATATATATATATATATATATATATATATATATATACTACAGTGTATTTATTTTTATTAGAGTGAGCATTTAACTGAAAGGGTTTGCCGCTGTCCGCACATGAAACACATTTGCACATTACGCGTCACGCGTTGTCCTGTGTTACGAGGGAAGCGGTTGGGGAGTGTTGTCAGTATTGTTGCGGGGCAGTTTTTGTGGTTAAATGTTTACAGGATGACACAGGGGCACTACTCTTGCCAGTTTGTTCCTCCCCTGGGCACGCGGAGAAACAGAGGTAACCTATTTTCTTTGGCAAGGTTGAGCAGTCACACGGAGACTGTGTTTGTGTTGTTTGATTGCATTGCTCCTTTAGGCTCTCCTACCTTGCTGTCTCCATCTCTCCCTTTCCCACTTCTCTATCTCCTCTTTCTTTCTTTCTTTTTTTTTTTTGCTCCCCCTCTTGGCTGACCCTTTCTCCACTTCCATCTCTTCTTCTCCTCTTTATTTCTCGTCTCCGCGTTTCCTTATTCCCTCTTGGCCTCCTCGCTCCCTCCATCCTTCTTCCCCTCCGTCCACTGTCACACAGGGATAAAGGAGAGGTCTTGCTGTGCTGTGTGTTTGCCTGCTTGGTTGCAGGGTTTGTTGTTAGTAAATGAGGTCATTAGAAGACACTCTGACCTAACCAAAGGCATTTGTTCTGCATGCTGTATTTTTTTTACCCTCTTTTTCTCAGTATAAATATACACCTTTGATGGAACGGCCAGATGCTGGGATCATTAACATGTCATTATATCACCCGACAAATTAGGGTGAAAAATTCCTTTCCATATTCCCTTCACCTCTCTAAACATTAGATACAGCGAAGTCTGTGACACTATATATAAATATATACACACACAGTATCTGTTCTTTTTCCTGCTCACACATTTGGTCACTTTCAGATGTTATCGCCTCCTTATCTCCATCCTCCCCTGACCTCCTCCCCTCCACCCTTCATGTTTTGGTACATCTTGCAGCAGGGCGACACCTCCAGGTGAGCCTCAGGCCGTTTGGGTCTTCTTTTTGTGGCGTGTAGCCAGATCCCTGATGACACCTGTGAGCCTTGGCAGAGCTCCTGGTTTACAGTAGCTGTTAGCAGGCTTTTATGTCAAACAAAACACCAACACAATGTGTTCTCTCACACTGTACCTCAACAATTCCCCACCCCCAAATGACTCCATCCCACTTTCTCCTGCACTCAAAGTGGTTGCAGCTCTTCCTGCAATCATATGCTACTGTAAACACTGCCAGTGAATCAGTCTTTTTCTCACCATGTCAACGGGTTTTAATTATCAGTGAATGTCAAGGATGTCTGCTGGGTCCACCTCATTTCTCTCAGAGCCAAACCCATTTCTTGTGTTGTGTAACATTGTCCCCCCCCATTGTCCAAGCACACTCATAAACATACTTCATACGCAGCATCTCTGAAGTGTATTCCATTGTTCCTCAAGTGGGGAGACGAGTGTTGCTGCTCTCCAAATGGACATTGGCGCATCTCCTGAAACAATACGGTTCCCCCACACCACATCACTCACATGCGTTTAAAAACGCCAGACCTTGACCACTTACGCCTGGAAAGAAAATTACCTGAGCACAAAGCGGGAGCTCTTGTCTACACCCTAAAACACATCATAGCACTCTTGTCATTGCAAGTGGAGGGTCTATTATAAACAATTATTTTAGCCCTTCACGGACAGTTTGGTCTTTGTGATGCATTGTGTTTTCGAGTGAAGAAGTATAGGCAGTAATCAATGGAGGAGCCGTACGGTCAAGGTAAGGCTGCCGGGTGATCTAAACACATGCATATGTGGGAGGGAGCGAGGGGTGCTGTGGGTAAGACACTGATGCGTGCAAGACAAACATTACGTTATGGTTTGATGTATGTTGAGGACGCACGTGCACGGTACACGTCTCTTTCCATCTATGTAAATGGAAAAAGCACCTAAAAATCAGTAATAAAGTTAAAGTTTTAAATCTTTTATGGTTAATTCAGTGACAATGGAGATCTAGAATGGATTATTTGGTCACAAAAAGGTAAAAGGGAAGTGAGATCAGGTGTTTACTGTCTACTAAATATTATAAACCAGCATATATCTCATCAGCATGAAGTCTAATTTCACTTTAGAAGAAGTTGTTGCATTTTTAATCTCAATTTTAAATGTTATCCACGTCAAGCCGTCCAGATATCACTTAAATAGATACAGTAATCACATAATATAACATGATCAAAAATGAGTATGGGGAAGGATTCATAAAGAGCGTGCTAGAAATATGGAAAGAGAGAAAGAAGGACAGAGATAAGAGACAAAAAGCGAGAAAGAGAGGTGTGAGACGTGTGGGTGGACACTGGGCATGGTGGCAATAGGCACAGGGGCTTAATGAGAGGTGAGCCAGAGGAGAAACAGAGCAAGGACAGACAGAGAGAAGGTGGCAGGGAGAGGGAGAGGTGAGAAGGAGGGAGTGAGTGATAGATGGTGCAGCAGGAGAGGGGGAATAGAGGAAGAGAGGGAGGACGGGACTTTGGAAAACAGAAGCAGTAAACAAAAAGCCAAGAATAGAGTCCAGGTGTGAAAAGTGAAGAAACAGGTGAGGGAGACAGGGATAGAGAGGACGGGATAAAACGGGAGGAAGCTGAAGGAAGAGCGGGGCGGGGTGAGCAGGAGTCGTCCTCCAAGTTAAAGCTGTGCATCAGACTGAAGGAAAGAGGTGAACCAAAGACATACAGAGAAATTGTACATTTTATTTTTCAATTTTTAATATGGAATAGTACAAATAAAACTATTTATATGACGCATTTTTACAGTTTTACAAAATACTGTACAAATCAGGCTAAGCTGAAAAAACAATATGCCTAACAAGTCTTTAGATTTGTGTAGAATTTAGGTGTATTTTTTTATTTATTCTGATTTTAAAAATTCAATTATAGAGCTATAGAGTATTGGATATGATTTAGGGGTGTAACAATTTTTCTAATTCTTGACCAAAACCTTGATCCAAATCTTTTAAACAAGAAATCAAGCTACAATTTGGAATATATTTAATATATCTTTAAATAAACTTCAAGGAACATCAATAAATAAACTTTGCAGGGATGTCTGTATCATTGGGAAAACCAAAATAAATACATTTAAAAAATGTCTAAAGACACAAATGTCAGTATCGACTCTGACCTGTTGATAATTTCCGAGCTTTTACTCATTTACAGAGCTGCACAACGAACTGAAGAACATGCACACGAGAAGACTCTGTTTTGTCTCATTACGCTTTCCCTTTTCCCTTCAACTAATTCAAGAACTGGAGTTTCTGTTCCATGGACAGAAGCTCCTTTGTTAGTTTCTCTCTTACTACAATTCTGACCCTCGGCCCGGTCACATCACAGTGAAATTCATGTAAAAGTTGAAATATCTGGAAGATTGGTGACATAGTAATTGCTCACGGGGCCATTTGGTTAAACTACTGTAGCTGGCAAGCTATCCACTAACATGCTAGCCAGCCAAGAACATACTGGTCACAATAGCTCCTCATCTTCTGCCCGTTTCCTCTACACTGTGCCATTTACTCCCACTGTTATTTTGTTCTTGGGTTTGTACATCACTTCATTGAGTAAAAAGTTGACTTTTGGTCAGTCACAAGTTTGTTAGTTCGATCACAAACAGGGCAATAATTTCACACTGTTTGTTTAAAAGATACATATCATTTTATCATTTGTATACGTGTATTAAGATTAAATAAAAGCAAGTGATACTACACTACATGCTCTGTAATCTGAGGTAAACACTGTCAAGAATGAATATTGGTCGATGTCAGATGTCTAAGAGCCAAAATTTAGCTTTAACTTTCACTACAAAAATTTGTGTTGTGTTGATTTCATTGGGATAAATTGATTTCGCTGTTTGAAAAGCAGTCTGGATAACATACTATCTAAAATGTTCTGACAGAAAACATGAAAAGAAATCACAGGGGTGTCACTAAACAAAGAAGCCCACTCCTCAAGCACAAAGGAAAATGGGAAAAGGACAAACAGAAACTTGGCTCTGTCCCAACTTGTGAAGGAGTTCGGGACCGCACCACGTTTCCCCCTCCTCCATACCCCCTCCACCATCCCCCTATAAAGGTGATGTATGACCAGGGGATGGATGTGCCCTTGTCAGAGCCCTGTGTCTGAAAATACTGATGGATGGAGGGATGGAGAGGAGAAGGCGAAGGAGGAGAAGGAATGCAGGTGATGGGGAGATGACAATGATGAAGCATGGGTGCGCCACACCGCCACATCTCAGACAGCTGTTTGGCGACGGGGGCTAACACTCTAAGTATGTGTATGTGTGTGTGTGTGTGTGGAGGGTGTAGGGGACACATATGTGGAGGAGGATGCCGGATGCAAGATAGGTGAAACAACACTTTCATGTGTATTTATAGAAGAGTGAACATGAAATCAAAAGAGAAACTTTGCCCACGAGTGTTTTGTTAGTAGCTTGTTGGCTTGGTGCAGGAAAGAGGCAGCATCACCTCCCTGTATCTCATGTCCTTTAAGGCCTGGCTGTAGCCTCCAGGCAAGCCTCGGGCTCCAAGGCCTCCCTCTGTGTGGCAGGATACCAGATCGGACTCAGACATACACAGCTGTGGCCCAGGGGCCTTCACTCCTCCCGAGAATGACACTCAAACTCCCCAGAGCCATATTTAAGAGCAACAGTAAGTGATTATGTGTGTGTGAATAAACTAGATCTGTGTGTTTTGTGTGTGTGTGTGTGTGTGTGTGTGTGTGTGTGCGTGACTTTTAGCCCGCAGCCAGCAGGTATTCAAGGGCCCTTTCAAATTAGAAACGGGAGGAGGGTGAGATCAGCCGATTCCCCTCGGAGCCCGGTGGGTTTCCGAGCAAGGACTCTGGGAATATCAGGAATATACTGTATGTCACAGTGAAACGCAGCAGAACATCACAGCAGCGGTCATAAATCACACAGCTTGTCCTGCTCATCATCCGCCGGCCACAGGTTACACTGTCAGGTTTTACTTGACTACAAATCAGGAATAGGATAGATAAAGAGACTACCACTAAACTGGAACAATTAGGTTTAAAGAAACACTGCAGAATTTTTTATTTATTTATTTATTTTTGCAATTTAGCACCCCTAGTTTCAGGGTCCAATACCACTGTACTAAATATCGACAGCTGTATTTATTTGGATTATATTAACTGATATTACTTCAACAGCAAGAAGCCCAGCTCAGCGTCTTTCTTTCAGCCTTTTAAGTCAATCCCAGATTTACTTTTTTCTGGCGGCTTCTCACTTTGTCACTCTCATTTTCTCTTCTTAGCTCTCTCCATCAAAGTCCTCTTCAGTCTTTTTGCCACTAGCTATGTCCATAGAAGCTGCTAAGCCAGGATAAACTGCTGCTCACCCAGCTCCTGTTCTGGCATGACACTGGCTTCGCTCCCTTCCTGTATTCCCCCGTGTCCGGGCTTCCTTTTACTTCCTTTGCCCAGTTGGTGTTAAATTGGTGTTAATGTCTGTTATTTTATTGTAGAAAAGTTACACAGTGTTGCTTGAAGTAACAACTATCTGCTTTTAGACTTTTCGAGATGCTGATCTGTAAGTGACCTCTGACCTCCATGAGGAGGAGCCAAAAAAAGGCTTTACTAAGATCTAACTAAAGACTAAGAAGAAACTTAAAGTGTTTTTAGTTTGGTTAGCCAGCAAGTGTCCCAAAGCAGACTTCACATTTCTTCAAATGATTTCTATTGTGTTTGTTTTGTGAGAAAGTGCAAAAGTATAGTATAGTATATTAAGTTTATTTTAAACTTTAGGAGATATAATTCATAGTCAGAAAGTTACAGTTTTTCTCTGACCCATTATTTTTCAGTGAACAATGTGTTGCCTCCTACAGTATCTACAGATTTTTAGAAATTAAATGAAAATTTTTTACACATAAGTGCATTTTTAACCAAGGAAACTTTATTTACAGTATTAGTGTGTTCTGGTGTTTGATTACATATTCCTACAAGTAGAATATAGAAAGAGAAACACTCACACAGACTAAAAGAGTTGAGTTAAACGACAGTAGAAAGATGGTGTGATGCAGGCAGGATGTGAAAAAGGGGGAAAATGGGGCAAGTTTAATCGAGGTCTAGAAGAGCGAGAGGGAGATGTGGTGAGGGTTATGTTGAGAAGAGGAGGGGTGAGGGAGAGGTCTGGCTTGGGACAGTGAACTGGAAGTGTGTATGTGTGTAACAACGTGTGTGTACAAAATGCACTTGTGACACAGAGCAGTATTGACAAGCCGGGCTGATGCCCCTGAGAAAACCTTCAGAATTCAATCTCATTGATTCCCACAGAGGAGTGGAGGACGCTGCCTCTGGTCCATACCCTGAGTCATTACACACACACACACACGCACAGATATACAGTAAACTTACTCTTTTCCACTTTTTTTTTCTCCAGAAGATTCCCTGAATCTTTCTGAGAGTCTTTCCATACTGAGCAATAAAGTGACTCATTTGTGCTCCCACACTTAAGACTTCATTACATTGTTAATGCCTTTCTCTTCGTGCAACTATGTCTGATAGAGTGAATCCATCCATCACATGCATGTGTGTGCATCATGCGTGTGTGTGAGTGTGTGAGAGAGAGAGAGAGAAATGAGGAGGAGGAAGAGATTGTGGTGGGTGTTGAAGGGATGAGGGGGTGGATGGGTGGCACAGAGTCCATGTGTTGTATGACCTTGGTCACTGCTGAGGGGACCTAGTTTCTTGCCAAGCCAATCAATAAGCTAAACAGGCGGAGGATGGCTATTTGGAGCATGGGAAGCCAAACTCAAATACTGATAGGTTATCTGCCTGTCCCAGCACCACTTCTGTGCAAATATTGGACCAGCACATTTTTCACGGTGACTTGCATTTGGAAAAAAAAGAAAGGGAGTCAGAGAGGAGTGAGAGGGGGGTGTTGAGAACAGACACGGCTGAGTGGATATGTTGCAGAGGGCAAATTCTCCCTCCTCCCTCCATGTCTCTCTCAGACCCCCTCTTCTTACCCCCTAAACCTTCAACCAACAAGTGCATCTCTCTGTCCTCTCCACTCACTGTTTGGGCAACTGTGTACAAAGCAGTGTGGCCCACTGTACTCGTCATATACTGCCTCTAGTAAATTCTTATACACACTTATGTCACTTATTTTATTTACAAATAAACTTTCTAATAATTCTCTGGCTATAAATGGGTTGTAATATTGTAAATAAATATATTATTGATGGTTATTGTACGAGCAGAAACTTTTGGGTTGTGAGAAACCTTGAATTGGAACCTTGAAAACACACTCGATTATAAATGCTGATAAGTCATCAATATGAAATGATTTCAAACTAAATCTGCGCTTGAAAATGTTAATTAGGTGTCAATTAATGGTCGCCACTTATTTGGTTAGTAGTCAAGGGTCTGTCCAGCTTGACTATGATTTCATTTGTTATTTAAAATGCTGAAAAAAACATAAGCGATGATTCAGAGACAAGTTCTTCAACTTCCAACATGCCAAAAAGACAAAATGCTCAGGGATTAAACACCAGCCAAAGAGATTTTTACAACCTGGCAGCCTAAAAATGTATGGAGTGACATATAATTGTCTTTTAAAGCATAAGTAAATCATTTATTAACAATTAATAACACTTGATTTCTAATTTATGAACACTTTATAGAGACACACATACATTTATTGAGTGTTTAAGGTGTAATGAGGGAGCTGCGTGTTTCTGTGTGTGACTGTAGCTTTGTTTTTAATAAAGAAAGCAGCCATGATCACAATTAAAAACATTTAGTGTGCTTTGTTCATGTCAAGTAAAATTGTAGGAATAATTCACAAAATTCTTCAAAATAAGATAGATAAGGGAGCGAACAGCAAGTTTGCTTGAGTGTGAGTGAGACAGAGACAATGGTGTATCTCTAAGTGATCTGTAGATGATGGCAGCTGGATCTGATCAATAATGAATGAGTGACACATGCCAACCACTGTATCCCAACCACTCTGGAGAGACACCAGACAGTCCAATGTGTGTGTGTGTGTGTGTGTGTGTGTGTGTGTGTAAGTACAAATATAACAGTGAGACCCCTTCGAGACAATTAAAGCTCAGAGAAAGAGAGAACAAGTAACAGAGAGAGAGATAAATGGAGAGAGGGAAGGAGGGTGAGCTGAAGGGGGATGAGTGCGGTGCTTTTCCCATCAGGTGTAGAAGTCAAAGCCAGCTTGCGTTGGTACAGCGGAGACTGGAACAATGACTTCAAGAGCAGCGCACAGCAAAACCACATTAATTATTAGAGAGGAGCGATCAAAGCACAACTGTGACATGAAATAAATGAATTAAAGCTGGAAAAAAAATATCGCCATCTGGACGAAGGGTTTCACATCCCAGAAACAACTCACTGCTCAGATGCCTGCCTTTGTTTTTCCCCCCTTTTTTTCTGTTTGTGCTGTTTGTCATTTGAATATTTCTACAGTATGTAGGCTGAACTAGATTCAACAATTACTCATTTTTATTTGTCTCGTTGTTTGAAATTGTTTACTGCCTGTCGATTTCATGGATAAAAAAAAAAAACATTTCATGCAATTTAGTTAGATGAGAAAATTGATATAAATTTCCTATAAAGACTCGAAGCAGGGGGAAACAGCATGGCTTTGTCCAAAGTTGAAGAACATGTCTGCCAGCACCTCCAAAGCTGACTTATCTACACATTGTGTCACATATATAAACAGAAATACTAAAAGAACATTTTGCTGGTTTAAAGTTCATTGTTTAACATTAACATAAAGACTAGAAACAGGGGGAATCATCTATCATGGCTCACTCCAAAATAAAACCCTGAAAACTCTGTAAAGCTCACATATCTTAACAAATATCCCTAATGTAAAAATCACAATATGCTATTTTAGGTTGTGTACTCATTATTTTTGGTGAACAACAGCAGAGTGCAGTTACTTCAGAGTCTTCAGAGGCAGCAGTCACACTACGCAACTACCCCTAGATTCACATCTGACAAACAATTTCGGAGGCTTGCTAGGCCTTTATGCTAAGCTAGGCTCCAGTTCTGTACTTAAAGGTGTGTAGGATTACTTTGAAACAATGAGGTTACAGATTTCAACCAAGTGAATACCCCTCAATCACCCTCACCTCCCAATCATGTTGGAAAAATTACCCCGACTACTAAACTCATGAAAAATATGAAAGTCCTATTTACTTTGTCCATTCTGGGCTACTGTAGAAAGATGGTGGTTCAACATGGCGGACTCCGTGGAAGAGGACCAACTCCCTCCGTAGATATAAAGGCTCGTTCTAAGATCATGAAAACATTCTTTTTTGTTATTTTCAGGTGAATACACACTGATGAAAACATAGTTATGAATATTATATTTCACTGCTGCCTTCAGCATACATCGCATCCGACTGTCAGAAAGAAAACAAATAAGTCCAAGATGTTTAAATCATTTAATGTTGTCATTAAGACCTTGAATTGCTGGTGGAGACGACAGTTCAGTGGAGACATGTGATTACAGATTGTGTGTTTGGTAACAGCGATGGCCCCTTTTTCTGTCAGTCTGCAGCTCTGGCTGCCTGAACTGGTGTGATGTTGTCTTCCTGTTTCAGTTCCTCCACTTGGGCCTGGCTGCCGTCCCTCATCTCTCTTTCCAACTATCTCTCTCTCTCGCTCTCTCTCTCGCTCGCTCTCTCTCTCGCTGACACTGGGCACTGCTCCCCTCCCTGACCATCTGGGCCTCTCCTCCGCGAAACTGTGTGTACGTGTGTGTTGGTGTAAGTGTTTGTGCATACGTGCACATGCAGACAGGCGTGTGTGAGTGAGAGTTTGAGTTTCTCCTCAAGAGGGCATATATGTGTATGTTTGTGTGTGTGTGTGCGTGTGTGTGTGTGTGTGTCAGTAGAAGGGTCTTCCTTCGCCAGGTGGACAGCTGCTACTTAGTAGCCTTACAGCCCAGCCAGCAAAGTCAGGGAGAGTGAGCTGGCGGACTTAACCCTTTATATTCCAAAACAATGTTGAGCATGGACAATACACTAGTGTGTGTGTGCAGCATTATTATTATGCGTGCTGATGTGTCTTGTCAGTATTACTTTACTCATTAATACTTCATGCCTGTGTACTGGTGTGTGCTCAGTTTATAAGCGTGTAAACACACAACTGTTTCATGTATCACTGACTTGTGTATGCCGTAATTTTGCATTGTGCGGTAGCTTGAAACTAAATTAAACTAGACTAGATTTCATTTATCGCATTGTTTGTCATTGTTTTGCTTTACATTAAACGTCTTTATCTCTGACTTTCTTGTAGTTATTTCTTTAGAAATCATGTTTAAAAAAGGAAATAAGACCGATCTGTGCAGTACATGATCAACTTTCTGTTGTCAGACTACAGCCGTGCATTTTAAAACTCCACAACGCACAGCACAAACTACCGTGGTACAGCATTAACCAATAACTAAACACCTCATGAAGTCTTCAAACCTTAATATAAAGTAACTCAGAACTGAAAGTAACTAATGGTATAGTTAGGGATGCTGTATTCACAAACGCTGCTGCTGCTGCTGCGTGTGATGTACATACACACTCACCATCACTGGCTCTGTGTGTGTGTGTGTTTATACAATCTACATCTGTGTGTTTGTGAGCCTGGCAGTCAGATTTAATACTCTTATCCGTCCCGACGGTCCTGTCTTTGTCTGGTCCTTAAATGGAGGTTTAGTCTCTGCAGCACAGGCCTGGCTGGATGAGCTTAATCAAACCATTAGAGGACTGAGCCCCGAGAAGCATCTCACCACCTCCTACTGAGATCTGTTTTAAGACATGGTGGCAGTGGCAAACACTCAAACCTCAGGATTAGATCAGCTCTCAACGACTTAACGGTGTCCCTCTCGCTTTCTCTCTCTCTCTCTCACTCTGCGCTCTCTGTCAGGCTTTATCAGACTAAAAGCACTTTCTTCAGAGGCCTTTTAGAAGAGTCACACTTAAGCACACTTAATCTGAAACACGCACACAAACTTTAGTAGAAAATCTGATTTGTTCTATACCAGGAAATTAGATTTGAGTCTTGCTACGTTGCAGGTTGGATGTGCAGGTGTTTCATGCAAACCTTCATGAACTTTTGCTAAGTAGTGACCTCTGTGTATCCCAAAAAACTTCTCCCATGTCCTTGAATATATAATATTCCCACTCTCCAAAGATTTGCAATCACACAGTGAGTCCCCCTCAGAGCGGTCCTCCACCCTGCTTTTCCACGGGCTCTGTCCTTAATTGATTTCACATGCGACATCTGTGGATTGTCTTTCCGAAATGTTCCTCTATGGCCAGTGTGTGAATGACGAGCGGTGACAATGCTGGTTTTGTCCCTGGCCTCTTTTCTTGGCCGCTTGCGTTTCAGTGTTCTTGCTTTGATAAGCAGTATCGGAACGCATTCTTCCTCCCCCCCCAGAGGACGATGGGTATTAGTGTTTTCTGAAGAGTCTGGAGTCCACTTCCTCCACAGCCTCAGTCCAAGGGAGACAAGCGTATCAAACTACTTCCCCCTCAGTCCAGCTGATGTGGCATGTTAAAAGATTAGAAACAGTGGCTTAATTTGAAGGGAGAGCTTTGGAAAAATCAAGAAGAGGCCATCATCCCCTGTGTTTAGTTTGTAGGAAGTGGATAGAGATATCCCCCATTGTAAATCTTTCACTGTGACATTTGTTTGGGAAAAAAAGGGGAGAGGGAGAAAGAAAGAAATAGGACATATTCTAAAGCCTTTCTGTGTTGTAGGAATTAAACAAACGCAAAAAAAGGGATAAAATCAGCTTAGACTGTTGAGACAAGTACATCTAAGAGAATGCACAAAAGGAGGGGTGTAAACGGCGGATTCTTCCCAGCTAAAAACTTATCAAGCACCGGCTTTGTGCTCAATCCATTTAAGTGAGTCCCTAACACGCCCCTATTGTATGCCTTTAATGGTCGAAAAGTGACTTGTGCAGGGCTATCGCCTCTTCATGGGGATTACAGCTAAGTGCTTAAGTTGTAGTGAAACCCGGATTTACTGATGGCAAAGAGAAAAGGGCGAGGGAGGGAGGGCAGAAAAAGGACCCTTACCAAGGATTTGTGTCAGGATCGCACTGTTCCCCTCGTCTGTCTGTGGCACAGTCGGGAGAGGACAACTGGCGTTCACATGCGAGCCAGCGAGCAGACGCGCGCACACAAGTAACAATGCTTTTGCACAACATCCTTTTACTGTGCGTGTCTGTGTTTTCCTTGTGATCCCTTTCCGCCTGTCCCTGTCCCTCTCTCGCTCTCCCTCTCTCTCTCTCTCTCTCTCTCCGTTGCCCCCCTCTCTTCCTCTCTTGCTCCCTCTCACTCTCATCCCCTGTTTTAATTAATTTCTAGCTGTGCTGCCGTATGAGACTTGGCCATGGAAGTGTCTGCTCCTGCAATTTCAGCCCTCATCTCCCGCGGCTGCCAGAAAATGACTCAATGCTCCTTCCGTTTCAAGGAGGTAAACAAGGCCAGCGGAAAAAAAAAAAAAAAGTCACAGAGAAAACTGTACACAGTAATTAGGCTTAATGATTCAGAAAAAAGTGCCCAGTGTGAGTGATCTGAGTGATTTTTAGTCGACTGGATTCAACTTGTGAGACTACAATTCCAATCAGCTACTGCCAGAGATCAGAAACAGATCTCTCATTTTGTTTTTTTGGACACTGAACTTAGTTAGTAATGCATTTCCATTTCAAAGTTGAGAGAAACCTTCACAAGCGTTGTCTGACTATGCCCAGAGACAAAAGTGTTTATAGTTTTTCTGAAAGGTCAGACTCAAAGCAAGGGTGAAAGCCTGCTGTCATGGAGAGAGGCAGGAATCTTTTAAATATGGGAATGACAAATATTTTAAGACAGTCCGTCCTTGAAGTCACACATTATTGTGAGAGCTTGAGGAAGAGGTCAGCGTCAGTAGCATTAGAAGTAGCAGTATCAGAGCTTGTTGTCAAACGGTTGAACAGCTTCAGAAACCCTCTGCTGCTACACCTTTCCGAGAATGTGTTCGACAACTTCCGCACAACAATATGACCTTCATGCCCATTTCACACAGCAATTGCCCATTGAGGAAGTGTGAAAGCTGAAGTTGAACTTCTCCCTCAAGTTCGCTTTTTTTAAAATTTCGTCACACAACTATGTCATTTTCAGTGACATGTGCCTGTGCATCTGCAAAACGGACATTAGCATACTCATATTTAAACAATATTGCATCTGTCCTCTTTTTATAATAACAGGTTTATCACCCCACTTCTGAATAACAAGTGTAAACACTTTTGCCTTTAGGACGAAGTGCACCAAAAGGCTGAATTTTAGTAGCAAGCAGTGCAACCTACCATGATGAAATCTGACAGCGTCTTTTAAAATGTATAGTTTCAAAGCACTTGAGACGTAGGAAATTTAGTTCGACTTTCCAAAGCTCCCTCCAGAACCACAGATTGTGCAGCTGTTTTGACAAGCTGTGTATTCTCCCTCTAACTGGTGCATTTACTTTGACGCGTACAATCAGTCCTACATAACTGGGTTTAAACAGGGAGCACAGTGTGTGTTATGTGCATTTTCAACGCAGGATGTGGACGCTTGTCATCTACCCGTGCCAACGGCAGAGCTGTGAAAGCGCTGTCGCTTTCAGACACGGGTGATATGATACGTTCGCTTCAAAAGGAAGAGATCATGATGACAACGACGATAGATGAGTGTGCAAGTGTCAGGGAGAGAACGCTTCTCCTTGAGCATTGTGTGTTTGCGTGTCTGTTCCCTGAGCTAACAAACTGTATGAAGGTAAAACCGGGAGCACCTGCCCCTATTGTCATGCTCTCACCCACCCACACTCACACACCTTTCCCTTGAGCACACAACACCCAATACTGAGTAAAGATGAAGAAAGGGCCAAGCCCTGCATGAGGCAAAGGCCTCCCATTCAAATAAAGACGGTAAACCCTCTGTCTTTTCTTTCACTAAGCCTTGATATGTTTCTCAAAGCTACTGAGGTCCATTGTGCGTCTCTACCTTTGTTGTCTTGTGTTTAAGCAGGCTGATGATTATAATGATGATGATGATGATGATGACAGCGATATCAGTGGCTTAAGGAGAAGCAGCTGCCGAGGGGTTGAGAGAGGCACAGACAATCGACCTGTTTACTCAAGAAAAGGTACGCGTTGGATGTTCAAAGTGACGGCGGCTGAATGGCGACTGACTCGCGTGTGTGTGCGCAGCAGGAGTGCCTTCAGGTCCATCTCGCACAGTCTGCAATTATTTCTTCAGGTTCCTGCTTGATTTCGCTTCACTTCTCTCTGTTAGTCATTTAATTTAGGCCTTTATGTCATCCCAATAATAATACTCTGTGACATGAAAGTCGGCAAGTAAACAGGACTAAGTGGATTAAATACATCAATACATATCTATAACTCAAAGGAATAGCTTAGTTTCTGGGGGAATTTAACTATTAGTCATTCGACGTGGACATCTTTGTTACGTCTTTGCATGCAAATCAAAGATATGTTTACAGGTGAGATTAGAAGTTTAGCTCAGTCAGAGTTTGCAATTTTTCTTAAAGGTGTAATCATTTGTTTTTTAGTGGAGTGGAACAAGAAACAAGTAATTGCGCTGAATATCTAATATCACAAACAGTTTGGGCAGACGCGGAGCAACTTCAGCATTCATTTCTGAACACTTCCCCTTTTTAGGACTGTTTTGATTTCCTGATGGAAATGTCTGACTCTTTATCTGCTAAATGCTCCACTGTGTTCACCAGCCAGTTGGTAGCGTACAGGTACAGGTAGTGTTCATCAGAGCTTTTTCACAATAAAATGTTGGGGCCAGTTAAAGTACCATAAAACTAAAGCAATGAACGGGAAGACTGGATGACTTATTAAGTTGTTGACTTCACAATGCTTGTCAGAGTGGCAGATGTAATCCAAAGGTAAGGACTAAAAGCACATATAAGCATTGCAGTTTGTAATACTCTCACTTTAGATGTTGATGTCACACTGGCTAACAAATACACAGATTACATAACACAGAAAAAATGCCATTTACTTACGTGGCTGAATTAAAATGTTCAAAAGAAGCGTATATGTCTTCCTTTATTTCAACTAGTGGAAGTCGTAGTCTAGAGAGCCGCAGAGATGTATGTGTGTGGTGTGCGTCCTCAAAACTACCTCTTTAAATGTGTAAGATGCTGGAGTTTGTTTACAACGTGGAAGGATTGTGAAAAGAACAATGACTTAAGCCTGTTTCATTATTTCGAGGCTTGTTTTAGCAAAGGCTTAGCATGTAATCTTATGCTGCGTAAGACGCTCGTCAGACTGGTGTGTCTTCTACATTTGTGGTGGCATGACCTGCCCTTCCATCTCCCAGCCTGTTTCCAGGATTTACTGTCCCCTCGCTGTGGCGACAGTGATATTTTCGCCCTACTTAAGCTCCAGATGCTGAGAGGCTCCTTGTACTGGCACTGCTGCAAGAGGGCCAAAGAGGTTAATGCACCCAGGGAGGGAGAAGCAACCAGCTGTTGGCCTTCTAATGTTTAAAACCACCTCCCCTCCATCCATCCCTGCTCCCCTCCGTCTATCCTATTCTTTCTCCCTCCCTCCGCCCCTCAAAGGAAGAAAGCCGAGGCAATAAAAAGCGTTCAAGTGGTGAAACATCTGCTAGGACATTTCACTGCGGCCAAGAGCGTCTTAAGTCCTCTAGCGCAACAATATGAGGACATTTTCTGGGCAGGGGCAACGGGGACTTATAAAGAGATAAGAGGAGATAATGGCTGGATGGAGGACTTGGAGGCTGCAAATGCACAATCAGGAGGTCCGCACGGAGATGGGGGTGTGAGGGGAGGGACAGGAGGGAGAGAAGGAGGGAGGAGGGTCTAGGAGGCCAGGGGAAAGTGGTTTGGTAAACAATGCCTCCGCATTTGCATGATAATCTGAAACATGCCTTTATTTAGATAAAGATGTAGGTTATACTGGGGGAGGAGTAAGTGTTGTCTCTATGAGCTCTATGTGCATGTGTGTGTGTGTGTGTGTGTGTTTCAGCCATGAGAAATGTATGACGATGTACAAAGAAGCTCTTCAGTCACAACATCGCAAGTCTGCACGCTAAGCAGATTATTCTAGGCTAGTCTCTCGCCATCACTCACTGTTTCACCATTCAACATTTACCAAACAATGACTGGCTCGACATGCCCTCTGTGTGGTCAAAAACTGGATTGTGGCAAGACTATGTAACTTATAAATGAAAAGTTTGATTCATAAGCAACAAAACTCTTTATTACACTCTTAGTAAAGGAGTTTTGTCACTACAGATTCATTTCATCTGGTTTAAGGCGGCTAATTTTAGCAAAGACTCAGAAATTATCAAGTAAAACTAGTCTATTACCTCCGCCAGGAGACATGTTTCCTGTTTCCAGCTTGAGGTCCCATTCACTGTGAGTGTGTGTGTTGTGAAGTTTACTATTAATGAGGTCTTTAAAGCAACTGGCTCAAAATTCAATGTGCTATTATCTTGTAATTACCACTTGTGGCCACAGCGGCCTCCGCCCAGAAGAAGTTATACAGCCTTTTTTGACTTGATAATTATAAATTGAAAACCTAATGAGTGATTAAAGCTGTCGTAGTGTGTAATGCGATGTGACGAATGCACTTAAAAGTAATATAAAACACAAAAAGGCCCAAATCCATGAGCCACAGGCAGCATTGTGCAAAATACAAACAGACAAAACTTCCTGCGAATGGACATTTTTGTTTCTTCACATTTTTCAAGTCTTGCCGCTAACGCTAGCTGTACAGGAGTGATTTTCATTTTCTCTTATATCCCGTTGTTTGCTGGCTAACGTGCAGACATTTGCTCTTCTTCAACGTGCCACCTGTTCTCCTACGCCTCCCCGCTCTGATTTGACTCATTACTATACGTTTTACTTTTGTAATATTCTAGACACTGCCACTTTAGATCCGGTAAAGTTTGGAGGTCATGCATGCAGAGAGTCAAGTGCGACCCGTTGTCTGTCTATTTTCCTTCACTGAGGTTATAATTGCAGTGCTACTTACATCTTCCGTGAGAGGATAATATTGCAGTTACTGAGGACAGCAGCATGCTTCTCTCTTTGTAATGGCAGCATTAGTGAATATAATTGCTCTCGTGAACTGTGGTCAAAAATAGATTTAATCTGTCGAGTCTGGAGAGAACGCGAAGGCATCTTTGGACAAAGTTTCCTCCGGTTCACGAGAACCGTGGCAAATAAACCGGCAACTGTGACATCTATTCTGAAGGAGGCAGTTTAGCCATCACAGTGTCAGATGTTAAGATTTAACATGTCTTTTGTTCCAGTCCATTCAATCAAAATCACATTTAGAAGATAAACTCGATATCTTGGAAAATGGAAAAGAAAGTAATGAAGTGGTTCATAATAATAAGACGACACACACACACACACACACACGTGTGCTCTGCTGCTGCATGTCCTCATCGCATGCTCTTGTCGTGCACTCTGAAAGTGAGAAGTAGCAACAGCTGGATCCACCGCTGCGTCTGGACAGCAAGACGGACCTGGAAGTGTGTGTGCTTATGATAATGAAATCTCGATCCCAATGCCATCTACTTACGTGCCAACATAGTGTGTGTGTGTGTGCACAGATGCAGTCTAATTTAATGCATTTGGATGGTACATGAATGTGTAAGTGGTGTGAAATATATGTGTGTGTGTGTGTCAGTCCAGGCGCCACTCACCCTGATAAAAGCCCTTTGACACTCAGCTGTTTAACAGCTCAAACTGTCTTTGCTCAGTGGATTAAACACACACACACATACACACACACACACAGCTCCAATGACCTCCATGACACCTCCAACACACCCCTCCCCAATTTAACAAGGAATAACTTGTGAGTACGCGCGTGTGTTTGTGTGTGTGTTTGCGTGCATGCAAACTAAAGCATTTACACACATTTCCAGTGGCCTGCTGAGGGCGTCCTACACCATACGACCCCTCTCCTCTGCATTTTAACACTGTGGTGACAGGTGCTGGTCCAAGAGACAATAGAGCTCCTCCAGAGCTGGCAGCCAGCACACCATAAAGAGAGAGAGAGAGAGAGAAAGAAGAGGTGTTTGTAATTGTGAGTGCATGAGACAGAAACAAAAGAGAGATTTCCCAAATCTATTCTCTCTCCCAAGTTTTGCCTAAATTCAGAGGTGAGGCTAAGTGGTTTGAAAAAAAAGCAAGAAGTTTGAGATTCTGTAGAAAACAGAAATGGAGACAGAGCGAGTGAACTCGAGTGCTGCTCAGAGAAGAAGGGGTGAATTCAAAAAGGAGCACGCTCGCAGCTCTTTCAGCCGAAGTTAACGGACTACAAAGCCCGTCGAACGTTTTTGGGTGTCTTTGATTCCACCAGTTTGCAATGTGACTCCTCACGAGCACAAAGACGAGATGTCAGAGCGCTTCTGTTTTTGCACACAATACAAACGCTCGTTGCCAAACCGAATTCTATGGCCCCGACTCAACATGTTTGGTGGTTTCTGGCAGTGTATTTTTAGAAAGTGTAATGTATGTGTCCTGGATGAGATCATATACAAATAAAACGTTCCCTTTGGCCTCCGGCTTGTTTCTGATTAAAGTTCACCACACACATAGCGATTTAAAGGCCCCCCCCTTCAAAATTCTTAGAAAGCATTGCCCATGCACTGGTGCCCTGTGTGTGTGTGTGTGTGTGTGCCAGATTTGAATCCCACAGAGAGCCATTTAACCTGCTCCAAGGCCAGGTTTTTCATTACTGGTATTACTTTATTAACTCATAAAGCAGACATATCTTAGAAAGTGTGACTAGATTTTGCCTTTAAGGCCTCAGTGTGCTTCAAACAAATTGCCCATATTTAATTTTCACATTTACTTTGATCACTTATTGTTTAGACAAGTTTAAATGCGCCACCTTCAAGTCTGAACAGCTAAAAACACATTAACCTTAATGCTTGGTACAAAGTAATTTGTTTCAATCACGCCCAGCCTAAATGTGGAGTCAGTCATTCTGAAAGATAATTCATTATTTAGTCTCAATTACAGGCTGTCAAATACTGACCTGGGAACATGGACACTACTTTGTTTGTTTCCCATTTACAATAACTAAATAATAACTGTCAATGTCGTATTAGACTTTCTCCTCTAATGGTACCTTTTCCAGGTATCAGGTAAACCTGAATAGAAAGTAATAAATTAAGTTGACTTTAGAAGATCAGCAAGGAAGTTTACTAAGAGGTAAAGCATTGATGCTGACATAATATTTTTCATATTTTTAGGGTCATCTCAGATTGCTCCCTCAACTATATTTTTAGTGATTATCATTTTTCTTTCTTTCAGGACTACAGCTACAGCAAGAATATTTATTTAACAAACAGCTGCAACATTTTGTACATCATGCATGATCTATAATTTCTGAATCATTTTCTAATTATAATTAGTACCACGGAGCTTTGGGACTAATTATAATATTTGAGGACAAATAGGGATTTCAGTTTTTTTCAGATTTCAGTTTTTTGTAAGTTCAGCTGACCAGAAGACTCTTTATGTCTTTAGAAGTTAAAAGAATTAACTCATTAGACGTGAACTAAATGAACAAAATGTCTCTATCATTATTTCCAGAAAACATATCAGAAATTATTACAAAATTCCAAAGTGTCTCATCTGTTCTTCAGTATATACCATCAAATGTAACTATTGAACGGTGCTCATGTAAGAAGAACTGTGGCTGCCCTGTGGTTCAGATTCTCGCGCATACTTTTTCACTATCTAGTCATCTTGTCATCGTGTGTGCGGTGTACGTTGTGTATTTTGGATTGTTTTGTGTGAACACAGAAAACTAATTTGTGTGTGTGTGCATGGCTGGGGAGGGTACCAACGTGTGTGTACTTGGCATGTCACTGGGGCCAGGTGCAGGGTTGGGTTGTAATCACGAGTATGGGTTCTACTCAGGATAAACAGGGTCTCTTTCTCATCTCTCCAGGGGCCGCCATTTCCTGGTAGTCTTTGTAATGGGAGGAACACGACATCACAACAGCAGAGGAGATCAAACGGTGGTCGTTCGCTGAGTCAGGGTTAAGAAAAACCACCAGTTGACTCGAAAACATGCGTGACTGATGGAGGTACATCAACAGAGCTGGGTACACATCAAAAGGTAGCCAATCACGCAAGGAAGGTGTCATGTCAAGTGTCCTTGTGAATAATTTCTTCTTTTGTTTTATCTATATAACTTTTCCTTCGAGCTTTTATTCAAACCGTGTGTCCGTGCTTGTTTCTTTTGCAACTATACGACTGAAAAACTGTAAGATAGGATCTGATTCGGTGCGTCTGACCTCATTTTCAATCCGTCATCTAACCTCAGAGCACAAAAGTCTTTATTTTTCTCTCTCCAGAATTCCCCCTTCAGCCTGTGATAACCTGTCATCCATCCCCACCCCCTCCCTCTGCCTTGTGGGGCAGGAAGTGGAGCAGCTCAGACGTACTGTACGGTCCCTCGCGTCTGGGCCGGAACCAGGATGTGTTGCTAGGCGCAGGGATGATTGTGTCAGCACTTGCTGGCCGCTTCGTTTCCTTACAGGTGATCTCCTGAATGGACAATGACAGATATACGTTTCCTGCTATTTTTCACTTCTGCAGGAGGGGATCAGAAAAACACGGGACTCTGTGACCACGGGGGCCACCTCCGCAAGCAAGTAAGCAGGTTCCCAAAGTTAGCAAAGCTTCAGACCGGGTGAGACAAAGACACATTCAGCCACGAGACCTTGCAACGACCCTGTGACCCTGTGGGTGTAGGGTTCAGTGAGTGGTGGCTACAAATCTCTGTGAGATGGGGGGGGGGTTGGATGATGAGGAAATATTGAGGAAGCCACTCTTGATTTCTGACGCGTTTGATGAACTTTGATGGGTAGAAGGTCGAGGAGGATGAGAGGGTGACGGTGTGGCAGGAGGGGGGACTGGGAGGGGGAAGCGGGCGATGGCGTGTGGCAGGATAGCTGAGGTCGTTCTTTTGATTTATGATTTTTCAACTTTTTCTAACTGTGGAGACTGCAGAGTGTATGCACGGCACGGGAGAGGGGAAGGTGGGAGAGGAGCGGGGGGATGGGAAGTGAAGGAGGGATGCGGCGGGCTGTTGAAGTGGAGGGGTGGTCACGCTCTTTTGATTTATGACTGGGGTGATTAATGCCCAAGGATATTACCCCTTGGAAAAAGTATTGGCCCCTTGACTGAAGTTGTGTTTTGCTACATGTCTGACAGGCAAGAGCGATTTGGCCTCCTTTTGTTTTGTGACGACAGTGTGAAGAGGGGTCATCTCTTGTTCAGGTCAGGAAATATCTTTCTGAGCGATTTATAATGAGCACAAAGCAGTAAGAGTTAACTGATCAAGGTGACATTTTATTAAAGAAATACGTCTGTTTCTGTGTTGCCATCACCAGTGGTAAAAACTTTTGTTTTGGTGAGATCAACAGTAAATTTAGTGTCAAAAGGAAATGACGTAACACCTCAACCTGTCTAAAAAAGCACCCTACAATGATGTGTTGTGTATCACTGAAAGCCTGTTCCTTAAGATTAGCACAAGTCATTGAAATTACATTAAATGCACAACAGCTAAATATAAACTGTTTTCTATATATAATCAGTTTCCTCTCATTCACGCCACCACAGAGCTCTGGGGCTAGACAGTCAGTCGACAGTCTGGAAACACACAATACAACAGATCTTAGGATTTCTTGTGTTGATAATCACGATACGTATGTGCGTGTCTGTCTGTGTGGTGGCAGAGCTTAAGTGCAGCTTTTATAAACTCCTCCGATCAAGTTCACTTCACTGTAATTGTTCTCCAGATTGGGACATAACTCTGTGCAATCATTCATGAACTTGTTTTATGTGGATGTTTTTGTGTACGCGCCCCCCTGCAGACACAGGACGAGGTGACGGGAAACACTAAAGTTCAACTGTGGTCTGGGACCTCTGCTCGGCCATCTCGTTTTTTTAGAAGACATAAATCACACGGTTCCTCTCTTCTTCAAAGGCCTTTGTTTTACGGCCTCGGCGCAGAGGTTATCAGCAGGGCAGCGGCAATAGTGTGTATAATAGACCTACTTACACTGCCTGATAAGATGCACTGAGAGTCCACTCTCACTCCGGGCTGTCAATAAAAGCGGGGAATCGGTGTGTTTTTCCAGGCTTTGAATTATATCGCATCAATGTGACAGCGGCACCACTTTTCGACACAGACTTGTCTGCCAATATAAACCGTGGAAGAATTGTTTGGGTTCCTGTCTGTGGGTTTCTACGGCTGACCCTGTCGGGGGTGATTAAATGGCTCCGTGCTGCAGGTTTCAGCGCCATCATCCCCGACTGGATCAGAAGGTTATACACACAGCCGCGTACAGTAGATATTGATGTCGTCAATAAAAGTGTCTTGGAGTTATGTCAGCCGACTAGACGCTCCAAGGTTAAGCGGTGTTAAGCACACCTTCTCCTTCTCGTTAGACCGTGTTTGTCTCAGTGTCAATCGCGCCATATGTCAGCCTCTTTTATGTTTGCTTGTTCACTCGCAATGACAACTTTTCTTGCTCCCAACGCTGCGTGCCCTCCTCCCCGCCGCAACATACACATCTAATCGTAGGTCACCCTCACGGTCCTGCGTGTGTTGAACCAAGGAGCGCCGTTGGGGAGGAGGGGTTGGGTTGGGGGGCATCGGCTATCGCTAATCACTAACACTGTGGTTAACGGTAGCGCTGTGGAAGCAGTAGCCTTGCAGCCGTGTGATCTCCAGCTAACCTTGCCCACGGGCCTCTTTTGTCTGCACGCCGCACACGGCTGGCTCCATCCTCTCTCTGTTATTGAGCGGGTTGGTTGGGGGGGGGGGCGTGGGGGGGGCTTAATCAATGGCGAATCGCTGGCACTGTTCTCAGGACAGTGACCGAAGCCCAGTCTGTTGGCCCCCTTTGCCTCCCTTCCACCAAACCCCACCCCACAACCAGTCCTCCACCCCTCAGTCATCACCACCACCACCACCACCCCCCCAACTCCAACCCCTCCTGTCTGATTGACACTTGAAAGGTGGCCGAGGACGGGGCCGGAGGCGATGTTCCACGCTCTGGAACCCTCCGTGCAGGGGAACAGCTGGTGACATCTGCAGAGAGGCCCACAAAAGGCAGTTGAAAGCGTGCAATCGCGCCCCCTCCTTCTCTTCTTCCCTTGTCTCCTCTCACTCTCTCCTTCTCTGTCTCCCCCTCTCACCCTCTGTCTCTCTAACCCTGTTCGTTCTTTCTCTTTCATTCTCTCTGCTCCTGTCTCCCCCTCACTCTCTCTCTCTCTCTCTCTCTGCCTCAGATGTCCCCTCTATCTCCGAAGAGCTGGCCCTTTTGTCTAAAGCAGTGATACAGGCACCCGAGCGCCTTTGAAAAGAATGCTTTAAACTTGAAGAGCTTACGCCGGAGCATGTGTGTCTGAGCAAAAAGAAAGCGAGGGGACAGAGGAATAAAAAAAAAGTGTGAAGGGGGGCGGGGGGGACAGAAAGTGAACACCTGTGTGTTGTACAACAGCACAACAGAAACACTTTTCTTTCTTTTAAATAAACTCCCTGCAGTCATTTAATTTATTTATGTCTGCTTCTTCACTGAGAATTCGCCCAGTGTCTCTGCGTTTGATCTTCTTACATGGAAAACTATCGGCTGTATTGATATCCACGTGCACACGCCCAGTTAAAAGCTGCCTTTTAAGAGGCCCCATTGTCCCTGTTCAATGGCATTACCCCGGCTCAGCTCACAGTGAGTGCTTGGGAAGCGGAAGGGGGTATCGACTCCCGTTAAAAGAATCCAAACGCGTTCACTGACGAGACACACATCGCCCACAGGAATGTCAAACTTCCGACCCATTCCCCGCTCCCTCCCTCTCCATCTTTCTCTCTCATCACTCCATTTCTCTGTCCTAGTCAAAGGCTAACTCTGTGCTGACTGTCCTCTGGTGAGGGTTTTTCTCTTAAATCGAGGTAATCATTTTTTAATCCACTAATATACTTTTTGTCAGATTGAATTGCAGCACGGAGAGTCTGTCGCATATTGCCGTAACATAAGCAAAACAAATACACCCCTTGAAGTTTCACCTGGCCACACCCAACACTTCTGGCCTCCTTCTCTCTCTGCCTCCTCTCCTCCTCTAAGAATGTAAAGGAGAGGTCAAAAGGTCGGCGTGCTCCAGGTATCAATATTTCAGAGCTGTGTGAATCCCTCCTTTCAGGGAACCGGCCTCGCTGACTGAAGGTATCTTCAGGACCCAGGGGCCGGCTGACGGATGAGCACAAAGCACCCGTCAAGCTCCGAGCAGCGCCACAGCTCACACGGTCCGCGTTATGTGTGTGTGTGTTTGTGTGCCTGCGAGCGTGTGTTGTGTGTGTGTAAGCGGAAGGCTCGGGCAGCTCCCCTGCGGTCTCCTTTGTTGGGCTAACCTGCTGTTTGAATGGAGCGGGAGCTGTGAGTGACAGAGGAAAGTGTAGCTGGCGGTAAAGTGAGATATTGACCTCTCAATCGCCATGGAGGGTGAGACGGGGGAGTAAAGCGGTCAACGCTTGTGTGTGAATGTACAGCGTGCGTCTGTGAAGGCGTGCAGAGACTTTGAATAAGTCGGTCGAGGAAAGAAACTGTGAAGCTTATTTGAATAGATGCTTGAGTGTGTGTGTGTGTGCATGAAACCTGTTGCTGAGTTTTT
This sequence comes from Nibea coibor, assembly GCA_023373845.1. Classification (NCBI taxonomy): domain Eukaryota; kingdom Metazoa; phylum Chordata; class Actinopteri; family Sciaenidae; genus Nibea; species Nibea coibor. The sequence goes on from CM041730.1 coordinate 11,892,469, forward strand.
GAAAAGTGAACTTTCCCTGTCGGGTGAAGTGACGGTGCACCAGGCAGGCTGGCCTAGCTGCTCAGTAACATGAAACAAGATTCCCCCCAATGATAATATTCAGTTTCAGCTCTGCCAGCGCGTCCTGTCTGCCCCTGTCCAGAGCCCCTCCAAGACAAAGGGGGAAGGAGCCCAGCGGGGGAACAGTAGCTTCTTGTTATTATGACATGTGGTAACATGAACTCCTTGGAAGACTTCTCCTGTCATCCCGGCCTGAGGTCCTCTTTATTCTGCAGGCAGGGGATGTGGAGGTCACGACCTCCCGGACAGATTATGTTGGAACATGCCGCGCTGTGTTGAAACTGACTTGAATAAGTTTATTGGCTAAGCCGGTGACGGTCCTTTGTGCCGACTCCCTTGGGAGGCTGAATACAGATTAGTCCATGGATTGACTATTCATAACAGATCGTACTCAGTTTTATCTTGCACCACACTTCTTGCCGTCTTTACTTTAGCTGGAGGAATTCCTGCTATAAAATCAGAGGATGGCATGACTCGAAATCGCATTTGTTGAACGCTTTCTTTCATCCGGGTCTTTCTTTCAGAGCATGCCATGTGAAAGAGGCTCGATTCACCACGGTTACTAGCTGGATCGTCGGTTTAAAGTGACCCTATTCAAAAAAATATGAATGAATTCAGTGTCTCTAACTCATAATTCATTTTCACTGACATCAAAGTGCCACGATAGTAATTCTCTGCTATGCAAAACACATAGTTTCCTGTAGCAGCTATAGCATCTTAGCTATAAACTGCAACACCTCCTGCAATTTACAGTTGATGGCACCTGTTGGAAACTCTCGTCCTCTAGCAGTGCTCGTGTCCTGCATGTCTGGATGCAGCTTTCCTTCACACGTGAACATGTTCAAAGATAAGAGTCATCTTGAATCAATAAAAAACTGAATTTGATGTGTTTTTATGCAGATACTTTGGTGACACAAGGTGATAAAACAAGCATTTGTTTCCATGAGTATGTGACATAATGAAGTCTGATTGTGTACCTGGAAAGCCCGCCATAAAACACACAATACTTTTTCTCCCGCAGGTCATTCTACAAGACAAAAATCGCCAGTGACACTTGACCTCTGACAGAACCCCGCTATTTCTAAAGTCTTGTTTGTTGCACTATTAATATTCTCGCTCTGTAGTCCGTGGCGGGGTTCAAAGGCACATGCCACGGTGTAGGAGATGACAAGTCTGCTGTGGCACTGAGCAAGCCAAAAGAGTGACAGCGACGTGGCCGCTCTCTCTTGTTAACGAAATAAATAAATGTGCTCTGAAAAGCCAATAAGCGGCAGGCGGGAAGCGGAGCCAAGGATCGCAGCGTCAAAAACAACCGCTCCAGCCATTAATCTCTCTAACTCTCTTAGCCCCCCTTCTCACTTTCTCTCTCTCTCGCTCTCTCCTCTGAGAGAATTACTGCCATAGATGTATAATTCACGGTGGTTTGGCTTTAGAAGGCAGCGGTTCTGTTGGAAAACACGGTGACAGCCAAGTTAGCGCACCCTCTCATTCAACTCAGCCACCTGTTCACAGGGGATGGGGGCAGAGAGAGACGCTTGATTTATATTTCATCTTTCCTCCCAGTCTAATGACTTTGTTGCGCAGTCGGGGGCTGGAAATCGTCTCATGTATTAAAGATGACAACTTAAAGGAATCCTAAAACCCTGACATGATTGAGCACTTAGGCAGACACTTTCGGTTGTAGTTTAGATTGCTTGTGTCAAGTTGAACTTGTCAGCTTCCTATTCCCAAGATCAACTCATCATTTCAAGTCCAATCAGTGTCATCAAGTTTGAAAGAATGGCAAAACTTCATGTCTATTAAACTCTGCTGAACATTTTGGCAGCCCTCCCAGTCTCTCTCCTAGTACATTCAAAAAAATACTATTTCTTCCTCAATCAACACATTTTCACGATGAGGCGTTCGCGTGCGTTTGCTCGTGCGCGTACCTGTGTCAGCGCGGCTGTACGCGTGCGTGCCCGTGTCAGTGCCATTTATTAGCATGGCGTGATTGCTGGAGGTGAGGAGGAATAACAAGTTAGAGCTTTGGCAGCCACACGCTCTCGCCCATCTGCGCGGCCCCTGCATCAGTCTCAGGGTTTCCTCGCCGATGATGAGGGCTGTCAGGGGCTTTTTAACCTCCTAACTGCTGCTCCCCACCGGCCCTAATCACACATTAATGACATCAGGAGGACCCCGGGGCTGGCCGCGTTGCTGCCTGCGCAGACAGAGTACTGATGAAGAGGGCAATTACCGACCAGCAAATAGCATAACCTCCACTGATCTGTACAGGGGTTATGGGCTATTAGCGCGCAGGTTACGCTCAAAAGATACAGCAGAGGCTTAAGGAAGGATCTGGTGCTGAGAGTAATTGGGGATGTGCAAGTGTGTGTGGGTGTGTGTGTGCTGGAGAGAAGCACAAAGGGGAAGGTTTATTATTCTCACTTAAAAGCAGTTTTTGAGTCGTGTACGTCTTTTTTTTTTGTTTGTTTGTTTTTTTGCATTTCTTCCTGGGTCTGTGACCAAAGTCTCACCTTTAACAAACAAGTGTGTGATTACTGATTACTATGCACAAGGAGTCTCACTGTGAAGCACCTCTGAGTGTGAAAACTATTCATATCTCATCAAAATGATTTCCGCCAGCTACACATACACACACTTGCCCCTTCACACACGCACACACACTCACGCTGCGCTCTCAGTCCTGTCCGTTTCCTTGCTCGGAGATGAGTGAGAGTGTTTGTATGAAATATTAACAGGCCATTTGCTCCTCTGCTCCTCTGTTTGAGAGCTGGATGTTGGCCCTGTGTCTCTGGTCCCTCTTTGAGGCCATCTGTTGGGTACAGGCACCAGGGAGGTTTCCGGGAGGGGGCCCTGTCACCCAGGCAGGGCAGCCCAGAAAGCAGCACCGCCCTGGGGATCGATACACTCGACCTGCTGGGTGACGGAGCATCAAAGCGCTCCAACCTGCCAGATCACTGTACATGCTACAAGGGCCACTGATATGTAAACGCTGCTGCTTACCATCAGCCCCTTGGGGAGCCGTCACAGTCTTTGTGCCACTTCTGAAGGGGGGCTGATTTTAGTGCAGTTTATATGCTATTTATGTTAACCTTTGTAGAACGACGTTTTGGTCACAGAGCCCTTGACAAAATGCCCAGGATCCCTTTGGAGAGCTTTTCTTTAAAGACGGCTTTCCTTGTTTGAAAAACCACTTAGCAGATCACTTTTATTCTCTTCCAATTTTTATTTATTTAAAGTTTAAATTAAGAGTTTTTAAGACGCCTCTGAAAACTGACAAGTCAATCATCAGCAGTGTGGAGACACGTAACGCCAGCAGCTTCCCTCTAACAAATGGCATTAAACTAAAAACTAATCACAAAGGCGTGTTTATTACAGCCACAGTATTTTCTTCCCATACAGTAATTGTAGCATTTCATAGAGACACTTGCCTCTCACGGCATCAATCAAATACGCTTTGGACAAGTATATACAATCTGTGTGTGTGTGTGTGTGTGTGTGTGTTTGTTGACATTTGATGTCCTTGTTTCGGGTAATGGATTTGTCCCTGGCAGAGAGAGGGGCTGGGCCAGAGGCAGTCTTATGAGGCCCCTGGGTTAAGGAGGCTGCATTAGCCCACTGCTAACTGATTACTGATCAGACAGCTGGTGCACACACACACACACACACACACACACACACACACACACACACACACCTACACTTGCCTGCGCGCATACATATGTGCAAACACACACACACATGCATACATGCATGTGCACATGCACTCACAATTGCGCTATTATCGTAATTAAATGCTGCTGAAATTAAAATGCATTAATGTAAACGTCAGAAACAAACGATGGGAAGGAATTTTATGAGGTTTTAAGAAGCTCCTGTGTTATTTCTTTACATGATAACGTTGGTAAAATAGATTTATGTCTATGTAGATATTATTTACTGATTTTAGCTGGTATTAAATGCCTTGCACGACTCAAAGCTGTGACAAGGAGCAAAGATTAGATTTGTAATATAAAGAGATGGGTTAGCATTAGCATGGGGGTATCATCATTACACTCATCTGCATTCCAGACCAACGCTGGCCTTCTCTCAGGCAGACGAGTCACACACACACACACACACACCACAACACTGAAACTTGTTTTAACAATGTAGCATACACACATACATCTACACACTCTCTCTCTCTCTCGCTGACAGCCATACACACACCGTCTTGGCCCTTCTCTGGTTGGCCGGCATGTGCCAGGACACCGGTGCCATGAGTGTCCATGTGTGACGCTGGCAGCACCTGGGGCCTCACAATAAAAATACAGCCATCATCAGAGGTCTTATTCACAGACCAACACACCGTTACTTCTCAAACACAAGGAGCGCTCGCTGCGATCCTCTGAATTTAAACAGCATCTGCGCTTCACAGACGAGAGTCAGATCGCACTTGGAGAAACACAGGATCTAAATTCTTAAACATAATTTACCGCTCTGTTATAGACTCACACAGTCGGTGTTATGGCTCCAGGGCAAAGGATCTGAAAAACTCTTTTTCCATAAAGACAGCATCCTATTACTGCGCACTGTGAACTACATTAAAGAGGCTGGATAGCCAAAGCACTAAAGCCACAAATGGCTCATGGAAGTGTGACACAACGGAGAAGAATAGATGTGATAGTGTGTTAATGGACGATTTTAGTGTCAGATTACACCCCGTGGGAGCAGCTATACTCTATAGTGTATTCTCACAATAAGGCTCGAAGGCACTCTCTCATCACACACACACACATACAAATATTTGGATGCTAAAAAACTGGGATGCAATTTTTAAAATTTGGATTGGATTTAATTTCTAAAGAGATTTGGGTTTGTGAGTGTCGAGGTTTACTCAGCACAGAGGGAGGGACAAATACTAACACTGTGTGTCTATATATATATATATACACGTGTGTGTGAGCGCGCGCATGTGTGTATATGAAAGAGAGCGACCGTATGTAGTGGTTAAATAAGGCAGATTGAGGTGTTAACATCATTATTGCACATTTCCTCCCATGAAATAAAGCATTGTTTCCTCTGTTGCCATCACGATGGGAATACCATAATCCCAGATTAAGGAGGATGGGTTAGCGGACACACAGCCACACACACACACACACACACACAATGAGTCTTTTGTGTTTGCGTGTGTGTATAAATGTGTAAAGCGTTATTGTTTACTGTACAGCTTAAACACCTGCAGGAGGGGGAGAAATGTTCTCATGCATGCAGTTTTGCAATGTGCGGCTCTCTGTTCAGCTCCAACGGTGCCCTCAAACGTGGACACGTGGCCGCAAAACACTAACGGAAGTGTCATATGGCGTTTTAATAAAACGGGTTGTGACACCACAGAACTGAAAGTTGTCACATACGAGTGTCTTGACGTGAATATTCTTCACACAGCCTACTTATACGCTCATAACTGTCCAAAGACTGACCAGATCCAGTATTATTCAGCGTTATCCTGCATGTCCGCTCCATATGATGAAGATTTGACTTAACCCGGCCCGTATGGGGTCTCCCAGGCCATGTGCAGGGGCTAAGGCCCCCACTGAAACTCTCATAGTTCTTAGTCAGTCATGCAAGAGAATCTGTGGGTCACAGAGCGGGCTGGAAAAAAGCAGCTCGTAAGTTGCTCACTGTGACAGATGTCCTCTGGAAGATTTCTCCATCTCGTCCCGCCCCTCCCGTCCTCGCCACCTCCGTCGCCCATCCCTCCCACCCGACTCTCTCTCAGTGATTCTAAGCTGGGAGAGAGCAGCGAGAGGTGATCCCGGCCTGCTTAACCTACTTCCCAAGACCTTGCTCTTAAAATGGCTGTGAGGCTGTATCTATCTATCTGTGTGTGTGTGTGTGTGTGTGTGTGTGTTTATTTATCAGGATAAACTCTCAGTACTTGTCTGAGTGTCTGTATTTGTGCCTGGAAATGTCACTCCTGCACTTTGACATCATGAGATCTAAAACTCTGACAAACATCTCAGCCTGTAACGCAAAGTGTGTGACAGAAAGGACGTGTAGTGAGCTTCATTCGCTGATCTCAGTGAATGTTATGATTTATATGTTTTGGATCTCAGTATTTCATTGCTCTTTAACCTATGTTGTTTTAGTACACACGCGTGGAGCACAAGATCGGTTGACCATTCAATTATTAATTTAATCTGCAGTTGATTAACATAATTTATCAATCAGAAATGTGTCACTGGCTCCAGCTGCTCAATTGTCAGGAACTGCTGTTTCTCCTTGTCCTCAGAAGAAAATGATTATCTTTAAGTTTTGGACGAGGTAAGACGTCACCTTTGGCATTAACAACCACATTTTTTAGGTAGTTTCACGGTTCATTTTATAGATTTTATAGGACGATTAAATGAGAGAATAATGAGTCTATCTGGTACTGAAATGAATTGTTAGATGCAGCCCTAATGGCATTTGTCAATTCATATTAAAACCATGCAAATAAAAATCATCTGCATCTGTTTTTTTCTCTGAATTGTATCTTTTCTAGTCATTCTTTTTGTCCAAATCACACAAAAATCTTAAAAGTTTTCTCTTTTTCTCTGTCTTCAACTTTAAAGGGGTGCAAAGCAAAAAAAATAAAAGCTCTCTGCTATTTGAGAGCATTTACTTCTATGTTACATACACATTTTTAGTTATATGTGAAAAAAAACTAAGAAAGTATTTCAGTACTTCAAGCAGGACACAAAAAGTTTTAAATATTCCAGCAAATGAACAAAAATCAGTCATACCTGTGACAAACATTTCTCACAACTGTATTTGGGTGTGTATGGAGTTCAGCTGTGAAGAAGAACAGAATAATGGCATCAAGTGTCACTTAAGAACAATTAATGTAATGAAATCCTGTCAGCCGTGACACCGGTTGTAAAATAAATGTCTGATTTGTGCCGCGTAGAACCATTTTTAATAAAGAGCTTAGATCTGCAAAGCTAAAGTCGTCCCGTCTCCGCTCAGACACAGTGTCCTGGTCACAGAGGTTGGGATTAGGGACCTTGCGGTAACTAACTCTTCCATGTCATTTGCAGTGAGACAAAGATCAATCAGTCAGATGAAGGGAGGGAGTCTTTAGATAAAGAGAAATTAAACAGAGGGAGGGAGCAGCAAAGGGAGGAGGGAGTCTCTTAAATAAAGAGAAATTAAACAGATGAAGGGGATGGTGTCTTTAAATACCGCTCAACCACTGTACAGCCTCCCTCATCCTTTAATGTAATGAGAAGAGGCGGAATAAAAGGCTTGGCCCTAGGATGAAAAGGTGATGGCATTTTTTATTCTTCTTTTTTTTTCCTGAGCGGTGAAAGCCTTATCCTAATGTAGATTAGATGTTAAATCTGACAGAAGGGTGAAGCTTTGGTTAGAGTGTGTTCACCTCATTTCACTTGGCCCGGCCGAGGGTAGTGAGAGATTTTCTGATGCTCTGATGAAGACAAAAAGCAAAAAGAAAGAGAGAACTGCGTGTGAGCAATACGACCGCAAACTCTTTTTCTTGACTCTGCTTGTGTTTCCGAAAAGTGCCTTAGTGTCACTCCCGGAGAAAAACTGGAGTTTTAATAGGTGACGAAGTGGTTATCGGCGTAAACGTCATCCTGCAGATGTAACACACACCCTGTGTATAGTGTAAAGTGTATCATGATGTCTGTTCGTCTCCGCTGCACTGAATTTGAGGATAAATATCATTTGTTGGTCAAGCAGGTCATTAGTGACTGACAGAGAAGAAAAAATCTGTGTCTGTGTGTGTGTGTGTGCGTGCGTGCGCATTTTCTCTGTAATAATAATCCCTATGAAATCCAGATTTCTCAATCCGGTAGCTCAAGCTGACACTTTAAATAAAATCATTCTAATCCCGCATGGTAAGAGAAATGAAAATGAGGAGATTACCATGGAGGGAGGGAGAAGGGGGGGTGGCACCCTTCTCTCACACTCTCTCGCAACCCCTGTTGCTTCCACCACTGAGACAGTCCTCTTTCCCATCATGCTCGAGGTGAGAGAGCGATGGCGAGCTTACCCCTTTTTTGTGCGGCGAATATTTATGTGTATGTGTGTGTGGCTGTGTGTGTGTGTGTGTGTGTGTGTGTGTGTGTTCTACCCGGGGAATACAATAATTGGACAGACAGTACATTCACGCGTACATAAAGTTATGAATGGGTCGAGTTGGAATGTTTTAGTATTCTGCATTCACGCTAAACCCACAATTTACTTCTCTATCACTCCATAATGAAAAAAAAGATACATCTGTTGCAAAATATAAAAATCTTAGTAGTCGGATAAAGCGTGTTTTGAATGAACTAAATACAATGGACAGCGCAGGTACACTGCGATTAGAGTCGTGTCAAAAGGTAATCCATCTAATTCAGTGCAAAAACAACAGAAACAGGCTAGAGTAAAGAGTAAAGTAGAGAAGAGAGCTACAGAGCCACAATTGTTCTGCTCAAAAACTAAGAATGTGCTGGTGATTGAGATTTTGTTGCCTATTTTAAAAACATACAAAAAAAATATTCAGACAGCCTCAAACAAGTTGAACTTTACATGTTAGGCCTCGTCACATGTACAGTATGAATAAATGTGACAAACAATGACCATGAATAATTCAGGTTAACTACAATGCAGGTTGCATTTTTGTCAATTTTAACATCATTCCTATTGGTAAAGGCATTATGAGCTCCATGTTAATTGCTGTGATCAATCAGGAACATGCATGCAGTGCAGTGATTGGACAAGTGTAAATGAGGTTAGCTTAACTTATTTGCAAGAGGAAATTAAGCAGAACAGTAAAACTACACCCCAAACAGTTTTTTGTAAAATCACAGTTTAAATATCTAATTCAGTGAGTGTAGCTGTGTGTGTACACATACTGTAGTTTCTCTGTTCAATGAAGGTTATTGATCAACATCACGTTTATTTTTTTTATCTTTAAAGTTGCCATAATTAGTATCCTGATATTAACAGTGGCTCAAATAACTAAGTATATGAGCAAAGGCTTGCTCGTAGTGACAAAGCCACTGATAACTATCATTTGACTTAGCAGGTCCCCTCGTACGTTTTAGCTCCTCTCAGTTTATTGTTTTGGTTTTACAGAAGACATTTATACAATGTTAGTTCCAGACACAGCCTACCCAGAGACACAAAGTTAACGACTAGCTGCTGGACACAGTGGAGCACTTAGCAGCTTGAAGGACAAATATTACCCTCAGGAATGGGCGGAGGCCAAAAACAGAGCTAAAACAGAGGACTTCAGTTTGCCAGTTAAACACAAACACGACGGCAAATGAATATTCACGTTGCTCCGTGTCTGATGGATGTGTTAATAAGCCCTTTCTGTTTACCAGAAAAATCAAATCAATGTACTGTAGATTTGAGTAATAAATAAAATGTTTTATGATAATAAACTGTTGGTTGTTTACATCTTGTATGATGTAATCAAAACTATGAAAATAACCAAATCTATCTCAATTTAATCGTCTTAAAATACATATTATGAGCCACAAACTCCGAAACATTCTGTAATTAAACATTAAATCAGGTCTTCCTTTTGGATTGCCACTTCTGCTGTTGGTGTTTGACAAATACGAGTTGGCATAAAGACCCCATTACCCATCAAAAGCAGCAGAAGGTCCTCGGTTTGGTTAGTGAACACTTCACAGTCACTGTTTTTTCTGCTTAATCCAGCTCTTGTCCTCATCCTTCCTGTTTCCTCCTCTCATTATCTCTCCATCTCTACCTCTCTCTGCCGACCTCCCTCCTCTCTCTCTCGCTCTCTCTCTCTCGCTCCGTCACCTCCATCTCAGCTTTTCGTTTAGATTAGTTTAGATTTCGTTTCCCTCCGATGCCATGTTTCTCTCCCTGCTTTTTTTTTGTTAACCCTCTCTCCCACACGCACTTTATCTTCATATGATTCATCTGACCTCTCTCTATCACTCTGACTGTCCTCGCAATCTCTCCCTCCATCCACCCCCTCTATATCCATCTCTTAAGCACATCCTTTTTTTCCTCCTTCTCTCCTCCATCTCCACCGCCATCCATTCCTTTTAAAGGATAATCTTCAGCTAAGTGGACAGCACTTCGCTCTCTCTCGTTCTCTCTTAAGTGACCATCCGATAATCTCAGGATTCTCTGTTGAAGCCGCACACAGAGGGAGGGCGGACGGATCAGAAAGCCCAGAATGGAACTCCTAAACTGGGTCAAGAAAAGGCCAGTGCTTGGGTCCTCTGGGGCCGATGGGACCAGAGTGGGATGGAGAAAAGGCTGATGCCAAGCAAAGTTGGAGAGAGATCATGAGAGCAGATGGACATCATCTCTCTGTCCTTTTATCTGTCTATCTTGTTCTCTCTCTTCAAGGCAGCGGGGCCTCAACTCTGAGATGGGAGGACAAAAATAATAAAGAATTAAGAACTGATCTGTTTGCTTAGCGTTTGGATGAAAGGACATCACTTGAGCTGATTTGGGCATTTGTTGTTGTTTGTTGTCTGTGTGGACGCACAAAAGAGGCTGAAAAGACGGAGGGAAGACGCATTCACGTCAGCGGGGTCAGTTAAAGGACGTGACACTGGATGCACACGCACGTGACACACACGTATGCAGAGTTTGTGCTGATTGTACAAGATTCAATGCACCTCCTTACTGGAGAGAGAAAAGAAGCCCTTAGTCAGGTTACACACACACACACACACACACGCGTACTTGTTTTTTCTTTTCTTCCGCTGTCCTCTCTACGGGTCAGTGGGTGAATAAAGCCGCTGTCACTTTCCTTTGGGAGGCGTCAGTGACAGGCAGGCTGACCACGATAAACTTCCGCACAGGAAGAGGAGATTCCTGCAAGGAAAGGGCCAGGAGGATCAGGAACGGCCCCGGGCATCACTTGTCCTCTGGCTTAGCTAAAGATACTGACAACAGCAGTGTGTGTGTGTGAGAGAGAGAGAGAAGTTAGGGATGTGTGTCAGTAATACAACCATCATTGTGCCACAGAATGACTTAATTGCGGAAATGTGGCCTCTTGTCGATGATGTAGAACAAACATTTTAAAGTTATATTGTAACATTAATACTAATGGAGTGGTCTTATAATACATGTCATAAAAACACTAAAAGTAAAAGCAGGTTTACAGTAATTTCGTCTAGTTTCTAGTTTCACTTTGACTTTATACAATAACTAGTTTATTTCATGGTCAGAAGCTGAAATCTGTGACAGCACTCAGTGAGTCTTTCCGCTCACAGCGAAACAACTTCTTCAACCGTTTTTGTTTTATTCACGGTCCTGTTCTCTTCTGAACGGTAGTTTATTACTCAGATTTAGTGATACTGAACCAAATTTACAGAGGGAGGGAAGAGTCTGCTGCCACGCTGTGTGTTTGAACGTGAATGTGCTGGCGTTTAGCAGGTAAAATATTTACCATGTTCACCATCTTACGTATCTTACGTTGTGTCTGAATTTGAATGCACTGTGTGCAAAAATGTACCAAAATGAACATTTTACTGCTTCTTCTCCTATCCAGATTTCAACCAGGCAGAGCATTTACCGCAACCGCTTCGGCTCCTGCAGCTTCCTCGGCTGCCATTCTCCGCTACGTAGCCAACCATTGGGGGCAAGACGGATGTATAAAAATGTTGACCCAATGATGGCACGAAATGAATGATTAGGGGATCAGTTAGGACACTTCATCTGGAAAGCGATGCAAATATATATGCAAAATTTTACGACCATATCATCAAATGGTGGAGATATTTTAGTAAAGGACACAAATGTCCACCTCATGGTGGCACTAAATGAAATATCAGGAGTTCACCAAAGGACAGGTGATATTTGTGGATTAGAAGCTGAATCGATGTTGAGATATTTTAGTCTGGACCCAAATGGTTGACGGAACGCCGTAAAGTCAGCTCACTCTGGACGGTGAGGTGGTCATGAATGACCTGATAGTAGAGAAGGTTGTCACTTTTAAATTCCTTGGCACCACCATATGCCACACTCTGAAGTGGGAGGTCAACTCCAGCCACATAATTAGCAAGGCCCACCAAAGGTTTCACTTTCTGCGCCGGCTTAAAAAAAAATTCTCTGTCTGGGGAGGCGATGTTGCACTTTTACAAAGCTACTGCGGAGAGTGTCCTCGCCTTCTCAGTCACAGTGTGGCTTGGCAACACGGCCGCCCTTGAGAGGGGACAGTTAAAAAGAGTTGTATTCACAGCATCTAAGATCACTGGCTGTGACCTTCACTCCGTCTCCTCCACATGTGCCGGGCGCATCAGACGCAAGACGCAGAAGGTGAGCGCCGAGCCCTCTCACCCCACCGCTCGCTCTTCAAACCCCTTCACTTCGGGAAGGAGATTGCAAAGTTTGAAGTGAAGGACGTGTCACCTCAGAAACACTACTAGAGCTCGGGAAGCCGGTGGATAACGGCACAAGGCAACAAGCACAGGACTTGCACAGAGAAATGTGTAAGCTATTCTTTGAGCTTGTTATTGCCATGTGTGTGTTTTGTTTTTGTTTAGTCTGTTTTTAAAAGCTGCAAATTCCTATCCACTGTGGTTGACATGGCAATTAAGTATTAAATTTAAAAAGGCAGGGTTTTGTTTCACTCAATTATTTCTATTTTGAATTGTTTACAGAGAAACTGTGAGGCTATGTGCTTTCAAATATTGATATAATTTGACATGGTTGAGTGAGGATTTAATAGATTCTATCATTAGCTGAATAATTCAGTGTCATGTGGAACAACTGAACTACCCATGGCCAAAGGAGGGAAACCGACACAAATATATATTTTAATTTCCTCAAATAAGGACTTTACTTTTAGGAAACTACGGTTGGATTACTACAATACAGAAGTTACACTTTTCAGGGCACTGCAGATAACCTGAAACCAAATAACACATGTACTAAATCTGTACTAATCTTCAGGTAAACAGGGAAAAGCCCTTTTGTATTTTCATTTTATAAGAGTTGTCCTCTACACTGGCTGGAGTCCACTTCCTGTTTCCCACAGGTACTTTCCCTGCTGTGCAAAACGCAAGCCACACCTCGAGCAACAGTCCATCTCAGAAGATTTACAGGACGGAGGAGGAGGGGACATTATTCTTAGAGCAGTTATTCAACAGAACAAAAGAGACGGAGTCCTATTATGGGACTCTGTTCTGCCCTAACACTGGATCTCTACCGGCACAGGTGCCACTGTGGCTCATTTATAGCCAGGTTAGCCCATGGTTAAGGCATGGAGCTGTGGTGTGGCGTGCATACACACACACACAGACACTGCATGCAACCGAGTGAAAGGAGCTATTGGTGTATAAAGAGGAGATTACTCCACTGTCTCTTCTAAGAACTGCTCAGTGAGTCTGTGTATTTGTTGGCTAAAGCCTGCATTTGTGTGTGCGTGAGTGTGATTGTGTGTGTGTGCGAATGTGAGAGAGAGAGAGAGAGGGAGGGAGGGAGGGAGAGAGAGTTTCTGTGCATATATGCATGGGAGGATATTTGAGTTTTTTGCAGTTGTACCTCATAGTACTGACCAGTATGTATATAGAAATACTTCACTTAGACTGCATGTTCTGGTAATGAATGCAATACAAGATTACTCATGCGTGTGTGTGTGTGTGTGTGTGTGTGTGATTGTGTGTGCGCGAGCCTAACAGTGGGATCTTTTATCTCTACAACAATGATGCCACAAATAGGCACATGCCCCGCTATTCTTGTCCTCTCAAGGCTCCTCTGGCGTTCTGGTGGATGTATCCAGGCATACAAGGGGTTAGGTTAGATTTGGATCTGTGTGTGTGTGTGTGTGTGTGTGTGTGCGTGTGTGTGAGTACATGTAAGTACATGCAAATACATGTCTGTGTGTGCTCGTGCATGCATGTGTTTTGTAGGTGACTGAAGGAGAAGTTTTGTTCCAGAATCCTGACCGTCTAAAACACGCGCCCCCTTTCTCAAACAAAACAGCTTTTTAAATTAAAACACACTGTTGCATATCGGTGAATTTACTGGCAATTCTCAAGCTTTTTACTCAGAAATTAAATTTGAGAGGCAGTGATTATTTTTGTGGTTGCATGCCAAGTAACACGCAGTAGAGGTTTTCTTTTCCAAGGTGGGTTTTGTCTGGTTTTGTCTGTTATAAGACCTTCAAGTGGAATGCCAAGAACCAAAGGCTGGGCTGGACTGTTTGCTTAGCTTCTCCCTCTGCAGCAGTAAAAATCAAGGGAAATAATCAGCAGATAACCCAACACTCCACGCATTCTTTATTCTTTGTTCACTTTTATGTCTCTGTTGGGTGGTGAAGGGGGTTTAATGCTCTATTATGAGCCTGTACACTTGGCTTCTCTGGTCCGGCAGTAAAATCTCCTCTCCTTTTCTTTCCAGAAACATTATACTTCCTCCAGAGGGGGTCATGACGGAAAGGTGCACCTTCTCAGCCAAATTCGGCACACCCTGAGGTAAATGGAGCGTGGGGAGCTGATTGGCCCAGAGCACCTGAACCAAGCCGGCACACGACAGGATGAGGGTGTCGGCATCCTCCTGTTAAACGCTTGCTTCCTGCTGTTTTGCTGTTCTCTTTCTGCTTTTTCTTTCTCTCATCCCGCTCTTCATGCAGGAAGTCATTGGAATGGAAAAGAGAATTAAATGAAGACGGGGAGGGGGGGCTGCGTGTTGTTCCAAACAAGCAGAGCCCTTCCCAAAACGTCACGTCCACTGCAACAGTTCACTGCAAATTCCTAAAGATAGACAAGTCTGAAGAGGAGGAGGAACAATGGCAGGGATGGGGTGAGAGATGAGATGGAGGAAGGGAGGAGGAGGAGGAGGGGAGACGTGGGCATGGGGGGGGGGGGGGGGGGGGGGGTCTTCTCTAGGGTCGTGCTCGGAGGGCGTCGGGCAGCACGAGAGGCAGGATGTTATGGTTTATTCAGCCCAGGAGTGGGGGCGACGTGGACAAGGTGTGCCTTGCCCTCAGCTACAGCCTCAACGTGATTTATAGCAGCGCTGGCAGACGCCTCCGTCCACGGGGAAGTCTTTGAAAATGCCGGGAGTAATTTGCATGAATGTAGGACTGTGCATATACACAGTACGTACTTGAGTGTGCACTTGTGTGTAGCCTTTTTTATGTCTGTGTGTGTGTGTGTGTGTGTGTGTGTGCATTCACATTTGTACATGAGCACTTTATAGGCGGCTGGTTTTTAACCTGTGGTTGGAGTATGTTCATGCATGGTCCAACAAAGGCTAGATGGTCAAGCTACTCTGATTAATTACAAGTGACACACATACATTACAAGCTATATAAAAATACCTGTAATATGTACTCTGTAAAGAAAACAGAAAATAAAAACCAAAAATGAAATACACAGCGGTGGAAAAATGATTCAGATCTTCAGGTAAAAGTAGCAATACCTGTAGAATAACCTATTGTAAAAAGGCCCTGTGTAATGTACTAAGTGAAGTTAGTAAACTACAGTGGAAGTCATTTTAAGCTGGTTGAACTTTAAAAGTTTCCTTGCTGTCCTAAATATGGGAATCATCTAAATTGTTTTGAAAATGTAAAATCAATTCAAACTTGGGGAAACAGGTTCGGCACGCTTCAGATATTAAGTTGAATCAACAGCGTTAGTGTTAGTTTGAAGTGTCAGTTCCTCATTCGCCACAAAGAGCTTGTAACTGTGTTATATTACAAACTCACGTGAAAGTTTCCATCTCTGTTTTCTTTAAACTACAAAACATAAATTCTCATGTTGTCTAAAAAAGGAAGTGTCGTGTTGAGTTCACTTAAAATTGTTAAATGATGTTAAACTAACGAAGTTGTTTGTTGCAGAACAATATTTCCTTATAAAATGTAGCGGAGTGAATATATAAAGTTGTATAAAATCACATCGATTCACGCTGATTCGCTTGCAGAGATTTCATCTTCATTCAACAAGTACTCTGAAAACTTTCCTCAAACTGTGTTGGTGTTTGTCTGCGTCTCCGCGCGTTTGCAGGCCAATTATAACAGCGTTAACCTCCCCCTGACCTCCTCTAGAGGCTGCTGAATCTCCTCTGGTGTGAAAGGTCAGCGAGAGGTCAAGAGAGGTCACCAGCGAAAGGACCCTCTTGGGTGTGTGTGCGGGGGGAGCCTGCTGGGTGCCGGGCCTAAAACATCCACACTGGGGGTCAAAGGTTACACAGATACATAAACCAGACAAAAGGGTGCCAACAGGTAGAAGATGTGTGAATGTCCAGCGGTGTAACAGGAGAGCAGACTGTTGCAGAGAGCTAAACTTATAACTGGGGACTAATGTGTGTGGTGAGAGAGGCACTTTAAAGCTACTTAAGCCTTGTACATGTCACTTCATACCCTATAGACGCCTCTCTTTATAGTATTTGGGGGAAGTGCCGAAAGGCTGAAGCGCAGGTAACTGATCACTAATTACTCTTAATTGCCTCAGTGAGCTACATAAAGCTGTGTGTGTGTGTGTGGCTGTTAAACAACCATATAGTCATAGAAGCTATTAAAAACTCATTAACCTGCGTTTTATTTGAAGCCCCCTGCCCCCGTCCATCATGCACCCTAATGCATTTTCCGTGAAGGTTTTTTTTTCCCTTCAGATTTAATTTAGCTCCTCTTTGATTTTACGGCTCGCCTCTGTTATTGTAGGATATCTTCTCCTTTCCTTGTAATTTTATTTTATGGCATGGAGTGAGTCGAGTACAATACGCCCCCCGGGGAGGACCACTTACCTCCACGCCAACAAATATAATTACCGCTGATCAGAGGAGCGAAAACAGACCGCCGCTTATCTGCCACAGCCTCACTTATTTATTTATTTTTTCTGAAGCCACACTGGAGGATGACGGCTGTGGAAATCTAAAAAGGAAAAAAAGACCCGCACCGTGAATATGCCAGAAGACCTGCAGCCAAACTCCATTGGAAAATGTGGACATTCACGATTATTTGCTTATTTGCCAATAATCAATAAGGCACACATAAACCCTTAAGATGTTAAATTAATCGCCCAAACATATTCTTAAACTCGGCTGCCATTAATCACTAAAAAATAATAGTTTGTTTTAATTTCATTAGAACTTTCCCAACCTGAAGCGTCTGTCAAACTAACCCACGTCGAGGGGCGGTAGTGAGCAGTGTGCGCAAAATCTAAAAGTTGATCCACATGTCAGATTCATGCAATCAAATCAACGTGGATGTGTGCCGGATGTAGACTACCGACAATATTTGCAGCCCAAGAAGGGTCTGCGTTAAAGTCGTCACATTACTGAGCGGAGTTTGGCGTGGATGGTTTAACCTTAGCCTTGACGCGCCCTCCGACTCCAAAGCACCCGGAGGACCGGAGCTGTGACCGCGGCCTCGCCGTGTGTAAAATAGGCTAAGTTACCGCCAGAAGTAAACAGCTAAAGTCCTTTCGTGTTTACCAAGTAAAGTCCTCTGCTCCATGTTGACAGGTGAGAGTTCATAGGAGCAAAGTTGGTCCCCTCCCAATGGAGCTGCCAGCCTCACTGTGTAACCCCCAAGAAATGGTGTGTGTGTGTGCGCGCGTGCGTGCGTGTGTGTGTGTCAGACAGGGGGAGAGATAAACAGGGAGAGTTGCTGAAGGGGCTCTTTGACTTTGAGCGCATAAGCCCTTATTTCATGGTGCCATTGTTTGTTTTAAGGACGTCAGGCTTAATACGGTTCCAGGCGATTTCCCAGCATGTCTGTCCGCCCAAGCACCTCCAAGGCGCTCTGTCTATGTGTGTGTGTGTGTCTGTGTGTGTGTGTGTGCCCTTCATCCCCGTTTACTTTAGCCTAACCCCCTTTCATAGGCAGTGGTTTTTAAAAATTTGTATACTTTCAAGGTTGTTCGTAAGACACGTGGAATTAACTCAGACTTTGCAGAGCTGTGTTATTTCCTGCTAAAGAATCCTCAGACGTGTAGCTCATTTCAGGCATTTTACACACGGCTTAGACTAATTACGATGTTTAGTATGTATATGTATTTGTGGTTTTAATGAGTTTGACTGCAGCCACATCTCCATCAGCCTCACTGAGCAGCATTCTTTTAATTGCCTATTATATCCAGCGCAGGGCCGGACATGGAGCCTCATATTTAAATGTTGGAGCAAACAGGTTGAAAACGGAGTTGGTTCAAACCTAGAGAAGTGTTGCAATGTTGCATTTACAGCACTCACTCTGTGTGTGTGAGCCAATGAGAGTGCGTGAGGAACACGTAAAGATGATCCAGGGAGAGCGTCTGTGCGTAAAGCCTCACACGTAAGAGTGTAGAACTCCTTGTGTAGCCTGTATACGGCATAAAAGTCATCCATTTGGCAATATTGTTATTGATTATTTGTCATTAGGCTGTCCAATATGTGTGCTCTCATTTTTTCTTCTGCAACAATGGTCAATACCCATTCATGCAAATAAAACAGACTTGAACGAGTGTGTGTTTGTAATATGAAGTATGTCTCATTGAATGCGTAAAACAGGCCACTCTCTCTCTCTCTGTCTGTCACACACAAATACACACACACACACACACACACACACGCCTCCATAATCACCACTACTTGTAGCCTAGAAAGAGGGATGTGGGTCATCGGGGGCCACACTGTGCCAGCCATCACAGCCTCTATAGCATCCAAGAAGTAATATCCCTAATAACAATATGTATGTAAATGTCTGCCGTTTCATACGTTTCTTGTGTTGCGTTCATGTCACGCAGGCTCCCGTTTTTTTTTCTCTCTCTCTCTCCTCTAAATAGGTTTTTGCCTTGACAACAGAAACAAGTGCGATGCATATTTTCCTCCAGCATCCTCATCTTTGATGGTGAAAGCTGAATACATTAAGTGCTGGACATGAGGCCCAAAGAGGACTGTAGAGGCTCTGAGAGTCAGAACGCCTACTCGGACAAATCCTGTATCCTCCTCTCCTCTCCTCTCCTCTCCTCTCCTCTCCTCCTGTCCTGTCTCCTAAACCTTTTTATTCAGGGACCCGGAGACCTCTCCGGAACAAAACAGCTTTTAGCGCTACCATCTCTCTCTCTCTCTCTGCTTGTGTTTTCGCAAATAGCTCTCTCTCTCTCCCTCTCTCTCTCTCTCTTATTTCTCTAAAAACTGTCTGTGAAAAGAAATGGAGCCGCTGTAGGAGCTCATCAAGTCATTATCTGATTAATACCATTTTATAAGCGCTGCTGCCCAAGAGATTGCTTCTTCTCCTGGATAATATTCATTCTTTCAATAATAATTCATGTAAGTTAAAATCAGGATCAGCAATCTGTTTAGTTATGTTTTAGTTACATTTCCTGCTCACGCTCAGCTAAAACAAAGAACCCACGTGGAATAAAAATACAAATACTAACAACGACAATAATAGTAATAATAATAATAACCACAGAAAGACGGTTGCTCCAAATGAGGAAAGAAAATAGGCCACTGGCTCGTCTCCACTCCGACATACCATCACCGCGTGCCCGCACTTATGATCACTTAATTGTGGTCAGAATGTGATGTTTTAAAAGTACCTTTATAACACCTCTGGGAGAAATATTGTTTTCACTGCCTGCCTCGTTTTTTTTTGCTTTTG
The DNA here is from genome assembly GCA_023373845.1 of Nibea coibor. Taxonomy (NCBI): domain Eukaryota; kingdom Metazoa; phylum Chordata; class Actinopteri; family Sciaenidae; genus Nibea; species Nibea coibor. The sequence goes on from CM041730.1 coordinate 11,912,090, forward strand.
GGCCCCAACTCTAATAAATATGTCAATAAATTCAGCCATCAGTGCGCAATACCAGAGCGCACTATCAGTCTTGGGCATCGAGGTGTGTCGCACTCGACCCAGAAGAGGGGGGAAAGTGAGTTTGAAATAAATACACGGGGTTGATCCACCTGGAATGGGCCGCGATAAGAGCAGCCAGTGTTAACCGACACGTTTCCTCTACACCTCATCCGAGTCTTCCTTTTCCAAACACGCGTTTCTTTAATGTCCCGGCCTGTTTTTCCAGCCTGTGCGCGCACCGACGGCACCCAGGGGAGCCGAGGCCAAATCAGCCACAGGCCAGTGAGGGGAGCGAGGGGGCCGGGACACCTGCTTTGGAAAAGACACTCCAGACACTAAACTTTGCTGACTTCGTTGCAATTCGTTCGTCCTAAAAAACACTTGCTTGCGACATGGAAAAGAGACTCGCCTTTTCCTTTTTGGCACCTGACAGAGGAGCATATGGAAAATAAGATTTATCGTTAAGTACTTTAGGATCCTGTTTGTGCAGAGGATAAAAAAAGAAGATTCAAATGAATCCAAAGCACACACACACAAAAAAAAGCTGCAGGAAAAGGGCAAAAGCACGCTGATCTGATGACAACTTTTTCTTTACAGGCTTCCACAAATTGACGCGAACTTGATTTAGAAGCAATATAAATAATAATAACGACGGTAGTAATATTAAGAATAATATATATTTGATACTTTCGTTGTGAAATAAATGTGTAGGCAGTTAGTTTAATACGACTCTGATGATTTCTCTCTTTGTAGAAACGCAGCCTGAGCCAAATGAAAACATCAGAAACATCGATTACTCCCTCGTGCAAAGATGAATTTCAGTGGCGCAAAATTAACAATTGCGTCCTAAATAATACTAAATAATTTGTGTACACACACACACCTGTTGTAAAAGGTTGAAAATATTGCAGAAGCGCAGAAAAGGGGGGGAAAAAGGCGCGGTGTAATTGTGAGCGTCCAATTTGTAATAACGCAGGGCGAGCAGCCGTCATCATTTCATAAATCACAAGCGTCAAACGGGTTTTTCTGTGCAAAGGATCAGATGTCAGTGTCCGCAGGGTTCAGCCTTACAGGTGTGGAAGTTTCAAAGTGAGGTGTGCGGGGGGGGGGGGGAAATAAAATCAAATAATCCATTTGCAAAACATAAACGTGGATTTTTGTTTTCATTCGCCATCACTTTTTTACTTTATGTATAATCATTTCTGATGACGGTGCAGTCTTTACGCGCGGGGACATTTTAGTGGATCTGAGTGACAGACGGTTTCATGATGATGTTCGGCTCTGCAGCATTTTTCCCCCCACAAAGAGACGTTTAGCTCTCCTCAGACACCGGCTTTCCCTGGATAATCTGAATTCCAAAGCAAAGCTTCGAGCCTCTGTGCCGCTTTGCCTGTTCATAAATCAGACTTTGCCTGCAACCAATGAGAAAACCGTGCACGTTAAATATCTCTACATGCAACTTTGAACCTCCAATACCCAAGTGACCCACTACTGTTATTCCCTTTGAGAGGTCTAAATGTGCAACAGTTGTATTTGCAGGTAATATATATATATAAACCTATATTTTAAATATAAACCTTATTAAGACATATCAAAAGATTAAATTGCAACGGTGGTGATCGTTAAAAATGAGTGTGTTTTTAATGTAATAAACTGTCAGACATTATTGAAACATGTATTATTAACACCAGCGTTAAAACAGTGGTTTGATTTGTAAAATAGAGGTATCTTTTATCTTTTTTTTTTTTTTTTTTTTACTGCCAGGAGGAAGACCGAAAGGTGTCTGAAAACATTTGCATTAAAACGGTACAAAGCTGCTTGCTCTAACAATTCATTTCATGCTGCATTCATCTCAAAAACATGCTTTTACTTTTAAATATTATGAATAAATCCACAACCGGGCGATGAATGGCAAACAAATCTACTTATTTCAAGTCTTTCCTTTACTGTTATCATCGTAAAAAATGTTCTGATTCTTTAAAACGGCAACGACATTTTATTCAAAATCAGCTCCTGACACGTTACCGGTTTATAAAAACTTTCACATTAAGACTTGAATATGACATTAAATAACATAATGTGTGGACTATGTGTTTTTATTGCGGCTCAGGTAGTGTAATGTCAAAGTGCGTAACGATTCTTACTCGCGCAGTCGCTGATTTGGGAAGAAAGAGATTAGTAACAGTGGTATTTCCTTTTTTTTCTCCTCTCTCTCTCTCTTTAGTTGCATGCTCAAGTCCCATTCTCTGGTCAAGTTCAGTGCGTTGTTCTCCGGACCGGACGGACGCTTCTTATTGGTAGGTTGCGACAGTTACATCACGCCGCTCATGACGCGCACGTCTTCCTGTTTCCTTCAGCCGCGTCTTAAAGTGAATCTTAGTGGCGGAGGAGCGCTCCAGCATCCAGTCCTCTGCATCCAGCGCGCCTCGGAGACGCACACACACTCAGTCTCTCTCTCTCTCTCTCTCTCCCTCTCTCTCTCTTTCTCCTCTCGCACTCTCTCTATGTCTCTCACTCTTTTAGTCACAGCAGAGGATAGAGGGAGAGACCGACGCGCAAGAGCTCTTTTCATCTTCTATATTTTTCCTATTTTGTTCCTTTCACCCGCGTCGCTGACTTTATTCCAGCTCTCCCTTCTCTGAGAAATTTGTTATATTCCAGCATCCAGCAATCCGCCGTGCTCTGCGTTATATTCTCTCTTTTTTTGTTGCCGTAGGAGTTCAGGTTGTCCCCCTCTTCATCTAAAGGGTAAGTAACCTTGTCCTCGGATACCTCCCTCTCTCGCTCTGCCTCGCCTGCGCGCGGTGGGCGGAAAAAAAAATAAACAAATCAAACATCATTAACGTTGGGGGAATTTATTCTGGTGATCAACAGCTAATCATATCTATAGGACGTTATTTGCTCTCTGTTTCGTTCCCATCATCTTGATGTGTGCTGAGAGTTGCGTGTGCAGCCCGTGTATTATGCGAGGATGATTTGCGGACGGTAGCCCAACCTTCCTCATCAAAGCGGAGATCAAGTTGATTTGCAACTTTGCGAAGTAAGTTTGGGAAGCTTGTGTTTTTCGATTTTTGTTCCAAGAACTGGGAACATTATCTAAAACATGAGCTGATTTTAAAAAGAAACAGATTTACATGGATTTCATCTCTCCGGTAGAAAACCGAGAATTTGCTGTTACTTCACGTTGTCTTTGTCCTGTGGGCTAAATCTAATTTCACGAACGCCTTTTTTTATTGACACACAATCCTTATTCGGGTAGTTTGTGGGCATGTCAGTGGTCCCGTTTTGTGAATTTGGTGTCTATACTCTGTGTGGCATTTGAGAGAAAACGCTGTCCGTGTGTTTCTGTGTGCGTCCGCAACTCAGTCTCTCATAGGTTTTGAACTCTGTTTACTGACATGTGCAAAGAGATCTTCCAAGTCTCGCTTATTGCGTAAATACTGCTGCACTTTAAGTTTAACTCTTAAAAGTTGCAGAAACTGTATCATATTTTCATTCTGGCAAAGTTTCAAGCCTCATTTTTTCTGTTCCTTATCAGCTTTCAAGGTTGATCTGATTAAAATAAACAGAATGTTTCCAGAGAAACGACGGAGGGGAAGATCTATAAAAAGTTAGAGCATGAACATGTACAGCTCGTTGTTCATAGCTTGAAATTATTGAAAGCTTTTTAATGAGAGAGAGAGAGAAAGAGACCTAGAGAGAGGGAGAGGGAGAGAGCGAGAGTGCGCATGGGCAATGGAAGACAGGTGCGCCGTCGGAAAAGACAGGTGCTGGTGACTATTTCAAGCTCATTGTTGAGATCCTGGGGCGATCAAGTGAAGTTTTTTTCTCTTTGAGATGTATCACCTCTTGTCTGAACTGCTGTATATGGCTGTCAAGACTTGAGCCAAAGCCATTCATCAAATGGCTGTATTTTAGATTGCTGGTGTTACTTCAATAGGACGTTTTTTTGTTTTTATTTAAGGAGGAAACATTTACCTCTTGTTAGAGGCAACCTAGACTTTTACAGTTTTCTCTTGTGAGTTTATAAAATGTCAATTTTCAGAGTGAAAATCATGCCAGTGAGTGTCATTGTGTGGTGCGCATCACACAACACAGCGTCTAACAAAGCCAACAGCAAAGTTGTGTGTGTGTGTGTGTGTGTCTGCGCTTGTGTGTCTGTGTGAGTGAGGCGATAAGAAAAAAAAGCATCTCCTCTTTTAAAAATCTGTTTTCACACACAGCGATAACGTTAAGATGATACAGTGTCTCCTGGTTAAAGCAAGCAGATAATCAGAGGAGGAAAATGTTTTTAAATCTCACTAGAGTTCGGTTTTCCCTGTTGTTTGCCACCACTCACACTGAAACAGTCGTTAAATTAGATGTCTCTAGTGGTGTTTGTCTTAGAATACTAAAGAAAAATTTGATCTGAATATGTCGTTTGACATTTTTGTACATAACATTAAGAATTGTTATCGCTACTTTGCACATCTATCTTAAAGTCTACCTAATTCAGTGTGACATTTGAAACAATTTGCAACCTGTAAAATTCAAGAGAAAGAAAGAATATTTGTTCCATTTTTATTATTTTTTTTTTACTGAGCCACCGTGTGTGTGTGTGTGTGTGTGTGTGTGTTATTAAGAGCGCTGGTGTTTTCCTGAAGTCTGTAAAAAGAGAAATGTAAATTGTTACAATTATGCTGTTCAGAAAACATGAACAAATTTATAGATCCACTAACCTCAGACACATTTTAATTTTTTTAGAGAGAGGAATACAGATTAAGCCTAAATTATCTGTGATAATGTCACTTCATTTGAAAGACTGGGTGCATCTGATATGGCTCTAACTAAGAAACTGCCACCGGTGCTTACATAGCATTATTGATGCAGGCCTGTACTGACAAAACGTTTTGCTTTCAGAGGGGCATTAGGGTTTTTGTAAGAGCGCTTAAAGTTGCTCCTTGCCAGAGTTGACCCTTGTGACCTGTTCATTTGAGCAGAATTAACTGCCCTTGCCAGATGAAAAGACAAACAAAAAACACAGAAGTGAGCTCACGCTGGCACCAAAATCAATAGGCCTATTTTGTGTTGCTTTTATGTGTCACTCTCCCTATTGCTTAAGATATCGTGGCCATATTGATTAATGTGGATACAAGACTTGTATTTTCTAATTATGCAATGTGTAAACATGATTTAAAATGAGAATATTCAAATCATAGCTCGCTTACCTAAACAGGATTTATCAAAGTGTATTTGAAAACATGTAAAATGTGCACACCACTTTTGTTTTTTTACTTATTTATTTTTATTTTATTTTGTGAATTAATCACTCCTATGTTGGCTCAAGGCACACAAAAATGGAAATGAGGACAAGTACTTAAGTAATTATCATAATTTTATGCAGCTTTGTGTTCCGTGGGAACTGGTTCAGTGTCGCGCGGCGTGTAACAGGGGACAGGATAAAATGTAGGACTTTGCCCTGGAATGTCGAGCCAAGGCCTAATTCTGACCCCATCTTGCCTGTTCTCTTTGCCCCTCTGTCACTGATCCTTACTGCCTAAATCTAACCTTGGATGTTCCTGTCCTTGTAGAAACACATTAGGAAGGATTGTTTACTTCATTTTATAATATCGGCTAAGAAGTGCAAGTTGACAGATTTTGATTGTTTCCGTGTATCTAACGCTCTGCAGCTTTTTTGTTCAGTTTAGATTTAGCTATAAATCTGAAATGTTCTAGGACATCTCCTGCTTGAGTTAGTGACTTAGATTCTGAAGATATTTTTCACTTTATTGAATCAAACATCTGTGAATTTTTGCCCTCAGGTACACAAAGGTTTTGATCCTAGAGGACTGGGTTTCTGGGATATGGCCCAATAGCAGCAGCCCGTGATGCCGGACCATGACAGCGACTCCCTCCTGAACAGACAGACCAAGCGAAGACGTGTGGACATTGGTGTTAAGAGGACCGTGGGCAGCACAGCCTCCTCCACAGCAGCAGCCACAACAGCAACCACTGATAACATTGCCCGCGCCAAAGCAGCCATTTTCAGTGCCATGAACTCTCTGAGCTCCCACTCTCACCACGGATCAGACACCGACTCCATGGAGTGCTCTGTAGTGCAGCCACATGGTGGGCCTGGCGTTGTATCAGCCAGCGATAGTGAGTCCAAGTCCAATGTACTCCGAAAGCTACTGAAGAGGGCCAACTCGTACGAGGACACCATGATGCCCTTCCCTGGCACCACCATTATCTCCCAGCTTCTCAAGAATAACATGGCTAAAAATGGAGGAGGACCTGAGAGAGGAGAAAGAGGGGACAGGGGTGATAGAGGGGATGCTGGCTTCCCCGGATCAGGGCTTTCAAATGCAAGTTCAGATGCTCCCCAGGAAGATGCCTGCAGTAACTCCTCCCAGGACAGCACCCCTCAAGAATGCTTGTCACCCTTTGGTCGTCCTCCTGGTCTCGCCACCTTTGACATTGAACGTCTCAATGATGAACACCTGCGTGCCAAGCGAGCCCGTGTAGAGAACATTATACGTGGTATGAGCCACTCACCCAGTGTGGTGGTACCTGCTGCTTCCCGTCATGAGCGTGACCATGAGATGGATGGAGAAAGGGAGATGGAGCTAGACTGCCCACCCCCTCAGTCTCAGCAGCAGGCCCCCAGCAGCCCACGGGGAGGTGAGGTGTGCAGCAGTAGCAGCCGAGAGAACAAGCGCAAGCAGCGTCTGCCTCAGCAGCAACAGCAGAGCTTCACCCAGCTGGTGTGCCAGAGGAAGGAACAGAAGCAGGAGGAGCGACGGCAACTGAAGCTGCAACTGGAGGACATGCAGAAACAGCTACGCCAGCTGCAGGAGAAGTTCTTTCAGATCTATGACTCCACCGACGACTCAGAACACAACGACCTCCACAATGACCTCCACAACGACATAGGAAACATGTCTGAGGACAGCCCAACCAGGTCTGACACCGGTGCTGATGACCGGGGTGGAGATGACATGCGCTCTGACAATGAGATGTCTGACCTGGACCCAGGCCATTTCCTGGACAGGGCGCGGGCATTGCTTCAGGAGCAGGCCCTGCTGGCGGACGGAGAGAAGCCAAGAAGAGAGGGGCTCGGCCGGAGCAAAGCACAAGGAGGTCCAGGCTCCTCCATGCATGCTGAAGGTAAACAGCTGGCAGAAACACTGAAGCAGGAACTCAATTCAGCCATGACCCAGGTAGTGGACACAGTGGTTAAGGTGTTTGCCAAGCCTCCACGCCCTACACCCCAGCAGGCCTTCCCCCCACTTTCCATACCTCCAGAAAGATTTCCAACTGTTGTCAATGGAGACAACCCCAACTTCCACACCACCAACCAGAGGCTGCAGTGCTTCGGAGATGTCATCATTCCCAATCCACTAGACTCCTTTGCCAGCATGCCCGGGATGCCAGGCACCACCAATGACCAAACCGAGGCGCTGCCCTTAGTTGTGAGGAAGACACCCAGTGAGCACCACCACCAGTCCTCAGCTGTGGGCGCACATGGCGGGCACCACCACCCTGCCCTTCATCCCTCTTCACTCTCTGCCTCCATGGGCTTCAGCCCTCCATCCTTTAGACACCCCTTTCCACTGCCTCTCATGGGCTACCCTTTCCAGAGTCCTCTTGGTGCACCCACAGGCGGCTACCCGGGAAAAGACCGTTCCTCACCAGACTCCATGGACCTGTCTCGGGAGACCACCAGCCTGAGGACCAAGATGGCATCAGGTCACCACCTTGGGCACCATCGCTCATGTTCACCAGCGCACCCTGGTAGCACAGCCGAGGGACTCTCCCTGTCCCTCATCAAGTCTGAGTGCGGTGATCTCCAGGACATGGCTGACATCTCACCCTACTCAGGCAGTAATGTATCCTTTGAGAAAATCTAGGTGGTGTGTGTGAGAGAGGGTTGAAAGGCAACAATAAGTAAAGATGTTTGACAGTGACCCTGATGTTTAAACTACGTGGTCCAGTTCGGTCCAGCTCATGCCCGTGTAAGCTAGGAAAAATCTGATTTCAGGTGGTAATTCCCTGTAGAGACAGGTGCGAAACATTGCATCTGAACCACAAAGAGTTAAAAAAATCAAATCTTTTTCAGCCTGTTTGAAACTAGCCTAAGAATCTGAGAAATTGTTGATGAATCACTTTTCCTCCCACTGCTGTTCTCTTCTCCATTGTACTGCATTGTTGTATTTATTTTTATACTCATACCTCTTCCTTCTCACAGTACCGTACAGCCTTTTCTTCCATCTTCAATCCTAAGTGCTTTAAAAGCTTTCTTGTCACATATCACTTACTCACAAAGATTAGGACCCCATGACATTTACTGCCCCAATTCCTTTTATAAAAAATGGCCTGAAAGAACAAGAAGGTAGATAGCGTCCTGAAACTTGGCACACAATGGTCTTATATAGCCTCCCTTATAGTTTAACCCCAGTGTGCCCCAGTCATGCCATTCGGATAAAGAGGCTATCCCCTATGGGAAGCTCAAATTGAATCCCCTGGAGACTCAGGACTAATAGCTTAACCAGATACATTCAGTCCCTTCTCTGTTTCCCCTATACCTCCTTAGTCCCTAAGTATTCAACACCCCTTAACCCTTATGAAAGTTTGATTCGTGTCACACTGACTGCCTCGAAAGCTTTGTCCTCGAGTCATTACCATTCATTACATGCTTAAGAAATTAATACGACAGCTTTTTTTTTACCTGTTGGGGCTTTATTAGTGAATAAGTGAATATGTATATTTAACACTTTGGATGCCTTGTTTTAGCTCGTGTGTACCTGAGTGCCGAGCATTTTTTGTGAGTTTGTGTGTCTTTTTAGTGTGTGTGTGTGTGTGTGTGTGTGTGTGTGTGTGCATGTCACAAAAGGTTCGCCTGAGGACTCGGTAAAGATGTATATTTATGATTGCTTGTGTTTTCTCTTGTGTTCCTCTTATCATCCATCGCTGTTGTAAAAAGCCCACAATCATTGTCGTTTCTTTTCTCTTTTTTTCATTTCATAAAGATCTGTCAACAGCCCGGGGGGCCCTTCGGCTGTTGCTTGGCAGCCAAATACTTCTTTTTTTGTTTTCCCTCCCTGCAAACCCCCCTCCTCCCTGTCTTTTCTTTGAAGCGGACGTTAACAGGTGTTTGCAGCGAGCTGTTTATCTTTCATTACCTCGCCTTGTCTTGTCTTCTGACCCAAGGGTGAACGCTTTCCAGAGATCCATAATCCTTTGCTTCTACGGACTCCCGATGGAGGGATGAAAAGAGAAAAGGGAGAGAGAAACATACAGAGACTGAGAGAAAGTAGAAAACAATCAAACAATAACCACATATGCCAGATGCTGTGGCTTTCATTGTAGCATTTATAAATTCAGGGCATTAACAGATGTACTCCCCTAAATGGAAAGAAAAGGTGGGACAACACGTGTTGTTTTATTTTTGATTCCCTAAATTTATTCCACAGGTTTAAGAACAAAGTTTGGCATTTAGTTTTGTACATTTTTTATGATAATCTCTCTGACATTTGTGAATCAGTTTATTTGCACTCTTATAGCTGGTTTCATATGTAGATTTTTTAAAAATATATTTCTGTAGCTTTTTTTTTTTTTTTTTTTTTTTTACAGAGCCTCAGAAACCAGGGACAGCTTGTCAGACATTTTGCGAGGTGTGTTCAAGTTCACCAGCTCTCGGCAGCGTTATAGAGCAGATGGCTACTATCAGTTTCCTCATTTGTTCTCAGTCCGACTCCAAATATTCTTGTCCTTACACCTGGAATTAGGAAGTGGAGCAGCTATTTTCCTCTCATGACTTTGGGCTTTGGGGAAGTGTTGTGAGAATGATGATGTCTTGTCAGATGTGGCAGGCGAACAGTGGGCCAGCTGGTATGAGTGCACCATCATGACAAAATAATAGCCTCGCACGCCACCCCTAAGTCCAATCACAATTACATTTGCAAGCTGTGAGTGAATTGGAGATGAAAATGCCTCATCAGGAGATATGACGCTTCTTAATTGTCGTCTGAAGGGAGGTGATATCGTGTTTATGGCTGGGGAGGTAAAAACTCCACGTCTTTGTTTTAAAATAATTTTTAATTTCAGTGATAAGGGGAAAGTGATGCTAATCCTAATCGAAAAAGCAAAAACAAATTAATCCAAGTGTAAGTGCACAGCTTTCACAGCAAATAAATCCCACCTTGCCTTGCTGGAAAAGGGGCTCTCTTTTTCTCCGTCTCTCCCCTCTCCCTCTCTCTCTCTCTCCGTCTGAGGATCCATTGTATCCTCTCCACTTGGAGCAGATGGTGTGGTGTGGAGAGTGAAGTGCTGCTCTTTTGGCCAGGCCTGACAGAGTAACACCAGTCTGCCAGGGTTTCCCCCACAAGACCCTCGCTGCGTATACAACTAACTCTCCCTCTCTCACTGAATCAGACAAAGTAGACGGTCTTTAAGGAGCCAACCCAGTGTGGTTCAGCATTTGCTGGCTTTGCTGTGTAACCCTGAGGCCAAGGGCAATCCAATCTAGCAGCTGATGCCTTCTTCCCACTCTATAGTTACAGCTACATCTGGACACTTGACTGATTTTAACGATCACAGCCACCCCTGTAGATCATAAATAACGTCAAGCAATGTATTTTGTCCACTGAAGTGTAAACAGTCTTCATGGAAACTTAGGGCTGTATCTTCTGTGTAAATTAAAGCCCTGTCTTGCTTCTGCTTGATGAAAACCCAGACTGAGGTTTAAACATGCAGCCCACCCCCCGTCCCTGTTCCCTTTTCAATGTCTTATCCTCCAGATTGATATTATCAGATGCATTATACGGCCGTTAATTCACCATGGAAATGGCTTGGGCCGTTTGGTGGCGCAGATGTGTTTCAGTCCCCCCATCACTGGCTGTGTCCAAAGCCTCAGAGCCCCTCTTCTCTCCTTCTCCTCCTCCTCCTCCTTCTTCTTTTGCTCCTCCAAGGGTTTGGCAGCGGCAGTGAGGCTGGGGGGTAGGGGTGGAGCAGAGGGAGGAGGAGGGGGATGTAATTGAAGGTTGGAACCATACTATCCCTCAAGGTGCCCCCACCAGCCCATCTCCATCCTCTCTGCTGTTCAATCCAGGCGATCCATTAGGAGGACAAGGCCTCTGACATGTATTTGAATATGGCCTGAGAGTGCGAGAAGGTTTTTTTTGTGTGTGTGTGCGTGTCGCTCAGGCCAGTGTTTGGGACTATCTCCTAGACCTTGTTTTGTCACTGATATGAAGCCAGCATCAGACAGTCATATTCAGGCTTGGCATGTGTTGTCGCCAAGCCATTAGGCCTTCTTGCCCGTCACTGGCGTTAACTGCTGTCTTTGTCTGTGATATGCAAATGTCTCCTTTTTTCTTCTTCCTTTTTTTTTGGGTGGAGGTTAGGACAGGGTGTAGGCAAAGGCGTTTGCTTACTTTGACTGTGAAATGAGCCTCCTTATGTAAAAGCATCGGCTGTAGTGCTGGCCAGCGCTTTATTTACCGTGACGCTCTCACACCTGATACGGACGATGCTAATTGCAAGCAAATGGTTTCGCCTTGGTGCACTATCTTCAGCCCCCTCCCATGCCATGCACTCACGCCTGGAAGGATATTTGGTTATCCATCATCCAAACGATGATTTCTTGCCAACCTCACTGCCAATTATTAGCACACACATATTGTATTTGTGATAACATCAGAAGCTGCATTTGCTTGATCTACCATAAGTTGTTTCCCTCTAAACAGTTGTTAATGTCCTTAACGGCAGACATTTTCAGATCCAAGAGGGTCTCTCTCCCAATCATCTGAAGAAAGCCAAGCTCATGTTTTTCTACACCCGCTACCCGAGCTCGAATATGCTCAAGATGTTCTTCTCCGATGTCAAGGTAAGTCCAAACACGCTCTTCCACTTCAGTCCTTCTCTAACTTTACAACCTTTGCCAAATTGTCCCTTTTAACTTCAGCTCAAACCCGTGTTGTACCTTTAAGATAGAGAACACTGTGCGTTTGCCGCACTTCTTACATGTACATTTGCCAGTGCACCTGTTGTAAAAGTGGAAGTTGGATTTATTATTTGTGATGTGCAAGGTTCAGTTGTTGAGAACACTGTATGCCTGTCTGTCTTGAAATGAGGTCCTTTCCCTGGCTAAGTTATGGTTTTATGCAAAAGATGAAAGAAGAGGAAGTTGAATGGGTTTACATGAGGGAGCTGGAGAGCCTATGAGTATTCTAAAGATAAAGAGCGGGATGAGTAATGGAGGGGTGGAGAGGGCAGAGAGGAGGATGGAGCCTAGAGACGGAGGAGTGGTTATCTGAGCAGGTGTAGGGAGGATGGTTTGATAGAGGGAGGGGAGAAGAGGAAAAAGTCGGTTTAGGGAACATGGCAAGGATGAGCGTTAGCTCCGCTGGGAGTTTAATGAAGAAAATTTGGAAAACAAAGCACAGTATGTAAGCTGCATGAAAGAAAAAAAAAAAAAAACGGCAACAGTAACACAATGGCCGTTGTAGGGTGCGCGACCGAGTTTCTTCGTGTCGTTGTTGTTTTGTGCATGTGCCCCTCTCGGACCATACGGAGGGGTAAACACTGTGACATATCCAGGCCATCTTATTCAAATCAGGAGATAAAGGTCCCTTTTTTCCCAGCTGCCCTCTCTTGGATGCTGTTGCCACCAACCATGACTTGTGGGTCACATGGATTTGTTTTCAGAACTTCATTGGTCTGGTTAAAAAAGGAGGGTAGATGTTGGTGAAGCGGGTAGGCGCCTGTAAGCGTTAATTTGTCACAAAACTTATTAAAACGTCCCACTGGTTGGACGTCGTTGGTATTTGTGGCTGTAGCAAAAAATGAACGCGTACGTTTTGAATAATTTGCTTCACTGACTAATCACTGCCGAGGAGGTGGCCTCGTCAGATACTTAAACAAGGTCAAGATAGTTAAGGGGATTATGAGTCACGATAGTTTGTTTTTGTTTTCAGTAGACGACAATGGACTCAAGCTGTAAATCATAGACGTGTATGGGAATGAGACTGACTATCTAATTAGATTCCGCCAGTGCTGCCTCTTAGCGAGTGGGTGTCCTCAGACATAAGTCTTGAAGGCTAATCAGGTTTCGACTAATCAGGTCTTGACTGTCAAGGACCTAATGAACGTGGGAAGTGGGTTGCCCTAAAAACTGAGCGACGCTGTTCCACTTGATTAAGCTCCTTTTAAGATGGTCGTGACTTTGTTTTTTTTGACTTTTGGTGTTTTTGAAATGTTTTGACAGACGCGCCATAATACCATTGTTGCCGCTGCTAATGACAGCCAATAGTATCATTCCGCTCGCCTTGAGACGTCTCATTATTAATGCATATATTGTTTTGATGGAGGGGGAACAGTTATGACAGATTAATTAACAGATTAAATAAAGATATTCAGTCAATTAAGAAAGTCCTTGCCTTTGTAAAGAGATACAGTGCGTGAATGTGTGTGTATATTAATTATAGGATGTGACACACACACACCTTGCCTCCTTTGTCTGTCTCTCTTTGGCTCTTTTAGCGACGAGCCTCAGTATTTGGGCCAGTCATGTGCTGTGGAGTAGCCGAGGTCAGGAGGGTTTTCCCTTTTCTATATGTCATTCCTTCTCTTTTCTTTTTTTTCGCTGATGGTGTGGCATGGTATGTGTGCCTCGGCGGGGCCGGGGAGAAAGAAAAGCCAGCCGCTGGATTTGAGTCACCGCAGTAACAAAAGCCCGCTTTCCAGGGCCGCTTTTTGTGTGCAGTCAGCCAATAGGCAGCCGGAGATTATCTCCCACAATTCACCCGTGCGAAAACAGGAAACGTTGGAAAGCCCTGATGACTGTGAAGGGGCTTACGAGAGAGAGAGAGAGAGAGAGGGAGAGAGAGAAGAGAGAGAGATGCAGAGAGGGAGAAAGAGAAAGAGAGACAGAGGGAGGCCCGTACAGGCTTCTGTGTCTTTCTGCTCTCCTCTCCGGTTGTTCTGGATGTAGCTTAGCACTGTGAGGTCATCTGTGTGCTTTCTGCTCCATTGTTGACCACTATGTCAGAGAAAGTGTTGGCGAGAGACACACTTTGGCTTTTCATCCAAATGCTTTTCAGCTAAATGTTTTCATCCTAAACCAAAAGACACAACAGTAAAACCAATTCCACTCGATGTTAATAAATTAGCGAATGTGTGTGTGTGTGTGTGCAGACGTTTGGGACAGACGGTCAAAGTGTCTGAATACTTTTGGCAGGCGACTAATATAGTTTAGACCAAACATACTTGAGTGTTTTCCTATTCTGGACTTAAGTATGTGCCTGTGCATGACCAGAATGTGTGTGTGTGTGCGTGTTCTACTTTCTATCTTGTGCTGTTAGCACTAAGCGCTGACCTTTCACAGGCTCTTAAGTGTGAGTGTGAGAAACACGCTCTCGCTGTCTCTCTCTCATCTGCCTCTCAGCCAGGCACACACACACACACTCATATGCTTAAACGCAGTGCGCCGACAAAAACACACACACACACACACACATATGCACACATTTTCCTCGCCGCATCTCATGTCTATGCTGGCTGACCCCTGACAGCTCTGATTAAGGAGCTGCAGTGATGTGCTCCTTTGAACCAATTCCCCCCTTTTTACGCTGAACACACTCGTCCTTAGCTGCTATCAGGGGTCCTCTGTCCCCCCACCAGCAACTTAATGAAGCAAGACTGCTGGAAGCTGCGGGGGCACTTGCCAAAATCGAGTCCCTGAGTGTGTTGGGAGAAGCTGATGCGGATATAATGTTATTTAGTGCATTTACCAGCATGTACAGTAAATATTGTATGTTTTGTGCGCTCCACGCTGTGATTGAGCCACAGTTCAGTTCAGTTGCACAGCCCCTAATACATCTTCTCCTGAGCTGTCAGTATAATAAAGTAATCCTTGTCCAAAGTGACAAATCTATCCGTCACTCGGCCGCAGTGACACCAAAGGTCTCCTGCATGAGCGATGGTAACTCTTTCACTGACTTTAATCTCAGTATGCAGCGCTGGATCTCGCACGCACCTCAGTTGCGTGCGCGCACGCGTGCTGGCATATATCGACAACCAATTCACTAATGTCTTAGATCCGTAGCCACGAAGACCCGTTCTGATCTTAGACACGAAGGAAGGTTTGGCAGTGTTTTTGTGCTCGGTCACACTCCGACTGTCTGCTACATTGTGTGTATTTAAGAATAGCCCCGTCCAGCCGATGTATTTGTAAGTGTCAGTAGTTTGTTTGTTTGACACTCCGATGTCACGACCCCAGCTTGCTGACTGCTCACGTTCCGACCCTCTGCCCCCCCGCCCCATCACCCACACCACCAGCGAAACACCATTGTCCGACGGCACTGACCTGCACCCGTCCTCCCCCCACACCCCACCCCCTCCCCCTCCCTCCCTCATTTCCCCATTTATGCTCACCCTGCACTTTACGACAGCCACCATGCTACCCCCCTCCCCTACATGCGCCATCCCAAACCCCTGCCAAAGAATGTCAAGCGGACTTATTCTTTTCCACCCTGCCATTATGTCATCTGCTGATCATTCCAGAAAGGCATGTCGCTCTCCTTTAACCCCTGCGCCGTAACACCTTGGGGTCCAACTTTTTTTTTTTTTAGTGGTTTCTGATTCGGCAACTTTTTTTTTCTTTTCCTGCACCGTCTTTCCGATCCGCTGCCTCGCCCTCCCATCTTCGTGTGCTTGCGTGTGTTTGACTGCCATCCCAGATCGCGAAGAGTGTGTGTGCATGTTTGTGCGTGTCTGTGTGTTGTCGAACAATAGCCGGAGCCTAATCTCCATGTCAAAACCGCTCTGCCTCCCCAGCGAGCAGTCCGCTCAGCGTTTAGTAGCGTTTTGTCCCCCCATTCTTCCAGCACCACAAAAAGAGCAGAGGGGAGGGAGGACTGAAGGCCTCTGTGTGTGTGTGGGTGTCTGTGTGTGTGTGTGTGTGGGGGGGGGGGGTGATGGTTAAGGGTTTTCAAGCATTTCACAGGCTAGAATTTTAAATTTACAAGATGTCACTGAGCAAAGAAAGTATTATTTGTATGTTTTTAAGGGTCAAAGCTTTCAGTGTGGCATTTTAGGATGAGAGGATGAGGCAGTTATCCTGAGGCCCTGTGGTTCTTATCTAGTGGTTTGGATGTTTAGACAGTGTGTTTTCACTGCTGAGACCAGGCGGAAAAAGAGCCGGGACCAGCCGAGGGTCTTAATAGGTTTACCTCGTCCTATTGAATCCAGCCGAGCGGCACAGATCAGATAGCCACAGTCTTCTCCGCAGCGCTTATCATCTCTGTCTTTCTTTCTTTTTTTTTTTTTTGCTCTTTTTCTTCTCCTTTCTTTCTGCCTGGGAGGTGGCGGAGAGGGGAGGAGAATCAGGGTGTAATTGGTGAACGGGGTTAAGTACATGTTTGAGCCCCCTGCGGGCCAGGGCGCTTCAGATGATGACTTAATCGTTTTTCTGGTCAATTATGTGTTTGCGGTCTCACGTCTTCCCTCCCACCCACCAACAGCCCACCCCACCTCTCTCTCTCTCTCCACTTTCAGGGTTATGATAGGGGGGAGGTCTGCTCCCAGCGGGGAAGATGAACTGCACACACACACCCTCACTCTCACACACACACACACACACACACTCCCTTCCACCGCCACCCCCTTTGCTAGCTGTCTTACTTAATGTCTCTATTATCTTCCCTCACTCCGCGACCTGTGTTCTTTCTTGCTCATGTCTTTAGTTTATGTTATCACCTCACGTCTCGGCTCCCTGATGTGAAACGACTGTCATTCTTACACCACTCGCTCATAATCAAATCTAATGGCTTAATAAGGTTTACACATGACGGTTTTTCCCTCCACACTGCTTACATGAAGAATATTCACAGATCCTGTTGATTTTCCCTCAAAGTGTCTTTGGATTTTGAGAGATGTTTGACTTTTTTTTTTTACACAACGCCGGCACCGTAAGCCGCGCTAACTCCTCTTCCTCCTCTCGTTCCAGTTTAACCGCTGCATAACCTCCCAGCTGATCAAGTGGTTCAGCAACTTCAGGGAGTTCTACTACATCCAGATGGAGAAGTTCGCCCGCCAGTCCATCAACGACGGAGTCACTGGAACCGAGGAGTTGAGCGTCAGCCGCGACTGCGAGCTCTTCCGGGCCCTCAACATGCACTACAACAAGGCCAATGACTTCGAGGTAAATGCGCCAACACTTGCGGCAATTTAATGCAGGCCGGACCGTAAAAAAGCTGTATGTTCTCAGCGGAGAGGAGGAGCGGAGAGCAAATGCGGTCCATATCAAAAAACGTTGAATTTCACCTGATACCTCGTGATGCAGACGGGTAGTGTGACACCGTCTCACTGTGTCCTCTCTGACACCGCCTTGCTGTGACTGTTCTCAATGCTGAGTTCAAGTCTCTTATACATCCTGCCGCACTCGGCACACTGCACTATAATGTGTGTCATCGCTGACTGGTGAAAAACCATCTCTAGAATACAGTCTGATTGTCAGCTTTTGTGACGATGCATTTTCTCAGAAATACCGAAGGAGAATTTTTCTCCGTTTAATCAGACAGAAAAATTTCAAAATTGACAATTCACGGGACGGCCAATAAAACGAGGAGAATGTTTTGTGCATCAGAGGCTTCAGTCGTGTAGAGATGTGAGGAACTCTCGTCCAATGAGGAAGAAACCTCACTGTTAATTTCCCCTCAGCGGTTCTCAGTGTGGGAGTGTGTGTGCGTGTGTTTTTGAGAAACCACATTTTACTTCCCCGTCCTCATTTACCTATCATTTGTGATGAGACGTTTGTGTGTCTTCCAGTGGATCGTAATCATAAATTCTCGGCAGGCAACTTCACCTTTAATATGTTTCATTTTTCACACTTCCTCCTTTTGTCACCGCGTGCGTGTGTGTGTGTAAACCGCGCGCATGCGTGTGTGTGAAACGTTTCAGGATCACCAGTGCTCTCTCAATGTCAGCTGACAATAGACCTTTAAAAAGGCTTGTGTTAAGAAGGACCTGGAGTGATCTGGGCTGTGTGTGTATTTGTTAGAGGGAGTCTATGTGTGTGTTCGTGTATGTGTGTGAGTGTTTTGTTGTTGCTGCATTTCCCAGTGTCCTGTTCACCTCGAAGGGTACAGCCGTCCCTTGGACCGGCCTGGCATGCTGGCAAAGCACTTCTCCAGTGTGTGTGTGTGTGTGTGTGTGTGTGTGTGTGTGTGTGTGTGTGTGTGTGTGTGTGTGTCACTTTGAGGGGGGAAAAAATCTCACTGTTATCAAGGTTAAGCGTCCTACTGTTTTAGTGAGAGGAAGGGGAGAGAAAGAGGGGGAGAGGGGGAAGAGGGAGATGGATAGATAGGGGATAGAGGGTGAGAGCTCGGAGACAAAGGAGAGAGCGATGAAGGGAGGGAAGGAGAAAGGGAATCGAGGGGAATGGAAAGGGGAGAAAGAAGGGTAGAAGGAGAGAGGGGGGAAAGAGAGATGACGTGCAGGCGAGAAGTGCCCTTGCGAGCAGTGGGAGTTTTGCAGCGCTCACATTTAAAGTGCTTCACTCTCTTTCTCTCTGTTTACGTCTATCTCTCTCCGTCCGTTATTTGTCCACTGGGGCTCCTCTGTGTGCACCCAAACACACACACACACACACACACACACACACACACGCGCACACTCACACACACTTCCCCACATCCATCTTCAGCCCTCTTAAGGGAGGCTTTGAAAGTCTCTGGCAGGCAGAAGCACTTGTATATATGAGGTCTCAATAAGTCCATCAGTGCAAAGCACAAAGAAAAAAAATGACCCTCCTCCTGTTCAGCTGCTCGTGACGGCTGCAGGAATTATTGGTTTAGCAGTTGGGGTGTAAGTTGAAATCAAGGCGATGAAGTGACCTTAAACAGGTGCGGCGAAGTTTACATATTTACACCATCGACACGCAAAAGCCAATCGCGGTAAAAGAGGACATTGTTAAAGGATAATAACGGCATTTATTTTTTTGTGCTAATCATTTAGGTTTCAGTTTTCCTGATCCTGGAATCAGGGCTTATTTTCCTACAGAAGCTTGTTTCTGTTTTCATATCAAATTATGCTCTGCTTATGATAAATCACCTGACACCCACAACAGGAAATGGAAGTCCCTGATGGGAAATAATATCCTAAAAAACACACAGCTTCATAAAACTTGATTATCATATATATATATATTTATATATATGCCCTTGTTTTGGGACATGCGTTATTTGTCAGAGATGAGGCTAGAGATCCCTTTGCTTGGTTAAACATTCTTAATACGCGCAGCTCTTTCTTCAGTGTCTCCTTGCATAGGTTTCATCTTAGCTTCCAGGCTAGCTGTGACAAATCGAAGCTTGTACGTACACGTGTTAAACTCACATTTAAAAAAGGTGCACCGAGGAGAAAGCTTCTCCCTTCAGACGTTCAGCGTCAGACTCCGCACAAGCTCAGACAAGTGACGAAACACCGGGCAGAACACGTGTTTGAGAAGAGGGAGAATTTAATTCAACTTTATGCCCTAAAAATAAGTCAGCTAAGCCAAATATTAACTGTCTGGAACTGAAAAGAATATATATATATTTGAACGACACTTGACTGAACAGAGCCAAATGATTATGGTGGTTTTCGTGACGACTCACTCACTACACAACCTCTAGGAAGAGGATGTGCAAATCCCATAAAAAAAAAAAAAAAAAGTTTGCACGCAACGACCATGTCGGACATCTTTTGCCATGACAAACCCCTTCTCTCAGAGTCATATCTCAGACAAAACCATCATTCTTCTCCTGGCACCAGGAAGCTACTGTTGAAACAGGCTTAAGGGGAACAGCCTATTTGCATACATAAATGTGAAAATTTGCAAGAAGACAGACAGAGAGGAAAAGAGTGAGAGAGGCCAGGTGAATAAGTCTTCTGTTGGCCGAGGAGCTGCAGTAGTGGAGGAGGGAGGGAGAGTGTTTTGCATATTAAGGTTTTTTTTGCTGGGCAGGTGTCTGAGAGATACAGGAGCTGATTAGAGTTCAGCACAAGGAAAATTTGCCCAGCCATGCAAATTCTAACCCCCCTGACAAACCAACCGCCTTGGTGAGCATGAAGACTCTGTGTGTGTTTGTTGCGTGGCTTTTTAGCGCGCGCGTGTGTGTGTGTCCGTGTGGGTGTTATTTGTGTGCGTGGCCGCCTGTGTGTTTATGAGCGCAGGTGCGTGGGTTGTGCGTTTCTGCGTGGTTTGATGTTTGTGTGGGAATGGTGTGTTGCGTGTATTATGCATGTGCACGGACGCATTTGTTATGTTTTTCCGTCTTATATGTGCATGCGCGCCCGTGCGTTTGTGTGTGTGTGTGTGTGTGCGAGTGTGTGTGTGAGTCATAGAGGTAACGTGGAGATGGAAATGTACTGGATGTGTATCAGGATGCCCCCAAGGCCCTTTTCTGTGGATCTCTCCCCTTTCTCCACCACCTCCTCCTCTTCCTCCCCTACCTGCCTGCACCACCACTTGAAACAGGAGCCTACGCAGATTCAGCAAGCACACACACACACACACACACACACACACACACACACACACACACACTGAGTTTTCCCTTTGCCAGATTCTGCATCATCAAAGTTCCATCCACCTTGGTGGCGTCTTTGGAATGAATATGTCCTCTGTTTCAGTGATCACACACACTCACACACACACACTCACATACACACATGCGCACACACACACACGTCTGTGGCCTTTCTTGTTTGATGCTAATCTGCTCTGTCACTGTGCTGGCCTAATACGCTCCCCATCTCCCTCCCAGCTCCTCTTTTGTCGCGATTGTTTCCCCTTTTCCTTTCATATCCCTCCTCCCTCGCTCCCTCTCGTCGTTTCTCTCTTCCTTCTGTTGCCTCTCTCCTTTCATTCTTTCATCCTCCTCTTTTGCATGTCTTCCGTTATCCCCCCCTCAACCACCACCACCACCGCCACCCCTCCTCTCACTCGCTTTTTCCCCCCATTAGGAAGTTTTAATGGCATAATTGTCACATTCCTTCTGGCACAATGAACACCAGCGGTAATTAAAGAGCTTGCCGTTAATTACCTAGACCCCAGCTCTACTTTCCTCTTTTCTCAGCCCCCCCCCACCCACCCACCCACCCCTCTCTTCTGATCCCCTCTCTTCTTCTCTTTCTTCTCCACTTCTCATTCACTCTGTCCATCGCCATCAAAGTCTCCCGAAAACACACCCGGCCTCCCAAAGCCTTGACTTTGAGCGAGCGAGCGCTTTCATGTGAGGGCTCAAGTGAAAATTCTCACTTAGTGTCCTTTTCTTTTTTACTCCGCAGCCCCCTCTATCCGTCTTTGAACCCCCAATGACAACACACATCATCTTTCATAAGACAGGAATGTGTGTGTGACCTGGTAACGGGTTAGAGACAGCGAGGCAGGGTGAGACAGAGAGGAAGAGGAAGAGAGAGAAAGGTGGGGTCTGATAAAGAGGCAGTTTTATGATGGCTCTGGGAAACTCTCAGATTTCCCTAAGACAGACTAGGCCAAGTTTCCTCTGTCAGTGACCACTCCTCCCACAGAGGACGCGCTCAAACACTCATGCATACACACACCTCGGCATTTAAAAGAGGAAGTCCCTATGATCTCCATGTGAGAGGGAGGTACCAGCGAACACAGAGAGAAACCTTCGTCCGCACACACACACGCACACATACATGCAGGTATTGTGTGTCCTCCCTTATCAGCTGCTCTTTCTCCTATTAGAAAGATGTCTCGCTCCTTTTGTCCCTCTTCCTCTTTTGTCTGTCCATCCGTCTGTCATCCCTCTATTTGAATCCGCAGAGACAAACTTATCCGCTGTGTTTTGACCAGAAAGCGGCCAAACACTGAAAGAAACTTTGACTTTTTTCGCTTCGCCCCGGCTCACTCCATCCCTCTGCCTTTCCCTCTATTATCCTGCCTCTTTTTTTTTTTTTTTTCCCCAGCTTTTCCTCCCGCTGTCCCTCGGTCTCCCTCCTTCCCACTCTCTCGGTGTCTCTCCAACTCTCCATCCATTACCAGAGCCACAGAGAGCTGAGAGCAGATGCTGTCTGTCCAACTGCCGTGCCCCATAGCATTGTGTGCTTCACCTCTCCTTCCCCCCTCACTCCCTCGTTCCTCCTCTTCACGTCCCTCTCGGGGCTCCATTTGTTCTCCACCCAGAGAGGCTAATGTCTGTTTTCTCCTCCTCCTCCTCCTCCTCCTCCTCCTTTTTCCCCTCCCTGTCTTGCACTCCTTCATTCCTGTTCTTTTTTTGGGGTTTTCTCACCACGCAGGGACACGGTAGGTGTTTGTGTGTATGCGTGGGGTGTGTCTTTGACCGGGGTTCGACCTTAGGGAATTCGAGGTGAAGAGGTCACGGCTGTTGCACTGGATGCACAGGCAAAGACACAGATACAAACGTGTCAACATACATAAGTACCTCCAAACACACACTCACGCACAGACACACACACACACACACACACACACACACAGGTGTGGTGTTTCCAGTAAACGGCTCTAGGGTTGTCTTTGGAGAGCGATTGAAGACAAAAAGAGGTAGAAGATAGAAGAGAGATGAAAAGCTGGCGGTATAGATTTAGGTTCAGAGCTGCCAAAAATACAACAGATACAATGTGCCAGTGGGTTTATGTCAACTACACACACACACGTACACACACACACACACACACCTCTCCTTACCAGCCTTCTCCCCCTCATATCTACAGTATCTACTGTCATTCCCCTAATCTCTAACGCTCCCATGGAGAAAAGGTTGCACCAAACTCCCCGACATGTGCATTCATCATGCCGGCACATTACAACTGTACAGCATCGCATCCAGCAACAAATAATGAGTAGAGTACTTAACCGTCCTTGTATACCCAAATGTAATCCCGTGTGTGCGCGTGTGTTTGCGTGTATGTTTGCACTCCTTTCCCACCAGAGCAGGCTAGTTGCTGTTTTCTACAGAGATGGCACAATTAAGGCGGTAATGATGACCCAAGAAGAGGGTGCGTCTGATGTCGGGCGCTCATATTTATCATTTTCGATACACGAAGCGAGCCACAGACGGGACAGGCGAGGAGTTCGGCCGCCGATTCAGGTTCTCGTTCGAAACACAGAGAAACTGTGAGAAGTCATGACTTTGTCAGTGCGGGGATATCCATGTGTGAGATTTCTCAATACGGCGGAGGTGAATGTCATTTTGTCTACGGGGCAAAATTCAGCAGGGACAAAAAGAGCGTCAACAGTTTTCATTCAAATTACTTCCTGACGATGAAACAATCTCTAGAAATTAAGCTTTTAAAAACCAAGACTAACTGTAACAACGCTGGCGAGTTCACTAGATGTATCCTTTAAAAACAAAGTAAGTTATTACCACTGTGATGTGAGGAATCGCTCACGACTTGTCCTGGCTTCTTAGTTCTCTTAGTGAGAAGACTTGTGGAAAGAAAAGAATAGAGAGCAGGATCATCTGCTTCTCAGTGAATAGCCGGGGGCTATTGAGGGCCCCCGTTTGACGTAGCCTGACAGGTCTTTTCTTCATCGCATGGTGTGTGTGTGTGAGTGAGTGTGTGTGTTCCTATGCGTGCATGTGTATGTGAGAATAAGCCACTTTATTCCGTGTGCTGATTAAATGACCAGAGCTGTGTGTAGAGCCTGGGGCACCAGGGGTGGCAAGGAATCACTTAAACATAAAGAACTACATGATCCCCAGTCTCCTTTTCTCACCTGCTCACACACACACACATATCCTCTCACTGTGCTCATCCAACACTTGACTCTCCCTCCTCCCTGCTTTTCCACCAGTCCCCCCCTCTCCTCCTCCTCCTCCTCCTCCTCCCTTCTTCTCCCCTCTCCTCCCTCCTTCTGTCCCTGGTCACCTTGTGAGGGGCAGCCTGCTCTGTGGCACAGCTGCTGATTATGTCATTATTTCTGGACCATTTTGGTCTCCCTCCCTGTGTGTGTGTGTGTGTGTGTGTGCGCGCGAGTGTGTGTGTGTGTAAGAGAGAGAGAGAGAGAGACTAATGAAGCGTGGCAAAGGGACTCATGCCAAAATGACCAGGGCGTGCATCAGAGCTGCAGATGTGTCAAAGCAACCCCCCCCACCACCAACCCTCCATCCACACACACACACACACACAGACACACACACTACTCATTTCCCCTGCCGATGCCAAGCTCTCCCTCCTTCAATCCAATCTGCAGTTTATTATTTTTCTTTCTTCTCCTGCCATCTTGTTCTCTCACTTGCCCTTCCTTCCCTTTCTCCTTCCATCCATCCATCCATCTTCCATCCTCCCTCCTTCGCTGCAGCTCCTTGCCCTCCATCCTTTATTGTTTGCCCGCCCACACCCACACCCTCCTTCCTCCTACCCTTCTATTCTTCCTCTCCCTCCCTCCCTCTGTTTCTCCTCCTCTCCAGATGTCCTGTTCCTATCTTCCAGACTCCCTTGCTCCTTTCTTTCCCTTCTGCCTCCTGCTCTCTCGGTCTCTCTGAGCCGGGCTGACTTCCTGACCTCCGGAGGCCCCATTACAGCGCTCCATGACCCCCCTTCGTTTAGATCGCTTTCTTTCAGCCTATGTCCGCCATAAAAGCTCAGACGATGAATTTTTAAGTCTCTAAACAAGGGCTTGAACAGTGATTTCTGGCCTCCCCTGCTGTTTTCAATTCTTCTGAGTACAGATTATTTTTCTGTCTGTGGTCTGTGTCTGTTGTTTGGCTTGATCTAAAGCTAGCACCCTCGCCACAACCCCCAATTCCTATAAAGCGAGGGAGAAAGATGGAACGGTAAGAGGGCAGGAAATACGTGTCACAGAGGCCCTGACATGATGTGTGTGTGTGTGTGTAGAGGTGGGGGGTTTGAGGCAAGTAAAGATGGAGGGAGGAGCGAGGAAGATGTGATAGGAGAGAGACTTCATCACTGTCTTTGACCCTGTCCTGTCCTTGACTCCCTAGCGGAGGTGCACCTTGAGAAGAGCCCATGTGACGCTAGAGCTTATGCTAACATACGTACAACAAACCAGACAAGACGCACACACACACACACACACACACACACACACACACACACACACACACACACACACGTATACACAACAGCCCCTCAAGGCTCCATGTTCTCAAGGCTATCAGTGGAGAGAGGGTGGCTGGTGTTTGCTCAGCTTTGAGGCCCGTTTCCCGTCCCAGTAGTCGTGTAAGCAAGGAGAAAAATGAACTCTTCGTGAGTGAGAGATTTGAAGATTTGACGGGGAGTGCGTGGAGGTCGGAAGGTTTAGGAAAATGATGAAAATTGAGCACTTGGGAAAGAAATGACTTCTTCTAACCCTTTCCTTGCTAGTTGTTTGGACTCTTCAGCCGTGGCACATTCTTATCAGTGGGGGAGGGGGTTGGGGACAAGCGTACTGAGGGGTAGGAAGAAAGGGGACATGGGTTGTGTTTGTCCAAAGTGACAGTGTGGGCCAAGGGCTTATCAAGGCCTTTGTAGATTATTGATCACGGCAGATACGTGAGGCACAGGGGTCCGTGTGCGAGTGTGTGTGTGTGTGTGGTTTGGAAAACTCTGGCTTGGCTCACTGAAATGTCACAGGCCTGCTCAACTTCAGTTTCAACTCTTGTTTTTAAATGTGCGTTTGCCTGTCAGCAGAATATTCTTAAGATACGGGTGACTGTATCACTACACATCAATGCCAGATTAGCCCATATATGGCAGTCAGCACATACGTTTCCTGCCCCCCCCCCCCCCAGCAACACACACACACACTCAAAAAAACAAATACAATGACGGAAAAGCATGGGAAGTGTTGGTATTCCCAGGCTGATCCAGGGTTAGGAATTAACCTGGCTGGCAACGGGGGCTCCTGTTGTGTCCCTGCATTTCATCCTTCAAGGCTACAGACTCACAAGCACACACACGCTCACTTACACACACACACACACACACACACAGCCTTATCTTCCAGGGTCTTGTCTTGTTTGGCCAACGCTGTGCAAATAGAAGGTGCAATACATCTCCTGACAGTTCCCAAAAGCAAGGGGGAGAAACACATTGGGCAAACAAACAGCCAACCCTGAGTCACCGAGAGAGAAGAGATTTCTCAGGCTTTGCCGAAAACACACACACACACGCACGCACATGCGCACAGTGTGTGTAACAGTAGCCTTTATTTGAGGGCTTGGGCCTCTGGCTACCTTTTTAAACGTTTGTCTAAGCAGTCTTAAGACAGGGGCCGCTGCTGGAGTGAATAGCTCCCAGCAAGCCGTCCACAGGCTTCTATTGTCCTCCGTCATATTTTATTATCTCATCAAAAAGCAGGAAATCCGATTCCCTCTCTCTGAAAAAGAGCTTATCCTTCTGTCTCAAAGCAACCTGTCACGAGAGAGGGAGATGGAGAGAATGGGGGAGAGAGTTGTGGGGGAGAGAGGAGGGGGGGGGTGAGTTGGTGAATAAGAGTGATTAACTGCCTCATCGCTGCCTCTTGTCAGAGAAGTCCCTCTTTATTTCTTTATTCCTTCCTTCCTCTTTGATTGGCATTTACCCAACACACGGCACAATGCAAAGGTTAGGGAAACGTGTGCGTATCAGAGGCCAGCTTTTTCTCCTTTTGCTGATTCTTTTCTCCCTTTCCCCCCTCGCTGTCTTCCTCCTTTCATATTGTGTTACACAGGGGTAGAGCAACAATAATATCCCTTTTCATGAAAGCTTTTGTTTTTTTGTTTTTTTTTGGACCCCCCGCCACACACACACTTCCATCCTCTCCATCTTTTTCTCGCACCTCCTCTCTGAACAAAATCTTTTATTCCGCAGAAGGCCGTACGATTTTTATCAGCAGAAAGTGTGTGAGGAGGTCAACCTCGGTCGGGCTAGTCGTCTTTCATTCAGACTCTGAAAATGCTGTTTGAGCGGCGTTTCCTGCGTGAGCACACAGATGAAATCTCATGTCACGACGGCCACGTCCAAAATAAACACAGACGCAGATTAACGACAACAGCTGTGTCATTTGATTATTTGATTTATTTAAAATAAATGATCAGAGATAAAGTTGGAAATGACAGAAAGTCGTCTTAAATTTGCTGCCACGCAGCAGCTGACCATGACTGAGCGGGCTTATTAGTCATCGTTTCCTCAACAGCTCTGTTTGCCAAAAGCTGTTTTCAGGTGAGAAAAACTCCAGTGTAGTGTGGACCAAAGGGCAAAGATGCGGTTTTTAAATTTAGCCGGCAAAGCGTGGACTTTCTGTCACCTTGTTTCCCTTTTCCAGGCGTCGTTCCACACACACACGCGTGCACACACACACACACAATCGTCCATTTCTCTCTATACTATTTTTTTCCTGCTTCTCTCCCTCCCTTCCTCCCTTCCTCCCTCTCTTTGTACATCTGTCCTTTAATTTTGGGCTCTGCTGAGAAGTTGTTAAAAAGCCCTATGAAATATGTATGAAGGATTGTGAGCCACGCGATTGGCCCCATTTACCGGACAGCCGAGCGAATGAACGGCCACACTGGATAATCCCCCACAATGCCTCTGGAACAAAGGCCCAACAGCTGACCCTAGAGAGAGAGAGAGAGAGATGAAGAGAGGAGGGGGAGTGAGTGAGTTGGACAAGGGAGGGGTTGCAAACAGTTAAGGCTCACTGCTGGTCAGGAGGCAGCTTGCTCGCATACACAACTCACACGTACTCGCAAAACAAAGGCTTGTGGGACAGGAATAACTCCCTCTGTTCTGTTCTGTCGCTCCGCTCTCCCTCTCCTTAGACTCTTCTCAGCCCCTCCTTCTCCTGCCATCTCTCTCCCTCCCTCCTGTTCTCACTCTCTCGCTCTCTCAGTCAAGAGGATCTGAAATACCAATACCCTTTTCTCCTTGACATTGCTTTCTCCTTGCAGTCAGCATTTTGCTGTCCTTTTATAGTCAAAACGTCAGGAGAAATTCCATGCAGGAATATTCTTAGTAATGCGGCACTCCCTGCGTCTAACGGGCTAGGGCGCTGCACCGGCCCGTTAGCGAGGTCTTTTGGGAAAAGGGTGCGCATGCCCACTCACACACACTTACAACGCATACACACAAAGTTGCCCTCGCGCCGGGGTCATTGTGCCAGTATTTCAGAGACGACAGCAGTCCAAACAATGAATTATATCCACTTCTATCGCACCAGAGGGGAATTCAATATTTGGGGAATTGGGTTAGCTTGTGTGTGTTTCTCTCTCTCTTTGCCAAACGCGTGTGCGCGCACACACACACACACACACACACACACACACACACACAGCTTACAAGCTCCTTATTCACGACTCACCTTTTCACTCGAGCACTGGACAGCGATATGCACACACACCAGACACACAGGCATCTTAGCCTCCATTCATCACCCCGAGGGGGGTGGGTGGTTGTCCCGTGTGTGCAAGTGTGTATATATGTGTGTGAAGAGGCATGCCTGTGTGTGTGTGTGTGTGTGTGTGTACATGTCCGTCTATGTGTGTGTGTGTGTGTTCCAGTGGCCACTAACCTTGCTGTGTCCTGACACTCCTGATGAGTATCTGCAGGACACTGTAGGAGAGGAGCGGAGCGGAGTGCGCACTGTCAGGCTTTTGGGCAAGCTGCTGTACGTGTGTGTGTGTGTGTGTGTGTGTGTCTGTGTGTGTGACAGTGTGTGTTTGTGTGTATGCAAGCATCAAGGGAGGCGGGCAGGGAGACAGTCAGCATTATCCAAGCAGGTGACCCCTGAAGGCTGCGTCGCCCTGGAGCTTTGAGTCGAGGAAAGAGACTCAGCCAAATACACCAGGGTAGCTAGTGTATGTGTGTGTGTGTGTGTGTAGTGAGCATTATGTAGAGCTCTGTAACAGTACAGGATGTGTCATCTCCTTGGCACAAGGAGGTGTGTTCACTGGTGTGTGTGCTCACGCCTGTATGAGTGTGTGTGTGACAGAGTGTTGGCTTGGGGGAAGGTGTCACAGATCTTTGCCAGACTAATCATCTCCATGGTGTCGGTGAGCGCTGCTGTCAGGGACACTAAAGAGGCGGCGTGTCTCCCCGTTCCCAAAGCATTTAGTACTTCCTCTTTCGCCAGCACCTCTCTGCCGCTCTTCACTCGGCTCCGCTTTCTTGTTTGGTCACAGATTTACAGTGGGACTCATAAAGATGTCACGCTCACCGTGTTGTGGGGAGGGAAGTGGGAGATGTGAGGAACCTGAGAATTCACAAGAAGTGACTTTTCTCAGGCTGACACCTCAGCTGGCTTTTAAGGAAGTAGACACTCAAGAGATTTATGGTTTTACATCCACTATGAAAATATGAACACATTCTATAGGGGAGAAGATGGCGGCGTTGAGCATAATGCAAGCAAACACTGCTGCAAAGTGAGCGAGGTGTGAAGGGGAAGGAGTTCTTTTGGGGATTCAGGGATCCAGATGGAGCATTTTGAAGGTATATAGTAAGAATATTGTAAAAAATAAGAAGTTAATTAAGACACCTAAGGAGCGTTTCTGAAATCCCTGTGCTTTTGTATCATTCACAGCGAGTGGAAGATTGAGTTTTTTCTGTTTTTATTGTAACAGAGAAAATTATCAGAACCATTCTAGGAAAAATAATCGTTAATGAAACTGAAATTGCGAGATTGGACTCAGAAACAAGCGCACGCGTGATCGTGACTGCGGCACTCTCCCTCAGATCTTTTCTCTGCAGTTAACTACCATCGATGAGTAACCGTTTCTTTCCCTTCTGTGTCTGCAAAGGTTCCTGACCGTTTCCTGGAGGTGGCTGAGATCACACTGAGGGAGTTTTTCAATGCCATCGTGGCTGGCAAAGACGTGGACCCGTCCTGGAAGAAGGCCATCTACAAGGTCATCTGCAAACTGGACAGCGAGGTCCCCGAGGTCTTCAAGTCCCCCAACTGTCTCCAAGAGCTTCTACACGAGTAAATTTCTCCTCCTCCTCCTCCTCCTCGCTCGACGCTTTGCGCTTTTTTTATTTTTTATTTTCTCTGATTTCATAGAATTTCAAAATGATACTCTCTTTTGTTTTCTTTCCTTTTCCCCAACTTTACTTTTGATTTCCTGTTTTTTTTGTTTTTTTTTTAATTTTTGAATGTATGAAAGTTATGAAGTAGCATTCCCAATCTGAAGCCTCTGTGGCAGTTCCTAAATGACCTAGCTATTGTGTTGTTGTTCTTATGATAATTATCATGATGGTTATTATTATTTGTTTTGTTTTTCTATGATTCTGAACTGAAGAGACTCTAATCTTACTGGGTGTTTTTTGGACCGTGTGAACCCTCATCCATTTTCGGGCCTGTTTTATGATCAACATTAACTCAGTCCTCAGTGTGTGGAAGGAATTCCCATTTTACACAACTAAGAACGTAGGCCGGGTTCCCTAAAGACTTTATTCACGACACCCAGGGGTGTCCCTCCAATCCAGTGGGTGTCCAAATGAACTGTCCCCACGAGGCGGGTGCCCAATAGACTGTGCTACTGAAGATGTCCCCTACAGGACACTCACACATACACACACACACACACCTACACAAACACACACACACAAACAAACAAGGCCTAGTGAGGTTAATGACAGGAGTAAGACTGGACTCATTGTACTGGTCTATACTAGTCTGTGGGACTTGGACTGGTTTCAAATAGCTACTGAGCTCTACCATGTTTTGAAGTGTGTTTTCCCTGCAAGTTGGGCATTGTGTTTATTGGCTGTACATTATTATTTTGATTATTATTATTATTGTTGTTGTTTATGATTATTATTATTTGTCATCACTGCTTGCTGAAGATTGGCACTTCGAGATTTGTTTGTCCCTTGATGCCGATGCAGAAAAAAAAAATAAATTATTGCTATTAATATTATTCCACAAGAGTTTAGATTCTGAAATATTTTACCCCCACTCCCATCCCTCTCCTTACTCTTGTTTTTGTTTGTCCATCTCTGAAGTGGACTTTGGTTTTGTTTATTTCGTTTTGGGGGGTCTTCGGGGTTGGGGGGTTTTAATGGAGGGCCATCAGAGTGGGGCTTCTCCACATGTCCGTAGTGACTAGTCTATTCTCCACAGGACCAGTCTGGCAACGATGCTGGAAAAGGGGGTTTAGGCTGCAGAAACACATGAAGTAAACGGTGCATACGTATAGAAATATGCAGAAGAAGTGTGGCCTTTTGGTGCGTGACTTGCTGTTTTGAAACGGCTACATTTCCATAGCCACTCCAGCTTTGATAACTGCTCCCACTTAACGAGCCATTTGTTCAGCTATCAAATAAATCTTATTCATCTAATTATCTCTTCACGATTGGTAAATATACGCAATAATAACTGCATAGTTTTATGTCTTTTTATAGCAGTGTTCACCGAATAGCTCATGTGTGAGATGAAGTTGGCCTGTTTATATGACAGGCTTTTATTGTGATTAGCCTATACAAGGTGTAAATTACATTATGAAGTTATTTCAATAGCAGTTGATACTTGAATATATCAGAATACTGTGGCAATCTAAAGTACAGTGTCGCTGAAACAATAGATAATTGAATACATATGAATAGAAGCATCACAGAGAGGAAGATAATTCAAGGAGGGCAAGGAGAGAGGTGAATATAAGCTGAAACACAAGCGTTCATTAATTCTGCTTCAAGTGGAACTTCCCCCACAAACAACACATATACAAGCGCACGCACACACACACATACACGCACACACACTGCTCCTTCCCTCCATGTTCACCTGCCTTTGAGTGATCTAGCTCCTCTCTCACTGCAACAATACGAGGTCAGAGGTGAGCACTCACCCCAGGGGTAGACGGAGAAGCTCTCATCACTACAAAGAGCGGGGACAAAGGCACAGAGCGAAGAGCGACACGCACCTGAAACCCTCTACTCTGTCCCTCCGTCCCAAACTGGCAGCTTTTAAAGACCCAAAGTGAGATTCTGTTGAAGCCACTGTGCCCGGTTTGTTAAATGCCATTCCTTTCACTTTTACCTGAGATTCTCAGATTTTCCACTTGAGTTGTACATGTATATCTAGCGGTTTATTCATTTTATCCGCCCTCTCAGGCTTTTAAGAATTTTAAGAAGCGGTTAGGTGTTAGCTACCCATTTTTTTTTTTTTTTGGATGAGGTAAGTTTGAAGCAATGAGAGGACTTGAATGCTTTCTCGAGTGCGTGCGAGCTAGCTGTTGATCTCACCTTGGCGACATGAGCTTATAGTGTGTCTGTGTGTGTGTGTGTGTGTGTGTGTCACAAAAGATCAAAAGGGGCAGGTTGCTTAACCTGCTGACTTGTCTAAGCGAGACAAAGCACCTGACAAAAGGAGGCAGAGAAAGACGGAGAGCTACTCCCTTCATTATGTCCCCCCCCCCCCCCACCCCACCCTCCTCCCCGGACAGTGTTCTTCTTAAGATCCGGAGCCCTGAGAGAGCGAGTCGCACATATTTCTCACTGAAGGATGGGCTAGGCCCTGCATGTCTCAGAGTCTCAAAGCACCAGCTAAGGGCTCTAAAGCGCCACAAACAAAGGAGAAAGGAAAGGACACTTTTATCTGATGCACAGATTATTATCGCTCTCCACCCACCCCCTTCCTGCAACCCCGCCCTAAAGTTAAAGAGTTCCTGCGCCTAAAAAGATTAATTCAGGATAATGAAGACTTATGTACAAAAAAAAAAATAAAAAAGGATTAGCAAGACCTTAACACAGCGTTGAGAATATTTTTGTCAAGTTTTCCTATTCTGGGGGCATTTGATTGTAAGGATAACATTATTGAAATACATACAGTATATAGCCTTTTTTAAGAGTTGTAAAGGATAAATCTATGGGAAAAAATATATACAGTAGTGGAAGATCTTTGGAAGGTTAGGAAATGTTTCATAAAAGAAAGCTTGAGGGTATTTTTAGTGACGGCTTTGTTTAAATCTGTATTCTGAATAAGTGAGTTGTTGGTAGATTAGGAGCAATAGTTGTAGTTTTTTTTTGCAGGTTTTGTGACCACTTTTTTTTTCCTTTTTTGGTTTCTTTACCTTTTTGTATTGTGCTGAATGGCTGTCTTCTTGAGATCAGAAAATTAAACTTGGAATATGTTTTCAGAGTAATGAAATATTGTTGTTGCTACTGTAAATACGGTCAGGATGAAACAAAGAATAGCTGTACAGTTTTTTCTATCATCAGAGTGCTAGAGAGGGGTGAGAGTGGTTAAAAAAAGAAGGATGGAAAAAAAAAAGAGGGATGACCCGCTCCCTCCAACTGGACTCGTTGCCACTCTTCCAAAAAAAAAAAAAAAAATCATAGAGGAGAGATTTTGGTTGGTTTTTGTTTTTTTTCCCCTGCCATGCCTTTAACGGGGGTCTGTTTCCCGTCGGCAGTGCCCTTGAAGTTGCACCAGCATCCGTTTCTTTAATTTTTGCTGACAGAACGATGCGTTAGGCTAGCGGTCGGGTAAAGATGATGTCACAGAGCGGCCCGTTGGCAGTCTTTAGACCTGGTCTCGTCCCAAAAAAACAAGGGCAGACTCCCGCCGACGTAGCTCTAGATATGACCCGGGAGAGAGAGAGAGAGACAGGAACTCATTGTCATCAGAGGAGTAGTGTCATGGAGGGGGCACATGTTGTACAGTAACAGTTTAAAAAGAGACTGCAGACAGTTAAAAAAAAAAAAAAAAGTGATTTATACCCTTTTTTTACCGGGTTCAAACAGTTGGAAAAAGTTTGGACTCTGTGGAGTTTCTGTAGGCTTTGCATTGTGTGTGTGAGTGTGTGTGTGTGTGTATGTATATGAGTGTGTGTCTGTGTGAGAGAAAAGACCGATTATGAGAACCTGTGAACCAGTGAGTGACACAATTCTCAACACTGTGGCCCCTCCCCCACCCCTGGGAGTACCATCCTGACATGTAAATGATTCTCATTAAGCGTTGGCAACGTGTGTTTGGTGTGTGTGTGTGTGTGTGTGTGTGTGTGTGTGTGTGTGTGTTGCGATAATTTCCTCTGATCTGTTTTCTGACCTGTTTGAAAGGGGTTTTTGTTTCTCGATGCTTTCGGTAGTAATTCTTTCTTCTTCTTCTTTTTTTTTTTTTTTTAATATTATTACATTGCTCCTCTTTTTTTTGTAAATATCAATGATGTGGACTTACAGTGATAAATACTGCCTTTGTGTAACTTAGCAATATGTTATGTAAATAGTGTTTTGTTGATGCTTTTTGTATGACATTATTATTCGATTCTAGTGCAGTAATTCCAACTGGAACAGCCATGTTTCAAAATACAGTCTGAATAGTTACACACAGGTTGTAAAATAAAACTCGTGACATGGCTGCTTTTTTTTCTGTTATTGGTGTCTATTTGTCTTGCAGATTTTGTGTAATTTATTGGTTTAATTTATCCTAATTTATTTGATGTTATTTTCTTTTGTTTTTCAAACAGGGAAGGCTGTACTGCATTTCATTGAGTAGAACCCACTTAAAAAAAAAGATTTTAATCCTTATCTATCCAAAAATCGAATTTTTAAAATTAGTATTCTAGCGTGATCATTCAATTGAGAGAAATGATGAAAAATGGAGACCTTGGCAGCTAAATGGAACTGGACAGTTTAAAAATATAAATAAAGGTTGTTATGTTTTGTTGTTCCAGGACAGGGCCAAGGATGGGCTAGAAAGCTGAAACTAGTTGGAAGCAGTTTTGTATTTTCTCTTGAGATTATTTCCCCTGTATTGCTTTGGCCCAGCCCAAAAACAACCGGTAGTCAAATTGCCTTTCGTGCCTTCACCCTCTATGAACTGAATGTATGTGCAGTATATATGCAAGCTTGTGCAAAATGAATAAAAAATGGAAATAAAAATGAAAAAGAGAGTAGAAAATGTCTGTTGTTTCATTTATATCACTTGTGTGTGTGTGTAGGTGTGTGTGTGTATGATGGGTGGGAGACTTAAGTTATAAAATGATGTGTATTATCTCAGTATCTCCCATCTTGTTTATGAACCATTTTATTTACCGGTACACTACATAACTACGGTGTATGTATTTACTGTATAGTCCTGTGTGAATGGATCGGCGCTGCTCTGCCCTCTGAGTGATTCAAAGCACTAATGAGGGCTTTGGCAGCAAAGCACCAACCTCTCAGCCTTTCTCCACAGACGACTGCAGATGCCGCCTCATCGGGCTAAATGCAACAATCGCCATACCCTGGGACACAAACGTACACACACACACACACACACTCATACAACGAACCCCACCCACTTACAACAGAAAGCTAAAAAAATAAATAAACGAACAAGTTTATAGTTAAAAGTTGATAAATGCTAAGATGAAGTTTAAGAAAATGCTGCTTGGATTTTGGGTTTGTTCTCACTGGATCTGCAATTAACGATTACTTTCAGTAATGGTTAATCTGCTTGATTAATTTCCTTGATTAACAGTTTTGTCTGTCTCTCAGTTAAAATGTCAACCTCAGTAGATGGATTTAGGTTTGCTTGTTTTACTCAATGAAGCGCTCAAAATCCAAAGTTATTCTGATGAAAATGTTTCGCGTTTTTACTTCCGATGACAATAATTAATTATCCATCGATTAACAGAAGCAGCTCTAGTTTAAACCTAGAAATTGTGCTCGTCTTTGTGTGTGAAGTGGCGTAGTAACACTTTTATAAAGACGCATTCGCACATATTTTAGATATAAACATACACATATTTTTTGATGAGTTTGAGTCTTTTGGGAAAAACACTGTTTTAAAAGGCTTGGTGTGTTCTCTCTCTGTTTTCTTATCATGACCTCTGTTGTACTTTCCACCACGCCTGCCCATTGCTCTGTTCCTTTTCTTCCTTTTGTTCTTGCCTGACTGCTTTTCACTCTTTTTGCTTTGATGCTCATTTTTGGAGTTGCTTCTTTTGTGTCTTTCTTGCTTGCTTGCTTTTATTCTTCTCTCTCTCTCATTCTCTCTCTCTCTCTCTCTTTCCCGTGTTCCTTTTCCCTCTCGTCCTCCGCCTGCCTCCCTCCGCTTGCCTTAACCGGAGGCTACAGCTCCTTAGGTTGGGCTGAGACAGCATCTTTGTACAACACCGACCGTCTGCTCTGTAATCAAATACCATCTGTCGCTACATCTGAAGACTCACTCTCTCGCTTCCTCCATTACACACACACACACACACGCGCACGCACATGCATGTAGGCACACACACATGCACATACACACACACCACATCTGTGCCTCCCACTCTTGAACAATGTGTGTGTGTGTGTGTGTGTGCGCTTTTTATGTACAATGACCCGTGTACTTACAATCATTCCACCTGATTCATTCTTGGCCTGCAGAGAGGAAGTCACTGGAGTCACTTTCACCACTTCCTGTTTTTTCCACCTCTCCCGCTGGGAGTTCAAAGGTCATTGTCTTCAGGTATATCCATGTTTGTTCTGTGGCTCTGTGTGTCAGCAAGACCTTGGCTGCTGTATCAGACAGGAGATAGTGGATTTAGTTCCTCAGTCTTAGATCAACGGCCCACTATCTCAAAGGCTGCCAGCCTTTCCCAATGTTTGTCCAATGTTTGTCCCTGCTCCGGCACAGAAAACGTTGACACGGTCCCCAAGGTCCCTCTCCAAGTCCCCCCCCTCCCTTCGTGGTCGCCTGTTATCACACGCTCAGGTTCAAGAACATTTTCCATTAAGAGTTAAGAGAGAGAGAGTGGGCATTTTTCTCTCTCTCTCTCTCTTTTTTTGCTGTAATTGTTTCTTCAAGCTTTCACATCACATTTAGTGCAAAGTGTGTTTTATGACTTGGCAGAAGTGGAGGATTTACAGCACGCCAACCCGACAACAAACAGAACATTCTTTGGTAAATATCACCACACACGGGCACTGATGTAACTCCCCGTGCTGTGACGAAGAAACACAAGGACCTCATTTCGATTTCTTCTCCGTGCGATCCTCCTACCAGCGACCAACATGAGCTGTCCACTGTTTGAACCGCTTTGACACCTACACCTGCAAAATGACTGTGGGCTTGAAACTAAAACAGCAGAATACTATTGAACTTTTTTTTTTCCCTCCACCAGAAGACTGGCAATCTGTATGTATGTGTGCGTCTGCTTTTTTTTTTTTTTCCATTTGCTCTACGGCGCATTTATTCCATCATTCCACATAGAATTAAACATTTCACACGAAAATGACTCAATCAAAAACCATGAAAACAGATTTCCACATTGCACAGATTGATGGATTCATCCTGCATGTGTTCGTAATTAAACACTGGATTTCATCTATTGTGGATGGAGCGACACACTGGTCTTATGCTCCAGAGCCACTGGCACAGTGTGGGATTAACTCTGGGTTGCCCACGTTTGGCATCAGTGA
The DNA here is from genome assembly GCA_023373845.1 of Nibea coibor. Classification (NCBI taxonomy): domain Eukaryota; kingdom Metazoa; phylum Chordata; class Actinopteri; family Sciaenidae; genus Nibea; species Nibea coibor. The sequence goes on from CM041730.1 coordinate 11,949,440, forward strand.
TGGGGACACCTAGTGGTCAGTATGTGCAGCTCCCACACACTCTGTGTGTCTGCTCCTTATCATCCTTATGCATTCTTTGCCATCTTTGTGTTTGTCCAGTTCTTCATTATCTTTTGATTAATTTGTTGTTTCTTTTCCTGACCCCCCCCCCCCTCTCTTTCCTCCACATCACTTGCATGTGTGTGTGCATTTGTTTTGTGAAATTGGAAGATTCCAGTTGGACAGATCATTGTGCCCCCTTTTTCTCCCTCTCTCTCTCTCTCTCTCTGGAAGGCTCCAACGCAACTGGAGCCTCGGAGGCTCAAGAGAGGAGCCTGGGAAAGGAGGAACAAAGGGCCGTCCGTCTGCAGCCATCACCACACTCTGCACCCCCATCCACCCACCCACCCCTGCCGTTCTTCCCTCCCTTGGTCCCCTCGCCTCTCTTCCCTCTCCCCACTGGCCATCGCCCCAAATTAAGACTTCAGACAAGAAAATGGGCTCACTAAAAAAGGGAGAGAAAGCGAGAGAGAGAGAGAAGGAAGTCCATAACAAGCCAAGAGGAGCAGAGCGACAAAGCCTCTGTTGTTGGATGGCAGGGCCCCTCTGTCGCTCTGCGAGGAACTGTCACTGTGTCAACTTGGACCCCTTGTTGCGAGTAACACAAACACAAACCATAATGAACACACACACACACACACACACACACAACCTACACGCACAGGCAGACACATGCTGCAGAGGACATTGCTCACACACTCGTAAAAAAGAAGAGAAAAAAAAAAAAGACTGCACGCAGCGTGTCTGTGTAAACGCACGTACGCAAGCACATCATGCCAAGAACATACGGATGCTCCAAAATTAGTATGGACAGTATAGGTGAGAGGACGGCAGCAGTGAATCCCCACAGAACAACTTCACGTTGACTGCCAAGAAAGGTGAAGAGGCTGGGCAAAGTGAGGAGGGAGGAACTTAAAAGCGAATGGAAGTGAAGGTTTGTGAGTGTGTGCGCATGTAAGAACTTGTGTTAAAGGTACACAATGGCAGGATAAATCACAGAAATGATATCAGGACACCCATTGATACGAGGCCTTTAAAGTGCACTAGGGACCCCAGGGGCAAACACCTGTTATAGGGTCTTATGAAGTGCACACACACACAATACACAGCAGCGAGGCCTGTGCATGGTAAATTTCTCAAAGAAAGATCAAAGCCTACAACCCAAAAAAAACAAAAAAACGCTCACGTCAAGAGAGGAAGTAGTCACAGGGAGTGTGTGTGTCTGTGTGTGCACATAACAGTGCATCGGGGGCAGAGATAGAGACTGAACTGGTTTGGCTTCTTCCAGTCTAAACTGGGTCTAGTGGGTCCAAGACAGATGGCACTCAGGGCAAAGCCGGTCTGGGCTCTCTGTCTCTCTCATACACACACACACACATACACACACACACACACACACACACAAACACACATCTCTTTTAATAGCCATTATTGGCATCCTTTGCCTCTTCCAGATCCCTGAATCAGAAATCACAGAGGCCCATTATATTTCCTATTGACCCATTTGGCAAGATGGTGGGAGCATCGAGTGCTGGATTAAATCGAAAGCAGTTTATAATCCAGTAATTCTAATGTTTTAATTACTTAGATGAACAGGAGGTGTTTGAGCAAAGGCTAATCTCTGAGACATAAGGGAGAGAGAGAGAGAGAGAGAGGGAGAGAGAGAGAGAGGCGGGAAGAGTCTTTCTCCTTCGAAACACACACACGTAGGCTTACTCGTGGAATATTAGTGGTGTATTAAAGTTTATCACCTGTTATCAACGCAGATTAAAAGATTCACAGACATATTAAGGTGAGGCCCTCGGAGTGAAGGTGCGAAAGGATTACCGAGTTTAGATATCACTGTGTATTGGTATGTAGTTTACATTCGTGCCAGACATGTTTCGATCCCATGTTCTTATTTTTGAAAAATCAGTATTTCCAGTCTATCACAAGTAGTTTTTATTGGAGACCTGCTGTATCTTGAGTGACATTCATGGCTGTAACTGATCCCACAATTGTCTTTGATAGCCACCCCTCCCGTCAATCAGGCTGTAGGACAAAGGCTGCTAAACCGAGGATGATGACCTCATGCCTGGGGTCTGCTCCATACCGAAGGGGTCTTAACACCGTTCAACTTGCCTTTTGTGTCTGGAGCGTTTTTCAGACGCCGTTGAGTACTGAGAATCGCCTCGCGCTGTCTCTCGAGGCTGGGGATTCACGCGCATACACAAACACATGCATCGTTGAGCCAGGAGTGAGCCTTAAGACAAGGGGTGACAACCGGGACAGCTGCAGGGGCTGGAAGCCAGTCTTAGCCCCCACCACCACCACCTCCCGTACCGCCTCCAGCCAGCCAAACAAGCCATTGTTTCTGGCCAGGGCCTTTGGTATTTCATTTGTCATGAAATGGATACGGACACGGGACGACCATGAGGCTCTTTCTCCAAAAAAGAAGCTGCTACTGCTGCTGTTGTGGCTGCTGGTTGCTGAGCCCAGATTGTTAACTCCTCTCATCCTTAACCTTCTCATGGAGCTTGCCCCAAGCACCCTGCTCTCAACTATTAATAAACCTGCTTTTTCCAAGGTAGAGATGTAGGGAGGGGGTCCAATGGGTATTGTTCTCTGAAGGGGTGTAAGAAAAAAAAAAAAGAGAGAACGAGAAAGAGAGTGTGGGAGGGAGGGAGGTTAGCTTACGTGCCAATCTGTTTTTGTCATCCTTTATGATCTTCATTTTCTCAAGTTTCTCAGTGGACATTAGGCAGGTTAGGCCTGTGAGCCCGGGAGGTCATCAACATCCCGCTGAGCGGTTGTCAATCCTGCTGGGAACGAGTTTGGTTTTGTGGGTATTACGACAGAGGGGCTATATCAGCCTCCCAATAATTGCCCAACCTTTACACGTTCTCAGAGCTACTTGACGCTAAGCTGCTTGCGCATGCCATGTCTTAGAGCAACTTTCAACACATAGTTAACAGCGTAAAGGAGGAACTGACAACATACAGCTGAGAATCTCGTGGCATTTATGAAAATAGCGAAGACGCCAAGATGTCCATCATCCTTGTGGCTCCATCATCTTTAAGTCCTCAAGACCAAAAGAGTTCACGGGCATAAAAACAATACCCCTCTATCTCCGTCAAGGGCATTCCTTGGCACAACAATAGGACCATCTCCTCCCCCGTATTTTCCTTTCCTCCCCTCCCTCCTCATTCTCCAGCCCCTCCATCAAAGAGCATTCCAGCTCCAGAGCCCCCTAAGCCCTTCACTCTGGGCCTGTCCATGTGACACAGCACGCAGACAGTCATCTTTAAGAATTGATTCACTCTGGTATCCAAAGCCTATGGAGCCTGGCTGCCAAGATACCCAGCATAGGCGCCACTCATGGGGTCCAGGTACACAACAGCTGCTCCCTAACAATAAAGGCAAAAAATGGGAGGCACTCAGGGGGAAGATGCAGCCCTAACCTCCCTCTCAAGCCTGAACTGGTCACCTTGAGCCAGTTGTTGCCTGCCCGGCTGCCTTCAGAGACGACAAAGGATTGGGTCCAACTTTGGGATGAGGGTGGTGGAAGGGGGTGGCCATTGAAATAAAATCACAATAAAAATGGAGAGGCAGAGAGAGAGAGAGAGAGAGAGAGAGGCGCGTGACAAAAGGGGACAGGAGAAATATTTTTCCCTTCCTTGGAAGAAGCGAGCAGTCACGCCTGTGCTACTAAGATGGTACCGAGCGACACATGGAGGACCATAAATAAGACAATGGCATGTTGTTTTCTTCTGAGGCACATTGTGTAGTCGCCTGGAGGTCAAGTGAAGGAGATGCAAGCCCATCCCAGAAACCTCTCACACACACACACACACACACACACACACACACACACACACACAGCACACATGCACACAGGGAAGTAACACTCGGGTATGTCGTGATACTACAGATAGAGATCACAAATCATACAGAAGGAGACAGGGGAGATATTACCTCACCTGAAGTGTTTCCATAAACTCCAGTGTACCAAAGCCTTGGGAAGTGGTATCACTATTCAAGCAGGTCCTGACCCACACACACAGTGATTTATGATGATACAATCTAGCACATCATCCATCATAAATAAGGGAGATTAAATGAATAGACTGTAGAGGCTGTGTATATAGTAATTCCACCCTCCCAAATTATATATACTACTGCGCCGCTGTGTGGTCTAAAAACTAAGACAGACTACAGGATGGAACAAGGTGAAAGGCAAAGGCAAGAGGCAGAAAAGAAAAAGGGGAAGCAAAGACAGACAGAGAGAGGAAGATGAGGACAGAGAGGAACTTGGCATCATTAGTCTTCCTGTTAAAAACGAAAAGGCAGAAGAGGGAAAGCGAGTGCGGTGGAGAGACAGGGGGAATTTACCAAAGCAGCTCAGGAGGGCCCTCATTACGATATTAAACAAGATTTAATAAGTGAGAGTGATTTGATGAGGTGATTATCCTGGCCCATTAATCAAGCAGGCTTCTGGCCTCGCTGTAATATGGCCCATCTTTCCCCCTATACCAAAGCCTCTTTAGACGCTGAGCTCCTTACTGCACTAACGCCGCTTCAGAAACAACACCAGGCCAAAAAATAAAAAATAAAAAATGGCATATTACGTCTCATCTCTCAAGCCTGCGGGTATTTTCAATGCTCACTCATCCCTCCACCTCCCTGTCCGCTCTTCTGGTGCATCTGGTAAATTGAACTCCTTAACATCTGGGTCAGAAAGTAAAGTCTTATCAGAGGGAGCTAAGAGTGATAACTGGCATTGATAACGCGAAAGCATCTGTTGGCTTTAAGGCTTTTGGTTTGAGAACAGAAGGAAGCTGCGCGGATTTCACTGGATTGTTGGGTTTTGTGGAGAGGTTGAGGAAGCGTGTACAGTATGTGTGTGTGTGAGTGTGTGTGTGCTTTGTGTGTGTTTGTGTGTGGGTAAATGTGTGTGGATGGGCTGAATCATAGAATGCTTCTTAGGAAAATGAGGTACAAGTTGTATCAGGACATGATAGAGCGAGCACAGTCGGATGTTCATGCTCAACCAGGTCAAAACAGAGTAATAAGCCTGGCAGACCATGCAAAACCAGATCCTCTAGGGCTGCAGCTAGGTTTATTAATTAATCGTTTAGACTATGAAATGTGAAAAAACGCCTCTTATAAAATCCCAGAACCTGAAATGCATCTTAAAATTGCATTTTTTTAAAAACTCCAACAGCCTAAATCCCATAAGACGGTCAATTTCTAAAAACATAAAACAAGAAAAGCTGGTGCCAGCATGGTTGACATGTGTGCTCAGTAAGTAGCTTAAACAATTATCCATTATCAAAATAGTTGCCGAATAATCTTCTGTCAAATGACTAATTAATTAATTTACTAATTGTTTCAGCTTCAACGCCATCATTTCTGTGTATTGTACAGTGGGATGTGTAATGTGGTGTACAGCAGTGACTGCCAGAGAAGAATGGCCCAAACACATTTCAGATTTTACAGGAACTGCTTGTTAAAGTGGTTTGAAATTTCAGCATGTTTGACAAAATTACTTCATTAATGTGTTTTTGAGGTTTGATCTGCACCCCCGATTTCAATTTTCTCACCCTTTGCTGTCGTAAATATGGACAGCTGTGAATGTGCATTTGTTAAGCAACTTTAACAGACAAACGTCAGTCAAGTGCAACAACACAAGATAGAGCAGGCCACTAATATGACTCATTAGTCAACCAGCAAGAAGCCCAGCTCGTCTTTCAGCCTTTTATTTCACAAAGTTCTCGATTAAAAGTCAGACCCAAATTTACGTCTTGTTCAGTCACTTTCTCCTTTTCTCTTTTTAGCTTCCTTCATCAGCGTCCTCTTCAGCCTCTTCACCTCTGCCATTATGTGCGCCCGTTATACAGCTCCAGTTATGAGGGGAAATGAGAGAGGCACCATTCACCTGATTACAGGTAGGTATAAAAATAATTTTGACGCTGTTATTTTAAGGTAGAAAAGTTACATAATCTTGCTTTAAGCCATTGTTGCAGATATACTGTAAGTTCTTTTGACCGTTCTAAGATCCGATGTGAATTTTTACTTGATGCTGGAAAAAAGTGCCTTCCAGTGCCACAAGCTATAGGAGATGACGCATAAACAAAGAAAATGGCTTAAACAGATGAGATGAGGTTTGTTTTGTTTTGTAGGTGTACAACTTCCTCCTTAAGCAAAAAAAGGTTTCATAAATGTGCCGTCTGACTCATGCATTTAAAATGTCTTTATATCATTGTTTGTTTCTGATAGTTCACCTTCCCCTTCATGCTGCCATGTTTGTCTAATACTGACCACCTTGCCTTGGGGTTAGGGATCATACAATTTACAAGTTGTAACTTGGTCACAGCACTTTTCAAAGAGTCAACCTTCAACCTTTATAGTCTGGAATGCGGCATTTTACTATTTAATCTCAAGAAGCAGCTACACATCTGTGCAGGAAGAAAGATGTATCACTTTCTGTGCACTAAAGGAGAGACAGATCAAACTAACACCAGCTGAAACATTCAGTTTGATTTGATCGTTTCACTCAAAAATCCTAAACCTTCTCTGTTTTGACTCTCAATTGTGATGTGAATTTTCAACTATTTCCTGACATTTTATGATAATGAAATGTTAATTAGTTAATTAATTAATCAGTTGATTGAAAAAATAATCAGCAGATTACTCCGAATGTAAAAACTCATTGGTTACCACCAATGGTTGAATCTCAAGTCCTATTGTGGTGAAAGAAAGAAACATAATAGACTTTGACACATGTGACAATACTAGGTTATGGCTGTGAAAGTCAAGGCACAGGTAAATCCTCATGAGAGTACTACAATAAGACATCCTGGAGACACATCTGGATCTAAAGCAATGTCTTTTTCTTCTCATAGTAGAGTAATCATACCTCCCGGGCATCCATGTGCCTACAAAACCTTAACCTTTAGTGGGTACACTGACTGAACAAGTCCAGTCTGGCACAGCCCAGATCCACATATTTTTCATAAGATATATAATTTACCTTGCAAAATGATATGATAGGGCGATTGTGTCAAAGATGGGGTTAAATATAGCCTCAAGAGGGGGAGAGAATACGTACAAAGACAGCCAACCCTCCCACCCCCCCACCCCAAAAAAAACATTTTAAAAGCTCAAGTGGAAGAAGATTACCTCAAAGCAAGCACGCCATGAAGCTTTTTCTGGAAACCGCCTGAGAGTATTAATACAATAAGCACCGAAAATATAATACAAGAATGTTTTTATCAACATAATCCGGAGAGATGAGGACAAACCAACCTGGAAAATAATCCCAAGGAGACGGTCTCCTGGTTATCTGTCATCTGGGACACTCATATACGGTGTCTCTCTGTGTGTCTCGTCCTCCTTGCTTCAAATAATCGACGGATAATCTTCAAGAGGATGCTGTCTCATCTTTACTGTAACGTCCCACCAGCATAAAGGGTCTAGAAGGTCAACCGCAGGGTTGAGATATCAATGAGAGGTCAGGTTGTTAATATCATATCTTTGACACGATACTACATTATTGTTTGGACGAGGGAATGGTTATGTGTTGGAGAGGATCCGGTATTTGATTTCAGCTCATCCAGTGCTTTTCTTTTTAAGAATAAACCAAGTCAACTTTGAATACTTTAGTATATTTTGGGCAACTTATAACTTCACTGAAGCTGCATTTATTGTCTTTTATATTTGTCTGTCTGTATGCAATTCCATTTTATTGCATTTGTTCTTCAGTCTACGTAAAACTCTGGGTTGCCGCTGTATATGAAGGGTACACACTAACTTGCCTTGCCTTTATAATTAAACAATTAGATGATAACAATAAAGTAAATAAAGTAGCATAACTAAGGGACACCTCAAGGGAAGATAGTAGGGGTTTACTTGAAGGACAGAAACAGAATTTGGTAGCTGACACTCCGAGGGCTGTAAGACAATGTCGCCTTGGTGAGTAACTTTCTCTCTCTCCCCCCTCTCTCCCTCTCTCTCTCTATCTATCTCTCTCTCTTTCCCTTCGTGTATCTAAGCAGCATAATTTGAGTAAATGACAGGGGAACATCTGCTGTGCATAAGAGAGAGGCCAACACTTTAACATGCAGATGTCTCTCTCCATCTGCATTAATTCAATAATTACCGCAATGGAGGGAGGGAAAAAATCTTTTTTTTATAGCTTAAGACAATGTTATCTGTGCCAGTTGGTATGGGGAGGGCAAACGGGTGGAGGAGGAGGAGGAGGAGGAGGAGGGGGGTGTGAATGAGAGAGTGTGTGTGTATGTGTATGTGTATGTGTGTGGGGGTATGTGTGCATACTGCTGGAGGTTTGTGAGAGGGGGGGTAGATTATTACACCATTTAGCCAGAGCAAGCTGTCACATTGCGGAGAATCTCACTAATTCCATTGTGCCCTTGGTGAGTCACTGGCAGACTCCAAGTGACCGGTGATGCCTCAACGCCACCGCTTGGTCGCCGGACGCCCAACCTGCTTCGCTCAGAGTGTAACTGTGTGTGTGTCTTATATTGTATCAGCGTTGCGTGTGTCAGACGAGTAACTTGTGTATTTTAATATCTTTGAGCATGCGAGTGTGTGCCTGCAATGATATTTCAGCTAGACAAACAACCTGCCTCACTCTCGTGTGAGTATGTGTGTGTGTGTGGGAGAGAGTGTGAGAGAGATTAAGGTACAGTGCATGGGCCGAGGTCTCTGAATTCCCAATTAAAGGGAATTTGAGGCACAGCGTAACTCCGGAGAATGACAGGTCAAGGCTTTGACATACTATTAAATCAGTCTTTGTGACATTTAAAATGTCAGGCAATCATATTTTGGCTGACACCATCAATTACGCTAAAAATATTGGGCCAAGGAGAGCATTAACATGTAATGGTTTCCATTCAAACAGAGCTAATTATTTTATTGAAAGGTGGGCTCCAATATCTCATTTTCATCAAAAGCATTTATAAAGCAATCAGACAAATCTGATTATAATGGCCTTGTTCAATAAATGGAAGATTAAATGTGAATAATTATTTTAATGATACCAAGAGGTTACTTTTTTTTTTGCACATTAAAGACACTCACAGCGTAATAAACCAGGAGTTTTGTTTAAATCATTTACCTAGACGTGAAAAAAACAGAAAGAGAAATCCTAAATGTGCCACAACAGTAGCAGGTTGTACAGTAGATTAATATTTGTTCCCGGAAAAAGAACACCAGTGCGCCGACAACCTGTGAAGGCACATGACCTCTCGAATAAAAGGTCACATTGTCAATAAGTGGCTTACGGACACACACACACACAAACAATTAAAGGATGTATCACTGTGCATATACGATTACACACATAAATAAACATACAACCTGACATAATACCGATGAGCATGCACACTCTTGTTGGTACAGTCACACAGACGCGCACCCACGCCTGTGCGCACACACACACACACACACACAAAACACATGCACACACATCTGACTCCTCCATGCCTGCTAAACATAGGGACAAAGGAAAATATCTGTATACTTAGCAGGCCAACTTCCTTTGATTGCAGCAGTGCTGCTGTAGGAAACAATGCACAGGCACTATTAATACACCAAGGAGAAAGAGAATTCCTCTTAGAGGAAAGCTCAAAGGAGCCACCGGCCAGGCTATTTACAGACTGACTGACTGATTGGATGACTGACTGCACTATACTTACTGTAGTCTCTGCATCTTGTCTTACTCGACTCCTTTTTTCTGCAAGGACTCCGACATGCTGACACATACAGTACATTGTGCATTAGAGCGGCAGTGGTACATATTCTTGCATAATACCTTCTTTTGTCCATTTTGCTGACTGTTCTGGTTATGAAAGTTGCAGTGTACAGATATCAAATTGAAGCAAGTGCATGAGGAATGTAACAGATCTCTTCCACTGCCGTACTGCATCCACACGCCTGTGACATTTGACTGGTGGTAAATAGCGGCCCGGCCACACTTATGATCGCCTCTCCTTTCTAAAAGTGCCCAGTTAAAGAGCATCAAATCCCCACTCACTAAACCCACACAAGCCCAACCTTCATTAGCATAGCTAACAAACTCCCTCAAAGAGCAACAGTGAAGGGAGAGAACAATGGCAGTCTATTAAGGGGGGAGATGAGGGGGTGAGAAGAGGAGACGAGGGGGGAAGCTATTGTTCTGGTCTTATTTAGCCCTTGGTGTCACCCTGCAACTGTTGTCACTTCTAAGTTTAGCCGGACGGCTGAAGAGGACAGTGAAGAGAAGAAGGAGGAGGGAAGGCAGGCGGAGGAGGAGGACGAGGAGGAGGAGAGAAAGATGGAGGACAGTGGGCGGGTGGTCGGGGAGAGATGGTGTGAGGAAGACGGTAGATGAAGGCTGGAAGATAAAACAGATGCAAACGGGAGATGGAAAGAATGCAGAGTGAAGTCATTTCAATGAGGAAAAACTCAAACTCAAGTCAGCGTAACGTTCTTAATAGCAACACTGATGTTTCTAATCATTTACTGCAGATGAGTAGTATTTTATTACAAGCAATTAAGGACATATAAACTGCAATTATGAGTGAGTCTGTTTGACTAAGATGGTATGTCAAGTATGTCTCATAATCTTCTTGAACACCTGAAAACACATACCTGATGAAGAACACAGACCTTGCTTTGTCTGACAAAAACACAAACATATTCACTTTACCATCATGTACGACCACGATAAGCGTCACATCCTCATTGGAAAGCTAATTTTTTCTTGAAAAATCCCTGAAATGTATGTAAGTTACACATCTTAAAAGGCCCCAGATTCAAAGTTTATAAGTGACTGGACAGATCTCTTGGAAGATGCTCTAACTCAAGAGACTAACTCAAGTCTACCACGGGTGTCAGCCCGGCAGGTGTATAGTATGTGAAATACTGTACCCACACAACACACCTAACACAACTAACCAAAATTGTTGCCATGCCTTTTTCAAGATTTAGATCCATTATTAATGAGTTACCTAAACTCCATAAGATGAATTGCAAGTTCTGTAAAGTTGTTTTAGTTGTTGCTCAAGAGCTGGAGCCAGATGTATCCTGATGAGTCTAGGAGCAAACCTTTACTTTTCTCCTGTCATACTCTCTAGCTTTTTCAAAAACAGCAGTGTCATGTTTGAAAGACAAACAGACAGCCATAAAAGCCAAAAGAAGAAACGATGGAAGACCCAAGGAGAAAGAAAGAGAGAGACAGAGAAGGGAAGAGGGAGACAGATTAGTCCAGCTGTCTGCTCATAAAGCAGCCAAGGGGTGAGGCGCTAAGCCCTCCAGTGAAAGCAGAGCTTAGGTGGGTGACACAGGGCAGTGGACCCCACTCAGCCCACAGTGGCCTACGGCGTAGGGTCTGAGCCAAAGTAAAGACACATGGATAAACAGTGGGAGATGAGGCTCCGCGCCTGCAAAGCCCACGGGGCTAAGACGGACGAGCAGGCAAGCAGGCAGGCAGGCGTCACATCCACCCCCCCTATCCAGCCAGGAGTAGAGACGGGGGGGGGGGTTAAGGCTTAAGGCTTGCTCCCTAACCGGTTGACAAGGGACAAGGCAGGATGCTAGACATTGTCTCAGTCAGTGAGTTCATCAGGAGGAATGTGGATTTATGGTATATTGCCCAGGCTCGGCTCAAGAGAATAAAGGAACGATTACATTGGGTCTTGGCATGTATCCCCCCCCCCCAAGCACAACCCAGAATTATCAATTACTCTGTCCCCACGCTCGCCACTGGACTCAAACACACAGCACCGTCCATCTCCCAAGCTGTGGCCTGCTGATGACCCCTAGTTAGTAAAACAGTCTGGGAACGACATGCGATGACAAGGTCATGAGTGCGAAGTTAGGAGGCCACCGTCCACCACCGCAGCAAGACGGCAAGCAGCAAAGGTCTTTAACCGCACTGGATTTCTGCGGCCTCGCGGTAGAGAGGCATTAACAGCTGCCGTTTTACGAGGTCCCCAATGTGACAACGTACTGCATATATCCATCAACAATATGGCCATAAGTTATACATACAGTGTGTTTAAGGGTGTTAAAACAGCCGGAGTGCTTATGTAGTGTGATCCTTGAAGAGGCACAGGGTGAAGAGAGCTCTGACAACGCGCCGATAAATTACGAGATAGTAAAACTGTAATGATGATGCGCACGGTGATGCGGACCCAGAGCAGTTGAAAGCCAGTCAAATCTGTTTACAACACAACACAACAGTTCAGCAACAGGTAATAAGTCAGCAAGCTCAAGCAAAGCGGGCAAAGTGGCAGGAATGAAGGTGAAACACTAAGACTGTGTAGTTCATAGGACAGTCTGGCAAATGACAGAGGGAAAGAGGGCTGATGAGGGAACGGAGAACAGTTGTGCTGGTGAGTGAGAGGATCAGGTGACCGGGAATGATGATAATGCGCTGAGGGCAACTACAGGGCAGGTGGGGAATGACAGGTATCTCAAATGACAGGTTTAAAGGGATAGCTTGGATATTTTCAAGTGGGGTTGTATGAGGTACTTGTGCACAGACAGTGTATTACAAACAGTAGACAGCGGTCAGCACGCCCACACTTTGAAGAAGCAGGCAGGGATCTCTGCACAGAAGCAGAGCGCTTTTTTCTTTGGCACTCACCGCAGAACTTCTGCATTCCTACATTCCTGCGATATTCTGATATATGTCATATGGATATATTGCTAAATATGACACCGATTCTGACCAACAATGAAATCCATCAAATGCCATCCACCTCTCATTGTTTCATTGACTGTGGTTGTACTGTGCTAGTCATGCAGCGTTGTACTTAATTATTCTCTTTAAATATGCTGTGATTAGAAATTCCTTTAATGACAGGAAAACTGCCAAAGTAAACCATTACATGTTTCCACTGATTTTTAATAGTAAACAGTCTTCCCACCTTGATCTGTACAAAGAGCAGAAGCACACCACTCTACTCTCACAAGTTTATGACCCAGTCTGTACAATATGGTGCCCCCTATTGAAGTACTATGGTTCTGGTTCTTTCCCACCACCACCTGAGAGAACAAGACAAGTCTACTACATTACATTAACTTTACACACATGAAATTGAATTTGCGAAAAAACGGATCTGGATTAATCAATTAATAGCTCGGTCTATGAAATGTCACATTATTTACAGCCCGAGAGGTGACATGTTTCTTCTTGAAGTTCACAAACAAATATAACAAAGAAAAGCATTTTTCACAACTGAGCTGAGTGTTCTTCTTGAACATTGTAAAGTCATGATTAATGGATTATTAAATCAAATGGTAATTAATACTCTGTCAGTTGACAAATCAAACTTATTTGGGGTAAAGGGCTTGGCTTCATCGATCTTACATTTATTTTAACTGTTGAATTATCTGCATTATTTTTGTCATCTGTTTGGTCTGTTGAAATGTCCATACTGGGAGAAAGTGTTCATTACATTTACGCATAGCCTCAGGAGAAGGCCTGTCTGATCAAAAGTCTAAAACCCAAACATATTGACCTAAAGTGAAACGCTGCTAATCCTCACATAGCAAGAGCTGAAATTGCTGAACCATTTAATGCAACATCAGAAAAGTTGCTGATTAATCCTCCAATCAGCTAATCAACAGAATAAGAGCAGTCATACTTTGCAAGAACATAAGCCAATATGTTGAATGAGTTCTTGTTGAAATCTAAATCAACAACTGGTGTTTAAAACATTTTATTCTGAACCGATACAAATGTCATGGTGGAATCCATTAAATCGGAGTTTGTAAGACAAAAAGAAGTCCAGGTCAGGTCGACTGTATCTATTTAATATCTCTGTCCTGTTTCTTTTCTGTCCTGTCTCTTATTCTGTTCATTTTCCCCTAACAGGGTTTCCTTGAGAACTAAATCTACTTAGGATTTATTGTTTCTTATTATTTCTCATCATTGGAAATTATAATCCTTTCACCTAATCCCCCTCTCCCTCCCTCTATTTCAGATCATATTCATCAAGATCATCCCCTCTGACAAAGCAAGAAATCAGCACAGTCTAAAGGTCTACAGAGAACGTGTAGTGAAACAGGGGGTTTCTTCCTAATCAAATCAGGTTCCTCTGATGTAATCAAGACGAGACGCCAAAGACGACGACATAATCTCCCAGGGACATGCCTCACTTGCTTGTGCGTTATTAAAAAATGAGGAGAAACAAATCTTTAGATTGAAAGACTGGAAAAATGGAATTATAATAAATCGGGGGAAACTGGGGCAAGGTTGGATAAATCCTTCAGATACAGATGAGGGACAAATCTTCACAGCGGTTTGTGCTTGTATGTGTTTATGTGTGTGTGTGTGTGTGTGAGAGAGAGAGAGCAAGTGCGTGTGCGTGTAATGTGTTTGAACGGTTGCTTATGAAATATTTCAATTTACTCAAGATCACGTCCCTGACCTGAGCTCTTCCTGTCTACCTCTGTGTACAAAATCAGCCAGTGATCCCACTAGAACTCACTGAGTGTTGCTGGATTATCTGTCTGTATCTAAGGTGGCTGGTGAACTGTTATGATCTGCACTTGCAATTAACACCCACATGATGGCACAATCTGACAAAAGTGGACACTGGCTGGGAACTTGAAGCCACTTTCTATTAATCCAGCTTGCTCTGTTTTCCATGATGATTTAACTATATAATGCATAATGCAATCAGGGCCAGTTGTTACAGTTTACTATTCAACTTTATGAATGTATTTATTGAACACACAGCTGCCTCAACACGAAGGTGAAAGTGTACAATGCAGCAGGCAAGACATTCTTGGCCTTCGCCACCAGGTGGCCTAATTGAACTGCAGAAAGAAAAGAAAAGAAAAGAAAAGAAAAGAAAAGAAAAGTACCATCACTATGGTGATGAACTGTACGCTATTCATGCTATGCCATGTATGTTTATGGTTTTTGTTGGTTGGTTTTTGACACAAGCTGTCCATAAAAAATAACCCTGTCCATATGTCTGGATTATATTGAAAAATCAAAACCAGACACTATCACAATCATGATATATATCAATATCATGACATAAAGTTACATTTCCTGTACCACGATGTGAAACAGCACATCTACATCCTATCATGTCCATACAGCGGCGGTTCTGAACTATTTAAATCAAAGGGGCCAGACTGGGGCCTTTCTTGGAGAGTGGCAATTTGAATGAAAAAAAACACATCTGACCCAGGATCAGATTTAGCAGAGGTGCTGGAGCTATCAAACAAAATGAAAAATCTTTTCATTTTGTTTGATAAAGTGACCAAAGTCAGATTTGTAGCACAAAGCATAACAACCACATGACTTGCACACTCTTCTTACTGGCCTACAAATAACTTCCAGATAAAACTCTCACAAGCAACTGTCAGATCTCCACAGGCTTATTCACACAACATGAACATCAGGTGACTGAACACCAATGCTGAATTAATACAAAATGTAGTTAAATACACACACAGTCAACATTGAAGGAGGCAGAGAGGAAGACAGACAGATGTAGCAGTGGGTAGAAAGCAGGTGTTTTTTTTTTTATCTGACTCACATTATCTGAAGCTCCTGTACGTGGCGTCACATCATCCCACTGCACTTGTTGCTGTGGTTGTCTCTCCATCACTGCCAGCTAGCTAAGACGTAGCTGATGTCGTTAGCAGCTAGCAACTGTAAACTAGTTTTCAGCTGTTTGTCGTGAAACAAACAGGGTATGACTGGCCTCACGGTTCACTGGAGAGTTCATTTTCCTCCACGTGTTCACTATCTCGCAGTGGCATTCAACTCTCTGATAATACTTTTCGCTTGTTAACTTTCTGACCACACGAAGTTGCTGACTTTCAGCAGCCGCTAGGAGCGCAATTAAGCAAACTCAACCTATATTCGAGAAGACAACAAGTAAGAATTGCTACTCACGTGACACAAGTAAAACAATTTAAGAATAATAATACTACTAATAACTAAAATCTGATTTTAAACTATTTGAAAAGTAATATTTGAATTACAGCGATAACTAGGTATTTTGCACAGTTAGACAGTCGCCACTGCACTTTTGAGACTTCCTGGTCTCGTTGCCATGGAAACACTAGCCACCTTAAGAGCCTCCGACCAATTATGTTATTTAACAGTTAGAAAATCACTCTAAATGATTTAAATCAGTTATTAAAGTTCGTAAAATGTTTATTTTATTTGTGTATGGGCTCGCACCGTGTTTTGGCTTCCACCGTGAACTATTATTGGGGAGGGGGAGGGTGACGCCCCAGAAGTCAGAGCCGGGGTGCCACATCCCACTTCTCTTCTCTCCCTTGTCCTCGTCAGTCATTTTGGGAAAAAGGAGGCACGATGACGGGCAGCATCAAGGGACTTGAGAGGTTTGACAGCCCGGGAAAAGGGCGAGGTCTCCGCGTTACCAAACCCTTTAAAGTTGGGGAGTTGCTGTTTTCCTGCCCGGCTTACTCTTATGTACTGTCAGTGAAGGAGAGAGGCTGCTACTGTGAGTCCTGCTTTACCAGGTAAGTGACTGGCTATGTGATACATGATACGGTTAATAAATAATCTCCTTTGAGCACTTGTGCCTGTATAATAATCTGTGTGATGATATCTGACATGATGTGGCTGTATATCCTGCAACACCTCATTTCATATGATTTATTTCTTATTGGATCTGGATAAGATCCAATATAATATATACAATATAAGAAATAAGATTTTAATCTCTTTACCTAATCAGCTCATTACTGATCAGTCTAAAGACATATTGACAACCACATACCATCCATTTGTCATATAAATGCCACTTCATAAAATCTATTTTTGGTTATGTGGCTCATCTTTCTGAATGGTGATTCCTGCATATCCTGTTCCACATAGCTACATACCATCTTTGGCCCACAGATGAATGCTGAGCAATATATTCTCAATGTACTTTCTAAGCATAGCTTTGCAAGCTATCGATTGCTTCGCACCGGAAGAAGTGCCCACTCGTCCACAGGTCATACATAATACTCCACTATCCATGGGAATGTGCAATTAATGTCAGCTTTGATTTACAATATCCATCAGTTCAGACCTTTCAGGAACCAGAGAGTCCAGGTGGGGGGATAGTAGGATTAGTCAGTTAGTGAGGTAACTTCTGTTATGTAACAACTTCTCTGAACTGTTAATGAATACCAATAATGATTCAACACCTTATAATAACACACTGTGGAGGGAAAAAACTGTTTTTATGGTTTAAAAAATGGCAGTCGTGGTTGCCAGAATTTTACTGTAATAAGTATAAATATAACCTTTTCTAATATTAGGGTAAAAAGATATTAGTATTGTTGATTTCACATTTAAGGTTGGTGTTTTATTCCATATTTTAAAAGGTCTGTAGATTTTACAGTGAAAAACTGCCAAACCACATCAGTAAAAGACTGTAAAATATGCCATTACAGTGTTTTACTGTATAATTTAAAGTCTGCAATATGAAATTAATATAAATTCTAACTGTACCTACTCAAACCTCTATGCATAGCATATCATTTTATCATAATTAAATCACTAAGTAAGGTAATCATAAATATAAGTGCATATCGTTCTTCTTGACACAGCAGCATCAATAGTTTAATCATAATTCATGTTTTCCAACATGCATTCTTTACCATCCAGGCTGTCAATCAGCTTATGATTGTGTGTGCTTGACTTTATGCATTCTAATAAGATGTAGGCGTTGCTGTAACAAACATAATAATCAGTTACAATCTGATCTAAATGAGTAATCATTTTCTTTGTCCTGTAGTCTACACGTTGGTTTGGATTGAACTCTTTCACTGTATTGCGAGCACTGTGATATAAAACATCCATGCTCTTGCAGTAGTTTATGTATTTGTTATACTAATGATTGAACAATTAGTTATTATCCATATTAGCTCCCAGTAGTGGGAAGTTAGTGTTTTTATTTTGGAAGTGTTAGATGATGTTCTTCACCCAATCCAGACTAGTTGTGACCTCCTTTTTATCCTGAAGCAATCCATACTAACCTACCTTAAATGTAATCTTAGTCTCACATAAATAGACCTTGTTAATCTCAGACATTGCTCCCTGCCAAGTGTAGAGCGAGCTGGGACCACAAGACTTTTACAGACAAGACAGACATCATCTGATCATAGAAGACGTTTGATATAGCTCACTTTAACTCCATCGGCCACTGTATGTGTAGAGTAGAGTGCAGACTATGACTGTAAAAATCAGTCATCATGGTGAACCTGTACTTTACATCAGGCTGTGTTCCCAGCTTCAGCCTGTCATGTTCGCCTTGAACTAACTGGCTCGTTGTACATGGCATCACTACCAATTCTTCAAGTCTTCAGAAAATGTGAGTGGCACTTATGGACTACTTTACTCTTTCAGTGTTGTAGGGAGACAGCTGGTCCGTCATAAGGTCAGCTCTATTAATACCACCGAATATTTTAAAGCCCTTCGTTGCTATCAGTTACAACAGGCCACGAGCAACTGCTGTTTCTTCACACACTGATGCAGCTAGATACTCACATACAACTAGACACTCCACTAGACATATAATAAGGGAATCCACTATCCTCTGAGCTCTGATGTCTGTTTTGTTTGTGTGTCTGGGAAAGTACATCATACACGGATGTGAGGCTCTTTCAGTAACTATACTAAAAGCTAAGAGACCCTGATTTTTTGTCATTCATAGGAAAGAAGGCTTGGCAAAATGTGGGAAGTGCAAGAAAGCTTTCTACTGCAACGTGAAATGCCAGGTAGGAAACGGTTGGGGACACAGTTACTCTGTGGTGGTTAATGTATAGGGATGTTGTGTGAGGTAATGGACCCTCTTTTTAGTTTATAGTGTCACTCTAAGTGTGGAGTTATTTTCATTATATCTGGGTTGAATGACTGCAGCGTAGTGGATGGGAGTTTCCGCTGTTTCCGCAGTTGGATGGCACTCAGCTGATCCCATTGGCTGATTTTTTGTTAGTGTAGTTCAGGATGTATATGCCACATATGTTATGTACCTGCATATGCCTGCATAAGATGGCATAGTAAAGTATGTATCTGATGAGATATATAAAGCAATATGTGTGATAAACCTGCCTTGACTTGATTATAATAATAATCAGAGAGCGATACAGAGTCATTGAATGAGTCAGTTTGCATACGGAGGGGTAAATAGGTAACATTGCATTAACACAGTGTGAAGTCACATTCCACCATGCTGTGTAATGCTTCAGCTGATAGTGTAACTCAGGAGTCGTATATGCTAACCGTTAGGCCTTTTGTTGTGGTGGGACCTAAACAGATGAATCGACTTTAAACAACAGGGTTGCTCTTTTGCAAGCTAGTATAATATTCGTGTGTGTGTGTGTGGGGGGGGGCAGAAAGCGGACTGGGCCATGCACAAGCTGGAGTGCTCTGCAATGACTGCGTTTGGAGAGAACTGGTGCCCATCAGAGATGTCCCGCCTGGTGGCCCGGATCCTCGCCAAGAAGGTTGGACAGTTAATAAAAGACACAGTGTCCTTTTTGGAGTGTTGTCTGGCACATACTGCAGTTCACTGAGGTCATTTTTGTTCATTATGCTTGTTTTCCACAGAAAACACAGAAAGAAAGATGTGTTTCAGAGAAGATCTTGCTCATAGGAGAGATGCAATCACGTGAGTATTCGCTCATTTAACACATAGGCGTGAAACAACACGATGATTGAACACATGATTTTTGTCTGGCATTGATTGCTCTTTAGAGGTAACCCTTATAACTCCTGGACAATGCCTCTTCATATATAGACTCTGTACTTCAGTCCTAAGTGTCTAGAGATATCCCTCTTAAAAAAGCACAACTCATTCAGATTAGACAGAGAGAAACACACCTATATATATCCTATAGATGTTGGCCATATGGCCATTAGACAACTTCACAAGTGTAACAACTTCAGTGGGAAGCAGGAGCACTTCAGACTAACATATCAGTGTGACTAAAAGTTCAGTTGTATCAGAGTTCCTATACATAATGACAGTCTTGTCCAAAAAACACTGTGGAACGCAACTCTTCTTTTTTAGTTTTTATGGCCACAGAAATGAACATGAGAAATGTGAAAGTCTTTGGTCCTCATCGTAACATTAACATGTTTAGAGAAGAGTTGGTGAAGTTGTAATTAGTACATGAGACACATGAGTACGCGATAGAGTCTAGGAACTGATGGTGAATGAAGAGAATGCTAAAGATCTGAGTGTGACCAAGAGCGTACTTCTCATGAGCGTAACCTGAGCACTGGATACGATGAACTGCCGGTGAATGGGGTGAAGAGGGGTTGCCAAGATTTTGCTCTGCAATATCAGCGTAGTGGAGTTACCTTTGTTGCAGCCCAGTGGAAATTGTGGTTTAGGATTAGCACACTGGGCCTGATGAAAACATCTCTAAACCATCAACGATTGTCAAAAGAACTGAACTCAATCTATTTACTGATACAGGATGTTTCTCACAACACTTCAGGTTCACAGCATCGTTGCATTTCAGTATCCGTACATACAGTTTAAAGAGTTTGAGGTTGAGAAGACAGATTCAAGACAAACTTTGAGCTTTGGCAAGTTGCTTAG
The DNA here is from genome assembly GCA_023373845.1 of Nibea coibor. NCBI lineage: Eukaryota > Metazoa > Chordata > Actinopteri > Sciaenidae > Nibea > Nibea coibor. Next base: position 11,970,064 of record CM041730.1, read on the forward strand.
CAGAACTAGAGCTGCTTAGCCACCAGACATTACAAGTCACGACTGTTCAGTTGCTTGTACAGATAAGATTTCCTCCAAACTAGTGTTTCATTTGGGCAAAGACTGTATCTCCAAATTAGGAAGGTATGTTCGACTTTGCTGCTGTCTCTCTTTCTTTTTTAGTCGCCCCTAATGTCCCCCTAGTTTTATATTAAACGATATCATAAATCATAGCTTAAAATAAACACAAGGCACACAAGAGTTTGCGTGATGCCCTGGCTGAATACAGGTTATGAAATACACACTTTTAATCAATCAAATACATTTTTCCTTCTTCCTGTAACAGACGTGGAGGATGTAGATAATGAGAAAAGGGAGATGACTGAGGTTGATGTTGCCGGACTGCATCGTTTTTACTCCAAACATTTGGAAATACCCGACCATAAAGACCTGCTTACACTGTTCTCCCAGGTACACACACACACATAAAATGACTATGATTGATGACTATGACTATTTATCACAACATTTATTTATTTATTTATTTCTCTCCCCTTTGTCTTTTATTCAACAGGTTGCCTGTAATGGTTTTACTATAGAGGATGATGAACTGTCCCACATTGGTACTGCAGTCTACCCAGAGTAAGAAGGAAAACTCACATGCATACCTACAATCTCATTTCTACTCTGTACGCAGTATACACGGTATATAATGCAGTACATTCCCCCCCTCCTTACACAGCTTCTTTTGTAGCAAACAAAGTCATAAGCAACCACACAGGCATGCCATGCTGAATGCTAAAATTTAGCAGCGTTTGCTTATGTTTTAAAGGTTAGTATTCAGAGCAGCATGTAACAGATATCCAAAGAGGCCAGACTTTTTCCTAGCGAGGCAACTTTCCTTCTCCAGTTGGTCATTCAGTGGTAAAATCCTCTCCCTGCTGTGGCTGAGGCTGTTAAATTGGCCGATTGTGTGAAGGTGAATTTGCCCTCTCAGCTCCTTTTCTAGCTATTTCCAGCCTGCCACCCAGGTAATAGCAAGGTCGCTAACATATTTCAGGGACACTCAAGACCTCTCCGTATGCACATTTGTAGCATAGTGCTGATACCGCTTAAAATAAATGTTTATGTCACTGTTATGTCACCTCAATGAGCAATAATAAGGTGGCTCTTTTTGTTGCCGCTTCACCCCGTTCCAAGAAAGTAGAGAGCTTTATTTATTCTCATCTGTTTTCTTTCCCTTTCTGTTTATCTCTCCACAGTGTGGCACTGATAAACCACAGCTGTCTTCCCAGCGTTATAGTCACATATGACGGGACGTCAGCAGACGTTCGTGCAGTGAAGGACATGAAGCCTGGAGATGAAGTGAGGAAATGTGACAGCTGCCATTAGAGGGGGTTGGGGTCTTGTTCAGTTTTCTTTTTCTTTTTTTTCCCCGTGTGTGTGTGTGGTTGTGTGAGGTGAGGAGGCAGCCATGTTTATTACGAGAGGGCAGAGTGTGTGAAGCATTTGTCCATCTGCGAGTTCACTTTGGTGCATCAGTCTGCACCGAAACCAAAGGAAGAGTTACATTTAAAGTAGCAAAGACCTGTAAATTAAATGACACCTTACACATAAACAAATACATCACAATTGTTTTATCCTTACAAAATATAACAAAGTAAAAATCACTGCAAGGTACCTTGAAAATGGAAAAACCCTTGAGACATCGTGAGATTAAAAAGATATAGTGTGAAGGCTTTGGCATGACAAAAGCAGCCCAGGTCACAGTTTACTTGTCAGTGTGTCAAGGCAGCGCTGTTGAAGAAGAGTGTCTGTGGTTAAAGGGATGCAGCAGCTGATTAAAGAGGCTGGTCGGGCTATTTTTAGAATGACCTGACCTGCAGTTTATGGGCTCTCTGGGAAGCAAATTGAGGCATTCAAAGAAAAGGAAAAAAGGACGGAGAGTGCGCATTTTTAGGATTCTCATGTGCTGTATGTTATTTCCACCTCTAGGTGCTCATCAGCTACATAGACCTCCTCTATCCAACAGACGACCGCAACAACAGGCTGAGAGAGTCCTATTACTTCACTTGTGAGTGCCAGGAATGTAAAAGCAGGTCCAAGGTAGGACACCATAAGAAGAGCTGAGCTAAAAAAAGTAAATGAATGAATTGAAGTGGATTAATTAAACACCAGCAGGGATCATTTTTGTGAACCCTTACTGAAAAACATAAGTATCACATTATCTATATATCACATATCACATAAGTCATATATGGACGTAGTATCCATGACATCACCTGTTGGTTTCTCAGAGCATGGTGGCCATGATATTCACTGTATTGGCTTTCCTGCGTCCACTTCCACTAATCCAAAAAATGGGCAAAGACATGGATCATATATCTATAATCATTTGAATACATTTTTTAAATTTTCTTTATGGTTTGATTGGCTATCATGCTTGTGTCTCCTGTCTCCACCTTTCAGGATAAGGCAAAGTTGAAAGTGCGTAAGAAGAGTGACCCCTTCGAGCCAGAGGTCATCAACAACATGGTGCGCTATGCCAGGAAAACCATCAGAGAGTTCCGGGCCCATAAAAATATAAAAAATATCCTTTAATGTCAATAAATAACACTCTCTCCCGTTTTGCACAATGCAAAGTTGTGATCTGTGATTCTGGAAGAACAGAACTAACTTACTCATTTCAGACAAAGTACCTTTCCAGACTCTCTAAGTTATATGATCAGAGATCTTTTGACAGTCCAGTCACTTGTAGTGATGCAGCCTTGACTCTGTGGCACCCCCTAGTGAGTTGATGGAGATGTGTGAACAGAGCCTGGAGCATATGGGAGCTGTCTTTGATGACTCCAACATCTACATGCTGCACATGATGTACCAGGCCATGGGGATTTGTCTTTACATGGAGGACCCAGAGGGAGCCATCAGTTATGGCGAGAAGATTATCAGACATTACAGGTAGGTGGACACGGAGAAAACACACATCTTCTTATGCTCTTGATCAAGATCAGAAACTATTGATCGTAGCAGCACAAATGAGTTTTTCATGTATTGTTTTTATTAGATTCTAAAATGGGTAATTTTTTCATTTAAGTCAATCTATGATTAAGATTCCTGGGATATGAATTATAGAGTATGGATGGAGTATTCAGAGTGTCCCGTTCACTGCGACCGCATGTAACTAAGTAACGACTGCTTATGGATGACTGCATTATGGGAATTGTATGTTGCAGTGTTTTTGAAGTTTAGTTCATACTAGGACCTGAAAGTGAGAGTTTCTCTTCTTTTATTGATTTAACTTTCCTTCTTTTTAATCTCTGGAGTTCATTTAAGTTTAAAAATAAATCAGTTGGGGCGGCGCTTGGCGCGGTCGGTGGGGCGGCCGCCCCATGTGCGAAGGCTCGCTGCGGCTGGCCCAGGTTCAAGTCCCAACCTGTGGCCGTTTCCCAGGGCATGTCATTCCCCATCTCTCTCCACGTATTTCCTGTCACTCTCCAGCTGTCTCTAGCAACAAAGCTTGGAAAGGCCAAAAGGCCTAATCTTAAAAAATAAATAAATCAGTAGTAGTATTAAGACATTTTGCTATTCAGATCATGGAAGTACTGATTTAACTGAACGTGTAACCAGTATGTGTGATCTCTTTCCATTGTAGCAAGCTGTATCCACCCTACTCTTTGAACGTGTCCTCCATGTACCTGAAGTTGGGCAGACTATACATGGGACTAGAGAAGTACTCAACGGGCATCAGCTCACTCAAGAAGGTAACATGACCTGCTGAGCTTTTACATCAGGCTCATACTGAAACACAGCAGCTACAGTGTATTTTAACCAAGTGAACAACAGTAAACTCTTATAGTATGTCACTTAGAGGTATATTAAGATGCTTACATTTAAAAAAAAGTCTCCATTGTCTAAACACAAGCAGCCATTCAATAACTGAAACTGTCTAATCAAGGAATGCGTAATGAATACAAGTTTGACCAGGCATTGGACCGAGCAATGCTACAGACACATTTCACTTGTTACCAAAAAGTTTAATAAACCCAGACTTAGAAATCATGTACGTACTTGCATGCTGGGAAATGTTGTAACATTATATTTGTTTTCACAGGCAATGGCCATAATGGAGGTGGCGCATGGGAAGAATCACTTGTACTTGACAGAGTTGCGCAAGGAAATAGCGAAAGGAAAGAAATGACATAAAACGGATGATCCCTGAGGACTGCATACACTCCTTTGATTAGGTGCTTCACAGAACTGAAGGCACTTTTTAGTCGTTTTAGTACTACAAAGACAGAGCATTCATGTTTTATGGAAAATGAAATATTTTTGGAGATTGAACTTTTTACATCAGTGCTGTGTATGCAATAACCTGTTAGTTTGTTGAATGCAGGATACTTTTGTACAACACACGTGTTTGATAATCAGTTCCAGAGTAAAGCTGCTTTTTACTCATGTCGACCATAATGTGTCTGAGAATGATTTCATATTTGCTTTGGCTTGTGACCGACATCAGCTGGACATCCATCAGCGTCAAGTTGTTTACATACGTGTGTAGGAGGTCAATGCAACAAAACGTCCGTCAGCCAATCAGGAAAGCCGCCTCACCCCAAGGGTCTTATTAATACTGCAGAATGTGTCTGAGTCACCATGGAGGGAGGACTGTGTTTGCTTTAACATCTTGCATGAGTGTTCTGCCGTAATTAATGTCGCCAGGACTCTCCAACACATGTACAATGTAACCAAGCTAAATGAAAATTCAAAATAAATACATTTGGGGCCACAGTCTTAAAGAAAATAAGGCTTTATTGCATAATAAGCAAGTACGACAGCTTCATACATGTCTGGGGAGAGAAAAACAAAAGACTTGATGCACTGAAAACGCATATACAAAACATATGTACACATACTTTGAAAGGTATTTGGGAGTTTTGCCAAAAAAATAAAATAAAATGAAGGGGAAAAATTAAATATAAACAAAGAGTGGAATGCCGTGTGAGAAAATACTGTCACAAAGAGAACAGAAGTGCAACAAAACACTTATATGTCAAGAGAGCATACAGCTTATACTTACTTGAGAATATATACATTGAAATATAAAAACGCATGCATAGTTTATTATGTTGCGGTATTTTTAGGGTACCAAGTCAAAAAAAAAAAGAAAGAAAGAAAACTATATAAAACATTTGTAAAAATCTTTTCTCGCATGCCCATTATGTACAAAGTTACTTTGGACATGGCTGGCTTTTTCATTACGATTCAGAAAAATAAAGTATATTTAATGTAACATGTAAAATGAAATTCTTCAGAATGTAATTTACCAGGAACATATTCATCTATTGGGTTCGGATCAGATTATTAGAAATGACTACATGTTTTTTTTGTTTGTTTTTTTTTTTTTTGGCGAAGTCAGTTGTGTCATTATCATCCTTCTGAAATAAACCAAGACATCAGCATTATCCTACTGCCAAATTCTTACCTGAGAGTTAGGTAAATGATATGAAATGTTAAAGTTGTTCTTATAACAAAACATAAACTATTAAATACTGATACAGATTTCATCTTTGGAGGAAAGAAAAAAAGGGAATTTAGTTTATCACACCCATCCTTCAACAAGGACAGGTGGCTTCTTCTTGTGTCACGCTTCAATAAGGCACAATGATACGGTATATACAGTATTTGCTGTATAAGGACACTGCGTGTGTGAAATAAACACTGAAATGATATTCACTAATTATCTCTAATTAATTGGACAGACATCTTTTAGACTTTTGAAATGCTTTTAGGTAAGAAATGTGATGAGACAAATGTAATTTGTGTCTCTTTGAGTCCCATTTTCCCAAAACGGGAGCCATTTTTTTGACAATGACAAGGAAGGCTTGTTGAAACGTACAGTAAAAAAAAATTAAGACAAGTTCAAAAGCTGAAAAATGGCAAAGGTGGCCACAATCTTGATAGAAATAAATAAAAACATTTGTTAAAATGTTGAAGTAAATATCTGCTGTATTAATCAATACTCTGTTACAAATAAAGGAACATTTTAGAACAGTGATTTTAAAGAATACTTTTGTTTGGCAAACTCTTTCAGAGTACAGAAAATAATAATAATACTGCTGCCACCTACTGTTCATGCAGCATAGTGCCATTTCTAGTAACGGCTAAATAATGAATGAGAAATGTAGCAGGCAGGCGATCTATCCAAACTCAAGATTTTGATTTCTCAAGGCATTTTCTTAAGGAATCTCAAGAACACGTGGGGACAGACAAACACATTCACACCTGTAGGTAAAATAAGCTGCTTATTCACCTGACCAGCATGAAGAAAATGATTTCTCCACACATGGACCAGGAGTAAAACCCAGGGGGGGGAAAAGAACAACATGATTAGTAGAAATGGTTTCTATACAGGCCCATGTGACTCCTTTCCTCCCTTGAGGTGAGTTTGTATGAAAATCCACTAGAATTTCCATAAACTGCCACTTAGAAAACTCAACATGAATCTCTGCATCTGCTTCCAACCAGCTATCAGTTATAATGTATCTGCTTTTACAGTCCTCATGCTAACTTGAAGTACCGTTATCTGGTGCCAACGTCACGTAAGGTCAAAAGTCAGGATCCCAGGCTCAGATGAGGCGGGAGTTCTTGAGGAACTGGATGAGGACCTGGTAGACGAACTTGTACTGGGAAATGGTCTGCACCATCAGCATCCTCTGCTGCCTCAGCCCTGACAACATGGCGGGAACCTCCACTGGCTGATGGGAAAAAAAGAAAGTAAGCAAAGTTACTAATCCTAAAAAACAACAAAACTTTATTACTACACCCCGTGTCACAGTCAGACTCCCTGACCCCGCAAGCCCACCGTTCACGCACCTCATTGTGCTCCAGGCAGCTGATCATGAGCTCAGTGAGGATGACCACTCCGGTGCGACCCACACCGGCACTACAGTGCACCACCACAGGCGGGTTGAGGCTCTTTGAGGTGTCCAGCATGGAGTTAGTGTGTCTCCTCACGGACTGGATCTCCTCTAGGTAGGCTGCAGGGAAGAAGGAGTAAAATGATTAATATAACATTTAGATGCAAAGTAACACAAGCATATCATCATGTTTCATCACGTCCTGTTATGTCGTAAAATTCACGCAAACTGAGGATGACGACACACTCACAGAGGAATCCCTGGACATATTCGGGACAGCCCTGCTCAGGCCAGTCAGTGTACTGCAGGTGCCAGACCGTCCTCTCCTGGCCAGACAGCAGGTGTTTGACCTTTAACCCCGTGGTGGCGTAGCAGCCGGAGTCGGTGCGGAATTTGGTGGTCACCTTGAACTTGCCGTGAGTGGCTGAGTTGTGTTTGGAGCCCAGTTTGGGCCAGTAGCGGTGACTCTTGGACCTGCCGCCCTCCTGATTTAGAGGATGACGGTGAATTGGTGAGAAAGAGAAGAAGGGGGTGAGGGAAAATAAGACATACACCACGAGCTCCTACGCACACACACCATCCTATCTCTCACACACACACACACAGACAGACGCCAGCTGTCGGGCACTGAAAAATATCCACATCTGCGCGCGCCATGTGTGCGCATATGCGTGTGAGTGTACCTCCTCGGCTGTAACCATGGCGATGACGTTGACCCCCTGCTCCCAGACCATCTGCCAGAAGTCGGCACAGGTGTTGGCTAGCGGGCCCTGGGTGGCAATGTAGTGCCACTCCTCCCCTCTGATCATCACCTGGGAAAACACACACAAAGAATCAATTAGTGCACACGGAGATCACAAACAGGAATCAGCCTATACGTGGATAAATAAACAAGTTACCAACAACTACAATCTGATGAAATAAAGACTCACATGTAAGCCAGAAATTATGAGTACATACTAAAGAAATATATTAAATGTGAACATCTAACTTAAATACATTCACAGTCATCCTATCCACCACAGGAGGGCAGTATAAACAACGTTTACGTCCACAGTTTGAGTCCTTTTTCTCATTTATAAAACTATCAAGCCCTCTTCTTTAGTTTTCTTCTGCTTTCCCTCATTAATAATCATAAAGCATCACAGAGCACTGAAAAACCTCTCATCTTCAACCCACTCCAGACTTCAGAGTGCCATTACATAACGCGCCGCTAATTCCTCAGGCCACCTTGTGACTGTAAACACTGTATTAAGAGATGGATGGGGGAACAAACAAGGCCTTTTGTTCTGCGGCAGCTACCTTAAATGACAGGGGAAGTAAGAGGGTTACACCGTGATAGGCAGCGACTCAGATCGCACACTCGCGCGCCAGCCTGCAATTAAGCATACACGCGAAATGCAAACTCATGCATACACACACACACACACACACACACACACGAGCTTGTGCGCGCACACTGAGCGCGAATAGAGGGTCTAGTGAGAGCAGCTCAGGTTGACTTAAGAGGGTTTGGAGTTTGGAGCGCATTCTTTGGGAATTCCACAAGCTCTGTGAGCTTTAAGGCCCAAACAGCCTTCAACAGCTGCCTTTCATCCTTTCCTCCGCTGCTTTAGGAATGACCACAACAAAGACTAGCATGTATCAAGTTTATGCTCTTTGTTTTAAATTATGCTGTATGATGTGGGTGTTGCAAAGGACTTTGCAAAGGCTGCAACTGTGATTAAGAGCCATACGCATAAACTTAAATCTTATAAAGCACTTTATGAAATATTCTGTTACTTAATTTGATTGCTTTACCAGTCAGTATCATTCTTCCCCTCTAAATTAGTTCACACCCAATAAACTGACAGATGATCTGTCTGTCTGACACAGTAACATCCACTGCTGTATGATGTTTTCAACCTATAGGTGCCGCTCCATCTGACTCTTTTTTTGGAAAGGTTGTGGCTACAAGCAAAATTCAACTAAATGAAAATGAGTTTGTTAATAAAATGATAACGCACATGAAGCGACTGAAGTGTGACTGAATATATATCATATGCTGTCACAATACTGCCACTGTCCAATAAAAATAACTCTAATTTTGGTGATTTATACATTTTCAGAAACACTGAACCATCAAGCGTTCCTTTTTAGCCCACTGAAGCTAAATAAACCATTTAAAACAGATTTCCTGAAAAATGTATCGTCACAAAGACAAGGAAAAGGCTTTTTTATCTAGCTCAATTCAAGGACAGACGACGAGCTCTGTGAACCGAGCCAGACTGATGCATGCATGTCAGTATCAGATGGCCATTGGTCTGGATTATGCTGTTTTAAATCTAAAACAGGAAAATAGCTTTGATTAGGCCAGTGCACTCACGTAGAAACACGTAAAACAGCCTTGCAAGTGATCGTTTACCAGCTGGGATGGACATGAATAGGAGTCGAGGTTCATCATTAGAACCGTTTAGAAATTAAAATGTGCATATCTACTTTGCCTTACTCCTTTCTGGTTCTAAATGTGTCTCATTCTTTTTACACGTTACACTTCGAGTGTACCTTGATATGCGAGGCATTGATGTAGCCCGTGTTGTTCTCCTTGTTTGGTACAAGCTCGACCCGATTCTCTTCGTACGGAACGACGTCACGGAAACGGTTGCGCTCTGTGTTTTCAGGCAGAGTTGCTGTGGTGAGAACACAATCTGCCCTCTTCTTGGGAACCTGTTCATACTCAGTGAAGACCCGCTCCTCTTCCAGCTTCAACTCCAAGGTCTTACACTGAAAGGACAGGGAGAGAAAGAAAGAGAGAGGGGGGGGTGTTAGTCATTCAGTTCCAAGCAGCACATCATTCAGCGGTTTCTCTTTCAGTCCCCAAAAGGCTTTTAATCGTTTACATTCCACCATACCTAAGAGACTATTCAGCGCAGGAGAATCCAGAAATCTCATTATAATATACGTCCACATTTCTAAACGCTCGTCATCACTCACAGCTGAATACGGACTTCAACATCAAACAACTTAAAGTATGCATAATGCATCGACACAGCTGTAGAAGAGCAGAGTATGCAGTGGTGGTATTTATCCTGGTGGGGGTTCGTGTTTATTAGGCAAGTCATGTTTGAGAGGGCGGCATCTCTGTCTCTGGCCCTCTCTCTTTCTATCACTCTTTCTGTGTGGCTCGCTCGCTTGCTCTCGGGTCACATTCTTAACATACCAACAGGCCTAGAGGCGATAAGCACCATCATGCCACGCGTTCCACAGCCCACTTAGGGCTTGCCCCCGTTAGCTTAGCAACAGTCGGGGGACAAAGGCTGGGTTTCACACCTCTACACTCAAAAAAGGAGCCAACAGACAGTATTTGTGCCATGAAATGCATTAAATAGTGCGATTACCACAGACTGTCAGTTGACGAACCCGTAAGTTAGACATTATAATCGCCCTATCATAGTAAAATGTACTTGTTTTCTCTTGAATAAATAGTCTTAATCCAGGATAGTAGGAGTATAATTGTGCTGTGACCATATTTTCTGTTTTGAAATTGTTCACATACGAGCAGTTATAAATGAAAAGGAAGCTTTTTTAGTATCTGTACCACAAAATTCATGTAAGAATTTAATCAAATAAATCGATCATTTTCACATCAAAATGCATGTGAGAAGATTTGAACAGAGTAAGCAGCAACAAACCCCAATCCTACATCAGCTAGATCTTTCAGAAATACTCCAAGTCAAAGGTAGAAATTCGTAAAAACTCCAATCATACATCAGGAGAGAACATCTTACCCGTTCATCGGTGGCAGCCTTGGCACCATCTTCCGCGGGACTCTCCGGGACAGGCATCCGGGCCACGTAGAGCCCATTGAGGGCGGCCATCATCAGCGGCCTCTTCATGGAGTCCACGGACATCTTCTGTCTTTCCAGCGTCTTCAAGAGAGAGGAAAATCCCGGTGTCATGGTTACAGGTACCGGCAGCATTGCAAAACTGACTGAGCCGCGCTGGCCTCAAAACAGTGAGCGTGCACGTGTGCAGAAGTGTGTGGAAGTGGGCGGGGGAGAATCTGACGTGCGCGTGCATGTGTGTCCCGTTTGCACGGCAAGACCTGGCCATACCAATCCCCTTGTATTCGGTCCAAAGGTGTGAACTAACAAGCCCCGTATGCAAAGCCGATTAAGAGTAGACTTGCAGCTTCTTATCCATCTCACTCGTTTGGATGCTTTCATCCTCGTTGTGTCCTTCCTCACATATTTTTCATTCTTTCAGTCGTTTGTTTATTCCCACCTACCTCTTTGGCCTCCTTTTCCTTACAGAACACGCACTCGCTGTGTCACGCAGTCTTTCTTTTCCTCTCTATAGCACACTAGCCAAACTCTGACCCACATTGCGCGGTCCCTCCTTCCTCCATGGATTACCTCTCCTAATCGCTGATGCTATTAAACCTCCAGGACAGCTCCACCCTTCACCCTTCCTCCTCCTTCATCCCCCAGCGGGACAGTCAAAACAACAGCTTGGGGGTCACTAGGGGTCCCTTCTAGGTATGAGATAAACCAGATGGTTTAAATGACGGATACCAGCTTTGGTGTTTGAGATGAAAGGACCTGTCGCTAAAATAGTATGAATTTTCATTGCCGGCCACTCCGGGTCACACTTAAACAGAGAGGTTTATCGCAAGTGAGGCGATTATATGATTTAACTTACAACTGGATTCTGGTGTTGTGTCAAATGTTTGTGCCTTAACAAGAGAGCCGACCTACACAGAAAACACCCTAACCCCAAGAATAATCTGAGGGATTTATAAAGGTTTTAGCTGCCTGGGGGGACTCAGAGCCTAGTGCTACCCTCTCAGGTGCTGAACCCCGGATTACTGCTAATCAGGAGCTATGAAACTAGCTAGCAAACAACAGGCTGAGATATTTAAAACAGTACCAGTATGGCGGGGTGTGTTTTGTCCAGTACTAGATAACGTGGTGTCTCTCTGTTGAATCTCTTTTAATAATTGAGCTCTTATATATTAATTTAATACTGTAATATTTTCATATGAAAAAGATGCAACTAAATGAATTGTATCAATTAACCTGTTGATTATTTTTACTCAGCTAAATTGTTGGTCAACTAAATATGATCAATTATTAAAGTCTACAAAAATGAGATGACATCTTCAGATTCAACATTGCTGCCGATTGACTAATCAATTTAATCACCTAATTAATGGAGGCACTAAATGACGGCCGTCTTACCCTCTGAGCGATCTCCCGCTCCACGATGCTGTCTTCTAAGGAGAACATCTCCGACACCGGCCTCTCTTTGACGGGCTCCTTCCTCACCCTCTCCTTCACGCTGGTCAGGTCTGGTTCTGAAATGGACGGGCCTAAAACTGCTCCGTTCACCCCACTCTGGTCCCCTCGGGTCAGTGTCCCACCTCCACCACCACCACCACCACCACCACCACCTGCACTACAGCCACCACTTCCACTACCACCACCTCCAGGCCCATTAGGGCTCTGCCCAGTTTTGAGTGCTCGGCCCTGGGCTTGGTTTGAGTCCATTGGTCCCTGGTTGTTCTGGGGTCCTTGATTATGGTTGTGGTGGTGTGTGTGGTTGTGATTGTGGGTGTGGGTGCGAATTTGAGCATTGCTAGGAGGTCTTGGAGGACCAGGGTACTCTGGAGGGGGTTTGTTGGGCAGCTTGGCCAGAGCAGCCTGGAGCTGGGCGCTGATGCTGATGTCCTCATTGAGGCCTGGGATCTGAACATCCAGCTCAGGCCTCTCCTCTTCCTCTTCCTCCTCTTCTTCGCTCTCACTACTGTGTATGACCATCGTAGCATTGGAGAGAGTCTTTTGATGCTGATAGGCCACTGGGCCAGGCTGTGCCACAGATGCCTCAGGAGCTTTCTGGGAAGGTATCTGCTTGGGCAACTCCTGCGACTGCTGAGGTGGAGGTGGAGGCTGCGGCTGGGGTTGTGGCTGAGGAGTTTGGGGCTGAGGAATGGACTGAGGCTGAGGGGGCATCACGTGTTCTCTGAGCGTGTTCCTCCGATGAAGGGGAGCATTCATGCCCTTCATCACCATGCCCTCCATGCCTCCTCCTCCACCTCCTCTCATGCTGCTGATCACCTCCATGCTGTGTCTCTTGCCAAGGGTGGAGCGGTGCTTAGCAGCTGCTATTAATGGTTCACTGACCTCCTGCAGGGACTGGTGCACCACAGCCGAGCTGTCCGGTTGGAAGGTCTTGACTGACAGCTGCACCATGCGGGTAACCAACTCTGGACTGCTGCCCCCGATGCAGCGGTGACGGTGGCTTGCCAGGTCCGGGGTGCTGGTTGCCGGGCGGAAGGAGCTGGAAGGGTAAGGTGGAGGAGGTCGCGACATGTGGTTTCTCAGCATGTTCGCTGTAGCTGCATAGCTTCCCCCATTGTTCCCCTGTTGTTTAGTATTTGCCAGCTCAGGTGTGCTGACAGTGTGAGAAATAGAGCTTCCTACACCTCCAACCCCGCCACTGCCTCCACCTCCATTAACGCAGGGTGAATGACAAGGCCCCTGGTTGCTGGCTGGTCCTCCCTGATGAGGTCCATGTGACACAGGCTTACTGTAACTGATCTGCAAGGGGAACATTCACAGAAAAACAGTGTGAGATGTAGAAAATAACCAAAAAATTAAATCCAAACATAAAGCATCCACCTCTACCTGTGGTGTGTACTGTCCCGGGCTGGGCCCCAGGCCATGATAAGGGCTCCTCTCCCTCATCTCGGGCTGGCTGTACACCAAGGGCACAGGCTGTCGATAAGCACACGCATTACTGATGTTCAGACTGCGCAACGATTGGCTGTGGTGGTCATGGTGAGCAGGGAGCATGCTCCGCTTCTGCCTCATGACAGCATCATACTCAGGCGTGGGCCGGTAGGACGGAGCGATGATGGCGCTGTGGCGGTGGCTGGGGATGTAGTCAGGGCGCATGAGCTCACTGCCAGGGATGCTGAGGTTGGAGGACATGGGCGAGGGCGGGACGAAAGTCTGGGAATGATTGAGGGAGCTCAGGCTGGGGCTGCTGTACATGCTCCCATTGGGCACAGTACCATTACGGAAAGGAAAGTCCACCGGGCAGCGGTCCAGACTGGACTCTGAGTTAAAGTACTGGTCGTCATGGAAGATACTGTCTGAAGATTGAAAAAGGATAGAAAAAGATGATGCAATGATGCAACAAAAGGTGCTCATTTTTACTGTGATGTGGTTGGCGGAGTGTAGAGTGGCCGCCCCATATGCGAAAGCTTGCTGCGGAGGCACGGGTTCAAATCCCAATGTCTTTCCCAATCTCTCTCACCACATTTCCTGTCACTCTTCAGCTGTCTCTATCAAGAATAAAGCCAAAAAATAATCTTAAGATTGGTGGAGTGATATGAAGTTAAACTTTGGTGTGATGTATCATATTGTTGGTCAGTGGTACTAATGTGGAAACTAATGCTAAGAGTCACCAGTATTACAATTGCACAGGTCTGGTTGCACTGCAGTACCAACCACCACAGAAAAAATCCTGCAAATGTCCTCTCAGTAGTAGTAGTAGTAGTAGTAGTAGTAGTACCAACTTGGAACAGCATACATTTGGAATATTTTCTTCCCACCATAATGAAGGGGACAGCGGTATGCATGGCATGTTATTCCTCTTTATTCAACAAACAGAGCGTTCTCTCGTGTGAAACTATCTCAAGCCCACGAGCAGGCAGACATACAAAATCTCCATCCACACAAACGGAGTGTGCTGCCTGAGGTCACACTACAGAATGATCTCACACCCACGCATAGTAGCACACCCAAAATGTTTTTTCCACTCGCTCCGTTTTACTGTCGTGGCGAGGCGAGTGAAGCTCTTTTGGATTATAAGGCGGACCGAGTGTGTGAACAAGTCAATGAAAGAGTCGAGCGCACAAATGAGGTCACCGCTCGGCACCCCAAACGTTGGGCTCTAATTGGCTGGGAGATTGTTAAAATACAAAGCGGGCAGTGAGTCACACGCCTGATGGGAAAGACACAATTAGCTCCATTCAAATGCTTCTTATTATTATCAGGGTGGCTGAAATCTTAAATCTCGCTGTGGTCAAAGCAGTGAGGCTGGAAGGGTTGAAACTTACTCTGAATGTGTTTGTGTGTATTTTTACCTTGAGAGCTCTGTGTGTCCTGGTAATGCTCTCCATACTGAGAATGCATTGACTGGAAGTTACAGGACTGAGGGCGCGGCTGAATGAAGAAACACAATTAAGAAGATGCATTTAATTGTCATAAGTTATGCACTTTATCATGATCTGCAAATAATGAAACAAAATTAAAATTCCAGACTGCAATCCTTCACAATTCTTTGCATTTCAAAGTAAAACCATTGCTTCACTTTCTTTCTGTCTTACATATCAATTCAATTTTGTATAATAATATCCATATAAAGGTGTAGAAGGATAGTAAGCGGTATAAATAATAGTTTTATACAAGTAAATTAGCATGTAAGCAAGTAAAACGTAATATTAATGCAAATAAGTTATAATAGTTATGGTACAACAGGTGACTGTGACCGACTCAGATCTACTTTATGGCCTGGAGCTGTCAAACACCAATGCCTGCGGTTCCCCATACAGACATCTGAGCACTCCAGTGAACTGACTGAACAGCTATTGTGCCACATTTAGCCAAGCCATTGTCTGGCCAGCAGGGAGGGAGACGCACAAATCACTGCCTTCATTGTCGCACCGGAAATCAGACCAAGCAACACCCTTGCAAACTTTCCAACAACACCCACCACACCACCAACGCATGTTAAAACCAAGGCTCCATGGCACAATTAAGAGCTGGCCTGAGTGGGAGAGCGGGGTCAAATCTCTAACCACGGCCGTTTCTGGCTTCCCTACCGAATTCTCCCTCTGTCTCCTGGTTTCTTCTTCTTTATAAGAGGCAGTAATACACAAGATCGTGTAAAAACCACTGAGCAATATTAGACTGAACAAAAGCAAGCAAATGCTACTGATGGTACCAGAGATGGGCGGTGGTTCCAGGTGGGTCTCCTCCTGATCGGTGCAGGTGAGTGAGTGGGCCTAAAGAGAAAGAAGAGCATGAGGTGGCAGCACAGGAGGCTGGGCCATGAACTCTGTATCACCATTTCAAGATCAACGTTCATTTTTTTTTAACATAACCTTCGAAAAGGTCGGTAAACTCTATTTAAAAACTTAAACGACAGATAAAACTGGTGTTTTAACGGCCTTCAGCCGGCCTCCAGACTCACTCCGCACAGATCTTGTTCTGTTTGTAGAATTTGTGTCTGGCCGTGAAAAGACGAGCGATGTACTTGGCCATTTCCATATCCTCCTGCAGACACAAACACAGAGAGAAAAAAACATTGGTACTTCAAATTAACGCGGTCGTATTTATAGAAAAATCAAGAAGGAATTTGCCCCGTTGTTTGTCTTCGTGCAGAGATATGCGGGAATGTGTTTGTGCAGGTTTTTGTTTAACTTCCCACTCGAAACCTTGTACGTGTATGTGTGTGTGTGTGCGTTTGTGTCTGTGTGTGTGTGCTGAGACCACCTGCAGACACAACACTCACCATGTGAAAAATGATGGTGTCGTCTCTGCTCGTTATCTCCACTGTGATGGCTGACTTGTTGTGTGCTATGGTGCCGATGTCCTTCCACCTGTCACACGGAAACACGCGTACACAAATGAAGGCACGGGGGTTATTTTTCCCACACAAGATTCACAATATTTTCTCACATTTGTATCATTCTCACTTGCATGCATGCTACACAAAAGATTCGAGGGGGGGTGCATCTTACTTGTGGAGCATGATAGATCTGCCATTTCTGTGTTTGACAAACACCCCAATGAAGGACACACCAATGAAAATATCGTTGGTGTAGTTGTCCTGCGAAAGAAGAATTAATATTATATGTAAAATCTTCTCATACTATCTTAAATAGAGGTGTGTGTGTGTGTGTATAATTCATCTACCTTAGCAGGAAAGCTCTCCTGGCCAAAGCCGTCTAGTTTCTCCACCTCCTTGATGTACAGCAGCTCTGCTTCAGCGGTCTGCATTCGACTGGAAGGTGCAGAAAGAGTATTGGGTATGAGGTATCTCACTGTCTCTTTTTCACACATGCACACACACGTGTAAAACTGTTTAAAACAAGGCTGACAGTACCAGTGACTCTTGTGCTCCTCAGCGACTTTCTGGGTCCAGTCCTCCAGCACCTCCTCTCCATTAGGCCAGTTCTGAGAGTAAAAAAGGAGGTGGAGGAGAATGTGATGGAGGATTAATGACAGAGCGATGGCAAACACTTACTCTTTCTCCAACACGCTGTCAAACAGTATCACAGCTGACCCGGAGTGTCACACACACGCACACACACTTGAGCGTTTCGTTAATGTGATACAGTTCGTACTCTTGCTCGTTCTTTTTCTGTTTTCTGTCTGTCAATCAGGTATGCGGAGGGAGGAGGTACACAGGTAACGCAAGAATGTGCGCCTTCAGGCAACACACAGAGACTCACACACACACACACACACACACACACACACACACACACACACACATATTTGAACAGTGAAGGTTTGAGGACTTACCACCGGGAAGAGCACATACTCCCTGAGGAAGTCCTGAGACATGAACTGAGTGAAGTCTCCAAAGTCAGCTAGAAAACACAGAAATGCATAACCTTCAACAACTTCATGCTTACGAATTTAACATTTACAGTGGCATTACATGTGACGTAGTGTTTTTAGGTGTCAAAACTGACATTCACAGTCCAGATGGGACGAACGGACAATGCGTTTGTTAGTTGATATGAAAAGGTTTAGGTACAATAAGGGAAAACCAGATTCATTGCTGGAGGAATCTGTATGCCAAAGATGCTCACACAATAACATGTCTGGATAACTACAGTCTTTCCATTTAACACGTTTTACCATAAAATTGTAAAATGTGCCTGTATTGTTGAACTGTTGAGCACTAATAACTAACTAATTAGTGTACCTACACAGGAATGTCTGCACCTTACTGTTAAATGTCACAGAAATAAATGTCTACAGCACACCTGCACACCATCTCCATGTTGAGGCCTCCCGATAGGGCCTCTGAGAGCATACTTAGTGCCGTTCTGCTGTCTGGAAAGGAAGTGCAGCGCAGGATCCTCGTCTCCCGTCAGATAAGGGTCTTCCTGATGCTACTAAGGCTAACCTTGGAACTAGCGATAAGCTAACTGTCTGTTTACATTCCCCCCTGAGACAGAGACAGCACCCAGTAACAAGACCGAGGAGATGGAGTGAGGTTGTGTGTGTGTGTGTGTAAGACTGATACCATAGGAACTCAAGTGGACTGGGCTCTCCCAGTGGTATGCAGCCATATTAGGTAGTGAAGTCAAGATGACCTGAGAAAGTGTGAGTTTGTGCTCACTCTTTCTCTCTCTTGTGCTCGCCTGTATCCATCTGGTCGATTATTCACATGGGATGTTTGTGCATGCATGTGTCTGTGTGTGTGTGTGTGTGTTACCTTGTACTGCTAGGCCAGCTAGTCTGATGCCCTGCTCTACTGTGCAGTGGAGACGTCCGTCCAACACCTCCTTCTTCACCTGCAGGTAATACTGATACCTGAAAAGGACAAAATAAGGAAGGGATGGAGAAAGAAACCGTCATTCTTTGATATTAAGAGTGGCACTGCTGTTGGAAACTAAGAGATTAATATATCTAGCCGCACTAGCGACTAGCAGGCTCTAGGGATGGAAATATTTGTCCATAAGTTGGTTGGCCCAGACTGAAATATCTCAACAATTATTGGATGTAATTTTGTGTAGACATTTGTGGTGTCCAGGGTATGGAGGTTATTTTTTTTCCCTCTAGCACCACCTTGAAGTCAACATTTTTGTTCCTCAGTAAATAGCCTCAACTATTTGGAGGCATTTGCTGTGCTGTTTGGTGCAGACATGCATGTCCCCCTCTGGATTAATTGTAGGTCAGGTCAAAATTGCACAGCACAGCCTTTCTACCAGTCAAACAGTGCAAAAAGGAATCCGACTAAGTGGGTGGTAGCATATTAGCTTTCAGAAATTTCACCAGAATTTTGTTGGTGGTTAATGTTATTTTTCCAACTAGCCACACTGTCTCTGAACACCACTTCGAGTCGGAAAACATGAAGGGTTTCAGTTTCGACACGTTTCTCCAAAGAAAGCAAGAAGAGCCGCGCTCACGGCGTTGCACTTTAGCAACCGAAAGGATTGCAAACATCCACCGAGACACCACAGAGAGACGTATTCTTCTTGCTTCTGGTTTGTGCAACAGAAAGTATGCGTCAAGACAGTATTGGCAACGGCATTAGCTGGTTAAAACAAGAGAAGGAACCTTGAAGCCAGAGAAGGCTGTTGCAGAATCCAAGTGAGGAATGAGTGAATCACCTCTGTTTCAAATACCAAGTGACTCATTTCTGACTTTAGAGGAATGCCAAATGTATACCAGTAGGGGCCAAACATTATGGGTTATAGGTCTGTAAATCTTCAGCTTAACATGGAGCTGACGCTAATAAGTTTAATCTGAAGTAACACAAGCTGGACAAAAAGAGGAGAATTATGATGGCTGTGTGGATGTGAGGCAAACTTGTGACTGCACTGTGGTTTTAGGCAGTTGCGGTTTTGCCAAATGTAAGCTGATATGATGACACTGCTTCACATAACGTGGTAAAAGTCCACCCCCCCCCCCCACCCCAAAAAAAAACAACAAAACAAAACAAGAGAAGCCGAAATACACTGAGCTCTTTAAGTTTCCTGAGCTCCTTTTGTCCACTTTTAGCTGTGGTCCAACTGGATGTTTGTCTTTTGAAGAATGGAGTGGCCACACAGGAGGAAAAAGAGAGAAAAAGAGAGAGAGAGAGAGAGAGAGAGAGAGAGAGAGAGAGAGAGAGAACTGTCAGGGTGACCGGACTCGGCTGCATAAAAACTCGCAATGCCGTTTCCTGTTTGTTGCCATGGTGACCTGCGAGAGCTGAGAGGAGTCTTTCCAATGTGGGCTGCTGTGAGACACCTTTTTCTGATGTGCACACACACACACACACACACACACACACACACACAGGAAAGGGCCCTGAGTGGAAGCATACATCTGACAGTCTATGCCAGAGTAGACAAATGTCTATGTGGAAACCGCTGAGCGATACATGCTTAGTCACTCAGTTGATTCTTTAATTGCTTTCGTTCCCGCCTTGATCTCTGAATTCACCCTCACAGTTTCAGCTCCTTTGCCTCCACTCATCTTTCATATTCTTCGCATTCTCTCCCCCCACTTCTTCTTCTTCTTCTTCTTCTTGTCGTCCTTTTCTTTTTTGAGCTCCACTCAGCATACTCCCGGGCCTATAATCTGACCCCGCCCTCCTCCCTCACCCTGTCATTACACCCGTTGGCTAAGCTGCCATTCCGTTCCCGTGGCAACCCTCTAATTAGCCAACCCCAACCGCCGTGGCTGCATCGGAGGAGGAGGTGGTGGAGGAGGGGGAGGAGCTTGATGCGGTCCGGGGGGGAGGAGCCTCGCGGGACAGAAAACCCTTCAAATGATTGTGGACTTTGTTTTTACAGACTCTCCATGTTTTCCCAGCGCTCTCCGTATGGGGTCTCTGGGAAATGTTGAGGTTGACAGTGGTTGGTTCTCATTCTGAGGTTCAATGGTAACACGATGGTGTTTATACATACATGCGAGGCCAGCGGTGGAGAGGCGGACAGTAAACTGTTGAAATAACTATGAACAAGTGAAAGCATGACAGCGAGAGGCCGTGAAGGGAAGTCTCGGAGCGAGCCGCACAGCATCTCCTCACACAACAGTGATTCAAAACCTTGATCCTTAAAACAAATCTTTGTCTGCTAGTGAACGCTGTACACAAGCTGCATATGACTGCAGGTTGTGACCAGTTCAACCAAAAGGTGATTATTAGATCTCAGTTTGTTTTATTTGAACACCTTTCAGGCCCAATGAGGTAAAATTATCCAAAACCTGCCAAAATTAAACAAAAATTTGAAACCCAATGAACACATTTCATTCAAGTGTTGAAGAGCACTATATAATAAGGTGCGTTAATACAGGGAAATACTTGAAACAACACTTGATTCTGTTGCCATTTATCTGGTTTATTGGCAAGATAAATGATCAAATTTACTATTTAAGAAAATCTCTAAATTAAATGAATATGGTACAGGGCTGTTGATTTTATCGGTTGAGCTTCTGGTTAGATGCCATTATTAGCTGTAGCACCTGTCAGTTCACAGACTGCAAAATGAGGAAGTTCTTCAGATCATTGGGAGATTCATAGTGTTGGTAAAATTTTAAGTTATTTAATACACAATTGCTTCAGAAACAGTGCCCCCTTTTCTCTGTATGATCTACAGAACACAATGTCAACAGCTTTTATGGGACTATTTCATCCGCGGGGAGCAGTTACACTGAAAACTGTCACACTGAGGTCTGTAGAGTATCCAGAGCAATGCTGTTTCTGGAAAGACAGATTTCCATAAGCCATTTTCAGTGCTGCGAGCACCACAAATGAAATTCCATTTGCCTTAATTGTATTAGGATGGGAAACCTCCAACATGTGTTCTTGCAATCTGGGTGAATCCATCCCAAGTTAAAGTAAATAAAATATTATGAAGTGAAAACGCTCACATGTTTACATATTTACAGTGCATTCGTGTCGTTACTCGTGTGTAAGACGTCATTGTGGCGGCACACACCTGGCGCGTATGTCAGAATGACATCACTGCACTGTAATAACAGGTGAACATGCATACTTAGACGTGAGGTAGAGCTTTCCTCACTAAGAGTTACTTGTGACTTCCACCATGGCAGAGTGCTCTGCTGGCACTCCAGGCAGCCACACAGGCACAAAGAGCCCTTTATATGCCCACGCATGTTCAAGCCTCGCTCAAGACATGCTGCCAGATGTCCAAGCAGCCTGGACAACAAGCCCGCGAGCATATGTGCATGCATGCATGAATGTGTGTGTGTGTGTGCGTGCGTACATATGTCTCCCCTACCCCCCCTCCACCTCTGCAGTGGTATGACCCTGACCACCCCCTCAACCCTGGATGGGTCCAGACGGCTTGTGTGGGAGGTCACTTCACTTTGAAATGTGTTGAATCAGCAAGGGGGCACAACAGAGTACAGCTGTGTGTGTGCGTGTGCATGTGTGTGTGTGTGTGTTAGCGATAACTAGCTGAACAAAGCTAGGATTTCAAGGCTGTTGGTGCTGTTAGCCTTGGGGGCTGTTGGGGGCCAGCTGGCCTCGCTCCGGTCAACAGCTCTCTGTTTAGGTTCCACACTTTCTCTCTCTCTGCTCCACACTTCATATCAGCGAGGAGACAGACGGCTTTAACCACACACACCTTCTGCAAGATGTGTGTTTTCCAGGAAGAGAAAGAGGTGGTGCGAGATATCTAGTTACAAGTGAGTAATATATAGTAGGTAGTTTGGGATTAGTGCAAGAAGCTGTTAAGGGGTTGAACACACACACACTGTCTCTTCACAAATAAAACGAGGTATTCGCCGACAACAAAACGCTCTAAAACACTTTGGTTATAGCCAGTAATGTGAGTAAGGCATTACTTTGATTTATCTGTTTACATGGGCAGCCAAAAAGGACCATTCTGACTAATAATCCTGCAGTGTTCGGCTTCAAACCAAATCTTTTTGCTACTGTGGTTTCTCCTTGTGGCCATCTTGGTGTGAACGCTGCTCTGTGGAATTGTTGTTTTGTTTTTATTAGCTTCAACAAACCGTGGAGCATGTACAAGATGTTTTTTTTTTTTTTTTTTTTTTGCCAAAATTGGCGAGGATCGCTATATCAAACGCAGAGAGTATGTTTGTGTTGAGTGTTCGGAGATGACGAAACACGGAAAGAGTCTTGACTATGGCATGCAAAATGTTCCAATACGTGGTTTTAAAAAGAGTTTTTACAATTACATAATCTGTGTAAATGGCATCTTACAGCAATAACTTATAACTTAAAAATAACAAAGGAATGTTTACACAGGCTCCACCTATCTTGCATTACTGCTTTAATTGCTTCATAATTTAATTATTAGTGTGAATATGCACACACAGAGACACACACATGTGCATGCATACTTTAGCCTCCTGCTCTGGGTAATTTTCACAGCTGCATGGAGGGAGGAAGAGCGAGGGAAGGAGAAACA
The DNA here is from genome assembly GCA_023373845.1 of Nibea coibor. Taxonomy (NCBI): domain Eukaryota; kingdom Metazoa; phylum Chordata; class Actinopteri; family Sciaenidae; genus Nibea; species Nibea coibor. The sequence continues at coordinate 11,993,134 of CM041730.1, forward strand.
GATGAATGGATGGACGGGAAGAGAGGGAGATCAAGTATCAGGTTACACATCAGTCAAACGCTGAACTTCAAAGCCCTGACCACATTATAAAACTCACATTACTTTGTCAGTAAATCTTATTTACTCAGACGAGACAGAGTCAACACTCCGTGTCTCTTAAAAACATTGCAATCTGTTCTTCCTCTCTCGCAGGCTGAATCCCGCTGCTGAAATGAACAGAGAATTTCAGAAAAATGACCCGCATCTCAAATTTAACTGCATATATTTTAAGGTCACGCAGTTGGATGTAATATTCTAAAATTTAAAAGCAGCCTTCCTCCCCCCAAAAAAAGTACAACAGTAAATCAAAGCACCCAAAACCAGATCCACTCGCTCCTACTCTGTTTTTACACACGAGCACAAACTATGTGTGTCTATGCGGACACATAAATATGTATATGTTCCAGCGAAAGCACACGCAGGCTTGCGAGCTAAAACCACATAAATAACAAGGTACAAACCCAAAAGCCGAAGGCTTGCCGCCAAGCTTTTACTTTCTCTGTCCCCACTTGTCTTCCTCTTTGCCTCTGTCATTCTTTTAAATCCTGCCCTTCCCCCTCCATCATCAGACCAGGTGTGGAGGAAAAAAAACACACAACAAAGACTTTTTTCTTCTCACTGGATCGACTCAAATCAAGTGTAAGTCAATAAATTATTGACATTTTTAAAAAAAAGAGGGCTGTAATCGTTCATGCTCACACTGATTGATGGAGACCTCAAAGGAAAGTGCAGACAGTCGTAAGAACGAAACATGCGTTTAAACGTTTGGTAAACCCTTGATTAAGTCTTGGTCATAAAAAAAAAATGTGTTTTGAAGTTGGCAAAAAAAAAAAAGTTGTGAAGATTGTTTTCAGCTCGACGGGAAAAGAAAAAAAAAGAAAGATGGGACGGGGCTTTTAGAAAAGCTCGCCTGGAGGAGCGCGTATGTTCTTACAATGTGCCGTATTGTGACTAACTCTTCTGACAGGGCTGCAGCTGGCTTCTGAGGGGATTCTTGGGGGAGTGTGCGAGGTGTGCGAGGTGAGAGTGTGTGTGTGTGTGTGTGTGTGTGAGCATGTGTGTGTGTGTGTGTGTGTTTTGTAAACCAGACATCCCCCCCGCCCCCTTTTACCCCCAGCACTTCTGCTGGGAGGAATGTGTGGTCCGCCTCCTACGCTGGATGGCTTTGCCAACATTCCTGGCTGAACAGAAAAGGAGAAAGAGGGGGGAGAGAGAGAAAAAAAAGGAGGACGAAGGGACCGAGAGAAAGAGATTAAAAATGTAGGACTAGAGTGATGTGGAGATCTGCTCTTGATAAAAAAAGGAGTAGGGGTGACACTATGTACAGGAATTGTCAGAGAAAGAGAGAGAGGCTCGATAAAAAGAGGCGGCCATTGTTCCCTAAATTGCCCCTCAGGCCCCCCATCATAACCCCTTCAACCCCATAACCCCCATACATACACACACACACACACACACACACACACCATAAAAGCCTGCAGGGGTTTCCTGGAATACCATCCCTTCACCAGAGCAGCTCCTGCACCACACACACACACACACACACAGCGAGTGTATCAGGCCGATCAGTGATACATGATGATTTCATTGTTTTAGATGTCTAATCCTGCCTCACCAAAAATTCCCAGGAAATTCAACATCATAAATGGTTCACACACACACACACACACACACACAAACACACACACCCACATGCCTACACGTACACACACACACACACCTTAAAACTTAACTCGAGCATCACAGCGTCAAGCTGTGACCTGCAATCGACCTTTCCCACATCCAGCGAAGCAGAAGCCGCAAATTCACCAGCTCAGTGCGAGGCAGACCTGCCGTGAGTGCGTGTGTGTGTGTGTGTGTGTGAGAAGGAATCTGAGATGTCAGACTGTCCACTACACAGTGACCCCTGAATGCCCTTTTCACAGCTAGCTGAAGGTGCTCATTCACACACTCTCTCGCACATGCACATGTACGCACACACACACACACTGCGCTGTTAGGCGAAAATGGCGACTGTTTATGATGCAAAGATACAGGATTGAGTGACTGGTAATGTATCGGCTTTCAGGTTCATCGCTGGTAGTTTTCTGGGGGAAATTTTTGTGTGATCAACAGCGCAGCAGAGAAAAACACTGTGTCTATAAGAGTTTATTTCAACCAAAACAAAGTAGATGATTGTTGAGACACTGGAAAGACCAACCAAGATGTTTTTTTGCGAGTTTTAGTTTGTATCAGTTGCGTTTGAATGAAGTGTGTTTTACAATGAGTTAACAAGGCGATTAAGCTAAAGAAAAAAAAACTTGAATTCAGAAGGTGCACAGTGTTATTTACAGCTGGGACATGTTGGCTTTGGCTACGTGGAAACATGTGAAAGGTGCATTTAAACTATTCGACATAATTCAAACTGTCAGATTATCTATTAAAGTAAATAACAAGAAAGATGTTACATTTGGAGACTTGCCGTGTTTGGCTTTTTTGCAGACAGACTAACGAGTTTATCACATGACGGTGACTATTTTTGATGCGCAGTCAGTCACGTAGAAGAAGATGGTGCACTGTGGCTTCGCATGTGAGAGTCTGACGTGATTCTTTACCTGGTGGCTTCTTGCTCCAGTCGGGAAACACTGGGCACGTAGAACATGACTCCAAAGAAGAGAAGTGGCTCGTTGCCAAACTTGTCCAGCTGCTTCTTGAGGGGTTTCTCCAGCTCCACCCAGCGATGGGCCGGGGTCTTCCCTTGGAACCACAGCCCAAAGTAATGGGTCTGGAACCGGGGGAGAGAGACGGTGAAAGGGTCAGTGTGGAGCATGAGGTCAAGGGATGGAGAGGAAGGGAGAGGAAGCAGGACAAAGTAAAGGAAAGAGAAGAGTGGAGGAAGTACAAGATGAGTTGTGTAAGCTGGATGAAGAGAGAGAGAGAGGGGGGGGGGGGGATAACATGACTCTGACAGCCTGGAGGGTGATGGAGGAAACGGTGCTAAATGGAAGAGACGAAATATTAGGAAGGGAAATGGGGGTTTGTTGGGATTGGTTTAGGAGGGAGATTGTAAATTAGTTGAGAAATGCTTTGGGGACAACTGAGGAGAGCAGAGAGAAGATTAATACGCAGATTAAATACAACAAGCGCATATTTCTCCTTCAAATCTGATCAAACCTTTGACGTCAGCAGCGTAACTCTATTAAACATACATAATAAACCAGACCCGCTGCCAGTTAAGATTGTCCTGGGAGAAAAGAAATAGGCAATGATCCTATCTGGCTAAATCAAAATGAAAACTCAGTCTCTTGCCCATTATTTTATCTGGAGATTCATATGCTATTTGAAAATGAAACACAATCCAGCTGTGCAAACAGAAAAAGCAGCATTCAGAAATAACGACAAAGGGGTCTTTTTTTTTTTTTTTTTCTCCCAAGTGATGTGATCAACTCATTAAAGCTGGCGAACTTTCATCTGAAACATGTGCTCCAGACAAGAGTGAGTGGTTAAGCAGATGAGCTCGGTCGCGCAGCAGACCAGTTTAAGACGGCAAAACTCAGCCGTTATCTCAACTTTGAACATTTCTTCGGGATGGCTTCTTGACATCTGACGTTTCTTATGTGCCTGACACGTGTGATAAATCCTATAGAAGTTCTGGGGCAGGTTTCAACCTGCTGCAATTTGCAGATAATTTCCTGTCACGTTTGGCTAATGAAAACAAACACTGCCCCGCGAGGCACCAATGGAGGAGAGTGTCATTTGTGAGACATGACACAATCTGCGTGTACGCAGCGCTGACAAATGGCGGACAAACGAAGCGGGCTCCTGACCCGCATCAGTCTAAATAAAGATCCCACCAGGTTCCTCTCAGTCTTGACCCCCGTTTGAGTGATGCAATTCGGAAAAACACACTGACGTTTCGTGCGTGTGTCATTCATATCACAACAGGTAAGCACACCTGTTTCCTCTGCGTGGCTCGACTCTGCTGTAATGACGTCGTAAAGCCGCAGCTGCAAACTCTCCTTCCTCACGTGCAAACGCACTCTTAAGGCCTCAGGTACAGCAGTAAAGATGAAGACAGCACATCCAGACGGACACGCACATACACACCGGGTCCTGAGATAGCGTGCATGCACGGGGGGGCAGACTGCGGCTGAAGCTCAGGCGTCACACCACCTTATTTATAACATCGCTGACACCTGGCAAATACCACAACACTATGCGAGTACGCACGAGTACACCAGCCCTCTCTCTCTCTCTCACTTTGTCAGCAGCTCCAGCGGGCGCGCACACACACACACACACACAGTCCAACACACGTATTCATCAAACTCAATCAGTTGTCAGCCAAACAGACGCATTCTTTCTCTGATCTGTGAACAGGCCGCCCTGTCACACACAAAACAGCTCCACATTGCAAACAATGTCGGTCACAAGGGAAGAGGGTGGATGAAGGGAAATGTAACAAAAATTGGGGAGAAGAAGAAGAAGAAGAAGAAAAAGAAGAAGAAGAAGAAGAAGAAGAAGAAGAAGAAGAGGAGGGACAACGCAGAGAGAAAGTGTGGACAGGAGGGGTGGAGCGGGTCGGGGGCTGTATCTCTTTCTTCTGCCGTGAAAAGAGGACAGAGGTAGCCACGCTTCGTTAGAGACAGACAAGGACCCTGCAGGAGAGAGACAGCAGAGGGCAGGGAGACACGCACAGGGTGTGGGGAGAGACACGTGGCGATCACACACTCGCGCATGCACACACACACACACGCAATCTGATGATGCATTCATAAAAGTGCGCGAGTCTACGTTGTAGCTGCTCTTTCTGTGTATGCTTGAGTAGATGAAAGAACGAAGATGAACTGTCAGTTATCAGACAGCGTTAGTGTTGCACAACAAAAGGATAACAATCTGGCAATACTGGTGTTCAACTGATCAACTGATTTTCCAGAACAATGTGTCAAAATATTGTGATATAAATGTGCATATAAAGTGATTTCTATAGTGCCAACCTATACTAGTGCTAATATTGAGGCGTGAAAACTGATGAGAGCTAATTTTATCTCGATATCAATACCTATACGATTACATGACTAGGATTTTATGCCCTCAGAATGACACAAGTTCAGTTTTGCTCAGAAAAAGCATTAAAACTTGTCATTAAAACTTTGATGTATGCATCTGCAACATTAAAAGTTTGAAGTTTTCTTGCTACATGTTCAAATCAAGAAAAGAACATGTAAATAAAGCTACAAAACATGAGAGAAAAAATGCACATGATTTTTTTTGGTGAGATTGAGGTCAAACCTCCAAAAAGCCAAGTCTCAGCTGACACGAGTCGAGAGCGAGCATGTACTCGAGTCACAAAATAAAGACTTCTATTCACCTCTCGTAGCTCCAGCCTTTGGGCCACCGCCTCCAGACATTCCTGTCCCGTACTCTCCACCGACAGAGTGCATTCGATCGCATTGCTGTCCAACAGACGAATCCGTGTCACAAAGTAGTTCTTGCTCAGGACGTTGTAGCGCCGCGTACGCCGCAGCTTCAGCCGGAAGGGCATGGCTGGCCGGGGGGTCAGGAGTGAGTCGAAAGGTCAAAAGTCAGTTGGGAGCAAGCAAGCGGAGAGAGGAGAGGTGGGCGGGCTCTATGACCTGGCCGCTGCCCTCCTCACTCTCGCACGACGCCGGCCACACCACCGGGTGGAAAGATGCACCCTGGCAAGGCGCTGGCCCATTCCCAAAGATGTCTGGAGAGGAGGAGGAGGACGATGAGGAGGAGAAGGGTGAACGGGGGTGCTGTAGGGAGACATGAAAAAGAAGAGGGTTGGTCAATAACAAGAAACTCTTGAGAAATATTTACAGAGAGGATTTGCGGAATTCCTTTTCAAACTTTTGAAGCCGCAGGAATGCAAAAACTACATGGTGCTCCTACAAACAGTAAACATTCGTCCTATGAAACACTCCCACGCCATATTTCCCCGTATTATCAGCCTCCCAGAAACAAAAAAACAGATGAGCCAAGCAGAATCACCAGCGATAACAGCAGCGGTGCTACGACGTTAGGAATCGCACGGTAGCACGGCTTTATCCTATAGTTATGGCAGCTGCGCTTTCTCCAGTCCCGTGAGGCCCAGCGTCGGGCAGAGCTGGGAGACAGAGGCAGAGATGTAAAGGCTACGGCTGAATGGACATCAAACAGCCGAGCGCAGACATCCATCTGAGGCCGGCAGCTGGCTTTGAGGAACTAATGGAGCTTCTAAGTCTCATATCTGGCTGTGTGGGAGGCCTTTCCTTTCCTTTTTATCTCCCCTCTCCCTCGTTCTCTCTCTCTCTCTCTCTCTGCCCGGCTGCTGTACAGTGCCAGACATTGTAGCGTACAGTGTAGTGGCGTGTTAAGATCACACACATGCGGCGGTGGCACATGTGCTTCCACAGACTGACTTTTTTTTTATCAGCTATGGCCACAAAACAGAAAACATGAATCTTCATGTTGTCAATAAGAAACTCATAAAACTGCATCACTGTGAGGAAGACAAGCAAACACACACACACACACACACACACATTTGTGGTTTCAAGGTTGAGACGGATCTTTGGGGAACAAATCTTTGAGTTAGTCATCATTCTTAGCTTTCATGTCTGTGACGAGAAAAGAGCTTTGAAGTAGCGCACAGCACACGCAAAGTGTGTTTACTTAAATACATTATATACATACTGTGTATTCACACCGTGCTGTATGCAACAGTGGGAGGCAAAGCCACGAAGAAACGCAGCTTTAACTTGGGCGATGTAGTCACACACTGATTTCTTTTATAGGATAATGCCGGTGTTGTCAACAGGTATTAATTCAAATAGCTAACAGCAGTGTCATTTCAAGGGTGGTGGCCACTTTGCAGCCTTGTTAGACTGGAACCAGACCACAAAAAAAAAAAAAACGCTCCACACCTTCAAAACAGGGGAAGTAACAACCTCTCCTCCACACAAAACACTGACAAAGCTGGCATTTCAAACACTGCGTGCGTGAAGACGGAGAGTTGAGCTAATTAAGATTTAAAGACTGGATGTAAAAACGCGCAAACAGAAGAATTATGAGACCAAAATACATGCATGCGATCAGGAGAGGAGAGGTAGGAGGAGGAGGAGGAAGAGCGGAGAGGGAGAGGGAGAGAGGAGGAGGAGTAAAAAGATGGAGTGGATGTGTTGCTTCTTGTCCCGGGCTCTGGCAATGTGCTGTTGATAGTCAGCTTGGACCCCGGCCCAGATTCCTCTTTACCCTGACTGGAAAAACAGAGCACACCTGACACAAGTATGCACCACAAGGAAGGAAAGTGTGTGTGTGTGCGCGTGCCCGTGTGTGTGTGTGTGTGTGAGACAAGGCTGAGTGAGCAGGAGAGAAAGACATAAGTGGGAAGGGAGTCTTGAATGAGAGAGGCAGGGAAGCTACAAACTGCTGACTTATAGCTGTGTTGTTTAGCACGAACTGAATCACCCTCGCTTCACGCTCGTCTTTTGTAACAGCCGTGCCTCCCTGGGAGCCGTAACACATTCCTTACCCCTGAATCCATCTGAGGCAGCTCACTATAGTTTGGCATCATCGTTTTTTTATTGCCAACATGCACACGCACCGAGCGAGTGAATAACTGGGCTACAATGGGTGAGTAAATCAGCTTTGCTTTGAGGATACGCGGTCGCTGTGACCCGAGCTGTCACCCGACCTGAACCGCAGCCCCTCTGACCCCTCCCGCTTCCCCTGACTCGAGCTTAGGGGAAGTGACATCACAGGCTGACGGTAAAACCTTCCCCAGAATGCCTCAAGAAATATTCCCGAGCACACAAGGCCGTGCAAGATCACCGTCAACAAGTATACAGATAAACACGCAAAGACACAAATAAAGACGCATACTTTCACTGTGTAGTGTACAAACATAGACATGCATGAACAGGGAACACCACAAACACACATAGGATCTCACACACACACACACCAGGTTCTTCAGAGGTTAGCCAAAGGACCAGACAGCAGTTAGTGCAACTCTAAACTAGTAATCAGTGGCATGGTTGGGAGTGTGTGGTTGAGTAAAGCCAGACAGACAGACAGACAGACAATAGCTTGGGACCGAACCCACTCCTCGACACAAAAAAACGCTGCTTCAACGCCACTGCAGCGCTGCAGCAACATTCTCTCCCGACCGTCGTGTTTATTTCCAGCGTGCAAAAACAGCGTATACGTTTATGAATTTGCACATTGTAATTTTGTGGCGTGGAGAAAACGAGAGGGAAAACTGAGGGAAGAGGGTTGTTTTTCTTTTTCAGGGTAGCGAGCTTTGGCTAAATATATATGAAACCATTCCCATCTTTTGTTGTGTTTTTTCTTCATCCCCTTGGACTGGTGCGGTGAGGGGCAAAAAGGTGAAAAAAAATCTCTTTTTTTTTCTCTTCTGTGTGTGTTTAAAACCACGTAACCGCAAGTATATCCTTACTTAAGCTCTGTTTGCAGATGCATTTTTTTTTATGAATCAGTCAAGATAAAAAGAAAAATCTTCAGGGTTAGAAAATGTGAGATCGAGGTGCACCTTTTTAACTGAACTCGACATTAATAAAGCTCTGTGCGTGCTCCCATATGCAGTCAGGCAGTCAAACGGCGCCGCGTGCTCGTTCAGCCTGGCGTCAGATTCAATTTTATCAAGCATTTTTTGTGCTCGTGCGTCACAAAAAGTCAACAAGACATACTTTGACAAAGATGGCCGACTGATTATACCCAACATGTCGTAGTTGGTGATCTGAAATGCCACAAGGAGAAGTCAGCCATCGGAGAAATGGAGCGGTGTGCCGAGCTTTTAAGCAAGTTTGGCCAGAACGTGTAATGACGACTCGTGATGCACAGCGGCCCCAAAAATACTTTTCCCCATAGACTTACATTGTGAAAGAAGCAGCTATAAAATGGGAGCCAGAAAGATTTCTTAAACATTACAACCCCTGCAAAGTTATCCATGACTGAGCCCAAATATCTTAACTGGTGAGGCCTGTCAAGCTTTGCATTTCTTGTTTTGTTTTGAGACCAATATACAGCAGAAAAACTAAACGTACAAGAGCAAAAGTGTGTTTATCTTCTGTAACGCTAGCCTCAATCATTTAGCGTGTTCAGATTACTACTAACAGCAGCAACCCAGCAGCCCTGTAGCACACGTTTTTCCTATCGAAGCACCTAGCTATACGTTGCAATATAAAATCAATGCTGTGTCTTTATTCCCAGATCTTCTTTCTGCCTGGAACGTTTAGCTTTATCCTCAGTCCCTCACTATGAGATCATGTAGGCTTATGTATCCGTCAAGTGAATATAAAGACTCTTTTTCAGAGCTCTGGTTTTAAAATGAGTCAGCTGGAAACATTAAAAGTCAGCCACTGGGAGCTAACGTTGGAATCCACCTGCACCGGTTGTCGTTTCAGACGGCGACAGTCACTGGCTGGAAAAGAGAAGCCAGCGTTGGCGTGAATGGTAACTCTTCACCTGGTCATTACTATGAACTGCAATATGTGCGGGAACTGACACACAGGTGTAACAACAGTAACTAACGTGGGCGGGGTTTACTGGGAACAGTCAGGTGATGATATGTGTGAACAGCTGACAAAAGAAAGATATAGAGTCTGTTTAAAACACACACACACAATGCTGACACAGGATTCCCCTTCGGGGCGTGATGTTTTGCTGCCAGTCATTTCTCAGGTGTTGATTCAGCACACGGAGGCCACCTGAGAATTATGACCAAAACAAAACAAGCCGCGACAAACACCGCAGCCTGCCGGGCAGCATTACACAACCCAAACCACAGCCAGGCTATTGCTCATCTGCAGGCCAGAAGCACCACAGGAAGTCATAACGAAGAATTAAATCTTACTTTAATAATTACTTTTATTAACACAAAGAGAAAATCCCCAAGCATCTGCCGCTCTGGGTGCAGTGCGTGATCCGTCTCCCTCGTCTCAGGGCAGACCCGTCTGTCGCTTTGCTCCATTCACATCCACACAATAGCGTGAACAAAACAGCACTTTGTCGCCTACTGCTAAGACCATTAGACGCAGGCCGCCAAGAGCCGAGGATGCAAGTGTAGCGTGTGTAACTCAATCAATCTGATCTCTGTTGCTTGTCTCTGTCTGAAATACCAACACCGCCCACCTCCCCTCTCCACCCCTCCTGTTACACATGAGCACTGTAGCAAAACAAACGGGTTAAGTGCTTCACAGCTTGTAACTGCTCTTCCTCCGGCGGACTCTTTTTACAGTTTGGTCTATGAGCCCGAGTCAGGCCCGGATGATGCAGAGGTGGAGGACAAATCAAGACATAGTACACGTCATGCGCTAAGGATGAGAAAAATATCCCCATGTAGTGTTTTGCTGTATCTGGATACTCCTGCTTCGGTTATATTTAGTGATTTTCTAAATGGGCTGCACGTTTAGTTTAAATTCTAATTTTATCTGTAGCTACTGCACTTTGAATTTTTGTTTGCAGTTTTGAAAATTGTTCAGCCCTAGCTGCAACAAATTATTATATTTAGTACTGTTCAAAATGTCAGAAAAGAGTAAAAAAAAATGTCTCTAAGACCAAGAGGAAATCATAGAAAGCTAAGAAAACAAGCAACTGAAAGCCTGAAAGGCTGGAACCAGTACATTTTCTGGTAATGTTCAATATTTATTCATTTTAGTCTATAACAAGTTTACATTTAAGAAACAGGAACCACAGAATGTGATAGCTTGAACATTTAATCCACTATCAAAATTCTGTCAGCAGAGCGGGCTGTCGAACACCTCGCTGTGTTGTCCTATCTGGTAACTAAGCCATCTGTTACTCTAAGCATGAGTAACACATAAGAATTTGTAAAATACTATTACTCCAGCGTCTGCTCCAAAACAGCCCGATCCGGTCTGATGTTTCTCAAAATCTTCTTAGGACTCTGATCCTCTTTTGCCCCGCTGGGTCACCGTGGAGCTAAGACAAGCTCAGTAGTGAGATGTTTTGGGAAAACACACATTTCTGGACGCATACAGCCAGTAAGTTTATCTGAGTAACAGCAGCAGCTACTGGGTGGCTGACCCCGGATCAGACTTTATCCTTCTGGCGGTTAAACCGGTGTCGTCTTTTGCTGTATGAAAAACAAAGGCAGATACAGTGAAGGAGCACGCACACTACGCAGCAATTGTTCTCCCAGCATGCCTGAGGGACAGCAGGGACACACCACCAGGGCCCTCTTTGTTATCTGACACTTTGGCCATGTGTGTTTTCTGTCTGACCAAGAGGACTGTGTGTGTGTGTGTGTGTGTGTGTGTTTACTTTCATACGTAAAAAAAAAAAGCAATGCCGAACAACTGCTGTTACGTTTTCTCACCTTAAAAGGAATTTAAATAAAATACATTCAATTTATACTGCATGCTTGCTTGCACACACACACACACACACACACACACAAATATACTGTCTGTCACACACAAACATTAGCAGCTGCAAACAGATGGTGGAGCCAGGCGGCCAGACAGTGTGTTTCTAACAAGCGCATCTGCTTTTTCACTTTCCAGCTCTCTTTTTTTTCTCTCTCTCTCTCTCTGTCGCTCTCAAGCTCCATTTCTGAGACAAAGACACACACACACACACACACACACACACACACACACATTCTTTCTACTACACGAGAGCACAGCGACGGTGACAAACATACAGAGCACAGAGCGCGTTCGCACAGAGGTGACATCCAGACAGTGATGGAGTCTCGTCTGTAGCTTTGCACGATCACACGCGCGCCCTTTTTCCTCCCCTCTCACTCTGTCACACACTTCTGCATAGATGAAAGGGTGCAAATCCTAAAAGGTGCAATCAAAAACTTCAGAACTTTTAAAATAAAGGCATGTATAAGCGAGAGCAGATCATCACACCTTACATTTTCTTGAAGTTCAGTTCTGGGGAACGTTGGGATGTTAATTTAGCAGCATTTCATCAGGCAGTGCAACACCAATTTGATTTGAAAATTGCTTTCACTGAGGACAGCTCTGAAAACACAGACGATATCGTCCATTTACAGACGTTAAGATGGCCTGAAAGCCAGATTCAAAGTCTTTGTGCATGTGTGCAAATTCCGTGTACCATCCTGTGCGATAAGAGGCATCCGAGCACATTTTTCGTCTCTGAGTCTGAGTTCGTGCATCCAGATATTTCGCAGCGGCACCTTCTTTTCAACTTCTGCAACCTTGTAGTTTCTGAGTTATGAATGCAGACGGGAGGAGGAGACATGATAATGAGCGAGGGCGACTGTCACCACAAGAATAATCACTAGAAAAAAATCTAAAAATAAGCTGCTTCTGAACACAAAACACATTTGTATTTCAGACTGTAGACTACGAATTTTGCGGGATTAGCAAAAGAACAAACTCCACTCAAATCATGTGATTTTCCAGCAACACATTACCGATATCGAATCGCTGACGGCACATGCACACCCAAAGATGAAAAATAGACGCAATAAACGTGCTGCACTGTGCCACAGTTGACAGTAATAGATGGGGAATGTCCAGTGTTTTGCGCTGGCATGGCCGTCTAAACACTGTCACTAGAACATGAAGAGGGGGGAGGATCAAAGAGAGATGCAGCTTAACACTGGCCAGAGACTGGTTTTCCAAACCAACAGTGACGTAGCTCTGCAGACTCATCCTGTGGCAGTACAATCTGGAGTTCGGAGATAGGACTGAGAGAAAAGAGTGCAGTGTGTGTCTTATAAACGCGCACAAAGCATCGGTGACTCCCAGACCTGAATGAGAAAGTAAAGATAAGTGAGGATACAGAGTACAGGACATAAAAAAAAAAAAAGACAAAGGAGATGTGACCCCGCTCTCAGGCTCTTATCATGTTGGTACAGTTGGTCAGGAGATGAGGGAAGGAGTGAGTAAACACGGACAGTGAAGCTGATAGCAGGCGGGCCCTCCACCTCAACAACAGAAACATGGGGACCATCAGCCACCACGTTTGTTCCAGGCAAACCACGGTGCTGTTCACATTTTCCATGTCCACCCCCCCTCCTCCTCCTCCTCTTCCTCCTCCTCCTCCTCCTGGGAACCACATCACACTCACACACAAATACAACTGCACGCACACACACACATGCTCAATCACCAGAAAGCCACCACTTTGTTTTTTCTCACAGCTGAACCCGAAGGCACTAACACCAACAGGGACCTCAGCAGCACAGAGTTTACAGGCCTATGAAAGCAGCAACACTTTGGGGTCTGCTACTGCTCACATCCGGCTGTATCTAACACACATAACGGCTCAGAGGAAAGGAAAATTCGCAGGTTTTCCACGTGAGATCAAATGGAAAAACATCGCCGCTTGATGCTCGGTTAGAAGGGGGCTAAATTACATGCACACTTCCTCGCAAATTACCCTTAAAAAGAAAAGTCAAACTGATCATGCAGAGAGGGGCTATGACCTGCCGTGCTGCTGGTGGTGGTGGTTGTGGTTGGGGGGGGGGGGGGCAGCAGTAGTGATTGACAGCTTCACCCGTAGCACCTGGAAGGTGCCTAAGGTGGAGTGTGGGAGAGTTGGGCAGGTCGGAGCACGCTCTCTGCTCTGTTGTTGTCTGCCAGAGAGCGCAGCACTTACACAACACACGGGTCCTCAAAAGCATCTCTGCAAGTCTGAATACACTCACCACACACAGACACACACACAAACACACACACACAGGAGTTACTGCTCACAGTCACATACATGTACATAATATTATAATAAGAGCACAATATTATAAAGTGTAACTTTTCATGTTGTGCCTTTTTATGAACTGTCTTATTCTGTTTCATTTACATGAACATTAGTTTCATCATGAAACTAAAACTAACATCATCATAATTCATAAACCAAGCAGCAACCTTTGGCCGTGAAGTGAAGTCAATGTGGACGTGCCAAAAACTGCAGTTCCTCAAATGTCCACTTGAGGTTGGCTACAGAATGAGTCAGTCTCCATAAGTCCCCATGTTAAAATGTCCAACTTCACAGCAGAAATAAACATGTTTACAGCCTGGTACAAAAAACAGTTTTGGTCTCTATAGCTAATTTCCCCGTTCATGACAACTGTACCGAGGGTGAATCTTCGTAGAACTCACATGTTCAAATTAAAGTTATGTATAATTAACAGCGTGGCCACTTTGATTGACAGGTAGGTGTCGTTACAGATGGATTGTTTGAGCAACTGGGCGTCGTTCGGTCCGCCTGATTGATCAGTTAGTCTATAAAATGTCCATAAATAGAGACGCCAAGATTTCCTACAACCAAAGATGAAATCTTTAAGTTGCTTGTCTTGTCTGACTAACAGTCAAAAAACAAAACATATTTCATGTTTGATGATAAGAGAAGAAAATACTCATATTTGGACACTTTTGTTTGATAAATGACTTTGAGACTGATCTATTATTGGTCAAAAAAAGCAAGCAAATCACATGTCTTATCCTGCCAAACAGAGAGATTTTGGGATATCAAGTATGAGAAATAAATCATGAATTCAGAAAGCCTCATTCTGCATCACAGCGTCTTCACACGTTCATTCAACTTTTGAGAAAGAGAAAGAGGTCACAGCCTCCTCCACTGTTTTCATTCTGGCCACTTCTGCGGAATAACAAGCGAACCACAAGATGAGTCTGAAGGAATGTATCTGTACATTTTCTTTGCCTTTACAACAACAACAATATCTTTCTCTCTCTCTCTCGCTGTGCTACAGCATGAGCGCTTGACCAAAATTACAGGTATGTTCGCCCCACATAGCAATCAAATGGCCTTTAGACTCAAATGACCACTGGCTACACAAACAATGGCCACTTTTCCTTTTTACGTGCGGGCTCACATTATGCAGTAAACACCTATTATGATCGCGCACTGACCCTCGACGAAGCATGCCTTTGGAATTTAACATTTCAGCAGCAACCTTGAAACTTTTGTTTTTAAATATGAGGAAGGATGCAGAGGAAGGGCACACAAAAAGTGCCCTTATAGAAGTAATCATGAGCACATATATTCGATATCAAATGTAGACATTGTGTTTCTAAACAAGCTTGATCGTACAGTGATGAGATGGACGGATGGAGGCTACTACTCTGACTTTTGGTCCTTTAAATTCTCCACCAGTGTTTTAAAAGTGCTGTGTACTCCCAGGCCACTTGCTCTGGCACCATATAATTTACACAGCATGCCTTTGAGCTTATAAAGACAGCCAGATGTGTGTGTGTGTGTGTGTGTGTGTGTGTGCGGCCTACGCCTCCTGCAGCTATGCTATATTTGCCTTTACAGAACTCTCCCCTTTTTTACAGTAACACTGGCAATCCAAAGTGCGTGTCCAAACACATCATTTAACACACTCTCACACAAACATGTATGCACAGTGACACGGTGTTCGACAGCAAAGTGACAATGTCATCATCGCCGGGGTTAAAGGAGGGACGTGCACACACAAACACACACAATGGCATGTCATCCAAGCTCACTTAACCCATGTCTGCTGGATGACTCCACGAGATGTCCACTAAAGTCAACAAGCGCCTGTTAACGCAGGTTGCTTCCAGTGTGAAAATGACTTTTCTGGGTGTAATAACAGAGTAGGAGCTGGATGATCCAGGTGGTGTAAACTCCCGTCTGCCATGTGCCATTTTGCCTCCCAGAAAGAGGTCCAAAGTGGAGGAGAAGGAGGAGGTCCTGCAGATGACTCCATGAAATCATTTCAGCTAAATGTATTAATACAAATTCAATATAACCTGATTACCTGAACCTGATTAGAGGTGTCTGCAGTTTATCTCCAGCTCTCCCGGCTTATATAATCACTCCCAGAAGTAGTCCACATCTTATCAGGTGTAGAGGAGGATTTAAGGTCTCCGTCTGTGTTTTAATGTATGTTTACGTGGTGGTTGTGTTGGATGGAGGGGGAGGTGGTGGTGGTGAACATATTTGGGATCCCCTGCCTGCCCCTACGTGGCCGAGCCATTTGGCCTACATTTGCACACACTGCTGCCTGGGAGTTTAAAAGAGTTTCCCTCCGCTTTAAGAGCGTGTGGACGTTTTGGAAACAGCAGAAAGCAAAGAAACTCTCCTTGTGGTGATTTCCTTTCTCTCTCTCTCTTTTTGTAAGGATAACTCACCCTTGTTCCTGCGCTACATGCCGTTTTTTTCTGCTCCCCACCGGAGAAACTCTTCTTTACTCGACGGCGTTGAACCTCACAGCAGATCGATAATCCTCATTTAGATAGATGTGTGTATATTTCTGTAAATGGATTTAAGCTCCAAACAAAATCTTCAAGAGAGAGTCTCGGATCATATGAGCGCAAGTTTGTAGACAAAACGTCGCAAAAAAAAAAAAAAAAAAAAAAAAAGAAGCAGCCGCAAAACTCCAACAGAAAAAAAGTCCTGGAGCTGCTTAAAGTCCCAGTTTTGTCTGTTTTTTCTAGTTTTTCACGCAGAAAAAAAAAACATAAAAACAGTCGCAGAAAGTTCTCAAACTTGGCCGTGATTAACAACGACGTGGTCTTCTCCCCCTCTCTCTCTCCCTCTCTCCCTCTCTCTCTCTCGCAGGGACTCTTGGTATGTTTATAGTAGTGGTCCCTCTAGTCCAATGGAGCCGTTCAGGACAGGGGGAGAGAGGAGCACATGATGCATTCACAAGCTGCGCAAAATATTGGAATCACGAGTTTTATGATGAACCCCCCACCCCCCGCCCCAACGAGGGAGGTGTAAAGCGATGGTTCGGGGCCGTCGAAAAGTTTCGAGAGATGAATCCAAGGGGTCATGACATGATTGAAAGGGTAGTCAGGAGGGGGGGAAACATATTTAGTCTGCATTAAGATGCTGATTTTCAAGTCCACAAATTATTTAAAGGAAACAAGCAAAGGTCAGCTGCCAGTTCATATTTTGGATTTTGACACTTTTCTACACAGTTTCTGTGCAAATTACCTCGAACAATAAAGATATAAAGACATAAAGTGTTCATTTTTAAGATTTACATGTGCTGATGAGCAGATATTGTTTCCTAAAGAGCCACACTAGCTGTTAGATTAGACTAAAGGGTTAAGCTAAGCTAACTGGCTGCTGGCTGTCAGTTAATGTTTAGTTTACAGACATGAATTAAAGTTGCATTCACCTCTTCGGCAATAAACATGTTCACTATAATGTCTAATTATGAATTTAATACATGTTTTTACTGTTACACAATTACACATAAACAAAACATAGCATAATCTTTTTTTAAACTAAATAAATAAGTGAATTTAAACTTGATAATTAAATCATTTGACAGTGGGAGTGTGCTGCATGCAACAGAGCTCAGATATCGCAGCCGTGGCGGGGACCGCGAAGGCACCAGCGGGTCCAGATGCCTCTGGAGCGCCGTCCCCTGCTCTGACATCAGACCGGAGGAATCTGAAGAATGCCGGGCTCCTGGGAGAAGTCCTCCTCGTTTAATGGTTTTCCAGGGGCCACAGAGGTGACTAAACGTCGAACAAAGGAGGTCCCCTCGCATGTTTATGTCCCCCCTTTTTGCCTTTTGGCTGGGGATGAGTTAGAGCCCCGGTGGGGCAATTTATTTGCATAAGCTACATTTTTACAACATGTAGGCTTTAGGCTACGTATAGGAAACTTTGGACATGATTTCACACAGTTTAGAGCATATTTTGATATATGAGCTCATATAGGAGCTTGTCCCAAACAAAACAATTTTTAATTAATGTATTTGTAATTATGTGTTATGTTGTAAAAACATAAGAAGGATAGTTTGTGGTGGTTTGTATGATTAAGGAAATATCTGTTTAAATTTAAAAATAAAATAGCCGGTTGTACTAGTTAGTAGCCAGAAAGTTAAATCTAGTTCAAACCTGACGTACAATGCCATTTTGTGATTTGAATTTTAATATTTATTAGTCAGATTTTCTGTGCATATTATCTCACTACATGATATTTGTATTATCATGTGTAACGTCACCCTCAGACCTGACCTCCGTGTCATTGTGGGTTTCGTTTCTACAGAAGCAGCGTAGCTTATCATTAATATACATGGCTGTGTTTTCTTATGACCATTTGTTCGGCTATGTTTCCATCTTTATGGCCCATCCCGCTGCCATAAACCGCCCGAAACAAGTCAAACTTTGTCTCATTTAACATGCTGCCTTTGCTGCTTACTCACCCCACTTGCGCATGCAGTTATGAGCCCTGGTGAGTAAAGTCCGTAGTGATCTCATTATACCTTTTCAAAGCAAACTCTATAAATACCACAGAAAATTATTAATACCTGTGTCCTATAAGAACATTTAATGACACCACAGGAGAGTAAGAGAGGAAGTAAGTTCCAGAGGAAGTAAGACCCAAAGCCCTGCAAGTTTATTAAACGCATATTAAAGTGATCTCTAAACTTCAATAAGAGGAAAAGTAAAGGGTTATATATAACTCTAATTACACTGGACTATCCTGGTCCACTAAAGGTGACACATACTTAACAACCAACGCAGTTTCTGTATGTTTATGTGAGTGTTTGGTCTATCTTACTGTGGGTTTGTGTTAGGATTAGTGTAAAGGGTCGGCCATTCAATGAAAAAGAATAACAACTGAACTCTGGGCAGAATAAAGAGACGCCCCTGCCTTATTTGTGACCGAATTGCAGCCTCTTGTGGTTAAAACGCAACTTACATCAGCAGCAATAATTACAATGAAGTTGCACTTAAAGGAATAAAAAGAGTAAAAACCAGTCTTTGTAAGTGTAAAACAAAAGAAATCATCTCCGACAGCCACACTTAAATCAAATTATAATTATAATTGTAGTACAGTACACTGCTTTGGCAATACACCAGTCTTCACCAGTTTGCAGCCACCACTCATGGCAGTATTTGTCACATTACCTTCATCTCCCACATGAGGAAAGAAAAGGAAAGAAATTCTTGCAAGAATTTAATGCAATAATAACAATAATTCATCACCGGGATGGTTAGCAAGCCTCTTCAGTATTTTGTTATTTCAATTATAAAATATTCAAGTATTTTGTGGAGTTTGCATGCTCTTCTCATGTCTGCGTGGGTTCTCTCCAGGTACTCCAGCTTCCTCCTCCAGTCCACAGACTTGCAGTTAATACGTGACTCTATAATGTGACCATGAGTAGTTTTTTGTCTCTGTGTGTTAGTCCTGTGATGATCTGGTGATCTGTCCAGTGTCAGCAGGGGTAGGCCCCAGCTCCCAGCCACCCTGATAAGGATAAGTGATAGAAAATTGATGGATGGATGGATGAAGGAGGCAGTCCCTCTTTTTAAAGGAAACTTCCACCTTAAATGTGACAACACAGTGACAGAACTAGCATCTTACTGTGGCATTTTTACTTCCATCCTCTGCTTGGTGGTGTATTTGTCTTTACAACTAATTTATTATGTTTTATCCTTAATAAAACAACATGACGGCTTTCTGAAATATTTTCAGCTCAAGTCTGTGTCTGTTTTCTTTCCCTTTGTGAGAATTATTGAGCTACGTTAAAGATAAATGGACACAACAAAAAGGCTAAGCACTGGCCCTGCCATTATCAATATATAAACAGATGACACGTAAGCGTGAGAGTGTTTTAAGATGCTGCAGTCTCCAAGAATAACTGTGTGTTTCCTATTTTAGGACTGTGCTTCCTGAGATGTCCTGTGGGAGATGCTGTGGGAGTGTAAAACACTGGCACTGTTGTTCTGAGACCTTCGGTCCTTTTACACCCAGCGTGAATTATGTTCCTCCTCACTCACATTAAGGTGGGTTTCAGACACCCAATAGGGCACAAATGACGCTCCTTTACTGCATTTCTAGTGGGCAACAAGGAGAAACTTTCTACATAGAGGCAACGCTTATAATATAATTTGACCTATAAAGCATGATTAAAATGTTTGGATGACTGGAGCGCCGGCAGTAGCAGCAAAAGTGAAAGATGCGTTTGTGGCATATACTGGAAGTGCTCCAGAGGGCTGAAGATCCATCCGTCTGTTTTATTTGCTTTCTTCTATAGCTCGTCATTATTGCCAAAGTTATTGTGCACTTTGTTATTTGTGTGTCAGTTATTGCGCACGGTGGAAGTCCTGGATTTTTTTTTTCCCCTCGATAAACTTTTCTGAGTCATTAACTAACTTAAGTTTGAGGCCTACACTGGAAATAAATGAGGTTTCTCTGCATTGCATAATGAACGTGAAACATACGTGTAAAAGACGAAGAGCTGTGAGAAATGCGACTGACATAAGTAAGACAAAGGAGTGCAATCATGACACTTTCCAGAAAGCCTTTCAGAAAGCAGCCAATCAGTCAGCACAGGTTACATTACGAGCACATAGTGTTTGAAGACAGGAGACTATATCTAAAAAACTGTAAATCACAGTATGATAAAAAAAAAAAAGACAGGTATGCTTGGGAAAAGCTCTGTGGCATTTCCCATTACCAGCTAATACAGCGATGGATACAGCCCATTATATTAACTGCATTTATCTTTTCCATAAATTCAAGTCAGACGTGGAACATTGTGTAAAAGACATTTACAGGAGGTTGTCAGTGTGGAAGCCAAAGGAACAGGGGGTGTCTGGACGCCTGTGTCCTTAAGTATTTATTAACATCCGCAATACAAAATTTTTTGTCATCTGACATTGGTTTAAATGCAGCATCCTGTTCTCTTAGTTTGTTTATTAAAAGGATCTATGAAAAAAAAATAGAAATTGCTTTGCATGAATCTTTGTTGTACAGCTGGTCTTGGATTGCCAACTATGAAAACATAAACCACCAAGAATCAAGTGTCACAGAAGCAGCAGAGAGATCATTTTGTTCGTCAAGGTGATACAGGAAGCGGCGCGGAGCAGTTCTATGTTCAGTGTAATTTCAGGTATGATTAATGTTTAGTTGACCAAGCTCCACATGATTCAGCTTGACCTCCCCGAGCTGAACTCGGTGCACTTGATTCATCAATAGACTTACGTTTAAATGGGCGGTCTCCAGCATCACTAATAGCTCTGTGTTACTTAGGTTTTCACTCAAATTCTTCAGCAGGTGATTTCGCTGATTAACACCTCCGCTCCCTCCTCGCTGTTTAAGTGTTGTGTTTGAATGAAAATCTAATGACACACCTTTTAAAGGCATTAATCAGTTTCAGACCTCCAGGGACCACAAAAGCACCAGGTTCGCTCTGTGACCATTGTTTGAACGTAAATGATTAAATGCAAATTAGTTTGGAGTTTGCACAGAACAACTAAGATGTTTCTAACAGTGCCAAATCTTCTGGCGCTTTCTTTAAGACAAACTGGTCAAAATCTAATTTTAAAACATCATGCAGCATGATATGAGATGTAGAGAAACACTACTAGGAAGCCAGAAATACAGTCATGATACATGATGGACCATTAAAAAATAAAACTTACGACCACGAGGCTCTCACATGTCACCCGATTGCATAAGAACAAAATGCTACGAAGAAGAAGAAGGTTTCCCAGAAATAATCATAAAACATGAGAACATGAAAGCACTGTCAAAACTTGAGAAATGTCAGTGAAGTAAAAATAAAATGTACATAAGAGAGTGTAAGGATTTTATTGTCCTCTTCCTGTCACACTAAAAATGTAAAGAAAAACATTTGAATTTACGGAACTTTTACAGTAGTTTTCAGTTTTTTGTTTGTTTTTAATTGTCTACAAAACTCTAGATACTATCTGTAATTTGTTATGTTCAGTATTCTGCTATTAATGACAAATTACATTCATTTGTTATTTATCATTTCTATACGCTATTTGTTCTGCTTTCTTAAATTACATACAAATGTATACATAAATATAGATGTATATAAATATATCTACTTTTTTTTTAATAGAACTCACTTGTTCAAATTATATTAATTATGCATAATTAACAGCGTAAACTCTTTGATTGACAGGTAGGTCAGGCCCTTATAGGTGTCCAGCATGCAGGCATCGTTCAGCCTGCCTCAGGTCCACCAACAATCCACGTCTTTGCCCTTTTTTAGATTGATTTAAATTTAGATTGTTGTTTTATACAGTCTATGATACTGTCACTTTATTGAAGGTGTTTGATCCTAATGAATGAGGGACAATCTGTAAAATAACAGAGATAATTGACTGTTAACTGTACAGTTTTTTTGACATTTATATGAATTATCATATTCTACTATAATTTGTGTAGTGTAGATATACACGTTTTAGAAACTAAAACAGCAATGCACACAGAAATTGCAAAGACTTATCTGTGTTTGCTTGGCGTGTTTGCCTCAGGCAAAGTCCATCGCTTTGCCTGAGGCATTCTCGCGTCTGGCAAAATTTCATCCTGAGACACAAAAATGCGTGGGTTAAGCTTTGTCGAACCCGCGTTGCATTCTGATCTTTACGTTCTGTTACTAGCTAAGGCCGTAGACGCAGTAAATGAATACACTCTTTTAAAAACATTTCTCCCTCTTTGTTTTGTTCTTTCGCCCACACTAAGGTGGTGTTTCCCGCCCACAAGAACTCACCTTTTCTAAAATCTTCTTTCAAGGTGACCGCTTTAAAAACGCCCACACATACCTGTTTGGAGAAAATGGACCTTTTAAAATGATTTGACATTTTGCAGCATGTCAACATGACTTCACACACACTTCCTTTTACTTGAATCCTTTCTCTTAACCTCAACTTTTTCCTGCTTTTTACACAAGGGAGGAATCAAGACATCACACATTTGCCAAATGGGACTTTTCTCCTTACTCAGGCAATATTTAGAAGTGACGTCAGCCTCTTCAAGACGCACAGTTGCATAACCTGACACTGGGCTCGTAATGGATTGCTCTGGATAATGAGAAAAGCTGCAAATACTTCAGATGAAGTCTATAATTGGTTTGTAAAAGGTTACAGGTACAGTAAGTCTACCCATTTCAAGCTTTTGCGGCTTATTATAAGACCAGCAGCCTGTGTAGTCAGTGTAATTTCTGACTCTGCAGCTTTGGGGGGGATAATTGGACTCTTTTCCTCTCTGTCGCTGAGCTAAGATGCACTTGGAAATGAAGAGAAGACATCACAAATAGAAGGCGCCTGGCTGACTAATGACTAAACAGTAAAAAGGTGGCATGGCGTTTTTATGATTCGTTTATTATAATAATCAAAACACAAGTTGAACACCTGACACATAAATATATTTTCTCGTTCCGTTCCCACGTTCAGTTTAACAAAACTATAATGTAACAGTGACAGTGATGGTCATCTTACAGAGTCGACGTGCTTAGAAAACCTTAGAAACTCCCAAAGTCTCCATTTATGAACTACAAAGAGCTATTAGAAGATTTCTCTCGCAAAGTCAGGAATAATTCATCAGCGAGCTGTTTGGACAGTAAACACTACAGCACTTAAAGGAACCAAAGACAAGGCAGGATGACCCAACCCCATTGTCCACCACTATAAAACCCTTAAAAAGATTGTTTAAAGGAAAAACCTGGTAAGAATTCCCATGAAAAGACCAAAACTTATGCAGCTAAAGTCTGATATAGCCTATTCCTTCACGCCATACACCTCCCTGTATAATCATGTTTCCTGTGGGGAGAGCGTGAGCACTCGATATCTGTGGCTTCTCGCGTCCCTGCCAGCAGAAAATAGAGTAATTCCATCAAGCTGAGTTGATAACGTTGCAGATCAGCGGAGAGTACAAAAAGGAAGCAAAAGCACTCACAAGACAGTCGATTTTAAGAAGAGAGCACCCTCAAGTTCGTCTCGGGAATGCACTTCAATATCTCTACCTGGAAGTGTCTAAGACACATTTAAAGAATGGGAACATTCGCAGTAATGGGAGTTATCATTCAGTATCTAAGTTACTGTCTTTAAAAAAAAACAAGCGAGAGTGGAATCACAAATAATCCCCTGGGATTCATAACTGGAGAAAACCTCATGGGGCAGACGGTCAAGCGAGGAGACGAGGAAGCATTATTACCTTTGATTGCAACAGATTTTCAATGAAGCAGCCCAGGGATAACAGTTGATACACAATCACTTATTCTGGAGCTTTCAGCCAGTCTTCTTCAGCCAGTATAGTTTGCGTGTGGAGGTGTAGATTTTCTAATTCTCTATGATTAAACTGAATTTTATTTAAGCAGTGCTTTATCGCAGGAATTATCACAGGACTTGTTTCATATGGAGCAGGTCTGGACCATACAGAATGACAATTGAATTGTAGGCATCTCTTGGCCTTTTTGTCCCAGTTGACTCACAGCGACATTACGTAGAAATTGAAATAGCATAACTATTACAAAGTTACACATGTGCATTTGTTATGATTACATTACTTATACTCAAAAACTAATGAGCTGACAGCTTTACAAAGAGCCAAATGTCAAGCAAGTGCAACAACACACAACATTTTCTCATACCGCTCACTCAGTTTCAGATTTACACTTGTCCGGTGAATTCTTGTCATTTTCTATTCTTTTCTTAGCTTCCTCTGTCCTCCTTGGTCGCTTTGCGTTTGCCATCATGTCCATAGAGGCTGCTGGGCCCAGTTACATTGCTGGTTTTTCCAGTTCTGCTCTTCGGCTCTCCTCCCCAAACCTAAAAACCTCTTTTTCCTAACGGACCAACACGCTGAGCTCATAGCCCAGCTGACAAACTGAGACACATTAGTTAACAGGAAACTACAGTTCGCAGCAGTTTACTTTACCGTCCATCAGGAAACTCTGCAAATCACAAAGAGTCGAGCAGCAGTGCAGCAGCTGGGGGACATCAGAGGGAAAACCGGAAAACATTTTCTCCATAAAATATGATCCACTTTCTCTCAGATCGGTGGAATAGTTGGTGTGTGCGACTAGATTTGGGATTTTGGTGGCACAGTTGATTGAGCCGTCTGTCTTATTTATTGATAGATGACAGCAGCCGCAGTAGTTTTTGTTCACATGACTGAATGCTGAGCTGGTTTTCGTCTCAGGTGCCATTCAGTCAAGGTACATGTGCTATTCTCAGTTGTTAGTGGCTGGTTGGTGCTGTGAGAGGTCTTTGTACCAAGCACTGGTCATATGAGTGTCAAACAGTCAAAGGTTTCTAGACAAATGTCCATGAGGAATTTGGTTGGTGTGACACCCGGGGCTAGAGGATGCATGTGTGAAAGTCCTGGACTCCCTCTGGACGTAATGGTCAAACGGTGCAAATACAGCACAAATGCACTCAGTATTTCCAGCCAATACATCCTGACATGACGGGATCCTTGTGTTTTGTTGACCCCCTCATTGTTTAGGGTGCCACACAACCCATCGCATTGGGTGCACATCTGTCGAAGGTGACAAAACCTAAAATTTAGTCAATCACAGAAAGAAACTATCACAAAGAAATTATCTTACATATGATGTGTTTAAAGTCATTTATCCAAACTTGTCTTCCGTGGGAAAAGTTCTACAAAGAAAGCTCAAACACTAATCACAGTGAAAATCCATTGTGTCACAAAGACCATACACCATTAGGTTGACATGTATCACATATTATGTGTTAAATCATTGTTATGTATGGTTTTCTTTGAGCTAGTAAAGAGGATCCAGAGTCCACAAGTATTTGCTATATGAAAAAAAACCCAAATAAACTAGTCCAGCAGAGCTGGATATACAGCCGTTACCTTCCACTATCCATAAACCAGTTTATAGTAATGACTTTAATGGCTGCCCCTAGGAGACTCTCTAGAAGATATGAATGATTTCTGGTTTCAGTTCCTTCAGGGAAAAATGATAAAGCAATGGTTCTCAGGGGATTTCCATTTTGAAAATAGAATCGAGAGCTATACAATCCCAGCATTGGTTTGATTTGTTACGTGACCAGAAAGTATGGACAAAGTTTGCATTTTTATTTCTTTGCAGTTCCTCCAGCAGTTGCTTGAAGACGATGACACAATATTGCATATGGTGCTCTAAAATATCTCCAGCTACTAGAGGAAGTTACTAAGGGCAAGATTTCTTGCCGTAATTCTGCTTCCCACTTTCTTTCTATGTAAAACAAGTCGTGGGAGTCCATTGGTTTGACTATCTGTACCCAACAAAGTATTGGTGATTTTATTAGTTCTTAGTATATGTTTTTTTGAACTCATGGCTTTATACACAGGTCACATAATAAATCGTGCATGAGAAAACATTTCATGCACCTGAGACAAATGCTGTCTCCACATTTGCCATATTTGTCTTGTTTGAACATGAACATTTCCTGTTTGCTGCGGAAAACAAGCCACACGTCTTCCCCATCTGCAAAAGTGAGATCTGAAAAGCGGTCTTTTGCCTTCATGCTCTTGCTCTGCAGATTGGTGAGATGATAATACTTGTGTACATGGCAGTTGGCTAAATGGCAGAGTCATTATTATGCAGTGATTCACAGCCTTGTCTGGGGGTTGTATTGTTATCATTATTATTATGTGTTGGAAGTAAGCAACAACAACAGGGAGGTGAATTACACTCCTAAGTGCCGTTGGAATGCATCATCTCCCTTCGTTTTAAATCTTTATTTATCCATCGAAGAGGTGGCTTAGCAAGCATGCTCTTTTTTTTTATTTTAGCACTCGTATCCAGTAATGACTCAAATCCACAAGCAGGAGCCACCAAGAACAAACACTACCTGCAGAGGAAGGCCACGTCGAGGTTAAATAAGTTAAATCCGCAGAGCCTTTGGCACTTGTTGCTAAAGGAGAAAAGAGAATTACTCCCACTCCTGTCTGTCAACACTCAGGTCATAAATCTTATTTCTCATTATTATAGCCAGCTTTCATCATGCAATACAATTTACTATGTACTAGTATTGTTCTCCTGCTGATAATAATGCTCATTTGTGGCGTAACAAAGGCCTAAATGTTTCCTGATGTGGGGGAAAACCTGAAAATCGATCTATCTAAATATAACTGCAAGAAGCAAGCAAGAAAGTAAAAACGTCTGTATCAAAGTAATACTTGAAGACGTGGTAAAATATGGCTTTAAAATGATATATATGGTACTTGCGGACACTCTTCAGTGATGTTCCTGGACTCATGGGGTGTTTTTGGTGTTTCAGCGTCACACACCTTCCTCTAGGCTGCTAAGCTTAGCCTGATCGGACCCAAATTTGTGTCCAGATGGCAAATTAGCCACTCTGCCCTACTCTACAGCGTCTTATAATCACTTTCAGAAAGCAAGGTGAGTCACCGGGGAACAGGCGAAGAGGGAGAGTCCAAGACAGGGTGAGGCGGTGACGAGAAGTCCAAGCGGTGGACTGAGAACCGCAAAGAACAATCAGGCAGTGAGTGAGGGGAGATCTGTGGTTTAAATGGTGGCCGAGCCAATGGAAAACAGTTGTGCGTGATTGTAACTGCTGTCTCTCTGAGCTGTTGTCACAACAAAATTTATGAGATGCGTCCTTTCTGATTTGAGTATTAGCATTGGGGAAGGAGGCATTATTTAGTTCAACACAGTTGTGAACCTGGGAATATCAAGACAGCAGATGACAACAGATGAGATTTGTAAGGTTAAATCACCAAAACGGCAGAAGATCTATTACTTAGTAGATTAGGCCAAACTGTGGTGCAGTTTGTAAGATAATAATGTATTATGTTTTAGTTACACTTATTTTTTTTATTCATATTTATTCATAGATCATCATCATGATTCATTCATCATAAAATAGCTGACTGGTATGCAGGAAACATGTTTGCCATTTAAACATTTTATTAGCAAACTGAATTACACAGTGAATTCAAGTCATTATTTAGTTGCTGTGAAAGTAAGTTCAGTTAACGTACATATATATTTGAAGGCCACTCAATTATCTGAAGAATGGCTAGTTTTCAAAACATGTCGAATACAAAGGACCCATGATCCTCCGTCAGACTCCGTCCTGTTTTTTTTTTCTGTTTTCTCTGACCTTGTAGATCATTCTGACAACCTATACAGCCGTAGCAAACAAAAAGGGCTGAACGTGTGCGGTACTGTCATTCAAGAGATGGAGAGGGGAAGTGAAGTGTGTGCTTGTGTGTTTGTGTGTCATGACGTCCAGCCAGTGAGTCAGGTCTTCCTAATGAAGTTTCCACACAGGGATACATGCACACCTTGTAAACCAAAACCGCAGAGAAACGATCCAATCGGTCAAATTGATTGGCACACTTCTCTCCGGCTTTTCGGTCTTTTTTAAAAGGATGTTCCTCTCAGTGATTAGGCATGACCTTTTAGCGGTTTAACTGGGTTTTAACAGGACTTCACTAATGAACCACCATTTGCTTTCATTATTCAAGAATTTTACCTGACAGTGCAGAAACAACACAATAATGACTCCTTGGAGATTTTTGAAAGCTTGTAAGATTGCATCCCAACCAGAGGATTAAGCATGTAGCAAATTACCAACTAGTTCACTAGCTTCACCTGTTGTCTGGTGACGTGAGCCGCGCCATTGATTAAACTCTGTGTGGGTGGCTTTACACCAACCATACACACAAACACACAAATACACACCCCTCTCCATTCAAAAAGGACCAGGAGACCCTTTACCTCAATCACACCCTGAGGCCTTGAGACTCGGAGCTCCATACCTCATGCGTCTATAAAAAGAGCTTTCCTCCTCTAAGGAAGCAACGGCAGACCCACTCCTATTGAGCATTTCATCACAGAGCGGAGCGAAAGCAGAAGAGGAGGAGAGGGATCACAGTTAAAAGTCGCCACTGTGGAAAATCTGTGGACAAACGGAGGGAGAAAAACAAGAAGGGAGGAAGAGAAAGCGTTTGGAAAAGGTAAAACATTTGGCCTGAACTTGTTTTGTGGAGTCTTTTTTGGTAAAAAATGTGTCTGGTCGTTGTTAGATTCTTGTTTTGCTGGACGAATAATTGCATTAATCAACCACACTCACTGACTGCTTGATTCAGGACATTTTCGTATGTGTACGACTGTTTTTGCTCTGTAAGTGGATTTATCTGGATACATATGGATTTATATATTTTTTTACATTTCATAGCTACATCCCAGCTTTTTGACGATGATGCATGGTTTGCCTTAGGCGACATTTGAGTTGTTTTTATTTAATATATGCCTCTCCAAACACTAATCTAGACGATGCCATAGATGACTCTGACGATCATTAACACATATGGTTTCAATCTATTTTGATTGCGGCTTCTTTTATCAGAGTTACGTCTGTGGAGAGCAGAGCTCAGCTGAGTGAGTCATACTGTAGGAAGAGTGTAGATGAGTCTCCGCCAGAGTTACAAAGAAGATGGCCCACCAAGGAGTCACTCCTTAGAATAATAGAGAAGGGAGGGCGAAACAACAAGATGCAATTTCCCGACAATGGAAAGAGAGGAAAACTCATCCGCTTAATAGACGTTTAATGCACCAAGACGAGGAATTTGAAGCAAAGTAGGGGGGCGGGGGTGCAGAAGGAGATCTAAAATGTTAATATCCGCAAAATTAGGAATCAGATGACCAAACTTTAACTGAGAAAATGAGTTGTTCAGTGGCAACTCTTAAAGTTTAGCTTCATTTCTTTCTCCGTGGTGCAGTAAAACTAAACTAAATATGCGGTTTGACATGAGGAGAGAGAGAGAGAGCGAGAGAGAGCAGGAGGAGGAGAAGAGATAATAAACAACAAAGAGATGAAAGAAGGCGTTGCCTGGTGGAGATGCGTCATGAGGGAACCCATTCATTGCTGTCATGTACCGAACTAGTTAGCACATCTTCCTCCTCTCTAAAGGTTGAATAAGGAGTGGGTCTTACATGAATGCGTTTCCTACATGTTTCCTTAAATGTATCCATGTGTGTGCATTGAAGACTTCGTCCTTGAACTGGCACAGATGCAACATTTACTGCCCACTTATCTCACAAAGTGACTTTAAACGAGTTCACCTCGCTGACCTTTAGATTCTTGGCTGCAGATCTCTCTATTAGCGTCGAACACGAAACGCAGCGTAGCTGAGGAAACTCAAAGCCTATTCACTGAAGCAATGAGCTACCAAATGACTTCCTTCATCATTATTGTGTGGACGGCTATGGAGAGACTGTTTGTTTTTTTTTGTTCCAGCAGAGTTACGACATGAAGTGCGAGACATTTGAAAAATGTATGTCAACAGTTTAGCGGCTCTGTGTGTGTGAAAATGATTGCAAACGACTGTGGTGAGGGGGCAGACGCTTATGTCTTAATTAATATTTGCTTTGGACACTTCCTTTGACAATTGCAACATCCATCACCCTGATATCCCAACCAAAAATGTAAACAATACGCAGAAAAGCTGTAAATTAGTAGCATCAAAAATCTTGTTGTTTAACTTTACTGGTATGATATTTAGACAGAGATGTTTGCTCAATCCTTAGTAGCTATTAAGCTTCATGTCTACTGCTTCTCAAGGCCACAAGTTAATGAAGAAGTATAGAATAAATTATTGCTGACCTCGTCATATGACATTCTTCTAATGTATTCTGTGTTTATGTAACTACTCAATCTTTTAACAACAGAGATAAAGATAGAGATTACATTAAATGTGGATTTGGATTTAAAAAAATATATAAAGATCCGGACCTGCTTTCCGTTTAGCAATAAGATAAAATATACAGTCCTCCCTCTTTTTCTTTCCAACAACTGCCATAATATTTTCCCTTGTGTTTTAAAATACATAAACAGTAATCGAGCCTCTTTCTTTTTTTCTTTTCCTTTTTCCATGTTTGGACGTTTTGCTTTATTTTAGTATAGTAACAGCACAGCGAGACAGGAAAGGCTGATGAGAGAGGTGATGACATGCAGCAAAGGTACGCTCTGTACTAAGTGTTGGGTTACCCATAACTGAGCCTCCGAGTGGAACTCTTACAGACGAGGCGCCAATTTCACATTTCTTCGCACTTTCAAATCAGATTAACGAGCCACTGATAAACCAGACCGTTTGTTACAATAAGGGTGACGCTGACCGATAGGCATTTTAGCTCACGGTTATTAATCAACGTACAGCTACAAATCCAGCAATTATTTCAGAGATACTGCCGAAACATGTCACGTTATCTAAGGAGGGGAGGAAAGTATGATGCAAGTGCAACGATAAAGAGACACCTGCTTGAACCTGTTGCAGGCTGTTATGTCATTTGAGAAGTTCTTAGCTTCATTTGAGTTTCTGTGTTTTACAGGTTGAAGATGGTGTGTCTATGTTGGCTCTTAGTGGTGGTGATGGCATATGTGTGCGTCCCCGGGTTTGGGTCGGTGTGCTGGGACAGCTCCATCTGCAGTGACCTGAGCAACAAGGGAAGGATACTGGTAGGTCAAACTGGCTTTCGATTTCTTCTCTCATCACTACCCGAGGTACCTATTTTACTATAACATATTTCTCACAGGGTGAAGTGGTTAAAAAAAAAAGGACACTTGAAACAATACAGTGAAAATACACTAAAACAAAAGTCCAAAAGTCAAATTCTTAGCTTCAAAGTTCATTCTTGACTCTAGAACCAGAAGCTGTTACAAGGTTCTCAAGGTCTATTTAGTTTAGGAGCTTTCAATCATATTACACAGTCTTCTTCAGATATTTTTCTTTTGATGGGTCCAACAAGCTCAGAAAAAGTTTTGTGATATGACCCAAAGCACCAGAGCATATACTAAATGGAGCTTGAGGTGAGATTGTTTTTTTGTTTTTTACAATTTATTGTGCAGATTTGTAAATGAGAAGTAGTTAGAGCTGAAATGAACAGTAAGTTATTTGATGAACAGAAAAATGTCACTATTTTTTGACATTTCAGGAACCAAAATTTGATCAAGGAAAAAAAATAGCAGATTAATCTGCAATGAATGTTATTGTTAGTTGGAGCAGTATTTTAAAATCAGAAGTCTGAATCTGGAGTTTATTAAATTTCAGCTTTGTCTGTGTTAAGATTTGAACAGCAACCTTCTGGAGACTTTTTATAAAAGACTGCTGACCTTGTTATTATCTTCATGTCGATGTAATTATATCTGAATCCATGACAACACCAAGATTTGTGATCTTGGTGTTGATGCACATATTTAGAGAGTCTGTGACTAAACATAATTGGTGATTCAGATATGTAGAGTTGAGTGTCATCTGCATAATAATGATTAAAACTCTTGTTTGGCTTATTTTAAGACAGTGGGAGCGTCTGTTTTAATTCATCTGTATGAAAGTGATAGAATATAGCCATTTGATCATTTTTGTATCATCATCAGCTCTTCATGTTGCACATGGCTCACAGATGACATTGCGTTTTAAAATGTTTGCTGGTGTCTCTGTGATTCCTTTCACACAGGACTGTATTCGCTTCTGCATGTCTGTGATCCAGACTGAAATACCAGACCTCAGAGCATTGGCTCTGGAGGTTAACAATGACGATGACCTCTTGCTTGGTGTTCTTCTGGCCACCATGGTTCCTGAAAACAAAATATCAGAGTCAGATCTGAAATCCCACAGCGACCAGCGACGCTCCTATTCAATGGAGCATTTCCGTTGGGGCAAACCTTCTGGCCGCAAACGCCGGCCTGTAAAGGTTTTTGCCTCTTCTCTGGAGGGAGGAGCATCTCCTGAGAGCATTTTTCCCCCTCAGGCTCGCAGGCAGCTGAGTAGTAGTGAAGATGAAACAAAGGGGGACCTTAATGGAGATCATAATCAGCTGAGGGCAAAGGTCAGCTCTAGATCACATGTCCAGCTAAATCCACAGGAGAGAAAAGATGGAACCTATCGGATGAGTCACTTCAGATGGGGGAGCCCACCTGCCTCTAAACGTAATGGCAACTTCATGAAGACGTGGGAGGAGAAACCTCAGAAGCAGCTGGCCACCCTCTTCAGGAACATTATAGTCAAGGACGTGCAGAGGATAATGGGATGAATGAAGGGTGAAGAAGAGGGGGAGGCCTGGGTAGTTGAACGAGTCAAATAGCCATTGCATGTTAGTACCCAAAGGTCTTAATTTTAAATTCCAGAAACTTGTTACTATCATTAGCATGTTGTTTAATGTCTTTTCTGGGCCAAAGGTTTGTCTTATTAAAACCTTAATAAGAAAAAAGGCGGTTTTATGTTGAATAAAAACAGTGATGCACCCACAGACTGCCTTGACCTCCTTGGTCTGACTTTAAGCTTTCTTCGTGTGTTTTTTGTTAGGAGAGACGTTGTTGTTGATCCAACTGTTTTGTAAAAGGAAATAAAGAGAGAATGTCATTCCAGGGCGAGAGGTGACGTGAAGGAAAGTATTTAAAAATCTGTTCCGTTTATTTACAGAGTGGTATCTTTTTGTAAACTAATATAATAATATTAAAGATCATTACGTTTGTTGCAAACAATAATGGTAGTTGACTGATTTCATTTGATAAGCACAGACAGAAGGATTATCATCAAGGAGGAAGGAGATGAGATGCAGCTGAAAACATTGGAAAGAAAGAATATTACTGCTGGCAGATGATCAAGCTTGATGATTTATGGTGTATAAAGGGCTAAAAATGCATATAAACACCCATTTGACATGAGACAGTGTCATAATAAATTATAAAAACTCTATTCAATTCAAAGTAATCAGTTTCAGCTATAAAATGGACCTTAATTTGAGTTACTAAATCAACAGATAAGCTCACTGTGAAGAAGAAAAATATGCCTAAAGGAGTGGTGGTCAAAACCTTAATCTTGTATAGTAATTAGCACTAGTCACAGGCTAATGGAAATATCAGTTTTCAAGGTATTTCTTCAGAAAACAAAGTCGTGTTCTTGGTCTTATGATGGATCTAGATGAAAAGGTCAGAAGATCTAATTTTTTGCATTCATTCATTCCTCTGAGTCAAAGCTGATAGACAAGCAACGCCGCTAGTATGGTTAAAAAACATGAATCATAACCACTGACAGTATAAAGAATGAACAACATATGCGTGACGTCTATGGCTCTGGCTCCCACAATCCATCTGTAATGGCACATTACATACATACATTACATTGGTCACGCTGTTAATTATGCATGACTTTAAGCCTTAATATAATTTGAACAGTTGAGTTATATAAAAATTCACGCTCATTACAGTTGTTATGAACAGGGAAATGAGCTGTAGAGACCAAAACTGTTTTGTAGCCTTGTACCAGGCTGTAAACATGTTTATTTCTGCTGTGGAGTTGGACATTTTAACATGGGAGCTTATGGAGACTGTATCCACCCTCAAGTGGCCATTTAAGAAATTGCAGTTTTTGGCTTCACCTCACAGCTGTGGAGGTTGCTGCTTGGTCCAGTGATTAGTGAGACACTGCCTCATAAACATGCCACCAGCTGTTGGCTTTAATTAAAATATTATTGTTAATGTAAATACCACTTATGATAGTTTCCAGACCTAGTGAGTTAACCTGTCTTTTGTTGCCAGATATATTCTGTTGAAGGATCTAACAGCAGGAGACACTGCAACTGATTAACCACCTTAATCTGTGCTTTGTGTATCTCATGCAGAGCACATTGCAAAACAACATTCTTCTTCAACACCGTCATCAACAGCAAATAAAGATCAGAAACAGATCAGACCCTTTGTGGTTACAGACAAATTTATTGTACAACACAGCAACATCACTAGCATGCAAAGTCAGGTATGACACTCATAAGGCATTTTCTCCATGTAAAAGCTGCCTTTGTCACTAGGTAATCCAGTTTTTAAAGTGCAAAGTTCACAGAATGTATGGATTTGACCTACAGCACTACGTTGTAAACAGATCTATTAACCATGACATGTAATGACAAAAGTAATTGTATTGGATTACCGTCAGTTAGTATTACATTTTACACTATGCAATGACAACAAGCACACTGGTAGATTTACAGGTCTTCACTGCAAAGTTGCAAGGTGCTGAAAAGACAATTTTACAAGGTGTCACTGGAAGGTTTAGACAGCTGCACATTGCTCTTTGAAAGCTTGCTCTTCACTAACGTGGAGGACTGGACGAAAACTGTAAACTGTGTCTGAAGAGTTTGGTCTTGGGTAGTGACGATAAAGACACATCTGCATGAATGTTCACATAGACGAACAAATTAATCACTCGCACACACAGTGACTGTACTGCACTGACAAAAAGCGCAGACAATCTGAGACACGGGCATGTGTGGGCACAAATATACACACAGAGGACTGTAACACGTGACTACCGGGGACAAATTGGACTTTGTTGTTAAACAAAATGGCTGCAACGCGTTTCACGCCTGATGCAATTAAGTCACAGAAGCGCAGGAGCGGGAGGGACGGCGGCCTCTTAACAACATCACAAAACTGACCCATCACAGCACCACCACGACAACGGAAGGTACGATAAAAAAAAAAAAAAAACACACACACACATAAAAGGATGTGCTACCAACGGTTGGGGCCGTGTTAGCTAGGCTAGTGCCAAATTATTGCCATTATACTTTGTTTTCATACCTGTGTGTGTGCGTGGGCGTATGTGCACACATGCACAAAAAAAAATGGCTTTTAGGCTAGTTTAAATCTCACTGAAGGAGACGGACGCACGGCTCGCGAGCGTGCAGACTCGCTTTCAGAAAGATTCTGGGTGTGGTGATAGTACAGGTCGTTACTGCGGCGCTAAAACCGGTCTCAAAGTCAGAAACATTCTATCGAATAAGCTTTTTTAATACTTCAGCAGGACACATTTACATCTCACTAGTGTGATCTACTGGCCTCGAGACAATGCGGATTTCTACGGTGGGTTGTTCAGACCCTTGTCGTTTTTGATTTCACGTGTCGCTTGTTACTTATTCGACTGCGAGATTTTAACAAAAGTATCTAAATACTAACTAAGTAGCTCCTTCCTTTATCTACAGACACAATCAGTGCAGTGGCAGTCTAAAATCTGAATATACAGTATATATACACACACAAAAACATCCCTACTCTGTACATCATCTTAAAGACTTATATATTTCTCTGTATATACACATTTATACGGAAAGGAGAAAAATAAAAGATCCTTAATTATTAATTATTCTTCTAGTGTTTGATCTGGCAAACATTCACGCGGAACACGTCTACAAGTTTAGTGTGGACGACGTGACTGTGGTGCAGTGTGTGTTTTAAACTCGAGTCACCTGTAAGGCACACTCACTTTGGGAGCATAGCACACAGATCGACAGCCATCTTTCATTTAAACCACGGCTAAAAACAATAATAATTATTATAAAGAAAAAAAACTGAAAGTACAGAAAATAAATTACTTAAAAGCACTTTTGGCTAACACTAAAAAGGCAAAACATAAAACAGCAAAGCGTTAAACACTGAAGTCAGGACGTTCAAGAGCAACACGGGAGATTGTAAGGAATATATCTATTCAGATTTCAATCAGACAGACACAAAAATGTACTGACAAGTTAATTTAAACAGACAACACCCATCCAGGCCATAAAATCATTAAAACAATTAAAACATAAAATGACAAACAAGCAATATTGATCAATCGAAACCTGTGATCAGGGGTAGTATGGCACCCTGTAAGGGACAGACAGGTCAAAAGACTCGCAGTGCTATCAGAAACGTCCAGTTACAGAACATGCAATTTTCAAAGCCAATGAAATAACTTTCAGCCTGCCCGTCGCTAACTTCTTCCTCACAGTTCTTGGCAATTTCTAATTTGAAAATCCACCCGGCGGAGTTTCTACAGACTAAGGGGAACGAGAAGTTTGTTTTACTAATGCGCTTATTGACATTAGCCAGCTTGTTTTGGTTGTGATCACAGGGCGAAAGAGTTGTTTCAGACAGCTGGTCAACAAGTAGCTTGTTCTTTAGTTGGTTTCAAACAACTGTCTCTTCCTCCGCCGTGGTTGTTTGATTCTACGGTCGAGATGTTTTACAGTTTTACAGTGACGATCGGTTAGCCCCCCTTCCCACCCTGAAAAAAAGAAAAAAAATCCTCTTCCTGTACTCAGATGTTAAACAGTTCTGTGACTTTCTGGTCTAGTACACACAAAGGTCGGGGAACTTCATCTCGTAGATGGGGACAGATCGACTCTGGGTTTGGCCGTAACCCGATGAAATGGTTCCAGATGGGCTGGGCGGAGGCCTGATGGGAAGAGGAGACAGTCAGCAGTCATCATCATCAGTCTCTTAGTCAGTGTCGTTGCCAACATTACTTATTTTTCAAATACTCCAAACACTCACTCTTACCTGATTGTAATCTCGAAGATCTGATTGAGTTTGCTCTGCAGTAGCGTAGCCTGGACGGGACGAAAAACATCACATAGGACAAAGCTGAAACAAAAAAGAAATCTGAAGAAGAACATTATAAAAGAAGAGGTTTGTGTCGTACCCTGGCACCGCAGTGGGCAGCTATCTCCTCGAACGGGGCCTTCTGAAACTTCTCCACCACCTGTCTCCTCCGCTCCCTCTCCTGCTCCTCCATACCCACACTGTCCACTAGAGGGAGAGACAAGCAATGTTTAAATCTCAATAAAGCATTATACAGTTATTAATGTATAGCAGCGAGTATATAACAGTAAATAACACTTTAAAACAACAAAAACGGACCAATGAGTGCACATACCGATGGCATTTTTCAGTGTTTCAAAGGTGATCTCCTCTGCGGGTGTCCTCTGCATGACGGAGCAAGAAAAAGCAGCATGATGCAGTGAAACGCTCGATGCTGAAATGCTTTTCACAAGTGCTAAACGTCCTTTTCAGGGGGAATATTCCAAATTTAAGACCATGAAAGTGTCTTTACCTCCTCTTTCTCGGGACTGTTCCGGGACTCAACCTCCACCTGCAGTGAGATGGTCTCCCCAATGCTCTTTCTCTTGGACAGACGGTCCTCGTCTGGAAAAGAGAGAACACACTCTTAGCAAATGAAGTAAAACAGTGTCAAACTGCCAACTTTGATGCATTTACTGGATAAACATGCAGCAGATCCAAAGAGAAAGAGAGAGAGATTCTGACGGTCTGACAAATTAATATAAAAGTGCGCTGACATGAAGCCCTCGGACAAACAAGCCCTCAAAGCTGCCTTGATAAAGTTTCCTCCAGCTGAACACTAAATCCACGCTCGCTCCGGGGGGAGAAATTCAGCTCTGCAAGAATCAATAAAGCAGCCCAACAAAGTTGTAGCGCTCTGGCAAATCAATAAACATGATCATTATTTATCATTATTCACTTGGATATCAGAAATCCTCCTCCACTTCTCCGCGCTTGACTTTTGAAATTCCACCAGAAACGTATCGTTTGAGCTCCTTACCAGTATACTGAGGGATGTAAGGCGTAGCCAGTCTCTCTGTGTTATAACCGCTCCCTCCAAGCACCTCAGTGATCTTTGACTGGAGGAACAAAACACCCCCATCTACCTTCTCCAGTGAAGAAGGCAGCCTGAGAAGAAAACATAGTAAAAAGGAGAGATTTAATGCCATTATTGCATATTTAGATGTCAAATTTTAATGTCAGTATAATTTGGGAAAATTTAAAATGGGTGTTACATACTTGGGATTATCAAT
This sequence comes from Nibea coibor, assembly GCA_023373845.1. Taxonomy (NCBI): domain Eukaryota; kingdom Metazoa; phylum Chordata; class Actinopteri; family Sciaenidae; genus Nibea; species Nibea coibor. The sequence continues at coordinate 12,031,556 of CM041730.1, forward strand.
GAAGACATCCTCAGGCAAAAGGTAGGGGCTTTCTTTCTGTCGCACCTCTATTACCTAAAAGGGGAGGAAGAAAAAGGCAGTCTAGTCTTAGCATTCAGACACACACTCACATATATATGTATATTATTTATATATATGGGCCCAGACCTCATGTATGTGTTGGCAGAAGGCTGGGACGGTGGTGAGCTGGCAGATGAGGTTGAGGTAGGCAGCGGCGAGTGCATGAACAGCACAGCGGTTAAAAACAGGCAGAGCCTCGTCAGTTGACAGAGCCAGGTCCTGCACAGGAAACGGAGACATCAGCACTGATCCCTGGACTGTAAAACACCCCGTCTGAAGAACGTCTTAAATAAAATGCACTCAGGCACTATAGGTTTTATAAATCTCTAAGTGCCCACATCTTAATCTTGTCTTGTTATATAGGTATTTATATGGTAGGTATCCATTATTATCTCACATTTTTGTTATCAGCTAACCGTGTCTGACGGTCAATGCCACTTTTATTTTCAAATAAAATAAATATCATATATTGCGTGCATCGGTACCTGCAAGGCGAGTGCCAGACGAATGAGGTCCACCACCACCTCTTCGTTGGCCAGCTCCACGCTGAGAAGTCCCAACAGAGCGAAGAGGGTCTCGTAGTGCTGCCGACCGCTGCTCTGCTCCTTACAGCCCAAGTATATGTGTCGATACAGCTGCTGGCCATGCTGTGAGCAGGACGCACAAGGAGGGCGGATGATGAGTCAGAGAGGTTACTCATCGGGAGCATAAATATTCGTATGTAAAGAATTTAGAAACCTTTTTCATGAATAAGTTGTCCTGTCTGGAGCACTTGTCGACTTTGAGCTTGAGCACAGAGATGTCCGAGATGATGCTGCGTAGAAAGACAGTACAACGATTAACACAAGGCTGTCATTGAAGTACAGCTACGAGTAAAGTGCCACAATATACACACAAACATGCACACACACACACCTTATGTTGGAGAACTTGGGTGTGTTGTCGTGTCTGTCGATGAGACTGAGAAGGATTTGGAGCACCAGCAGCCGGATCTCTGGATCCTCTGTTAGAGAGAAGGACAGCAGAGGCTCCAGGAAGGAGCTGGGCAATGCTGTCAGCATGTTGGTGGTCTGAAAACCGGCCGTCACCTGAGAGATGGATAATCACAACCCGGTTATGGTTTATAACTTTCCAAAACATATAATCAGACGGCTTACAAAGGGACATGTAACTGTGTCTGGTTAGCAGCAATTCTTGATGTTTAATTTTGTTTACATGAATTAAAATACTTCAGATGTACAGAGATGATATGTGAAGCGACGGGGGTATTATTCTGGTTTGGACTGTTCTAAACTGGCAATGGATGGATGCTTTCACTTTCTCCAGGATATTTAGCCTCACTGCGCAAACATTCCTTAGATCAAGGGAAGATAAATGTAAAGCCATGCGGAGTGATGAAAACAATTCTTAGACCATTAGGGTACAGCCAAAACACACAGAGACTGCAGAAAATTATTTTCCCAACAGATGTATGCCAAGATAAAGTTGATGCACTACAGCTGTGTCACCCTGACTGACAGAACTTCATTTTCTGCTCGTCTACAGTTACAGCACCGTGATAAGACAACTGGTAACATTAACTTTCTTAGAAGGATAAAATGTACCAGGAACACAGTGGCACTGACGGATGATGTTTCTCTTGTCTTTGATGTGTTAGTCATTTCAGACAGACTGATACACACACACACACACACACACACACACCTATTCGTTCCATGTGTTTAAATTTAAAGCTGGTGATCATCACGGTCTGTGTTTGCACCTCCCACATTTCTAAAACACTATGAATTAATAATAACAATGCGAGGTTTAAAAACATACCTGAACCAAGGACTTCAGTAGCATAACCTGGATCATTCTGGTACCCTCAGGCCTGGAGATGAAAGCAAATTCAAGATTAAAACCCTTTAAATCAGAAGTAGAGAAGCACATGCAGCATTTTTGTCAGTTTTGTGTGTGTGTATGTGTTCTGTCTGTGGGATTTAACTCACCCCGAGCCTGTGGAGGACAGAGCTGGGTGAACCCCAGGGACAGGGATCTTGCCCATGATGAAGAGCATGACCTCTGACCTCTGGTATGTTGGTAGAGTGTTGGCAAATGAACCTGAAAAAGAGAGAGAGAGGACAGAAAGATGGGCGTCAGAGGAGGATTAGTCTAGACTAGTCTGAACAAAACTCAGGCAAGATAAACATGAGAGCCACAGACTCACCGATGGTCCTGATGACAGCTTCCTGCAGCTGCCTCTCCTCGTGAGCTTTGATGATCTTGGTGCCGATGTTGGTGCTGCCCTCATAGGACCCGGTCAACTCGTAGTCGACGCTCAGACGGAGCTGCCGCAGGAGGGTGTTGAACACCTCCAACACTGTGGGACCTGCTCACACAAACAGTGAACATTCAAAGGACTAGTTCACCCTGAAATATCAATTTATCTGCCTTTTTTTAAAAAAGCAATCCCACTTACAGCATCTCAGTATATGTGTGTCAGAGGTTATGTTTTTTTTTGACAGACTGGGTCATAAAGATTCATTTTATTATTTTTAATACGTCATCTGTATTACTTGCTTCTCCTTCATTCTCCACTGCATCAGTTCCTCCTTTTTCAGCCCGTTTATCAACCACATCACAATTATTGCTCCTTTTAAAGAAACTTTGGACATGCAGCTGTTGTGACGTTTTGCAATAGCTAGACTAGGTAGCGATCGACCCCTGGTGTGTTATGTGTAGAGTGTCAACCATCTTACCTACAGAGCCACTGGCCGCAATTGCGGCTGCCTCCAGCAAAACTTCCACTATCCCAGCTCGCACTGTGGCTGAATTCTTGCTGTTAGCGTCCAAGTGACCGAGAAGCTGCTGGATTACCAAGTGAGAGTGCTGGGACTGAGAAAGGAGGAGAGAAAGAGAAAACTTACAGTGATTCATTCAACCAGGTAAGAAGCTGAAAGCTCCGGAGATAAAACACGTCACAGACTTGCACATTTCATTCAAAATGAATCACAGCTATAGAGGAGAGGGGCTGAAACCTGAAAGGAGTCTTTTCTAAGATATTTTCCAGCTGTAAATCACAAACTGTGAATACCGGAGCATGTTTCGACTTTGTGCCTCTAAATCACATAACCACCCACAAAGATAAAAACATGGTACTGTGTAAATCACACAAAATGTTTGATTTGAAGCTGGATTTGAGGTCAACAGGGTGACGGAGAGTAAAAAAATAAATAAGAAAAGGGGTGAGGATGAGGTATCACTCACCTGGATGGAGTACATAATGATTTTGAAGCAACGCACTGCAAAGGTCTTGCCCTCCCATAGAGAGTGGTTATCTAAGTGCCTGAGGGAACACAATCAGGAGGAGAGGGATGGTGAGGATACAGGAGATGTAATTATACAGTGCCAGCAGTGACAGAGAGCAGCAAAGGATAGAGAGCAAATTTATAGTTCCCCAAATCACTGAGAGCGAGCCTCGATATGTATTTTTTACATTTAAGACTGATGCACTTACCAGAAATGTAGTTCAATGTTAACAGTCCACAACAAATAGTTTAAAGATTCAGAGACACGTAAGCATTTAACTCGTCGTTGAATGTAGTCAGGAGGTTGTAAGATGCAAACATCGCAATGAAAAAATAACAATCAGGATCACAACATCAAATGCTAAACTGCAGCAAAATCCTTATGCACTAACAGAGGTTGGGATAGAGTGACATAAATCTGCGAAGCATGAATCAGGCGGAAGCAGAGACAGTGATGGATGGACAAGAGCTGGTCTCTCACAGCACGTGACAAGTGAGATGAATTGAAGGGAAAATTGAGAGTAAACTGAAAATGGATGGACTGTGGGGTGGGGGGGCTGCTTGTAATTTTGCTGCCATTTCATGTTGTTATTTATATCAACCTACATGTATAAATACTGGTTGACACATTTTATCTCCAGTACTCCTCAGCGTATCTCTCATTTGGCTTTAACTTTTCAACTTTGTGATTACAAACACTGGCTGAGATTCAAGGAATGAAGCCAATAGCAGTCAAGTTAAGTGGGTATACAACAAACAAAAAAATTAAACGTCATCTTATTATGACCAGGTATGGGCGTTAATGTCACTTGCAGGGAAAGGGAAAGGCTGAGACATGCAAAAAACAACGAAAGAGACGAAGGACGTGTGAGACGGACAGAGAGATGCACCAATAACTCAGACAGAAGGAAACACTAATCGCAGAGGACAGGCTCAGAGACATCCACAGTTAAATGCAAACATCATTAAAGATGAGCTTAAAAGCAGCAAAAAAAAAAATTAAGAAATCTGCAACGTCTTGTCAGAAAAACACTGTAACTGTAATAAAAAATACAACCTTGTAAGGCAGACATCAATATAAACGCAGTAATATACAATTTAAACGCCCCATCTGCAAATTGTGCACTCACGTTTAGTCATAAAGAACTATGTAACCTTGCATTGACCTTGTCGCGCCCCCTTGGACCAATCAGTGCACAGATAAAATGCTGCAACGTAGTACTGAGATGCATCCTCCGTTCAGGTCAAGTCAATATGCGAACAACAAATCACACAAAAAGAGAAGCCAGCTTGTTCATAGAAGAGTTTTCAGGGCTGCCTCACTTACATGAGCACGGGCGTGACGGCGTTCTTGATGTTGCCATAGGCGGCTCGTCCCAGGAGCTCCCTGAAGCAGCGCTCCGTCAGCTCCACCGGGCTTTCCTTCTCCTTCTCCGACGCCTGCAGCGGAGAGGGGGAGCGGCTGGTACAGAGCGATGCAGGTGAGAAAGCAGAAAAGGGAAAGAGAGGAGAGGGAGGAGAGGAGGCGAGGGGACGGAGGGAGGGGAAGGTGAAGAGAGGGAGGGGAAAAGAGAGAGAGAGAGAGAGAGCGAGAGAGGACGGACAGAGTTTGAAATCAATTCGATTCTATAACACTAACATTTCCACAAAGGTTACATTTTTACACAAACACACTACCAGGACTGCTGTGTCACTGCAGCCTTAACTCCTGAGGCGACATTCCCCTCTGCAGCCCGTCTGCAGTCAAAATGAAACAGCTGCGTTGGCCGTCATGTGTGCCCACATTTTTGTATCACACAGTCGGTCCACGGCCACAGGGGGATATGTCCACGTCTTAGTTTGTGTATATGTGTGGACATATCAGGTCTTTGTTCTCATGCATAGTTAAACTCTCCACCATAACTCTTAGTCGGGGCTAGCCTCGGGTGGTCCACCAACGATGACATTATTTATTAACAGCCTAACTCTTTCATCTTGCCCACTGCTGCGACTTCCTGCCTCTCAGTGACTTCTCTAACTTTAAATCTAAAAAAGAATAAAACAAGAAAATACAATACAATGGTTCAACCTTAATGAAGCCATTTTCTTTCGGTGCTGGTGAATTTGTAGCTCGCGTTGTTGAAAGGTTTACCACTTGTTCAGCCACTGTCACTGACCCCTGTCCAAAAGAAAATACACCAACAGCAGACTTCATTCGGCATCATCTCAAAGCTTACTTGGCTGCTGCGATCTGGCCTTGTATCTGCTTTCATCCAACACTTCACAGAGGACTGCTTTTGAGTGTTTAACGGGGCATCAGGATCATTTATGTCAAAACTTTCTGCTGAGGCAACACTTGAAGGAAAAATTGCTCAGGGAACATAATGCCATTGCGGGCACACAACACTGAAAGCAATCCATCACGCTGATAGTTGTTTCTTGAGGTATAACGCACAAAGCGGAGCCCAGAGGACGATTTTAGCACCTCCAGAAATAAACTTTCTACAGAAATTAGATTCAACTGTCAGAAGGCTTTGCTGTGCCTGAAATTGATCTTTAAATGAACTTGTGCATGGGGATTAATGTAGAGAAAAACACACCATCTGTGAGTTTAATTAGACTCTGTACTGAGTGCTGTGGATTTTACGCCTGATAATAAACTCAGCGTGGGGAAGGATGGAGGACGCACAGCAGGGGCAGGGCCCGTAACACGCAGACAGAGCGAAGGGAGGCGCTGAGAGGGAAATGTGTCTCTCTTTGTTGGAGTGTGTCTGTCTGTCTGATTCTGTCAATCCATCCCTCTCTTTCAATACCTTCCTCATTTACATCACTCTATTTCCTATTATCTACCCTCCACCCAATCTTCGTCTCTCTGCCCTCCCTCTCTGCTCCCCTAACCTTCTGATGTCGGCATTGACGTCAAAGTCAATTTCAGTATGTGGAATACTGCCAAGAGAGGCAGCCTTTCTCTCTCTCTCTCTCACAGGCAACCTCTAGCTAGTTTGTTCTCCTCCCATTGCACTATTTCTGTTCATGCTCTCCCCACTTTCTCCTTCAACCCCACCCCCTCCCCACATTATTTCCTGCTGTATTTGTCCTTGGATGCTGCAGGTTTTGCAAACAGATGCCCATAAGTGGAGCAGAGCTGTCAGTGGGTTCACTCGGTGATGACAATGATGATGAATGACGTGGCTGACTGGACTGCCAGGACAATTATGGCCTAACGTAAGACAAAACGGTCAGCTACAACACAGTGGCTCTGGACTGTGTGGCCGAGGCATGGCGGGTTAACACTAGCATGTTTTGGGTCGTGAACTTTCTCACCCACACGTTGACACAGCCTGACTTCTTGTGTGTGAGGATGACCTGGTAACACCGGCGACATATTGCTTTAAATTGCAGTCAGGGTGCAGCTTTATAAGTCACATGATCTTCCAGAAAATTACAACACAAAATGAAATGTCAGGATATGTAAAAGCTAATGTAATACCTAATATATAAAAAGCAAATAAAAACTAATGACGTGATCTCAAAACTTGCTGGAATACCCTTAAATTATTATTACATTTCCCTTGTAAGTGCTCACCTCTCTGTACGCTCTCCACTCTGCAGGTTGAAAAGCAGAGAGGGGACAATCTTGTCCATGTGCTGAGGGTCCCAGATGTTGGCCTGCAGCTCATCATTCACAGTCTTCCTCACCACACCCTGCAGGCCTTTGATTCCTGCCATGCGGATCCTGCAGGTAACAAGTCAGAGACATCAGAAATCACCCGACTTGTAAGTGAATCTATAAATGGAGGATTATATTTAGGAAATCATATTTTTGTCTAGTTTATCCTTTAAGTCTACAATGCTATATTTAACAGTTCAAAGATGTCTATTTTCAGCAAATGACATCAAAACTTTTACTTTGTTTAAAGGAGAAGACTTAAAAAAATGTCTAGGGGCAGCGGTAGTCCAAAAAAAGACTCCCTGAAGCGGTCTAAAAACAGCAGTTAGTGAATTATTCTGCCTCAAGTGCAATCAAGCATCTGTCCACTCACTTGGTGCGGATGTCTGGGTCCTCGTAGCTAGAGTGGCACATTTCACTGAAGCGTGACACGAAGAAGTCATAACTGCGGTGGTACGATGGTGTATCCTCTTCTATGTTGGCAAACTTCACAAACTAAGAAAAGAAGAAGAGGCGGGCAGTGAGAAAAGACCAATTAAAACACATTTTTATGTCATACTGAATCTGCAGCTCTTGATGTTTACAGTAATAAGTCTGCTTCACAAAAGCCCAAGTTTATTAAGAGTTTATATCAATCTGACTAAACACTCTTTAATGAAATAACTGTAAATCCCCATGGTGAATATCTCCTAAATTAAAGCCAAACCGCAGCACCATAGCATCTCATCAGGAATGAAAAGCAGGAGGCAGAGGGGGGCTCTCCCACTGGGCCACAAAATGTCACTATTTAAACAGGCTGACATTTAGCTTCACAACGCTCTCCAATTAATAAATTATGGACTGGATTTTCTTTAATTAAGACAGAGAGGATACCTACCTGAAGCAAGGATTCTATAATGAATGTTCAGTAGAGCAGATGGTAATTAAAGTACATCAATTCCCCGTTCAAAAATACAGGCTGGATTAGTGCAGCAGCCCAAAATGCACGGATAAAAATGATTTATTCAGAAAACGATCAGCTAAAAAGAAGGCCCCTGTGTATCTGTTTCCTGTGTACAAAATGAGTGTTTGAAGCTGTTTGAAATTTGAAATTAAAGTACCCTCGAGTAAATTAAATGAATTGAACCCATAACTGCTCTTGTGAAGCTGCTGCAGTAAATTGCTGCTGCAGCAGCTGATATCTTAAAGCTGTCCAGTGTTTCTGCCAGTAATACTGGGCAGTTTAATTGTATCAATGTATCAACTCTGTGTCTGCCGAAATAAACCCTCTCTATCTGATTGAAAGCTTTAGAAATAATAGGGTCTAAAACCACAGGCCATGGAGAGCTGAGATCATAAACGGTTTTGCTGCAACCGAAGGCCACACCAAGAGAAACTAAGCCGTGCCCGTCTATCACAGAGCCGTCCGTTCGAGTAACGGCAAGTTGACAGAAACACTAACTCGAGTACTGATGTGTTGAAGAGTTAGCTTGTGTTAGAAAAGCCTTTAGGTCAGTGAAAAAGTGTTAGAAAACCCGCCAGACTCGAGTCCTGCGGTGAAGGACTCTCTAATCCGCTCCTTTCACGTCTCTTTATGATATAAGTCTATCTCCACAACGTTCAACCATAAAACTTTAACTGAGCCTTGCCATTCATTGTGGTGAATTGGAATGCGATGTACAATTAATTATGCAGTATGGCCTTGCATTTATCCTGAATACAAACCTGTGAGTGTGTACAAGCTAGACAGAGTATGAAGGTTATGAAGAGAGGCCAGTGTCTCTAGTCAGTCTGTGTAGACAGCTGCAGAGCTTTGCCAATGCAGTCTGCAGATAATCTGATTTCCTTCATGTGTACTTTCCTGACCTGGCAAACAGCACTGATAGCTGCACCCCACATCAGAGGACGCTCTGATCTCCCTCAAGTACTCACACTATATTCCTCTCAAGGTTAGCGTCTTTTACTTTGTGCCATCACATCAGGAAAGCAAATGTACCCTGTTCATTTCTGGATTAGATAATTCCACTAAATCCACTAAAATGGGCAGAAGTAGAGCAGAAAAAGTGCAGAAACTAAGGCAAAACAGTTCAGGGATGTGGGCAATTATATGAATTTATACCAGTAAAACAAGCTGTCTTAGGTTTTATGTTTCTTGTGGCTAAACTGTATGGCTAGGCAAAGTTTATTTTTATTATTATTTATTAAATTGTATTTTAAGTGCAAACTTGTCAGCAGGACTGACCCGCTGCATATGAGGCGCCCACTCTACCGAGCTACACGGCGTCCCTGGACTCTAAACTTTAAACTAGTTATATAATCCTGAAAACTCACAGAGTTGGTCCCTAGGATCTGCAGGCTGGGCTTGTCCGACTCTAGCAGCTTGCGCACCATCTTGAGGAAACTCTCCACAAAGAGGTTGATGCTCTGACAGTGGCAGGCCATCAGGAGCTGGTCCAGTGCTTCCATTGCTATGCAAACATACCTGAAGAGGAGGGGATGAAGATACAGAAATATCTGGATGACACCTGCTTATATTCGAAATGTCAAATCGCACACAGCAGCAGATATGAACACACGGTAAGCTCTGCCAGACGAACTCTAGAGGCTGGCAAGCTGAACAGATTTCAGCTGGACCAAGTGTAAATGTAATCTGTGCAGGCTGTTTGCATTGGCGAGAATCGTCGTCACAGTGCATCCTAGTCATGAGTCATAAAAGACAACAGTCTGTGGCAAATAAAGCACAGAGCGTACAGAAACATCACCGACGATAACCCTACAGCAGCCACGTTGTTACCCATCTAAAGTGGCAAAAGATTCTTCCTAGGATTAATTTCAAATGTGTTAATGTGAGGCAGAGAATAACTGATACAGTATTTGTCAGGGCAGTGACAGCTGAAATGGTTTTTAGACTGTGTTGAATGACGGTTGACTGGTGATGCTCACCCGTATCTGTGTCGAGCCACGTCCCTCGACAGTCTCTCAGACAGGTAGGCTCCGATACGGTCGAGCTTCTCTGGAGCTGACAGGGCGTAGAATGTCAGCTTCTCCATGTTGGCCTTCACCAGTCCATCCTAGGGGCATGACAGAGAGAAGATGGGGGAGGTTGGTTGAAGAAAGTTCTCAAGTTTTATTCATATCGTTTACCTAAAGGACCAGACCCAAATTGTAAGTGTATAACTGGATCACCAAGTTTCACCTCCTACTTTCCCCTATGACCCACTTTGCTGCTCTTCAGCCTGGTCAGTGGGAGGAGGGAGCTAAAAACATCTGTAGTCCATTGAGATCCTGTTTACATTCAGAGATGCAGTCAGAAAAAGAACAGAAACTCCAGTAAAGCCTGTTTTTTCCTCTAATATGGTATGATTTGATATAATAAGACTGTGATGTGATGGAGGCTGGTAGAGTTTGTTTTTCAAATACCCTGAACATACCCATCTAAGGCAAAGTTACTCTAAAAATATCAACTTGGATATACAGCCAGAGAAAGAAACCCAGCTACATTTTCATGTAGCTAACATGGAGGTTAAAAGAAACACATAAGTGTAATTAAGATCATCAACAATGGCTGCCTTATTCAATTTGAGATTTTCCAGCTCCTTGGCCTTGCTATTGTGCGTGCCAGCTCATTAGCTCAGTGGCTTCATGGCACACCTAAAAGAAATGGGGAAGCCTCATTAATGCTTTTCCTGCAAAGACAAATCAAAATGTCTGCTGTAGAAAAAAGGGGGGGGGTTGCTCTTATCAGAGACTTATTTTGGAGATCAGCACATAGCTCTGCCTCTGTCTGCCTCTCTAAAACATCCTGTGGCTGGGATCCATTATCGATCATGCAGCCACAATATTGCAGTTGGCAATAAAACAACACCCTCCGGCTGAAAAGCTGGCTTTTGTTCATTGAAGTCAATCATTTTGTAGTTTGCTAGACTCACAGCACAGGTTTCTGTGGAGCGTTCACGGAGTAAATCAAGGATCTTGTAGTCTCACCCCCCTGCTGATAAACTCCAATTTAAACTAGTGATGTATACACTACTGTTGGGATATTTTGTGTGTGTCAGACGCAGAGAATACAACTTATACTTAACCATCATACCACTAATTGTCTTGGGCAAACACTGAAATGCAGTAAAAGTGTACACACACAACCAACATGCTCAGACAGCGTGATTCGATTTCAGACAGCTTCATTATTCAGGAGCTGCTGGGATACAGTTAGTTACAGTCACAATCAGCTTGGAGCCAAACTTAGAAGCCATTTTCGAGAGCACAATGAGCAGGTGCTGGTGCGCGCATGCACACACACACACATACACAAAACAGAGAAATGAGGTCTGTGTGTACTAGTATGCTGAGTGTATTGCAGTTTTGGCTACAGATCTGACAGGTAAAAGTGGGTTACTGCAGTAGAACAGAGAGTAACACTTGTGAAAGGTTTTTTATCTGCAACAAATTAATTCTCTTTATGAGTCATCTGTATCACTTAATCTGAGAAAACATTAGATGGGATGTGTGATTTGATACCAACTGCTTTGAAGAAGACAGTTCGGTATGGAGGCGGTGCAGAGTTTCACTCTTCCGTGACTCTGAGACAAGATCATAACACGACGTTTCTCCTCACCTGCCCATGGAAAGCTTCCAGCTAAATCTGGTACACGTTATTTCTCACATTTTTGGAATATGTATTCTGTATTCTGCACTAAACTTAACCTATTATGCTAAAATAATCTTAACTAACTTGTTTAGTACCCGACCAATAAGAGACCTAATGCATTAAAATGTCTATACGCAACTGAACAAAAGAGAGGGGAACAGAACGGAATACCTGTTTGGGTTAGAAAAGACATTACTAAAGAAACAGACACTGTCACTTGAGCTTCTCACCTCTGGGTCTTCTGGGAAGATGTTGTCCACCAGTCTCTTGTACCGAGGCCTGAGTGCCCCACAACAACCACAAACCCCTGAAGAAGACAAGAGATGAAGAAGGAGAAACAAGCAAACAGAGAGAGAGACAGTCAAATTAGACTTGTTCAGTATGACTGACACAAATGCAATAAAAGCCAGGACAAAGTAAAATTACAAGTAAACAAACACGTCTTCTTTTCTCATCTGCCATAGCGCTATTTGTCTGTTCTGTGTAAATGAAAGAAGATGGTGAAGTCTTCAAACAGCCACGTGTTTAGAGACACCACAAACCATAGGTAGGCTAACTAATTATGACTACGACAACATATTCCATCACTGTGAAGAAAAGGTGGAAAATAAATAAAACAAATAGTAATGTGTATCTGTAACAACTGACCGGTCAGCAGGAAAGCTGCAGCTAATAAAATAATAATGGGCTAGCTAAAGAGTCAGCCTTGTCAGTATTATTGCTAGGGTTTTATTAAAGTGGCACTTCAACGTAAACATACACATAGTGAATAAGAACAGCAGTCTAGCCTGCTGTGATAGGTTAAAAAAAACAACTGGCTGAAGTGTAGCGAGGGGTATTTCCTAAGTAGCTGCTGAATATGAAAAGACGACCACGACAAGACAGAACTGGCAGAGCTCCAGTCAATAGCTTAATTAGCAATAGCAAGGGTTCACAAAACTGCACAGTCAAATGCCCCGAAGAACACCAAAGCTGCCAAATTTTGATTTTAAATCAACAGAGTCAGTACTGGAGCAATGCCATCAGTCAAACGTCTGTCCAAGATTAAAAAATATGAAGATATGATCATCTTTGTGGCACTTGTGGTAAACAGAGGCTTTGCTGTGTGACATTTAACATTTGAGAAAGGCCAGATATGGAAGGAATGTGGCTACAAGACAATTACAGCCACAACAATGCTGCTCTGATGATAATACAGTGTCAAGATAGCATTGAAGAGAAAGGTGAACAGTGGTTTCTATTGACTTTGGATTGAGGAGAAAGCAGGCTAAGCAGCAGAGACAGCTGGATTCTGATTGGCTGAGGGGATTCAGCAGTGGTGAGTCATGACAGGATCCTGGGAGGAAGAAGAAATCTGGGAAAAACCTCCAAAAACACACAAAATAAATCATTTAACTCTTCATATAGCTCTGCATAACAATCATTATATTCCTGCTCACACCAAACAAGGATATATGAGTTTAAAGAGACACAACAGCTAACGAGGAAAAGTAGGTCATTATGGTGTCAGCGATGCTGTGAAGTTTAATGAAGGGTTTAATAGCCAGACAATTTAATACAATCTGCAAAGAAACATCTTTTTCCTCCCTTCCTTCCTCCTGACGTCACTTTCCTTCCTTCAATTCCCCCAAAGGAAACATGTTTCATTATTCATTATTTTAGTTTGCCGTCACACTGACTGAAGCCTTTTTTAGCTGATGTGGCACTAAAACACCATTCAGAGAGCACCACATTAACAAGATTACCCGCTGCCCAATCTGCACCCCCCTACCTCACAGTGTACTGTATCCAACATACAGTAGACTCTCCCCTGACTCGCGGCCAAGACGACACATTTCATCTTTTTTAAATCCACCACCAGAAGCGTACAGGAAACAAAGAACACAGCCCAGCGGCAAGCCGGGTAAACACTGTTTGTGATGAACACTCCTCCTCCTAAACCAGCGGTTAACTAGTGCAACACATCCCATAAAAATCATTTGCTCAATTTTAAAAAATGGACCAAGTGGGCAGATTTCACACAGATGATGGAGGGAATCAGCTGCCACGTGCCTGACTCACAAATGTAAATGAGCCGAGCTGAGCTGAGCTGGCTAACACCACTGCACAAGACACACAACAATCGATTTTCCTGCGAAATACAGTTGAATTTCCAGATACATACAATCAGAACAAACGGAGAAAATTGAAACAAATTTAAGGACAGACGACTGAGGAACAATCACAAACAATATTTCCACACTTCGCACCAAACATTTTTTGCAACAATTACCACCAATGTCAGAAAATAGTGAAAAATGACAACTTCTTAGAGCAAATTGCTCGTTGTTGTAATGGACCAAAAGTCCAAAAAAATACAAATATCAAAAATCAGTTACAAATTAAACCTTCAACTGCAGCAGTTCATTGATAATCAGAACAGTTGCTGATTTTCTGTCGACTGATTAATAGTTCGAGCTCGATATATGAGGCAGCTGTGGCTCAGGAGGGAGCGCGGGACGTCCACCGATGAGATGATCAGTGGTTCGATCCAGGGCTCCTGCAGTCTGCATGGCAAAGTGTCCTTGAATAAGACACCGAACCCCAAATTGTTTGCCATCAGTGTGTGAAAGGTAAGCTCCCAAAAACTGTATGAATGGGTTAATAAGATATGTAGTGTAAAAGTGCTAGAAGACTAGAAAAGGTGCTGTACATGTAGAGCCAATTTACCATTTACTCTATATTATATGGTCTGAATGTCATTTTAAGTCTTGGTTCATTCCCAAATTTTCAAATGTGTAATGAGGAATACAATGACAACAATGTGCGTGTTGTAAAAAGAACATGTTCCATGTCATAAGTAATTATTTCCAGCAGAGGACAATGTGTCCTTAAAACAGTACTTTGAGAAATGCATCTTTCACACCAAAGCAATGAGGCTCCAAGTGCAATAAATTTGGTAAATTAGCCTCCTGAGCCACAGAAACCCCAATAATGCTCCCTCTTCTGGGTCGCGTTTCCAAATTCACAAGCCTTCTGGTATGTTATCAGTGACCTGCACCTGGGACGAGGGCAGTCAGCACATGCGGGGTGTCCTTGAAAAGCCTTTTAAGAGAGTAAAAAGGCGTCTTTAGTTACTTAACCGCTTAAAAGCCCCTCTGTTTTGAGGCCTCTGTGTGCTCTCTAAAAGTTCTGCACTAAGTTCGCAGCGGGAGCTCGGGCTTATCTGTGAGAGCTGTGTGTCTATTCATAGTGCTGGCCCTCTGTCCTCCATCACTTCAAACACTAATGAGGCCTCTGGACCACCTCCCCCACCCCGTCCCTTCCTCCTGCACCCACCTGACCTCCCTCTACCACCTTCTCTCATCCTTGCTGTACTGGCCCGGGGCCTCAGTTTAGGAGTCGCCTATGAATTAATGAAAATGCAGCAGGTCCCTAGTGTCGGGAGGAAAGGGTGGAGGACAAAGAGTGACAGCAAAAGAGAGACAGACATGGGAGTGTGATGGAGGAGGTGGACTGCGATGCACTGAATGAGTCACAGATTAGTGCTACTTATTGCATCTTCTCTGTCCAGTAAATCTGTCCTGTCCCCTCTGCCAGCAGTGAAAGGATTTTTTTTTGTGTGGAGTAAGAAGAAGGACAGGAAAAGCCTCAGCAGCACTCTGCCAAAAATCCACATTAATTCTTTATAACTCAGCGGGTGTAGCAATTTACATATAACTCCATATTCCTGTGGTGTACTGCAAGCATCTGCATTTTCCATCACGATTATAAGCAAGTTTTATTCACAGGTAATAAGAAATTTTGACAAAACATGTGAACAAGTTTTTAAACAAACGCTAATTAATCTTCAAGTAGAAAAGTAGTTTCTGTATTCTGTTCTGTCCTTTAACACATACAGGACACTCAAACAATAAATGCAACAGGACTGCAATTAACATTAATAGAATAAGATATTCATAACTATGTTTTCATGCATATATAGTCATCTGAAAATAAGAATCTTTTCTCATTTTTGTCACTTTAAAATGAGTCTACAGCAGGAATGGGTCCTCTCCCATGGAGGCCAGAACATAGAGAACTAAATACTGATGGGGCCTTTCAAGTGTTGGTTCTTCTTTATGCTAGGAAGGAGAGGGTGATGTGAGGAGACTGCAATACGGCGATTACACCACTAGATGCAACTAAATTCTACACACTGGACTTCTAAGGTCTTGTTCAAGACACAGTGTTGCTGTGGTGCATGTCGGTTCACTGGAAAGTCTCTAATGCCGTGAGAACCACAACTGAAATTTGTTTCAGCTGCAATGTCGTGTTCACTAAATTCGATAAAGATATCACAGTATCTTTATCGAACATAGCAACAAAAATAAAAACTGTATACAGTAATGCACATTTGACAGACTGGACCTTTCAGGTCAAGAAAATGTAAAAAAAAAAAAAATTCAAACACTGATCCAAAACCCAAAACAATCATTCATTTTCAATGATATAGACTAGAGCAAATTATTGCCTGATAAATGACTTAATCCATTATTTAAACTGTTTAAACTAATCAATGACTCGTCAATTCACTGTTTCAGCTCTAAAATGCAGCTACCATAATTTAAACATTAACTTATCCTGCTTCCAATGTGCTCATGACTTCAAAATGTGCTGTAACACCACTCCGAGACAATATATAAAATAATGCATAGTTGTGTTTATTTAAGACAGATAAAGAGAGCTGTCTGGTGCTTCTGGTGTTGGTAATGATTGGTTACTCTGGAAAAAGCTAAGGGAGAACAGTGAGGTAGGTGGACAAGTCTTTGGATGACAGCGGTGCAAAGCACACATAGGGGGTCTCACGACATCCACCCACTCTGCATGGCAAGCTGACAACACATTTAGGGGCTGGACACCGAGCTCCTCCACAGCTCCATACACAGTCGCACATAAACCCACACACAAACAAGCTCACACAGACACACACAGGAGGATGAAACGGAGGAACAATGAATTACTGGTTGCTGGTAGACGGAACAAAACAATGAAGGGAAGGCGGACATCTCTGCAGCCTGGCGCGCCGGAGTTGGGAAACTTGAGCCTGTTTCTTACTTGTTTTACTGACTGGATGCTAAGCTACACATAAATACATATACACACACATGTAAGGGGTCTCCACCCCTCAAATCACCACAGCATGGAACCAGCCAATCACAGTGTTATTTTTATCGCTGTAACAATGGGCTGGTACATTAACAGATTACACTCTTCATTTCCCCCGGGATGTCAGCTTAATGTTTCCACTTTAGGACGAGAGAGAGGGAGAGGGGGGGAGAACAAACTGCCTGCTGAAGTGGCAAAGATAGATTCAAACAAAAAAAAATACACAGTGCTAAAAACATGCTCGTGCATGATATTATTTTAAAAATCCTTCACAAACTTACACAAACGTGATCGAGTGTAACTACGAGCAGTGCTCTCTGGACAATATAGCAACAAAAGGAATTTAACAGACAGGCTCATTACAAAAAAATGCACGCACAAACGCAAGGTAGTGTGTGACAAGCAGCCCAGCGCATCTTGCGGTGTTATATCTGCACCTGCTGTCCCAAAGCTGCTCTGTTGTACCCAATGTCACGTGGCTGACAAGAGAGGGTAAATATAGTCCCGACGCCCTACAAGGAGAATATCAAACACACTTTGGATCTCTGTGTGTGTATGTGTGTGTGTGTATTTGTGCAGGTGAGAGACAAAAACTGTTAATACCCATTTAGACCTCACCTTCACCTGGGGTCATGCAAAGCGTCGGTTTTACAGGCCACGCTCACAAACACGCAGACGCAGAAGCAAACACTCTGTGGCCACCTACATACAGGACATACACCTGTGCAAAATGATCATAACAAAGCAATGCTGCCCTTCAGGGGTGTTATTACACACGAGGGAAGGGAGAAGAGACGGACCAAAGTCCTGCTATTTTTACAGCGGCAAACAAAAGAAGGACAAAACATCCTTAAACAGTGGACTCACACGGCGAGATGCGAGCAAACAGCCAAATCCACAAACACACAGAGAGAGAGAAGACGGTGAGAGGCGAGGAAAGTGTAAGCAAATAATGAATAATGAGCAAGGCTGTTTCAACAGCCAACCAATGTGCACATAAGCTGTCGCTCAAGGAGCTGAGGAGAGGTTTTGAGCATCATGGAGAAGAGGCTCACTGAAGGCGTGACAAAGAGCAAGGAATGTGAATTTTTGTCACTAAGGCATGCGGAGAGTGACAGCTATTCAAAACCGATGCATATATAACCATAACATGCATCTACCCCCCTCCTCCACTCTCCTTCTTCTCTCTGTCACGATGAGCCCTACCTATTGAGAACGTATCTTGAGGCTATTGACACACAACACACACTGTGCACACACACTTTGCAGAGGAATATGTACCGTATTTTTCTCCCGCTCCCCCCCTCTAGCCGTCGAGCCATGTGCGATAAGTCAGACTCAAAGCACACATTCGATCCAGCGTGGGTGGCAGCGAACACGGCTGGTATAATGCGACCAACATACTGATGAACAGACCCAGCTGCCTTCAAATCCTTGTGACACGAGGCCAATCCGACACGCTATGAATCACAGTCAAACAGGCACTGGAGCTGGGCTACGAGGGACTCGATCCCACAGCACCATTTCCATACAGTAGCTGCACAGTGGAGCCTAACTTAGCTTGATCTTCTAGTGTTGATAATTCATTAGGGTACAAACCAAATGTCTTTTTCCATCACTAGTCTGCAAACTTGTAGCAAAGCTGACTACATTTTTTTTTTACATTAGTGCTAATCAACATGTCCCAGTTACACCAGAGCTGTAGGAAACGATTACACCGGTGCATTTTCTCATGACATGAAGATTTTTCAGAACAGTATATCGAATATTCACTTTTAACAGCACATATAGTTGTTTTCCTAGTTTAATGGATGTGGGAATTTATCATGTGCTACCTAAAACATTGAAAAAAATGGACAAACAACAAGAAACATCAGTCCAGAAGAGACATAGACAGAAGAGTCTATGACAACAGTTAGCTGAAGACGTTACCAGAGCCAAGACAGGTCGGACGTAACAGACGGAAAGCACCGTGAGCTCAAAGTTAAACGATTAAATAAGTATACATTACCAAAAATAAACATCCTCAAAGCAGTATCTCCATGTAAGTTAATACTGCAGTTTAACAGAGCAGCGGAACAGTCCTGTGCTTTTAGGAGACATTACACTCGGCTGCAGTCTAAGACTCGAAAGCTAACAGGAAATGTGTTTGTAGAATGTAGAAAAACTGGCTAAACACGGGATGCTTCACATAATTCACATGTGTACACAACCGGCAACACACTCGCATGAACGCACAGCGGAGGAGGGATTGTTATTCTTACCGTACATCGATCGTGATGTTGGAGTCTCTCACTACAGACGCTTATGTTTCCTTAATGCAGCCTCAGTCGCTCATACAGACACACACTGACGTGCCAAGAGGCACACAAACACGCGCACACACTCACTCACACACTGTGGGATAAATGCCTGCACGTGTGCTTGGAGCTAAAAGTGCGCAACGTGATTGGTGCAGAGCCTGGCTCGATGCGATGAATTACACACACTCTTCCATGTCGTGCGTGGACACGCGCGTGCGCGCACACACACACACACGCGCACGCGTGCACAAAAGGGGGCTGGGAGGCAACGTCACGGAGAAGCGTGCCGTGATGACCTTGGATTTTCCCGTTTGTCTTCTGCAACAGCGCTCCTTCTCAAAGGGGGGCAGTGCAGATTTCACATGCAGGCGCACATACAAAACACACACATACACACACACACACACCTCACTTATCGCCGTTCCTCTCAGCCGGAGAGAAATAAAACAGGGAAATGGAGAGTGAGAGAGGAAAAGAGGGACATATACACCACAAGGATAGAAAGAGAGAAGACCTCCCACCCACGCAATCTCCTTCTCTCCCTCTCTCCACCCCCTGCCAGCATCACTGTTTCCCTCCTCTCCGTCATTAATCTTCCCGTGCCTCCTGCTTTACTTACTTTCAGTTTTTCCTTCTATGCTTATGTAACTTTCCACCATGTTTCCCTCCGTTTTCTACCCCAGTACCAAAATCTTTCTGCTCTTTCTTCATTTTCTCATGGCTGGAAATAAACTTTTTGCCCTAGTGTCCACTTTCTGGTGGATAAACATACCAGCCATTTATCCTATCAGTCAGTTTTCAAAGCTATTAATTGCAGGAATTGTGTGATTATATAACAATGTTTATTGGGATCTAAATATAATATAATAAATATTCAAGATGTCAGTGTTTACTCACTCGCTTCCAGGTTTAATTTTCCAACTCACAGCGCATAAATAAAACAGTCCCTTTCAGATGTGTCTTACCTGCACATGAATGCACCACATGAGCTTTTATGTACGCAGCTATAACTGTGACAAACACAAAGCCACACGTGATGTTCACAGACCCAGGTCTAATGTACAGGTTTGTTAGCAAAGGTATAAACCTATCCTATCCATCATCTGTGCATGTGATGGACTTATGCACAGTGCATGTAGGGGGCATGGGCTCAATAGCCCTGCAGTAAGCAGTGTGCTGTGTGCATGTGATTGAGCAGTAGCAGATATTCAAGTGTATTTGCATGAAATCTTGTTGTTTTAGTCAAAATTATGCAAAGATACATTTCCCCAGCTACGTTTAAGTCCCCTGTTAAAAGGCCAACCTTCAATGTTGTACATTTACAGTTTATTCCTATTAATTCTTGTGTAAAGTTTCCAACTTGCAACCCTAATCCTTACACCGGATGATAATATCATCCTTTGCATTTTACTGCAGCCTGGAGGAGAGTATGTTTGTGATGTTTAAAACTCCTTTAGGGGAAATTCATCTCTACTCTTACTGTGAGTTTGTTTATGTTGGATAACAGGTGTCTCTGTGTGCCATCACTTCGCATGAATAATCTTCAAAGTCACTTACAATCGAGCCTTGTTTTCCTCATCCTCAGATGCCAGAAATCCTGATTGCTGGCAAGATAAGCACATTCCTCGTGGAGCTACTGTATATGTCTCTCTTTCTGATGTGAGAACAAACATGGCGAGCATTTACTCATGCAAAAGTTCATGAATTAGTTAACATGAAAAAGGCACAAAGTAATAAAATAAAGGCCCACTCTGAAAAAAAAATTCCCTTTAATCAACCCTGTTCAACTGAAACCTGTGCCAAGTACCAATCACAGCCAATGCTGCTTTTGATGTTGGCTGACTGAAGTGCTCAAGTACCCTCTACAAACTATGAAGCTGAATCAGTTTTACAGGACAGAAGGGAGCTCAGAGCAAGTTAAACCCCCCAAATAGTGATTTCCACTTGTGAAATGACAGATTTTTATCTGGCAACATGGAATCATATAGCAACTTGTCGATGAAATAACGCTCTGTCCATGCCACTTAGAAACAGGGAAGGAGCCAGAGAGAGAGAACAGAGGAGACGGTGTTGTCACTCACCCTTGCCAACGCGATGGTCCAGAAGAGTACGACAGTCCAGTGCCAGCCTCTGAGAGGCCGGGACATCAGGCGCAGGCAAGGGCATGGCAGGCAAACAAACAGCTCACAAACACGCACACACTCAAACACACACTACTCCTTTCATAGACACTGAAAACGTCCTGACCGAAGCCAAAAACATGCATGTAACACTACGAGCAGCAGACTCAAAACCTCTAATTATTTGGCTAACTGTTTTAAAAACTAAAAAGACAAGTAGGTCTACCAATACTCACAAAAAGAAATAGTAATAATCTACTTTTAATTTTACAAGCCCTTAGCAGATAAGTTACTCACATGCATCTGCACCGGCTCAGTGTGGCACAAACACGAGACACATGCATGTGCAGACATACACTTTTTCTCAGCCAAGCCTGAGCAGAAAAAACAACTCCAACTTCTGCACAAAGTTTCACACTCGAAACAAACTCGCAAATTCACAGAGAGTCGCGCTGAACACCAACTCACACGTCCCCGTCCCGAGGCTTCTCGGTAATTTACGTTAGTACATAGACAGATTGGCCGTATTAACGAAGAGATTAGCGATTAGTCCTTCAATAGCAGCTCTGCAGCTCTGCGTCTGTGTGCGCCTCTCTCATTAATAAACATCTCACTGACACAATGGACCCCACTATCCACCCAAAGTCTCTCTCTCTCTCTGGGCGAAAGAGAGGAGGGTGGAGAGAGGCAGGGAGAGAGGGGCACTGTGGGATAGCCATTCAGTCAGTGGGCTTGAGGTTGAAGGAATGTGGCCATCAGCAGATGCCAACACGGGCAAAATGTGTGGTGAGTGATTTCTTTGCAAATTCGGGAACAGGCACACACACACATATGCCGGCAACACTGGTGGAAAGTTACCCCCGCAAAACATTTCCACAGTCGGCAGTGAGTCATTGTGGATTTGGATCAGGCAGCTCATGTTGCCTATCATCAGCTGTTTTCTGCAGTGTCCTACATTCAATTTTTTTTTTTGAGGGGCATGTACTCATATCTTCAGCAGGAGAACAGGTGTATTATAGTTTGTTGTTGCCAACCTGTCATGTCGGAAGCTTGTCACAAGGCGGCGTTGCTCTTCCAGGTTCAAGAGAGGCAGGGAGAGGGGCGGGACTTCAAGCCCCCGAACTGAGTCTCCGTCGACGCTTCGAAAATCAGGAAAACCGCTGGATTGTCTTTGGCCTGTGGAAGTTAGTATGCTCAAAATTAGTCCGAGGCGAAAAAAAAATATTGTTGATATTTGTTTGAACCCGCCAAAACACGGGAAGTAACTGGTGTTAACGTGTACCTGAGCAGTGAAGAAGAAAATGTTGTAACGGACAAAAATCATGCCAGTTAATTAATTTAATGCTAACATTAGCAACGCTAGCTGTCACACTTCCCCCCCCATCCGACTGTATCTTCCCGTGATGAACTGTCGTGTTTAGACACTTTCTCTCTTAAAGTCTCTCGGGTTTTATAAACTTATCAAACCTAACAAGTCTGACTCACATTACTGAAAGGACAGCATCCGTCTGTGCTAGCAGTTAGCCGCAAGCATGCTAACTTGCTTCCCGAGAAAGCCCCCGTCTGACAGCGCTTTATCCGGACAACATCACTGTAAACACCCACTACTCACCATGAAGTGAACGAAATTAAAATCCCTCACATGTGTGGCATACACACGGTTAACGCCATCCGCCTTCACATAAGTTTAACTATGCCAGGACACCATACATTTACACAGACCACCGTTACTGGTCCTCTATCCACCAGCTGTTACCGGTTAAGCTGTTAATAATGTGTGACAGCCCACCGCTGGACTATGGCTTTAATGTTTGAACACATGCAGTCAAGGCGACCAGTACATGTCTGTCCCTGTGTTATGTTTACTGGGTAAATACTGGAAAGATAAACAGCCCATCATACAGATACTTTGGCACATGTTTGACTATGTACATGCTATGATATTAAAGCATTATGAGTATATTGTGAGGTATTATAAATGTATAATACCACGTTCAATGTCACTGACACTTTGTCACAATAGCTGATCTCAATAAAATAAGCAAGAGTCCAAAATCAACAATAGTAATATATTGATGTGACTGTGCTTTAAATTTTCAGGAGAAGAGTTCATGTTTTGTTGTCATGCTTTACTTTTAGATTCATCAAATCACCACATGTTACCGAGCTGTGTGAGAGGATGTTTTTGTGTCACTCAAGATCTTTTCTCTCTAATCAGTGAATGTAAACGGTTTCCACCCCTTTCATTCATATAAATACCATGAATCCGTTCACAGCTGTACCAAAGCTACCCAACCAGATCCTGGATTGCCTCCCATATCTCTAATTTATCAAGCCCTGCAAGAATAAATGAAAATGATCGATTAGTGGTACAAAGAGGCAATTCTGGTAATCAGATCTAATGAAAGGGACGAATAAACCACATCCATGAGAAGAAGTTCAATCGTCCAAAAGTGCCAATAGGGTTACGTCTTTGTTGTGTTACAGGGCTTTTGAGCTCATGCACTAATATTTCTTCAGGTTTGCTTTTGATTCTGTCAGAACTGACAGATCACGATGATCTAAAATAGGTATTCTTCTGGCTGTACCTCTATATGGGACACCCTGCTTATGCATCAAGTCTATTTTCTGCCAGTTGGTGACAGCAGTGAGTCAGGAGCATCAGTCTGCAGTCTCTGGAATTATTATCATGCCTAAAGATAGTTTCATTGCAATATAGATATAAGAGTAACCATTTTTCAGGACAATATATAATCAGTGTACATGACGTGTGACGTTATCTGACACATTTTTTTTGAAGTCTAAACTTGGCTGCTTCTCAGTGGACCACTTAGCAGGCTAAGGCCTTTAATTCCCAGGGTCTGTTTAACACCACTAAGCCATCAGATCAGGATTTTTGTACTCCTATGCATCGTGCTGCTGGTATGTGTTTATCTGTTCAGCCCCCGTTAGATGGTTGTTGTGTGTTGTATGGTTGTTGTATAGTGTATGTGTGTAAGTTATGTGGCATGCTCAGTAACTAACCTTTCTAAATGGGATACTACTAACTTAGTTATGTTGAAGTAACATTTCTTATTAGGAAATACCAGATTGTCAATAGGAAAG
Source organism: Nibea coibor (assembly GCA_023373845.1). Taxonomy (NCBI): domain Eukaryota; kingdom Metazoa; phylum Chordata; class Actinopteri; family Sciaenidae; genus Nibea; species Nibea coibor. Next base: position 12,055,837 of record CM041730.1, read on the forward strand.
TTTCTCTGCTGTTTTAGTTAGTTATGATTTAGGGAGATTTACTTTCACTTTGTAAAAATAAAGGTATTATAATTATTTTATTATTTTTTATTATTATTATTATTATTATTAACTCTTCAACTGCAATGCACACAAACAGACACAAATAGACCTCTTCACTCAGCATAGTGAAATGTTTAGCAGGCACGTAGGCCACAAGGTCAGTTCTGTTGCTGGTTTGGCTTGAGTGCTTACATGAATCAGCTGATTAGTGTGCAGCCAAAACGGTTAGCCTTAATACTAATTAGCTTCTAGGGTTTTTCCCTGATCAGACTAATTCATCCTAACTCCTCTCTCAGGTGGACACAACTTCACCGGCACTCCAAATAGAGTCACTAAATTAAGTTCCGGGCTGAATATTTACAGGAAACGTTTGTTTCTGGTGATAGTGACCTCCCTTTAAATATGAAGGTGCTTTATTGCACCCTGTGCAAGTGTCAGGGAGTCATGCAGTGGTAGCAGTTATAGTAGAACTAATTGCCTTAAACCTGGTGGCTATTTTTAGGCATACGGTAATCAGCAAGAAAGGCCTGAGCTACATGGTGGGGCAGATGGGAACTCATTAGATCAGCCTTAGGGGCCTTGTTCGCTGCCTGGACACAATTAGCAACGAAAGTCTCAAAAACTTTAACCAGCTTACAACCATGGGGACCACGGGCCTGAGCCCATCGAATGCTCATCATCATCAATACTGTGGTCTAGTTGACTGTTTCACAGCACACAAATGTTCACAATTAGCAGATAAATTCATCACAGTAACAGGTGAATCTGAACAGCTTAATGACGAATAGTGAAAATAACATTACATAGTAATAACATTGCATTTTATCAGCATTTTATAGCAAGAGCAACTTGTTTCCACAATCTGTAATGAGACGGAAACCAAAAAGAAAAAAAATCTATTCAGGCATCTAAGTGAGTTGTTGGGAGACCATTTTCAGTAACATTTTCACAAAGTACATGTAGCACTTGAGGGCCTAGACAGTAACAGTTGTTTGGCTTTGTTTGAGGACAGCAGGTGCCAGCCTATCTCAACTTTGTGGTAAACAAAGTCGGAGGAACTGAATGTTGTCTTTGTAGACATAATAGATAGCTTTCCGTTGACATTTCATTAACATAAAGCACACAGACACGGTAACACAAACATGGGTCAATACATTCTCTTTGACTAATTCTAATGACTAATATTATTTGTGGTGTTATCTTGGGGTTTAAAGTCTATCCACCAGGATGAGTTCGGCAGAATGTATGACCGACCGAGGCACTTCTAATGAACTTTGAGAATGTCTCTTCTAGTAAACATGTCATTAGTGTTTTTTTAATAATGTCCCAAAGCCCACACGGTAACATGCTGTTGCATGTGACACAAAAATACATTTATATTTCAAATAGGCCTCAGATTGTTGGTCAGGTGGATGTGTAGTAGTCAGTTACACCTCCTTAAAAACACACACCTTTAAATGCTTAGTAAGGCAGCTTCATTAGCATCCATTTGCTGTTGAATCACCTCAGGGTGGGAGATGATTCATCCTCCTTGTTTTCACAGACTACCTGGTTTTGTAGTTTTTTTAGGTAATGTTTTAAACTGTTTGCCCTTGTGTCTCTAATTGCACATTTGCATATTGACATAAACAAGAGTACTGCGGCAATATGGAGGCAGAAACTCTGCTTTCATTCTCTGTGATGATATAAGAATTAGAAGCAGAGTAAAAGAGGAAGAGAGTGTTTGTAAGAGCCTTTTAATGTAAGTATCCACCTTGCTTTTAAATGATTTGCTTGACTTGGCCAAAGGCTGAGAGCATTGCATTTATCTTGACGTCGCGTTGGTGGCAATGATCTTAGCTTTGCAGGCCAGTGAGAGTGGCTGCTGACTAAGTAATCCTCTTTGCACTCCTCACTCCCGCAGCTCTGCCTTTGCCCAGTTGTTGACTTTATTTCAAAACAGTCCAGGTGGTGACCTACAACCCTGCCACAGACCAGACTCCACACATCTTGGCCGGTCCATTTTATCCCCTTCCCCTCATCCATTTGGGACACTTCATCGCATTGAGGACTATTTTTGAATTTTATTTTCCCTTTCATGGATTGTGCCTTCATTTTTTAGATCTGCATACAGATTTCTGTGCGATGGGAAAAGTGGATTATGGCGTGCTGGGAGGATATATATGGCAAATGCTGGACATGAGGAGTGGATACACAAGATGTAAAACAATACAGGTGAGTTTGGGAACTGGGCACAAATGTGTCAGACCAATAGCCTTCATCAGAATAAATGATGAAGGCCACAAGACTAAATGCAAAATTAATATTTGGATTACATGTGTTGCTGAAGTTTTCAGGCTTTTTCCTTTTCTATGCACCTTCACTCCTTACTCTGTTTATACACAGCTCTCGTTTTCCCAGAATATGCGCTGACTTTATCATAAATTTCAAATAGTGTATGCTTTAAAATGTAATAAATGTGTTTGTACTATATTTTAAATTTTGCGTATTATAGTGGCAATAACCAGTGACCCTCCCACAGCAGAGAAACTTAAATGTTTGCTGTGTGATCAACACAATGATCAAATAAAATGCACTCATTCACCCACAAGGTGAATATTTTCAGCTGCCATAAAGACATAATGCTTTACTCAAAAATGGGATTCTTCCAAATATAAAGTGTTTTATCGTGTCTAGTCTGTGCAGTGTGGATACATGGTGAGAATCACACTGGTAACAGTGGACAGTGTGTGGGTGGAAGTGCAGCAGCTAGAGCCAGAAGGACCTGGAGGAGTTTAACTCTGGGCATTAACCAGCTCAGGTCTAAATCTGGCCACCGGATAATTTGTTGGAAAGCTGCCTTTCTTCTGGCACACACTGTGTCAACACGTGGAGCCTAACAGGTGGCTCTTTCCAACATGCTGAATTTGTGCTGCAAATGTTCCACATAATTTCAAAAAGGGTTTAAACATTAAAGATGCGTTATTATGATTCTTTTCAGAAGGTGTAAACACATTTATCTGGGCACTGTGCACATATTCTCCTGGTTTAGCATTCAAAATTTGTACACTACAATAGACAGCAACAGCATAGAGAGAATAATATGATGAGTTTTTTTTTTAAGTTTTTAAAAATGTTTAACTTGGACAGTTATAGATAACTGCAAAATAAGTATTATTTAATTACTACACTGTTGCCCATAAAGTTGGAGTACAATATTTTTTGTGCTTTATTTCCTGATTGACAAAGTGTATCTTCTCAAAACATTTTTTTTCCAAACATATCACAGTGAAAATTAAACCATAATTAAATATTCTTTGTATATATTAGGTCTGTTTGTTGCATGTTCCTTAGCTTTGCTTTTTTCTTTGTTTTTTTCTTTGAGAATCAATTTTTCAGTATTGTCCTAACCCTTAGGTAGTATAACAATATTGCACTTCCATGAACTCACAGGAGACAGAGTAAGAAAAAAGATCAAAATCAAAGCAGCAGTGGTCAAGATGTCTTGAGTTTTCTTCCTTCAAACGTCCTTCAAACCCCACACGTCCAGTTTGTAAGGCTTTCTGTTGTAAATTTGTATTCTCCAAACCCAAGCTAAGTCACGACTAGTTAACTGAACTCTATGTATAAAATATGTGTAGTGTTCCTTTAAGTATAAATGAGATACAAACTCTAACCAACATCTTTTTTTTCCTTATTCCACCTCGAACACTGTCTCCAGGCTACGCCCTCCTCTTGATCTGAGACCATCAGATGAGGTCAGCTAAGGTCATCACCATGGTGACCTTCGCTGAGCCAATGCAGGTCTCCCGTATGGAGCTGCGTGAGCCGCCCTGCATGACCGCGTCCCTTTCCCCAGGGCTGCGGCGAAAAAAGATGCTGTGGCAGAATGCTGTAAAACACATCATTACCCAGCAGGAACTCAGCGCCCAGGTGACTGACTCATCCGTAGATTTGCATCATTCAGATAGAAGTCATTTTGTAAATATTCCTCCACAGGTTCATGAGGAAACTGTGTATAATATACTGTACTATAAAATACTGTACTATATATGTAATAAACATGGCCTCATTTTACACAAACCAAACTGAAACTTGTTAACAGCATGAAGATAATTTACTGGGCCACAGCAGGGTCCAGACCACCCAGTGAGCCAAGTGAGCAATTACGTTAAAAGGCCTGTTCACCTAAATTACTTTGTCACTTACCTATTTGCCCAGCATTTTCAGTGAAGCGTGCTGAAAAAAAATGAGATGAATAATTAAATAATATTTTGACACAATAGTCACAGCAGCCATTTTGACATGAAATAGTAGGATAAACACAGATGTTACCCATGACGCCAATTAAAGGTCCGGTGTGTAAAATTTTCAGAACAAGACAGAAGTAAAATATAGTACTCATAACTATGTTTTCATGCATGTATAACCACCTGAAAACAATAATATTTTTGTATAATAATAAATCAGGTCAAACACAGTCAGGGTGCTGCTGTGATGCATGTTGGCTCACTGGAAAGTCTCTGCTGCAATAAATGGAACTGAACCTTAATTGGTATCATTGGAAACAAAATGACCCCACAAAATGCTGTAAAAATGGTCTATTACAAATGTAACACGTTCTACAGCTGCTTCAGCTGTATCGACAGGTTGACTAAAATCAGCAAGATTGATGAAGATATCACCGTATCTAAGCAACAAAAATAAAGCTGTATACAGAGAGTCATCTTTTTGTGGATCAGTGTCAGATCAGTGATGATTATTAAGAACTATAGACCACATAAAGCCATAATTAGTTTGTTTTCCACCATTAAGTAAATTCTGGACCATCACAACTAACTGATCACTTGTTAAAGGGATGGTAGTTCACTTCAAAAGTGTATGATGTTTCAGTCAACCCAACTGACTTTTTTTGTTGTGTTCAACAGGTGGGTGTCGAGCCAGCACGTAAAATCTTTGTTACGGATACCTACATGGAGGAAATCAACAGACAAATACGCAACAAGGGCTTACGTGGAGTCCACAAACGCCGCTCCTCAACGTTCAGAGTGCACCCTTCTCAGTCCCGTGGATCTACCTGCACACAGGCCAGTGTCAGGGGTTCTTTTCATGACTACGCCAGCGATGCCGACTTCTTTGTGCACTGGGGCCACACAATTCGTGGGGTCTACATACCTACCCTGAGGCACACCTTCAAGTCTCGTGACCTGGAGAAACTCTACCAGCAACACTACTCCCACCAAAGACGCAACTCCCTTGCCATCACCAATGTAATCGATGCAGTGGCCAAGCTACACGTATTGGTTCTGTACCTGGCACTGGCCCCTCAGCCGGTCACAGACACTCTCCGTTGCTGCCTGACGGCCATTTTCATGGTATTGGCTATAGTACTGTGCACCTTGGTGTTAATCTGCAAAAACTCTATGTCCCCACGGTGGCTTCAGTGCGCTGGCCTAGTTAGCTGGCTGTCGCAGACCACACAGGTGTTGGGAGGACTGGTGTATGGGCTGGAAAAAGACCCATCGTGGTATGTTTTATTCACATTGTTTGCCACATACACGCTGCTGCCATTACCGTTGCTGTGGGCCATCTGCGCCGGCTCCATCACCTCAGTACTGCACCTTCTGGTGGAGATAGCATACCACTACAATGATGCCATGCTTTTGAGAAAGGTGAGTAAATCAGCAGATTCAACTTTTCAATTATACAAAACAATTCATGTTTTGTTCAAGTAAGCCTCTATATAACAACAACTTTTTATATTCACAAATATTACTCGCAACTACAGCCCCAGATGTTGTCTACAAGCCTTTCCCTATGGCATCTGTCATGTTAATTAAAAGAAAGAAAATCTTATTCCTTATCCTCTTCTTGGTCCTCATGCATTCAGTGTTTTTTCTTTGATGAATGTAAACTCTCTCTCGGACGCAGGTGTTTGCCAAAGCCCTACTGTACCTGGGTATGAACACAGCTGGTTTGTTCATCCACTACCTGACAGATCACGCCCAGAGACAGGTTTTCCTGGAGACACGGCGCTGCATTGAGGGTCGCCTCAAACTAGAGCAAGAGAACCAAAGACAGGTGACAGGGACATACTATGTTATGAACTCTGTTGGCTGATATCACTTTATTCAAAACCTTCTCCAACAAGCTTTATGTTGGTTATGTCATTGTACACCACTGACTACTATTTTGCCACACAGGAGCGTCTGGTGCTGTCAATCCTGCCTCGCTTTGTTTCTTTAGAGATGATCGCTGACATGAGCTCTTTGGAAGATGAACTCAGTCCTCATGAGTTTCACAAGATCTATATTCACCAGTACAAAGACGTCAGGTACACATACACACACACACAATATTAGTTATTTTAAGAGAATTTTAGGAAATGAGCTTCTCATGCTTGGCTTTTATTTCATCACTGATAATTTTACAGGTCTTTGTCTCTTGGTGTATGTTTTCTTTTACAACTCCCCCTCTCTTCTTTGCAGCATCCTTTTTGCAGACATCAAGGGCTTCACTCTGTTGTCCATGAACCTGTCAGCACAGGATCTGGTCCGAACCCTCAATGAACTCTTTGGACGCTTTGATCGACTGGCAGAAGTGAGAATTTGTTTTTTTATAGATGACATGCAGCATATTTAACACATTTTTTTTATTCTATCAACAGTTTATTTAATCTTCTCCCTGGTGTCTCTTCCTCATCACAGGAGCACCACTGCCTAAGGATAAAGATACTGGGCGATTGTTACTACTGTGTGTCAGGTGTCCCGGAGCCACAGCGCGCCCATGCACGTCACTGTGTTGAGATGGGCCTGGCTATGATCAACACCATACGGTCAGTCTTAACTCGCTGGAGTTCTTGAAGGGTTATATCATGCCATCTCCTGTAAAAAAAATAAATAAAACTACAACTCTCTGTCATTTTACTTTAGGTATGTGCGGAAGGAGCTGAACTTCGACATGGACATGAGGATCGGGATCCACTCAGGCTCTGTCCTGTGTGGGGTGTTGGGCCTGCAGAAATGGCAGTTTGATGTCTGGTCCTGGGATGTGGGTATTGCCAACATGTTGGAGGCTGGGGGTATTCCAGGGTGAGTGGTCTCTGCTCAGCCCAGGTTACCATATTTTTATATAAAGCCACCTAGATCCTACTGTTATCCCTCTACCTGTGATCATTTTTACCGTCTCAACGTAGTTGGCCGCAGGCCCTCCATCAGACAAAAAAATGTCCTGTCATTTTTTAAATTTTAAGGTACATTTTTGTCCTAGATTTCACAGGGGATCCAAATAATAGAAACTCTGCAGTACAAAAATGAAACTTTTCTGCGTTAGACAGTACTTGACAGGCTTCAGGCAAATTATTAATTTCTTTTTTGACATTTCTTCTCATCAGCCATTTCCCCTGCTTCTGTTCCATCTCATCCAGGCGCATCCACATCTCGAGGGCGACTCTGGACTGTCTACAGGGAATCTACAAAACAGAAGATGGTCACGGCCGTGACAGGAACGAGTTTCTGCACAAACACAATATCGACACCTTCCTCATCTGCCCTCAGGAGGGAAATAACAAAGTTGAGCACGTCGAGCCTCCCAAAGTCCTGAAAACAAATCGAACCTGGAACCCAGAGACGCCCTTTGGGAACGTCATTAACATGAACAGTGTATGTGCAAGGATATTATTGTTAGGCCTAGGTAGTAAAATGTTTCAATCCTCATTCCTACAGCACTGAGTTTCTTTAACTTGATTCTCCTCACACCATCATGTTCCTCTCTTGCAGATCCTGGCCTCTTTTACAAATGGCTCAGTGCCTAACATTTGGCACTCTACCTCCAGAGAGATTAACAAACGCATCAAACATGCCATTGAGGTTCGAAGCAGTGACCGCATGCACAGGGAGCACATCACTCCGCTGACCCTGGTGTTCAAAGATACGCACATTGAGGACAAGGTAAGCTGGTGCGGATGATGGTCCAAACAGTGTTTGGTAGAAGGAAATGAGTTTATGAGCGCGCATCTTCATCATATTTTATCTGTTCTGGTCGGTCCAGTTCTCCCAGATGAGAGACGAAATGTTCAACTCCAACCTAGTGTGCTCCTTCATCATGCTCCTCTTCCTCATGGCTGTCCAGATACTCATTCCTGCACCCAGGTAGGACACCAACAGAGCTAGCAAAGTTAGCATGTGTTCATTTTAACTTCACTCTGTAGTTTACATACAAAATCAAATTTAGCTTTTTCTAATTGAAAATATCAGCTTTCAAGCACCTCACTAAAAGAGTACTGCTCTGTTTGTAGTGATTTTTTTTTTACCTTGGTGCCATCTAGTGGTCATATTGATAATTAATTTTTTTCCATTTAACTCCGGTCTAACATTTTCACTGCTTTACTCACTTCCTTCCTCTCCCTCTTACCCTCCTTGGGTTGTCCTTCCTCCGCAGGCTTCTGCCTGCCGTCCTGCAGTTCTCGGTCTTCCTGCTCGCCTACGTGCTGTTGCTGCTGTTGGCCCTGGCCGAAGAGTTCAAGTCGACTCCTGCAGCTCTTCAGCACTTCTGCTGCTGGATCCATGAGAACAACAGCGCACGCAACCTCCTCACCCTCACCGCCATCATCATCAACTTTGGTTTGGTCTCTACTGACATGGTGAGAGTCTGAACGACACAGGGCCAGAGTTATATAGGCCATCTTTTCCATGACACAACTTTTTTTCCTGCAGCTGTACTATTTGTTTGTACTACTATTACTCTTACTGTATCATATCTCCTCCTGTTATTTGCATGATCCTCCATTAAATGTACTTGGCATAAACGAGAGAGTCGCACCACCCTGCTGACATCTTAAGCGTGCATCAGATGACAAGAATACGACATGTGTGTCTGTGTAATCGTGATACTTCTTTCAGTGATTTGTATATTTGTGTCCAGGTATGGTGCATTCTCACAGACACAGGAGAGGCTGATGTAGTGGACAGAACCAACACAGCTTCACGTCCACTCACTGTCTGCACTTACCCCGAGGTGAGGACAGCAAAAGTTTAAACATGCATCCTAACAATGTATGCCCTCTCAAACATTTGGTCTCATATGAAATGAATTTGAAATTTTCCACTCCCTCTCTCTCCTCAGGTGTTTGTCTTGAGCGGCGTGATCGCCATGGTGACCTGTGCCGTCTTCCTGCGTCTAAACTCTCTGCTGAAGTTGGCGGTGTTGCTGCTGGCGGTGGCTGTGTACTCCTACCTCATCCACCTGGCCTTCCTCACACTCACACGCCACGATATGACGCACAGGTCACATGATAACTGCTTTTACTTGTGTGTGCACCTGTACAGATGGTTGATTCGCTGTTGTATTACTGCTGTACTACTGTAAGTGTCTCATTTTTAAATCTTTGTATCGCATCTCCTCTCTCTTCTACAGGTCTCACTACGTCAGGAGAAAAGGAATTTCCATCCTTCTCATGGTCATGTTTATTGTTGCTGTCTTCTACAATGGGCGGCAGGTAATGTCACTAAAATGTTTTAAACATCCTGCTGTTCAATTTAGTTTGTAATATTTTAATTGCAGTTTGGATATTTTTTTTCTAACCTGCGTTATTAAGACCAAACCTCTTGACTGCTGACCTGAGTAGATGGGTCTGATCGTTTTGTCCATCCTTTTTACTCCCCAGTGGGAGGCCACAGCCAGGTTGGACTTCCTGTGGCGTCTGCAGGCCCAGCAGGAAGTGGAGGACATGAGGGAGTTGCGGGAACACAACGAGTGTCTATTGCACAACATCCTACCTGTGCACGTAGCACGACATTTCCTGGACCGGAGCAAGAACGATGAGGTGCAGAGATCATGCCCTCACCTCTTTTTATTCACCGGGAGCCTTCACACATTTCTACAGTTTATTCTAATTTATTGAACTTTGGGAATACCAGTCACTGCATGACTAATTGTCTGAATGTCTAAATGCTGAATAAATCAGTCAACAAAAGAGGAATAGCTATAAAAGGTTAAAGTGTCTGACACGACATTTTCGCTTCAGGAGCTTTACTCCCAGTCCTACGATGAGGTCGGTGTCATGTTTGCCTCCATCGCTGGCTTCAATGAGTACTTTGAGGAGAAAGAGATCAGACATGAAGGAGTGGACTGCCTCCGACTTCTGAATGAAATCATTGCTGGCTTTGATGAGGTGAGACCGAACATTTTGGGGTGTCATAAAGAAAAAAAACATTCATTATAAGTCATCTTTCAAACATATGTATGCATTTTAATGCAGGGCACACTGGATGAATTGCTTTCTATTACATAGAGAATGACGTATAACCTCTTTATCTCTGAATGTTTCTTCTACCAAGCTGTTGGAGGAGTCGTACTTCCACTATGTGGAGAAGATTAAGACGATTGGGAGCTGCTACATGGCCGCCTCTGGCTTAGCTCCAGAGGGACAGGTGAGAGATCCTCTTGTAGAAATTCCACTATACATTTGCCCATCCATCATTCACCCTTGTTTCTCTCTGTTTCTAACCATCCATCTATCTGTTTCTCTCTATCAGGTGTCTATGAACGAATGGAATCACCTGAGTGAGCTGGTATTGTTTGCACTGGCAATGCAAGAGACCTTGAAAGAGATTAACAGGCAGACTGCCAAAAACTTTCAGCTGCGTGTGGGTAAGTGGCTGACCTCCACACACACACACACACACACACACACACACCAAACACTCTCTGCAAGGATGCCTGGTGTCATGGACACTACTACTACTTAATACTGATTAATTCACTCTCTAAAGTGACCTCCTGGTTATGTTGGACTAAAACAGGCATCGCACATGGGCCGGTGGTAGCAGGTGTGATCGGTGCCACCAAGCCGCAGTATGACATCTGGGGGTCGACAGTGAACCTGGCCAGCCGCATGGACAGCACAGGTGTGAGCGGACGCATCCAGATACCTGAGGCCACACGCAAGGTCCTGGCAGAGTGGGGGTTTGTCTTGGAGCTACGTGGAGAAATCTTTGTCAAGGGGGTGAGTGGACAATGGATGGATGGATGGAGACTGGTTTTGTTTGTCTCGATGCTGGTGGTGTTTGTATACAATAAAATATAAACAATATAAACATCAAAATATTCTTAGAATATATTTATTATTAAGAATGGTCGGTTTCAGAATAATATATATTATAATTATTCATACATTTATGTGCAGGGCAGCCTAACCTATAAAATACATGATTATTTAGTATTATTCAGGATCTGCAAAGTAAACTAAAGAGTAAAGAGTAGAGTAGAATATAAAGTTACTTATTGAAAATACTCCATTACCTCAATTTTACAGTACTCACATGTCCTGTTTAAATGACTGTTATTGCACAGGTGTCCTTTAAATAGTAGACTAGTTAAAACTGCCCGAGCATTCACAGACATTCATTTTCAGTTTCATTTGTAGAAATGTCCCTTCATACGGGAGACATTTTGACATGTCACTGCAGGAAAAGCACAAGTGCAAATAATAATAATAATGAAATGCAATTTAATTTTGGTGCTTCAGGTTGAGGGTCATGCTGGCTCACACTGTCATGACTTACATTGTTAATGTTAATAGTTACGTCTGTGTTCCTCCATCTATGACAATAAAACAAGGAGGACATCTACTGGTGAAGACAAACATCAGACAGAGCGAGTTACTGCTTTGTCCCTCTATAATAAAAATCTTGAGGGTCACTGAGAAAGGATATCAACACTTCGTGACCTCTACTGTCTTTGTAGGTGAGCGAGCGTCAGGGGAAAGTACGCACCTATTTCATCAGCACCATGCGCACCAAGAGTGCCAACGCAGGAACAGATGGCCCATTCGGGGAGCGGAGAGGAGGACGCATGACGCTAGCAGGAGTGGTGTTTGGTCTCGTGCAGGCCAGAAACAAGGAAAAGATGAGAGAGACCAATGGGGGGTACAGTCTGACTCCCTGCATCCCTTAATGTATTAAGTATTAAAGGATGTACTGTGTTACAAGTATCCTAACTGTCCTACTGTCCTCTTTTAGTGTGTATCTTGAGAGCACTGCTTTCTGTTTTTTGAATTGCCATATCTAATCACTGTTTTGAGTTCATTTTGAACAAAACTAACAAAGACCAACATGTCTTTTTTTTCTGGCTGGGATAATTCTCCAGCAAATCCTCAGACCTCTAAGCCAAAACTGCAAAACAGCAGAATACCTCAAACCAACCAGCTCAACCTCTCATAGACTACCGATGGCCTATACAGTACGAACTGGTGTTGTTTTCTTTTTTTTACTGCTTTATCTTGCATCATTCTTGCAGTTTGTCATTTTGTATTTGTAAGTTGATCAACTTAATCCAGCAAACAGAAGTCTTTTTATTTTTTATTTATTTATTTATGAATCAATTGCTGCTTGGTTTCATGTTGTACATTATTTTTCTGTAAATACCTCTGTGTGTAGCTCTCGTTTAAAGTGTCTGCTGTCAGTTTTGCCCAGAATCTCGGAAAAATCACACTTCAGCTTCACTTCATACTCTATTACTCTCACATGTGTTCCTTAACCGCAGTGATATTTGCAGTGTAACAGGACAACTCAACAAAGGTGTCAGCGTTTTACGTCAAAGCCACCTCCCATGTCACTCCTCTTCTTGTATCCTGAAACCATGTTATGATGATGTAAAGATACTTTATATTGTAGGCCTGATACATGTTGTTACTGTATATAAAAAATAACTTGTCACTGTAAAACAAAAATGTGTTGTTTTTTTTATATTTCAACTGGCGGGCTTCTTCAGGAGTTATTGACTATATCAACCTTTTCAAAAGTAGATAAACTAAATTTAAAAAATGTATAAATTTTAAGTCACGGTCAAAATGTAAGAAGATAACTGAACGTTTTCATCCATGTTTTTTTTTTATAGCCCCGAGATTTGTATCTATAAAGCAAAGTAAAGTTCTCTAGATTCTTTTACTATTTTTTTACTAAAACATTTTTAACAGTCTACATTTTCTGCTAAAAACAAATCTAATGGTGTTATTTTAACTGTGTGCATGATTCAAACCGATGCATTCAAGCTCCTGTGTTTCCATCAATCAACATTTACACCTCAAGCGCATTATTACCACCTAATTTATCCTTTCTTCCAGCAGGAAAGAAGTTCACAGTGTGCAGAATATTTTAAATGTACAAGATATTTATCAAAATGAGGAGAGAGAAAAAATATGAATAAATAAAAGGTGTGTGTTCATGTAGTGTGCAGGGAAATTGAAACAAATTAGTTACTGAGCATTTAGATTCCTCTCATAGATTCATTAATCTCTCTCTGTTGCCTGGAATATAAAAAAATATCGTCCTTTATAAACAAAGATCATTTCAGCGTGGCCTCTCTGCGCACGCGGCTCGATTTCTCTGAAGTTGACTATCTCTGCCTGAGACTCGCGCGGGTATTCCAGGGGTGCCTCCTCGATCGTCTATTGTGAAAGATGCATCACTCTGTAGTCGGAAACGCAAGATTAAATCTATGAATATATGACCTCTTAAACAAGGCTTGCATAGATTACCACCAAACATTTACACTTGATAATGAGTAAATTATCACAGCGCTGTATCCACAAGATGTGGACCTACTTTTTGTAGAAGATATTCAGGTGCTCTAAGATAACATAAGATGATCATTCATGATCATGATGGATGTCAGCTTTGCCAACATCCTCCTCTCCCCCACTTCCTCTAAGGAGTGTGGGGGACAGTCCAGGACGGGACAGAGCTGGACCTCTTGACCTGTGTGTTGTCTCCACCTCACCGCAGCAGATGGCTGCATAGGATACAGCGGACACTGATGCCATTTTGAAGCCAAACATTTGTGCTGCTGGACGCTGCCATGTTAAGTGTACTGCTTCTTCCACCTCCCGGCTAATCTAAAGAAGAAGATGTGGACCTGAGGTGGGCCGAATAAAACCTGGGTGCACAAACCATCTGTAATGACACGCATCTGTCAATCAAACCAGCCATGATGTTTAATTGTGTGAGGCCTGTAAAGGCGGCACGGTGGTGCAGTGGTTAGCACTGTCACCTCACAGCAAGAAAGTTCTCCGGCTTCCCCCCCCAGTCCAAAGACATGCACTTAACAGGTTAATTGGTGACTCTAAATTGTCCCATAGGTGTGAGTGTGAATGGTTGTTTGCGTCTATCTGCCCTGCGATAGGCTGGCGACTCGTCCAGGGTGTACCAAGTCATCTGGGGTAGGCTCCAGCCTCACCGTGACCCTGATGATGGATGGATGGAGTTCAGAATGGAGAAATTAGCTAAAAAGACCAAAACAGTTTTTTTGTACCAGGCTGTAAAAGATGTTTATCACTGCTCTGAAGTTGGACATTTTAAGATGGGGGCTTGTTCTGCAGCCAGCCTCATGTGGCCGTTTGAAGAACTGCAGTTTGTGGCGTCTGTGATCATTAAAGTCCGCCTAATCTCATCTGAGATGATCAATCCACATGTTTGCTTTATAGAAATGGAGCTGTCCATACTATAACGTGAAACTCTGATTTCAGAAAAGTCATTATTAAGTGTTAATGTTGAGCAAAAGTCTCCACAGAGGTGTCGTGTTGGTGTTTTTTGAGCCGACAGAGTGAGACCTCCTCTCTCTCCCTCCCCGTGCCGCCTCTCTGTGGGCACGCGGGCTTCGCCTCTCTTGCGTTGATTGTTGTGGCTCCTCTTCATCCGGAGAAAGTTAGCCCTGCAGCCAAACCATCATATTCGGCAGTAATAGTGACCCAGTATGGCAGACTCCCAGGAGGACAAGCTCTACAAGGCGGAATATGCCAAAAGTGGCCGAGCTTCGTGCAAGAAGTGCAAAGAAAACATCGCTAAAGACTCGCTGAGGATGGCCATCATGGTGCAGGTAATGAATGTGGCGACGTCTGGAGATGAAACCTGCTGCTAGGAGGCTCGCTTACCGCCGCGTTAGCTTTTCATACGCGACCTGCTCAACCCTGCGAGCACGGCGGCTGCTCGTGAGCTCGTCTGAGATGAGAAATGCGTAGTTTGCGGGCTGGTTTCAGTTGTGTCAGCTTAGGCCCTCGTTAGCATTTAAATGGCTGACATTGTCCAACTCACAAAGAGCCCACGAGCTTCTCAGGAATGCGGCCAGACATCCACGAAACTCATATATAGATTTATTATTGTTATTATTATGAATGCATCTGCTTAAAGGCTGCAAACAAGCATCTAAAGATGCAAACTAAAAATCACAGCAGCACCATCACACACAGTGGAAAAGTCAGCCTGCAGCCACACTTGAGGATTAATTAACTAAGAGGTTGAAGTCAGCCTCCTTACTCATGGCCTGTGGAGCAGCTCCAGACTTTAAAGTCGCTCTGAAGGCCACTGAAGACTGGATTCATTCATTTAAGTCACCGGGAGCACACGCTTATGACACCTTAATGAATGCACACTTTCAAAAATAAGAGCATCCGTGTGTGGACACCAAAAACAGCCTTGCTATGGTGAAATATAAGTACATATCTTTGTGTATATATGACCTCACACGTGTTGTATTCTCTACAAGAGAAGCGGTCATTAGAAATGATATTAAGGCGGTAATACTGTGAAAGGGGGAAGCACACATTCAGCTCGGTCCCCCGAGGAGTCCGCGGAGGAAGTGGGGGAGAGGAGGATGTTAGAGGAGGTGACGTGCATCAGGAGCTCCTCTCGCCTCCTTAGACAGCTTCTTCACCGACAGACTGCTACTCCCACCATGTGAGAAGGACGTACCGCCGGTCCTTCGTTCCAACAGCTGTCAGACCCTTTGACGCCAGCACGACTTCATGAATATGTCACTTATTTACGAGTCATTTCTGATCTACCTTTTGTGTGTGAGCGGCCGTGACAGAACACAAAACGAGTTTTTTGTTTTAAGAGAAATTTTATATATTTTGTTTTGTTTCTAATCTAAATATAACTGCCCATCACCATGAGCAGTAGCATGAAGTGGACTTCAGTCTCGACCTCTTCATGGAAACCATTATCTTGCCTGTTTCTATGGTGACTTGTGGCGTGCCTGAATGTAACTGTACACACAAAGGTATAATTAGCTAAGGTTTATGAGATAATAATGAGATAATGACAGGACCATGAGTCCTTAAACATAAAGAATATTCTGCTCTGACCATCACAGGCATGTGAGCTCCAGGATGTTATATATGACATAAAAAACGAATCATACAAAATAAAGACCTTGTGTTAGGACACGACCACAGGTCTGATCCACAGCAGGACCATCTCACGTTCATCGCTGTCAACATACACTGAGTCTCCCCCGTTTGTTCTTTGTCCGGCAGTCACCCATGTTTGACGGGAAGGTCCCCCACTGGCACCACTTCTCTTGCTTCTGGCAGCGAGCAGCAGCTCAGTCCACAGCTGATATCGGTGGATATTCTGACCTCCGCTGGGAAGACCAGGAGAAGGTCAAAAAGGCCATCGAAAGTGGAGGAGCAACAGGAGGTCAGTACTCGACGTTTGACATTTGATTAGTGGCTTATTAAAATATTTTATTGGCACACACACAACGTGTAGATGACTGTACAATCCCAGCGGGCCTTCATGGACGTGATGGAGCAAATAAATGGCTAGTTTGATATCATCTCAGACCTCGGGATCCTTGAGCAGCTTTTACTTTTATCAGTAAATACACAAACACAAAATTTATAGAATTTAAATTCTGTATTTCTACTAATAAATATTGTTTGTCCTCAGAAATCTTGTACATATTTAGTTTTTTTTTTATGATGTGGCTACTCTTGGTTGACTTGAAAATAAAAAAAAAATATGACTTCCTTCTTGTAGGAAAAGGAGACCAGAAGAGTGGAACTAAAGGAGAGAAGACACTGAACGACTTTGCGGTTGAATATGCCAAGTCAAACCGCAGCACATGCAAAGGCTGTGAGCAGAAAATCGAAAAGGTTAGCAGCTGCTTTTAAACTTTTTTTAAGTAACTAATATAAATACTATGTATTCAGCGTGACATATATTCTGAGTCTGTGATCCTCTCGTGTCTCATTCAGGATCAGATCCGTGTATCCAAGAAAACCGTGGACCCGGAGAAGCCCCAGTTGGGCCTGATTGACCGCTGGTACCACACGGCGTGTTTCGTGAGCCGTAGGGAGGAACTGGTCTTCAAGCCTGAATACAGCGCAGCCCAGCTGAAGGGTTTCAACGCACTACGAGCAGAAGACAAGGAGGAACTTAAGAAGAGGCTCCCAGCTGTCAAAACTGAGGGGTGAGACGAAGAAACAGGGTCATTTTCTTTTATACGCGTTAACATTTGGTCAGGTTCGGTCTGCTCCCTCTCTGTCATCACCGCTGGCTACATTTGAAGCCTCTCTCTCCCCCACCGTCCTGCAGCACAAGAAAATAGCCTTGAATGTGTCCCTGAAAGCTGTCATTGTGTATGCATAAAGGAAGGGGTTGACGGCAGAGTTTGCATGTGACAGGATGATGGTAGTGAGCAGCAGCTCAAACGGCACGGGGCAGTGTGGGCACAGCAACAGGAAGCAGTTGATTATGTAGAGCGGGGTCCAGCAGATCGTGAAGAGGAAAAGAACGAGGAACAGCGTCATGGCCGTCTTCATCTCTCGCCGCATGCTGGCCGCGGCTCTCGTTTGTCCCTCCGTGCCTCTGCCGCTTTGCTCGGACGCGATGCGCCTCACCTGCTGCTTGACCGTGACAAATATTTGGGCGTAGATGAGAAACATGATCATCAAGGGGGTCAGCAAACAGGCGAAGAAGATAAAATAGACTATGTAGGTCATGTCCATCACTGAGACAAAGAAGCAGTAATCCGAATCGGGTGGTTTTTTGTGCCAGCCCATGAGAGGCACAAGCCCGATGAGAAAGGCCAGCAGCCACGTGGTCAGGATCACCAACACGGCGTTGCGAGGCGTCATCAGGACCTGGTAGCGAAAGGGCATGAAAATGGCTAAATAGCGCTCCACAGCCACTGCCAGCAGGCTCAAGATGGAGCTCTCGGCGAACATGAGTAAAACGCTAAGCATGAGCAGACACAGGTAGAGATTGTTATGCGGCAAACCGATATCGGTCAGGATGGCGCAGGGGATGGTGATGGTGCCCATGCAGATGTCGGCCACCGCTAGCGAGACCAGGAAGTAGTTGGTGACAGTGCGCAACTTGCGGTTGAGCCCCACGGCAGCGCAGACGAGCAAATTGCCGATGGTGGAGAGAATGGCGATGATGAGCTCGGCCGCCATGTAGCCCACATTAGGGGAAAACACCAAGTTGGCAGGCGGAGGCGAGGGAGAAGGTAGTGAGGGAAGAGCGGAGGAGTTCAGGAAAGGGGAAGACGGATGGGATGAGATTCTAGTTTGGAAAGTGTAGAGGTTCAGCGGCGCAATGCTGTTCTCCATGGTTGTCCTAAAAAGAGAAATAAAAGTTAGAAGTGGAGTTGCACAACTTCATCAGGCAATGAAATGCAAGACAGCAGCAAAATGTCTCACCAATCTACAGCGGTAAGCGTTACTACTCAAGAAACTAAGGAGTCCATCATCATTACTCAGCCAGCAGCCACCCTGATCCTGGACACCAGTCCACACATTAACGATCACTTTTGTTTGGACAAATCCGAAGTGCGGTCTTTTATAGAATTCCCTTCTTCCCTCTTGATGTCAGTTGTTGTCTAATGAGGGATGTTTGTCTTGTTTTTTTGCACCCGGATCTAGATGGTGCTGGTCATTATCCGATGCACGTGTGCTCCCAAGGGGAGGCTGATAAATGTTTCCTGTCAGGGCAGGGTGGATGATATCAGCACTGACACCTGGGATTGTGGAGACATGTACCTGCTTGTGTGCGTGTCATTAACTGATGGGGCTCTAATGAATTTGTCTAATGAATGAAGGTGTCAGACTCGCGCTTGTTTGTTCCAGATCTTCTGTATCCCTTTTGGCCTCATTTAGGAAGTTAATTTGGATGTTTGTTTGTCCATGCTGGAATACAAAGATAGCAAAAGTTTGGGAGTAAACTGTTTTTGTCTCCGTTCTTACAGGAAACGTAAAGCTGACGAGGTGGACGGTGCATCAAAGAAACAGAAGAAGGAGGAAGATGACGTGAACAAAAAGCTGGAGGAGCAATTAAAGGTATCTCATTTTTAATTTTATTTCTTGCTTTGGAGTAAACATCACGTTTATATTTGGCCTGTAATAAGTTTGTTTTGTGGTGTACCTGCAGAATCAGAGCCAGCTGATTTGGGGAATCAAGGACAAGCTGAAGAAGTATTGTTCAACCAACGACATGAAGGAGCTGCTGATCGCAAATGGCCAAGAGGTTCCCTCTGGAGAATCAAATGTAAGACAACCTCGTCTCTGTGCTTAAAATTACTTCAATTAAAAAAAGCTCTCATTGTGGTTACACAGGTCAATCGGGTGCAATTTTCCCCTATAATAAAAAGGCGGTATAAAACCTTTTATTACTTGTGTAAACAGCTGTAGCCTCTCTAATACCTGATGTTTTTAAAGTCACTGTTCCATGACACAGCATGTACGTGTTGTTTAATTCGCAGGTGGTGGACTCCCTGGCCGACGGCATGGCTTTTGGTGCCCTCGAGGCCTGCAAGGAGTGCAAGGGCCAGCTGGTGTTCAAGGGTGACTCTTATTACTGCACAGGGGACATCTCAGCCTGGACGAAGTGTGTGTTCAAAACCACAACGCCCGTACGCAAAGACTGGGTCATCCCCAAGGTAGGTCACCTCATTTCAGGGCTCCTTTTTATTTGGTTCTTTATATAGTATACATTTTCACAGTGAATCTGTAGCCTGTGAGCTTTATTCATGTCATTGTAATGAATTGTTACGTATAGTGGAGCATGGTGGATACAAAGATCAGGAAAATGCCAGATGTTATTTACTACTTGGAATACCATTTTAGGAATTCCACGAAGTTCCCTTCCTGAAAAAATTCAAGTTCAAGCGACAGGACAGAGTTTATCCGAAGGAGGCTCCCACCCAAACGCTCACCGCAGCCAAAGCAGAACCCTTGGCCAGCGCATCAAGTGCCCCGATGGAGCGACTACCAGAGGGAGCGCCTGCAGGTTGGTGTAGAGACCTGTTAAAAATTAAAAATGCTTCCAAACAATGGCTTTGTTTTAATGTTCTACTTATATCCGTGTCCATAGACAAACCACTTACAGGTATGAAACTGTTAGCGGTGGGCAAACTGAGCAAGAACAAGGATGATCTGAAGGCTGCTGTTGAAGAGCTGGGTGGAAAGATTACCGGCACAGCCAATAAGGCCTCTGTCTGCCTCAGCACCAAGAGTAAGTAACCAGTCAAACAATATGTCAGCCTGTCGGTTCCTGTTTTTAAGCTTATTAAATGGAATGGGGGAATGTCTGCTTTATAACAATTTCACAGAGGAAGTGGAGAAGATGAGTAAGAAAATGGAGGAAGTGAGGGACGCTGGTGTGCGTGTGGTCTCCGAGGATTTCCTCACGGACATCAAGTCGTCGGGTAAAGCTTTGCAGGAGCTGGTCTCCCTGCACGCCATCTCACCCTGGGGGGCGGAGGTCAAAGTCGAGTCTCAGGCTCCGGCTGTGGCCTCCAAGTCTGGAGCGATGGCTGCCAAGAGCACAGGCAGGGTGAAAGAGGAGGAAGGTAAATCAATTCTGTAAATGTTAAGTCGTGTATTCGAGGAGTGATTCATCTAGACTTGGTTTGTTATGCTCTTAGTTGTACATTTAAGCATCTACACTTTTTTCAGGTGGTAGCAAAACCAAGAAGATGAAACTCACAGTGAAAGGAGGAGCCGCTGTGGATCCAGATTCAGGTAGTCACAAGTACCCTGCATTGATTTTTGCTGCTACTTCTGTGCCTTTTTTTTTTATTTAGCCTTGACTGATTATGATTTTCTTAGGTCTGGAGAACAGCGCTCATGTCCTGGAGCAGAGTGGGAAGATGTACAGTGCAACACTGGGCCTTGTGGACATTGTCAGGGGAACGAACTCCTACTACAAACTGCAGCTGCTGGAAGATGATGTACAGAAACGGTCAGTTAATGAGGCGTTAGATAGTCCTGCAGTGCAGTAGTACTGTGTTTGTTTTCTTAAATAATAATCATTTATCAACTTGATCATCTCTCATGCCGCCAATATTTCATGCATGTGCAGGTACTGGGTATTCAGGTCATGGGGCAGAGTGGGTACCACCATCGGAGGCAACAAGCTGGACAAGTTTCACGACAAGAACTCCGCCATGGACAACTTCCTGGGTGTCTACAAAGAGAAGACGGGCAACAACTGGGGCGCCTCCAACTTCACCAAATATCCCAATAAGTTCTATCCCCTGGAGATCGACTATGGACAGGTACACACAACACACACACACCAAACTTGAAGGGACATATCCCCACAGTGTGTTTTTATGTATCTGACTTCTGGCGTCTTCTGTGTGTTTCTTAACAGGATGAGGAAGCAGTGAAGAGGCTGACCGCAACAGCCGGCACCAAGTCGAAGCTTGCCAAACCCGTCCAGGAGCTGATCAAGACGATCTTTGATGTCGAGAGCATGAAGAAGGCCATGGTGGAGTTTGAGGTATGGCTTTTTGATTTGTGGCTGTGAACATGTGAAAGCGAAGCCACATTAGACAAATCTAGTTTGTCACACAGCCCGCATCTTCTGGCAATGTGTGGAGTTTTTGTTTGATCCCCTTCTCGTCTTCAGATCGACCTCCAGAAGATGCCCCTCGGAAAGCTGAGCAAGAGGCAGATTCAGAGTGCCTACGCTCTCCTCACTGAAGTACAGCAGGTCAGTAACCAGCAACTCCTCCTGGAGGGATGTCTCATGATGCAAATGCTGACCTTTCTATTGCAATTCTTCTTCGTACGACTCTGGTGTATTTCAATCCATTTGAACCCTTTTCTCTTCCCTTTAATTCAGTTAGACTCTATTATGGCATTACTATAAGTAGTGTTTCTGTGCCAGTGGTCGGACCACAGTCTAGAGCAGATGAAATCTTTTTATTAATAACTTTGACTATGATGGTCTTTTATCGTAGGCTGTGTCAGACTGTCTGCCTGAGTCGCAGGTGCTGGATCTCTCCAATCGCTTCTACACCCTGATCCCTCACGACTTTGGCATGAAGAAACCTCCCCTGCTCAACAACCTGGACTACATCCAGGTAAGGACGCAAATAATACTGTATTTGACTGCACAGCCTTGTTTTATGAACAGATCCCATAACATCCTCTTACTTCATTGTTCAGGCTAAAGTTCAGATGCTGGACAACCTGTTGGATATTGAAGTGGCATACAGCCTGCTGAGAGGAGGCGCCCAGGACAATGAGAACGATCCTATCGACATCAACTATGAGAAACTCAAAACCAAGATTGAGGTGAGGAGACCTCAGAGGAGATCTCGTTGTGCTCTAAATTAATCTTCAGTATGCTCATATGGAGAGATCATACACGTATGTAATATCTGTTATTTCACAGGTTGTTGACAAAACTACAGAAGAGGCTCAGGTCATTCTGCAATATGTTAAGAACACTCACGCTGCTACTCACAACACGTACACACTGGAAGTGCAAGAAGTAAGTCATATTTGGGAAAAGCAATTAACAACATATGTTACAAATGCTCAGTTTGTTTGAATCCTTGTTTATAATTTCTGATTCTATCACAAACTTTGTCAGGTCTCATATTTTACCAACATGAATTTCCACCTCACTGTGTTTCCTGACCTTTTCCATCTTTTAGATCTTCAAAATTGTTCGAGAGGGAGAGCGCCAACGATACCGTCCGTTTGAGGAGTTGCACAATCGCCAGCTACTGTGGCACGGCTCTCGCACCACCAACTACGCTGGTATCTTGTCTCAGGGTCTTCGCATTGCCCCACCAGAGGCTCCAGTGGTGAGTTTTTGTTTGTGGGGATCCTTAATATGTTCTTATGTAGCAATGTAATACCTACACTTTAGTGAATAAGCTATACATGCTGTATGCAGTAGATGTTCAGTCCTGTAATACATTGACCTTTTCCTTCATTTTCTCTAGACTGGTTACATGTTTGGCAAAGGTGTGTACTTTGCCGACATGGTTTCCAAGAGTGCAAACTACTGTCACACCTCCCAGTCAGACCCCGTAGGTCTCCTCCTGCTGGCCGAGGTTGCCCTCGGCAACATGTGAGTGACCAACAACTGAGCAAAAAAACAAATATCAGCCTTTTCTTGTGCATCAACATGTGAGGGTAATGTTTTGCTTTTGCTTTTTTTAATGCAGGCATGAACTAAAGAAGGCCTCCCACATTACAAAATTACCTAAGGGCAAGCACAGCGTTAAAGGTGAGAAATCTTGATATTTTTTATTTGTGTTATGAAAACTGAATTGGAATTACAATGCATTATTTTTATTCCTATAATGTGTAAAGAAGTGTAATCTTGAAGCCACTGTTACTGACGAGGTATATTTAATACAGTGCAGAATTCAGTTCACACACGTATCACCCATTTACTTAATGTCTTATGAAGCTGATTTATAACTTGTGTTGTTGAATACTCCATCATTGTAGGACCTTTTGTAACTCATGTGTCTTGTGAATAATATATTAAAGTTTGATTTGTCTTCTGCTTCAATCGGTGATTAACTTTTCTTTTTTCATACAGGTGTGGGTAGAACCGCTCCTGATCCAAGCGCTGCTGTCACTTTAGACGGAGTGCAAGTGCCTCTGGGAAAAGGAACCCACACTAACATTGATGACACAAGTCTACTGTACAACGAGTATCCTTTAACACTGACCATCTGGTTTGGGAATTTGATAATCATTTTGCCAAATGACCCCACATTTCTTCTCCTTTGCTATTTATTTATTTATTGGTGAAAGACTTCATAATCAGTCCATATTTTTCTTCATACTGAATAAACAACATGACATTTAGCCTGAGTTTAGACCAAAAAACATTTATCTGTTTACATGTGAAGGGGGTCTGAAGCACAGCTTTCTAACCTCCTGAGTCACTCTGATGCACCATCAGTCTTAATACCAGGATCAAATGAGCTATTCTTACACAAGAGACAGATAAATTATTGACTCAGTGACTTAGACTACTGGTAGTTACTGACTGTTGAGTTTAAGACAGGACATGAAAGTAAAACCAGGAATTGAAACCTCTCTGTTTGGTGGTGTACTGGTCTTAGATTTACATTGCAGGGCTGCCACATCATGATCACTTACGTGTTGTCATCTATTTTTTGACCTCTCATGTGAATTCTCCTTTTTATGTCACTGCGTTGATATCTGTATAGTCTGTTTTCCTTAACCGTTGCTCCTCCAGGTACATTGTCTACGATGTAGCGCAGGTAAACTTGAAGTATCTCCTGAAGATCAAGTTTAACTACCAGACGTCCCTTTGGTGAGAGGCCCTGTTTCCGAATCCTCTTCAGTGAAAACAAAGACCACTGTTGCCTCCAAACGCCTGGGCTTCATTCCCTGCAATAGAAGATGTTTGGCAAAGGAGCAACGCTATACCACACTTTACAGCGGTCATTGGAAATCTCTAGTCACTTTATTGCTTTTACATCAGGTTTACTAGCTGGCAGCCTTCCTCAGTAATCCTTTAGGTACTTCAATACCTACTTCAGAGAAGACCGACACAGTTCAGTACAGTGGCTGAAGCATGGTGCATATAACATTAGAAAGGTTTGGGTTTAGAAGTGAACATCAGGAAATGTAGTTTTCTGTCTCATGCAGTCATCTTTGATTTCAGAAGGATCTTTGTTTAATAAATCTGTAGTAAATAAGACATAGTACTGCAAAATTAGGAGTTTTGAGTTGTGAGCAACCAATCTGCAAACATATACAAAGCAATGTCCATATTTTGCTAGAGTTCCTAAGTAAAATAGACAGTAAGATAAAACTTTTCATGGTTCAAAGATACTGTACAAGATTTGACATGTACATATGTGTTTTGTCGTTTGTCCCTCAAGCTGTCTTCCTTGCCGAAAATGGAAAAAAATAAACATTGTTATTAGTGTTTACAAGAAGTATTCTGTAAAAGAAACGACTGCCATTGGATGTGGATCACTTTTTTCTTTTCTTTTTTTTGTGTTTTCTTTTCGCTTACCTTAAACAAAATAAAACATGACTTCTCAAAATTTCATGCCAGTGTTTTGTTATTTTCATGTAGTGTTTTGAGTCTGTGGAAATAATGTAAATATAAGTTCCAGAACAGACGAAAGGCCCTATCTAGAGCCTAGAGTGTTTAGTTTGTCTACTCTGGGCTACTGTAGAAACATGGTAGTTGAACATGGCGGACTCCATAGAAGAGGACCACAGATAAAAGAAGGGTAATTTTAAAGTAACAAAAACAAAAAGATACATACATAGTTATGTAGATTATATTCCATGTTTGCCATATTTTAAAAATAGAGCCTTACACAATGGACCTTTAATCTACTTCAACCTGGACCTCAAATTCAAACACAGGTTTAGATTCTCAGCACATAATTACTTTCTTTGCACGGGATTTAATTTCATAGGTTAACTTTAATGTATTGTATGTATGTATGTATTTAATGTATCTATCTATCTGTTGTTTATTATTGACAACAATGAATGAAATGTAAGTGACAAAGAGAAGTGCTGTATGAAACAATGGAGGGAGCTTCAGTGGCTATTCTGACTTCCAGTTTTACTATGAAACGTTTGTCCCGTAACATTTTGCATGATAACTTGCGTATATATACTGAGTGGGTGTGATTGCGTGTGTGCGTGTGTAACACAGAGTGATTGATGGTAAATTATAGGATTTTTTTATTTCTCAAATCGCCCTCCAGACAGCGTCCCGACCCAGAATGCATTTTGACAAGGTCTTTGAAAAAGCGGCGCGGCTAATTCAAGATGGCGGAGATGGACCAGCTGTTAGACGAGAGTGAGTAACAACACAAATTCAAGGAGTTTTCCACTGTAAACACGCAGCGGTCCCGTTAGTGGTTAAATACACATTTGGCGATAAACCACCATCGTTGTTCACGTGGTGGATATCGTAAGTTTGGAGCGGAGTTCATGAAGTCGTTTTTCAGACGCAAACAGACACCGGTTAAGTCAGCTAACGCTTGTTAGCACGGAGGCTAACCGTGGCTAATGTTGGTGGAGTTAGGCAAGTTACTTTAGCTCAACTGGGTAAACAAATAACGCTAGCCTAGCTACGAGCTAACGTCGGCTAGCCTTTGGGTCGTAAGCAGCATTAACAAAAGGACTGCTGTAACCTATCTATTGCCCAAAGTACACACCCTAGCTACGAGCTATCTGCTTTGCCGGGTGTAGTTTATTAGTCTTCCGTGGCACCTTCCTTATATTTAACGTCCGTTAGCGGCTGGTTAACGTTACATAGTAACGCGTTGTGTATCATCTTGACAAGCTGCTTGAAGGGAAGTTATCCAGCTATTAACAGCTGAAATAGTAATTTCAGTCGATGTGAGCGGGGTTAATGTAACTAAATATTATCTCCCGGTTGTAACCTGGTGTAACGTTAGCTCGTTTAGCTCCGATATGATCTGTCCACAGCTGATGTTGTACCCGTGCTTGACAGTTCAAACTGGGGGGTTAAGGCCTAACTGACTGCGCTAGCTGTGCCTAACTTCAGTTAACCTGCACGGCTGCTGTCATTGTTTAAAGGACAGCCTCGCAGACCACAGTCATTTGCAGACGCTTTAAACCTAAACAGCCTGATTATATTTTTAATCACACGTTTTCTTAAACGTTTAAATCATTTTATACTTAGTCAACTGTGTGTTGTTGTTTTTTTTTTTCTAATGCCACAGATGTGTTGCTGTATATTGATTTTGTGTCCTCTTCCTCAGGCTCTTCGGCAGAGGCACTTGTCAGTCTAAAAGGTATGTGGCCAGTATTTTTAGCTGTCATCTTTCTGTACATTTGTTCCTGGCACTGTGTGTGTGTGTACATTGGGAACTACAACTGGGACCTGGAGTCACATTCCTGGGCAATGGAGATTTAAGCATGTAGCTGACACATGCAGCACAAGTTTAAAAATCTGTATCACATAGTGACAACCCACACACTGCTTTACATTTGTAGCTGATGCAGTCTGGCACACAGTGAAAGTAATTATCCTATATATTGCTCCCACTGCAGTTTGGCAAAGAGAGTCTCATGTTAAGACCTTTTTGTTTTATTATCCATTCCAACCTCACTTGTGAGTGGAAAATTCATTTAAATCTTAGAATAGCTTTCAGTCCATACGTTTCTCATTGTAGTATTTTGAATAAATGTATTTTTCCTTGTTTCACAGAGGGGAGTTTGTCCAACACTCTGAATGAGAAGAACAGCTTCCCAAGAGCCCACAACACCAGGGGACGACATTCCTCCCTCACAATGGACACGGTAAGTGACGTGGTGTTAGTTTTAACATTTGTGAAGAGGAAGCAGTAAAGGAGCTTCTGTTGTACACAACATTATGAATGCTAACTGTAGGCACATTTCAGGACAGGCAGTAAAGTACAACACAAACGAAAACCTCAAACACATGACCATGCAGTGGAATCAACAGAACTGTGTAAATTACAACTGAAGGAGAACATCAGGGTTAATGTATTTAATAGCATTTTATTGAGCTTGTCTTTTCTTCTACACACCCTCATGTCTGATCAGGGAATCAGGGCATCTTTTTAAAATTATGTTTGAGCTGTGACCCTCGTATATTACTGTACATTATTTGACTCCTTTTGGCCTGAGGCTGAAAAAAATCTCAGAAACCTTCTCTGCTTTGAAGGCAAGTAAAGAACTAACTTATTCTACTATATTCTCTAATGACATAGTAGAAGTCTGAATTTATGTATTTTATATCTGACTACCTAATACAGGTACATTCTTCATACTCAATAATAATTGAGTGACATTCTGTTACTCAGTAATTAATCTAAGTGTTGATGTTGATCATATGATCAGTGTCCCTTGACGATCTTATCAGCAACAGTTAATTGATTTCTGTCTTATCCAGCTGAGTACTTTAATCTTCATTAAATGATAATACACCACTGTGACACATTTAAGTTTTTATTCCATTTTGTACTGAAACAAAGTAGTTTGCAGTGATTTTGCATGTCAGTGGCTCAGTCTGGGATTCTTCTTAAAACACTTCTTGAGCTAGTGTAGAAAATACTGCAACCCAGTCAGTGCAGAAGCAGTGTGCTTCAGGTGGATAGTTTCATCTCACCAGAAAATGGTCTGTTACAATGTCATGTTGTTTCATTGATCAGCTGAAAAACAATGGTCATCTATTGAGAAACTGATAAAGTTGAATTTTTACTAGCCATTTGGACAGTGGATGGTATGCTTGAAACATATTGCCTGCAGGCTTGCAACAACTAATGTGGTCTACTGGACGTGAAATCCATTTCTTTAAAGTTCCACAAGAATAAAATGCTTTATTTTATTTTTATTTTTTTGCCCTTTTTGCATTATCAGCACAATTCATAAACTTCTGTCCACATTTGTCCTTGCAGCCCACACGGAGCTCAAAGAGGAGTCGTTTATTTCGGGAGGAAGATGAGCAGCCCCAGCAGCGCATCCCTTCCAGATCTCCTCGGAGGAGCCAAAGGGTCACTACTACGCCACAGGTAAGGACTACATACCATGATTCATAGTGAGCAGAGGGATCATTTGGCCTTTCCTAGTTTCTGATTTCTGATGATGATGTAGAAAGTGTGGTGCGAAAATGTTTTGTGGACACTGTAACTTTGTCTTGCACCTTGAGATTACGCTTGCTCAGTGAACACTGAGAGGCTTATAGGCCCTGTTTTTGCTTGTTGTGGAAATTGAACTGGAGGCATCCTGTGTTTTTTTTTTTTTTTAATATTAAGTCTTCCTGTGATGCCTGTGTTAACCTTTTTATGCAACGCAGCAGCACAAAGGGTTTGTTTGTATTAGCAGTAAACGGGAGCTACAGAAAGGTGAACAAACTTTTAAAAAATGGTGCCTGGTTCACCACACATTGCACCACTCAAATCTGAATGATTTCATATGATTTGTGGGAAGTCTGTTTTGTTCAGCCAAATGTACTCAAAGTGTTATCTTTATTGTTTTTTATTATTATTCAGGATTCGTTTACATGTGGAATGTTGATTTAAAGTTTTTCTTTACAGAAATTTTCTAACGTGGTCACACCGGACAAGAAGGCATCCCAGAAAATAGGGCTGAGATTAAGAAACCTCCTTAAGCTACCCAAAGCTCACAAATGGTGCATCTATGAATGGTTCTATTCAAATATTGACAGGTAAAGTCTCACTTTCAACTTCAAAAGAAGAACAACAGTTGATATTTGTTATCAGCTCAGAGATGAAAAGCTTTAGGAACAATTAAGCTTTTTGATCTTTATAATTGCACTTCACAGGATTTCAAAGTTTATTTTTTTCACTCTCTTTTATTTTCCAGGCCTCTCTTTGAAGGTGACAATGAATTCTGCCTGTGTCTCAAGGAGTCTTTCCCCAATCTGAAAACAAGAAAGTTGACAAGGGTTGAGTGGGGGACAATCAGAAGACTGATGGGGAAACCTCGGCGGTACGCTGCAGTCTTGTGCCTATACAAATTAATTTTCAGTCATGATGTTTGTCTTTATTTTTGTCAGAGTGTGAAATGGATTTCTCTCTGTATTTTCTTATAATGCATTTTCCTCAAACAAAGACGCACTATGCTTTGTTTCCACATCCAGGTGCTCGTCAGCATTCTTTGCTGAGGAGCGGACAGCACTGAGACAGAAGAGGCAGAAGATGCGCCTGCTGCAGCAAAGAAAGCTGTCTGACGTGTCAAACTGCAAAGACCTTCCAGATGAAATCCCCCTGCCACTCATCATAGGAACCAAAGTCACTGGTGAGATGACGGAAAGTCACAGCAGCCAGACAACCGTGCTTATTATCATTGTAGTCAAATGACCTGCAAAGCAACCCAGGTCAAACATATTTTTATGACCCGATGATAAGAGAACTGTCAAGAGTGAAAGGCCTAAACCATAGATAGATTGACAACATTGACTTCATCGTTATGGGGAAATTAGCTTGTGAAAATTCAACAGTGCTAGTAAGGATGTCATGCTCATACCTGTACGTTATTACTCTATAAATTCTGATTTGTTTTCCTTTTGTTCCACAGCTCGACTCCGAGGCGTCCATGATGGGTTGTTCACAGGGCAGATTGATGCAGTGGACACCAGCGCTGCCACCTATCGTGTCACCTTTGACCGTAGTGGCCTGGGAACACACACTGTGCCTGACTATGAAGTCCTGGTAAGTTTCGCCTATTGCATTGCTAAAATAACAGCTCAACGTGTTTGAGGTTAGACACGTAGAAAGTCTTTTTTTCTCACTTTTTTATCACTTGTCCTTTAATACAAATTCTAATGAAGCATCATTAAGAATTGTAAAAACAAGAAATGGTCAAAATACAAAGATATAAAAAAGGTGCTGAAATGATTTAATGATGCATCCTTTGGTGATTTGTTGTTTTTTTTTCAGAGCAATGAGCCCAACGAGACCATGCCTATTTCAGCGTTTGCCCAGAAGCATCGTACAACGCGCTATATGCAGAACCTCATGACACCGCCTCGAGGGCCTTACCCGTCCGCTACCACTCCTGTCCTCATGGTAAACTGCATCTAATGACAGATGTACATGTGCTGTGTCATCACACACACAGTTGTCATGGTGATATTTGACACCGCTTTAAATCTCCTTTGGCTGTGAGTGTTGTCTACTGCAACGGCTACTTGGAGACACAATAATTCAGAGATGAGTTTTGTTGAACATAACATTTTAGTACAAATAGGCAGTAATGCAATATGTATATGTACAAATGTATATATAGATGTGCTTCTCAGTTCTGTCAGTGGACTTTACCATACAAGGACGCTTCAGGCAGTGCTGCATAGGGGGAAAAAGACTTGTGTCATAGTGTTCTACTATTGTAAATCTGTAATCTGTACATATAAATTCAAAGCACATCAGTATTAAAACAGTGGCGGTCATGAGTATTTTTAATAATTGTAAACCTCTTCCTCTAATTTGATAATTAAGATAAATTACTTATCTCTCAATTCTTGTTATAACAGGACAATGACCCTCTTATCAACCAATCACCGTGGAGGAATAAACTGCCTGGTGCTGAGGGAGATACTCTGGGAGGATTTCCTGTCAAATTCCTTGTACAAGTGGTAAACACTTTCTGTCACATACTAAAATCTGACATCCTAAAATTTTGTAATGCTTTGTTCTAATTAATTCGTTGACTTTAATGTTTCTAGACAAGGCTGTCCAAGATCCTCATGATCAAGAAAGAGCACATCAAGCACTTGAAAGAAATGAACACAGAGGCAGAGAAACTGGTACGTTCATCAGAATTTAAGAATAAAAGTTGTTTTAGAGACGCTAGCATCCAGCCTGACTAAACATGTGATTGTGTTTCTGTGTTCAGAAGTCGTACTCGATGCCCATTGACTTAGACTTCCAGAAGCGATATGCTACCACAGTGCTTGAGCTTGAACAGCTCAATAAAGATCTCAACAAGGTGCTTCACGAGGTTCAGCAGTTCTGCTGCGAGGTAAGTCAGTAGATAAACGTCAGCCCATCAATAACTATTGGCCTCTGAAGCCAACTGCAGGAAAGTATGCTTACCTGTGATGTATCATGCCCTGTTCTGATATAAAATGAACAACAGATCCTTGTTTAATCACCTGTTTGTCCGTCCAGCTTGCTCCAGATCAGGGCATGGTTCCAGCTGACCATCCCACAGAGCTGCGGCGACGTTGTGAAGAAGAGGCCCAGCAGATGGTGCAGCTGAGCAGCTCAACAAAGGACGGACAGCAGAGTGTGACCAACCCCGG
The DNA here is from genome assembly GCA_023373845.1 of Nibea coibor. NCBI lineage: Eukaryota > Metazoa > Chordata > Actinopteri > Sciaenidae > Nibea > Nibea coibor. Next base: position 12,087,717 of record CM041730.1, read on the forward strand.
CCTCACACACCTCATCTCCCGCCTCACAGCTCTGCTGCTACAGATCAAGGTAGAGGAGGACGTATTGCTGCTTTCAAACCGGTTCACAGATTTTCTAATGTACACTAGAGTTCAAAGGTTTGGAGTTTGCCTGCTAAAAAAAGCTTGATTCTGTACATAAAAATGGCTCAGAGGACTCCTCTACTCCATGGTCTTTCATGCTTTCAAGTTTGTAGGTTGTACAAATGTTATTTTGTTTGAAGTAATGTTGTACATGGAGAACAAAAAGCTTTAAGTTCATCCAGACTGAGACGTGAAAGTGCAGAAAAGAAACAAAGATCCCTCTGGGCCACAGTTAAACACGAATATATAGAATCACCAGTTCTGGGTAAAAAAAAATGGAAGCTTAGCATCAAAAATCTGTGCGGATTTAAATAGGACAGGTTCCTGTTTCAAGTGCACAGTAAAAATAAAGTGCTGCCTCGGCAAAGCTATTCTTGAAACTTCAAAATAGAAATAGAGGGGTTACTCTGGGGTTAGCACTATTATAGTGAATATCAAGTCACAAATCACAGTTTAAACCCGTTCAATGCTAACCGCTGGATAGACTGCAGAGGTTCCCAAAACACTTTGTTGTGGTTCAGTATTCTCCCCTGTCATGCAGCACTGTAGGGACAACGACTGAATTGTTACGAGTCTCTGTTTAAAAATCCATCATTGAAGGAAAGAAGAAAGACTTCATTATAACTGGTGACTCTCCTGTTAAAACAGGTGGTAGTGTCTGTTAGGAGGACAATGGGTGTTACACATTATTTTGTCAGAGAGTTCTTGTTGGAGCGTTTCATGGGCAGAGAGATCGGCACAAATTTGGCAGCATCAGTGTTTAAATAATGAAGTCTGTTGTGAAGCTTTTTTCATCTTTGTTGGTAGACTACACAATGTTTAAATGGTATGGATAATATGTTCATGACTCTGACTTTGCCTGATTTCTTCCAGTGTCTGGCAGATGGCGGAGACCTGAATTCATTTGAGTTTAAATCTCTAACAGACTCCCTTAATGACATCAAGGCATCAATCGATCCCTCCAACCTCAGGTAAACAGACCCTGCAGTGTTTCTCACTACACTTCATATGGTGGCATACATGAGTAATTAGCATTCTTTATTGTTGTTGTAATTAAAAAGTAATAAGTCAGTGTAACTACCATTCATCATTCAGTCAGCCTCACAGAACTGAACATTTCTTAAACATCGTCTTCTCTGTATTTCCAGTTGCTTCCAGAATAACGTTGAGATCCATGTGGCACACATCCAGAGTGGCCTTAGTCAGCTGGGCAACCTTCATGCATTTGCTGCCAACAACACCAATGCAGTTTGAGTACTTGCGTCACGCACAGCACACACAGGTGCAGACACACAGAGACGTGTGGGCCCTTTTAATATCTAAATGTCTTTTGAGATGGTGCTTTCATCTGAACTGTTAAAAGACTATAAACAAAAAAAAAAAAGCTCCCGTGGACGTCGTGGACCACCACCATGCAATCTGATTTGGACGTCCCGGTGAAACGGCTCAGAGCCCAGACTCCTGAAACCTTGTGCTGTGTGACGGGAGGGAGGATGTCCTAAGTATTTTATCCATTTTATTGTATGAAAATGTTGGTGCACCCAGTTGAACACAAACCTGAAAGAGTCTTAAAAAAAAATTCCACAAATCCACATCTCCAAACTCGATGGTAATTTATTGGTTTCATGTGCCAAACATTGATTCTTACAGTTTTTATAGTCCATATTTATTTATTTTTGAGTAGGTGTGTATGGTTATGAAACAATATTTTGCTATCTCTGAAGTTTCCCCCTGTATGTGTTTTGTTCTGTTGCTCCACTGATGGTAAGCACAGGGAGGCTAAAGAATGTTTTATAAAATTGTTTATTGTAGATAATTGTACAATATCTCTGATTATTAGGACTATCGTCAACATTTCTGCTGTGTATTCAGAAATGGCTTTTATAATTTTGTGTGCACTGAAAAGAGATTTTGGTATTTTTATAAAGGAGATTTCTGCAGTTTTGATGCCTTTTACTCCCTAAGATGATCTTAGCATTTCCATATTTGGCATGGCTGTTGCTGCAACCCCCCACACTAAGCCTGCATCACAGATGTAACCTCTAAAAATTCAAGTCAACAGTTTTTTCCTAGAGAATCTCCTTTTTCAGTTTTGTAAAGTTGTATATGAGAGTGCCTCAGGGCAGTTGTATATAAATGTTTCCGTCTTTTTATATTAAACATAATATTGCAAAGCAGCAAACGGTCTTGTATTTTTTAGTCTTTATTAACAGATGGAACTCATTTCAACAGTTTAATTACTATTTACAATAAATACAAATTTTCCTTTCACAAACAAACTCTTATGATACATGTAGCTCTTTTTTTTTTTATATCAGCTCTTATGATACATCACATAAACCCACCAAAGCCAACCATGGCCTCGGTTTCCCAGTCGGAGTCGGAGTCGGTAAAGTCCTGCGCCTCAGTGGCGTGGATCGGAGAGAAGTGACTGAACCGGTCCCCCGTGGCCATCACACGTGGATACTGCACTTGGCATCCATTATCCTTTGGTGATGACCTGCTGAAGTTATTCTGGGTCGGGATGGGAGGAATCACGACTTTCATCTCTGGTCCGATGGTCTTGTTGGGTGGGAAGTTGTCGTATTCCACCAGAACCTTTGGACCCTGGTTGTCATTCACGTTGGCGTCCATCTTGGGGTGATGCTCGTTCTCTTTGGGATACAGATGGACGTTGCAGCACGGGACGTTCACGCTCAGCTCGTGCCTTTGCATCTGCTCGGGCTTCGCTCCGCTTCCCTCCTTGTTGTCGTAGATGCAGGGGATGGGCGTGTGTTCGTAGCTGCTGGGTTTGGTGGGTACACTGGTTCTGTGAGCGTCCTCTGTGTTTTGGTGCATTGTAGGTCTGAAACTGTCCTCAAGCGCAAAACCTCCTATCCTGTGTGCCTCGGCTCCGTGACTGCTGTCATAAACTGAAAGAAAAAATGCATTTATGAGTTTTTAAAGTGGTAGTTTCCGAACAATTTATATAAACCTAGATGACTTTAAATCAAATCTCCTTGGCTGAACCTAAAACAAACAAATAAAGAAAAATCTGATTTCAATGATTACCTTTCTCTGGGCCCATCCTGCTCTGAAGCTGGCTGAAGGGACCAGCAGCTGCTGGCGGTTTGGCGACCTTCATGGGCACGGATGAGCCAACCTGGCGACGAGACTTGGCCCTCCTGTTCTGAAACCACACCTGAGATTTGTAGGGAAAACAAACAGACGTCAGCACAGTTGTAACCACATAGAAAAACACTGACACGCTTTGATATTGAATATCTGGGCTGGGATTTAAATGTTCAGATACATTACCTGAATTCTGGACTCGGGTAGCCCGGTCAGAGCTTCCAGTCTCTCACGTAGGTAGATGTCAGGATATTTAGTGTCTGAGTAAACCTTCTCCAGCACCTCAATTTGCTGCTGGGTGAAGTTGGTCCTCTTCCTCCTGTGGGTCAGTATTGCGACGCATTTATCCGCTCTCGGTACAGAGCTTGCAGAGTTGAAGTAGTTTGTAACATCTGTTGCTCCATAATCTGCAAAGAAAACGCACACAAAGTTTAGTTAATGCCGTTGGAGAAGCAGAAGTCATAGAAAAATGCTATTTGGACTTGTGCGTAAATTACGCACGGCGCTGCCAGCCACTGACCTGAGTTCACCATGCTGTTCATCTGGAGAGCTCCTTCGTGGTACATCTGGAAATGATTCAGATCCCCGACACGCATATTCCCATGAACAGAAGACATGATCCTCAACGGCTTTACTTCCAGCGACTGACCGAGTTTGAGACCTGTGCGTTCGCTTGGGGTTAAATCCCCCCGCGATCAAAGGTGGTGCTGCCTGTATGTGTGAATGGGGCGACCATCAGTGTCGGCTGGCACTGCAGCGGACGTGCAGCAACTTCAGACGTCTGCAGGCCGGTGGAGGTGTGAAGGTATCACACCTGGGACGGTGGAGCGGCCGCAGGTCTCTTTAAAAGGTTTTTAATGGAATCTGCATGCTCAATACACATCGGCAGTGAAAACATTTATCCGCTTTGGAATGGACGAAGCAATAATGGACCTGTAGCCTTCAAAGAGAGGCAGTCGGAAACTGCCATTTCCTCCACGGGCTAGAGCCTCACAAGAGCTGCAGTTTGTTTTAAGGGAACAAAAAAAAAAACACAGATTTTCTGTTGTATCTAATAAAATTTCTTATTATTCTGAGTTATTTAGCAATAAATATAAGCCACATTTCAACTGATTGTAGCTGCCTTTCTGCAGGGGTGGCCAGTTACCATATGCATATGTGTATGCATGTGGCCATATGCATTAGGTATTTACATATACAAATATGTAATACTGAGTATATTTTATGAGTACAGCAGGAAGTGGATACATCAATCAGTCAATAAGTGTGTCCTAATAACTTGAAAAATATGATACAGGGTTACATTTCTTTCTTTGGTGATGGCTTGTGTGTTCATTACATCCCCATTAACTACTCTGTTATAACAGTAGCTATTCTCCCTGGGTTCTCCATAAATATATAGAATGGTATATTTCCTACAGGGTTAAATGTCAAATAATATAATAATAATGATAGTATAGTTGTGTGTTTTCTGCTCCTCAGTGCTGACGTATGTAGGATATATACCTCCATCCCCTTGTCAGTGACAACAAAGTTAATCTGAATACACAAACCTCAGTTCAAAAGTATTCAGCAGTGGGCACTTGTAATGAGTAGGTCACCTTCATCTGATAGAGGGGGATCAAGTCAAAAGGTCAGGTAGCACCACAGACGGGCTAATTTGTTCATCCATGTTTGGGCATGCAAGATTTACATATATATTTAGTAACAGTCCAAGTCAGGGTGAGTTTTTGTACATAGTTTGGCAAGTTAGGTTCATTTTTATAAATCATATTTAATGACTTTGGGTGTGGGGAGATGTGGTTGTTGCAATATAAAATAATAATGTGTCTGATTTATGGGATACAGCTGTAACCGGGTTTAAGTCATCCGGGTGGATTGCATTTTTTTCTTTTTTTGGGGTGGGTGGGGATGAATGTAAGTTTGCATCATGCTCCTGAAAGAGTTCTGTAGATGGACCTAAAAAACACCAAAAGGTTTTTGTCTTGTTATTTTGTTGTTGCTTTCTGTGGGAAAATGATTTGACAGCCGTCGTGTCATTTCACATCCACAACAACACTTCTTGATCTCTGTACTTTGGCACATACAGCATCATTCAGATAGGATGTGCTTGTTGGTAAAGACATTCACAGTTCACAGGTTGCTTTGTCTGAGGGCTCTAATTGGGTATTGTCTCTGTGCACAGATCAGATTGCTATGCTAAAATCAGGCTGTTGAAGTTCCTGGTCTTTTGTAAAGGACAATGACTCTGTAGATCATGAGATGAACAATAAATGCATTGTACATTTATAAAGCTCCTCAAGTGTGCTCAATTAAAATATTGATTCAACACTGAAAGTGCGGGAAAACCGTGCACTTTTACTTTTAGTGTTTTCTTTTTTAGCTTGGCAGCCCATAATATGAAGTTCATATTTCAATCAGATTAAAAGAGTGCAGTTTTAAGTTAATTAATGCTGATATGTTGTTGTAAACAGACTGTACTTTCAAACATCAAACAGTAAAAACACTTTGGGGATTTCTACTGCCCATTTCCAGTTGGCAGCTGGAAAGCTTGGCAAACAAAAGCATTCACGCCTTTAAAGTCTGACCACCGTTTAAGCCACAGTTTGACCTGACCACTATACATTTAACATGCAGACAGACAGGTAAATTATCCTCACAAGTTTGCAGCTAGATGTTAAAATGTCAGCTGTCTTATGGGTCTTTGTTATGAGTTCAGTCTTTGTGTATTTGAGGAGATATAGTACATTTACAGTGTCCTAACAGAAATGTGTGTTCACTGTAAAAGTGCTTTGATATTATCATTAGTAGTAGTTGAGTGTGGTGACTCTTGTCTTCTAAGCACATATTAGAGCTTGACTGAATCCCTAACCCTAAACCAGAAATCCAAAAAATGTTTAAAAGCTAATTAGTCATTGTGTTAATTATTTACATTCATTAATTACATTATTACATATCGTAAGAGCAAATGTAACTTCTTTTTATTGGGGTATATTATTTATTTTATGTTTTATAGAGTTTATAGTTTGTCTAGTGGCAGGACAAATTTCCCCTCATGCACAATAAAGCTTTTCTAAACATCATTTTATTATAGAAATACACAGATTCGGTGCATGTACAGACAAAGGTGAATGTCAATCCTTTTGACATGACATACTGTATGTATGTGGATGACTATTGTCAGGGGTCTTACAACCATACTAAAGTCATTCCACAAAACAAGTTTTTGACATTATCAGTTTAATAAACATAACCACTAAAAAAAAAAACAGATAAATGTATATGTGTTCATTTTTACTCATTTTGTGGATCATATCCCACAGTACACTTCCATCAAGGGCCCAAGGTGGTGTCAACAGAAAAAAACAAGATAATTTCTGATTTAAAGATACATTTTAAGTAATAGTTTTTTAAAGGAGACGTTTCAATTGATATAAAAGTTTGTTTTTTTAACTAGATTTTACCCAATAGATAAATACAGATACATTCACCAAGATCAGAGGGACTCAAATCCTAGCAGTTTTGTGGAAGGACTCACACAAATATTAGTTTTTATTAGCTTTTAACATTATTTTGTCATATTTTGAATAATAACCATTATAAAAATGAAAATATAAATAATAAATATATATATATATATAGTTTGTTAATATTTAGTTTTTCAAGTGAAATAAACAAGTGAATTACAATAATATCCTTGCAACTATTAAGCTGATGTCAAAATACCACAAAATATGGAAATAATCTGTTTTATGACAGCGCCAGGCTAATTTCTGTCAACAATTATCGCAGCGGTTAAAGCGTCGTCATTATTTACATTGAAAAAAAAAAAATCAACCGGAACTTCCGCCTAGTCTAAACGGAAGTAGGTACGTGGCCGCTTCAGCTGACAGTCTACATGATGGCGACAGAGGTTCAGAGCGGCGACCTCGACAGTGCTACCTCCAGCCGGCTCGAAGTTTCCATCGATGGCCTCACCCTCAGCCCCGACCCGGAGGGTGAGCAGAGCCAAGTCGAAGAGCCGGACCCCAACCCCGCGGAGCCCGGGACAGATACGCCGGGTGCCGCTGGAGGCGAAGATGGAGAGACTGGCAAATCGGCGATAGAGAGGAAATGGGGCTTTCCTCTGCAGGAGCTGTACGGAATGGGCCTTAAATTCTTCAAAGGTATTCCAACGTTTCTTTTAACGGACGCGAACGTCTAACGTTCGAAGCGACCGTTAAAGTTTGACACCGACCGCCCGCTGCCCGACGCTAGCTGACCGTTTGCTAGCGTTAGCCGTTAGCTGTCACCACCGGGGGTGCTGCTGCTGTCAGACGCGACGTTACGTTAGCTCACACGGCTAACGCGTAGCCAACACCGCTAACAAGCTATTAGCCAGCTATTTAAGAGGTAAAACAAGCACAGCACCACCGAGTAGCCCTTTAATGTGCGTGTGGCCTCCCGCCTGTGCACCTGTCTTTGTGTTTGAGCCCGTCGTGAGTCTTTGAGACTCTGTCCACTAACGACAGAGTTGTATTGTCAAACGATATCTACCCTGTCTGAATGGTGTCTTGTGATGAGTTGTTTGGGAGCTTTAAACACGCCCTGCCCTGCCACTGCTGCGGCTGCAGGGAAGCCTGCACGTCGGCTGCCTCAGCACGGGTCTTGGTCAGCTAAATTAGACGCTCCTGATATAAAAGTGGTCGTGCAGCTCAAAGTGTTTTAAAAACCAGCTCACACTGCTGCCTAAAGCCACGCTTTCGGCGCTTTTTAGGGGAGCATGACCGCTCGCCTGTTTTACAAGTGCCTCCATGTATCCACACCACTCCCTGCTGCAACTACTCCGACAGGAAATCCAAGAAAAAGCTCATGTTGATTGATTACTCGTATTTCTGTTGTGCATGCATGCAAACTAGAGGCTATTTAATCCTGACATTGTGCCTAAGACACCACTGACTTGACTGAGCTTGAGAAATATATTTTAGCACTGCATGACCGGCTTGAGTTTCAAGTCAAAGCCTCATCAGCCGTCAAAACAGTGTATCTAAAGTGTGTGATCTTTGAGATCTAGCCTGTCGGCATTTGAGGAAATGTATGAAATAAATGAATCAACATGCATACCTGTATATCCTGTTTGCTTTTAGTACAGTGCAGTCCATTGTCGCTTTGCAAACATCCTGACCATGGGCATACGTACTGTCTTTATTAGGGAAAAGCACTTATGATGACTATGCAAACAGGTTTGGGCCTGGTTGACACTCTGTGCGATAATAATCTGTGCTTTGTATTTCTAGTCAGGGAGGGATGGGTCAAATTGTGTAACTTGCATTTACAAGTCTGGTTCTTTGCCGCAAAAGTGCCATGAGGTTGTTTTTAAAATTACAGCGTCCATTTTTTTGTTGTTGTTTGTTTGTTTTGAATGGCTACAAAAGTAGTTCAAGAATATGATACCCTGTTTGCTACTACAGTTTCTACTACCATGTTCAGCAAAGACACAATGGTGCGTTGTAGCATTCACCCGCACGTGCTCCCACTTTGCTGCTCTCAGATAAAGATGGCAAGGCCTTCCACCCGACCTATGAGGAGAAGCTACGGCTGGTGGCTCTGCACAAACAGGTGTTGTTGGGCCCTTATAATCCAGATGCTTCGCCGGAGGTCGGCTTCTTTGATGTCCTGGGCAATGACCGCAGGTATGCATGCATGTCACCGTGTGACCATTCAGTGTAGTGTTAAGATTTAACACTATTTAACACTTAAAGCTTAGTCTGTTTCATTGCAATACACATAGTATGTCAGATCAAAGGTGCACTAATTACACACGTTTTGTTTTTACGATTCTAAAATATGGTTATGACTGTAAAACATTAGTTTGAAATGGTATTTCAATATATATTATTTGTTGTTGTCCTCTAAAAAGAAGTAAAAACATACTTTTGATGGCTGCGAGCTGTTTGCCCAGCTGCCTATTTTATCCATCCTCACCTCCGTTCTCGCTGTGTTTGCAGAAAAGAGTGGGCCTCCTTGGGTAACATGGAGAGGGAGGAGGCCATGGTGGAGTTTGTCAAGCTGCTGAACAAGTGCTGTAACCTTTTTGCTCCCTACGTCACCTCGCACAAGATCGAAAGGGAGGAGCAGGAGAGGAAAAGGTAAAGCTTCATTTCCCCTGAGAGCGATCCCTCTCTGCTACCGTATCTAAATACAGACTCCACCTCAGTCTGTCCTATATGCAGCAAAACTGTGAAGCATTTATTGACTGCTGGTGTGTGACATTTTTCAAATGATTTTAACCATCGGTGTCATTTATAACATCCTCTATCCCAGGAAAGAAGAAGAGGAGCGCCAGCGTCAGGAGGAGGAGGAGAGGGAGCGACAAAGGCAGGAGGAAGAGAGACGGAGGCTCGAGGAGGAGGAGAGGCTGAGGAGAGAGGAAGAGGAAAGGAGACAGGCAGAGGAGGAGAGGCTACGGGTTGAGCAGCAGAAGTATGTGTGTCTGCATCACTATGTGTGTGTTTGGCTTACAGTATATTGATTTGACTTCAGCATGACTTCTATATAATCACCACACTCGCCTGACATTGATATCTATAGGGGTATTGTCTTTGCAGCTCTGCTGCAGGACAATCGGGGCACTCAGAGCTTGCCCGAAACCTGCTCCACAGTCCGCATACTCACCACAACTCTTATCTCCATGTCAAAACACTACATTTTTCCACTGTCCACCATTGTATCTTCTGTTTCCTGTATTTCCTTCCTCACCAAATCTTCTCCCGTGTTCTGTTTTTTCCCCCCAGACAACAGATAATGGCGGCATTGAATGCGCAGACAGCAGTGCAGTTTCAACAGTACGCTGCTCAGCAGTACCCCAACAGCCCAGAGCAACAGTTGGGCCTCATCCGACAGCTCCAGGAGCAGCACTACCAGCAGTACATGCAGCAGCTCTACCAGGTCCAGCTGGCTCAGCAACAGGTAGCATGTAGCACAGACAGAGAGACAGACTTTGATTAATTGATTTCTATTTTTAGGATTTGCTGGTAATTGGAAAGTATTAGGCTTAGGTATAAAGTCTTTTTTTTGGTTACACTTTGCTCGTGTGAGAAAAATGTAGAACAGGGGTGTCAAACTGTTCCACAAAAGGGCTGGTGTAGCTGCAGGTTTTCTTTTCAACCAAGCAGCAGCACACCAGACTTCATTTAGACTCATTTAATCAACTGATCTCAGTCCTCAGAGAGTTGGTTGGTCAAATTGTGTGTTCTTGTTCGGTTGGAACAAAAACTTGCAGCCACACCGGCCCTTTTGTGGAACAGTTTGACACCTGTGATGTAGAACATCTATGATATAACCTAAAGTCTAGTCTAAAATGCATAACTGAAGCTACTCATGCATGATGAGGTACTACAATAAAACCTTTGGTATGCAGAAAAGCTGCAATGAAATTTCAGAGACTTCAGAAGTTGTTAAGCTCCTCCAATAATCATGGTGCACTGTGATAAGCAAACTGGTCAGGATAACACTGCTCATAACGTAGAAACCTAAAAGTCTTTGTCTATGTACCGTGTTTGGTTTTCAGCATATTCACTCTGTTGCCTTCCTCTTGTCGCAGGCGGCCTTACAGAAGCAGCAGCAGCAGGCTGACTTGATGGTGCAGGGCACCATGGAAACTAGCAGCTTCAACAGCGGTGAGCCCATCCCCGCCTCAGCAGCGGGGCCGTTGTGTGCGGCTTCACTGCCTGTTGGAGAAGAAGCCCCAACAGTCAACGGAGGCCAGTCAGACTCGTACTCAGAGAGCATGGACCGGGAGCCGGAGCCAGAGCCGGCAGAAGAGGTCTCAGAGAATGGGCCGTTATTAGGTTGGTGGGCTGCAGATGTGTTTGTCTCATTTTAAAAAAAGCATTGACCTTATGCAGATAGAATCTAGATTTTTCTAATTGTTCTATCAGTGAATAGCTTCAGGACAGATCAGGGGAGAAGATCTCTGTCAAACAAACAAAGCTTTATACTCTAATGGAAACCTGATGCTTATCTGCTGTGTCCTTGTTGATGTGACCTGGAGGGCGGAGAGGAGAAGAGCTGAAACAGGTGATACATGATAGTCTGCTGGTTTCAACCAACCACACATACTGCGTACAGAAAAGTCAGCGATCCCACCAGAAGTGAATGAGGCCAAAACATACATCCTGAACCAAATTAATCCAGTGTGGCATGCCGCTCACTTGAAATGATGTTGTGAGGAAAGATGGAGGAAACCTCGGTATCTAAAAAACAACATTGCCACTGGCCACATGCTCTCCCTCTCTTTTTTTTTCCTCTTCACGTAGAGAGCCTGTTAGCTGAGCGTTTTACTTTCAGTCAGTGTATGTTGACAGGAAATCACTTATTAAATGACAATATAATATTTCTTTCCTACTAGGAAATCTGCATGAGCAGATTGTATTGTATGTTTTTACAGATAGTCCTAAGTTCTTGTCCTCTGATCCTCACAGCAGACTCCCCACCAGTCATAGCTGCTCCCTCCATGTGGACACGGCCTCAGATCAAGGACTTCAAGGAGAAAATCCGGCAGGACGCAGACAGCGTGATCACGGTGGGGCGTGGGGAGGTAGTGACAGTGCGTGTGCCCACCCACGAGGAGGGATCTTACCTGTTTTGGGAGTTTGCCACAGACTATTATGACATCGGCTTCGGGGTGTTCTTCGAGTGGACCGATGCTGCCTCTGCTTCAGTCAGCGTGCACGTGTCCGAGTCCAGCGACGAGGACGAGGATGAAGAAGGTGAGGTGTCGGCTGGTGGGAAGTCTGTGTGAATGAGCCTGCAGTGTTTCTGACACAAATATTTTATTAAGAACGTAACTTTGTAGCTGTTAGTTTCACTGTTGGATATAAAATACTGTAGATGCATTGTGATTCCACTTTTGATCTTTGCCATTTTCTATGGATTTCATATACTACATGCTTTAATGACAGTCAATCATAGTTACTATTAATCTTTCATGTTGCTTTCATATGAATGTTCTTTTGTATCGATTTTATTTTAAAGTTTTATTTAAAGTTCAGAACTTGCCCACACGACAGTTAAACATCTCCTGAAGCCCTGCCACCAGAACAGTGGTGTGAAAGGAAGGAAATGTGGAAAGAAATTAAATCTCGCAATATTATGTCAATATTGGTAATATTTGATTGGTTTCCGTAGTTAACTGTACAAACTACTCTTTGAAAGCAAGGGTAGCAGTTTTATATTTGTATTTATTTAATAGTTTTCCTGTTGAAGAGGTTTACAATGGTGTGACATTAGTTTTTAGTGTTCTGCCAAAGACTATTATAATATTTTATTGCTGTTATTACTCCGGCTTCCTCCCATAGTACAAAGACATGCACTTAAAAAGTTAATTGGTGACTGTAGGTGTGAATGTGAGTGTGATAGGCTCTGTGACGCGACGATAAGTGGTTACAGAGAACGGATAAATAAATTCATAAAGAATATCTAGTAGGAGCGCAAAAAACATTTCACTATAATGGCTCTTTTGTTAAATTGAGTTACATATTTGTGCTTTAATCTCGAGAGTCAGGGTGCTGCTGCGGTGCATGTCGGCGCTCACTGGGAAGTCTCTGCTGCACTAAATGGAACCGAACTTTAATCAGCATCATTGGAAACACTTGTGTTGACCCTACTATTCCATGTCGAAATGGCTGCTGTGAAAAGAGTCTGTTATGGTGAGGACAAGACCGCTTATTTCAACTTGATGCGTTGTTCTTGTGTCAACAGGTGATCCTCCCAGTGAGGAGGAGAAGGCGAAGAAGGAGGCAGGGAAGCCCCAGGTGGATGAGATTGTGCCGGTGTACCGGCGGGACTGTCACGAGGAGGTGTACGCCGGCAGCCACCAGTACCCCGGCCGCGGAGTCTACCTGCTCAAGTTTGACAACTCCTATTCACTCTGGCGCTCCAAGAGTGTTTACTACAGAGTCTACTACACCAGATAAGCCTGAATACAGACACAGGGGGAGCCAAGGAGTGTGTATGTTCATATATGTGTGCGCGCGTGCGTGTGTATGTAGATGGAGATTTGTGCGATGACAGCCTGTATGTGTGTGTGAGTGTATGTGTGAGGAAGAAAGTGTATCCAGTTTTATTCTGGATAAAACCACCAGAGGGAGACAAAGACACATCTGGAGCCCGTGTTTGAAGATTGGACTAATATGTATGTACTTTGTGTGTGTGCGTGTCCCAAGATACACCCATGCTAGAGCCTGTCATCGAGCCTTTGGAAGAGGAGTGTGTATTCCTGTTGTATATTCACAATCTGTCCTTGCTGCGCTCACATAGACCAAGCTGTACGACTGCTCTCATATTGTATTTTACCACTCTTCACCCTGGGGTCCTCTTTTGTCACCACCCCAGCCCGACACTGTCCAAGCGTGGCCTTGTGGCTGCTTCTGCCCCCGACTGGCGCTTTTCACAAACGGAAACCCCGGCGAGTCCAGTGCTCACCAACTGTTTCCTGTTTGGTGGTAACGGTGGTTGTTTATCCCACAAGAACACAAAAATCAAATGTACTTCGTAACACTATGTTCTCTTTGCCGAATCTCTCTCTCACACACACACACATACACATTAAAAACACCAGTGCACACCCACTTAATCATCCTTTTTTGTTGTAGTCCGTTAATTGCTTCCCAAGCTAACATGCATATATGAAGAGTCTACAGGCAACATTTTTATGAAGGACGGGCAAGAAGTCATTCCATGGTTTAAGGTGAACTCCAAAAGAAGTGTTAAAGGAGTGAGTATTACATAATATGGACATGGAAAAAATGTGGCATCTCAGTGTGATACAGGATAAGAAGTTCAGGAACAAACAAATAAATATTGGCTCTCCCTCTGTCCTGCAAATATTTGTTTTTATCTGTGACACTGTTTCAGTTTGTTCCACCTGTTGCCTCTATACAGCGGCACAGCGTTTTTCAAGGTTAGGCCACATGACTTATTGCATAAAATCAGCTGTCCTCGTCCTGCGCTCATCTATCCTTTATGAAAGAACCAAGAAAAGGGGAGCTAGTATTTAGACAGACGAATATTGCGTGCGAGGGGTTTCTCCGTGTGTTTGCAGACACTGTACTCAGTACTGACACACACAAGTCCAACTAATGATACAGACTGTATGTTTTTGGAGGTCATGACGCACTGTTACATCTCTGCAGCTCTCAGAAATCAAAAAAATCATTACACAAAACACAGTGTTGAGGTTCTGTTTGTTTTGGGTTTTTTTTCTCTTCCTGGTGTGAATTAGCCGAAATTGTCATCTCAAAGTAAGGTATCGTGAATAAACTGAGATTATGTGTGGTCGCTTACTAACTCAGTTGTGACAGAAGTGTACTCAACTTCTTTTTTTTTTCTCTTCTTGTTAATTTGTTGCCATAATTTAGATTCCTTGTTTAGTTTCATGTTGCATAAGGCACGCTTTGTGTACTGACCGCATCGCGTGCATTATGAGCAATGTGTTGTTCGGTAGGTGTCGGAGACGTTTATTTGGTTTCACGAGCTGTATTTGTACATTTCTATGTGTGTATGCAACCAAACTTTAAAGACGCCGAGGTGGAATAACTTAAGTTGAGTAATCCTCTGATGTACCTGCTGAGTATCACTTCATCATATTATTTAATTAGAGGCCACTCTTTGCCTTCTATCATTCAGTGATTTGTGTAACAGTATGTCACTACGTGGCTTAACCGAGCCGTAAAGTTTAAGAAAGTTCCCGTATGTTCTGAAGTTTAATGTTTGTTTCTTTTTTTTTTCTTATTGCTCACCAAATGGTTTGAGCTGACTCGTTCAAGCCTTGTATGTAAATAATTCTATAAATGAGTTTATGTATGGGTTTTTAGATGTGGAAGAAGGCTATGGTTTTGAGAATCAATGCACTGTAAAATATGGTGAATGAGATATATGTATACGTTTTACCCTGAATGAAAGTCCAAAACTCGTAGGAAAGCATAAAAATGTAAGACTCTATCGACATGACAGACAGAAAAGCTCATCTTTTTGTATTGTTTTGACTTGTTTGGATCTCTTATGAGTTGCAAGATCTTTTTGGGCATATATTTAATCTTGATTAAACTTATGTTCATCTGTAGAATTGGATAGTTTGTCTACTTTTGTATTCCCAGTATTTTAATTTGATGGCCTTAAAAAGACAGACACAAAAATATGACTAATCCTGCACCCACTAGAGACAGAAAAAAGGTGTACTCAATAACATAAATTAAAGTTGACGTTTAAATGGTACTCAGGAGCCATTGTTAGTTTCATTAGATCCATCTGCTATTAACAAGTCAAAATGTGGAGTGGAAACAGTCTAGCCTCGTCTTAACACAGTTTTTTCTCTCTTTATCTAGACACCATTGTGGCTGTTAGTGCATATTGCACATTGTAACGGTCTCTCTTAACACATTTTGGAATTCAGATTTATTTATTTTTTAATAGATCAGTGGAAAACTGTGAAAAGAAATGTCTGCTGCTCAAAACTGCCAAACACAAAAGGGGAAATAATTAATTGTGTTTTTCCATAAATAACAACAGTGACATTAAGTAATCAAACTGGCATTTAAAGGTTAAAATCCTCAACATGATTGAATGTTTGGTAGGTTTGAAGTTGTTTGAGAGATTTATGCAAATACTTTGTAATGTTTTATAGCAGTTTTCTTTGGATGTGGACATTTTTCTCCTTAATGACTTAAAGAGGGTAGTAAATGAAATTGATGCCCGGGGGTTAAATCAGCTGCTCTTTCAGTTTCAGAACATGATGTTTTAAACAGAAAGAGGAGACAAAGTTGGGAATATGAAGACACCAAAAATGTCCTTAAAACAACAAAACAGGATTGGCTACTTCCTTTTTTCTCACCGGCGGTCAATGTGTCATCCTCATGCTGTTTTCCTGTCAAATACATTTTGTGCTAAGGGAAGGACAAATGAGGATGTTACTCATCTTCTAGCAGGACAATCTTATGCTTTCCATGACTCATGTGGGATGTCACTTCAATCAGAGTTAGTGACAGTTGCGTTGGCCTTCCTAACTATCATGTTGAGTAACTGTTCAACTGGAATTTGGAGATTTCCAGTCAGTTGAGTTATGTGAAAATACAGGCCTGGATTTAATGGCACATTCGAGGCGCACTTAAAAGTTGCCGTGCTCACTTGGCGACACCAGGGGGCACATTAAATACCACAGAGACACATTTTGACAACTGGACATTGTTAGGTAGACTTTGAAAGGAACCCTCTGAACTAAAGCAGGGTCAGTGGTATGCCATCAATGATGAGGGATTGCCCTTTTGGAATTTAAAGAGCAGCAGCAGTGGGAATGCCAGGCACTGGACTGGACAAACATGCCTTGTTGTACACACAAAGAGGAGATAAATCAAGAGACAAGTGTTCAGAGAATGTGTTGTCCATGAGTTATTTTAAAAAGATATGAGAAAAACGACCGACACCACCGCCAACACGCACCCTTCGTCTTAAAACTAAGGTGCTAAGCAACCGCAGACAGCATAAACAATAGACAGCGCATGCGTAACGAATGGGCGCTAACGAACGAATATGCTAAAGTTAGCTTAGCCTGACATTACTAAAATATCAATAAACACAAGTTAAAACATAGTTACCAGATAATAACAATAAGTCCCACACCCATAAGATTTTTTGCTGTTAGTTTTAACTTTATCCAACTAGCTAAACAACCTAAATGTGAACGCTTCGTTGAATAATTCAAGGTAGCCACACTGTAGCTAACGCTGGGTTAGCTACTTTGCGTCATTACACAAACAGGTATTTTTTAAAATTTCGCCATTTGATTAAGGTGAATTATTCATTAAAAAATGATCGTAAAAAATAGCTACCTAAATTGTCGACATTAGTATAATTTGTGTTCGGACTTAATTCATGTCTTGACAGAAATTAAGACATTTTTAAGGTGTTTAGCTAGGTTTGTGTGAAGTTATCAGGCTTTTAATGTGGAAAACCCTATTAAATATATTAACATTAAGTCCATTGACCTGCCTGAACCTGTTAACTTAAAGTGTCCTCAGCTTGGTGAGGTACTTATTAAAGAATTTATGATAATTATATATTTAAAAGTGATTTAAAGAAATTGAAGGTTAGGTAGTAGCCTCTCTTTCATTACCCCTAATTGTAGGGAGTGCTATAAAATAACGAGTAAAAATAAACGCATATTCCAAGTAGGGATTCATGTTGTGTGATTAAATATTAATATTTTAGATTCATGTTTTTATTTCTTCTAACTCAGCTTTTTAGCCCGGCTGGCCCAGTTTGGAAGAGAAATCCGGTGCGTGTTTTCCATCAGACCGCTACGCTGACTCCGATGGGAGGCAGGTAAACTCTCCTCTTAATGTGGCTCCGGTTCCAGTTGCTACAGGTGGTTATAGTATTTTCCGGGTTTTTATTTGTACTTTCTTTTCTCCATACTTTTCCTTGTGTGTTTTTTCCCCCCTCCGCTCTGCAGCCTGCTCTCTGTCTGGTTGAATTTGAATAGACTTTGGGAGGCAACGTCTCTCAGTGTACAGCAGCTGAAAGTCCCCATGCTTTGAAAAACACAGAGAAAATAATGGCGGGATTGATTGTTCGGGATTGTTGTGCCTCGCATATAACAGCAGCGACAGAGAGGCAATGCGTGTTGGATTAGTTTTAAAGCTGTGAGTTTAGTTTTTTTTTGCGTGAACAGTTTTGGAGTTATTGGTATGAAATAAATATGCCCTTTCATCAGAGGACCATCGAGCCGCGGCGTGTTACTAGGTTATCGCCGAGGGATGGCTGGATACCGGCGGAAGAAAACGGGAGACGCAAGCTGCGAAAACCCGTGTTGTTTTCGTCTTTGGATGAAGTTGGCTGTCACACACTGACTAACATAATACACCAACTTTCCGACCTTTCTCGGCATGCCAGCGACATCTTCCTGGGCATCGAGATGGAGGCAGGGATGGTGTTCAGGAGATCCTGCAGGATTCATTGTCGGCTGCAGAGTCTGCAGGTTGAAATCCGCAAGTTGGATCCCAAGAAAATCAAAATTCGTAAGTTTGAAGAGCTGCTGCCTTGTTGGTTGTTTGCAGTGTGTTAGTCTGAAGTATGAGAGTTAGGATATAAATCCAAATTTCTGTCCCCATAGAGTCGCTACAAACTTCTGCAACCATCAGAAGCCATAAATTAGTAGCATTTATCACCACAGATGTATTTTGATTAATTCCAGATCAAAACATGACGTTTCATTTGAGACGTCTGACCTTGCATGCACTTAATCTGTATCTGTAGATCTTTTGGACTTTTGCTCCTCTGTCACAACAACACAGTCATAATTGGTGTGGGGAGGTGATGGTCAGGTCCAAGGTGGCTGTCACATTTTGTCCATAGAAAGGAACAAGTGACCGGAGTGACCTGTGTCTCCTGGTCACATGGCTTTGTTGATCCTGATTGGGACTTTTGTTAATACGGCAGTTGAGTCCTGTCAGAAATGATGGATCTCTCTCAGCGCACTCACCATCTGTGTTTTGGTCTTCATAGGACACTCAAAGATGCCCGAAGAGTCAATTTGCTGCAGCTACCTTTAGCTGTTTTGTGATTTGTTTTTAGTGCTACCCCCATGTAGGCTCATGCACTGTGGTTACAGATTAACTCAGACTTTGACTCATACTGTACTGTGGCGACTTTGCCAGCTCAAAAGATTGATAGATACGCTTGTCATTTCGTCTGCTCTGACAGACTTTTGAGCGAGTGTGCGCTCTGCTTTCTATTTAATAGGTTGTTATGGGGGGTACTGTGTATCAACACGGTAGTTAAGGGATTACGTTTCCCATTGATTCCCTGTATGGCTCCTTTGCCACATGTTTCTGAAGCAAATTAGACAAACAAAACAGAATTCATGAAAACAAGTCCAACTGCTGCGGAACAATGGCAAAGAAGGAGGATTTAAATTCTGAGTCATTAGCTTTTGTTTCCTTTTTCCTGTCCTTCTTATCTATTCACCATGCGTTTGGTCTCTGACTCACTGTCTCTCTCAAACACACACACACAGATTCAAAACCTGCTTCCAGGGAAATGATAAGCAGTGTTAGACGGTTCCCAGACAAAAGGGAATGTGATGTATGATGAGCAATGTACAACAGTACACCTATACACCTATACTATACTATACCTCAACCTTTAGCTAATCCCCCGTGTTATCGCATGGCATGACTCAACTTCTCCCGTTGAAGTTTTAAATGCCGTCTTAGGCGGGGCTGGGAGTTCCTTTAGGTTAGCTTCATTCAGGACATACACTTCAGACCATTCATTCAGAGGAGGTGTGAGAGAGCAGACTGGAATGCGGTGTGTTACTGAGCCATCTGTAGCTGCCAGCTCTCTCACATAGCCCCAAGGCCAGCGCTGCATGTACAGAAGCATTGAATTAAGATTCACGACTCTTCCCACACAAACAAACACCTGTCTTATTACTCCAGGAAGAGAGGAGTGGATTTGAATATGTTGTCATACAGACCAGCTGGTGAGGTTGTTTTGAATGAAAAATGTATGCGTAAAGATCATTTATTGACCTCTTACTAAACACACCTCAGTGCTTCTTTTCTTTTTAACCTCACATTTGTTGCGATCAGGCATTATACACTTATATCATCTTTGTAGTGCATGTAAGCACTTAACTCTGACCTCTCGCTCTGTTGTCTTCAGCTACCGTACCAGGATTCCTACTCTAACCTCAGGTCAGAGATGGATCATATTACCAGAGAGGGGCATAAAGAGAGGCCCCTATATTGCAGGGGGACTGACACCAAGGGAAGCATGTAGCGACTGTGTGTGTGCGCGTGCAGCATGTCATCTCAGTGTTTGTCTGACTATACAGTCAAATTATCAAGGGGCAGTTTGAACGGGGACACGATAGGCAAATGGGATCTTCCTCCCTGTGCCGATTGTCTTCGTCTCATGCCACTGTTAATCCGATTGTGTTGAAGTGTACAGGTCATCAGGTCGGAGGTCATAGGTTTCCCCTCAGAGGGTAACACCTGACACTCGAGAGTCAAAAGTTTAAACAAAGTCTAGTTTGGCTGCAGGCCAACCACGGTCATCTCAGCTAATCGATCGCTGCTGCCTCACCCTGATCTAGGACAATTAAATTCAGAAAGTAACAGCACTGTGTACAGTCCCAAGGTGCGTGCATGGCTACATCATGCTGTGTGTAAATATGAGAAGAGGATTGTAGGAGATGATGAACATTTGCAGCCGAGATGAGAAAGTTTATGGTTAAAATTAAAACAGACAGACGGCGCTTGTAGAAAATGTCCTGTAAGTACAAGTACTGTAACTCATGCTAGAGTTCATTAACTTTCTGGATGACTCTGGCATTATCTCCACAGCAGTGAAAGGGATTTAGGATCCTGAATAATTTATAATCATTGCACGTCAGACTGTGCCAGGTGGGTCTGATAAAGCCTTGGCTTCAATCTATGCTAGACGGAACAACATCAATTTTGAGACACGCCAGATTGTATAACGTTTAATTGAGGAGCTCCAACGTGAATAGAAGATGTGAACATCAGTTTGCGTCATCCATTGTCCATTGTGAGCACTCGTATGTTTTCAAAATAAGAAAACACTAAACAAACTATGGCCATAGTGTTGATACTTCTATGCATTGAAAAACCGGAAAATATGATCTGGAGAAGGCGAGACGAGTAAGAGGAAGGTCAGATATGTTTTTAGCAGTAGCATTACACTAGTTTGCCGGTGTATTATGCAGAATTTCATGTCATATTCTTGGTCGATTGGTTGTTTTTACACATGGTTTCTAGTGAGTGGTTCCCTTTTGAAGCTGCTTTTTACGACAAAGACTACCACTTTTGATTGTGTCAGTAATGGATGACTTTTCAGCTTCACCCCCTGACGGGTCCCAACTTTGATTTTTAAGTGAAGTGTGTTAAACACCAAGTCTCCTCTGCCATATATAGCACTGGGGTGAATAGGGAGTAAGCTATTTTAATGATGAAAGTAGGTCGATCTAGTGAAGGTTAATTGGAGTTAGAAGAGACTTAGGGCCTCCCTGTCAGATATCTTGATGCCCACTAGGTCCCCGCTGCTGTGGGGCTCTGAAATAGACACACACACACATATTGAGCAGGAAAAGACACACGTTTCCAGCTGACCTGTTAACGTCCACCCTCAATCTTCCTCTCCTCGACACACATGCAAACTGCCTGTGCATTCTTCCCCACATCCCTCGGTTATTTATAGACGTATGTCTTTGCCCGTCTTTCATCTGTAGCACGCTATCATATTTAGTGTGTGTTGCTATGTTCAAGTGCTTCTCAAGGACCTGTGTGTGTGTGTATGCATAGGCACATACACACTCGGCTTGTCTGTGGACGGACATTTAGGCTCTGGCTGACACTGCACTGGCAACGGCCATGAGCGTTTGTGCATAAACAGTGCTGCGCAGTAATGACGATAACGATCCAAGTTGCGCCCCTTATCACACGACAAAGAATAACACACCACATTCACGCCTAGATAAACTAATTGCTGTTTATCGTTTTTCACTGTCTTCACACACAAAACACACACACACACACACACAACCACACACACAGTTTATCCCACCTCAGTTCACCCTAGTCACTATTCACTCAGGCCCGCCATGGTCGCCCTCCATTCATTGACAGAGAGCAGTCATTACGCAGCCAGAATCCACAAGTCAGTTCCCACAGGGTTCGTTCCAGTGGAAGGAGCCTGGCCTGGTTCTGGAGGTCGACCCGGTCCCATGAGGAACAAAAGAGATGGGTCAGGACGGACGGAGCGAGAGGGAGAAATGTGGAGAAAGAGTGGGAAAGTGCTGTAGCATTTCAAGAAGTGGAGGGTTATTGCTATTGAACTGCATCTGACTTGAACTTTTTGTGAGAGAGTGTGTGTGTGTGTATATACATGCAGCCGCCCTCTCTCACGCCTCTGTGCAGACAGCCCAGGATGTGTCGCAGCCCTGGCTGGGTCATAGAGGAGTGTTAGGGAGTAACAATGCAACGGAGAAAGAGATGACTGATGAATGCAAGTGTTGTACTTAAATCCCTCTTGTGTATTTGTCTTTGTGTATGTATGCACACACACACACACACACACACATACACGCCCTACCCTGAAATACTTGTTGATCATCACGTGTAATGTCCCATCTCCAGCTGCTTCTGCTCATCGCCATCTTACAGTTCCTCTGCTTAATAAAACTAAATCTGTCAGAGACCGATTTGCTCTTGATGGTATGAGACAGTGAAGTTAATAAGAAAAAGGCTAAATTTAGCGTGTGTGTGTGTGTGTGCAGGGGCTGAGTGGTTTGAGCAGTAGTGTTAAGCCTGTGTAGACTGCTAGGAAGCCTGTGAATACCAGATCACTCTGTGGTATATATAAGTTTATTTTATCCATCATGCTGTGCTCATCTGATTTTCACATTGCACGATTAGTTCCCGCCTCTATTTTATGGTTTGTTCTGGACATAATAAGAAGACTTAGTGATTTTCTGACAGTCAGTCAGTACACACACTCAGGGGAGCCAGATGCAGAACTTGCAGGTTGGCAGTTGTGGGTGTTTCGGGGTAATCCAGGGTTTAACCAGCCAGCGGGGAGATGAGCAAGATTTAATTCCCACTGCGGTGACCTCTTCTTGGAGGAGCGGGACACCCCTCCATGTCCTTTGTGGTTATTTGTGGATAAGTGCACAGAAACACACATTTTTTTCTGTGTGAAATGATGACACCCTTTCCTTAATATTAATTTCACTCCTTCAACACACAGTTGACACAGCAGCCGTCCTTGCTCTTCTCCACCAAAAAAACACAGCGTCCTCAAATCATTTAGTAATTTTCTACGTTTCAGTGTGGAGCAATTACCAGATATGCCTTTATAGAGACTTTATATTCGTATACAACATCTGAGAAAACACTTCCACGTCTGTGTTGCGTGTATAGGACCGTTTATGTGAGTCTGCGCACAGATGCGACATGATGTTTCAGCATATTCCATTGTCACTCACTCTCCCTTTTTGCCCCAGCTTTCCCTCCCTCCTTCCTCTGTTTTAAAGTCTCTTCCTCTCTCCCCTCTCCCGTACTCCCTGTCCTATATTCCTCTCCCTTTCTCTCTTCCTGTTGTTTCATATGGCTTCCAGACCTTTCCTCTCTCATCTCTGGCCATCCTCCGCACTTTGATGTCAGGCCTCACACTGCCATGCTGACCACAACAAAGACGAGGCCTCTACTCGCCCTTCAACTACCTCTCGCTCTTTGTCTCTCTTATGATATATGTTTTTAAAACCATCTTTTTATCTCTTTCTTACCACATTTGTTCTCTTTTTCTATCGATGTATTTTTTTAAATCTTCTTCTCTCTCTTTAAATGTGTAACAATAGAAGAACGTCTATCATAAATCATACTTTATGGCAACGCTTGCCGACATTTTGACGATGCCTTGTGCTGCACAGGACAGACTCTAACCGGCCAAAACAACGCTTAAAAAGAGGGGCTACTTATATTGCGTGGGCATGGTTTGAGTATGAAAAGTCTGACGTGGACCAGAAAACTTTATTTTGCTAATTGTGCCACATCCTCTTTTACCACCATACCTTGTGACAAAGAATCACGAAGACAGGAGGAGATAATGGCTGCTGTTGCAACTTAAATCTGCAACCACCAAGTGTCAAATGTAATACAAAATGTAATTTTACATGTGGTCATTTTATATAAACTATTCAAGATAAAGATAACGTCCACCGCAGTTTGGCTTGGGCAGTAGTGCTACCCACAGCTGCATCCAAGCACAATGCGTAGCCAACAAAACAGTGCAGAACTTCATCAAACACATGTATAATAAATTCAACACAGATATGTCTGTTTTTTTTTTTGACTGTCAGTATATATCAGTGTCTCATCATACGTTCAGGCTTTTCATGACATGCCATCCATTGAACCTACAACACAATGGCAACTACTGCATGGTTGCCATTAATATACCCCTTTCACACAAAACAGCATGTTGGGAAAACCCCATGTTTACAGTTGGTATAAATGGATCCAGCGCAGGGTGTCAGTGGTACGACATGGGTGGTTATATAACCGCAGTGTAACTGTAGTATAGCAAGCCCATTGGAGTGTTTCATTTCTTTTCAAAGGGTGACATAATAAACAAAAGAAATCCCGCGAAGCTACGCAATAACCATTTTGATTGGCACTGGAATATAGGATTGAAGACATCCTGTCTAGTATTACAGCGTAGCAATGATGTGTATGGCAGGTGGGCAGACAGACAGGCACACATCCATACAGTACGTAATGACACAGTGCAGCAGGTGGGAGCTCATCTCACAGGAACATAAAGGCTATTGTTATCCTGCGTCTGCACTTTACTCAAGGCCTGAAAACACACTGTACACGCGCACACACACACACACACAGATACAGTCTGACTCTTTGACTGCCTGTGGAAAAATAAACAGGGATTTTCTGACACATCTGTCACTTGTGCCAGTTAACCAAAGCACACATGGAAACGCAAAGACACATGCACGCAATTGGAGTGAGCGGTACGTCCTGTAGCCATCCTCGTGAATCATGTTAGAAGCTGTAGAAAGGTCCAGCAAGTCATACCAGACCTATTGATATAGACCTGCAGAAAACAGACCACAGCCAGACGGGGCTTCCTCCAAACCTGCTGTGAAGGCTCCATGCAACAAGCAAGTTTTGAATGTGGGATTAAACTGAATATTTGCATTTAGAAATTAGTCTGGGAATATGGGACGTTGGGGTGGAGCTGCGGCTATATTTGTATTGGCAGATAATTCATTAGAAACAGCTGTTTGTTGGCTCTTTTCAGGCATATTTTTAGTCTTGTCAACATTAGACAACTTTTCGTCAGCTGGATCAACAAGCTTCGCACCAGTGTGCGTGCCAAGGTTTCGTCTTTAGGGACAGAATCTGTTTATTTACCACTCACATTGTGCAACTTATGTCTGACCTGTTATGTGATGGAAAAGTCCCAGATCTGAGTCAGTTGGACGTGTGTATCAACTATCGGCGATGTTGGCGTAGATGGTGGCGGTGTGAGGCAGGGCATTGTGTTACAAGATTTGCGTTTATTATTGCCCTAGGGTGTCTTTTAAAAGAGAGTGGTCACTATGAGAGTTGGATTACCACCAGCGCTACAATACAAGGGCTCCTTTAAATTTCATTGTGGCTCGTGAGATCCTAGTATCATCATCATAAAACTGTAAAATTCTTTAATAAATCGTTTCTGTTTCATAACAGAACTTTATTACATAACTTTATTTCCTGTCTTGGTCACCTCCCCGCTCTCTTTGTGACTGAACGGCAACACAATCTGTTGCCCTCAATTCTCGCCAACGGCCAAAGGGTCCATTGTCAACATGTTGACCTAGGTTATTATATATACACCGTGTATACATACCCCACCCCCTAATGCATAACGGTGTTATGTTTGCATAACTCGTAAGTGTGTGGCTTTGGTCGTTTGAGTTTTGCCGAAATCTTGTAAACGTGAACACATTTCTGTCACGCCTTATATGTATATATTAACGAGCTGCTATTGTTGTGATATTTGGAGTCCTGATGCTGCTAGTCAGACATATTTCTTGATGTTTTTGAGGCTGTGTCTTGTTGCTTGCTTGAGTTGGCACATCTTCAGCGCTTTGGCCTCTGAAGCAGAGAGAGCTCGCAACAAATAATATAACAGGGAAATTTTCCTGGCAAAAGGTAGTTACATAAAACCTCGCTATCTCAGTCCTTCTGACTAGTTTTTATTAGCGTTGTTATTGTCTTCAACAATCAACTCCATCATGGGACTTTCAGTTTAGTTGTCTTTCTCTGCCTCTGTCAGCTGCGTTGTTTTAGTGGTGTTAATGATGTAATAATATTAGAGCACATTAGCATATATTTATCTTTTTAGGGTGCATTCTCTCAAATTCTTCTAATTCTGGCTGCTTGTTTTGGGCGTCTCAGCCTGCACCTGCACACTTTGACACAGTACAGAAATGTAGCGCGTGTTCCTGAGTGCAGGCGACACACGCGCACACCCATACAGGGAGTTTTAGATGATTTATTGACTTTACTAATTTGTTTATTAATTACTCAAAACAAACAGGCCATAAGGCAATACTTCTGTCTCTCCGTCTCTGGCCTCAAGCAGATTCTTGGCTCATCGTCTATCTTACTCAGTCTCCCCAGAACGCTGCATGAAGTGCGTCTGAGAGAGCGTCTGTCACTGTGAAGTATGACATGCTCTGCTCAGGAATCCCCATTGACTACTGAATCTTCCTCTGTAGCTGCCCGAGCTGTCTGCCGCATCCACAGAGACCTCATTGTGTGTGTTTTTGTGCGCATGTGTACGTACGTGTGCGCGCTTAAACTTCCTTGTCCCTCTTAAGGCTTTCATCCATCAGGATTTCCCCTGATACACAAACTACTATTACTCAAGTGCTATTTGCATCTCTGTTTTTCGTGTGTGTGAGCTCTAGTGTTGTGTGATGACCGCGTACGTGTTTGGACCAAAATCAGTTAATCATGTTGGTGAGAAAAACAACAATAAGATGTGTATCTATCCTCCTCCCTTTCCTTTTTTTTTATTGGGCAGTTTCCAGGTCTTATTCCTCTCATATCTTCACCTTTTTTATACACAGTGTCCTTCTATATTTCAGTTTTCATGCTGCGTAACGTCAGCTTTCTCCTGCAACCCTATGACTCACTGACGAGTTTAAAAAAGAGTGCAGAAAGCAGTGAAAACAAATCCGCACCACTTGTTGCGTAATTTACATCTCCTCTGCACCACACTGAACACACATATACAGCAACCCAAACACACACACACAGTGCTGCAAAGTGCTTTCATGGTTGTGATGCACTCTATTAAAGATGAAAGCTGCTGGAAAGAAAAAGACAGGTTCAAGGACTGTTTGCAGCGAACACACGTCTACACTCAAGCAGAACAGTATAACATGGTTAAACACACACCGGTCAGGGGCCTTGACGTGCTGCTGCGGGATCATAATTCTGCTTTTTAATGTGTGTCATGAGCGTATACATCAAAACCCATTAGACAATACCACATATTCATCTAACAGTGAAAACGATGACCTGTTGGGCATATTTATCTTAATAGCATTGGTTATCTCCATAAACTCAACAACTCATGTGAAAGTGACACTGGAAGAAGAAGAAGAAGAAGAAAAACTGAAGAAGAAGAGACTCAGCATTTAAAATCTTGCAACACTGGTGTGTCAGTAACACATTGCAAAAGGGTGTATCTCCAGTAACGGAACAATTTATCTGTCGCGCCCTTATTTATGTGGATCGACCATTGATGAGACTCCCACGGGACGACCACAGACAGAGCAACAACTTGATCTTGGCTTTGATTAGTGTTTATAGATTTATTAATGATGCTTTTTCGCAGGCAACATGTCTGCTTCAGGCCTAAAAGAACAACAATGGATAGAAAAACAAATTTCTTTGTTTTGTCCCCAGTGCTGATTATCGTCAGAGAGTTTACATTGCTGAGAGCTGTTTCCTGTCTCTCGTTTCTCACTGCTTGCCACAGTATGCCATTTCATTTCACTCTCCACAACCATTTGGCGACCCCCCTGAAATAATCTTGTGACCCCTTCGGAGGTCCCGACCTATAGGTTGAGAACGAAGGACTAATGTAAAGTAAATGCTCGGCTAAAAGTTTACACACACACACACTCTGTAATCCTACACATCTGTATGTCAGTGTCCTCCTAAACAACCAGCTGTTTTGCATGGTTGTGTGTGTGTGCAGAAGAGCGAGTGTCTGTGTGTGTGTTGAAAAGAACAAGAGCACATTTAAAAAGGCCCTCCCATGCCACACAGTGAGCGGGGATTTTCGATTCAGTGATGGGGATTATGAGGAATATGATTTCATTCGGCTACAGAATGGTTAATCTCCTTTAAGCCCCGCTGGAGTCTGCACACCCATTCCTGTATGGGAGGCAAGAGGAGAGCGCACGATGGGAAACAACCTGTGTGTGTGTTTGTACATGCGTCTTCCCTGTTGGGATAAGTAAGATGGGCGCGGAGACGTGTAATTATAGATATAACTAATTGCTTTCTCGTTAAGTGAATGTTGACATTTGAACTTGTTTTATGAAGTCAAAGTGAGTCATTTCTATCCAGTGAGGTGCCGTGAGTGAATCCCGCTCATGTATTATGGCCACAGTGCCATTTAGCTGCTGCTGTTGTTGTTGGCCGGACGTTTCTTCTGTCCCAGACGTTGAGGTTTGTGCTGGTCTGCAGATTTTTTGAGATTATAAATATAAATCTGCCTTTTTCCTGCCCAAAAACTTTCCCCAAAAGACAACTGCGACTCTCCTCAGAAAAAGCGCCTTGCTCAAGGTATTTCAGCAACCCGTGTTTAGAGAGTCAAAATGTCGGGATGTGAACGATCAAACCACCACGAACCTGCATGTCTGCCGCCAGCTTGTGTCCGGGTGTATTGACTCAGCTGTGCGTTTGACCTTCTCGTTCTGTGTGTGTGTGTGGGAGGGAACTGAGAGCGCGTGTGTGCTTGAGCGAGTGAAGCAGGCTACAACCATTATGGCTGTTTGATTAGGTGTGTTCTCTGCCCCCAGGTGTTTTTTCATAAAAGGTATCAGATGCTCGGCGATGTCTGTTCAACAAAGCTTTCAGTGTGTGGTCACTACTCAATCATGTATTCATTTTCCAATATTCAAATTCCTGTGAATGTCTGGTAATAGATAGTTTAATCCCTGCGTAGATGGGCATAGTACACTGTCACAGTAGCTTTTTGTCTGCTGATATGTCACTTGTCAGATCTCATAATGGCAAAAGATTAAGTCAAATATGGTTAAACTGAGCTGGAAAATACAATAACAATAATAACTAAAGCCCAAACTAATTAATAGTTTTTATTATTGATTCATCTGCTGATTATTTTCTTGATTTATCACCTGTAATAATTCATAATAATTATAAATTAGGCTAAAAAGTGACTGATCAGTTAATGTATAATCATTTCAGCTTTCAAATTAACATATAACATTTGTCACATTGGTAATCCATGTCCAATATTTCTACATTTGTATGGATGCAGATGCAATTTAAGAGAATGAATATGGATTAATAGACTCCACATCAACATAAGATGTTGTATTTTAAATATTTGCCAGCATGTAGACTGTTAAATGTCAGAAACACCTTGAAAGGATGTGAGAACATCCGCTTCAGCTGTAGGATATGCTGGATAACAGTCTTGTGCGGCGATGCTGCCGTATCAGGTAACTATTATTGTGCACCTGTCAGTGGTGTCATCTGGGCTGAAGTCATTGTAGGGCAGTTTCACTCATGTTGGAGCCACCGCTGTTTTTTTTGAAGGGTCGGGTTTCTACCTCAGAGCGATAGCAGAGCATTTTGTCTGTGTTCGGGGCTTGTGTGTTTCAAGTTGCATTGTTTCCACTGTAATTGTGCGGAGTCGTGGCGCTCGGGGTGTAATTTTAGTCCAACTCCTCTGCTTGTTTTGCTTCACTTTATCCAAGTTATTGTTCCAGCACAAATTACGGTGCTTCTTTCCCATCAGATAAGTAAAAAAAAATGTTGTGCAGACTTAAACTGGATTTATTTGGGTGTAAATGGTTCGTACTTCTGAATATCAGACAAGTCCGATGATCCACACATTAGAAAGTATCCTGTCACCTTTATAAACACTGACTGTTCCCATCTATCTCCCTCCTAAATGCACCAAATCACCCTTAACTCTCTCTCTCTCTCTCTCTCTCTCTCTCTCTCTCTCCCTCCCTCTCTCTCTCACACACACTCAAACCCAGCTCCTTCGTTTGATCCGTTAACCTCAATGAGGCTCGCAGCAGCTTAACAAGGCGGCACCACATAAAAGAAACACCCACTCCCCCTTCAACCCCAACAATTTGCCCTTACTGTCTGCCCAAATCGAGCTGTTTTCACCCCATCAGCAGCGTCTCCCACTGTTGGGGCCTCACCTCCACTCCACCCCCAACCTCTTGAGGCAGTTGGAAAAACTTGGGTCTAGAGGCCCAAAGGTCCTAGTGGAAGATGGGGGCAGGGAAGCAGGTTAATAAGCCCAGTAAAGGCTCTTGGCCATGGGGAGCAGAGGTCCTCTGGGCCCTTGATACCCTGGAGGTCTGGAGATGAGACTGAGGGTCTTTGTTGTGGGAAGACTGAGGCAGTGATGAGTGGTCTGGATGGAAATGTCAGATCCCCTAGGGCTGCGAGGAAAAGAGAAATCCATCAATCTTTCTCTTTTATCAATCATTTATGAATAAGTCTGGTCTTTGTGCTCCTGCTATCTTCTCACCAGATTTGCCATTTTGTCTTTCATGTTGCTGCCTCTCCCACCCTTTCTGTCTTTGTTGTTCCCTCTTTCACTTCAACTGTTTCTCATAAAGTAAAAACAAAGACGAAGACTCCGCAGCAATGCAACAGAACAAACCTGTCTGTGACCTCCTCCCTCCATAGACCTTGATGACTCCTACACACAAGTGCGGAACAAAACGTCTGAGTAATGCGGTTATTAAAGTTCGACAAACGCTACATTTCAACAGTGCAGAAGGTTTGCTGAAGCTCACATTTTTTGTTGCTGCAAAGACTAAAGAAAAACACAGCATTCAAGAAATCAGCAGTTGGGTATCAAATAGCTGGTTCCATCTTGTAAAATTATATTGTTATGTTGCAGTTTCGTTCTATGGCATCAAATCGTTCTATGGCAATACCACTAACTAAAGACAGTGGTATGTTTATGTACTGAGGTGGGTCACACAGATACTGGTATTCAGAGGATGCAGATTGCAGACTGTCGCAGTGATCTCTGAAAGCACTTTCTAATTTATCTGACTGCTGATGGATTTTTTTCGTCTGGTTCCCAGTCGGTTGTGTGTAGTTCAATTTTAGGATGATGTCCTAGTTAAACTGCTTTCAGTGTAAGCTTATTAATGTAGGAAATCTGAATCAGGACTTCTTGTATTTGGAGCAACTGCCCAGCAAAAAAATAAAATGTAAGTTTTAAGGTTGTAGCTACAGGTACAAAAGATCATTACAAATCTTACAGTTTCGCTTTTAAATGCTAAAAACCTCATTGTTGGGTTTGAAAGGATTCAATTTCAATAAGTGGAATAATATTTGAGAAAATTCTCTGCGACAGACTGTGTCCCCCAAATAACACATGATGAAACCTGTTCAGTCTTTGAGATTTCCAGGTGACAGGTGACACAAAGACACAACTAGAGACGATAAAATACCTGTTGCAAATGTCAACTCAGCCACTGTGTATAGTGGGACTGAATACTGACAGGCCGTCAGACTGGTGTACAATATCAACTGCTTTGAAGGTGAAACTGTGTTTTCACACAGAATACATTGAAGCTCTGTCCACTGAAACGTTTTCCTCTTTGCCTTTTTGTTCACTTGCATTCGACTCGACTTCAAAACTTTAGCCAGTCTTACTGCGGTATTTAGCCCATTGCATTTCCCCTGCCCCCGCCTCCTTCTCTCTCTTTTCATGCATCTGTTCTGAAAGAGTTTTTTCTGGACTGATCTGTGTGCCGCTGAGGCTGACAAGTCAGACAGAGCTATACACAACGGAGAGAGGAAAATAGAAGCTAATTCCCTCTGGCAGACCGGCGCAGTTACACACTTTAAAATCACACACACTTGCACACACACACACATGGATTCTTGGCCGGTCTTGAGCTCTCCCATCACGCTGACCATTCTGCAACAGTCACAACTCTGTGGCTCAATAGAAAGAGAGCGAGCTGAGAAAAGGGAGGGAGCGGAAAGGAGAGGAGGAGGTGAGGAGGTCAGGGAAGATTAAAAGGTATGAATACAGAATACTTCTAAAGTCTATAGACATTTCATAATCCACCATCATAAACATTACAGCGCCATATTGCTTGACTGTGGCAGCTGAACAGTGGATGCTCTAGCTGATGCTTCATTTCAACTGTATAAATTGTATATATTACTTAAGGTGCGGCTTAAAAAACGTTCCCAAATATATCAGTTATGTCTACACACTTCTGAAATGCCTTTAAATATATCTGAAATACTGTAATTTTCAAGCCAAGCTTGTGATTTACAGTTTTGGGGAAAACATTAAATGTGTCCCAATGCTACATTTGCAACATTCTAACCACTCCATTGTTGCACTTTATGCCATTTGTGGCATAAAATAATCTTTAGCTATGTCATGGATGTGACATTGAAAAAGAGCAGAGAGAGGAGGGGGGGAGGTATTCAGAGAAGAACAGTGGAGGTCAGGAAAGGAAGGGGCAAGATAAAGGGAGAGAGGGAGGTGAGGAGAGGAGAGTTTATGGTAAACAGCTATTAACAACATAACTGGGTGTCCTAATTGTGCAGGGAGGACTCTCCAGGAAAACAGCTGTCTCCATGGCTTCTTAAGGCTGGGGGCACTAGGTCGGACGGAACCCCCTTAACCAGCTAAGCCATCTAAACACACACACACACACACACACACCCTCGTGTCTCCTCACCATATGGGAACCCAACCCAGTGGGCCTTTCATGTGGTTGCGGGCTGAGTAAGGGATGGGAGGGGAGGCAATTTCAGGAGCAGGGAGGTGACACACAAGAGGTCTAAGCATTTCTCCTCCTCTACTCCTCCTCGCCTCATCCCTTTGTTTCTGCTCAAGTCTTGCTCAAGTCGGGGTACATGTTTTTTTTTTTTAGGGGTTTGAAGCAATACAGTGGTTTGTGGTTTGGGTTCAACCCCAATAGTCTCCCATTCTCTGCCAAAGTTTGGGCGTAGCTCTTTGGGTGTAGTTGACTAAGTTTTACCACATGTGCTCTTAAGCAATTAAAGGCTGCACCCCAATACTTTGTGAAAGGGAGGAAATGTAATTAGATTGGCTTAATGAAAGGCTTCATGCCAATGCATTGATTAATACTGGGATTAATGATCTAAATATGTTAGAAATACATCTGTAACATGAACATACCCCATGATACGTGTCCTTTCCTAACTCTCATTCTCCTTCTACACTTACAGTATTTTGATCCCTGCGTCGAACTACAGAATCCTGTTTTACAGTGATGTGTGTGTGCGCTGCCCTTCCCGTTTTCAGCCTCTCTCGTTTAATCTCTCCTCCCCATCACCCAGCCTCACACAGAAGCCCATTGTATGAGCTCACGTCTACCAGCCACTCATAGCGTGGCCCAGACAGCTTGAAACATAGTAAAACCATAAGCGTACACACACACACACACCGGTTTGTTCTCTCCGGCTGGTTCTTCCTCGTGGGTCACTGGGACACTGTAAATGGAATCAGGTCACATTTTCATACACTCGTGAATGTAGACTGTTAGATCATTGTAGGGGAGGTAGTGTCAGATAGTCAAGCTTTGCATTCCCCCTTTGCACATGAACACACACATTTACCTTGATATGAAATCTAGTTTGTGTGCGATCATATCTTTTCAGTTTCTATCTGTATCTGTCACCCTTCAGCAAATGTGCAGCGCTCTCTTTCAGCTTGAGTTTCTGATAGTTATGACAAAGATGACTGATGATGACAGAGAAGAGCTCCATACTGTGGTCAACGTTAAGAATATTTGTAATAATAATTATTGATCAGTTTTATGGGTGGAACATTTAATTGTTTCGTCGCACTGTTGACACCGTAAAGGCGCAACATGGAGGTGATTAGTAGCAATAAATCACTGAGGAGACTGGCAGCAAATTTTATTAGTTAGGCTTGTGGACATAAGATATTCTGTGTAATTTATTGCTTCATGCCACCAAACAGGAAGAGTCCTCTTCCTCTAACACAGCTAAAAACAGATGGCAGAGCAAAAAGTGATGATGGAATAATGACTCCTAAAAATCTCTGTCCTCATGAAAAGAAAAAACTCTGGTGGGAGTTGAGAGAGCAACGTCCTCCCTTTTTTTTTTTTTTTTTTTTAAACATGAACCGATGCAGCTTACAAGAAATACAACCTTTGTTTTGAGAAAGTTTCGCTACTCCTGCTGTGACACGATCCATCATTTCTACCACATTTTCTTCAGAGCCGTTTACTACAGTAAGAAAGTACCCTGCGGAGTTTTCTTGTAAACAAACAAAAGTTATGTCTACATTCAACAAAATGCACTGTTTTCATTTGAGTCAGTAAGAGAAGACATGTAAGTATAGACATGCCAAACTAGGTTTGAGGTCATTTAGAAACTGTATCTCCATTCCAGAATTTGTTCACCAGAGACTACTGAAAAATCCCCTCAGATATCTTTATCAACATTGTTTATGTTTTGTGGTTTTGGCTGATATATTATCTGTTTTTTTAAACTCCCTACTATCAGCAGCAGCAAAAACCAAGCTGAATATCCTGTATCAAAATATTCAGTCTATAAGCTTAGATTGTTAATACGATATTAGTGAAACGGTTTGCTAGAAAGAAGACGTGTCACTCTGTTGGATCTGTTGGAGCTACAGAAACACTCGAGAGAGAGAGTGCAGCTCCTTCCTTCCTTCTGAGTGATGCAGTGCGGTCCTTAACCACACATCAGACAGGTTTTTCATTTTGGCCACAAAATTTACATCAATTAGTGACATTTGTCATTTTAAACGATGAAGTGAAATGAAAGTGGCGGTCGGTGCCAACTACAAATGATAAGCTGTTAGCCTGCATGAATGATACGTACGCTGGCTGCTCTTTGCGAATGATAATTAGCATCCTTTAGGATCCTTATATTTTACCAACCTCAGTGACTGAACACTCTAATTTTCACTTGGATATACAGTAAAGTGTCCTGCAGAGCTGGCTGTGTGCCGGAAATGTATGGCAGGATCACACACACACACACACTGTTGATGCCCTTGCTACTTGTTGTGTTTCCAAGACCTGCATGTAGCATTTGACAAAAGTTGAACCCCCGAGAGACCATGTAGAAACAGTTCCTGCTGCCTTTTTAGTGTGGTCAGCGTGTCCTGCCACTGTGTGGTGGTGACATTTACTGATAATACCACGTCACTGTCTTTTCTCTGCCGCAGCCCTCTTCTGATACAGTCCAGACCAAGCAGCAGCCTCCATGGCTGTTATAAATGAAGCCAACGCGGAAGTGCCAAAATCTGCAGTTTCTCGGACGGCCGCTTCAGGCTGGCTGCAAAGCGAGTCTCCATGGAAACTCCATAAGCCGCCGTATTAAAATGTTGAACTTTAGAGCTGGTCTCTGTGCCTGATTCCCCCGTTCACAACTGAACCGAGGGTGAATTTTTACTTACTTAAAATTGTATCCAGATTAGATGTAAGACAAGATGGCGACATCTAGAGCTGCCACACACACACGAGTGACGTTACGGATACTACTACTACTTTATGGTCCAGAAAAAGACTGTGGTTCCTCATGGTCCAGCTGCTAACTCCTGTTACTCCCAGAACTAGTGTCAGACATTAGACAAATTGATTCATGTTTTTATTGCATGTTTGCATTTTTCTGTCTGTGTTCATTCCTTCGTTAATCCCTTTGTTTGACTAGACTCCGGAATCGTGGGATTCACGCATGATCAAATGTCTCTGAGCTCAATCAAACATTTTGATTGCTTCATTCTGCGGCCTCACTGATGCCAGAAAACAAAGCTTGTCTTCTGTGTGTGTATGTGTGTGTGTGTGTGTGTGTGTGTGTGTGTGCGCGTGCGTGCACTTCTGTATCCTTAATCGTGTTTAAGTGTGTCTGATTGAAGGCCTTGACGACTTTTTCTCATGCTGCTAATGAGTGTGAATTTGGCATCAAATGCTCAAAGTGTGAGAAAAGTCACACACTGTCTGTCTGTCTGGTCACACACACACACACACACACACACACACACACACACACACACACACACACACACACACTCGGTGTGAAATGAGAGTTAAAATGCAAGGCGGCCCATGTGGCAGTGTTTTCACTTCGGCGCGTCAGCTCAGACCAAACCCATTCAACCACAGCAGCACAGCTTCACTGTGCTGTGTGAGTGTGGGTGTGTTGGCGTGTTAGTGTGTACTTCTTCATATTCAAAACACATCCTTAATGATAGTTGGCCTATTCAGCATTTTAGAGAGGTTTGAGGTTGTTGTGCTGTTTACTCTTTGACTCTATTCTTTTTCATTTAGCTCTGGGCTCTCTTTTCCCTCTGTTCCTTCATTTCATGTTTCTCTTTTGGTATATTTGTGTCTTGGGAGGTAAGGGTAAGTGAAACGACATGGGAAAAGAAGAGGAGAGGAAGCGCATAAAGAATGGAAAAGGAGGAAATCCTCTCTCTTTGGAAACGAGTTGTGGCTACCACTCACTCACTCACACGTACTGGATTGATGACTTGTACACTCTGGCAGACAGAAAAAAGTTACAATGACGTGAGAAAAGGAGTGAGTATTCAAAAGTAAATGGAGCTGGAAAAAGGAGGCTGTGTAGGAAAGGACGGATGGTGAGATTAATCAAGATTCATCCACTATAAGTGTGTGAACTGAGGGTGAAGGTGGAGAAATGGAAAGATCAAGACTCAATCAAGGGTTGATTGATACAAATACTTTTATCAGCCGATCGGCTCCTTTATTGACCCCTGAAACAGCTGTAGCTGTAGCCAACATTCATTTTCATCTCTGTATTCATATTCAGAGAAAGAATGAGCTCAGTTTCCCCGTGTGACGCTAATATTAAAACAGGATATTTACCTCTGGTAACGGACGTGACGCTGGGTAAGGAAGCAGCACTTGTGCGTCAAGTAAGTTATTAGCGCCGTTATCATCCTCCTACATGAAATGAAGCCATGCTTCGGGCCGCCTCTTCCTCTCTGCCATCAATCTTGTTGAAAGTCTTCGACAGCATAGATGCATGAGTTTGACATCATTGTTTTGCAATGTGCAAAATATGCCGGCATTTATAAAAAAGGAACTGATAAGCTCTGAGCTCATATGATTCCAATGGATCGGACAGTTTGGAACCAGTTCTCCGTTTCTACTCCTACTGGTGAAACACTGCTGACTGCAGTTGTTTGAGTTATCCCAGATGTGAGCATGCACACCCTTTGTAAGAAAAGGTTAAAGCAGTTTGTTCTTCACTTGGACTGATAGAAAGGATGAACGAAAGGGAGCATGTTGGTGTCAATCTGTAGGAAAACTATGAAATCTTTATGCCAACCAGTCCAACCCAGGTTACCTCATCTCTTTCTTCTCTTGGTACTAACGTTAACCTCTACCTGTCCACACTGTTACCCATGAATTAACCCTTTGTCAGAGATGCATTTCCCAGCATCCTGTGGGAGATGCGCTGTCAACTACATCCTGTTCCATTTCCTGTCCCTGTCGCCATCCTCCCTACACCACAGACCCCTGACCACACATTTGAACCTCAGAGGAAGAATGCTCTTAATCGGACAGCTGTCACCTCCCTCAGATTGTTCCCTCCGATTGTCCGGGCCAGCGTCAGCGGCCACAGGATGTGACACGTCTCTCGCCGCCGCTTCCTGCTGAATTGGAAAAGTAGAACACCAGTGATGAATTGGCTCGCGGAAAGGGATAGTCAAAAGGTTTCCGGATGCTTTGCAAGTTATGATCGAGGCAAACAATGTAAGCACCAGTGCTGAGAGTTGTTCACACACATAATTACATTTTTCACTGACTTTAAACACACTGCGGGTCAGAGTCAGGCATGCAGATATGACGTGGTCGCAGGCAACATCACAATTTTCGTCTGTCTCACTGATCACGCCTGTTTGAGCACTGAAAGCCCCTCATAATCACATTAGGTGGAGAAAGCTCTTTGTCTGCTCGAGGACTGGAGATGAGTAACTGGATAGAAGAGAAACCGTTGAGAGAGGACAGCTAGAGAGGGCTGAAAAAGACCAAGAGGCACAGACAGATGGTGAAAGGATGATGCGGAGACACAAGGGTAAATGTAACAACATGTTGAAGTGGTGAATAAATTTGTTAAGGTGGAGTTTCAGGGCAAAGAGCTGAAGAGACTTAACCCAGGACTGTAGAGCTGCACACACTCCCAGACGTACCTACCTAACGACATGTAAATTTGCATCTGAAACTCAGGAATCAAAGCCGGGTGGACTTTGAAAATTTAATTTGTGTGCTTGCAACTGAAGCCCTACGCAGGCCTTGTTCCCCTTCACCAAACTGACTCACATCAAATTAAACCTGACCATTCTTTAGGCTTGATTGAACAGCAGCTAAGCCCTACAAAGAACCCATTCCAGAAGTGTGTGTGAGCGTGCTCTTGCCTGTGTTATGTGTCGATGACCCCCATCTTGATAGCTGAAAGGGGCCTTGAGGACCCGTTGGAAGAGTACGGGCCACGCTGCATCGCCCCGGCAACAACTGCCACTGGCAGATAGCATCCGCATCACCGTAGCAACCTTGGGGTTGGGAGGTTACCGGTCAGGGGGCCCCCCTTGAATGCACCACTCCCTCTTCGCACACACCCCTCTTCCTTTGTGACAGGTTTTTTCGATTGGCCCAACGTGTGTGTGGGCTCTGCACGCGTGCAGCGAGGCGGTGCAGAGTGTTATTGTGAGTGAGTGGGTGTGCGTGTGTGTGCGTGTCAGCGTGTATAGTCTTTAAACTGATGTTAGCAGTGCCATGGCGCTATCAGGGGCCAAACTTTGCACTATGTCTGTAGCAGTGTAGCGATCAGGTAACATCATGCCTGTTAAAGGGATTGGGTTTTTGAGCCGGAAGCAAAAGAGGAACCCATACGAAGGTAGGATTGTTTGCATGCCCTTGTGTGAGTGAGTTTGTTTTGTGGGAGCATGCGTCGAGGAAACTGATTTGTACACACTCGCACGTGTTCACAGTGAACCCGGTGGAAGAATTAAACAGATGAGGGTTAGACGGGGAGCTAAAATAGGAAGAGCAATGTGTGAACAGTGTGAATTGGAAAGAGGAGGGCGTGATACGACACAAAGCTGGTGGTAATATTCAAATAGTGCAGACTGGGAGCTGGTTTTGTTCAGGCTGTTGGTTTGCTGGGATGACCTGTAAAGAGCTGCAGGACTCTGAATGGTGGACAGAAGAATGACTATAAACTGATGGAGAGATGAATGGACTTGTCTAACTGCAGGTGCTTGTTTTTATGCCGCTCTCTGATTTATGTATCTGTGTTGGCACGTAAAGGAATGTGTATGCTAACAGGTACAGTGGGTTTACTGCTTTGATCTAAACTATTGTTTTATTCTTCACAGCTTGAGTTATGAAAAACTGGTCCAGCTTGCTGTTCGTCTGTAACTTTGCATTGTAACACGAGTGCGCATTGTTTGATAATCTGAAACCCGGATGTTCAGATCTTAATGATTTTTAAGTGACACAACAACCAGTTGTTTTCAGTCTCCCAGTCTTAAGTAGGTCAAAGGGTTTCTGAACAGCAGTGGTACCACACGCTGATGTTATTATTTATTACAATAACGCACTGAGACTATTTTCTGTCCACGTTTTAATAATTTAACATGTATCATTGTATTATTAATTAGGGGTTTCATATTTGGAACACATGACACACTACACCTTTCAGCCAGCAGCAAAAAGTTGAAACACAAAAGTTATGTTGAGCTTATGTTGAGATGTATGTTTGAGTCTCAACAAATTATTAAAAATGTATTTTATTTAGGCATCAATTCATTAATAACTTGGCAAATAGAAATAATTTTCATGAAGCTAATCTAATTGAAATATTTTCTTTTAGTCTGAATTAAATGTTGATTGAATACATCCAGCCTTAATGTTATTAAATTTAATACAACAGTCCTGCAATGCATTCAACACAGCTTATATCTTATATATTCTTATATATAGCTGTGTGTATAGGGATTCTGACTCTTTGAGTGATCTTGGAGGCTGTACTTTCAGATGAAAGGTTTCTAATAATTTGTCTACCTATGGAAAAATCAAGATGATTAGCCCAAAGTCAGATTTATTGCAGACCAGTGTCTACACCAAACAAGGTGTAGCTAAAGTCATCTAAAGGTTAAGCATAAAATGTCACAAAATGTCGTAACATTATATTCATATTTGACATGCCAGAAGTAACGTGAGGATAATTTGACTGCACTCGTCACTGTTCAGTCATCCTTTGTGCGGCAGGAGCAAAGATTTTACTGATCTGTGTCATGCAGCAGCTCCTCTCCTCCCCACGTCCACGCATCCCACGCCACCACCTTCTCCACCCCACTAACCACATACCCGAGGCGTGACTTTGCTTATTAGCAGTGCTGCAGTCGTATTTTTTAACACATTTCTCTCTCACACATCACGCCCCCCCCCCACTTTTTTTTCTATTTCATCCCACATTTTCTGTTGCTGTGCAATTATTACCTTCCCCCTCTCTGCCAGTGTGGTATTATTTTGTCATGCTGTCATGATGTTTCATTTTCTGTCTCTGGCTTAACCTTTCTTATTTACCACTAATTTTCTTGTCATTGAACGAAAGTGTAACCTGAATTTAGTACGCAAGCTGATGCTGAACAACCAGATTCAAACATGACATGTACGGCAATATGCGAAGAATGAAACTGAGCTCTCTGGGATGCAGATAAGCAAAGATTCAAACCAAGATAGAGAGTGCACTAGTGGTATATATCCATCTTCTTCTTCTGTCATTTATTAAGCAGTTATTCAGTTAGTACTGAAAAATATGCACCAAAAAACACGCCTGTGACTCTGCAGTCGGACGTTTGGCCAGCCTTCATCATTGTGAAAGCAATTTATGGACAATTTCACCCCCCTTTGTTACTTGATTGAATTTTTATTGGTCCTTTAAAGCGACTGGGTCTCTTACGTCAATTTTGAATCGAGAAAACCACATTTTTATTTTTGATTAGACATTAATCACAAATCTTTTGTGTAACCCTGTCATTTCATGGCGTCCACCAGTCTCCTGTCCCTCCTCTTCACATCAGTCTCAATGGCCTTGACTGACTCATATACTCAGACGTCACCGCGCCGTTTTGTCAAAAACCTCCTTTTTCACCTCTTTATTCTTAGGTTTTTTAAACTTTCATTTCCTTTGCTCCATCCTGTTCTTCGGCGTTTTACTGAACTCACTTCTTGAAAAGTCAGCTATCACTGCAGATTTTTAAGACCACACAGAGGTGTGTAAACATGAGCACACGCACGCACAGAGCATCTACTGGCGGCTGGCACAGACACATCTTGCGTTTCGCTGCCAGTAAACCAACAAACGTTTCCTCTTTCTTCACATGATATTTAAGTGCCTGTCAGCTGTGTCACTTCTTTATTTCCCAACCTCTTGACAGCTTGTGATAACCGTCCATCATACTTTTGCAAGCGTCTTATCTAACGGTAGGATAAACAGACATGTTGTCACAGGGCTCTCAAACAAAACTCCTGGGGGTATTTGTGCTTATTATGATCCTGATGATGATGTTCTTACGCAACGTGATACAAACAACACAACTGCTCGTGTCCTGATCCGAGAGCTGTATTACTAATTTGCCAACGTGTTCAATAAAATAATTCATTAAAATTAACACGACTGGCTCTGTAACTAATTATAAAGTGATGGTAACACGTCGAGGGATTAAATTCACACTTTTCCTGCTGCAAACAAAATATTTAGCTCGTGATGAAGACTACAGTGGTTAGCGCTGTTGCCTCACAGTAAGAAGGTCCCTGGTTTGAACCCTTGCCTGAGGCCTTTCTGAGTGAACTTTGCATGTTTTCCCCCAGGTACTCAGATTCCTCCCACAGTCCAAAGCATTTCTGTTCTACAGTTTCTTGTTTCAGCTGACACACCTTGTTACTGATCTGCAATAAGCTAATATCGAGGATGGGGATGTTGCTATTTTGAAGATTTAAAGAACATTTAAAGAATCAACATTTTTCCAGATGTCTGTTTGATTGGTTGGAGACATTACACTGCTGTAACTATTGTCCCTGCAGTGTATCCATAGCATTGAAGACCTTGTGGTCGCTCTCCTGTACTCTGACCTGGCAGTGGTGGAACTAAGTGTCTGCTTTTAAACTACACCTACCATCTATACTGTAGCACTGAACATAATTTTAGGTGTTGGTTTCGAGAGCAGTAGTCTTCCAGTTTTTAATGACATCTTGTCGCTTTCAAATTTGAATGCACTTGTTTTAAACCTCTTTGGACAAAGGCATCTGACAAATGAATGTTCCTCTGTCTGCTCTTCTCTCCACATGGTTTTGCTCTGGGACCTCCACCTGACTCCTGTCTGACCCCTTATGTCCTTGTCTGCGCAACTCAACAGGTAAGTGCTTTTATTTGACACACTCAGCTATTTTTCATCTGATTTACAATACAGCAGTTTTCTCTCAGCGTCCAGATGTTATTGTAATACTCACTTTACTTTCTATTTTCTTTCTTTCTTCTCTCTCTCTCCACCGTATACAATTTACAACCTAAACTCCCCGTAGCCTGTCATAGTCATAGATTTGTTGACTGAGCGATGTACCTTTTAGGGATGTGGTTATATGAGGACAACCGCGTTGTGTGTTATGAGTGCATGAATATGTGTGTACAAGTGTGTGTTACTCAGGTAGTGGAAACAGCCCGAGGGTTGTCCTCGCCATGTGAGAAAGTGAAATAGTGCCTGTGTGAGATCATTAACCTCAGTGTTTTGTCAATGCTATACCATGCAGAGCCCACAGGCGCCGTTCTGTTTTCCTCTCAGTGTCTTTGTATAACTCTCACATACACACACATGAATCCACAGTCATACACACTCGCCCACAGAGACTCCAGCTCCTGCAGCTCAGCCATAAAGTCTTTTCTCACTGTAGTGCGCTGACCTGCTCTCACACCCCCGTGACCCGTATCACCTCTCCTCGCACCGATCCTCGTTCTCTCTAGCCAATAGCGTGTAGCTGGACTTGTCCAACTAGTCCAGCCACTTAGACCCAAAGATTTACAAGCCATTTTTATTATTCCAAGAGGGAAAAAAAATGTTTTTGTAAGGAAGTGGAACCTCCACTTCTGGGTCTTTTTTTTAAGGGTTCGGGAAGTGCACAGAAGGTCGGAGATAATAGACACAATGTGTTGTTATGAAAGGCAGTTTTTTTAGTCAGTCTATTTTATTTTCTAAGATAGCACAGGGACGATGCACAGTGATCAAAATGATTGTAAATGTACGACTGTTAGCCAGAAGGCT
Source organism: Nibea coibor (assembly GCA_023373845.1). Taxonomy (NCBI): domain Eukaryota; kingdom Metazoa; phylum Chordata; class Actinopteri; family Sciaenidae; genus Nibea; species Nibea coibor. The sequence continues at coordinate 12,131,136 of CM041730.1, forward strand.
AATCTTCGTGTGTTGTCCCTTGACCAGATGTTGAATTAGTCTTTGGCGCATTAATGATTAAATGGATGGGGTTACCCAGAAATGATCACCTCAGATACTGCATCACAGTGAACATTGCAACCAACTGAATACCCCTCACCACACCCTTCCATTCTAAGCAGTAGACATAAAAGGCTCGGTCTAAGGCAAAGAAAACAAAACAATTATTGTATTCAGGCGATTATATACTAATGAATATGTAATTCTGAATATTATATTCCATTTCTGTCATATTCTGCAAATAGATCCTCCTAAATCTTACACACTGGACCTTTAAGACTGAATATTCTTTCACTAAATGAACGTAAAATGAGTACTGTTTCAAGATGCTGATGATTCAGTTTAATTTAAAGTTGTTCTCTTGCTTTTAGTTTAGTTTGGCTTCAGTGTTTGGAAGATGCATGTAAAGTTGATTAATCCGCAGTGATTTTGATTGATGAATGGAAACGAGTTAAGACATTTTTTTAGTGTATTTGTTTTATCTGTAAAGAAGCCACCTGTTGAGAAATATTTCTCTTTTCTTTCCAATGGAAAAAGCAGCTTCTCTTCTATAGATTTATATCTGTTGTATATCTCTGGGTGCAGACGTTAATGTGTGTATTCAGGTGTAGTTATATGTTAAGGACTGTAGAGGCTCTCCTGGGTTTTCTTCCTCTGAAATGAGGTTAAGTGTGTGTGTGCTCATCTGCGTGTACTGTAGTGCTGTAGGCTACGCTGAGACTCATCTGCGTCTCCACAGGTTATTAAGTCTCCTATTCTCAACTCATTATACGAGCCTTTGGGCAAGAATTAGATGAACTCTGTTCTCTCCCTTTTTTTTCTTTCTTGTGGGAGTGTTTGACTCTTTTTGTAGATTTTGTCACCACAAAAAAGAAGCCAACAAATCAAAAAGCCCCTCGGCGTTTATAGAAATAAATATTTATGATTAAATGAGCTGGAAGAAAAGTTCAAATTGTTATTTATGAAGATGTGAACGCTCGGCAATTGAGCTAATCTGCATCATTAGGACTATGTTAGTTTGGCTTGATCATATTTTGATTGACGGTGGCAACATTAACAACCACACAACTGTCGACAGCATGTGATTTAAAACATCGCTGAATCCTTCCTTGGAAGCACGTGCCATCCCGTTTTCCAAGCAGAGCCCAGCCCACATCAAACCGCTGAGGAAAGCATTGATGGGAAACATAAATACACAAATCTCTCCATCTCCCCCACCGCTCAAGATGAGTAGCTGACTGATCAAAAAGGTTCTCAGGATGTTTCGCTTGTCTCTAAACCTGTCCTGTGACTGACTGAGATTAAGCTTTATCAAAGCAATACGCAATTAATCCATCCAATTATTTGACACTGAAGCAGACCCAGCTGTGAGGCAACAGGCTTTCATGATGTGGGGAAATCCGCAGCCGTGGCTTGGTGCTTTAATGATGAGCGACGTTGTCTAGACGAGTGGGAGGTGAGGAGAGGTTGCCCCTAGAAACATAGCAACGTCGCATGAAAGCGTGTCAGACACAAATAACTATATTTACACTTTTGGCTGAACTGAGGCTGTAGCCTTCACTTGGCCATGTGAGTCAGCCAGAGTATCTTCTGACTGACTTTATTACTGGACTTTTGTTAAAGGTCTGTGTGCTGTGTTGCTCAAACATCAGATGTCTCCCTCCACTAATGCAGGAATCTTATTCAACAATTTTCCAAAGAATGTAGATAAAGCTCTCTTCTTCTTATCCATTTCTTGCCTTTACCTTTTTTATCAGCAGCTTTCAGGGATTTTAGTTTGTCTGCTGTTATTTCCACATGTTGGCAATAGGCACATTCATCTCTCTGCTCTTCCTACATTGGACCTGTCGGTTTATCTTCTCTCCAAGTTGTTTTTGGCAGTCACCAGTGTGTCACATGCAGCCAGGACTTAATACTGAAGGGGTTTCCCTGGCTTTCAGACAGCCTGAACCGTAACCTCAGGGTGGAGGATTTTTCATGCGATTAGACGAGTGAAATCTCAACACCACCATCACTCTTAAAGGTTCTCTATATATAACATCAAGACATAAAATGAATATGAGAAATGCCTCAAAATCGTGCATAAGGGACCTTTAAAGCATCCAAATTGCAGTTCATAGCTGTTATATCTCAGTTCGCCAGCATATTGGAAACTGCTTTATGCATTGTTTTCATTTGTTTGTACTTCGTATAAAGTCATGATTTCTCTGCCTATGCTTTGATTAAAAAAGCGTGTCTCTTGTGAGATAGTAAATCTGCCTCTATAAGAAGAAAATGTTTGCGTGTCCGGCATCTAGAAAGGGAATAAATGCATCAACAATAAGAATTATACTCATCAACCCGTGTCAAACAAATGTCAGTATAACCTGCAGTTGTTAAAATATTAGACCACAACCTGAGGGAGAATAGTGTAGGACACTGTTGTAAGTTGTAGTCCAGTTATGGTGTTTTCTTCCCAAGTACCGAAGAAACTTAAGCCTGTTTGAACACAGTTAGAGGCCTTGAAGGAGGAGAACTAGTGGAACATGAGATACAATGAAAAATACACAATACCTGTCTTGGGTGCATTTCATGTTTTCATTTTTCTTTGCTAGAAAAACAATATTCATCTTTGACTAGTAACTGAATACATGTGTGCTGTTGAGCTTTGCAGTTTGAGCACCAGAGTGCAAGTTCACTTATCGGCGTAGATTCGTCTCGTAGTCCTTTGTTGGTGGTCACTTGATTGGATTTAAAGTGTGCACAGGCGGACTACACACTAGCATGAGTGCATGCATGACAGGGGAAGTATGTGCAAACACATGGACAGAGATTACAGTGTAAAATGCAAACCCAGACACACGGACGCCTGCATTCAGACATAGACACACACCTGTGAGAAGCGTCAGGCGTGCTTCAAGACAAACAGGCATGAAGACCGGATATACACAAACACACACAGCGGGGAAAGTCCCTACTGTGTCGGTGCGCCGTGGGTGGGTGGCCACGACCGGTGGCCTTTGGCTTCGAGTCGGAGGTGGGCCGAGAGTTTGTGTTTCACCCCCTCGACGCAGAGACACAAAGACAGGCTGTGTTTGAGAAAAGAGCGATTAGACGAGGAGGAGAGAGGTCCTGAAAAAATGGGGTGGGGGGAGACAGTGAGAAATGTTGAAACAGTGATTTCTGGGACGCGTCAATGAGATTTGAGAGCAACAAACAAAGAGAAGCGAGTTGCAGAGGGAAGATTAGCCAGGGACGGAGATAGATGAGACAAAGGGATGTGGGGAGATGGAGAAAGACAGATGGGGGAGAAGGAAAGAGGGAGAGAAATGAAGGGTGGCCAGATGGAACTCTGCTCTCAAACTCTGACAGCTCGTGGGAGGAATATCTTTGGGGAAGTCTATTCCTGATTGGTGTGTCTGCATTTGGATACGTGCATGTTTTGACAGTCTTGTCGTGTTATATTGTTAATCATAGCATAGCAAATATGGACTCCCTCCTTGTTTATATTACTCCGTGTGGGTGTGCTCCACTCAGACGCTCTATTCTGAGGTGATCTATTGTGTGTGTGTGTGTGCGTGTGTGTTTCGCTGGACCACCATTACATCCATGGTTTGCCTGTAATGTGCCTTAAAACCCCAGTGTGTGTCTATGTGTGCAACGGCTGGAAGTCGGCGCTGCCAGCTGGTCTGGCTAGTAACTGCTGATCTGGATCCTGCTCTTAAATCCCTCACTAGCTGGTCGACTTGCTTGGGGAGCTGTTCTTGGATCAGGAGTAAGGAAAGTAAAGCCAGTGGGGCGGAAAAGAGGTTGCAGACAAGAATCTGTGTTGGTAAATTAAAGCTGGTCTCAGGCCAGATTTTTTAAAGGAGGCTTGTGCTGGGTTGATGTAGCGCTATGAGCCAAGATGAGCTCAGACTAACGAACAATTTTGAGTGCGTGTGTGTGTATGTGTGTGTGTGTCAGACAGCTCACAGCTGTAGAGGGCAGAAAGCCAGACCTAAAGTCGGCCCCTATTGTCACAGTAACGGTCGGCCTGCCGTCTGCTCAATCAGCATAATTTACTCCGTCTCTCACTCACGCTGTCTTTTTGTCTTTTTATTATGTGTCTCAATCACTTTCTCTCTCTCTCTCTTTGTCTGTTTGTCTCTGTTCTTTATTCTATTTAACTCCCATCTCACTTTTATGTCCTCTTTCATCCCTCCTCCTCTCTAAATCAGCATTAATACCAGCGCTGAGTGTTTCTGGATGCGGTATACAGTGCGTTTCTGCTGTAGGCACGACGGGGCCACACACGCTCCAATGTACCGCCGCTACTGATATTTCACACTTCCTGTTTTTTGCGAGTTTTCCTCTCACTGGTGTTGCTTGTTAAACGGTTTTATATATGTAAACACATGGCGTATAATTCTCACACCTCGTAGTAAGTCGTAAAATTGCACATGCCGATTAAAAAAAAAAAAACACCTTAGCTTTCACGTTTTCTCTTTGTTTCTTTATCTTTTTCTCACTCAGTTTGTCAATCACGCACACGCACACACACAAAGAAAAACTCGAGTAGACAGTGGCACCTGTAGTACGCAGGCCCCACTGGGGTTTGGTTGGCGTGTTGCCAGATTGGGCTCCTGGTGGGCTGCCAGATTGGCTGTCAGCACATGAGCTGAACTTTGTCTTCGCTTCTGTGTGACCGTTCAGACCCTCCCCCATCTGTCCCCCGGGAGCCCAGATTAATTTCTGTAAGAAATAAAACCACAGTAAAACCTTGGCCTCTAGTGGTTGATCTGTTTGTTTTGTTTTTTAAAAAAATGGTGGTTGCACATTGTTATACTTTCAAAAATGTGGGGAGGCCCAAGGGAGGAAAACACTCTTGCTGTAAAGCTCTGGGACGAATGGATTTTGGAATGTTACCGTAACAAAGTGGCTGCAAATCCCCAGCTAGTGTAAGCAGTGATATGAGTGTAATTTTCTTGAGTGGGGTCTCTTCATGTTTTAAAAAAAATAAAGGCCATATGTTCGGTATCTGGATGTAGGAGCCGGCACAGGGGGTGTGGTTGCGGTTGCTTATTTTTACCTGTGCACTTTAGGGTGACAGGCTCTTGTATTTTCTTTTGACCCTCTCACTGTTTATTATCACGTTTCACTGCGTCTCATCATTCTACTTGGACGTGGACTCTATGGATTGTTACACGTCACAGTAGGAGCCGACTCAGCCTCTTAGTGGCCGTTTTAATGGAAAGTTGCCACGACAATCTGATTTATTTATAGCAAGTCTAATAATAACTACTGAGGAATGAGTATTTTCTAAAACAGTGTCTTTGCATGAAACAATTAAATACATGTGGTAAAATGCACACTCAGTATGGAATAAAAGCAGCTCCTATGCACACACCTTAAGGTATGCACTCATACTGGCTTGAGAGACTAGTGGCAACCTGTAACGTATCGGACATTAAACATTGGCGAGGCAACAGAAGAGCAATTGAGAAAGTTTCTTCAGCAGTGACTCTGCTGGAATATCACAGTGGGAGGTCGCTGTTGAATAGACACACGTTTAGTCAGCATGGAGCTCGTTTTCTGCACATGAACGTGACACAACATCCAGTTTACAGACGCGAACAACAGTGCACACAAGCACACTTGCAGTCATAAGTGCAGGAGAGATGTATACACACACGTGCATACCCTATGCGCTGGCATATTTACTGTACAAGTATGTATTCATGTGTGAGCATGCGGGGTAGAACTGTACATTCTTCCATCCTGACCGGTGCTTCCCTGCAAACAGCTGCTTGTCAAACTGCCGTCATCACTCAGGTTCGGAAGGAAAAACACACTCACACGCACGCACACGCACACACACACACACACACACTTTCACAAGCGAGCACAGCTCACCTGTGATATTTAAGAACAGGTTCAGCCACATCTCAGAATTACACAAGCCCAGTTTAAACACTGTTGCAATGACAAACACGCTGCCACGCTGTTCAGAAATGCGCTCCGCAGGGAACTCCTTTCTGTCGAATTAGACATCATTAATCATGTGTCATCTTTTCTGCGTGGAGTTCTAAAGAAGCTGGGTAGAAGAAAGTAAAGGTCGCACTGAAGCGGATACATAAACCCTGAACATAAGTCGTCTCACTTCACTTGCAAATCTTCACACGTCACCTTCAGTTTTATTCTTCTGTACATTCAGATTTGCCATCTGTGCATGATTTCATGAATGCCATAGTCTGCGTGAAAACTTCAATGCATATGCAAACCACATCTGGTCTCAGGTCTGCTGGAAAAGCTCCTCCACTCAGGCAGGACTGATCAGGAATGCACAGAGCCGACCGCACCCTTTCTCCCCTTCAACCACTGGACGCAGGCCTGTTGGGCGTGTGTGTGTGTGTGTGTGTGAGAATGCCCTGCTCAGATTACCAGAGTTCATTTGTCTTGTAAGCTATAGTGCCACTCCTTTCTCAAACTTTGATTCTTATGAACGCTACTCACTTACATGCTCGTGCTGGACTCGGCTGTTTTAACAGATGTGGCTCCAACGCACACCCGGTATTGTGCTGTGCTTTGTCTTAACGACGGTGCGTTTGTCCAAGCGCGTGCGTGCGCAGGAAATAAATCCAGCATTCTTCGGTTCGGTCGCACGAATGTTGAAATTTGCGCACCAAACAAATGTGACCGACTTACAGCGGTACTTAAGCTCGGAGTCAGCTGCTGCTTTGTGGTCAGGGGGGGAGAGTTCAGGGGGTCAATACCTGCTTCACTTTGTCTCTTTGTCTCCACGGGTAAAGCGCACTCACACATGACTCTTATATACACACACGTACACTCACACACTTTCTTAATTGCGTGCACTCGGGAGGGCTGTGTGAGAATGGTACTTCCAGCTAAGCCAGCAGCTTTTAACAGAGAATAATAGAATTAGGTAACACACACACACACATAGTGCTTTCTGCTGGAATAATAGATGTTGGGATAATGGAGCACGTGGCCAGAGGAATGAGGGGATTTGTCTTCAAAAAAGAGTGAATAGACAAGAATTGACTCCAGGGGTTTGGACCAGCTTTGCTGCTGTCCAACAACTCCACACAGAACCCTGTGTGTGTGTGTGTGTGCGTGTGTGTGTCCTCGAATGGGCTACACCACAGAGGCCAAATATAGGCCTTGAGTGTTTGAAATAGCGGTGTTATCCCTGACTAAAGATTGCTATCTTTGCAGACACACACACGCATATGTATTTGACTATACTACTCCCCTCAGGCAGTGAGATAGCGTTGTTTACTGACTGTAGTCTGATAGTTGTGTTAGGTGTGTACATACAAACACACAGACACACGGATGCACACTTTTCTGGCTCATTTAACCTTTCAATGGTCCTAAAGACCCAAAAGCTACCCTTACAGCAGAAGAAGACTTTACCCGTCAGTCCAATGGTGCCCCCATGTGGTCAGAAATAGCAATTACACTTCAACAAGGCAAGGTTTAAACGAGTGGACAATTATTGTTTAAAGCTGGAATTGAAGATCCTTTTCTGGTTGTTCAAATGTGAAACAGTAGTTGCATCGCAAGTTTTGAATGTTGCATGCAAACTCGTTTAAAAGCAAAGTTAAAGATGACCTCTCAATCCCAGTGCAAGGCAGGGGAAAAAAAACAGTCTGTTAAAATTTTCATGGCCTAATAAATTCCAATCTTGACCAAAGCTGTTTAATCAATTTCTTTTACTAACACAGCTTCACGGCTTAATTAAAAACAAACTCTGACTCTTTCTCTTTTTCTCTCACCGCACGCATCCTAAAAGGGAATTTTAACTAAACAGTAGCCTCTACTTCTACGTCTATATGGCCTTTTTTAGCGCTTTGTGCGGAATGCCAGTATCCTCGCTGGACGCGCTTGTTCCTGCACAGATCTGCTCTAACCAGCCTGTGTGTAGAGGAAGAGAGCTTAGCCTGTGTGGACGCAGTGAATAGTTTCAAATGTCATTGTTTCACTTCACGACATCAAACTTTACCTTTATTTTTTATCTGAGAAAAGAGCTGAAAAAAGTAGTACAACAGTTTCAAAGTACAAACACATTAGGTCTGCATTCATTGTTTGGTAATCTGTTGACAGTGTTCTCAGTTAAGTTTGAAGGCACTGAAAAAAAGCACATTACAATTTCCCAGAGCACAGGGCCGTGTGACGATCAGACTGAAACTCAACAGAATATTCAGTTAATTATGATACATTACAAAAAAAGGGAAAGAAAATCAATACTATATCATCGTGTTGCAATAGTTCTTTCTGTTTAATATCCACAATAACTCAGGTTAAACCCACTTCAAAGCTTCAGTAACACTATCCACCGCCACCAGAGGGCTGTTGCCAGGCTACCAGCGCTGCCATGCCCTGTTCCACCCTGCAACGCCCCCCGGAGGTCTAAAGTTGCTAGGCAGCTAACCTGATAGAGACATTTTATACTGTGACTCACCTTTTCCTTATCCTCCTTATCTATTATCATGTGCGTGAGTCACTTTCAGTCTCTGACATCTGCCGCGCCGGCGGACTGCAGCTCGATCAAAGTTGACTTTCGTAAGAGCGTACCGTCTTCTTTCTTTTGCACTGACATCCTCTTTGTTTGTGTGCGACTGTTCATTGTAGTGAGACACACAACAGTAATGACGAAGGCCAACCTTTCTACCTCCCATCATTCATGATGGCAGTTTAAGTGCATCATGCCACCATATGAGGTTAGTCTATGGACTCTAGTGACCTTAGTGGGACTCAGATGGCTAACTGAGTGAGCTGCACTACACACACACACACACACACGGACACCACATGCATATGGATACTTGTGGTAAATTTTCCCCTTTCAGGCCACACACACTATACATTAATGTTATCCCACACACAAATCATGTGGTTTCTCTGACATACCACATAAACACACTTTGAAATAAGAAAGCAGAGGCTCATGTGCATTACTGTCAGCGTGAATGACACATCGCCTCTTCAAAGCCTGACGGGAATTCGAGGAGGTTCCCTACACACTTGCCACACGCACTCAAGTTTCACAAGTTACACAATCTGATATTGTTTTTTATTCTCAGTTCAATCAATGCACGTCTGACAGTGAAGGTCAACTGCAGGACAACTTCAAAGTTTAGGGTTAGGGTTTCAGACGTTCTTTGAAAGTAGTTTTTAATGAAGAGTTGTAAAAGTGGTGAGAATACTTTAAATATACGTCTGTATAAGCATAACAAAGAGGACTAAGATAAACAACACGCTGCCAGCGGAGGCAAAGGCTAAGCTCCCAGGTTCAAAGAGAGGTCGGGGTTTAGAGTTCATAGCATTACAGGTCAAACAGTAGTCAGGAGGTGACAGCAGATAACACTTTAGTGCTGTGTAAAGATAAGAATAGGATACTGTCCACACACTCAGGAAGACAGTCTGAGCATGTGATACTACATCTAATCAATGTCTTTATAAGTCTTTTCATCAGGGCACTCATTCTTGTCTTTCTTTGTCCTCCCTGTCCTTGATCTTCTTTCCATTTCCTGCAGTGAGCCTTGCCTCCACACGCAAAAAAAAATAACTAAGCGACTCAATGAAAATGGAGTGTGGTTTCAAAGACTTGTCTCCCACTCAAAGGTGGGGGATGCTCACCTTTGATTAGAGGACGTTAACAGTTTTTTTCTCATATAAATGTCAAGATATAAATTAGCTCCCAAAGGCTGACTAGCATTGGCCTTTCAAGGCTCAGGGTGATTTAATACAGTAGCTGGAGTGTTGATTCCCAAACCATGAATTGCAGATTTTTATAAATTTGGTAAGCATGTGCCACTTTACCTCTTTAATCTCACTGTTAAGACGTTACATACCGACATCACATTGTGGCTTGATGACACGCCAAAGTGTTTCAAAGTTAGTCATGTCATTGTCTAAACTCATCTGACACGTTTCAGTCGCTTCAAAATTGCCGTTTGAGTCAACGTGGCTTTAGCATATTCAGCGGACACGCCCCCGAGGATACTGCTCATTTTGACCTGATTTTGACACCTAATTTCATAAACTTGTTGATATTTTTAATCATTCAAATTTGTATTTCTTCTTTGGTCTGACAAATTATTACTTTACACAGACTTTAAAGGTTTTAAAGGATTAATAGAAACTTTAAACTTTAAAGGATGAATATAGAATATAGCTCATTACAAAGATTAAATTCAGAAGTGTGAATCTGACTAAAATAGATAAAAAAAATAAACAAAACACAACTGACACTCTGAGTTGCTTGTATAGCCTACACAAATGCATCTGTCCATCTGACAACTGTGTGTTCAAGTAAGGAGAAGAGGCCCTCCGTACTCCTTACCCTTCAACAAGATTCCAACACCTCCTGTAGACACTTAATATAGAACATACAGCACTTCCCAGGAGGGGAAGCGCCCTAATTTAAACCATAACTACATCCATACATCCTCAACTCTGACCCTTAAACTAGATTTTAATCCAAGACTAAACAGAATTAATTTTACATTGATCTGAATCTGATTGCAGTGAAGCCAAATTGGGCAAACCAGTCACGTTCCCAAAAAGACAAACTGTCCCAAATCAACTGGTTTGGCTTGAAATTTGTCCCTAAATGTGGCCTTTTTGACAAAAACACACACAAGTATACATAAACACCAACTCCCGTATAACTGTCACCGTAAATGCGGGGTGCTGTCTGGTAATAAAAGCCTTCCTCTGTGGCGTAGCTGAACCCCTGTGTTTAACTCGCTCTTTGAATGTGTTACTGCTGAGACACACACACTCTGTGGAACTGTATTTACTGGGATTTGGAATTTGGCAGACGCGCTGGCCAAGGGCTTTTGTCTGTTTTTAGGAGCGGAGGAAAAAAAAACACACACACACAATTGCGGAGCCGCGGATGCAATAAATGGCACTTTTGTGCGTGCGTGTGCTCTCATGCGGTGCATCCAGGTAGACTTGTTTATGCGCGACAGTGTCAGCGTGTATCGATGTCAGGCTTTTGATGTCTGATTGGGTTACTTGGCAACCAGGTCGCTCTCATGTCACCATCTCATGTGTGTGTCACCGTGGACAGAATGTTGTGTGTGTGTGTATGCACTGAGGTGAAATTTATACTTTTCACCTTTGTGATGTTTATTCAGCAGGATATATCATTTGGTTGGCTTAGCTGCGTTCTCCTTAATTTCGAGTAAAATTACAGGATTTAGCTTTTTCACAGTCAGATGTTTTATCGTTATAATCAGCGGATTCAAAGGGCCGGCTCATTCACTGCATCCACGTCGTCATCTGTAGTTGTAGTTTCTGTTTTTACGTATTTCTTTTTACCTGCTGTCATAACTATCTGCTCTTTAGCTTTGTACTCTGTGTCTTTTTGATGCAGGGGTGTGTGAATCCAGTTTACCTTCTAAAGCCCTTTAATATGATCTGATTTCATGTAATTTAGCTTTAATTACGCCGGTAGCTTAGGTTTAGCCCATCGCTGTCTGCCCTTATATTTACTCTGCCTCCTGTCTCCTTTTCTCATGTGTGAGAGGAATGTCCCAAACTGGCTATGTGACCTGTGTAGCCTCTTTAAACGGCAGCTTGTTTAGCGTCTTTATCATTTCAATGCTAATCACGGCTACATGCCTCCTATGATATAATAGCATGTTGATGTTTTGCTGTCACACACTCACTTCGTTGATACTTAGTTGAACCTGCAGAGCCTGGTGCTGATATAATGCCATTACAGGTTGAATTACTACAAACTCAAACTGTCTCCTGTAGGAATTTTATATTTAATACAAACATTAGGGGATTTCATTACATTACATAAATAGTGATGATAAACATTTAAGTTAGCCCCATAATTTGACCCATGATTAGCGGAGAAACGCACAAGATATACATTTTCCATCCATAACTCATACATACGACTATGTATACAGATTCAAGTTTTCTTAACCAGTACCAATTAAATCTTACATGCTCAAAAAGGAGTAGGAAGAAGTATACACTTATCCCTTACCTCTACTTTGTAAGGTTAAAAAAAGTCATGATTGTTTCTTTAAATATTTGATCAAGGTGTTTGCGAACACATAATTAGGCAACAGATCAAAACCAAGCTGACAGCTGTAATCTGTCGAGGACTAATCTTGATATTCTCCTCTGGCGAGAAACAGCCAAACAGAAGCTGTAAACCGTCCGGCTGAGCATATTGATTATTGTCACTGCTGCTTGTCTGTGTGCAGCTTTAAGGGAATGAAAACGAGGAGATTTATGAATGAAGTGAGGTGGGGGTTGAACCGGGGATGCTGACCTCTTATGATGACCTCTGACTTTTCAATTCCCTTCGGGCGTTATGGCACTAAAACAGCTTTTCTTCCTGAAAAGAGGAAATCAATAGACTAAAATGGTCCTCACTCCACGTCTATTTTTGCCCTGTATATATTGTAGATTGTCTTACATGTTGGCTTGAATTCAAACAAAGTTAATAATTTCCCCATCAGAGCCAGTTAACATCTCACCCTGTGCTGCTTCAATCACTTATTTTCATTTCATACTTCACACAGTCCCCTTTATCCCTGCACCTTAGACAGTAATGCAGGTTAATCATTAAAGGACTGTGGCCTTTATTGTGTCATCATGTGGACAAAAGTCTTAAAATATAAATGTGTGTGTGTGTTTCCATATTTGCTGAGGTTTGTAAGTTAAGCTGCGATATTGGTAGCAGGCAGTTGTCCCTTTGTGTGAACAGCAAGTGCTGAGATAGTAGATTTCCTCTCTAAAGGGAAAAAGAAAATGAGTTCAGGGACCTGTCAGTGCGATGGGGAGGGGGGTTTAAGTCTAGGTTTACACCATATCCCATCCACAAATCTGGCATCGGCTTTCAGCTCTCTAATGGATCCACTGAAGTAGTAAGGAGTTAATAACAAGCTACTTTCTTTAGTTTTCTATCTCCAGTGGCAGCAACAAAGTGAAAGGAATTGATAAGAGTTACGAGGTGACTGCGAAACGTCTGCTCCACTCACATAAAAACACACTTTTGCACACAAACACAGCACTGGGTTTATTGTCACACCTTGGTGGTCACACACTCCCTCTGCGGTTACACTTGGGTGGGAAAACTCCACCTTCCGAACACATTTGTAGCTCCCCATAAAGACTTTGTTTTTGTCCCTGAGGGCCTCTGCGTGCTATTTTAACCCACCTCAACTATATGTTGGGCGGCTAAATATATGTTGTGTATTATATTTTACAGAAAAATATACGCAAGTTGTATATTTGTCTTAAAACTTTAGAAAACAAGAAGCACTTTGGTGCGTTCTCCTAAATGTATATCTGTGTCGGGTGGGCGTGTTAAGCTATGCTGTCTTCAGGTACTGTCTTCTTTGGAATTAGTTGTTTAACCAGTTGCTTCCAGCACCTCAGGCAAATATGAGCTACAGTAACACCCCGAGAGTGCCCTTAACCAGTCTTTACATGCAGTATATTTAAGCGTGCAGTTCAGTGCCTTGCCGTGGTTTTCTTGTTTCTCCTTAGAGAAATCGCTGCAGATGTACAGTATGTTCTTTTATAGTATGTAGCTGTTCTAAAGATTTATTTTAGATTGAATTATGACTTGAAATTAATACTGTCAGTAGCTGAAGGGGGCTGTATTAAATGCTGTCTCGTTCTCTCAGAAAAGGAAGCACCTGAGGAGCTAGAGACGACAAGGATAACAAGGAAAGTAAACAGAAGGAGGTGGGAAAAAAGGGCGTGAGGGAGGGAAGAAAAGGAGTGAAGAAGGAAGGGAGGAGTGGTTGCCATGCCGGCAAACGAATGTAGGGGAGGGACAAAGATCAGCGATCACAGAAAAAAGAGGGAGGGAAAGAAGGAAGGACGGGCTGACTCGTATTTCAGCGCCGTGGCTACTAGGGTTGGGTGAAATCCTAACCATATACTCACAACACGCATCGTCAGTCACACACTCTCGAGGACCAGAGTTCAGGGAATCCTCATCAGCACATAATTCTTATCGGCCCACCCGCCCGCCCTTCACGCTGCATGTGTGTTCAGCAGGTGTGGACTTCCCTTCCTGTTTCTTAATAGTGCCGATCAGCTGATGAGAGATACAGATCCAGGCAGCTGTCAACGCCGCAACTTTTTTCACCACATCAACATACTTGGCATGCTTCTTCTTCGTCCTCCAGTGGCAAAGATACGCCGGGGAATGCGATCAAAACAGCACGTAGGGGAAAGGGAAGAAGGTGTTGTCAAGACTTTGGATGAAATCCTCTGGAAACCCTGAGAGATGGTGTCATCTTTGCCTCCAGGCATCTGCACACACACAGGAGAGGATCCAAATTTGGAGCTCGTGGCGGGAGGATTTTATACGCAAGTGTGTTTGTGCCAGTGTGTGAGTATGCATGTAACTTCATCAGGCTGGGAATAGTCCCACGGACGCTGAAACCTCTTAACCTCCCGGTCCGGCCTGGCAGGAGATGGTGTGTGTCAGCTGGTGTGCGTGCGTGCGTGTGTGTGTCTGTGCTAACAACTGGAGATAACGGCTCTCAAGGGCGCACCGGGTTGTAAACAACAACCGTTGAGCTGCTGTGATTGAAAAGTATCTTAATGTAACTTGGAAACATCTCTCCTGCCTGTCATGCACCACCAAGGAGTATTACAGCCAACAGTGAGTGTGCACATACAAGTGGAGTGTGTGCTGCAGAGGGGTGGTGATTTTCCACATTGCTGGATTTCTTAATTACCCCTTTGGGTTCTGGGTAGCACGTCTGGAATCATTAAACACAAAAGAAAAGAAGAAAGGGAAAAAGAGATGATTCAAGTTTGAGTTTTGGCTCGTGACACAGAGATTAATTGAAAGAGAAAGAGGCTGGAAGTTGAGACTGTGCAGGTCGGAGTCATGATGTGGAACTGTGCAAAGAAAGTGAAGGAAAACTGGGCTACAGCTGAACTTCCACCTGGATCTAATTTAATTCTTAACGTCGAATCTGAATAGTTTCAAGCATTTCAGCATGTGTGGAGGTCTGGATTTTGTATTTCAAATGTTAGGAATGATCTGGATTTAGAGGATCTGAGGATTAAAACTTGGCTTTAAAAACGTTTTCATCCTACACTCTCCCAAATCTTGGACTCGCTTTCCCTAAATGAGGATGAGAGGAGACAGGAGGTCCTCTTCCTTTCGAAAGGAGAAACCTGCGGGCCTGTCCCGGGCTCTCAGCTGGCTGAGCGTGTCCACCCTGTCCCGCCAGAGCAGGCGCATCTTCCACAGCCAGAATGAGCTCCACGCCGTCCACCACCGTCACACTCACTCGTACTCGCACACACACCTTCATGCTGCGGACAAAGACGAGGGGGATGATGATGACAACTGGGTGTACCAACCTCAACACAAAATAGGTGAGAGACGAAAGGACGAAAGGATGAAGATGAAAGATGAAAATGACGAGACGATCTTTGTCTCTGTGTCTTGATTCTGTTTGTTGTGTGTCTTTCTATCGATGCACGGCGACCACACCACATGTTTGTCTTGGCCCTCATCACAACTTGTCACAATGCTCCGAGTTCATTTGAATGGATTTTTGTTCTCGCTCTCGACCAGGAAGCCAGTGAATGACTTGTTTACATGCACAAGCAGAGCAAGAAGTGGGTCACTGTCTTTTTATGGCCTCTTGTTCTCCGTCTCCACCTCCCTGGCACTTCCTGGTTGCTATAGGGAGCGAGCGGGATGTGTCCACGATCAGCGGGGCTGTTAGGAGGTCAAAGGGCACTTTGTGTGCGTGATAGGTAAACAATGATGATGTGTCTGGCCGGAAGCAGGTGATGTCACGGGGCACGGTGATGTCACAGGCTGGTGGCGATGTGAGCGCAGGGTTTGGTGCCAGGAAGAGGGCTTGTGTGTGTGTGTGTAGACTTGGATATCGCATCACCCAGACGAAGTAATGATACTGTAGAATAATGTTTTCTTCAGTGACATTTCTAATTTATATTTGAACATCATTTGACTGAGGTAAGAAAGCCATTTATACTTCTCGCACTACCTCAAGGGTATTGTGTTTCCTGATTGGGCGCATCACTTATTGATCAGTTCATTAGCTGTGTGTGTACATGCATGTGTGTGTCTTTGGCCAGCAGTGTCAATAAGACTTTGGGGACAATGGTTGTAACTGTAGCCTAACCTTTGGCTGGAAGTGGAAAAAGACACTGACGCTCACGACTTTCTTCATTAACTCTGACCTGTTCTGCTGTCGTCTACAGCTGCAGTGGCTTCATCAGTAAGCACAACAAAGGCTAGTTTGACATGCATAATTGTAAATTAATAATAATCAATATTACCTGTTAAAATTATGTTTAATATTCAGATACCTGCAGGGAGGCATCAGCTTTTGCATTAAAAAATAAACAAAGTCTGGTATTGAACCTTAATGCAACATGACAAAACCACTGTCCACAAACCCGCTTTCTTTATTCCAGTTCAATCTGACTTGTCTTCATTTGGGCAGAAGTGAACACAGTAATCATGTTTACTTACCAGCCACAAGGAGACCCTTTAGAGGAAGTGGTCTTGGTCCAGTCACAGACAAGTTCTGAAGCGGTTTGTTTGTGGGGGGAACGTGATCCGTATTGGGATGAGGATAGCCAGAAAATGAATCCATGTCTGACTTGGATTTGATACTGAATATTTGGGCAGATGAGACTCTCTACAGGACTTTTTTTTCCTGTGTTTACTTTCTCACTCCTGTCCCAGACATGTTTAACCACAGAGCGAACATTCTCATGTAGGTTTTAGTGAGATAATTTGGTTCCCTTGGACTTTATTCTGATTGAAAGAAACTGAACCAAGCAAGAAGACATAGAGCAACCAATTAATTCTCTGATTCTGAAAAGAGCATACACAACTTTTGCTCTTGAGCATAAGTTATCTTGTTTTTAGCAAGCATAACAATGACCTGACTCAGCTGAACTCGCTGCATACATAATGATAGCCTCCCTGTAAGCGCAAAGCTACTGGAGTAAGACTACGTTCATAACAATCTGCACCAAGAGAAGTGAAGCAGTTCCAGTCTCAGTCTCTATTCACAACATATTTAATAAATTAATATTTTTTTCATGCATCTGTTTGCCCAAACTAAAGCAGTTTTTAAAGACACACTGAGCCGCCTGACATTAGCTGACTCACGGGAATGTGGAGCTCGTTGCTGTCATTTATTGCACGTCTCACTCCTTCCTAGTCACTCTGTCACCTCTGAACCTGCCCCTTCTTAAAACGGCTCCGGGTTGCACATCGCTGGCATGGCTTGAAGTCCTCACATTTTTCTCAAAGTCAAAGAGTGGACGCTGCAGTCACCGTTTTAGAATGTCGTCACTAAAAAACAAGGCTGTAGATGTTCAGAATCATTTCATATAAGTTGGTGTAAAAGTGGTGGTTATAAAACTGAAGCGATATTATCAAGATCTACAAGCCTCGATCAACAAGAGACTTTGTTGTCTCAGCTTGCCTTATTTTGAATCTATCGTGTCCATGTTTGCTCCGTCGTGTAGTCCTCAGAAAGCTCTTCTTACTTTTTGTTTTTGACACATCTCATTTTAAGCTTTCGCTGTTAATTTAACAGTCTAATAGGTTCGAGTCTCCCAATTGATTATTTGATGAGTAGAGTCAGGATGCAGCTCCAAATTGGTCATTTTCAATCTATGATAATTGAGCTTTTACTTGTTGAAGCTAAAAGGAAGGAAGGGGGAGTGTTTATTGATTTTGTTATATTAGCTTGGAGATGGAGAGAAGACACTAGAGGAAGCAGAATTTAGTTAAAACAGCAACAGGACTTTTGTTTTTCAGCCTCTCCTGCTCATTTTTTTCTGTCACACACCCTCTTTTTTTTTCTTCTCTCTATCGTACACACAGTCTATTTCTACTTATAGCTAATTCTAGGCCTGAGACAGTGTCAGACACAGGTCAATATAAAATTATTCCATCCACGCACAAGTATACAGACACATACTGTACATATGCACACTGTACACCACACAGAGGAAACGTCTCATAAGAATACCTCTCTAGTTTGAACCTGAAGTATTTATAACATCTGGATCTCGCTTCCACACGCTTGCCAGGACCCATTACAAGAAACATGGGCAGCCGCGCACCGTGCCTGTGTGTAAATATAGCCCTAAAATGAGTGCCTGCGGCTCCAAAACCTGCAATTTTGACGCAGCCTCCAGCTTGAGTGGCTGGGTGTTTGCCCAAGTTGCCAAGGTAACGGGTGTGTGAGTGAGCGCTTCCTAGTGTGCTTGAGTTTGACCTTCCCATTGGGGTAACTCTTAACCAATCATGTGTGAGAGAGCCGTCTGTTACACAACCATTGGATGTCCCGGTGAAGACCTAAAAGAATCAAAACTGTACTCAATATAATTTTTCATATCTTAGTGACTGTACTGCGGGTTAACAGTGCTCAGGCTCACTGTGTATAATATGCACTATAAGCTAAGTTTCTTAGTAAATACTTTGTGCAGTTAGTATAAAAATAAGTCCGGTCCACACTAACAGAAGCGTGTACAATGCCTGCACAAATGAACTACTTTTAAACTGCATTTACAGAATGCCAAAAATATAAAGTTTTACAAGCATTTAATAAATTTTAAGCATTTCCGCAGGGAGCTGCATGGGTAGAAAGGACGAGAGGGATGTGACACGGAATAAAGGTCCCTGGTCAGAATATATGGTATGCATCCTAACCACCAGACCAGCAGGACGCCTAAAAGATTTAATACTTTTTTTTTTTACTGTTTTATGAGACGTTCCTGAAACTCTTCCAGCCACCATCCAGAATATGTTTTACTTTTCCCTGCTGTGAGCAGCTCCTCAGTTTTCTTTGCGCAGAGAGTTGTGGGACAACAGCGTGCCCAAAAATCAAGTGGATTTAGTATTCATGTTGACATCTCACATAGTCGAAACCTGCTCAGATTTAGTGTGTATTGTAAAATAATTCGAGACACATTTCTTCAGTGATTTCCAGCTGAGGAACCGCTCTGCCCGTGAAGCCTGAAGCCTGTAGGTAGCAACAGTGGTGGAAAAGAGGCGGTTGTGTTATTGCTTTTCTCTCAGCCTCCCTCCTCCTGTCTCTGTCTTCCTTGCTCTGTCTCACATATAAATAGACACACAGTGACCTGATCAATCTCCTCAATCAAACACTGATCCCCCCTGCGTCGCTGTATGTCTGAATCAATCAGCATGTATTCATAACGGCTGCTCTGGAAGGCCATGTCAACGTTCGGATCGGACAGTCGGGCTCCCTAGGGCAGGCTGCTGAAGCCCCTGATCTCATCTGTCTGGCTTGGGATGTGGGCTTTACATGATTACTTCACTGCTTCTTACAGTATATACTGTTTATGTGTTGTGTACAGCAAGTCGCCACATGAAATGAACAGGATGACTCATTGAGATTTCTGTTGTTGGCACGTAGGAGTGCATCATGTTAACATGGGCGTAGGGAGATTAAAGGATTAAGTAGTTTTTGCCATGTGTTTTTATGTATGTAGTTTTCTTCAAATTGAGAGCAACAACATATTGACCCAAATATTTACCATAACAGCAGTGTTGTTGGAGCCAGAACCAGAATTGGGTCTTGTATTATAAAATGCTATTAATGAGCTTTTTACGAATTTAGTCTACGGAGGAGAACATATTTATCTGTGTTAGATGCGTACGGAAATTTGAGAGGATTCAAAGGAGTCCAAACCTGTTGTGTAACAGTCTTTTTTAGAGGTTTTGGACCAGCTAACGGACTGACACATGTCCAAAGAGAGATACAGACTCTACATCATTATGTAGTCTGTGTGTAAATCCAGATTAGATTAGTAGATGATAATTCTGCCGTAGGGGGACGTATAAACCAGCGAGGCCTCATTAAAAAACAGGCATTGGGAATCTGGTAATGTGGCCCGCAGCCCGGAGCGTATACACACTCCTACTGTACACAGAAATATATAGTTACACTCACACTTAATCATGAAGGAACAATGTGTTAAATTGTTTCTAATCAGCTCTTTCTTTCTGTCTTTCTCTCCTATGTGCTGACAATGATACGCTGATTTTCAGGTAAGTCAAATCTTTTGCTCTCTGATTCATATCACCTCTTTTTTTTATGTCTCTATTAGTTGATCCCAGATCAGATCTACAGAACCCTGCAAAGCCTGTCAGGTCACAGTCTTAGCCCGCATTACACGCATTTACTTGTATTTCCCAGTAAAAAAAACAAATCTCCGACTTGCCCCACCCGCCTTCTCTGTATCATATTGTATGTATCCCATTACCTTTTGTATTATGTGATCTAATCCATGAATGCTCTGACTCGGTGGTGAAAAGGGGAGGTGGAGGATGATTTCAGTTTGTAAGGGGATAAAGGTTTAGAGGGCTTATGTTGATAGGATGGACTGCTGTTGTCCCAACACAATCCAGAGGTTAGAGATTATAATCCACACATACAGGAGCTGTGACGATGTCATATAAAAAGAGACAACCTTTGATCACAAATCCAGTGATTTATTTCAGTTTATTAATCTATCAGTCTGTTTTATCTTTGCCGTCTGGTGGGTTCAGATTTTTTCAACTCCATGCTCCTTCTTCTTGCGTGACAACTCTAAGTGTTACGTTTGCCGCAACATGCTTGCTTCTTATCTGCACATGTTATTCAGTTTTATCTCCCACTGACGCAGAGCTCGCAGTTGACGGTAACAACACATCTTGTCTGTTCTGCGCCGGATACGACAGAAGACGTGCAGCACGCAGAGTTATTGACTGACGTTGAAGATAAGATATTCCCTAACACGGGGCCTCTGTGTACGAATGAAACACTATCATAGAGGGCTGAATCATGTCAAAGACTGTATTTTGGAGAGCGACAACAGTGGTCAGTTTGGAATGCCTCTGAATACAGTCTTTATATGCTGTAGTTACAGTACAACTGCCATTTAACCAGAGGACCCGTGTTGCCACGCAGTCCAGTGCTGACATGTCCCGAAGAAGACATTCTTTTAAATCAATCAGACATCAGACTTACAATAATATAATACAAAATGGAAGCAATAATAAATACAATCAAAATAAGGCAAAAAAGTATAGAAAATACCGGTACATTAAAAGTATAATAGCTAACAGATGAATAAATAATTATGTGCTTACTTTACTGCTTTTAAAGCATGCTTGTAACAAAAAAGCTCTGGAATTTGGACGAGCGTTTGAAGCTTTTGAGCCTAATTAGCAGTATAATTAAATTAATTGTGTTTTGGAGAGATGACAGTCAAAATAAAAACGTTTCCTCCCAGACGGAGCACAGATTTTCAGAAAATCACAAATGTTTGCACATTTCCATCCACTACCTTTGTGGGAACATAAGGAGTCAACACAAATAGATGGTGGCGCTAATTCTCCAGTCGGGCGCCGTTAAACCATCGCAGAATAAGAGGCCTGAACAGAATCGTGTTATTCAAAGAGCAGCAGTCAAATGTTAAACGGACAACCTGACGTTTTCATCTGCCGCAATTTGTAGTCACTTCAGTGTAGTGTAACCTTTGCAAGAGTCACATGCTTCATATACGTCATGACAAATTTGAATTATTCGTCTGCACCTTGTTACTTTTTGTTTTTATTGATACACAAACCTTTCCTCCTCAGTGTAGCATCAACATGTTTTTGGAGGGTATTTCACCTTTTTTCAGATTTGACACTCCACAAGCTGATGAACTTACCTTACCTACTGTATATGCTGTAACTTAAATCACCTGAATGATCGTCATTGAAGAAAACAAAAACGTGCTCTAAACACTTTAAAAATAGGCAACGAATTCCACCTATGCGCCTTTACGACTTCAGGTTTGTAGAGCAGTGATTAGGCAGACCTCAAGAGTTTCGTCGGAGTCGAGGGTTTTATGGTGAAGTTTACAGTTAAAGCCATTTTGGGGAATTCAGCATCTAATTAAGGTGGAGGTTTGATGAAGTCGGATTTTATTGTCTGGTTAGGTGGGTGTATTGAGGAACTTGTATGTGTTGATTATTTCCAGGGTTGTGTATTTGTGGCATTTCATGCAGCCCTGCAGAGGGGCTCCGTGTCACTCCCACCGCCACACTCGCACACTCATACACCCTCATACACACTCATACACCAATCAGCTTGTAATTGGTGACATCTGGTCCAGGCAGACGTGTCACTGCCTGCAAGCCAATCTGGGGTGGGATTAACATGTTCATAAAACACACACATGCACACACAAACACACTTACTCTGGTACGTTTCAGCCTGACAAACAGACCTGATAAAGAGACTTTCCATTAAGCCCATGGCTATCATATATTATAAAAGCCTGTATAATGGATTATAAGCCAATGTGATGAGTAGTTTAAATGTCACAGTAAGCCCTTATAATGCTTTATGATGACATAAATTACAGCAATAGTTGTAAGTAAGAACACAATAATTTGAGGTTAACTGCTACTGCAATTACTCTAACCATTATGCATGAAAGGTTACAGTGCAGTGAACGCGATGAACATGGAGCCATCACACAGCTCATTGTCTGCTTCACATAACGTAATGCACTCACTATATTCTGCATGTTGTTAAGCAGGTTTCTATAATGCAGAATAAATATTAGCTGCCGAGTAGAGGTCCGTGCAAATAAAATGCAGTAAATCTGTTGTGATTACGGATGTCACCAGGTGCCCTGTTAGGCCGAGTGTGACTCCTCTGATTAGTGTTTAAAAGGCGTCATAATTGATGATTAATGAATGAAACTGCAAACTCGTAATAAGTCAAACTATTACCCTGTTCAATGAAGCTCGGGTGTTCTTCATCTTTAAACTTTAAGCAACCAGACCAACTGTGTTTTTGCAGTGTTAGAGGAAGCCATTACAGACCCTCATTGGAAATCAATGGTGTTTTGCATTCAGCCGTATAGTGTGGAGTAAGCCAAACTTTGAGTTGACACATTCATTGTCTGTTGTCACTGCGTTTGGATTTTGGCACCACACTGCCTCCATTAAAGGTTGCTTATGCTCTAGTGCTAATTGTGTATTGATTGAATATTTTTGTCCTGTTGTCCTTTCAGGGTTGTTTTCTAAAAAAAATCTCTCCTTAGCTTCTGCATGATTTTTGATCTCTGCTTCTTTTAAGTTATATTATTCTAGCGTAATATTTTAAGGGCACTGAGGTCCAGATCACTGCTCTTAGAGTAAGGACTCCGTCTGTTGTAGGCAAAACAGTATTTTGACTGTGAGTGAGTCAGTGTTTCTGTCTCCCCTCCACGCGATGCTTCTGCTAAATCAGAGCGGCCGACGTGGAAATTGTGGGGATGCACCAAGCTTGTAGCAGCTTCTGATAACAAACAGTTGAAATGTGGGGATTAAAGCGATTATATTTGATCAGCGCACAATGGATCGGCTTCAAGCCGGGGCCCCCTGCCTCCCTCTGAACTGCTGACTGCCCAGATTCTCTACAATCACAATCCTCGACGAGGCTGACGCTCTGTGTGCGATTGTGTAATTTGTTTTTAATTTCGCCCGCCCTAATAGCAGCAGAGATCTTGTTCAAACTAATTTAAATACTAAGTATATTTAATAGATATATGCTTTTGGGTTAACTTCTGGCATTAGGACAGTAATCATGGAGTGACAGCAGCTTTGGGTGTTTCGTATTGAGGCTCTGGCTCTCTACCTCTTAATACTAATGGGGGCGGAGAGATGGGGGGTTTGTCAGTGTTGTGGAGAGACTTTTAGAGATGCAGAGACAGAGAGGGAGAGAGAGAGAAGGGAAGCTGTGAAGAGTTTACCAACTTACTCGACACCTGTGAGAGACCAGAGCAAATGAGAGTCAGACACGAGGGTTTTACTTTGTACAAAGGGCATCCCGCTACTGCAACATCTAAGCTACAGAGAGCAGAGAGGCGCAGAGCAGTTCCTTGTTTCTTTATTTATATACAGTAGTAGCGGTTATATGACATGTGACTGGAACAGGGGCAGTCCCTGTTCCAGTAGAAAAGAGAAAAAGGATGAGAAAAGAGAAAAAGGATGAGTGTAGTGTACTACGACTACTGATGCTGGGACAGTGTACTACGACTACTGATGCTGGGACATGTGACATTCTTTTAGCCTTCTAACAGTCCCTCCTGTTGGCACATGTCCCTAATCATAAGCAGAATATACACAGTAATGCACTTGATAATACAAAGTATAGTGGTCGATCACGCATCAAACATAATAGATGAAAATAAAATCGTTGTGAAGCCTTCAACCCATGTACTGTTCGTACAGTAGAGGGTCACCACCATGGAGAGGTTGCTAGCACATACGATGCATGGTGGCATGGATTCCCCTCCTGGAAAGTATAAGGTAACTACTAACAAACATACTTATCAGCGAAAATAATGATTGGTTATGCACATGTAGTGTAAACTATAAAATGTTAAAATATAATCACATAAAAAGAAAAAGGAAAACACTCTTCTGAGAAACATTTTAGCGCATTATTTACAGTTGTGTGATGTTTCATCAACTTGCATGATCAGTCAGTAACATCTTCTTCCGATTTTCTGTTATAACGTCATTCATAGTTGATGCTAAACATTTCACACAGAGTCTTCTGCCTCACTGTCTAAGTCCGTTGACGAGTCTACACCTCCAGGTGTGTCTGAGTCATCGTGAGACAATGGGTTATTGTGATCTTTATCATCATCATCATCATTCACCTGTAATAGTGGCATTCTCTGTTGCACAGTGTCCCTATCCTCTATGGCTGCAGTAATTACTCTATTTAACAGTGAACGAATACATGGTATGCAACAACATCCACACAGAGTTAACAAAGCAGCAAATACTGCGATAGAAAGTAACACTGGTGACACCAGACCCTTATACCGTCCAAACATATCCGTCCATTTATCCCACATTGTGGTATCTACTCCTGAGTGATCTTTCATTTTCTTATTCAGTGTTCGCAATCCATCCATGGCTAGGGTCAATTTACCACTTGTTGCAGTATTATTTGGGATGAATGTGCAACAAGTATCTCCAAATATTGAGCAAACACCTCCTTTTTCTGCCAGAAGTATATCTACCGCTATTCTGTTCTGGAAAGCCATGAGTGAGGTCGCTTTCAATTGTTGGTGCACGGCTTCGAAACCTTCGTGTGTCAAATTGCCTAACCTCTGCACGTTGTAATGTATATAATTTATTCGGTCCACGTTCTTATTTATGGTGCACCACCAACAGATTGACGACTCAAAACCTGCTGCTACTTGGTCTACCAGTTTATATTCATCTGGAACACCGCGAGGTACACCTATAGCATCAATATAGGTTGGATCATGCTCAGACAGGCCTATAATGGTCCGTTTACGTCTATTCACAGTCTCCTGTGAAACTGGCTCGGGCATATTCACTTCTACCAACAACTGATCTGCTGACATAGGGAAAATTTGCACTGGTAGGATGAGAGAAACCACTGCACAGAGACCTAAAATGTTAGTAGACATAGACATATCGTATATTATGGCTCCTCCACACCACCACCATATGTCAGCTCGGGTGATTGCTTTGAAATTAGATGGGGCGGTTATGTTCACTAAGCAATATGTCCACGGGACAGATCCCATCTTTTTTCCTGTTCCATTGTACTTAATGCATGTGAAATTATTTTTAGCTACCGTTTTATCAAAGATAGGTTTAGCTTTAGTGGTGTGCACACGGGGATAAACTCTATCCCAGCGTGCACAGCTGTTGGTTGGGTTACTATTATTCATTACGTCAATGGTGCAGTTTATTGACAGGGATGCTGGTACAACCTTTAATAGGGGTCTGGGACCCAAACATACTACACAACTGCGGTTAAGTGGTTGGGCTGCTTGTTCTACCATTAAAAGCCAATTGTTAGTTTCTCCAGAGACTCCAGTGGTGCCTCTGTACCAGTCATCCGCGTTTTTTGGTTTGGAAGAGATTGTGATTTTAAACCCTAGGTTTGATGCTGTTTGACGCCTTACTCGATTATGGGTGTTGTGACTATTGTTGGTTTGCGATGTTGGCTCCGGAACCAGGAACCATATTGAGGTCACAATAAGGATACAATGCTGAGCCACACTAGGAGTCTCTGTTCTCCATACATAGTAAAGGCTAGATATAAATGGTCACGGGTCAGTTACCTACAGGAACCACTAGGGTGGATCTAGCTCGTTGGAGCTTTCCACGATGATTTCTTCACTAGCTCACAGTACCAGACTTTCGTCTGTGCCCCAGGACCCAGCAGGCTTCCCCCGTCTGGTGTCCCGTAAGCTGTCCTGTAAGTACTCTAGACTGTTTCACTAGATGATCCCTTAACTGCCTCTGTGACCAGTTTACAACGTGACAAGTGTATCCAGGTAGCTCGTTCACTTATCTTTACTGCTGTTGGCGTGGTCAGAAGCACTTGGAATGGGCCGTCCCATCGCGGGCTGTTCCACCTGACTCTATGTATTGTCTTTACCAACACCCAGTCTCCAATTCGAATCCTAGTATTAGGGGACGACATAAGAGTATCAGGTATTTGGTTCTGTGTTTGTACATCATTAGTTTTCAACAGTTTTCTCATATAATCTGCTAATGTGTGTTCTTCGTCAGATTTCACCAGATCAGAGTTAAAGTGTGGCATAGGAAAACTTCGGCCATGTACTATTTCAAACGATGTTAGTCCTTTATTTCCTCTGGTAACTCTCATCCACATTTTAACTAGTGACACACAATCATTCCACGGTCTGCCAGTCTCTGCCATTGTTTTTCGCAATCTTGTTTTAATAGTTCCATTTGTTCTTTCTACTAAGCCTGCACTCTGTGGGTGGTATGCACAGTGTTTTTTTAATGTTATGCCTAACGTCTCTCCTGCTTTGGCTATGACGTCATTCACAAAATGAGTACCATTATCTGATCTGATAATTCTTGGTATGCCGTAGGTTGGTAAATAATGGCTACATAGTTTTGTTGCTACAGTTATTGCGTCATTTCTTTTTGTTGGATAAATTTCCACCCAATTAGAGTAGACATCGATTATGACTAATGCATATTTTCCTTCTTTAGAGTCACTTAACTCTATGAAATCCATGTGTATAGTGTGAAACGGATGTGGTGGGTGTGGGAACTGTCCTCTTTTTGGTCTACACTGTCCTTGTGAATTGTTTTTTAAACATATCATACATTTAGATACGAACATTTTTGCTGAATTTTCGAAATTTACAGTATAGTAGTTTCTATTTACTAGTGTTACCATCCCTCCTGTTGAGACATGGGTCTTCCCATGACTCACTAAACACGCCGCCTGGTGCAATGCTTTAGGTAGGATGGGTTAGTAGATATCATTTACTAATGTTGCTCCTTTTTTATGCCAAGTTTTTTGTTCATTAACAGGTGCCTGTTTTTGATAGTCCTTCAGGATTTCGTCATCAATCTCTGTGACTTGTGATGCTAATACATTAACATCCATCGTAGTTTTAGATAGGGCTGGCGCTTTAGCTGCTAGGTCTGCTAAGTTATTTCCTTTTGTTACTTCTGAATCGTCATTTTGATGTGCACGACATTTACATAAGGATAGCGATGTTGGTAGTTTAACAGCTTCTAGTAGCTCCATCATCTTGGCGCTATGTGTTAATGGTTTGCCGTTTGCTGAGGTCATGCCTCTCTTTGCCCATACACGGGCATAGTGGTGTACCGAGTCAAACACATACTGGCTATCTGTCCATATGCACACTGCTTTCCCTGCCATTAGCTTACATGCTTGTGTCACTGCATGTAGTTCTGCTGTTTGTGCAGAAAATGAGGGTGGCAGTGCACCAGATTCCAGTGTGCATATGGAAGATGTTATAGCATAGCCTACTTTATTTCGTCCGGTATTATCTTTGCTCGCAGAGCCATCTACAAAAACATGTGTTTGTTCTGGTTTCGGCGTACTGTAAATATCAGTACGAGGTTTCGTCTCTTCTTCCACTTTAGCTTTGCAATCATGCGGTTTTCCATCAGCAGCTGTGGCTAAGAGGCACGGAAGCGAAACCTTGAATATTGTAAGAACGATTGAGTGTTGCTATTAATCCTAATAGTCTTGTGTTTGTCACAAATGGCAGTGGAGTCTGTAACAGAATGAGTGGTATATTACAGGTGGTCATTATTTTTAATGGGTGAGTGAGCACAACTTCTGCACTTTGTTCCACCGCTTCTGCAGCTGCCATTACTAACTGTACACATGATAGTTGACCACTGGCTACTGGGTCTAATCTTTTAGAATAGAATGCTAAAGGTTTGTGTCTATCACCATGCTTCTGGGTGAGTGCTGCACTCATAAACCCCAAATTAGATGTAACCATTAAACAGAATGGGGCATCATAATCGGGCGTATGTAGCATGGCCTGTGTTTGCAAAACATCCTTTAATACAGTGAATGCTTGCTCCTGTTCTGGTGTCCATTCTATTCGGTCTTTCATTGCCATCTCTCTTCCGTGTATTGCATTTTGTAGCGGCCGCACTAATGTTGCAAAACCTGGAATCCATGTTCTGCAGTAGTTACATAGTCCTAGAAAGGACATCATTTGTCTTTTTGTTTCAGGTCTTGGTATTTGAGCTATGGCTAGCTGTCTTTTGTTATCTAGTCTTCGTCCTCCAGGGGTGAGGATATGACCTAGATACTTCACGCGCTGAGTACAAAGCTGTACTTTCCCCTGCGTTACTTTGTGGCCTTCACGTTACAAGTGTTTCAGCACTGTTATTGTGTTACTCATGCAGGAGGCCTTGTCATGTCCAGTTACTAATATGTCATCAACATAAAGCAAATATTTACCATTATCTAGTGCTGGACATTTTTGCATTGAGTTTTCTAGTGCTTGTGAGTAGATTGTTGGACTATTAGTGAAGCCTTGTGGCAGTCTGGTATAAGTATAGGTTTTGTTTCCATACTTAAATGCAAATAGGCCTTGTGAGTCTTTATGTATGGGTATTGAGAAAAAGGCGTTTGATAAGTCTATAACCGAGAACCATTGTTCTTTCGCAGTTATATTATTGAGCAAAGTATGTGGATTTGCTACTTCAACTGGGTCGTGTTTTACCATGTCATTTACTTTTCTCAGGTCTTGTATCATTCTCCAACCTGATGTTGCTTTTCTTACAGGAAAAATTGGAGTTAAGCATTTAGGAGCGGTTGTTTCAACTAAAATCCCTGCTTTTAGCATGTCTGTTATCACTGGTTTAATGCCTTCTTCTGCTTCTTTTGATATGGGATATTGTCGCACTCGTGGATAATTTTGATGCCTTAACTCTATTTCTAATGGTGAATAGTCCTTAATTAGGCCTACGTCGGTGGGTCCCTGTGACCACAGGCTTGTGGGGACCCCTTCTAGGATTTTTTGGTCTTTTTCTGATAGGGTAAGTATGTAGCTGTCCTCTGGTCACTCTGCATCAAGGTGGGTGGCTGGCGTCGCTGTTGTATAAGAGTTAAGGAGGAACCGTCGTATACCAGTATGTCTACCTGTCTGCCACCCACCGGAGTCGGTTCCTGTGTACGTATCTCTGTTAGCTTGTTGTACAACGCGGCTCATTTCCTTCCAGCTATATTTGTCACTTGTTGTCAATGATATGTGAGGGTTTTGGTTACGGTTAACCACTTGTTGTCTCGTGTTGAGTATGACGGACACACATGACTGTCCCGTTGGGGACACCAGCATGTGTTGCATACAAACATTTCCTTTAACAGAAAGTTTGTGCACCATTTCATCATAGGGTGGATCGGGCCCTGGCTCCTGTTTATACCGCAGTGTACAGTGCAGTTCATCTTTTGTCATGACTTTAAGTTTTCGTGTGTCTAGTTGCATGTCTTGAAGTTGAGTTTTTGCCATTATTATGAGCGACTCTGCCTCTGATTGATCAGTGAGATCTAAAGTCCAATAATAGTTTGGTTCTTTTACGCCTTGGACAACATGGCAATGTTCTTCACTTAGTATTTCTGTCTTCATTTCTCCATCTGCGGTTGGATAGACAGCTATACGTAGTGCCGCCATGACATCTCGGCCTAATAGGTTTACTGGGCAACTTGGGTCGATTAGAATCGGCTTTTTGGTTTGATTTCCTGATTCTGTGTCTGTTATAACTACAGGTTTTGTAAATCTTAACGGTGTAACATGTCCTGAGGCTGATTTTACCCAAACTGTCTTAGAGGATGTTTGAAAGTTTGGAAATGGTTTTGTTAGCACAGTTGAGCAAGCACCGGTGTCACACAGACAGTCATATTCTCGTCCATTAAAGCTTATTCTCCTAGTTGGAGCCGACTTATTTTGTTGTGATTTTAGCAGTACTTCTATATTTATGTGGACTTTGTCATTTTCAGAGGGCTCATTTTTCTCTAGTAGCATGTCTGTGTCTACTGATTGTCCTGTTTGCGTATGATCAACTTCCGTTTCTTTGACTAGTCATGCATCATTTCGTTGTGTCTGCAGTCTCTTGCCAAATGTCCTGGCTTATGACATTTATAGCAGTTGTTTTCGCGTGTATCTCTCTCCTTCTGGGTCTCACGGTCGTTATCACGATTCTGCTGATTTCTTCCACCACCCCTGCCTCTGCCTCTACCTCTGTTCTGTCCTCCTCCTCTCCCTCTGTATGCTCTGCCATGATAAGCAACTGTAACTGTTCCTGCTGCTTCATCTACTGTGAAGGTCGCGCGCTTGTTTTTGTCCTTGATAACGCTATCTGCGTGTATTGCTTGCTCTACCGCTTGAGCTATGGATCCAGTGGTTTTGTGGACCCATGTTTTGTCTATTCTTGACCTGATTTCGGGCCTTAGACCCCGTAAGAAATGCATTTTTAGCTGCTGTTGGTAGGGGCTATTTGCGTCGTTATTGGGTTGAATGCCGGAGTTAGCCTGGAACACTACTTCCAGTCTATATCTATAATCTGCAGGGCTTTCATCCTCCTTTTGTTGTGTTTCACCTATTTTTGAATAATCAATAATATATTTGACTAAATGATTATATATATAAATATATATAATATAATAATAAAGTTTTGCTTTTCTCTCTCCCTCTTTATCTTTTTTCTTTTGCTCTAATTCACCCCTCCTTAATTTAGAGAGGAGTTTTTTACGCTCACCCTCAATCCTCGGTGAGTCAGCCTTGTGTGTGTGTGTGTGTGTGTGTGTGAGGCCGCAGTTGCACCTCCTTCCTCTCTCACTCCTACATTCTTTCTGCGACCTTGAGTCTCATCGTCTGGTTTCACATCAACACTTAGCGCAGCGAGTTTTTGTTGCGCCTTTTGCAGTTTTTTCTGCTCTCTTTTATTCCTTTCTCCATCTCTACGTTTACTTTCTTTTAACCACTCGTCGCTTATTCGGTATTCTTTTATTTTCTTTTCTTTCTTTTTTCCCGAGCATTTGTCCACTTTTAGATCGACTTGCAACTTTAACAGTTCGCTCGTTTGAAACTTTCCTTCAAATCCATATTTCTTCTTTCATTTTAACACAACTTTCCCACTTCCTGGGAACTTTTGTTCCATCCACCTACTGTCCTCCGTATGCTCCACACTATTTTTGTTCCCCATTACAACCCTTTTTCCCAGACGTACAACTTTTATATTTTCGTACTAGTACCACACTTTTTAGGTATACATATATAACTATTCCTGTTTGTGGAAAAGTTTCTCACACATGAAGTGACAGGAGTGAAGTTCCTCTCCCAAGCTTCTACATCGACTAATACGATGCGGGGAAAGCTTACTCAAGTCACCGTGTGTACGTGGATTTTCCACAAATAAAATAACAACAGAGTAGAGAGGGAAATCCTAGTCCCTTTTAATCACTCTTACTCTTTCATTCACACTTTCTCATTCACACTTAGGGTCCATACGTTCACCCTTCCTGAATCACTAACTGGATTCTTGAATCACTAACTGGATTCTTGGGAGATCAGTATCTCGATCTCAACCACTGGCCAAAATTTTGCGCTTTATTTATGACTTTCCATATTGTTCAAAGTCTAACACCAATCACGCGCTTTTCGTGTCTGATGCTCACCTCTGGACTCCCTGTAGTTCGGATGATTGACCAGGGACCCCCGGAGATCCGGTTTTAACCCTGGCCCGGATCCGAATTCACGGTCCGGGGCTTATCAGTCACCTGGTGACTGGCCGTCGACGGTCTGCAGGTCGGAGAGCCCCTCGTCAGGTTCCCTGATCAACCATCCGGCTCGAAGGACCAAGAATTATGTGAAGAGTTTACCAACTTACTCGACACCTGTGAGAGACCAGAGCAAATGAGAGTCAGACACGAGGGTTTTACTTTGTACAAAGGGCATCCCGCTACTGCAACATCTAAGCTACAGAGAGCAGAGAGGCGCAGAGCAGTTCCTTGTTTCTTTATTTATATACAGTAGTAGCGGTTATATGACATGTGACTGGAACAGGGGCAGTCCCTGTTCCAGTAGAAAAGAGAAAAAGGATGAGAAAAGAGAAAAAGGATGAGTGTAGTGTACTACGACTACTGATGCTGGGACAGTGTACTACGACTACTGATGCTGGGACATGTGACATTCTTTTAGCCTTCTAACAGAAGCAGAGCGGGGGGGGGCGCAAAGCAGTTTCCTGCGGTGTAGAAGTTGGCTAGCCTCCACTCAGAGTGTGTGCATGTGTGTGTGAGGGGGGGAAAAGAGAGGGAGGGAGATGGCGAGAGAGTCAACAGGAGAGAGGAGTGTATGTGTCGGGATCTGTGTGTCTGTGTGTGAAGGCTTTGACCGACTAGGACTAGGAGAGCAACAGAGAGAGGGGGAGAGAGGAGAGGAGAGGAGAGGAGAGGAGGGCAAGAAAGAGGAAAATCAGGAAAGAGTGAAGACCAGAGAAAGAAACTGCTGTTGTTGTTTCTTGTGGTTAAATGGGGATATAAGTGAGGAGCCATGTTCTGTCTGAAAGGTAAGTGAATATGAGTGTGTGTGTGTGTGTGTTACATGTGTCTGCATCACCTCTGTATAAGTGTGGGACTTTCCCCTCAGACTTTCTGAGACAAAGAAAAGTTTGAACTTCATCTCTCTCCTCTGTGTGGAAAGTAATCTCTGTCACAGCGGCGTCCTCAACACAATATCCTTCCTCATGTGTTTTCCTTTAGTGAAGGAAACCCTCCTTTCTCTCTTTAATCATTTCTTCCTTTGTTCTTTTTTTTCTGTCTCTGACTCGTTCAGGTTTGCTGACTTTAATCCTACCTCTCCTTATTTTTTCCCCCTCTATTTGCTTTGTAATCACTCTTCTTCCCAGTTACACTGTGGCATATTCTTTACTTTGGTGGAAGCGGTACTGATATGAAACCTCGCTGTGCATGAGCTTTGAATTGATCAAAATTTGGTGCATTTTCGCCACGAAAAAAAGACGTGTGTTTGTGTGTGTGTTTGCGTCTTGTGCACAGTAACAGCTGGCAGAGCAGCAGTTGCTGGGCTGCTGCTGTCCTGCAGAGCGGGGCCATGTGTTGGCTATTACTTGACTGACCAGTTAAAGTGAGATAAACTGGTCCATCTTTTACTGGAAGCCTCATTTTGCACACTGTCGTTTCGTCTCTTGTTTATATTACAGCGTACTTTATGCTCCATGTATGACTTTGTATGTATGACTCAAGCTCTTTGCCTTGCACACAAACACTGACCTCACCATCAGTCATGTATTACTGTTGGAGTTTTCAAATGCCGCTGTTAACACAAAGGAACACAGCAGTGCTGATGTTGCGTGTAGGAGTTTTTCTTCCATTTTTTTTTGCTCTCTTTTGTTGAGAAATGCATGCTGCTGCACAGATGGGAGAACATGTTTACCCATCGTTGAGTTCTTTGGAAGCTTTCTCACTTCTATGATTCTGCATATCAAGAAATGTGAACATTAATATGACGATGTTGATCATTCCTGTAAGTATACGCCAGCTCTAAACTGTTTGGTCTGGTTTGCACTTGTGTTCCCCAGCGACAGTCAGCCAGAATCGTATTGTACAAAATTAACTCTTCACATGCAGCAAATAAAATAAAGGCACACGATACACTCAGTAAAACGAGGAACTCAGCTGCGTCTCACGAAACTGCTCTTATCTCAGAAGTGATGAAATCGTCCCTCTTGTGAGCTCCAAGAATTTTCTTCTCTTCTGTACCCTGTGGATTTACGGTTTTCGAGAAATGAGCTAATATAAACCGAAACAGTGCGAGTATTTGTGGCAGTGTTCCAGCTCATCAGCTGTAAGCGGTGATTTATGTCAGTTACAGTTTCCACACTGTGTGACTCTGGTCAGATTTTGGTATATGGAGAGAAACAGATGTGGGAGTTGTGTTGGAGGGAAAAAAAAAATTTTTTTTTTAGATGAAGTCATTTTTAAACAATGTTTGACAAACCTAGTCCTATCGTGGCAGAAAGATCTTTTCATTCATACACGCCAGTTAAGAATTTACTCTGTTTGAGTTCACCAGCACCAGTTTGAGTTCCCAGCTTTCAGCTGACCCAAATACTGTGTGCACACTGTGATCCAGTAGATTACAGTACTGTACATTGGTTGCCAGTTACACAGAATGTCTGCTTATGTTGTGATGTTACGAGTTCGATTGCCAGCTCCGAGGCAGATGTGACACATACTGAGCCCATGTTCCTCCACATCCAGCTGTGGCCAGAGTGGATTCTCATCTGTTTTGGCGACTCCCCCCTCCACCACTCTCTCCTGCGGTAAAGCCTTGCATTTTAGTGTAAGCCCTTTGCTAGCCGCCCAGACCACTCGGTGTGGCTTTTGGTATGTTACATAAGTTATTTCTGCACTCCACTCCACTCCAGTAGAGTACGTTAAGGAGACATTAGATGGGGCTGAGTAGGGATTAGCTGGAGTGATTTTGGAAACCTCATCCTCACTCAAATTGGAGGTTTCCCGCAGTGTTAGGGGAATAGAAATGCAACATTTCTGTCAATCTTGGTGAATGTAAGCCCCGTCGAGCAAACATATTGCAGAGATTTAATCCGACCTCCTTGTTGTGGGGTCAGTTAAGGGCAGCTCGGGCCATGTCCAATCTTGGAAGAACATGTCTTTGGCTGGGTGGAACTTGCTCCAGTGTTCCCAGGTTTGTTTTTCAACCACTCGGATGTGTGAGCATTATAGCGGCTTCAGATGTTTTGCTTGCGGACGACAGTTGAGGGGGAATTGCAGATGTGCCGATCCAGCCAAACACACATGCTTTGTTGATGAAGTATGCGCTTGGATTGCATGGAGTCGCCTGAACCATCATCCAGTTTGAATAAGTTAAATGTAATTAAGTCTTCATGTGAAGCATTCTTAGTCTTATTCTCTTAAAATTAATTCGTTTTTGCACTGTTGGTCCAACGAAACATTTGAAGGCATCACCTTAGACTAAGAACTTTTCATTTTTCACGATTTTCTCACATTACAGACTAAATGATGAATCACTTAATCAAGTAAATATCGAACAGATAAAGTCATAATGAGAATATTAATTTGTTGCAGCCCGATGACAAAGTAAAACAGTATTTTTATCAAATCCTAATCTAGTATCAAATCAGGTCCATCTAAAAATGAGTAGCTGTTAACCAAATGTCCCAGTATCGTTCAGACATGTCGGCACATGCTGGATCATGTTTTGAAAACGTGTCTCATTTAATAACTTAGTAAGAGTTTAATTGAGCTTTGACCGAGTCAGATACTGGTCATACAGGGATGTTTGTGAACATCTGTGTACGCTTACACTCGTGTGTGTGAATTGAATTCCAGGAATGTGTGTGTGTATGACTTCCACACACTCTCGGGAGGACAGCAGGAGCTCAGTGTGTTTTTTCTTAGGGCCGGCCGTGTTAGATTCGGCCTACAGGGCAGTGACCCACATAGCGATATGTCTCAACCTATATTTAACCTAAACTCCTTCATGGCATTTCACTTAGGATTCTCACCAGCTATATGTATATATGCTAGCTGCACATCAGATCAGAGAGGCTGAAACCTTTTATCTCTGTTATTATTAAAGCAGGAACATTAGATTGGTTGCTTTGGTTCAGCATCCCAACAGTTTACAACTAGCTCTAGTTAATAGCTCATTTCAATATTTCCATATTGGCATATTTGTTACCACACCAGTTTTCTATGGTTCAACAAACATTTGTA
This sequence comes from Nibea coibor, assembly GCA_023373845.1. NCBI lineage: Eukaryota > Metazoa > Chordata > Actinopteri > Sciaenidae > Nibea > Nibea coibor. Next base: position 12,167,303 of record CM041730.1, read on the forward strand.
TGTTTTTGCATTATCGCTGTGAATATCTGAGCCTATGTAACTCAATAAGGCTTTAATATTTCATCATGTTGGAGGAAACAAATCAAAATCAGAGACGCTTTTCTTTTTGAGGAATTGTTAACTTTTTTTTTTTTTTTAGCAACCCCGTCCAACCCCATTAAACTTCCTCGCTTGTTAACCAGTAGAGTCCTTCAATAACCATCGCACCTGTGAAGTGTGTCTGAAGCGACCGTGACCCTTTAACCCAAAGCCTGACCCTCTACCTTCCCTCTGGCCTTGTGGGTAGTGTTGATGGATTTTCTCACACATGAAGCAGGCTCCTTACCTCCAGTTGAGAGGAGGAGAGGAATGAGGTGCTGAATGTAGACCGTAAAATAAGTGTTGTATGTTTCTACATGTTCTTATCTACATTTTCTTTACGTATTTAAGTTTTATGTGTTTAGAGTCACCAGGCATGCTAATTCTGGTCATTTTGAATGCTTATTTAAAAGTCAAGTCCTACAAACTGTGATCAGCATTGAACACTGCAAATAAAGTTTAAATGTCATGAATATGGGCTGATATAGGTCCTCAGTTTTAGGACATTAATTGAACCCTCTTATGCTGGCTGCTAGAATCTGATTAATAATTAATTATTATATTATTTCCTGCAATGTTTAAGTAGATAATTTAACTCAAAGGTCAATATGAAGTACTTAATCCTTGTGTATTGAAGCAAAACTTTAAATTTGACCTTAAAATGGCCTATGAATAAATTCACTCTGTCCAACTTGGTGAGAGACAGGAATCTCAGAACGAAATGTTCACCGCTGTAATCAAGTCAACCTCTAAACCAGAAGAGGAGATTTCTGGTCTTGATTGTAACAATAGAGAGTGAAGGTCCAGTCACCTCTGTACGGACTCAGTCAGGACTCCAGGGAGGTTTTTGTCTTCCGAAAAGAGTTTACAAAACAATGGATGAGAAGTTCAGAGAAGTTCAGAAAGTTGTTGAAGTCAGTCAGAGGGACTTGCTGTATTTGTAGCTTGAAACAAAGTTTCTGATGAGTTGAGCTGCGATGTTTCCAGGGACAATGCTGAAAAACTTTTGTTGTGGGTTTGAAAAGACAATGGCCAACTCCCTGTGGATGATGTGGGGATGACTTCCCCAGACAGAGGACTAACTCAGCGTGCAGGTGCTCCTCTTGCTCCATTCAGACCTATGCGTATCCATGGTTACCATTGTCCCTTCCCCAAAGCCTTCCGCTTTGGCTTCCCCCACCCACACACACACACACACACACACACACACATTCTGTGCTGTGTGCACGTGAGAGTCTTAATAGGCACAGTTTATATGCATGTAAACACACATGCATTGATACATACACAACTTGCACCGCCACAGCTTGAACTCAGCATGGGTGTTGCATTGTTTAAGAATTGTTGCACGCACACACACACACGCACACACACACACCAACACACACACACAAAACTCCTTACTAGTAATAATCCTCATTCGTGGGCAGTGGGCTGTGAGAGCCTGACCGCCACGCATGCTGGGTTCTGGGCAAGACTTGAACATTCACCGCCAACTAGCACACACACATAACATTTGTTCTGTGTGTGTGTGTGTTATTCACACACGACCTTCACCACCACAAACATACATGTTCTTTCTTGTAAAATGTGTATAATGCATGTTTGTCACAGTAAAACGCCTCCTGTTATGATGCTGTTATGTGTGACTGTACACGTCCTGACGTCGCTCCCTGTGTGAACTGTATGACCCACTGTGTCTGTCTTTATGGATTTTAGGGCAACAGTGTTAAGTGCAAATTAGGCCAGGGTCAGAATCTTTTGGTCCAGTGGACTATGTGTTTCCACACAGTTATATATGTATATGTGTATGTGTGTGTGTGTGTTTGTGTGTGTTCATAGTGGTTTTGGTTTTGTAATCAGCTTGTGTGTTGGCTGACTCACCATGCTGTGGTAATGATAACCATCAGTAATGGCTCTTTTAGCCGCTAGCTATCTGCTGAGGCTTTGGCAACAGGACAACAACACATACACACACACACGCATGCATGCATGCACGCACACACACACACACACACACACAGCCTGTCCCGATTCTCCCAAAGTTGCAGTAGGTTTTTATGAATATACTTGGGCCACAACTAGAGATTATTTTCATTGTTGAATATTCTTCTGTTTTGATTACTTGTTTAGTTTGTATCACAGATTTCCAGCATTAAGGTTAAGTCTTCAGATGTCTTGCTTTGTCTGACTGACAGCTCCAAATATATTCAGTTTACAATGACAGAACTGAGAGAAAACAGCAAATCCTCACATTGGAGAAGCTGAAACCTGATACATGTTGACATTTTTAAACATTATTATTTGTTTATCCAAACTTCTCATTATTTTTCTGTCAATCAACTAAACAACTATTTGTTTCAGCTTTGGAGTGTCTCTATAAAGTATTTGTGAGGATATACAGATGTCAGTCCAAACATACTCACACTGGCTGGCGCAAAATATTCATCACCACCAGAGGGAGACATTTGCTTCAGTATTCCCAGACAGTTTTTAATTTATTTTTTTTTCTTTTTGATGTTGTTTTTATTATTTTATTCGGTTGGTTGACCTTTCATTTGTTAATTGGCCAACACTGTAGTACCCGGTCTTCACAACTGAGCTGATTAGGAGTCATACACATACATACACACTCTTTGACCTGGCAAGTTTGTCTGTTGTTTTTTACCACTAGTAACAACTCTACTCCTTGGTTTTTCATCTTTGTTTATCTCTTTGTTTGCTGCACATCCTTTTTTTAAATCTCGTGTCAGGTATTTCCTCAATCTGTCCCTCCATCTGTCCAATTAATTTCATCAGAGCCTTGAAACTTGTGTGTATTTTTTCCACTTCAAAGAACTGGGTCATGAATATTTTCATCTGGATCTCTATTCGTGTTAACAGCAGTCAGGTGAGGATAAACCTGAGGCAGAAGGTTGATGTTAACCCCACATGAAGCTTTCTTCACACTTGAATTTGCGTCATCCAAGTTAACCAGCTGACACACAACACGCCAGGTCTTCTTGAACTTCCACACATTTGAACACTGGAGGTGTTGTTAGGTGGTGTGTAGTTAATTATCTACAGCCTGGTGTCCATCTGTGTTGTGTGCTGTGTGTGTCACAGTCAGAGGGTTGGGCTGGAGGATAATCTGGGTTTACAGATTAGAACAGCAGCGTTGAGGAGCAGAGGAAAGAGGGAGGAGGTAGAGCTGAGAGGAGAGGAGAGGCTGTGTGGACAGTACCGTTGCTTGGTCTCGGATAGGTGGAGAAAAATGCCGGAGGATGCTCTTAAACATTGCAAACATGTCTGAACATTGGAGGCACAATTTTTTTTAACCTCATCTCTAATTTCCCAAAATGAGGCGGTCACCATCTTTGGCCATATGCTGCTTTCTTGACTTTTTGTGGATCTTCATTTGCACAACTTGTGGTGATGCTTCTGGGTCATAGCAAAGGAAAACATTCTATAACCACAGTTATTTCCAATGAGGCACTGCCCTTTGTTTTTTAAACCTCATTTTTGCATCTTCGGAGTATTTTTGAAAGTTCTTGTGGTCAGTTTAGGGTCAGAATTATTGTTATTGCAAGCTGCCGGGGTGTCTGCCAGACGTCAAACTGATAATCATGTAGGATTTTTAATAGCCTTTTGCTGCAATAGTTCTGTGAAATATTTGTTCTGGAGTTAAATCTTGTAATCTAACACTGTGCATAGCCTTCCTTTGTCAGGCAAATCAATGCAAGTCAATAGGACCCCCTGAGAAAGGGAGAGGAAGGACAAAAACAGGAGGAGGAGAGAGAGGAGGAGACAGAGGGGGATTGGGTCCCCTGTGGGTTGCAAAAACCTCCAAACCTCCATCCTATCATCCCAGAGAGGGGGAGGCCTATTGAGAATTTGGGAGCAAAGGGGGAGGTCTCCCACACACCCTGAACAGTCAACCCTCCATCCCACCACCTCGAGTGCTTGTTCAGAGAGAGAGGGCCGTGCAAGAAGGAGGAGGAGTTGGGGGCTTTGGTCCTGGATAGATCAGGGGAGGGTGGATGTTGTCAAGGGTGGGGGGTTTAGGTCTTAGCCGGGGATGATCACATACGTGCACTGCCTCTCCTCGGAGCCGGTGGTCAGCTGCTTGCACAGGGCCTGCTATGAGGACCCCCTTGGCGAGAAGCGAACTCTGTGCTCCTTCCAGCCCGCCAAGAAGATGGGGAACAGCCTCCAGTCCCAGGCCGTCCCCGGCCCCAGGCACGCCAGGCCAGAGGGCTGCCTCCGCAAACGTCTGCTTTCGGTGTCAAAGGTCCATCAGAGGCCGGACTCTCTCTGGACACCCAAACCACTGCTCGGACCAGTCGCCAAAGCCTCACCAGATAAGACACAAACCTTCCAGGATGGCAAAGGTACAGACTCGATAGCAGGATATATTCACTGTCATGAAGTTTGTTAGCTTGAAGTTAGAGAGCTAGAGATTTTAACTCTTAACTATTAGTGTCTAATTGCGCCTCTATACTCCAGACTGTTGTCAAGATTTGGCTCTTGTTGTGTTCCCTCTCATTGCAGCTGAAAGACAATATGATTATAGGGGTGCCTGCCTTTAGAGCTGGACTCCCCAGGTAGCAGCCTCTGTGAGCTTCTTAGTAAGACTTAACATGATACCACATTGCTGTTTTGCTACAGTAATGATTGTGGTATTTGCCTTGGCTGGGAAACAGACTCCTGCTTTAGAGTGAGCTAAGTTACCTGAACTATTGGTGGGAATTAATTACACGCTGTATGTCACAGTCCCAGAGAGTCACGACACATACAGTGGAAGCTTTTCCCAAGCCGGGCTTTGTCTCTTCTTATTAGGTGATTCCCATCGCCCTGTAACGGAGTGATCTGTGCCGTCTGTCCTTGTGCGTGCAAGTCGGCATCCTTACATGTATGTGTATGTGTGTCATGCTGGGCGTCACGTGTGGCATCGGTGCAGATTGTGGCTTTGTGACCGCGGTGACCTTTGGCCTTTGGTGTGGTGATGGGGGTCTTCCAGGCAAGAACTGGACGACCCTCAGAGAAAAGCCTTTCATGGATACTGTCACAAATGCTTTAATTCGTGACCTGTCATGCAGCACATATTTGCATTGTCTGTGACATCTCTATCTTTGTATAGAGATGATAAAGTCTGATTCATTATATGCATATTTAATGGATTCATTACCGTGCTTGGACGTGTGTTTGTGGATGCATTTATTCACTCATGCCTCTCACTTGGCCGTGCGCTCAATGAATCTACGCCCCTGGTTCATGCATGCTTTCAAGCCCATGCTTCACTCTCTTTTGAGACAGTAGGGCAGCATAGCTCCCCTGGGTGGGCACCCCTGGGAACAAGACACAATAGCTAGCAGCTGGAGGTGATGGGTCGGGCCTGCAGGGAAGTGTAACAGAGCTGACGGTATCGGGGTGATGGGGTGACTGGGTTACAGAGGTGACCCACTTTCACCTCTGCCACTACATAAAGGAGCCATCAGGGAGATATGAGAGAGTGCTGAGGGATCTGTCACATGATCATTATTTAGTAACAAGGATACTCATGTGGTATAACACTACTAAATAATGCCAAATATAATAAAGCAAGTTCACCGGAAAAGCACGGCTAAGATACTTTTTCTTTGCAACAAAACTTTTTGTAACTTGTTTTCTGTTGTTGTTGTTGTTATCCCATATTAAGTCTTCATCTATCCACCCACTTTCCGATGTCTTTCTGCATGTATGGCTCCCTAAAATGGGATCGCTTCTTTCTGTGCGATGAATGTAACAATATGCTGCCAGACGAGTGCGGCCCGTCCTCACGCCGTCTTTAGCTAACGCGCCGTGACAGCTCAAGATGTCGGCACCGTGGGTACAGTATTGTCTGGGCTCTGTAGGATGAATCAACCTCCCAGTCGCTCTGTATTCACGCACCGCTGAACAGACGACCCTCAAACACGCTCGCATTTTTTTGAGTTTGGCCAATACATCCTTTGTGTGCGTTTGTTTTCAGTATGCATGTGCCTGTTTCTGTCATGCCTTGAGTTTATCTTCCTGACGTCTGTCTGACTCTTTACATAAATCGTCACCTTTTTTCTTTATATCAGCATCTCCCTTTTATTTTATATCAGTTTAGCGGTGGAGCAGGTGTTCCGGATCCCCCCATAATCCCTCGGTGGGAAGGCAGGTTCAGCTATCGACCAACAGCTCCCAGGGGAAGAGCACCTGAGGGAGGCCAAGCTCGTAGAGTAACTAGATGAGGCCAAATGAAATGGATTGGCTGCATTTATTGGGGGAGGCACTGCTGAAAATCGGTTAGGGTAATATAATTGTGGTGGTGGGACTCAGGAGGGATTTGGTCTTGGCTTCAGCTGTTTGTCGTCGTCTTCACTTTGCTGTTTCAGTCACAACAAACATAGCTACAGTTCCCATCTTTTCAAGGCGATGTAAACCTGGGCAGTTGGTCCACAATTGTCAAAGTTGCAGGTTCATTTCTCTTTAGAGCCACCCTGTATTAAAAAATGTATGCTGTCGCGGCACTGTAGGTAGGATGTTAGATGAAAGCTCCAGTAAATTGCAAAAGATGAGTTTAAAATAGCCTCCATTTGTCTGTTCATTCGTTCTCAGAGGGATTTGAGACCAGAGACAAATTAGAAACAAGCTGAGGTTGCCTTTTCCTTCTTCCCCCTCTCTTAAACCAGTCTAGTTATTCTAAACCGTTTAACCTGACTGTGACCAAAACATGTTTCTCACTGTGTGCAGAAAACATCCACTCAAAGCGGCTCGTCTTTTTCTCTTACACAGGGATTTTCGAGGTTGAGGTGAAACTCCATTCATAGCAACACAATGAGATGTGTTAGTCACCCATCTCCTCTCATACACACTCAAACATAGATGAGTGAAGACAAGTACACCCTTAGTCCTGAATGCGCATGAAACTCCCGCCCTCCCTCCCTCCAGCAGTAGGTTGGAGGTGGCAGAACAATGGAGTAGAGAGCATGACACACCGCTTAATGAGATGGAGAAAAGACGGGGATTTCTCACACACACATACACACTCACACACTTTTGGGAATTAGGGGGTCAGAGGGTTGCTTTGGGTCATTCAACTGTAAAATGGGTTAAGGCTCTGTTTTCCTTCAAAGCAACTCTGTGTCTGCCTCAATCTCCCGCTCGATGTTCCTCTCTTTCATTGATTAAGTCTTTAACCCTGTTTGTGTCTGTGTGAATGAGTGCATGTCTGCTCGTTTTTCTTCTTTCTTTCCCATTCAGCCAAATTTAAAAGCTGTAACAGTCCCATCTTCATCCTCTCAGGCACATATCTCTTTAGACATTCATTTATTTAGGAGATGGAGGATGTGAAGGATAATCAGTGGGTAATAGCTAGCTGTGCATCTAACAGATGGAGACCTCTCAGCTTGTTAAAGGCCTAATAGGTAAAGGCTGGCTAGTGATTAGATAAACAGGTGCTCCTCCATCATGTGTGACCAACGACTAATGAAGTCATCACTGACAAACACTGGGAGGTAATTGAGTTTTGTGGGGCTCTGTCTGCGTTGGTTTCCATAGATTCTGTGTGTTTTTCTTTTACTTTTAACCTTTGCTCCACAGTTTTTACTTCCGTGGAGCTGGTGGCACTCTTTTCTTTACTTTTAATATTTAATATTTCTATATAAAAGATGCTATAATTTGAAATTGCTGCTGTTTAAGACCAGTGGTCCAAAACCCAAATGTATTAAGTTTACTGGCCTCACAGCCAATCGCAGAATATTTGGCGTTTCTGTTTTAAAAATCACTGAAACAGTCGATCGATGAACACATTTATCTCTGTTAATGTCTTTTCAGAGGAATAAAAGCCGCTACTTGCCTGTTTTTTGAAGCTCAAAATGCATTTTGTGTAAATTAAGTTTATATAATAAGTTTTTTGGTGTGTGTGTGGTTTGATTGACAAATTGTTTTGATAGGCAATCTGGTCAGATTAATAGTGTTCCTCTGGCCTCAGCTGGCTTTTAATTTGGGCGACTGGGGGAGAAGACTGAGTCAGAGTGAACAGTGTTCATTTCAGGAGAGATCAGGTGTAAGGGACCCCCCACAGCCCCATGTGTGTACAATTGAGTTTTACTTAATGGCTTGATTATCACATCAGGATGTAACAGCCAGACAATCACTTGAATCTAGAGAGACATTTATCTTCTTCTTCTTGAGCCTAATGAACTCAACATTTACGGCTTATGTTCAGTGCGTTGTTCTACCCCTGCTTCCTGTTGACAAAGGGAGCCTCCCGGAGGTCGGGTCAGTGTATTGCACTACATGGCACCCAGATTCTGGAAGAACAAGATGACGACAGCTCTTTGATTAGATGCCATGTGCAGATCTTTAAATAGTGGCTCTTTTTGGTTCCTGCTTGCACCTCTTGTGAAGAAAAGATTGTAGATAACATACTAAGTACAGGAGCTCATGGTTTGCATGTGTGACTATATTTATGATTGACGGTGAGGTGTGTGTGTGTGTGTCCTTTCCAACTGTTTTCATGCACACAGACAGAAAGCAGTGATTTTGTCCAGTGTATGAAAGAAGAAGTGATAATTAAACTCTTCTGCAGTGGAAAAACAATTCCATAATGAACGGGTTTGTCTTAACACTCCCATATTGCCAACAGACAGGAAACAAATGCGATTTCAAGTCTTAATCTGACCCGCGTTTGCTCCGGCAACAGCCTTTGCCCTCTTCTTTAATGCCAGTCAGTTCAACACTGGTCTTGTTGTTAGTAATTGAAAAATCTAATTGTGCCGTAGTGCAGGATAAGTGCGTTTAAGCACTCGGTGGCTGCGCCAACCTCAGTCACAGCTCATTTCTTTAATGAGCGCTGCTATTAGAAGGAGCTTTTTTCCACCTCATGCTGTTTCAAGTCTGGTCCTCTGAGGTTTCTGGCCCTATTTGCCCTACTGACCAGTCTGCTCTCTGTCTGCACACATGGGTACATTCCTGCCTTCGATTGTATGGTTCACAAAAAGAATCTCTCCTTTAAACCAAGGAAAATTACCTCTCAACTTCTCAAAGAAAAGGTAGCTTTCATTTATTACAGTAAACTAGAGGGATCACAGAGGAAAGTATTAGTCAAAATAGAGAACATTAAGCAAAAATTACACTTTTTGATGCACAGTCAACAGTAGTGCACCTTCTTATTTGATCATTTCAAAGCAATAAGAATATTTCAAGTTGTTTATTGTGTCCAGTCATAGCTTTACAAGCTGCCAGCGTCTCTTACTTTTACTGACATTATCTAACCCAGCTCATCTTTTATCTCTCTACCTCTCATCAACCACAGACCCCCTCACCACTCAACCGTGTACCCCAGCCCCAGTGTCCCTCTTCCTGCCTTCTCCTCAGCTCCAGGCTCCTTTATGTCCCAATCAGCTGGAGGTTCCATTAAGCCTCAGAAAGCAAAGCCAAGCCTCTGAAAAGCTCATGTTCCCCCATAGAGGCTGATTGTAAAAGAAGAGGGAGGGGGAGAAAGTGATTTTAAGAGCCTCTTTAAATCTGTCTCGTTAATGAGTTGTCCTCGCCATGGCAACGTCTCTTTTTGGAGGACTTTCCACTCCACATGCGTGGATGGATTACGGTCAAAGACAAAAAAGGAAGGAAAATTGCAGAGAAAAGGAAGCTACAGTCATTTTCTCTGTTTGGAAAAACCACAGTGGCAAACAGCCTCGTGACAGTTTTATTCTAATTTTGTTTGTTTATAGCAGAAGCTACATTCCCAGACTGTTGTTAACCTCCTAACCAGGACGGCACTGAAAAATCACACAATTACCCTTGTGTAGCTGTTGCTCCTTTTCACCACAGGGTGGCGTTATAATACAGACAAGCAGAAGGACTCATTCAGTAAATGACGCTTCACTGCTTTTAGTCTTTCGTTTCAAAGTTCATCACCCATGAATCATCAGTTTTAGCCAATATAGAAATTAGAGCACACATAAAAACACTTTGGTGTGTGAGACAAACCTGATCAGATTATGGTAATTACTAAATATAATTACTTTCCTGTGGATTAATTGCCCATCAGACCGAACACATTCATGTACGCGCCAGAAAGAGACACATGAGGTGTCACAAGGAATTTAATTTGGAGTAATGGCGGTCTTAAATTTGGGGTGTATTTGATCAGGGAGCTAGTCGAGTTTCCCCCGGGGCCCATTAGGAGGGCACGCTCGCTGCATCCAAGAGAGGTCTGCTCTCTCTATTAAGGCCTCCATCCCTTCATTATTGCTTAGCTGGGGGAGGCACGGGGAGATAGACGAGGAGAGGGAAGGGGGGGGTTTATTAAAGAAGGAAGGGGGAGGAGGAGGAGACAGCGAGGGGAAGGGTTGGGTAGATTTTAGGGGTCCTGCTTTTTTCCCAGACGAGGTCTCAACACAGGATTATCAGTGGAAGAAGTGAGGCTTAGCACATACACACATACACACACACATCCCTGTTTGATAGGCCAGATGTGTGCGTACATATGTGTGTGTTTTTACATGATACTGAGCCACATCATAAGCCTGTCCTAAGACACATTTAACCCTATCTGGGATTACAAGCGTGGCATGGCTGCATCACTACAATGTGACGTTTATGTGTAGTAACTCTGTCGATAACGATAAACACGAAACAATTATAGTTTTGATCTGGACACTGAGCTCTGTCGGCGTCCAAGACCTTCATTAGTATATCACATCAGAATGATGATATACTGTTTTACTGTTCTTTTTATCACTCTTGTAAACAATGGGTCAGTGGCATCAAGAATTTATGATTAGGTGGAAATGATTAGTCTGCCAAGATAACATAATATATGACGTTCGGCTTTACTTGCTGCTTGTTTGGTCTGCGTGGTTTATTACTTGTCCTTTTGCCCCTATGAGTGTTTATTGCCTTTGTTTGTTCTGTGTGAAATCCATGTGGGCTTGAAGAATAAATGTACTTTGTCGTACGAGGAACAAACCAGATTTCACATGATGACTAACAATTTACGAGTAGGAGCAGATCTGTGAAATTTAGTATAATCTCTATGATTACACAAAATTCCTATACAAGGCTACTTTTTGTAAGTCATTCGAGCGTTCTGTGTGTTGTTGAGGATGTAGTTCGCTTCATTTTAGTGTCCACTCCCAAACAAACCAGCTACCAGAGAGGAGTTTTAAACTGGATCAATGTTACAGGCCTGACGAACAGAGCCAGCCATGCAGTGTAAATCTATTGGTTAATTAATAACAGTAATCAATGCCAGCCACCAGAATTTTCATCCAAATTCAAATCCAACCTCCCTATTCATGCCCCTACCTCGAGGCTGACTGTCTTGTTCACTTCCTGTATTTGTTGTCATTGGTCAATTGGTTTAATTTCTGGTTTTGGATTGGACAGTTTGGTGTTGCACCCTCCTCCCTACATGACCTACTGTTACTAATTAGAAGCGAGGTACAATGTGGGAAACGGGTCAAACGGCATAGTGTCAATTTTTCTCCAGTGGTGTATGAACTGTAGATAAACATATACGCACACATTGTAGTTCACGAGGCTCTAACCCACTTCCCATTGGTATCAGTGTGTCGGCACTCACACACACACACGTTCGGCTTTCCTCGCTGTGATGCAGGCTCGCCCCAGGTGGCTTGTTGCTTTGTGCCCTTGAGCTACCGGAGGCACTTAACCTAAATTAGCTCAGTGTGCCTCTGCGCCTCTGTGTCTAAATCAGACAAGACCCGCTCGCCCTCAGCATGAGCTGAGCACGAGGGCCACCGTAAGAAGAAGTGACACGGCGCTGTACACTCAAGTTTTCGTGTATAGAAGCATAAAATAAGGAATATTTATCACATCTGCTTTCAGTTTGTTTTTTTTTTCACCCGGCTGATGTGTTTTGAAGGTGTTTGGAAATCAAACTTGTGCTGTTGGTCTGTTGGTAAATCACTCTTGATTGGAGCGTCAGCTAAGTGCCTTCGGTGTAAACGCGTGTGAAATATTGGTGATAATGAATCATACTGTAAAAGCAAATAAAGTAATATTCCAGCTGCCACCTACTGATATCCCAGTGTGGACATTATTCACAGCCACACTTTTAATCAAGCCAGTTTATGTGTGAGGCTTGAAAGTCTGCAGAAGCGCGCACACTCAGTGAAGACAGTGGACAACCCCAAGGGGTAGCACTCTATAGTGTATCGCATGTGTGAAGTTAATTACAAAATTGGATTAATGATTGTGCGCTACTCTGATTCAAATGTAGGAGGGGAGGAAAACCATCCACACACACACTGAGGCCCTTAGGAGAGAAGAGCCAACAGCCGTGGTGCTGAAATGTAGGTCAGAAAACCAGTGTGTCAGCCAACATGTGCTGGCATCCCTATGTGGACGGTGTGTGTGCATAGTAAGCTGTGTGCGATTACATGCTTGTAAGCATATCTACTATAGGCACATGCACATGTATTGTCTAATAACCTATATGTGCATATATGTGTGTCAATAGCAGAAACACACAGGGATGCAGTGAGCTAGACCTCCTTTAAGGTATAGACTGTAATGTGTGATTAGGTCTGTTGTCTAAACGCAGCAGACTGTAGAAGAAGCTGCAGGCACACATGAACAATAACGTGTACATGCACATGCACATACAGAGTGATGTCAGCCTGCTGTAAGCCATCTGAATGCACAGAGAGACACACAAACACGCTAAGGCCTTGTGGTTATTGATGTGTCGGGTCCTCAGAGGGTCCACTAGAGAGCGAGAAGGGCCAGGAGTCAATATGAGCGGAGACAGTTTGGCTGGACGGTAATGGCATCTAATGTAGTCTCAGGGCTACCAGGGGTCCGTCTTTATGTTACACTCGCAGTGGCTGGATGGAGCTTTCCACTGGGAAATTATTATATGATAGCATGTCAGACGTGTGTTACACCTACATAGTCAGAACAGGAGAAGCTTTGTTGAATAATTGAATGCTAAGAAAACTGCTGAATTGATTTTTAGCCAAGGTCAACACTGAATGACTTACCTGTCTGCTGTCCAGCCACGATGCTGTTCAGCTGCGACACAACACAAAATTCAAAATTATTTCAAAATTCTGTCAAAACGCCGAAAACATGCACTGTTGTCCTGCCGACTCATAAACTTTGCTGATTCCAGCAGGGGCCTGTTCCAGGTTCTTGTTGTCTTGCCAACTTCAGGGGTGGCGGTGACAGACCAGTGAGGTTAAATTGCATTAGATTTAAAGCTCCGTTGCCGGAGGGAAGTGGACGGTTAGCTACAAATCCATCGTGACGGGGACATAAAATGCGTCAAGTTAGCAACAAAACTGCCACCCTCTCTTGAAGGCACCAAAAACTCAGACGTACAAATCAGCCCGCTCGTAAAATAACAGTGTTTTAACACCCAGTTCAGGGGCATTTACATTTTAAGAGTGACCTCCCTTTTATTTTCAGAAGCTGACATTGGGCTGTAAAACTTTGCTCGTTCAATGAATGTGACTTATTTAACGGTTGCACGCCTCCTTGTCAGTTGGTGCGCTTCCAGCTGTTTTAACTATTAGTTTACCTTGTCTTTGTTTTAAGGCTTTTCCTAGCCACACTGAGGTACAAAGCCACGCACAACAATGTTTTCAGCACAGCTTGGACTCTAATGCTGTCTTGTCTGTCCTCGTTCCCAAACAGAGGTACATATATCCACTATCTGTTCTCTCTGTCTGTCTTTCTCTTTCATCCTGGCTTGAATTTCAAAGGGGGTCGGTAGGGAGCAACCGGGTCAGACGCCAGGGGAGAGAAAATTAGGCATGACGGCCAAGCCTGCTGGGCCTTTGTGTATGTTTGTGTGGATAATATCTGTTTTTATTGAGTGTCTACCTATGGATGTTTTGCACTCCCACTCCATCTAAGGCTATCTCTCTTCTCGCTTCATCTGTTTTCCTGCCCTCTACCCCAGACTTTTTTTTCTCTCCCAGCTGCCTTTATCTCCTCTCTCTCCCTCTCTTTTGTTCGTCTAAACGCTGCCTTCTCTATCCTGCCTCGCATCGCCACTCAGCAAAATGGCCCTCCCTCTGCCACATCAAAGAATCTTTCAACATTTTGTGGATGCAAACTTTGAACAAAAAAAAAGAAAGACACAAAGAAAACGATTGGAAGCAAAGTCTTTGTGCAAAGTTTTGCTTTTGATACCATCTCCATTTTGTGCTTCCCCTTTCAAAGACATCTCTCTGGTTCACACACATGCCACGCCGTGTGAAGCAAATATGCGCGTGTCACCACATCAGTGATGGGATATGCACATACATATGCTTGTGAAACATGAAAACACACACAGGGATCAGAGGTTGATCATGTTAGCGACGGTGTGTGTGCATGCCCAGGGCGTAGTTTGTGGGGTCTCACCCGGGACTTGAAGGGTTTTCTCATGGATCACAAAGAAGCAGCAGCCTATAGAGGGAGGGGCCCCGCTAGCCTTTCATTGAGAAGAATAACCCAGCGTACACACGGGCACACTCACAAAATGCAGCGGTTTTCAAGTTGTGAGCCACTACCGTAGCTTTTTGTCATACATTTGTCCCCTTGAATCTGACCTCGGTAACCTCCGCCGTATTCTGCATGCAATCATGCAAATACGCTGCCGATGGGGCCCATTCAAGACCACCAAAAACAAAAAGCCTTGTAGTGGCCATTGACTTTCTGGTGAACACACAGGAGTTTGCTGTCTGCGTTGACGACAGTCGGTCGAACTGACTCGTAGAATAAAGAAAGCGTTGTTGGTGTCGGGTTGAGCTCTGTGTCTGGAGGTCGTTATGTATCTCCGTTTCTGTCTTAATGTTTATGTGCACACAGTCACTAATTGAGGGCAGCTATGGGATGTGATGTGAATGTATAGGCTGCGTGTGATGGAATCCCAGCTGCTTCAATGGAGTAGGTCAGACGGAAACACCAGAAGGGGTTTGGGGGAGGACGAAAGACTGGCATTACCCAGAAAGCTCTGTCTGCTGAACAGACAGAAGTGCAACCGAAGAGAGAAAGAGAAAGACAGACAGCAGGGCTGAGAGGGAGACGGCGAGAGTTTGGTGTCAGAGAAAGGTCATTCAGAAAGTCCCGGAGCTTTATGGGTTTGTGATGCGCGGGAACTTTACCCCGTGCTAAAACCATTAGTGGCAGAAAAACAGTTATCACAGCTTGTTTACACAGCCCAGCCTCTCCGTCACCTTGGTTTCGGTGTGTGTTTGTGCAGTGTATCTTCTGTCTGAGAGAGAGTTGTGTTTATTCAGGAGTGAGTTTGAAGTTCAACTGCCTTTTAATGAGCGCTGCCGAGAGTTGTTTCCTTATTAGCATGTCTACATTCACCTGAACTGTCATTACGGTTTAACAACCTCACGATAACGCTGTTTTTATTAGGCGGGCTGTAGAAACTGTATTTACTGTAAAGCCTGCCTCCCTTCCCTCACTCTTTCCTTATAGATTATTCATGCCTTACTCTACATCTCAGGGAAGACCGAAGCGATCTGGTTCCCATTGACCCCCGGTGCTGAGCTTTCATTCACGGACATGTACGGATGAAAGGAAGGGGGGAAGGGATGAGAGAGCGAGTATGTCGCTCTGCATCTTATAAATGATAGATTTTCATTCACAGAAAAGGAGAGAAGGGGCAGATGAAAGAGATGAGAATATGATGGAGTGTATTATTTACTCAGTTTTCATTGTCAGGGCACATTTCCTGTTGGAGCCAAAGTCTATCTGTCTATCTAGACAAAATAAACAATCTCACAACATCTTTTTGGTTACTTATATTTGAGAGTTAAAATACTGATGCTGCACAGATGCAATTAGGAATTTAGTTTCTTGTTAAAAGGCATCCCATTCATTCTTATTCACTGTTAAAAAAAAAGGTGTTTTTTTGTTCACTAAACCTAAGTTCACAGATTCACACCAACGAACAGCGAAGTTTTTTGCGCGTGTGCATGTATGAAGCAAATTCTTTTCCCTGCTTTCCTCCCCTCGTACTCTCCTGCTTATCTCCACCTCACAGGTTTTCTACCTGTTAAGGGGAAGGTGTGCAAGGTCAGAGTCTGAACAATGCAGAAAAAGAAAGAGATGGGAGGGGGTGAGTAAAATCAATACAGGCTAGATTACATTAGCAGCCATGCAAGCCTTCATGTCTAAAAGAAAGAGAGGAGAAGAAGAGGAAGAAAATTGGGGATGGAGAGAGATTTGACATTAGTGGATCAGGTAGAGTTAGAGAGGCGAGCAGCTTATCTCTCTCTTCTTAAGTCCAATTAGAAAAATGAAAGCTGAGACCTGCCAGAAGAAGAGAGAGGTGTGTGAATCTGTGTGTGTGTGTGTGTCTTTGAAAGCCAGGTTCAGGCACTCTGGGAATTTGACCGGATGTTTGATAGACGATGATATTGAACGTGAGGGAGATGTGTGTGATTTGAGGATTGATAACTAGGGCTGCAGGGAATTGTAGTTAGATCGCTCGGAGAATGTGAGAGAGTTTGTGGAGCTAATTCCCTCTGCCAGGTCGACGTGGAGATCCAAATGAGGTGTGAAGACTGGAAGGCAAAGATGAAGAAAGGAGGAGCAGTGACAGGAGGAAGAGCAGGAGCCTCTCATCAATCTCGTTCCTTTATTATCACTCCGCCACATTCACCCTTGAGTCTTAATAACGTATGGTGCAACCAAGACTTGTTAATTATTCACATCACCCGTCTAGGTGCTCCTTTTTTTTCCGAAGGTCACCACCTTTTCACGTGTACACGCGGCTGGTTCTTTATCAAAACGAGATGAGCTGTCTTACCGCAGGCCTCGATACTAATGAACGTGTTGAGATTTGCTTGACAGTGTCATCGGTTTAATCACCAATTTAAATAATAAAATGACTACAAACCCACACAATTTACACCAGCTGTCCTTACCTCAAAGGGGAATAAAAGAATACAATTTGAACACAGTTAATGTCATGAATTTCTATGAATTATTTAGTGCTGTGACAATTCTTGTTCATTTGTATCATTTAAGACATTTTTCAAGTAAAAATCTGCTTTTTCTGTGAAAGAAAATTGAATATCTTTTGGTTTTAGACCTAATAAGACGTCGCCTATATGGCGACAAGGATTTTTAAGAATGAATTAATTGCAGTCCCAGAATGTCATTTTAGGTTGTTAGAGTTAAGAAATCGCTAATATTGCCTCAGCTTAGGTGATCAAGATTTATTAATTGCATAACCTCGGGCTAATATAACTAGGACTGCTTATTAATCATGTTCACAATAATCCCTGATTCCTGTTTGTCGTGCAAAATAAGCTCTTCCTCCGAGGTCCAAGCTTCATCCACTTAGTCTGCAAGCTTCCTTCATATGCTGCTTAGAGTATGAACAGATGAAAGATTGATACTGTTTGGGTCGGGGTATACGGTGGTGGTGGTGGTGGTGGTGGTGGTGGTGGTGGTGGGGGGAGTCCATTCTTCGCTGGGATTGAGCGGAAGGAAGCATGGACGTATGGCTGAATGGTTAGATAGCCCTAATCCGAGAGCTGGCCTAGATTAGACGCCCTCCTTCAGCGGATAGAGCTGTTGACCTGTCTGTCACACTGTGTGCATGTGTGTGTGCGTGTGCGTGTGTGTGCGTTGACACTGTGCAGAGAACAATAGGCTTTTTAATGAGTGATGCTGCTTGGACTCGCGTCTGCATAAATGATCCTAATACTGTACGCGTGCCAAGCGGTACAGATACAAGCCAAACAGAGGCTACTGACAGAACATGTGGATAATCCTGTGTTCACTGTCACACTGCTTCTTCAACTAATGATTTTTTTTGGTTAATCTGTGGATAATGGTTTGTAATTTATTAAACTGTTTATCAAGAGAATGTCAGAAAATAGAAAAAAGTTGCCTCACAATTTCATGATTTCATATTGCTTATTTATTCAATAAAAAGTCCAAAAATTAAATATATAATACATTTACAATACATATACCGGGAAACACAGCACATATTTACATTTTAGTACCAGAAACCAGTATATATTTACTATATTTGTCTGATAAATTGATCATTTTATGCAGATATATCATTGATTAATTGGTTAATTGTTTCAGTACACTGCTCAGCTTGGATATGAAAGACGACTCAAACACTACTGCACAGTCATGGTTCTCATTAGTTTATGTTCAGGTTATTATTGTAGAATTATTGTGGCTTTATAGTGGTGACTTGAAACCGTTTCGACCGTAGATTTCAACCTGACTTGAGTGTCAGTGTGGATTGTACACGAACTTTTCTTCGAGTGACAGGTTGAAGTCTCAAGATGAATCTGACATGTGCAAAGGTATATTACCCACGTGTATAGCTTTATAACTAACATCACATAAAGACAAGAACACCCCCAAATAGACTGATGTTACTAAACAAATATGTACACCGACAAATCCAAACGCACTTCAGAGTCGGGCTGAAAGGTTCAGATGACCAGAGGAGGGGGAGAGATGAGAGTGGAAACCTTTTTACCCACAAATTCAGGGATCATTTGCAGTCCCATTCAAGCTCTTGTTGCAGCCCACTCCCTCCCTCCCTCCTTCCCCATCACACACCCCCCTCCCCTCCCCTCATCAACCATTTGCGCTGAAAAGAAATACGGTTGTGGAAGGAGGGGCAGCCCTGCCCTCCTGGGTGTGTGTGTGTGTGTGTGGGTGCACGTTTGCATGGGTTTGAATGGGTGGTTGCCTGTGAGTGTGTGTGTGTGTGTTTGTGATAGATTGTGAGCCGATTGGACAATGGGAGGATTGTATGAGATCTATATTCATGTGGCACAGATTCAGTGGCCATGTGCGCGCACAGCAGGCTGAGAATGATCAGACAGAGGAAGAGGGGTTGATAGAAAACATCCAGACGAAAGAAAATATGAGATTTATGTAGAAAACATTAGGACAATTTTAATAGTTTTGATTGCTGGAAACCAGGATAAAAAGTGTGCACGCTGTTTCAGTAATGGGTTCATGTTGTAAAAATGGTACAAAATGAGATCAAACGAGATAAATGTCAGCGCTATGTAACAGTGTTTCCTGTTTGCATGGCACTTAGCATGCAGGTGGAAGCTGCATCCTCCCGAGAATACCTCTTGAAAAGCTCAACATGTTTTTTTTAAAGGATGTAGGGGTGCCTGATAGTTTAATTAGATGCATAAATATTCCCCAGATGAGCCTGACGTGGTGGTGAAAACCTGCAACCCACCGATTACTTTGAGAGAGAAAAGAAACGAGAATCATCCTTCACGGTGCGCCCTGTTTGCTCTAATAAAGCATGTTTAACTTTCAGCTATGTTCCGAGTCCTGCAGAGAACAGAGGAAAGAAAGTGTAGAAGGAGGGGGGGGGGGGGGGGACGTGCAAGAGAACGACTGATGATGAGAAGTAAAGGGAGAGGCAGCCAGAACTCCTTGGTAACCAAAGCACAGAGGAACAGAGGGGCCGGTCCTACACCCCTCCTGCTGAGTGTGTGTGTGTGTCTCAGAGGACTGGACTGCTTGAGGGAGGAGGAGTGGTGGTGGTGGTGAAGGGGGGGAGTGGTGGACTGTGTGTGTGTTTAGAGAGGGAGATAGGGGTAGTGGCTCATTGTCAGCATAGCAGACGCTCACACACACTCTTAGCTAAGCTGTCGCACGGCGAGAATGTGAGTGGAGGAGAGCGGACGCCAACCAGCAGTCCTTCGTCCCGTCTTCTCTCTCTCTCTTGTATCACCGGGATTTGTGGAGGTTTTTTTTTTGCACCTTACGAGGGCACTTTTCTTTAAAAAAGAGGAGACACACTCAGTCGGAATAATGGTGTTTATCGGGACCTCGTTAAAATCCGTGATTAAATACTTCAAAAGGAAGGGTAAGATATGTTTACTTTTATTATATTGATCATTTATGTGTCGTACAAGTAGTTTGGACCTCACGTGGAGACTAGGTCAAACGAGCAGCAGTTAATTTCGCATCAGTTTGACAGTAATTGTATTTATGCGCGAGTATTTTTGTTTCAGCTCATTTAAATATCCATTTTAAATAGTTTAATTAAAGCCTTTCTTCATCATCAGTGGACACATGTTGTAATTATGTTTTTTTTATTCATACCTAATGGTTTCCTGTGGGCATGTGGCTTCTCTGCTGCCGAGCCCAGAGACAAGCCTCTGTTGCACCCTGTTACCAGGTAACCACCGAGTCAAGACTTTGGAGTCGACAACTATTAGCACTAAATGACCCGGCAGTGTTTGTAAAGGTGGCAGCTGGAAACACTTAAAATGACTGCTCCTCTATTAGAAATTGTTGCACTTTGTTCTTTCTTCTTGAAACAATTTTGAACTTTATTTTTTTTTTCTTTAAGGTGTTTTTAGTTTTAAATGTTTCATCTGGAAAACATAGCAGCTCTGTGTGCCATGCATGTACAGTAGATTACGGTTTAAGGAGGATTACTTAATGATCCAAGGCTGTTATTTATTTTTTCAGTGGCTGTGTTCTTAAGAACGTGAGGATGTTTAACAAAGACCTGGTTGATGCAGGGCAAGCAGCTTGCGTTGACTCTAATCTCAGGTGTATTAATAGTGTGCATGTGTGTGTGTGTGTGTGTGTGTGTGTGTGTGTGTGTGTGTGTGTGTGTGTGGCAGTAAAGACTGAGGTGAAGTTATTAATCATTACCTCAGTGTTTTTTTGTACTTCTCACATCTTAACTTAACATCTTACACGTGCTTGCACTTTGCTCTTAGCAGTCCAGGGGATCAAGAGGTCCACAGTGAGCAGCTCATATCTTCACCTTTCAACTTTTCAGACATAGAAAGAAGTAGAACTACAAATTCACTTAACTTATACGTTCAAAAACTACGACTCGGAAGGCTGTTCGGTTAATATAATTTGATTTTACATTATCAGGAGGACTCGTAAAGAGAAATATTCTATGAAATAACTATTAACTAAGATGATTTTACACTTTATTAAATAAATAACTTTGTTATATCACAAAAATGGACCTGACCCAAGCCTGTGCTGACCTCTGTGAAGCACAGGAAGTCGTATTATGCATGAAAGTCAATGCTCTATTGGCTGGTGGGTGATTGCGGACCTAGTTGAGGATTAACACCGATATATTGCCAATACAATTTGACCACTGTTATTGATCGTAACAGCTAATAAGTCTGTTGTGTGTGTGTGCATGCAGATGCACTTTCCCCGGGATTACTGCATGCAGCAGCCTCTGCATTTTTTTTTTTTTTGCACCTTGTGGCCTGTTTGAGTCTTTCAGAGTTTTCAGTAGCCCGTAGCCTCAGTAGTCAGTCTGTGCTGGTTAATGTGTGCAGGGAGTGCAGGGATGTCAATGGACAGAGGGATTAGTAGACTTCTGAAAGACTTTCGCGCCACAGTCCGGTGTGTGTGCGAGACTGTGTGCGTGCGTGTTGAGGGACTAGGGGGTATTGTGGTACTGAAAAGCCTGATGTGGAGACTGATGCAGAGGGACAATACTGGCTTTGTGTCCATAGTCCCCATGTCCTTGGTCTCCTATAGCCTGGCCGAGGTCTATTCAAACCCCATGGTCAGAGAGGAGAGTGGGGGAGGGCTACCTGTGCTGAATGGGTGTGGGACGGCAAGATATTTGAAAAACAGGCATGTTGAACCCTTATTTATCTATGCAAGCTGGTTTAAGGATGTTTTCATACATGGCCGGGGCGTCACTGCCTTGCTCATAGGCACATTGTGGGTTATTTTCGGCTGGGCGGCAACGTCTGATCCAGACAAACTACCAACCTGTTATTCTAACCTTCACATTTCAAGTTTGTGTGAGTGTGTGTCGATGTTTTTGGTCTCAAGCAACTCTCCGGTCCAGACTTGATTATTCGGACCAGCGCAAACAGCATGTGTAACGACACTGGTAAACAATCACAGTGACACTCTGTTTACTTATATACGCTCTATCTAGCAGTTTGTACCCATTACACACCCTCATACATGTCACTGTGGGTGTTTACGTTGACCCCCTTCTCCTTTTGTCAAATTAGCTTCAAACATTTGCAAATACGTCCAAGAGTTTGTTGCCACATCTGCATGATTATAAGAGTTTAATTCACGTGAGACGGCAACAGAGTCTATATATTCCTGCATGCAGTGTCCTGGGTGTTACACCCTGCTCATATGGCTGTTATAGCTTAAAGCCAATAAGCACTGCTGGCTCAGGCTTGCTGCCTGTCAGGTATTTGTACTTTAACATGACTGCACATGTGTAGGTTTGAACGTGGCAGCAAAATTAGATTTGTAAATGAAGTGTGTGGGGACACACTTTCCCCACACACCCCTCTCCTCTGCTGGAGCAAGAGTTAACGACTGAGAGAGACGTTAGTCACCAGCAGGACTTAACACACTCGACTGTCCCTTATAAAATTCATCCATAAAACTGTGTTCATCTTTGCTTCACTCATTAAAATCTCTCATGGTCATGTAAACAAAATCGGACTGGTCACATTAGGGCTTTTAAAGCGGACAGCGCCGATGCTTATCAGAGGTTATCCGTATATCAAAGCAGTTACACAACGTCTCACACTTTCTCCAACAGTCAATTTGCAGTCCCAGGGCCCCGCCCGATACCTCGGAGCTCTTCTGGCCTCCCCCGACACACACACACGCACTCACTATGCATCCTACTATGGCTCATTAGCACCTGTGAAAAAGCACTAAACAGTCAACACACTCCCAGCCCCTCTTTTAACCCGTCCCCTTCCTCCTGATTCCTCCAGACAACTCCCTCAGTCCCAGACTGGTGGACATGTTGTGGCGATCGGGACAGGGACAAACAGATAAGCAGTCTTACAAACTTGTAGATAGATGGAGGTAGTTCTACACCCGCGATCACCCACTTTGGCTTGGATTCGCTCACTTGGTAAGCCTAACTTTTGAGCGTACTTTTGTTGTTGTTGATATCTACACCTTAGTCTTGTGTTCAGAGTTACAAATGTTTCAACTCTTGAATCATCCTCATTACAAGCCATACTGTTCTGTTAATGTTTTAAACTGAGAGAGGTGCTCTAGGAAATTACAAACACATATCAAGGAAAAGGGCTGTTTTCCCTGTCTCACAAAGGAACAGATGGTTGGATGTCTTAGCCAGCTGTGTATGTTTATCTGCTTTTAAATGATCTCAAGATGTAGGTAGATGTTAAACATATTGAGTGAGTGCTCGGTGTTTGCAGTCTTGTTGTATGGTTTCTCTAAAAGGGGTTTCTCTGCGGAAGTTAGCTTTTGTGTGTTCTCAGTAGCCATCATCCGGTTAGTGTTTCCCTCCAAGTCTTTCTGCCCCCCCCCCTCCTCTGACTTGTGTGGCCTACTGTGTGATGTCTCAGTTACGTGTCATGTTGTTGGCGTGGAGTCTGACACCTCGATGCGAAGCACCACCTTCCTCTTCCTTTTCTCCAACAAATATAAACAAATCAGTCTAGGATATTTTGTAGTCCATCATTTACTTTTACCACCCCCTTTTATACAGAAGTGTGACATATTTTAACGGTGTCTGGGTTATCTTTTCTTCCATGATGATTCTATGATGTAGTAAATGATCCTTCAGGAGGTCGACTGCGGTCAATAAAATTGAAAATATAACTCAAGGTCTGTGTGTTTCTGCAGCGGTGTCGAACCTGGATGAGGAGAGCAAGTGGACGGTTCATTACACAGCTCCGTGGCACCAGCAGGAGAACGTCTTCCTACCAGGCAGCAGGCCACCCTGCGTAGAAGACCTCCACCGTCAGGCCAAAGTCAACCTCAAGACCGCCCTGCGAGGTGAGAATCATTGGAATTGGACTGTTTTAAGAGTTTGAGACACAGACAGGGTTATAAGAGTCATTTAAACGATTGCTTTGTGTTTGCATTGCTTCAGCTTTTAAAAAAAGATGGATACATACTAACATTATATGAATGAATGAATGAATCAATAACAAAGTGATATCTCGGTGCTGCTCATAGATATCGCCAATCACTTCTGTTAATCCATATCAGCTAAATGAACCGAAAGATACACAGTGACAAATCTCACCACTGGGAGTGTTGCGGGGCGTCATCACATTTGTCCTGGCATCAAAGTAAAGGTCAGCTGCGTTTGTCTACAACATTGTAAAAAAAAATGTCCAAACTTGTCATTTGCGCTCAGCCCAAAGTTTAGCCAACAACACGACAGCGTGAGATCCTCTTCTTCCTGTTTGTCCAGCGTAATTAGACACGTCCTTGCTGTCAAACAAACAATCACTTAGAGCCGAGTCACAGCGGAGTGACAACTGTTTAAAATTCCCACAACATTCCCCTTGAACAGGAAGTGGGAATACCAGTAAACGCCGGCACCTGTTTCGCTGAGAAAGTTGTATTTTCAACCCATTTTTCAGATAATAGTTTGAGAGGCCGGTGTGAGAAAAGACTATTAGTGTGTAGATCAGTATGTGTACGTGGGTGGATGTGTTACAATAAGGGCTTATTGTTTACATGCTAGGGTGGCCTTGTATGCCAGCAGATAAATAAGGGAGTGCTAAAGTGAGAGAGAGATAAATAGGGAGGAACCGGTTGTAACCTGATGCTTACGGTGTGTAAAACATGAGTCACCTGCTTCGATACACACACCCACACTGTAGGTTTTCTTTGTCTTTCCCATTGTTTGACCCCTTTGCTGCCTAATACTTCCTGCAATATTGATGTTCCTTGGTGAGCAAACACCACCTGGGAGGTTGCATACATTCAGCCAACCCCCCCTCTGTCTTGTCACTGTCCTATCATCTTGTCACCACCACCCAGCCCCAGGGGGGCTTAACTGAAAGCCAACAGGTGTCCAATGAGAGCACCTGTTCTGTCCATTTGAGTCTTGATGTGTGTATCGGCTCTTTAATTCCTTGTTGAGGCTGGATGCTACACACCTAATTACAGCACAGCCGTAAGGAAAACAGTGTACGCTGAAGTAACAGATCTGAGTCATAATACACTGAGTCCGGTTGGTGGTGTAGGGATTTCTATGGTTGAGACAATGTAGTGCCAAAGGAAAGGGCACGTGTAACCAGTCCCTAAATCAAGTGCCACCAGCACGAACACAGCAAGGTACACCAGTCCTGCTTTCTGCTCTGCAAAGCAGAATAATCAATAAGCAATCAGATGGCAACATGCATCCACTCTGTTGTTCCTTTCACACACACTCACACAGGGTTCAGCTTGGGTTTAGCAGTGAGGCTTTTGCAGGATAGATTATAGTAAACGTGCCAACAGGCCCAGATCTATCAGAGAGGTTATGCAACACTTACAGTTATCGTCAATAATATCCCAATTATGTGTTATTTGTCAGGTCAGACAGAAGATTGAAAAAGTTTATCTCTCTAACCTCACAACTGTCAGCTGTTTTCATCATAATTAACTTTGCATGTAGCACTGACAGATAAGTTAACTAACATTACTCTCACCACTCTCATAGTGTTCTTTGGACACGGTAGGCCGCTGTAAAAGTCCTCAAAACCTGCTGTGTACTACATACTAGCTGGTGACACTGTGAAGCATTGAGCAGCTGGAGACTTAAAAGTGTCACATGTCAATTTGTGTCCAAAAACATTATTATAGCTTGAACACAACAAAGGTCACTGGGTCAAGTGTCAAGTGTTAGACACTTGATCATAATATTTAAAGATAGAATTCTGCTTTATTACAGCTTACTCATCAGCACATTACGTTACACTGCTACTTCAATGACCACCTTTTGTGCATATTCTGGTCAATATCTGCAGCACTAAATGTTTACTACACCACTTAGGTAATTACTAAATGCAAATTGCCACTGTTAAGGATACAGATTCGGACATTTTTTCCCCCTCAGTATCCTTCACTCTTTATGCTCGTCTTCTCTCGTCGTCACGTACCGGTCCCCTCCCTTCCGTTCTGCCTAGCAACAAGCAGCACTCGGCTCATCAACGCTTATTTATTTTTATCATCCCGTCCCCAATCACGCCACACCAATCATCCGAACCGCTCCGCGCCCCGTCATCATCCTCCTCCTCATCATCCGCGTTTTCTTTCTAAATCCCCTCTTCCACACCGCTACCACATCAGCTTGTTGTCTACCTTTGCCAACCCCATTAGGATCCATTAAGTGACAGTATTAAACATGCACCAGTGTGCCTCTCCACAGAGACCGGCTGTAATTAGCTATGGAGATAAATGGCACATGAAAAGGGATCAAAGGCAGCATCACTGAGGTCCCAGGGTAGGAGGAGTGATGTGCATGTGCTTTGGTACACGTGTTATTCACCAAAAGAGATTTTGATGGTGCATCACCCACTGAAGATAAAAGACCAGGGAGGGTTTTACATTTGTATGGAACAGGGATAACATACAGAGAGAGACAAAAAAAAAAAAACACGTTTGTCAGTTGATGTGCCAGAAATGTTTGTAATTTTTCATATTTAATGAGAAATATAAGGTTTGTTCTCACAGTTTAGATTTCATTATCCTTGCGTGTGTGTGTGTGTGTGTGTGCAGCTGCGCCAGTAAAAGTAGAATTACATGAGCATAATTAGCTATTAAAAGACTAGACAAAGGATGCATTAGTAGATATGTGCACAGGGAGAAAGAGAGAGATGATGTGCTAAATGCCCCCTTAGAGAGCGGAGGGAGGGGGCAGGGGCTAGGAGGAGGAGGAGGAGGAGAGAGAGAGGGACAGTTCTGCCATCTGTGTGTGACAGACTGAAACTGATACCCCCTCCTCTGGTTACACACACACACTCATTTGTAAGCCCTCTTCTTATCACACATTGGCACACACACACATGCATCACAACTCCATCGCAGCAGGTGGTGACGGGAGGAGGTGTGAGCAGCATCCAACCGGGAAGACGCTGATACGCTGACAAACATCAGCACAGTCCGTGTAACATGTCTCTTCTGTCCGTCCTGCAGAATGTGACAAGTTGAGGAAAGATGGTTTCCGGAGCTCCCAGTACTACTCTCAGGGTCCAACCTTTGCTGACCCCTCACAGTCCACCAGCAGCCTGCAGGACGACGAGGACGACGACAATGATAAGAAGGTACACGTACGCACAAACACTGCGCACAAAAACTCGCAAAGGTGTGACACTCCATATACGAGTGAAGTACAGGTGCGCACAGCAGTGCTGATTCAGCAGCACAGCGGCTCAGCTCCGGAGATTTTAAACAGCGTCAGGCTGCCATCTAGTGGTCAAACACGAACATACACGTTCTCCTCACATTTCTGTAAGTCTCCATTTACTCCAGTTAATGAAAAGAATTATCACCTGAAATAAAATAACACATTGCTGCATTTTGTTACACGTGTGGACATGTGGACAGGGGGATAGATGTAGCATGTCCAGTTGTTGGTTGGTTCCAGTTGGAGAGGAGGTCCTCTCTGAAGAGCTGGGTCTTCAGGAGGCTTTTGAAGGTAGAGAAGGACGCCCCTGACACTGACAACACTGATTCTACTATAAAGTTATAATATTGGCATGTTATAATATCAGTACATTATATTATAAGTTATGAAAGAGTTGAATTAAATGTTCAACTGTTTATTTTCATCTAATTTTCTGATCTGTCACAATCTTTCGGCAGAGCTCAACATATATAGTGTGAATAAACTCTTCCTACTTGTCGTTCTTCCACACTTGGTGGGGCTGTTGTTTGTCTCATGTCACTGTTATCTCAGTCGGGTGATACACGAGAGACCGAGAGAGAGAGAGAGGAGCAGAGCTGACGAAAAGAGACGCAGACAAAAACTGTTATTTAATGCTCTTTATACTGGCAGACCATTAGTGTGACATGAAGTGTAAATGGTTTGACAGCCTGATATCTCTCCTCTCCATGTGATATGAGGGGTCCTGAATGGGTCAGTGGATCTTTCTCTATTATTATCAGGGTCTCTTTTGTCCCCTTGAGCCCCGAGAGTGCAGCCACTCGTTTCATGCCAGCCTCGACCCTTGACCTTCAGAGCATTCTGTTGTTTTTCCAAACTGTCGACTCCTATCTCTCGTTATCTGTTTTTCTACTTTCTGCATCCCTCTCTTCAACCTGAGCCAATCCCCTCCTCCTCCTCCTCCTGTGCCTTCCTTCCCATTTTCCGCTGTTTGTCCCCTTTATCCGTCACTTCCTGTTGCCCTGAGGCCAGTGAGCCTAACCTTGCCTGACAGCAGCCTCAAAAGGAGTAACAGGGCTCCTGTTTGAGTCACAATGATGCAAAATAACAAGCTTACAACAAAACTACTGCTCAGATCCTTTCTTTACATCCTCTAACCCCCTCCCTCTGATGCCGCCCTCCATTTATCCATGCATGTATGAAAGCACTAATGGCCATCTTTTCTGGCCAGTCTCATGTTTGGGATAAACAGTAATGGAGCAGCAGATGATCGCTGGATATGTTTGGGAGACTCTGGAAACCTTCACTTGAGACATTTTCAATTTCTTACCAGCTGTTTTTTTTCTCTACTCGTTCCAAATGACGAATTATTCTGTCTTTTATCAGAACAGTTTGGGATCGTTTGTGTGCTCTCAATTCCTTTGATTTGAAATAACGATTTCAGAATCTCAGGTGGTCACTGGCTGACTCAAACGCTCAGCCAACTGGAAGTTGATGATTTTCTGTCGACTGACAGCTCACTTTCAAGACTGGAGCAGCAATAGCAGTCTGTTGCTCCTCTGCAGTAAATCCCCCTTCCTTCACGGCTGAGGACTGTTAGTGTGGGAACGCAGTTTAATGCATGAGTGATTCTCTCTCTTTCTCCTCGCTGCTGCTCTCTTGCTTTTATCCTGCCATCTCCAACCGCTCCATCAGTTTACTCTGATGGATGTGCGTGTGTGTGTGTGTGATTGTGTGTGTATTTTCATTTGGGTTTGATTGATCGTGAAAAATATTTACAGCACCACAAGCTACTAAAGGTCACAGCAGTGTAATATACTAAAGTGTATGTATGTGTGTGTCGATATGTCCCATACAATCTGTCTGTTATAGTTTTGGCCAATTGAGTTCTCTTCTATATTATTCTGCTCACAATCACATTTTCTTCCATTATCTTGACATTTCACCGTGACATTTTTTTTAATCCATCAGTTCTGTGCTCGAACAAAATCTTTGTTTTTCACTGCCTTTCATTAGAGCACATTGTATTTCATCTCTTTCACCTCTGTTGCCCCCTCTTCCTGTCTTTTCTCCCTTTCCTGTCCCTCTTCGTTCGACTCACTTCCTCCTCACATCTCGTCTCAATTACCTGTCGCTGTTATTCCCTTTCCAATCCTTGTCTCTATTATCTCTCTCCTCCCCCTGCCCCATTTCCTATCCTCTTTCACCTTCCCTTTCCTGTCTCTGCTCTCTTTCCATTCCCTCTTCACTCCTCATTAACCCATTCTTCCTCTCTGTCATCCAGTCCACAGCTTCATCGGCGGAAGACAACAAATCTCAGCTGTCAATGAGGCCGCAGACCCCCCAAGGTGAAGGAGGGGAAGGGTCCGAGGTTGACGGACAGGTGGTATGGAACAAGGTTGCGCCCCTCCCCACCCCAGAGGAGAAGATGAGACAGACAGCCAAAGCCGTGCCCACAGACATAGTCGCCATCAACGTCACAGGTATGACCTCTTGGAAACAGGAATCATCCAACTGTTTTGTCCGTCTCTCAAACGTTAGCATGTAGTGACAAGTCCTCATCAGTGATGGTAGTGGAAAACAGCTGTCCAGGTCCTCTGAATAGAAACGCAGAACGATCAAACTTGTTTGAGTTTGATCTGGTCTCACTCATCCCCGGTGTCGATTCTGTAACGTTAACCCCTCGCCACCAATCACACGCTTTGTTTTGTTTGTCTTCAAGGAATTTCCTGACATTTCTGACTGAGTTAGATGAGAAGGCTGAATTTTAATAACTCGTACGAGCGTTTGATGCTCAGACAAGTGATCAAACAAATCCTTAAACACATTTGACAGCCAGAAGTGTCAACTTGCTGGTGGCAGCAGAGGAAATGTGAAGAGATTCCCGATCCAGATATTTTAGTTTGGAACTGGTCATTAGTATCTCTAGAGCCACGTTGCTAGTGTGGCTAATATTAACACGTCACGTCTTGTGATTTTATTGGACTTCTCATCTAATCTTCAGTAAGGCAGCATCATGAAGAGAATGCAAAATGTCAGACCGTTACTTTAATCAACCCTCTGCGGCTAAGTGGATAAAGACCAATCAATTACTGTATCCAGTCAGCCGCAGAGAAAAAAAAAAACTGTATGTGTCAGTCGTGGATGTCTGCCTCTCCTCCTGCACCTCTGTGTATACTCTCCCCTTCCTTCATGCTTCTCGGAGACTGACCTTCACCTTCCTTTATGCGCGTGTGAACGAGCGTTTGTGTGTGAAAATCGTTTGACAGCTTATCCAAGGGTCAAGGCTTCTCGCTGACTTTATGTGAGATCACAGGGCGTTTGACAGACGAACACTGGTACACAGCAAAACGTTGCCCACACAACTCCCTTGTTAGCATGTCACATTTTTCAGTGATCTAGCACACGAGCCATACACTACAACACTTAAGATGCGACTTCTCGTTTAACCAGCCCTAATTATAAATATATTACACTGTAGCTGGTGTCATGTTTCACTCACATTAGACAGAAATTTGCACAAAAATGGCAGCTCAGTATCAATGCCCGAATATTGCTGTTGTCAACCGCGATGTCAACTTTTATACGCTAACGAGTGCTGAATATGGTCCCACTCCACACAAATCACTGTTGACTTCATCGCCTGCCACTTTAGATTACTGAGAAAGACAATCACACACACATGGACAGAGAGAGAGAGAGAGAGACATGAGAGAGTATTCTGACGCTTTGAGGGGGAATGTGATTGACACTATCTGCCCTCATATCAATTTCTATTTCCCTAACGCCTGCAGGCTGTCACCAGCTCGACCAAATAGTAGAAATAAGCAGTTCCTAGTGAGATATTGCTCTTCCTTCAGGGAAACTGGACAGAGAGTGAGAAGGATATTGAGAAGAATGAAAGACTTGAGTATGTGTGTGTGCGCGTGTGTGTGCTTGCTACACTTCATATCTGTCATGTGCATGTATGTGTTTTTGAGCATGCACTATACATCTCACATATCTTCCATGTACTGTATGTTTACACTCAGGGTTGGAAATAAACACAAACCATCAGCCAAAGATGCAAAGTTTTCCAGCCTCTTGTTGATCAGCGTGGCTAATAAATGAGTGACAATAGCTTTTAGGCAGTTTGGCTGATGGATGAAGGAGGATCAAGTCACCCAAATGACAGAAAAACATTCTTCTCTTTCCTTTAGTGGCATAATCCAATGCAGATACTTTAAGTTTAGATCTGCCTCAATAAAGAGCTTGGACAGAAGTGTCAGATTTGTCTATATGGGATGATATTACCCTTTTTCAGTAACAGTCGGGCTATAGTTTTCAGTGGAACTACTTTTTATTCAGAGCGTGTGCTGTGGATAATTCAAGAGAGACGTTAAAATTTAAAAACCTACCTGGGCAAATAAAGCCAAAATTATCTGTATAATTTGATACCACTAGAGGGAGAAGAAGAATGTGCCTTCCTAATTTGGTTGAACTGAACCTTTAGGTTTCTCGCCCTGTTGTCATTGCATGTTGTGAAAAAAAACAAACAAGCAAGCAAACAAAAACTTTCTGCATGTTGTTGAGTTTGTTCCTTCCAACTAACCGACTTCTGTTTGCCTGTGTGTCCGCCTGCCTTGCTCTCGCCCTCCCGGCTACCAGGGGCAGTGTTTGACCGACAGGCGAGCATCCGGCGCTCCCTCATTAACACTGACACCGTGTCCCGCCGGCCCAAGAAGGTCAAACGCAGAAAGACTATATCAGGGCTGCCTGACAACTTCAACCAGGAGCTAGGTATGGATCACTGCGGGGCAATAAGTTGCCCTCTACTGTCCACAGACCTGTACCAACACTCTGGACAAGCATCCCTCCTTCTTTACTGTAACCTTACTCTGTTTTTATCAAGACTAACTGTGCGCATTCACTGTGCACACCAGCATTGTTCTGATTAAGCCATACCGAGGGAGAGAAAATGACACAGTGTTGGATCAAGGCCCTGTAGTCGTTCAGTCTTTCCGTTTCAGTTCTACATCCAAAGTGTCCTCATTTGCTCTCTTCCACCCTCTTTAGCTGCATCCACAGCAGGAAGCCAGTCATGAAATCATTTTCATTCAGTTTTGTGGTTTTAATTATTTCTTTTTTTCCCTTTTCTAGAAACATTTGCCCTCATGTCGCATAGCACTACTGCAGTGTAGGCTTTGTTAAATACGTATTGTGTCATAATCCTTCAGGGTCAACCTTCTGCGCTCCTTTTCTGTGAGGGTGTGTGTGTTTGTGTCTTAATCCCGGTGCCGTATTGATAATCTTAGCATGTGTCCTAGATGTGTTTTACTTACCAACATGTACTGACTGTGTGACGATGATCACAGACACCTAAAAAGCCCCACGGTCCTCTTCTTTAGCTCTGTCAATATCAGAATATATGATCCACAGTACCAACAAAAAGATGAGGTCTGAATAACAAATATAAAGGTTCAGAGGTCCCCTGCCATACTCAGCTGAGCTGGGTGTTAAGCGAGCTCAAAGCTCACTAAGCTGACACTGTGCTGTGCTGACGGCAGCGCGACGCTGATGTTTATTTACACGTCTCTGAGCTTTTGAATGGCAGCAGCGTTTACGGAGAATGTCATTTCTCTGTGTGATAAGATCACCAAGGTTGATAGGAAAAGAGCTTTAAAGTCTGGTTAGTGCCCAGCTGACGACAGCCTCTGAATGTCATGATTACTGGGCCGGGGTAATTGTCCCAGTGCTTCATCCCCTCCTCTCTTTGCACTGTAGTTGCCTGCGAGAGTAGACCTGCAGCTTAATCTATCGCAGCAGCAGCAGCAGCAGTAGCAGCAGCAGCAGCGGCAGCAGCAGCCAAGCTGTCACTCCAGCTTTTAGCAAAGGAGGAAGAGAGTGCATGTGTGGTTTAGAGAGAGAGAGAGGGAGAGCGAGGAAGGGGGACAGAGAGACGAAAGGACATGCGAGTGTGCATGTTTTGGGATACGAGCATCAACAGGAGAGCCACCACAGAGAGAGGCACACTGGCCGTCCTCTCTCGTTTTACAACTCATTCTTCAAATTGTTTGTTTACTAGCCGGTATGTTCGGTGTGTGTGTGTGTGTGTGTCTTTGTCATGTCTGCAGCTCTGTGTGTCCTTGTCTCTATGTCTGTCTGCGTATTTTGTATGTCCTCTCCTATATGGCAGTGCATGACATGTCAACATTTTATGTTTGCGTCCATGTATGTGTTTTCGTTTGTTGGCTGCCTCACACCTTACCAGCTGCCTGTTCTGGACCCCAGCGGACTATTTGTTGTTCTATGAGACAGAGTCAGAGCCAGATTAAGACGGGAAGCATAGTAGGGAGTCTCTGTCTTCCCTCATATCCTTTCCTCCTTAATGAAGAAGACCAGAAGTTATTATCGCATGAAACATGGTTATAGAAAATCGAATTAATTAGCTTCCCTGTGACCACAGTTTATATGACGGTTCAGCCAGAAGAGCAGCAGAAGGGATTGTGGTTGAAGACAGTATAAAGAGGAAAGAGCAGAGAAAAGCAGATATTTTGAATCACGTGTTTATGTTATTTTCTTTCTTCCTGTGACAGCAGCAAAAGGACACGGCGGAGAGCTCCGGCCGCATTCCATGTTCATCCCGGGACAGTACTCCACCTTGGGAAGAGTTGGAAGCGTCAACTCAACGCTCCGGCGTTCACAGACCAGAGACTCTGGCTGCCAGACAGAAGAAGTGAAGATTGTACCGCCGTCCATGAGAAGAATTCGGGCTCAGAGGGGACAAGGAATCGCTGCTCAAATGGCCGGCATTTCTGCTTCCTCCTCGACAGGAAGTATATCCATCTCGAGTAGCGACAGCTCTGGGGTCTTGATGCTGCCACATCACTTTAACGGCGATCCTTCCCGCTTTCACAGTCTGCCCCGGCAAGGTGCCAGAGTGTCCCTCAGCGCCGACCCCATCTATAGCAGCACCCCGATTAAGTCAGAGGAGCAAGCTACACCTCAGAGGCAGATCGGAAAGCTGCAGGTTGACGATACAGCGGTGCACATGAGAAATGCTCCAAGGACGGGCACACTTCCCAGGCCCAAGTCTCAGGAGTTGAGGGGGACACAGGCCAGTGACTGGGGTGGTGGCCCAGCGTGTGTGGTCTCACCACACGCCGCCTATTCCACCTCATACATCCCCAACGCCACCCTATCGAGCTCCTCTGAGGTCATTACCCTCAACACCTCCAGTCAACTTTCCCACTCTCCGGTCTCTGGCTACCCCACAGCTCGGCCGCTCAGTCTGGCTTCCTCCACCAACACTGATCCCTTGACCTCCAGTCCAGCAGCCTTTGCCCACAGCTCCACCTGCCCAGCCTTGGCCACTTCGACTCCGAATCGTGTGCCACACGACGGTGGTCCGGTAGTCGCAGCACCTGCTAGCGAGTCAGGGCACTCAGACAGCAGCGTACACAGCCACAGCACCTTGGCTCCCACGCCGCCATCTTGTCTGCCAGAGGAGCAGTGGATCTACGATACGCCAGAAAACGTGGTGGCTCCACATCGCACTCTGACCTCCAGCTGCTCCACTCCTATAAACCAGCTGTATAGCAGCCTGGACCTCTCCTCCAGGACCACTACTGACTCCAGCTCCCTCTATTCCCAAGACAATGATGGATACTACACCTCCATGCACATGGACTCAGGCCTGCGCTCTCGCAGCCATGGCAGTCACGGTGCAGCAGCTGGACGGGCCACCAGGCACAGCATGTACGAGTGTCGCGAAATGGCCAATCAGGATGACTCTGGGAGCTTGTACAGCGATCGCTCCCTGTCACGCAGCATTTCCCTCCGCAAGTCCAAGAAGCCCCCGCTGCCCCCAGCTCGTACAGACTCTCTCAGGCGCAAGTCTGGAGTGAAAAAGCCCCTTGGAGGTGTCAGCGCCATCAGCGGAGGTAACGAAGCAAACGGAGCCATGCTCAATGAGACTCTGATTGCCAGCTTGCAGCAGAGCCTGCAGATGGGGCTGAGAGGAGGGAAAGGAAAAGGGGCTTCACCTTCCTCGCCCTCTCACAGCCCGAGCAGCGACTACGACGACCCTTGGGTGCTACGGCCACGCAGTCAGAGCAGCATCAGTGCCGGTAGCTCTGCGGCGTCACTGGCAGCCAACGCCAACTGTGGCGGCGTCTCCAACGTGTACTCGCTTTGTCACGTCACGCCTGCTCACAGTGAGACCAGCAGCTTGCGCTCGGACTACGCCGATTCCTGGGGCTACTACATGGACTACCCTCGTAACCACGGAGACCAAAGGGCGCAGACGCCTCCGGTCCACGTCGTAGATAACATGTCGGCCGGGGCTCACCAAGGTGAGCTACGAAATGGAGGTGAGATTCACAGCCAGGCCACAAGAGCTCCAGACCAGGAGGGAGCTGTGGCAGTGAAGCCTAAAATGTCCACCTCCTCACCAGACAGGGTGCACAGACTGACCTCCCCAT
Source organism: Nibea coibor (assembly GCA_023373845.1). Taxonomy (NCBI): domain Eukaryota; kingdom Metazoa; phylum Chordata; class Actinopteri; family Sciaenidae; genus Nibea; species Nibea coibor. Next base: position 12,202,934 of record CM041730.1, read on the forward strand.
CCAGCGGCTACTCCAGCCAGTCCAACACCCCAACGGCTGGAACCCCGGTGCCCTCCTTCATCAGGTCCATGTCTCCATCGGGCAGCCGGCCCAAGCCTAAAGTGCCCGAGAGGAAGTCATCCCTCCTCTCCTCTGTATCCATCTCCTCCTCTTCCACTTCCCTTTCCTCTAACACCTCGGACTCAGTCAAAAGCTCCGGACCTCCTCCTCCACCACCCCCACCCCTGCCCCTCTCCTCCTCATCAGCTCCCAGTACTCCTCTCAGCCCACCTCCACCCTTCCCTCCCCCATTACCGCCAAGTGTGGGCACTCCTCTGCCAGCTCCCCCATTACCAACTACTCCACAAGGCCCAACTCTGTCCCCACCCACTGCTTGCTCCACCTCCCCTGAATTCCCACCTCCTCCATCCCCTGAAATGTTAATCCACCCCAGTTCATCCTTCAATGGGAGCTTCAGTCCTCCACCTCCTCCTCCTCCTCCTGTCCCCTCCTTGGGGCCCCCACCACCTCCACCGCTGCCTACTTTTGTCCCGGCTTCCTCTTCTCCATCTTTTGTGAAGGCAGTGAAGGACGCTCCTAATCCAGCTCCTTGCAGCAGCCCCACAAAGTCATCCAAGCCCCTGATCACCCCGTTTGCGCTGCAGAGTGTTCAGCTCCGCTCTGTTAAACGGCCAGAAAAGGAGATTAACGGCAAACCAGAGCACACCAAAGCTCAGGAAACGGGGGTGGACCTCCTTCAGGATCTAAAACCCCAGACTCTGGAGAAGTCTCACTCCCTGGAGCATCCCACTGTGTTACCCCTGTCAGACTACTCCCCAGAAGAAGATCCACATAACTCCTCACCATCACCTGTGACACAGCTCCTAGAAGAGTTGTCTTTAGACTGCAGTATCACAGATTACACACCAGATAGCTCTGTCATGAATGGAAGTTACTTCCTCTCAAATGGAAAAGCCAACGTCGATTGGCGGGACTCGTTGCCCAGTCCTCAACAGAGCTCCCAAAGCTCTCCTGTCAAACAGAAGCCTCCAGCGGTCTCTAAGAAACCCAAAATTTCTTTTCTCCCACCATTTAACTCTCAGCCAATGAACGAACAGCTTCCATCTCGGCACGAGGAAGACCAAGTAGACGCGCCACAGACAGGACAAAGAAAAGAAGAGGAGAAGGAGAGTAGAAGTGAGCAGGAAGAGGAGGAAACTTCAGAGAACTCCGAGCCTTTCGCGGAGAGCAGCGAAACATCCACAGCAAGCCAGGACGAGTCCCACATCGCTGCTTTTGCCAGCCAGGAAACAAGTCCTGACCACGGGCCGCGTTCCAATGGAGAGGCTCACGAAGAGAACGAGGAGGAGGAGGAGGAGGGAGATGGAACAAGCAGCACAACCGGCTCCATCAGCTCTAAGGAGGATGACACTGGTGAGTCTGAATACAAAAAAAAAAAAACAAACGCTAGCTTTAGATGTTGTCAGTCAAAACCTTCATTCACTTATTAGTTAATCCCATTACCATAATCCTATATTGTCAGTAGTGATGCAGCAGCCTGGTAGCTGTGTGGGCAGCACCTCAGGCAGCTGTGAAATTCATTTTGCCCTCTGAAGCAGAGGATCCCAACTTCAAACCAGGTTCAAAAACTGTAAAAACAGTGCGAGGAGAGACGCTTATCGCTGGGACAGCACCGCTGAATTCATCCTCTCTTCTACTCATCCTTGTGTATTTATATGCAGACCTCTCTTCTGGTCACTGTCCCTTCATTTTTTCCCGCATAGCTATTTTCCTCTGCCCCCCCCCCCACATCATACTCCTCAGCCTCCACTGTCTACTCGACTCCTCTCCTCCATCCATCCTTATTTACAAATATCCATTTTTGCCTCTCTGCTTTTCTTTTTACTCTTATTTGCCATTTATCCCTCATCCCCACTCAGCCCTCCACTCTCTCTCTCTGTTTATCTGTGTCCTGCTCCCTTCTTCCCTCTCTGAGGTACGGGAGGCGGCAAGTGTCCCAGGGGAGATGCTCGTGGTTGGAGGGAGAGGGGGAGGTGGGGGGGTGGGAGGGGCTGCATCGTATCAGAGGGGAGGGGAGGGGAACAGATCTGGTAAAGGGGATGAAGGGAAGGATGGAGAGAGAGAGAGAGAGAGAGAGAGAGCGTAAAGTGAGACTGCCTGCAGCGGCTCAGGCAGTCGGAGCTCAGACGTGAGCGCAGAGGTTGAGAGGAGGGGTGGGGGGAGAAAAGAGGCTAAACTAGAGGAGAAGAAAAGAGAAGAGACAAAACGAGAATGTAAGAAGACAGTCCGGCACCTCCTCCGTACCACTACAGATACTATAGGCTGCCAGGTTAATGTGCCGGGCAGGGATGGCGGATTCGCAAGCGCGTGAGTAAACCCCAAGTATGCGCGTGTACTCACTCACATACGTTTCTCCGTCTCAGGTGAGGTGTTCGACTCCAGCACGGCCGAATCGTCCCCGGTCCCGTCAGCCAACGGGGAGAACATGGTGACCCCGACTCCTTCGCGGGCCCGAACCACAGAGGACCTCTTTGCTGCCATTCACAGGTACCACGATGCATTTTTCTCTTTTTTTTTTTACACCTCTCGTCACTCCTTTTCATGTACTATTACTCCAACTTCTCACCTGCACCCGATACGTAATTCATTACACCGAGCTTGTTTGTTTTTCCTCCCGTACTCTGTCACTTCTGTTTGTTTTTCTCTCCATCTTCCTCCTCGTTCTCCCGTCAGCATCTCCACCCCCCTCGTAAACCACAGCGTATCACCCTGAACTCCGAGCTCCTTCCCCACCTTCATCCTTCAGCTCATAATTTCTCTTTTTCCATCTCCATCCCCCTCCTCTCCTAATCCTCTCCTCCTCCTCCTCCTGCCCTCCACCTCTCAGTCATAACTTTACCGAGCGCTGTCCCATCTGCAAGCATAAACATCTGTCAGATAGCTGCTCTCTGGAGTCCCTCTTAGCCCCGGAGAGAGAGTGGCTTTTTCTGTCGCCGGTCAATCAGGGCTGATTCGGGAGAAGTCAAATGTTTATCGAGGCATCTGTCTTAGTGTAGTCACATTAGTGTTGCTCATTCTCAGCAGGAGAAATAAGGCAGCGGCTTCATCCATAATTTAAATACTCGACACCCTCTGGTCCTAATCTAGGTTAGAGGCCACCAGAGAGATTTCTCTCTCTGTCTTGCTCTGCGGTCTCTGACATATATTGCATATGTGCTTCAAAAAGGCGGCAGCACACACATAAATTTCTCATGCAGCCGCGCCGGTTTGTGTTTCACGGTCACGTGCGGCCCGCAGTCGGAGTTCTCTTGAGCATCACAGGATTTCATTTTCACGGCATTTTATTCCTGCTGCCATGCCGACAGACTGTGGATGTATTTATGGCGCGCGCGCGGCACGTGTGCCAGTGCGATTTCTTGTGCGGTTTAATTATACGTGAAGATTGTGCAAGCATGTTTGAGAATGTGTTAACCTCGCGGAGGAGCTGTTTGTTTACCACTCGCTTTACTGGTCTCATTACACCTGCTTAGTATGGAGCGTTTAGAAGTGATGACAGACTTCCTCGACTCACAGATTTAAGAGTTCATTTTTAACCACATATATATGTAGAATTAAAATCTATTCCTCTCCTTCTCACCTGTTCACCACCCTTGTATTTTCACTTTAATCTCACTTCCTAAATCTTATCCCTCTCTCCCCTCTGGGGAAACAAAATGATGAACATCTTGGATGAAATGCCTTCACAGCTGCAGCACAAAATACAACTTGTCTGGGGGGAGATCCTCCGAACCCAATCTAATACAGCCAAGAGAGAGAAATCGATCAAGTAGTCCGAGATGGGTCTTAAATCGCAGCCTTGTTTACCTCTTTCACTCAGCTCGGCATCACCGCCTCTCCACCGCGGCTGTATGTTTGTGAATTTAACAAACCGTGAGTTCAGTATGTAGCCGCCACGGTTGACTGGATTCAGGTGTGTGTGTGTGTAGGCACGTGGGAATGTGTGTGAGAAAAGTCTTACGTAATGCTGATGGGTTAATGTGGCAAGGGAGCTCGCAGGGGACGATGCTAGATGGAGGTTGAATTTAGGGCACACACACTCATATTTTGCAGTCTCTCTGAAGCGGGAGGCAGACTCCCTCGCAGAGCGTACTTCTCCCTCTCGTTTGACCTTCACGAGTGTTTCCTCCACAGGTTATTCGTCCTTTGCGGGAGGATTTCTTCCTGGAGATCTAATCAGAGGATTAGAGATTTTGTCTCTCTGCGTCCTTCACTGCTTTCTTTACTTTTAGCTTCAAATCCTCCTCCCTTGTCACAGGATCTGTATTTTTCATAATCACCTCTGTCTCTCCTCCTTCTCTTCCTCCTCCCCCTCCTCCCCTCTCCCTCCTTGTGCAGAGGGGGCATGCAGTGGGTGGGCGCATTCTTTCTAGAGAGGTGCGAAGTGGCAAGTAGCCCCCATGCCTTTAATTAGCAAGCCTTGTTTCTGTGATGCTACCTTTGGATCAACAACAGCGCAACCCCCCTCCCACCCCCCGGACTACAGATTAATAAAGCTGTTCCCCTGCTCGCCCTAATCCGCCTGTATTCTGCCAGTTGCAGCTTTTCTTTTGCTCTGCTTTGGTGCAGGAGTTATAGACAGTGCAGGCTGTGCGGTGCGCTCAACCACTCTGATACCCCCTGCTGAGTGGAGGCTGAATTGTCCTCGTGTGATTAAAACTGCTTTGGGCACATTTCCCAGTTTGTGTTTTTTGATTAATTTCATTGTGCCGCGTCTGAGCTTTCCCGCAGAGTTGCAGCGTCTGCAGCTTCACTGGATTTCTTTAACGAAAACGTGGAACCTTCTTTTTCTTTTCTTTTCTTTTCTCTTTCTTTCGAGCGCCCACACCGCTCAGTGGTCCTTATTGTCTTACTTCTTCAAGATTTGTGCTGTGTTGCTAATTGCTGGGGGCAGAGCCGACATATGGCAAATTTGGGACAAAGATTTCAGTCGAGCAGGCCAAGTTTTTTAAGAGCGGTCACTTTTTTTTAACTACGACAACACAGAAAGACGCAAGACGGAGCTGAGCGGTCTACCAAAGCCTGCTTTCTGCTCAGCTGTGTCATTTGGCCCCATCTCTTGCACTTCTTCTTCAGTTCAACATTAATTGCCTTTTTAATCCTTTTACTTTGTGCTTGCACTCACTCACTCTGCAGAATTTCTACAAGCACCTCATTAATTTACTTTTCCGCATCTTATCGTAGGTCAAAGCGGAAGGTCCTGGGTCGCAAGGAGTCTGAGGAGGACAAATCCCGGACTGGCTGCCACCCACAGTCCCCACCCGTCACTCCCACAGCCATGTCCCCAGGATCGGTGTCCTCCTTGCCTCGGCAGACAGGCTCCATCCAGCGCAACCTCCGCAAGTCCTCCACCAGCAGTGACACCTTCAAGGCCCTCCTGCTCAAGAAGGGCAGCCGCTCAGAGACCAGCTTCAGGATGTCAGCCGCCGAGATGCTTCGCACCACCGACCCTCGCTTCCAGAGAACACGCTCCGAGTCAGAGCTGGACCCCCCAGCCGCTTCGCCCTCCTCGCCGACCGCGCCCCACAGCCCCTTAACCTCCCCCGGCCGTGGCAAGAGGGCGACGGATGAGTGGAGCCGCTACGACGCCTTTTCTCTGTCCTCGCCGACTTCATCGTCCTTCTCAATGAGCGGGTTAAAGTACGGGCGCTCGCGCACGCCGCCCTCTGCTGCCAGCAGCAAATACAACGCACGCAGCCGAATCCTCAGCAGCCCAATGACAGTAATCTGTGAGCGCGAGGGGGAGCTGGCTGAGAGCGAGTACGGAGACACTGCAGAAAGCCTGTCTGGACCGGCAGCACAGACTCTCCCCGTGCTCAAAGACTCCAATGGCACTTTATCTGAAGAGAGCAGAAGTTAAAGAGCAGTGACGGCCCCTTAGACGGAGGGAGCTGAACTCACTCATCATAACCAGGGTAGGGGGACAGAGAGAGGAGCCCGCAGGAGGCCCTCTAAAGACACCTTCCCGAGCCCCACCCCCTCTGCGCTGCTGCTGAGGGAGTGGACATGTCGGGTCCTGATGTGAGGTCAGAGGTCGCCCCATCATGGACCGGGCTGAACTTAGCCTGAAGTGGCGAACTGGTTCTGCTGCAGCTTTTCAAATCGCCCATGATTCCCGCTCTCTCTTTCGTTTGGTGACTCCCCCTCGTGTTTCTTTTACGCCTGGTGTTTCTAGTTCGTTTTACATTTGTTTGTTTTTTTACTTTATCTTGTCCTTAACACGCAGGAACCCTTTAGTTACTTTGAACGACGAGGTTAAGGTGGCAAACTAAGGTGAATTGAAGGAATCGAAAAGTCACGAGCTGTTTGCTTCACGTCGCTGCCGTGGTGCTACGTAGCTAGGCAGTTGGAAAGGGTGGAAGGAAAGACGCGCTCGCCTTGTGAATCTTCAGCTTCAGCGTCTCTCCCGTTGGCTCTGGAAAGTGTTTGAGAGCACCACGGTTTGCAAGTTTTGGCTTCAAACGGCCCCGTAATGATGACGACGATGAGAACGCGGAAAGAACTCGGGGACGCGGTACAGCTTCAGCGACGGTTATCGCCAGGTTTTTGCTTTCTGCTCTTAGGTCAGCGGGTTAGTTTGCAGAGCTGGTGTGTTCAGTGGTCCAGAGGAAGTGCAGAGGGTTCAGTGCTGCCACCCAGTGATGGACAGGAAGTGACACAAACTGTTGGGCGTTAAATAAATATTTTAAAAAATCAATCAAAACAGCAGATTTACTCTTTACTTATATATAAAAAACCTCCATGAGATGAATTTTAGTTTGGAAAATTGCACTGTGCATAGGTGTTTCTCTTTGTTTGTGAGTTTTTATGTTTTAGAGATTGTTTTAATAAATGCGATGTCATGACCTGTGTTTGGGAGTTCAGTATGAATCTATAAATGTAAAGACACTAGAATAAAAATCTAATTTTACCGTCTGGGTCTTTCGGTGATCACGATAGCTACCAAAGAAGTGAAAAATGAATCTGCACGTGAACACAATCGGAGAGCGCGGCCGCTTGTCTGACACACACGTTTGGTCCAGCTGTTGCTAAAGTTTGCTGAGATCTAATAGAAGTTTTTAGGGCTTAAATGATTTCTATAATGCTGATATATTTTTTGCAGTTCTGTATATAAATCCATAGAGAAAGGAGTTTTAAGTGTACATTTTTAGAGCCCTGTGTTTGCTGGAAAGGGAGTGGTTTCCTTTTTCTTTTCTTTTTTGGGTAGATTATTTATTTTCCCATAGCAGAGCTGCAATACATCACGATCAGAGGCGACCAGCAAGGTGATAAAGGCGTGAGGAAGGGCCACATTTACAACGCTGCCATTTCATTCCTTTTAAAAGGTGCTTTAAACTTAGAAAAAATTGCAATAACGTCGATGTTTATGCTTCAATCCTGAATCCACTGCCCTTAACCTCGAGTCATGCAAACCGGTGCCCGCGGCTGAGTAAATGTGGTCTCTTCGGGGTCATAAACCGAGGTGACAGGCGTGAGACTTCATAACCTCCAACAACACCCAGTGGTTTAATCACCTGTGACCAAAGTGTGTCCCCCAGCTCCCGGGCCGTGATTGATCCGCTCGGTGGGGCCCGGAGCTCGTCTCATGACAGGAAACGTCTCAATCTCACAGAAAGAAAGAGAGAGAGAGAGAGAGAGAGAGAGAGAGAGCTTGTGAAACGACGAGGCGACAGAAGAAGTCGTGAAGTAGTGGGAGTGGAGCTGAAGGCAGGCTGCTAACACTCTTGTTGTATGTCTGTGTAATAAAAACAAGGTGATATTTAAAGAGCAGGTCTCTGTGTCATTTTTTTCTACGTGTGTGTGTGTGTGTGTGATTCACGGCCATCTGCCAGCCCAACGCCCCAAATCACCGGCTCATTAGCGCCGTCGCCATGGCACCCTCGCTCGTCCGTCATCTGGAAAGCCACAGAGGCCATCGTTCAACCCCCCCCCCCCCCCCCCCCCCCCCCCCCCCCCCCTCACGGGGCGATCAGTTATGTCCCCTTCTGGACATCCTATTAGGACACACGCTGAATCGCAGCCCGTAATAGACCTTTCCACTGACTTCAGAGCAGCGTTAAACCTCCCTCAGTTCGCATCCCAGGTCTTCAGGCCGAGCACTGCATCCTCTCAACATTCCCAGCAGGTCCTCGCTGCCTCTCCGGCGTCTCGCCGTGTCAAGCTTTCGCTCACAAGGGCACAGAAACTCTGACCGCCTCGTAGTATTTACAATGAAGTCCCCTCCCCACCTCCAATTCAGCAGAGTCACCTGCTGGCTGTGACGCTGCGTCCATCTGGCTGTCAGACACAAATCAATAAAAACTCCTCCCAGCTATAATCACACTATTGACACCCTCTCCTCTTGTATTCAAGACTCTTCATATAGCATCCTTAATGTGTGACGTGACAAATGAAACAGACAAGTCTGTATTGACTCAGAGTCTTTATGGAGGACTCAGGCCTGGTCAACAGGTACAGCTGTAGTTATTGAGTCAAGTGAAATGCTGTGGTGTTTCTTTGCACTTGTTCAGGCGACATTATGGTTGTAAAATTAGAAAAAAAAGAAGTGTTTCATTGATTTAGTTCCAGATTTACATTTGTATTGTTCAGAGCTCAGAGCTTTTTAAATCTGTTTCCTTTCCTCCTCATGCCAGTTCTCCAGGAAAATCAACTTGCAGAGACTCGACGCTGCTTAAAGCGGATATTACACTGGAAAGACTAACTGCCAAGAGTCAAAGTGAGGTGTTAGTCACAAGCTACGGTGTGAGAAAATCAAAACCATGAGGATTTCTCGCAAGAAAAAAACAAGTTTCTGTTTGGCAGCCGAGTCTAATCTTAGACGTCAGACTGTAAAATCTTAGAGTAAGTGAACTCTCGTCTCCCAGAGTGAGTCTTAAAAACAAAGTATTTCAAAATGAAGCAAATATTTTCAATTTCTTTTTAAAGTTTTGTGGTAAAAACTGTTTTATTATCTTATTCCGAAACGTGTGATCCCTCAGATTTATCTTGAGACACCTTAAAGGAGTCCTGCCAACAGGCTGGCGTGCATTCATCGACATTCCCTGTTTGCTGCTGCAAGACGACAGAACATGCAAGCAAATAAAGGCTCAAACTGAAAGATGAACTGATTCTGATAACTGTATCTAATGGCGGCCTGGAAAGAATATGAAATGAACATGAACAGTTGCCAGCAAAGTAAATTTAACATGCATGCAAAGAAAGAACACACACATACTGACACCCACACCTTTGGCAAATAAGTTTGCAATATGGGATGTGTGAAAAAAAACACGAGGCTTGTAAGAACTTAGCATCTTCCCGTCCGAGCTGAACATGAGAGTGCCATTACACGTCCTCCACTCATCATGAAAGCCGATTCAGACATTAAAACGCATGGAACAAAACAGTGAACCTGATCACACGTTTCCTATCTGCAGCAATGTTTCACCTCAAGGACCACTTGATCGATCGACCGGTGAACAACAGATGAAGACCGACTGTGTGTGTGTGTGTGTGTGCAGAGAGTAAAAAAAGACGTGATTTCTGCTGAGTGTCTGAACATGATAGTGGGAACAATTCTGCCACAAATAAAAAGAGTGACTCAGCAGACATGAACCTGACGGCGAGAGGAGAAGGTGAGGCGAGGATGAAGGGCGCGCGCATGCGGGAGCTGCGGTGAAGATTTCATCCGGCCGATAAAAGGTCAGGATTATCAGTGAGCGCGGAGGACGTCTGAACCACATCAGATCGGACGGAGGAACTCACGGCGAGCCTTTCTGCGCCGTGTCGTTCAAACTGCGTTTAAAAATCCCATCACGGAACGAGGGCGACAAAAACATAATTACACAGTGACGCTGGAGGTCATCAATCATTTGATGCCGAGTTACATTTATTATGGATGAGATAATAAATTTTACATTCTTAAACATCATTTAGAAGTCAGTAATATCGTTCATGATTTATATATCAGTGCAGTGTCATCGTCCCCTTATGAAGTACCATGTAATATCCCTTTTTTTAGAGTTAAAAACACATTTTCTAGTACATGATGAGCTAAACATATGATTATTAATATGATTTAAAGTATAAAAAGGGGTAGAAAGCTTGTAAATCTGTGAGTATCTCACACACCAGGCATCATAAAGGTTTATAAATCTGAGCTTAAAGCAGACAGGCAGGAAACGGCACACTTATTCATTCATCTTGAGACGTGAGTGACTGAGGTATGACTGGTCCAGATTTGTTACAACTCAGCTCAGTCCTTCTTTGTAATGAGCGTGACGGCAGCTCTGAGATCGGGTAAGCCGAGATTTACCAACATTTTTGTCACCTTCACAGCACGGCCGCTCACTGACGGCAGGAAAGAACTGCTGTCGGACTTCGCAGGGGATGTGGAAAGGTAAAGGCTTTATGTTAAAACAACATCACTGGTTCCTTTCTGTTCATACTGGCGGAAACAAGATCCCTTCTCATGTCAGAGACAGGAGACAGTGTCCACAGTTCTGTGTAAAAATACAAATATGAAGCTTCTACAGTCTGAGCCAGAAGATCATGAGGACTTCTTTATCAAAGACAAGTCTTTCTTTGTGTTTCCTTGCCGAGCAGTCGTAACATAAAGAGAGTTTTTGTACTCAAAGAGGCTGTAATTAGATAGATACTCTCTTAACCAGACTAACTCGGTTATGGCTTCAACTTTTAGGAGTATTTTTACACAGAATGACTCTGGATCTTGAGGAAGTGATCACTTTGCAGCCAGTACGTACATACTGTAAAGTCACGTTCTCTCAGGTTTAGGTGATACAGATTTATCACATTATTGCAATGTCAACTTTTTTCTTCTCGCCTCAAAGAATAAATGCAATAAACACAAGCATGTCCACAAATAAAAACAGAACATGTGTGTATTTCTAATGTGGCACTCATTAAAAAACAAAGAGGCACTTGTGGTTTTTGTTGTAACGAGATGCACCAAATGTTTTTTTCTGACTTTGTGGCTCCATCTGCTGGAGAAACTGTTCCACTGTATCCAGTTTTTCCCTCCTGACGGATTATTAATTGACGAGTAATCATCTTGTAATCGTCTGCTTTGTCTCTTCATCAAGACTTTCAGTAAATCTTTAATTCAGTAACCTTCGGTCAAAGAAAAGAAAATAAAACAGACAAATGTTATGTTAGTGTGACCTTGAAAACTTCAATTTCATCCATCATACTTCTAATTGTAATGTTTTTTCCCTCTTTGGACGTTAATAAGTGTTATCAAACTGTCTGAAATTCATGAAGTATCATCAAAAAATATCTTTTTTGTGGTTCTGTAGTTATAGTGTTGTAGAGTGTGGCATGACATTTAAACTTCCTACTCCTGCTCCTTCTTGAGGATCCAGACCTCGTTCCTGCGGTTGGTCAGCTTGAAGGGACTGTCGTACCCGGCTGCGTAAAACGGCTTCTCCATGAATGGGACTCCATCCCTCTGCAGGCTTTCCGTAAGTTTCGTGAGCTCTTCACGCTTCATTTTCTCATTGGAGAAGCCGCCGTACGTCCTGGAAGAAGGAAGACGAGAAGATTGAGTACTGCGCATCAGGCATTTGAAGTCTTATATATCACGACAGTGCATGTTTGTTATGGTATCTGCAATCATTTGCAACTGTTGAGTAAAATCAAAAACACAACCTCACCTTAAACTAAGAATTCAATATATAACTGCAGTCTTTGTTTGCACTCTACCTGACGTAAGCTGTGAACTCTTTCCTCTGCTCCACGTACACCTCCGCGTCGCTCGGCACCGGCGGACTGTCCTGATGCTCCTCTGGGATGTAGAAGGACACGGTGAACCGAGATTCACATGCAGGGCCGTCTCCAGGATCCACGCGGCACGACACGGGGGCCGTCATGTCCACTTTCACCTCTGAGGAACACGGACGGAAATGTATTAGAAAAGACACAAACACATCTGAACTATGGCATGTGGTATGCGAGTGCCCTCTAGTGGTAGGCCGGGGAATCTCTTAACATTTTTTAATAACATATAATGAATTATTTTAATTGGTATCTCTGGAATGGAATGGACTTTAAAATAAGTTTAAGCTTAAATATTTTACATGCCTACAACCATGATTAGTTACAAGATAAAATGTGGTGGCAAGACAGTCAGAGGAGGCAGAACAAGTGGTTCAAAAACACTTCAAAAGTCAGAGCAACCATCGCCCTGAAAGGGGTGAGTCTACACCACTGTATTTTAAAGTCTGTCATAATGGGACTTATTTGCTAGGTGGTAATATTTTCTGAGGCAGTACGTGGTGTAAAATGTTTGAGAAATACTGTATATAATACTGGTCCGACATGTCATCAGTTTTCTAAACAAAGCCTCAGGTGCCAGCTGGTGAATCAAAACTTCAGTACATAATGACACCGGAACAGATGGTGGACATAAAGATAACGTGTGGCAGACGTAGAGGATTAAACGCTAGATGTACGGATCGCGCTCTCTTTACGCTGCAGGCCTCAGTAGTCAACGAGCACAAACAATATATATTCTCATAAATAATGCTGGTGTAAAGTGCTGAGTAAGACAAAGGCAGTGGTGCCGTTACGAACTGCTGAGTAAGACCGAAGTACACTTTTTCATTGACTCTTGCATTTATTCATCGACTCCCTTGTATTCGCACCGGTTCACTGTGCAACGTTCAAACATTATTAGACTGGTTGTATTTAATGTTTCGTTCATTTAGCTGTTGGCTTTACATCAAGCTTCTTTAACCGTACTACAAAATAATAATTAAAAAAAAAAAAACAACATTTCAACACCTCTCTGCAAAAGTCTCAACAAAATAAAGAAGAGCACAACCTCCACAAAAGAAGTTGCATCAGACATTTTAGGTTTTTAAATCACGTCCATGTGGCATTCTGGGAAAAAAACAAAACAAAACTGATGAAACTCACTGTTGTGATTGTTGCCTTGAATGTAGCTGAAGAGTCGTCGGAAGCCGGTGTTCATGGCTGCATCCCACTGCATCCCGCTCACAGTGGTGCTCACCCACTTAGTGGCCTGGTAGGTACGAACCTCATAGTCTTGACCCTGCAAAACACACACACACACACACACACACACACACACACAATACGCACATTGCTGTATTGTCACTGCAAGAGTCTTTAATAAATCACAGACTCAATGGATCAATATTATTTCTATTATTAACCCTGTAGTATAACAGGTAACAGATTTTGGTGTAACACCAGTGACAACATCACAAGGTGACATCTGCAAACTTCTTGTTTCATTCGACTAACAGACCCAACAGATGCTCAATTTAAAACAGAAGTAATATGAAGAGAAGAGTTTGGTAATTCAATTTGATAAGACACTGGATAAATTATTCATTTTAATTGATTAATTATTTAACTCATCTTTGTAGCACTAAAGAAGCAGAAAACGTACTAATGTCAAAAACCCGTAATATTCGATTTATGGCGCATAAATCATAAAAACAGAGACAAGTAGAAAATACCTACAGGAGCATGTGGGGAACCTTTGAATGTTTGACATTTATGCTTGTAAAATTGTTGATTTGTGTCGACTACACATTTTAGCACCAACTTAACTCACATCTCTCGAGTCATATGACAGACAACCAACATCAGGTCAAAGGTTTAAGTATATAGTTTTATAGGAGGGAATCATTTACCTGTTTCTCCTCTGCTGTGAATTTAGGATTCTGCAGACCAGTCGAGAACAGAGCTTGTCCCACAGCTTTCAGCATGTCTGCTGTGAAGGAAGGAAGAAGCAAAAAAAAAAATGTCTTTTTAAAGTCAAATATCGACAAACCACCAAAATGTATCATATGGAGAGTTACGCAAAAGCTCAGCCTGGTTGATACACGTCAAGTCACGTGAGACTAGTTATACATTCAAGCGCATCTTGGCTTATGAAACACCTCTGGAAATAATGATTTAGTTAATATAATAACACGTAATTCTTCATCACCTAACTTAACCCTTTGCTAAAGCAACGTTATAATCTTGTAGGTTGCAAAATACGTGCAGAAAGAAACAGAAATTACCTGTAAAGTCACGTTGCTTGGTGCTCGCTGTCAGGCTGCAGAGTGAGTTTGTTTTCATAACATCGTTTCCGGTTATATAAATCCGGATTCTGATTGGCTGAGCGGGTCGAAATTTCAAAATAAGAGCACCGATCTTTAATGTCAACAATACGGTGTAAATAAAGAGGCGGCCTCTGTGCAAACATTAGTTTGCGTGTTTACTTTGAGCTAACAAACAGACTTGCAGCAAAATGGTGCAGGGTTGAAGGCAAAAGGCACGTCCACACAACAAAAATGTCCGCTCAGGTAAAAAATAATCAAAATAAAGCAAAATAATATAAAACATCAAGTTCCTCCGGTTTCAATTACAACCACATCTTAGTAGACCTAAAATGATTGATAATTTGATGAATTATTTGTTAGTTGTATTTATTTATTAGAGTGTTAGCTAACTAACGCTTCTGCCTGTTCTTTAAATAATGTTACGAAACTGCGGCCGTTAGCTTATCTTAGCATTAGCATTACGGTGCGACACTGGCTTTCTTCAAAAATGATAAAATCAACGTATGAACAGCTCTCAAGCTCACCAAACGACACGTTATGTCTCACTCGTTTAGTTCGTAAAAACACTGAATTTTATTGACATTTAATCGTTTAGCTTGTTAGCTTGTGTGCTTGGCTACTTCTTGGCTCTGAGCAGTTGCCAGGCAACCATCAGGTTCCTCCCTGAAGTTACTGCTTGCAGTAACGAGCATTTTACAACTCTAATTGCTTGTTATTTATTTAAATATATATCAATACATTTGTAGTAATAGTTTATATAGTGGCCCTTTAGTTTTAGGTTTATCACGACAAAGCAGGAAACTGTCAGTCTGTGTCCATTCGGTAATTTGATTACTTTCACATTTGTTTGGGAATTGAATTATATACTGAACGACAATATAAACTGGGTCCTATATTATTACTCTATTACTCTGTGGCCATATATCAAAATCTGGCTCTGGGGTGGATAGTGGATAGAATACAGGTTGGTTTCTCTATGTAAGATATTTACATTTACATGTAGATATGATATCTTTAATGTGCTGTGTGTGCTGTACTTGATGGTAACTTGAATGCAGCAGTCAAGCAGCTTTATCCAGCCACGGTTATCATCACTCGGACTACAACCTAATTCAAATTACGCCATGCAGCTGCAAGCCATTCAAGTCGGAAGAGCGTCTCCCATTTATTTACTACATTATTATTATTATTTACATCACATGGGTTGATAGCTAACTTTACAAGAAAAAAAACAAACAAACAAACTCGTTTGCAACTTTTTAAGAAAGACACAAGCGATATGAGGCACAATCACAAAGAGAGGTGTCGGAGTAGAAACAAACCCAAAACATAACAGG
Organism: Nibea coibor; assembly: GCA_023373845.1. NCBI lineage: Eukaryota > Metazoa > Chordata > Actinopteri > Sciaenidae > Nibea > Nibea coibor. Next base: position 12,218,406 of record CM041730.1, read on the forward strand.
ACACCATCCAAATTTTTAAACACACACACACACACAAATGGTGTGAAGGAGCAGGTAAGAATGGGAAAAGGCTGCTACATCTGTAACTGATGAACGGTGACATGATGGTGGAGGATAAAGTTCAGCATGATTAACATGCTTGTTGTATTTAGCCTTCAGCTACAGTTCTGCAGGTGTGACAGCACGGAGCCTGTCGGTGTGAGAGCCTGGGCTAAACCTGGACAAAGCCTGGTCTCTATGGAGATGGAGAGAGGAGCAGTTGTTTGTGTTTCGAGCAGGTGTCGAGGGAGGCAAGCGGGACTGTGTTTACAGATATGGATGCATAGTTTAACGTTTGTCTAGCTATCATTATCCAAATCGCAGATGCATCTCTCTTGTGACGTACACGCACACACACACACACACACAAGCTTTATGTTGACGAGGAAATGTAAAACTTTCACCTACAGGGACATGCAACCCAATGCAGAGACAACAGCAGCTTTTTGTCTCTGCATTGTCCTATGAGACGAGGCTTATTCATTACAATTCAGAGCCAAGGGCAGTGGAAAAGGCAGAAAGACAGAGTGGTTTGTCAAACGTCCGTTGCTTACACACAAGTCCAAATGTCACTGCTAAAATTAGCAGCAGACAATTCATCACTCGAGCTCCAGAACTCCAGCCACAACCTTGCCATAATTTCTCAAAGCAACGACATAAAGAGGAAAAAAAGGGCCTTGACAATGGTCATAAAGCTTTATTAATTGATATTTAACTGGACAATAAACAGGGATTAATGAAACACTTTTTATAGTTTATTAACTATAAATGATAATGTTGATCTGTGTATTAGTGGGTGCATTTATTTGGCTGTAAGGTATTTTATAAATCCCTCTTTTACTGTCAAAATAAATATCAATTATGGCTTTGTATGAACCATTTCTAAGGCTCTGTATCCTTCATAAGTTAGTGCATTCTGCGTCTCAGTTGTATCTGGTGAAGCTCTGGGCCTCTGTCAGCATCTCAGGGTTGGTAATTCTGGTGGACGAAGCTCAAAACCTCTTTTTTCGACAGTTTCTCGGGATCCACCCGTGTCTGAGAATCGTGGACTATCACCCCGTCCACCCAGGCCCAGAAGAGCCGCTCAGAGTGGCAAACACTGAGGACAAGGACAAAGGAAGGACACTGTTCACTCATCAGATCATTGAAGCTGCTATTAGATATTAAACAACTATCTTTTTTCATATCTTCTGATTCAACTGATCAAATCAGAAATAAATGAATTCACTAGAAATGATAGTACATACTGGAAGGGGGCAGCAGAGTTGGGCGGCATTTCATAGGTAGACTCCTTGGTTGTCTTATTATAGAAGAACTTCATCTTGGAGTTTTTACTGTATGCCATCGTCCACGGCTCTGTGGGATGAAGAGGGAAGAGACATGACTCTACAAATTCTCCACCGGATTGTTAGCTTTAGCTTCGACACACAGCAATTCAAACAAATTAAAGTGAATTACCATTGACAGTCTTAATGATGTAAAGGCCAGTAGGAAGGAAGTGTCGGTCATCTCTGCCGGTGTAAGACAGACGAGGGACTCCTCCTGAACTCTTTGTCACCTTCATCTCTAGTCTGGATGAAGAAAACAAGAAAGGACCATCAACATTAAAAAAAAAAGGTTCATATGATACTGATATTATGGATTATGTTATCCTGGTCATACCTGACAAAGATTTTCTCCATTTCCTCCAGCCTGTAAACCTCCTTCACTCTGTTTGGAGAAAAGACGGATGTTACCTTTACGGCGAAACAACTTGTGACTATGCTTTGAAATTATAACTTTTGGGGTTTTCCACAAAATGGTGTAAATGGTGTAAAGTAATTTAAGTCAATACCTGATTGGGTTCATGTCTGGTCTGCTGGGTTTGGCCACTGCCTTCACAAACTTCTCAGCCATCTGAATCCTGACAAACAATGGGAATTATTTAATAAATTATAATAAATCCGTAAAAGCTTAAGAATCAGAGATACAGGTGACGCTGTCCTACCTTTGGTTGAAGTGCTTATCTCTTACATCCGTGCCATTCAATATTAAAACATCCATTACGTGAACTGCGTTGATTCGACGCTGAGCTTTGCCCTGAGGACCAAATATACTGTATTTATACAAGACCATGAGCAGCAAATGATTAAGAACCTATGACACAACCAAACTGCACATCGTCTAGTGAGAACAACTGTTATTCTCTCAGCATTAACAGAAATACAGCCAAGTTTAAAGAGGTTGGATAGAGGCGCCATATTTTATCCATTTAGCCTCGTCCCTCTTCTCACCTCTCCCTTCAGCTCTTGGACGATCTCCACGCTTAGAAGTGTATCTCTTGGCAGCTCCAGCTTGAAATTCTCCAGTTTCCTCCAGCGCACAGGCATCTTCCCATCCCATGTGTATATCTGAGACTTCTACACATGCCAAGGTGAAATGGAGAGGAGAGATTAAAAGATGAAAACAGGTTTAAACACAGGCTACCAAACAGTGAAACGTCTGTGATGACCACTATCGCTCCAGATAACTATAAACATCAGGGTATATGATATCAGTCATCAATCGTTACCACAGCACACACAAGTTCAAGACTCACATACTGTTTTTGTGTCTTTTAAGACTCACCCCCAGCGCTAGGAGGAAGATCTGCTCCCCACCTCCCACAATGCACCTGTGGTCCAGGATGTGACGCAACTTCTCAAGAGTGGTGGAGTTGAGAGGTGTGAGTTTACACTGGAACGACTCCACATCTGAATTCTGAGGTGGAAGAAGTGTGAAGAAAGACAGAAAGTCAGACAAGGACACAAATGTAACATTTTAAACCAGTTTGTCTGTAATAAAAATATTAGAAATGTTATATTTGTTTCAGAATCAGATTTTGGAGCATCTGGGAAGTAGAAAAAACAGAGCATCTTCATCAGCATTGTATTATTGCCAGTAGGATTTCTTTAATCCCAGATTTATTAACTGACCTTAACCAGTTCATAAAATTTGGACTTGGGGTCTGAAGAAGCAGGTGTGACTCTGGCTTTATCAGGGACCTGGAAATTTACACAAAATGCATTTATAGGTGGAATGACACATAATAAGATCACATTATTCCACAAACTGTCCAATTTCAATTTACTAAATCTTATGTCACGGTTCTTCCACTCACCCCCCATATTTTCAGACACTCTTTCCTAATGTCCGCTTGCCGTGGCTCTGAAAGGGTCCTAGAGAAACGAACACAGTTAGTTGCAGACATAAACCATCACACATGGCTATACTGTAACACAGATGAATGCACAGCACAAGAACGGTTACTCACGGGTCTACGACAAAGGCATGGATCTTAGCCAAGGCCTTGATCTGGACTGCACAGAGGCTGCAGTGAGAGTACGTAAACTTGTCAGTCACTCAGTTTGAAATAAAGACATTAAGGCTTTTGTGAATACTGCAAGTCTCTACCTCTCATTGGAGTTGACCATAAACTGGAAGAAGTCTGTATCTTCTTTGATGATGCTCAGGGGAACAACATCTGTGACATCCCTGTCCAAGTTCTTCAGTTGGTTCAGTTTCAGGTTGACTCTGAACATGTATTCCCTGACGGCATCCGAGCCGGGCTTCAGACCACGACACACTACGTACCTGCAGAGGGTGACGAGCGGAGAGAGAATGACGGATGCAAAAATTTTCTGTACAAATTCTTTCTTCTAAATCGATATCAAAAATTGGATCCATAGCAGAGAAAGGGTTTGATCTCCTCTAACTGACAAATTGTCATAATCTGAGAGCAAATATAAAACTTTCTTCTAGACAGTTGAGAGTTGCTGATAAATACTAAACTGTTTTGCTATTTGTATTTTCCAATCAGCAATAAAATGTTAAAATAAAATTGTTTTAATTGGCTGAAAGTTTTATTTTTAAAAAATGATGTTAAAACTAAGCTGCACCGTATAAGTAACCAAACAGATCTTGATGCACACAGGGTACATTCACATTCACATTCACACACACATGCACAGCCTCACCTCTCAGAGTTGGCGGGCCTGCTGGTGACAGGTTTAAAGAGAGAGATCCTTTCAAAGCTGAGGTAGAGCAGGTAGACCAAACCCACGCTGAAGGGTGTGAAGAGGTCAAAAGTTTTACAGACAAAGTGACCACCTGGAGAAGACAGAAAGTACTGCTTTAATGTGCCCTGAACCCTGACAAGTTTTAAGAAAATCTAGACACACTGAGGGTTGTCCACTAATGAGGGGACTCAGCCATTCGTGCACATGTAAACACACACGCACCTGTCCTGAGTGTAGAGATGGCTGTGAGGAACTGACAGAGCAGCAGCTGTTTGCTCAGTATCTCCTGGATGTTTTCCTGGCCTTCCACAGAGAAACCCTACCAGAGACCAGAGGCATCAAACTACAAGTCATCCAACATCAGACAAAAGGCTGAAAATCTCACCAGAAAGAAAAAAAGAAAAAGTGAAATAGTCTCACCCCGTCTGCCATGAGGAAGTGCAGGCCTCTTTTTTCTGTACTCTCCAGGACAAAGTTTCGGAAGGCAGTAATGTTTTCAGGCCGAGTGATGTCGCCGTCTCCGTCGACCCCTCCCTCACCTGGGACACCCAGAGCTTTCACTGATTTATCCATAACCTCAGACACACAGTTTCTGTTCTCCCCTTAAGCATGATGTGAATGTACGTACCGTAGTAAGGTTCAAACAGCTCACTTGGCGCTGCAAAGAAATCTTCCAGTTTGAAGTCACAGGGTCCTTTCAGCGTCATGCCAAACCCCTTGGCATGCCAACGTCTTTTCCACAGTATGTACTCTGAAAATCCTCCAGGCCCCGCACAGACGTCGCCAAAGTACAGAAGCTCGCCCTCGCGGTCTTTTGTCAGAGGTTTCTATAAAATGAGGAGTTTGTCTCACCATCTGTTCATTTGGGTCTGTGTGTCCTGAGCCAACTAAAGTTCAGTGCGACACATATCGCCTGTTACTTTGAGCAAACTCACCCCTTGTGGATCCTTTGGGTTGGTGAACATATTGTCGAAGCAGTGGTCGATGTTGGACATTTTCATAGCAGCTCTAAATACGAGAAGAACATAAGACAACATGTCATCGTCTTTAAAGGGTTGGAACACTAAACAATACTCATTAATGCAAGCACAGCACTTATACAATATTATCCACAGTGATCATTCGTCCAACCTAAAGACTGACCTGTTGAGGAAGATACCTCCTCTGATCATCTCATAGGGGTTAGAACGTGTCCGCGCTCTCCTCATCTCCTCGCCTTCCAGGTTATCGAATACTCCCTGAACATCAAACAGATACCGGTTACACAACTCGGAGATATTACAGCATTGTGATTTGTGTCAATCCAGTGTTTAGTTCAATCCAGAGAGTTTCACACACAAAAATGCCCATACATGTGCAACACTGTAACACAATATATACTGCTGAGCTATTTACATACAGAAGCAGTTATAACTCACCTTGCACCTTAGGAGAGTGTGCAGGAGGTCTTCAGTGCAAAACTCTGTCTCATCCTCAATCTTTAGTTTCCTCTGTAAACAGTCAAAAACAAGTTGTAAGCAAAAAGAGCACGCCCGAGTGAAGCGTGTGTACGATATACTGTATATCTAAATGTGTCTGAAGTGTTTGTCTTTACCCGTCCTAAAATCATCCAGTCCCTCAGCTCATCTGAATCTGGGATCTCTGTAGTGCATTCTGGGAACCACTCTACCTTCTCCACGGCACTGGGCTGGTCAGACAAATAGAAAAAAAAAAGAAAATAATTCAATAATTTACAGAAAACGCCACTGAAAACACTGCAGGGTTATTATTTACTGCTGTGTACCTCTGGTTCATCGCGCCAGTCGATGTTCAGCTCTCCCTGAAAGCCCTGCAGTGTGAGACCGAGACCCCTTCTCCCGCGCTGAGTAGAGGCCTCCACAATCTCTTTACGTCCCTGGCCAAACTTTCCCAGACCTTCACCCTCACGGAAGCCCATCTTGGCCTAAAGGTGGAAGAGTACAGTTAGAAAAACACTGTAAATTAAAATAAATGGAACATGTCATAATATATTGAAGAAACCGATCTAGTCCCAGTTTCAATACATTACCATGAGTTTCTGTGACACACTGTTGTACAGTGAGAAACTAGAGGAGGTCTGTGTGACGTCGCTGTCTTGGTCATCAAGGGAAGATACAGAGGGCCTGGAGAACCGCGGCCTCTGATCCTCCTGGTCACTGAGTGAATCATTTTGGCTCGAGTCTAGACAAGCCAAATCAGACACACATGTAGAAACAGGAGCACGCAGTAAACTAAGAAACAAATCTTAGCTAAAACCAGAATAACATAAGAACAGCCTGACATTTGTCCAACCAACAACAAGTTCAACAGTGACTAAGAGAATTAGATATCAGATTTTTCAGAAAATGAATGCATCTACCTTGTCTTGATAACTGAGACTCTTCATCTGAGCTGCTGTCATCTCGAGGCCTCTTTGATCCCAGCAATGGGGACGAGGGCGCATCGCTTCTCCTCTTCATCGTGGCTGAAACAGAGCAGACACGACAAGAATAAAGTACTGATGCAACAGCACACGCATATAAATATATATATGAAATCAATCACTGTGTCAGGTGTAATAAAGGAGTTCAAATAACTGCAAAACTAAATAAAATGGAAGAGAGCAGCAGAATCTACATTCATGTACATGGAGAAACGTCAAAAGAAAATAAAAACAATGAAGGTGGACTAAATGACGACAACAAGTATTATGAGGTATAGTGCCGAAGAGTAAACAATTAATGAATGAATATGTGCATGCATACAGTACTGATCATTCATAAAGTAAATCTGGCAAAGATTTTATAACTTTGCAAATTTGTTAGTGTAATTATTATTATTATTATTTATCCCTTTAGGCTGTTGTACTTTGAAAAAAACAATTAAAGTATAATTGTTATTTAACTTGTACTTTATTTAACTGTTGAGAATTAAAACTGTTAGTTGCACATCAAATGGCTGCACGGCTACCAATATGTACCGACTTACATAATAATGCTCCCCACCAATACTGCTTTAAAGTCGTACGTTTGATCTGACCAAAGCAGAAAAAAAATGCTTTTGTTCTTTGCTGTTAGTGTTTTAAAAAGTAATTTGATGCACATCTACAACGTGTCTGTTTTGAGTGCCTGTATTATTTTCTGTCACAGACACAGCGAGGCAAAATGATTGAATTGAACATTAACACGTATATAAACAGGTCACTTGGACATCCAGTCTCATTCAGTGCCTTTCATTACACTCAGAAAATGTGTAAACTATAGCTAGTCAACACCACAAGCTGATGTATTGACCCTCCACGTTGCCAGAAGTTGCAAAGTATCATGTTTACAATCTGAAACCACATTTTCCTGCAAATGTGAGCCATTACCTCGACGGTTATGTTGCGTTTAGCAGCAGTCAGCTATCAAAGTTTGATAAAGTCGGCCCATGCCACCCTCCTAGATTTATTTTAGCAGACAGCTGAAGTGCACAGGCTGGTCTGGTGTGTGTCAGTCTGGGTGTTTTCTGTAGAAACGAAACTGCGCAGCAGTAGCAGCGTTAACTGTTAGCTTCTAGCTAGTTTTTACCAGCTCAGAGGAAAAACTTCACTCTTCTGCGGTGAAACTGCAGCGACAAAACGTTAAGTCCACACATGTGTCGAAATGTCCCAGTCAGGTTTGTATTTGCGTGCGAACTTTCGTCATAAATCTTCTTTTTTTGAAGTTTACATTAACCCGCGTTATGTTTTTAGAGCATTCAGGGGTCCTTCTGTTTCTGGCCACACGTACAAATGATGCGCGTGACGAAACGGCTGTCTATACAAGTGCCTGTTTGTTTTTACTTTATTTTATTTTATTCGTTGTATTAATTTATCGGTGACTCCTGCTTGGATTGCTTTTTGTTATTTTGCCAGTACGTTGAAGAAATGTTGAAATAAAGAATAAAAAGTGTGTGAAGGTGCTCTAACTTGAATGTTCATATTGATGATATGGATCTATTGGAAAAAGAGAAAATGAAGAAGAAGAAGAAGAAGAGAAGAAATTCCTTTATTAAATTGTTTATTCACTCAGTTTTACATGCATTTTAACCTGAAATACACACACATGTTTATATACACATGGTTCATATGCAAATGTGGAGAGAGATGGTAAAGTGATGGACAGCCACCCAGAGCAGCGCCCTGCGAGGGGGTGGGGGGTTTGTTGCCTTGCTCAAGAGCACCTCGGCGGTGCCCAGGAGTTGAACTGGCACCTCTCCAGCTACCAGTCCAGCACCGTACTTTGTTCCATACTGGACTTGAACTGGACACCTTCTGGATCTAAGCTAAGTCTCTATGGGCTGAAAGTGACTTTGCATTGACCACAAAGAATATGTATTTACATAGTAACAACACAAGATTTCCTCTTTGCAGCCAGCTTCTTTGTCAACGACTGAGACCCATGGTACTTTCCTCAGCATTGTTTATGAAGAAAAAAAATCATTCTAAACTCTTTTATGTATTTTTTTGTATACAATCAACTGGCCTGGATACGTACTGCAGACACTAAAATGAAAATTGCAACTTGAATATTTATTTGGGTGCTGACAGTTTTCTTTGGACAAAGAATAACATTAGCTGGGACTAATTTGTTTTTGTTTGTGTGTGTGTGTGTGTGTGTGTGTGTGTGTGTGTGTGTGATTAAGCAATTAGATTCTCCTTTAACCAGTCTTGCATGTCTGTTGCGTTGTGCTAATCCGTTCCTGGCTTTGTGTTAATGGATCCTGAGCTGTCTGTCAAAACAATTATTGAGCTATTTCCAGTGGTACTTGACAATAGTTCATAAAAACAGGCTTTCAAGCTTTCCTGTGAAAAATAAAGACACTCAGGAACATGTCAACACAGTTTCGTGGCTCCAGACTGTCTGCACATCGAGTGAAAATCATTTTTATCCCACAGGGTAAATTTTTTTTTCAGTGAATTTGTAAAATCTGAGTTCTCAGCAATGTCCAGTCGAAACTGCAGGATTATTAAGTCTCAAGTAAAGGCTCCCACTTTTGTGTTACAGCTTGAAGCAATCCTGTCAGTGCATTGCATGCCTCCTTTGATGAATCTGAAATCCTTCTCAGAAGGAACCGTGTCAATACCATGTTTTCGTGACGCTAAAGAGATAGCAAGAGGAAGCGAGCCCAATCTCAAGCTCTGCTTCCTGACAGTAATTCTTCTACAAATTTCAGAATAATGAACAAAATTGTTGTAATCTATATTAGATGGTAGGCCGGACTTGTACAGGACACTGGAAATGGCATCATTTACAGCTGTTTATTCTGTATTCACCACTTCAGAAAGTCACTTTTAGTCACTTTGCTTCATTGTTTGAGATTAAAAACATTGTTGTGAAGATTTTGTACTTAACTTAACTGTAACTTCTACTACTTTTTATTAGTGCATGCTGCAGCCCTGAGCCATGACCCCGAGGAGGAGAAATAAGGTATAGAAAAGAGTGTTTATGGCTTAGATATTGTAAAAATCAGGTTTCTATATGTAGAGAGCTTGTGTGTTTTTGTTTTTGCTATGCCATCATCCACTGTTGGAATCCAATTTGCCTTTTAATTGTACCTAATTGTTAAACTGCATCTCCATGGCCCCAGCAGACGTCATTATAGTGTTGCTTTGTCATCTGTTGATGGGGTTGTGTGTCCTCTTCCCTACATAATTGGCGGCCAATGGACAGAACAGCTCTCACAGGTATATTAATCCAATGCAAGTCCAGTTGCTCTGCTAATCCTCCACTGACACAAATGCAAGCTCACATGAAGACACACACACACACAAACACAGTCCAAAACCACGTGACCAGCTTACGCAATGAAGCCAAGGCTTTATATACTACCTATAGGGACTGCTCTGCCTCAGGGGAGATCACTACAGTGCAGGTGTGTGTATGTGTATCTGAGTGAGGCAGTGAGGAGTGTGTCTTCGGACACGGGGGAGAGCTGCAACTCAGCCTGGTGAAGAAGATCTATGCCAGAGAGACGCCGAGGGTGAAGAAGCAGAGGGATTCGCGGGGATAAAGTTGCCTAGCAGGAAGTCCTGAGGGCTGGTTGCAGAGGGGTATTTTGTGGTTTCAGCTGTGAAACACTGGAGAGAACAACAACAATGTTTTTCCGCATCCCTCGCCTCACCCCTGGATATATTAGATACCTCCAGGTGCGTAAGATGCTTTAGGGCAATTTTCTTCTTTAGTTAGATTAATGATTAGTCTTGGACATCTGCAGAGGAGCGAATTCCATCAGAGCCTCTAACAACAAACAAGTGTTGAGCTGTAGAGCTTCGACCCCGCACATGTCTGCTTTGGTAAAAAGTTGGCGCTGCATTGTAGACTAAACATGTAAAACTCTTTAAGATTAACTGTTTGATTCAGTTCAGATTTATACTTGCTCAGTTTAAACAGAGGCCACTGACTCATCACTTTGCACAAAGTGCTCATTTGTGTCTGTGTCATGTCAGGATTTAGTTCAGAGGATTACAGCAGCCTGTCTTTGAATGGATTTCAGAGATGCCTTAGCTCCTCAGGGTCAGGTAAATGCCCTCTAATTGGATCTCCAGAGCAATAACACGAGATCCATGTTCTCAATCACCCTGGTGGGTATTTAAGATACCTGCAGCCGGATTTAGAAACCCAAAGAGTGGCTTGTGTTTGTTTAAAAAAGGACAAACCTTGTTATCTGTGTCTCAGCTCTTCAGAGTTAATTTTAGGTCATTCTCACTCGTTAAAATAGGTCATGGTTAGTCATTATGCAATTATACCATTTGTATAAATCAGCAACAAGCTAATAACATAACTGAAACTATGTCTAACTTCAAGACATGACTCGGATTGGCTCAAATTTCTGAGATGTCTCCAAAGACAGGCAGTCACTACATGAGTTAGTTCAAATATGGGTTGAAACTTGACAAAAATGGAGATTAGATGAGACAGGTGTGTGACCAGGGTCAGGAGGAACGAAGGCTGTCACCTTCATTGAAGCCAATGTTGGTTGTCAAGGGAACATAGGTGGTGACCCCAGTTCTCTCTTTCAGACTCAGGCAGCCCAGACTGTGCTGCAGAGCCGGGAAGCCCCTGTGATGCCGCGCACGGCCGTCCTGCTGGGTCTCTTGGGGGTCGGCATGTCCGGCTACAGCTCCCGCCAACTCACACAGCACTACAAGCCATCGAGTCACCTCTTCAGATGAAGACATGAAGGACACACACACACGCACGCACACATCTTTTACTTAAAGGTAACGTTTGACATTTTGGGAAATGATTCTGTTTGTTGAGCTGTTGCCAAAAAAGCTTCACCACAAAAGTCTCCATGAAAAAACAACAGCAAACTTTACACAACCGGTTTTGTAGCAGCGTGTCAATCTTTTCATTTCATCAAGAAAGCAAATGAATGTATTTCCCAAATTGTCAAACTATTCCTTTAACGACAACATGAAATGATTAACACGATTCGGGGAAGCAGCGCTATCAGGTTCTTTGTTTCTGTTTCTGTTTTTCTCTGTGCCTTCCTCCTAATATTTGTGGTTCAGTTTCAGTGTCATCCTTGTTCTGGATTTCATTATGATTTTAATGTGTTCGAGATGAAAAGATTGCTGCCTTAAGGCTCAGTTTGTACAAAAAGTAAAAAAGAAAGTCCTACCCCTCCTTTTAACTTTCTTTATTTCTTGTGAATCATATGCAGCGTAGCAGAAAGACAGCTTTTAATGTTTCTCATGGACTTGGTCGATGTTGTACTTGAACCACAATCCCTCCCTCTGTCCTGTGCCTTATCATGGGAGTATTTGGTCAGAATGTAACATTCAAATGATTTCAAATACACCAGAGGAGCAGCATGAGCTGAGCTCCAAATCACCTCCAAAATCCTCCCTGTTTTGATCACCATTACTTTTTCCTCTGGCGTTTTGGCAAGGACAGCCAGTTTTGTGATGTCTTGACCGGGTTTGCTCTTTTTGGATTTCTTGGGCAAGACTGTCCAAGACAGGTTACGGAGAGAGACGTCAGATCAGATCAGAAGCAGCTTCAAACTCAGAGAATCGAGAGGACGTTTATATTTCAGCCTGATTTCAGTCATGATTCTGGAGCTGATAGCATGAGTTTTGGTCTTGATATCTCTCTTCTTTGTCTGTGTGACAAAATACCTCACAAAGGATTGCTCTCAATCTGATTGGCTGCGCCCAACTCCTGAAAAAGCACAGAGAAAATACAAACAGAAACCAAAGAAATGTGTGACTTGTGGTGTGTAATAATAACAATGCTACTTTTTGCACTTTTTTTGTACATATTTGTATCATGTACATATCACTTTGAAGCTGTATGAGATTAGTAGAGCATGACACTGGGTGCTACCAGCCTGTGTTGTGAGCTGGACGGGGTGACATCTAGCTGGATTGACACACGGCACTGCTGTGTTGTTGTCAGGCAAAGGAACCAGGACAGCCACCCTGGATACCACCTGAACCAACAAGTGAATCCACCCGGATCTCTCCCCAGTTGCACACCACTGTCAGACAAGATGAATGTAGATGAATGACCACTAAGGTCTCTTAACATAGGTAGATTTCTTTGGCTGTATATCTGTTGTGTACAATGCTTATAATGGAAAAAAAAGACCTTGACAGCATATGAATGTATCACCGACAAAGAATGAAAATTAGCAGTTATACTGTCATTTTAAAGACAATGATGTGCGTCTTGTTCTGATCCAAAAAAAATGTATGTCTGTTGAATATGTAAGAAAAGATCAGCAGGTCACAAGGTGTGTACAGTGATACAGTGATCCCTCACAGATCCTCTTAGGATACCTGTCTTTTTTAGACCAGCTTACATATGAGAGGGGTCACTAACCCTGTAATGGAGACACGTAAGCGTGTGACGCTGCAAGAAGTGTGGTTGTTTATGTCACTTGAGCTCGTGACTGGGACGTGAATAAGGGATTTTGATGATGATTCTGAATAGTATAGTATTGCATGGCCAGTTTTGCTTGTCTAGATTCTAAGTCTGTATATTCAGCCCAGTTACTTGTGAATTAATGCAGATTTTGAACGTTTGTGCTGTGAATTACTGACAAAAGAATTTGTTCTTTTCAAGACATAGGGGTGCTTTCATATAATTTCATTATAGACGCATAAATAAGTGTATATTTTGCAATTTTGTATTTCATATGCTTTGCAGTGTAGTGAGTTTAATTCAGCTTTGGTGTTATTAGTCTCATGCAGACTGGTGATCAGATCAGACAATCTTATGCATTTTTAAATTATGCACTTTTCTGTCTGTCTTAACATGTGGTCAACAATGTGTCATGAGTGACACAAGAGAAAGTGGGAGGAAGACTCTCTCCTAACTCGTAATGACAAGATGAAATTATTCTTTAGACTTGCCTTAGGGGCATCATAACAAGCATTATAAATGCGTAATAAAGCACCTCTGAAGATGCATTATTTTGTATGATTTAATCACTATGTGTGCAAGAATAAATAAAGAAAGATTGGAGCAGACTTGTTATGTGCCTCGTGTGATATTGTGAAAGATACAGCGAAAAAAAAGGAAGAAATGCTTCCTTCATGCACCAGATGTCAGCATAGATTTTCAGCCATTGTTTTCAGATGTGTGCAATGGGCACACTGTACAGTATGTGAGAGTTGGCTATGACCCCACTGACCCGTAAAGAAACAATGGCTTTTGATTAGTGAAACTGATACAAGAAACAAGTGGAATTGAATAAAAGTCCTCTGTAAACCTGATTAGTCTGTCAATCAGCATTGCTTTGATGCACAGAGCAACATTTGGGGCAACTTTTGCTGCAGTTTTAAGCTTTGTTTCTCACTTGTGAGCGTTGTTGTCTGTCACCTAGAAACACGCTTCTTGCTGTCATTGCTCTATTCAAACAAGTTGCTCTGCCCATCAGTCATCTCCAGTGATTAGCTGCTAGCGTGCTGCATGCTCCCGACTAAGAGTTCTGACACAGTTATAGATCTAAGCTGCTTTGGAAACAAACTCAGATCTTTCCCAGTAGGAGCCAGCGAGGGTTAAAGTTGTGGCACTCTGGTTTGAATGGGAGTTTAAAGTTGAGCTCTGTGGAAATATACCAGGAGCCCCCCACACCTACGCTGGTGTCGGTTTGACGACAGTTGGAGGCTCACAAACATCACTGTGGTTGTTAGAAACCTTTTGTGCAGGGAAATACACCCGTTCGTCTCACCTTTTTTTTTATCAGGTTCCCAGCCTCAGGGAGGACAGGAACCAGGAGTCAGGAGTCAGGGACAGACACACAGTTTCTTACTTTGCCTCACTCTCACCAAGTTCAAACCCACACACACAAACACACACACACACAGAGGTCCATTGTGTGTCTGTTTCAGTGGCTTCTCCTCAGGAGGCTCTTGTTACCGTCTCTTACAGCCAACAACAAAGAGCTGAATGTCTTTGCTACCAAAGAGATGGATGAGGAGTAGTGAGCGACATATCCACAACGTTTTTAGTAGTAGTCTGATATATCTTTGTATGATGTGCAGCTGCACCTGTGCTCTGTAGCTGTTGCCTCAGGTAAATCTTTTTGAAGAATAACTCTAAAAAGGTCAGCTAAAACGTGCATTTCACTTCATGATCTGAGTGTAATCTCAGCTTGTATAAAAGCTGTGCAGGCAATATCACCAAAGTCAAAGGGTGATAGATCAGGTGCAGACAAAACCATTAACATAGAAAAACAAGTATTGTTCCTGTAAATACCTCAGTGAAGTGTCCCTGAGCAACACACCGAATCCCTATCAGCTTCAGGGGGGGCTCTTCTGTTGCAGATCTTGACCTTTGACCTCCTTTTAGAGGGGATGTAAGCAGAGGAATGAGCTCAACAGTATATCATCATATCAAATCTCTTTGGAGAGCTTGAAGTTTACAAAAAAAGTTTTGTCCAGAGACAGAGGAGATCATCAGAGCAGTAAAGTATCTTAGTGCTTCGTAATCAGAGCTTTTTTTTTTTTTTGTAATCTATATTTAAGAAATAAAGAATCATAGTGTAGAATGAATTTATTATGAATCATGAATTTAGCACGATGACGCAGATCTGTAGAGCTGGACTGAAGTGGAAAAGCTGAAATTTGCAGAAAATCAATAAAATCAATTAAAATTCTATCAAACGACAATGTGAAAATGTTTATTCATAGTGAGGAACGCGGAGTCTGCATCTCCCCTCGGCTTTATAGAGGTTTATAACAAGTTTCAGGTCACTTTCACAGTTCTCATAGACGTTTTCAGCTGCTGCAGGCAGTTATTTTCAGCTGAAAAGCTCTAAAAATCTACTGTACTGTACTGTACTGCACTACCTGCTCAGCAGCAAACAGCAGGCAGACACAGCGAGCGACTAGCTGGTGAACATAGTGGAGTATTTAGCCCTTTAGCCAAGGGCCAAATATTTCCTTCAGAGGTTGGTAGAGATCTATAAGTCACCTAAAAGAGAGGGAATAGTGACAGAAACACAAATCCAAATGTTCCCCTATAACTGCTAACATGTCTGCCACATCATAATTAAAAGTGACGATGTATCAGTGTTCATAACTTTCTGCTATCCTCAAGTTTCAGTGTTAAATTGCATTGATTTCAACTTCTGCTTGAGTAATATTAATTCAAATATGTGTTATTACTCTTGTCCACACACACACACACTAAGTGTGCACACATAGTTTGGCATGATAAAGCACAATTTCCTTTTTAGCCTGGCGCATTTATCGCTCTGTGTGTGTGTGGGCGTCCTCGGTGACGCAGCACATTTGTCCGCCCTTTAAATGGCTCTTCTTGACCAGCGGAAGAGCTTAGACTTGTTTTCGTGTGTCGCGTTCTCTGCCTTGAGCTCATTAAAACACCTCTTAGTGTCACGCACGCAGACACAAAACAAACGCACATTATGAACATGTACCCTAAAAACATATTGATATTGATTTACTCTATGTATGAGCTTAGGCACATCTCCTGGGCCTGTTGGCAGACTGACAGGGGAAAACAGCAGCTGTGTGGATGCATGATGTTACCTGGCAGCTTGTTACCAGGCACAAGGAGATGTGTATGCCAAGACACATCCAATCCATTGTAGCTCTGCTGTGCAGAATTGATGAGGTGTGACTCAACCTCGTTGTGAATGGCCTTACGTAGCCAATTACAAGTCATTGATAATGTTTGTTATAAAAAATATCCTCTCCATCCTATCCTGCTCTTTATAAATATGGAAACATTTGTCCATGAATGTATAAAAGGCATGTGAACTAAAACACACAACCGCCTGTGGGACCACAGGAAAGAAATCTGAAGTTACATATGCTTCAAAGCATGACTGCATGAGTGAAAGAGCACGTACTTTCCTCCTAGGTCCTGTGTTAAAGCTGTACTAATGACTCGGCACTCTCAAACTACCTGCTCTATGGCTTCCAGACCCCCCAAGATGTTTTACTTTTCCATTACTTCGCTCCCAGCGTTTCTGTTTCTGACCTTTGACATGTTCTGACAAAAGCTTTTAGTCAACCCAGAACCAATTTAACTGACCAAACTTAATAAGAGGCATTTTTTAAATACAGTTTTAAGCACTGTCAACTGGGAGAAAGTTCTCAGAACAGTGATTCTTTTGTTTGTAATTGTAAAGTTTTAGTATTTAAACCTTCGATATTTCCTGAAATTGCTGTGTTTAAAGCAAAACAAACTGTTTAAGAAAAAGAATACAGAGTTAATTTAAATTCTATACGGTAGTTTTAAGTCACTCCTCGGATACCAACTGGTCATTAACACTACACTGGGCAGAGTCTCTAAGGAACATCTTTGAGAGTTGGCCTGGGAGCATAATTAAAGCTTTAATCTCTGTTTTTGGCTAACACATTTTCATGCGGTCCCGTGGGTTTGCCCTGGACAACCCTGTGACCTGTGAGTCTCATCAGATAGTGGTTGAGTCATGGTTAAACTCAGCTGGCTCTTTGCGTTTGCTGTGTAACGAAAACAGGGCTGAACGGAACAAGTCTCTGACGTGGTTATTATTGTTTGGTTGTTTTTTATCTAATTAAAGCTGCAACAACTGAGTTTTTTGGCCACTTGATGGCAGCAGAAACAACACTGAGTTATTGTTGCCTTTTAGGTTGATGTGCTGTGCAAATACGTAACTGTATTTGCTTATCTAGCATTGACACAGCAACATTAGCATTCATTTACAGTAATGTTTCTTGTCTCCTGGTGGATGTCAGTCCAATATTTAGACTTTTTAAGCCCTGTTTTGGTCTGCACTAGGTCTTGCTCCACTATGTTCCCCAACTAGCTAACATCATTTGTCTGCTCTTCTGTACTGAGCAGGTAGTGCACAGAGTTTTCAAGCAGCATGCTGTAATTGAGAGTGAACCAGTTAAGTTGTGGGCCATGAAACCAAAGCAATGAGCTATAAAGTTGCTATAAAGCTCTGTGGGGGGAGCTGCGGAGTCTAGAAATAATAAATAAATTTAGGACTAGCTGTGAGGTTTAAGCTGTACGCTACATGTGAGACATCCGAAGCAGGTTGGATAATCCCATCTGTGTCCCACCATGACTGTGTGACCCTGTTAGGCCTGACCTGCTGTCTCAATGATCAGAACAGCTGACGTAACAGTGACATGTATGCGTCTTAACAATACGCATACAGTACGTGCCGACACACAGGACATCATTAAAGGCTGTAATAGTTAAGCGGGGCTGGATTAACACATTAGAGGGCCAAAAATTAGACATGTGCCCCTGCTGACACTTTAGCGAGTGAGCCGTGATAACGATAACACTTAACTTCAGCGTGGCATCAGCAAATAGTCTAATGTGGTAGCTGTAAGTGTTTTATTTATGTATTTATCAACCGTAATTTCACTTCATTCATAAATGAGCTGATATTTAATCAATAATGAATAACAAAAGATTGCAAATATAGTGTATAGTGCTGGTATATATTTAATCCGCATTATACAGTATGAAGGAGTACATTTCAGTTTGACGCATGGTTTCCAGTAAGTGGTTTCCACTTTGTTAAAACTGGTCATTGCTGAACAGGCAATCAGGAGGGTTGATTAGGACGTACATGTTGGCAGGCAGGGCCACTTACAGACTGTATATAACCACTGTGGAGATACTGTGGGAATGTACCTCCCAACGGGTCTCAAATGGACAGTTGACCCGCTGATGACCTTCAGTGTCAAAGGTCACTGACCTTCCTGTTGACAGGTGAAGAACATGTCCTGTCATGGCTTGTGTCAGCTGGTGCTAATGAAGAGCCGACCATTTAAAAAGCAACAAAAACAAATCATGAATAAAACTTACATACATAAAGACACGCACGCTGACATAACAAACTGACACCATACTTTAGACCCAAGTGTTCAGTTATCATTTGAGGGTAATCAAATCTGACTGAAACTGCTATAGTAGCATTATTAAATTATTAGATTTTGATTACATGTTTGATTACACATTGAATTACACTTTATGTGAATTAAAACATGACTGTCGCTAAACCTCTTCTCAGAAAAGGGTCAAACTCTGTGAGTCTGAGAGTTTCCTTTGGTCTTTCCTGTAAGTTCTTACACATGTTACAATCCACATTCTCCACTGACTTACTGTATAACGTAGACATTGAAACACGAATTTAAGGACCTTTGAATCAGGTGAATGGTCTTACCCGGAGCTAAACTGTGGCTATTTTAAGAGGTCAGCCCACCAGCATAATGTGTCATTTGTTTCCTCTGGCGTCAGAGGTCTTAGACAGAGAGAGAGTGTGTGTGTGTGTGTGTGTGTGTGTGTGTGTGTGTGTGTGTGTGTGTGAGAGAGAGAGAGAGAGAGAGAGAGAGAGAGAGAGAGAGAGAGAGAGAGAGAGAGAGTTTTAATTTTTAGTCAAATAAAGTACAACCACCAACTCTCAAAACACATTAAAATCACATTTCTACTCTGCAAAACAGGATAAAATGTGTATGTTCTAAACATTTCTGTAATACAGAGCTGTCTTTGTCTATAGTAAACATGAGATCAACTTATTTTTGAAACAGACGGTCCAGTTATTTTCATGACAAATACAGATTTGACAAAAACAAACAGTGATTTGGAGAACAAGATTTAGCGTCATTTGAAGGTTATTTTAAAGACCTATGACCCACAAAAAAACCCTCAATAAATAAGAATAAAATATGATGTGACAAAAATAAATATTACATTATATACTGTATATGACAGCTACACAGCCATAATGTAAAATGTGAAAACATGATACAAGCACAAAAAACTGTAATAGTCAAACTACTTTACAGCTTTTTGTACTTTTATAGTTTCTTATATGAACAATTTTACATTTTTATAGAGAATTCTTAAAGATATGATGACTTGTCTGGGATGGATGTGCCCAAATGAATATTGAATAGTTAAAATAAGCTTCACTTTGACTAGCAGCACCATCAATTATTGCTTATTTATGTATTATTAATGATAGTAATAATCCAATAATATTAATATATTAGAACACTGACAGATGATACTTATTTTGAGTTATTTTTAACCACACTTCTGCTTACATAAGGTTTTTCCTTGTAATGGAGTATATATTTACACTGTTGCATTGTTTCATTGTTAACTTGCAGTCTGGTAAAGGATCTGAGCATTTTCCCTGTACTGAATAGGTCTACACATGTTATATACTTCAAATACATATTTATTTGTAAAGCCTTATTCCCTGGACTCTGAAGGTTGTCTCACTCTGTGTGAAACAACAGCATCCAAATATCCGTTTCCGTGTTTTTTTTTTTCTTCCAGTCTTCGATTTATTGAGAATATGAAAAAAAAAAAGTTAAATGATTTTTCATGAATGCGTGGCTCAGTGCTTGCTTTGGCCGGAGATGAGACGTATGACCCCTTCCTTCTTCTACCATGGCAACTTCAAGGAACAGGAGCGAGAGGAGGGGGGAGATGGGAGGAGCGACGGGTTTGAGGTCCAGGTGGTCGAGCCAGCGTAAAAACGCACCAAACACACGCCAAAGGCTGACGAAACAGTGAGCGTCATTAAAAAAAAAAAAAAAAAAAAAAAAAAACTCTCCCCTTCCAGCTCCTGGCACCTCTCTGAATGAATAAGCTGTTTTTCAGAGAAAGCCTCCTGGATTTGCTGGTGCAGAAATAACCAAAAGAGCGGAACGGCGGTGCGTCGCTGCGATCTCTCCAGAAAACAGTTCAGAGGAAAGTTTAGATTTTTTTTTTCTTTTAACTTTTGTATCGTGGCCAAAGAAGGCAACTTTTTTCCAAAAAGGTCAAGACGGCTTGCTTCAGCGACAAGTGGAAATATGTTCAAGAAAAGCAAGAGTAAAGTGCTGGTGGATTATGCGTCAGAGGAAGACGACATGTCCTGGCACTATCATCACTCTTACAAGGTAACGAGACGGATGGAAACTCAAACAATGCAGATGCAGCTTTGTTCGTTTTTCTTGTTTGAACAACAGGTCGGCAGCATGATCGCGTGTAAAGTCTTACTCCGCTTGTTCAGCCGTTCACTTGTTTCAGGATTTCTTTCTTTTTTTCTATGAACAAGTGTCAGTGAAATGAGGCTCAAGGGCGAAACAGCTAGAGCTGGGTCCAAACACACTCGGTGTTCACCGGTTTGAAGGAAAAATAAACATTTGAGCATCTTAAATGAGAAATAAATCCATTGACATATGAATTAAGATGTGGATTAGGCACAAAGTCGGTTTTCAACTACATTTTTAAAATAACTTCCATGATTTAAAAAAAAAATACTTTTCTATTTAAGCTGCTGAGCTTCCTAAAAAGTGAGCAAGTGTGCTGTTAAATGAGATTGTGCGGGAGGAGGAGGAGGACAAGTGCTCCAACCTCAAAATGCTCAGAGGTCAAAGATGAAAAGATGCGCCTTGTCTCCACAGAGAGAACCAAACCAATCCTTACACATCTTAGATGGGCACTGTGAGTATGTTGAACTCACAGGGATATGAATAGTTTAAACTACAGTCTAATTTTTGTCGTATAAAGCTGTTGGGCTGCCAGCAGCTCACATTGGTCCACTTTGCATCAATCTTCTGTGTTATTGGAAAAAGAGAATGATAAACACCACCACATTTCAGTGGGGAGCAGCGGTGTGTGAGGTCTCGTCTTTATCATCCGTATCAGCACTTGCAAGCAGCTGGGCTCTGTCAAGGTGTTGGATGTGTGTGTGTGTGTGTGGTGGAGGTGTTTTTCTGGGGGGTGTAGTATAAAGGGAGACACGCACGCAAAGGCATCCAGCAGCCCTGTATCATAAAAAATAGCTGTCATGTTTATTTCTGCAGCTCGCTGTAGTCAAATCCATTTAAACCTGTCTAAAATAGATCACAGTAGAGTTTACTTTATGATTAAATTTTTATTAATTTCAGTTTATTCATTGTGCTTTGATTTAGAGTAAAACCTCTTGCCATAGATATACCGGTTAAAACTCACATTTTTCATGAAGGTTCGAGTCAGAATAAAGCGCTGTCATCATGCTTGTGGTGTCTAATCAGTGTACAGTACGGATGATAAAAACTGTGTAATGAATCAAGGTTTTATGGCCAGAATAAATCCACATATTTGGGCTTTCAAGAAGTGCATGTTTTACGTGGCTCGAATTAGTAACACTGTACATGAATAAATCAGATCATGAGAGATGTTAATTCTTTTTTTGGACAGTTTATATTTCAAGAGAGGAGAAAACTTCTAGATTATAAATCATGTCGATGCTCCCACATCACTGGATGTACACAATGTGTCACAGGGTAGCCAATTGGGAAGATCAACCGACACCATTTCCCAGCATTTTTCATCTGTTGTTGTGATAATGTCGAGATCTGCGACCCCTGGCTGGGTTTTATTGGGCTCTCTTTGCTTCCACCCTGGGAACCAACGCATGTGGCCTTTACCTCTTTTTGAGTTCAGTTGGCGTGACTCTGATTCCAGCGGTCACCGCAGCCGCTTTGGCCACAGGAGCTGATCTGAGATCAGAGCAGCAACTTTGACTGAAATCCTGGGAAAGTCATCGGGGAGGTCTCCTCGAGTCGCCGTGGCAACAAAGTACATCCAGGGGTCAGGGGTTGGATCATAAAATGCCGTAAACACAGTGAAGAGGCTGATCCAACCCGGCAGTTATACAGCGTGAGGCCAGGATGAAAAGTTATGATAACACAGTCTGGGCATGCAGGCTTTTCCTTCCTCTCATTCAAATCCTAGTAGCTACACTGTCTGATCACCCAGCAGAGAGAGAGAGGGAGAAAGATTATCAGGAGCATTCTTACATCACAATCACATGCATGAATATCTGTTTAGCCTCCTTTTGATCTCTTGTCACCAAAGATAATCAAACAAGTAAGAATAGAGCCAAATTTTGACTGATTATTTTCTTGGCTAATTGATGAATAGTTGGTATATTCATATTGTTTCTTTTGTCTAACAGTTCCAAACCGCAAAATAAATACAATATAATATGTTACTCTCTTAGAAAATCCTCAAATTTGAGAAGCTGGTCATATTCTTTAATCAGCAATACATCTTGAATTCTGATTCAGATATATCCATAATATAGATAACTAAATTATAACGATAAATTAAAGCCTATTGATGCACAATATGACAGAAACTTCAACATGGACTGTATAAAACTTGGACGCGGCGTGTGGGTGGAGATGAGATGGGCTTAATGAAGCCTGATTGATCAAACAAGGCACCCACCTGTCAGTCAAAGCAGCCACCCTCTTAATTATGCAAAACTTTAAGCCTTAATATAATTTGAACAGGTGAGTTCTATTAAAATTCACCCTCAGTACAGTTGTCATGAACAGGGAAGTTAGTTATTTCTGCTGTGAAGCTGGAAATTTTAATGCGGAGAGGTCAAATGTTATGGTGATTGACTCGTTCTGCAGCCAGCCTCAAGTGGCTGCACTTTTTCTTTTGACACAAATTGGTTTAATTTCACAGACAAACCAAACTACGAACAACAGTTATGCATGCTTTGCGCTTTCACTTCTGGTGATACAAGTGTGGAACCAGCGAGGTTTTCTTACCCTCAGCTCGCCTCTGTGACTTCGTCTGGAAGTAATATTTTGCCCGATCACTTGAACAAAGTGTTATGTTTCAAGTCATTACAAGATACAATAGGTTTCTTTCCTTTGTGTTTTGTTTACGCTTTGTTATCTCTGTTCGTGTTTTATGCAGAACAGATGATTTACATGTGGTTACATGAGCTCAAACTGTACATCAGCGCAGAGACAGACACAGACAGAGACCTGCAGGCAGATAGACAGATAAAGACAGACAAGTATGAAGGGATAATACACCCATAGACACAAGGGGGAGGGAGGAGAAAATGCAGGATTTGAATTTAATATCTGTCCTCCCTCCACTGTGCTCTAGGGCAACTACAGTGCAGGCCCTGTGCTGCAGCTTGCTTTCTCACCGCTCACCCACTATTGAAGTTCAGCAGACTGTGAGAGGCAGCTGTGAGCTCGCAGGAGGTGCGTGTGCCTGTTTGTCTATGGCTTAAAGTGGTAACACACCTGAATACTTCAATAAAACCACACTAATCCCACCTGTGGGAGCCCTCTTTGTGAAGTGGGATCATGAGAGCGCACATAAGTTCTTCAGACGCCCTCACATCTAAATCATTAGTGGTAAGGAAAAGAGGGGTAAAGCTGAGCGGATCATCTGTTGAAGGGGAGAGGGTTAAAATCAAACGTTTGAGAGTTCCAGAGTCGTCTCACAAGTTCAAACCGAATCATCACGACGCCGAAACAAGAGGGCTTGTCTGAAGCCTTTTTACATTTAAACCAACATGTGGATGTTTTATAAAATATGGTTATCGGGTTTCAGACCAGAAGGTCATGATGCTAGCTTAGCTTAGCACAAAAACTGGAAACAGGGAAACAGCTAGCTTTGATCTGTCCAGGAAGTCAATGCTACTGCTGCAATAAACACATATTGTCATTTTTACAACCCTAAATGAGACATAGCGAGATGCTAGCAGGTCACATTCATGTCATATCAGCAGCAGAGTGGGAAAACTGTTCATCTCAGCCTCAGACTTCAATTCAATTAGAGATATAGAGAAATTGTGACAGTAATGATAGCTCACACTTGGTGAAAATGCCAAAAAATTTACACGTACCCACAAACCGTTAACAAATTATATGTAAATATACTACTTCTGGCAAATAAAATTGAATAAAAAAAGAAGAATATATGTGCTAATAATAACATTTAATCTGAATTTAAAGGAGCTAAACAGATTGTATCTGGTGTGTACACTCCCAGGTTGGAGTTGGACATCAGCATAAGCCAAGGCCAGCTTTTTTCCACTTGTTTCCAGGCTCAATGCTAAGCTAAGCTAACCAGCTCCTGGTGGCGCAAATCTCCTCAAGGAAAGCGCACTTCAAAATGTCAACTATTTCTGTGGTCTAGTGTTTGGTGAGTCCCTGAGCTTGAGGAATGTGGAGGATTGTTAGCGCGCACTGGCTTTTAGACACTAGTGATGGTATTGAAATTCACTCTGCATCTTTATCGCCTAGTAATCTGGCTTTTTGAAAGACAACACTGTGCTAAAATTTACACACTTACACACAGACCCAAACACAGATGAAAACAGAGACAGACTGAAAAAAAACTGACCCCCTGAGGTGTGAAAGCAGAACTCTTGCTTTCTGTTGTTAGGAGAGTTTTTTTTTTTCCAAAACACCACTCTTTCTCTCTGAATCTCCCCTCCCCTCACTTTCTTCCTCTGTTCCAAGTTGTTAATGCTTTTACGCTCTAACAGTAGTCGGCAATCAGTATGTGTGAGGGTGTGCGAGTGTATCTTTGATCAGCTCAGGTGGCAGAGACCCAGCAGACTTTGCTCAGACATGTTCAAGCCACAGTCCCCCCCCCCCCCCCCCGTCTCTCTCTCTCTCTCTGAGTTGTTACATGTCAAGAAGTTCTTATACCTTTGATCGTTTTACAGGAATTCTGGCTAAACTTCTGTAACCTCTGGCTCAGCTGCACATCTGATGACTTCTTGCTGCCCTCTTTTTATGATTTAATGTTTTAAAGTCGTTTTGGGGCAAATCCAAGTCGAGTCACCAGATTTTACAGGCAACGTGCAAGTCTGTGACAATGGTAAACATTAGCCACAATAGATTTATTAATCAGTTTAAGACTCAAAGAAAATGGATCTTCAGGAGTGGCGCAATGAGGTTTTGAATAACCTTTAGTGTAGCAACTACAGATGGTTTATTTAGGACTGACTTTTGTTTGTGGGAAAATGCAAGAGGCAACCTCTGTGGCAGAACGAGTCAATCTGCATCCTCCGCGTGTGTGAGTGAACCCAAAAACTGCAGTTCTTCAAGCAGCCACATGAGGCTGGCTGCAGAACAAGACAGTCTCCATAAGTCCCCATGTTAAAATGTCCAACTTCACAGCAGAAATAAACACGTTTACAGCCTGGTACAAAAAACAGTTTTGGTCTCTATGACTAATTTCCCCGTTCATGACAACTGTACTGGGGGTGAATTCTTATTTAACTCACCTGTTAAATAAAAGTTATGTATAATTAACAGTGTGAACGCTTTGGTTGGTGGTGGGCGGGTGTTTTCCTTTCAAAGTTTTATTAACAGCGTATCTCACATATGGTTGCTTAGCAGTGTGTGCCTCTGAAAAAACGAATGCTTTCTTATTTATTTTAGATTTATTAAGGCCAGATTAGAGGCCTGAATGCTTTTGCTAACAAGCATCAAGTTAAGACTTTAGGGCATACTGTATTATCAGTATATTTATAACAAAACATAAAGTGAAAAAGAGAAAAACTGAAGAACTGAAGAAGGCAGTTGTAATAAAAAGTACTTTGAACATGTGGTTCAAGTGAAGTCTCACAACAGATAAGTCCAGGTCCAAGTTAAAAACCTTAAGTCTACAGTGTGCAGCTCAATGTATTCCGTAATCATTATCACTATTATTATTAGATTTATCGCAGTTATCAAAACAAAGTAACCAAGTGCTTCACATAAAATAATACAAACAATGAAACTGTAAGACAAATATTAATCAAAGGATGTTAAAATGGAAAAAAGCCCTGGAGACTGGTGCACAATGGAACCAAAATAGTTCCTCTTGGATACCCAAATAGTATTGTGTACTTTAATGCAGTAGGTCATGAATTTGTTTTCTGTCTCTTTTGTTTAAATCTGCACTCTGAGTCCAGTGGCTTCCTCTCGCCTGCCCCCAGTCCTCCATCCATCCCTCCATCTCGTCCTCCAAACACAGTGTGTTTATGTTAAAGCC
Source organism: Nibea coibor (assembly GCA_023373845.1). Taxonomy (NCBI): domain Eukaryota; kingdom Metazoa; phylum Chordata; class Actinopteri; family Sciaenidae; genus Nibea; species Nibea coibor. The sequence goes on from CM041730.1 coordinate 12,244,774, forward strand.
TTAAAAAGGCTGCCCTCTCTTTAACAGGAAAGCCTGCACACACTCCACACACACACACACACATCCCTGTGCCACAAAGCGTGGGTGGTGTGTGTGTGTATGTGTGTGTTTGTGTTTGGGGGTTGCTATTTGTGCTAACTCACTCCTGGCATATGTGTGTGTGTGTCTGTGTGTGTGTGTCTCAGGACAAAGACATAGAAGGAGAGGAAGAGGAGGAGGAAGCTGTCACCGCAGTATCCAAGGTAAACAGCACAACCTCACAGATATTTGGACATAACACAGACACGAAAACACTTTTTCCTTCCAAATTTATGCTCCATTTACACACTATTTTACCTCTGACAGTGCACATGCTCTCGTCTAACATGCTCTAATCTTCTCACACACACGCATGCGTACGCTCACAACATCACACTGATGTCACCCTCACGGATAACATCACCAAAAACGTCTCAGTGCTCCCGGAGCACACGCGACTTCTTCTTGTCAGATTAACAGAAAGTGTTTCATGATGCAGCTGAGGTAAAGCAGGAGGGTCAGACTACCGAGGCTGGCGTGCTTATCTGTAAACACAACCAGCCTTCAGCTGTCATCCCCTGCTTTATCTTTAACCTTATCACTGGAAAACTTGTCTTGTTGTGTCACATGTGTGTACTTTATCCTAAACTCACCGCTTGGGACTGTGGGGTGAGGTTACTGTAGTTTGGGTCAAGATATAAAAGATAATTCAGTTTTATTACAACTTCTATTCATAATTTGAGCTTTATTTCTAGCAGTATTTGTAATATTGTACTCACTAAGATTTGCAAGCAAACTGGTCATACAAGGCAAGAAAGAGAAGCAGTCAGATGATCAGACATGTTTTGAATGAACCCACAGGCAGTTAAGATTAGTCAGATTTATTTGGAAGGAACAATAAGAATAAACAGTAAAATTATTACTCAAGATGTCTCTAGTAGAAATTCATCACAGTTTACAGACCAATTTCCTGCTTCAACTTTGACCTGCTGTACTACTTTTTTGATGATCTGGCTAAACTTTTGGCTTGTGGACTACCTGCCTGACTGCTCATGTTTGAGCGTGTTGCAGTGATGTTGTGTTTCCTCTATCGCAGCAAATACTTTGATGGCTATGTAGCCTTATTGTCATAAACCAGGGTTGCTACCTTTCAAAAAACAGGTAGAGTGACTCATTTTTTTCTGTTAGAAAGCACGTCAGGCAACGTACCCTTACCTTTGTGGGTTTCTTCCTCCATACCATACAATGCAACAGAAGTTTAATTTGGCAATCATCATTTGACCTCATTGTTGAGCCCCATTAATACACCTGTGGCAGTCTCATAAAATGTATTTTCATTGACATATCAATTTGCAGTGGGTGTGAAAGTGCAGAGCAAAATGAAAAGGTGAACGTCAACATACATGAAAGGTGTTCTGTGATTTTGGAGGGGTCTCTGTGCGTGCGGCTCTGTCAGCTAAAGCCAACCAAAGTGCTTTTGCTTTTGCGCTCTCTGTAATGTTTACCATCAAATATCGGTTGTGAAATATGGAAAAAAAATGTCTGATGTTCAGTGTGTGCAGAGAAAGCCTATTTAAACTAGGGAATGCTACATTTCTCCAAGGATCGGCTTCCCTTTTATTTGTTGGAACCAACAAGCAAAGCTAACGTTAGCTTGCTAATACAATCCCTCTCAGTAAAGAGTAGAAGATGTTTAAGTGGTAAACTGAAAATAAGTCCACAACCCACCTCATTCATTTTTTTGCATGTACACAGAAACACACATATTTCTCGATGAGTTTATGTGTAGATGAGGAAAAGAAAGTCATACCTGCTTTTATGAATGATTTGCAGTTACGTTTTTTACGGCTTTTCAAACTGTTTTAGCGTTCATGTTCTTGTGACGCTGTCAGCATAGTTGATTTAAGAGTGCTACACGTGTTCTGGCAACCAATTTACACATTACTGAAGTTTTCACCAGCAAAGACATTATTTTCATTTTAAGAATTCATGAAGGATTTAGTGATGGATTTATGAAGATGCTGCAGCCCCACCAAGGATTTGCTAAATGATCAACAGCTGAGAACGAGTGGCCTTAATACGTGCACGCAACTTTATCTTGTAGCTGTGCCCACTCTAAACAATCTGTGAGTGAGATTATGCAGCGTCTTTGTTCAGGATAGATTTATAACATGTCCTGATCTTTACTGACATCAAGTCTTTACTCAAAGGTGTGGTCGTTTGTGAACTCTTCTGGCACAAAGCGTGACCCTCAAACACTCACGGTGCATTGTCTTTGAACTGGCTGCCTTCCTACTGTATGTATATCTGCTGTAGGTGACTCAGTTCACAGGACATATTTCACGATCTGTCCTGTTTGTGAGGATACGAGTGGCCGTGCTGGAGAAGGGAAGGAAACGCGGCATTCTTTCGAGGAGCTGGGCCTTTTGGATGGGAACAATCACCGTGGAAGGAAAACAAGGCTGAAAATAGCCACAGCCTCACTCTGACACTGTGGAAGGCTACAATTCTTCCACCGTTGGTTGTTTCATGCTCATATTAGGACACGCAAAGTAGACATGGGGGTAACCTTTCGCTGTGAAAGGCTGATTCCATTTCTAGTTGGAGGAGGTTTAATTTCTACAGTGCTGCTCAGTTGAATTTAAGCAGCGTCAAGTACTTAACTCGTTATAATAACCAGTTTAATGGTGCTAATGTTGTATATCTAATGGTGATGTAACATCCATTCATCTATAACTGCTGATCCTATGTAAAAGAATAGTTTGACCCTTTCTTGCAGACAGTTACATGTGAAAGCACCAGTAAACAGCCAGACCCCCCCCCCCCCCTTGTAAAACCACAACCTGTAGTATTTCAAACTTTGTTCTTTGTACAGATTGAACAAACAAAAGCACAGTGTGTCATTATTGAGGTGAGGTGTTACCTTCAGACAGAGCGTGGCGAGCTGTTCCTTTCCGCAGACTGTAGCTCCGTACCGAATGGACGGATTTCTAAATGCTGGCAGGAAGTATTTCCCAAACTGTCTAACTATTTAGAAGGTAATTTATTCAGCAAAAACACCAAAGAACTGCTGATCCAAGCTTGTCAAATGTGAGGAATCATGATAGGCGCTCTTGATTGTCTTCTGACATATGAAGCTTGATGATTCTTTGGGCTCCATATAGGTAATCATGCATGGAGGTCTCTTGGGTACCTGTAAGTTACGGATTAAGATTTGCTTTATCTTGACTGGAGCCTGCCTCCTAAGAAGAGTTGAATTAACCTGTCAGCTTGCTTGATGTGCAGGTCTGCATGATGTGTTGTTGAAATTTGGGAGGTGGTATTGATGATGGACACAAACATGCCCCCCCCCCATTTTTTTTTTATCAATGTGTCTAAAAATCAAATAAATGCTGATCAATTTTAGAAATAATCTATCCTCCCTCTTTTCAATTGAAACCCATTAAAAGTACATGTGAGCAGCTAATACCTGAAGTTTTTCACATAACCTCCCAAAACAATGATCTGCTTACTGTCTCTGTCTCTGCTTTGTTTCTCATAACCACACCTGGCAATATTTCCAAATTCAAATGCCTCTTTAATCTCCCAGCTTCCATCTCTGGGGTATGGATGGAAGAATTTGGCCCAATAAGAGCTCTATTGTTCCTCCAGGCGTGGAGCTGTAGGTAAAGCTCCCCCACACAGTGAGCCTCACTGAGCTGCTTGGTTTACCTACTTTTTGGTCGGAGAGATTACTGAGCACTGAGCTGCTTTTGGATCTAGAGGCCCGGAGGTTAATGCTGAAGAGAATGGTGAATAGGTAGGCCTCTGTATGTGCACACATGAATGCATGCACATACAGAGCTGGAATTTAGCCACACACACACACACACACACTCTCACACACATAGATGCACTCAACCTGTTTCAACATCTCTGGTTTCTGCTCTGCAAAGTTTGAACTACAGCAGATTTGATTCATGGTTTACACTAGACAGCGCGCAGGACACAAGAAGCAGAGTGAGGAGAGTGCAGACGGGGTGTCGAAATAGCTGAGCTGAAAATTTTGTAACTATTTTCTGATAATAAACTCCAAGAAGCTGGCACATTTTTTGCCCTCAGGCATGTTCGTGACGATGAGAGGTGAGAGGAGGATCAGATTTTTTCGTTTATCAGCGACTCCTCCTGAGTTCAGCTTTTAGAAATCAAACAAATATCACATAGTTTCGAACGTGAGAAGAGATCACAAGCGGGATCAAATGCGGAGCATGTTTGACTTGTAAACCAGTAGGACAAACTGTATAAGTTCATGTTATCTAAACTGTGACATTCTGAAGTTTGATCAGGGTGACGGATCTCATTGTACTGTACGTGTTCCTGTTTGGTTTGAGAAATGACTGCTTTCATGTCCAGCTGTTTGCTTGTTGTAGCCGTTGTCACATCCTCTGGTCTTGAACGCGGAGAATGACACAGGAGAGATGAAACGCGCGTGTTAGTGTTCTGCCCCTCGATAGGTAAAATATAGAAACAAAAGAAGCCCTTTGCAGGGGCCGCTAAGGTCAGGCGCATTCATTCAAAGTTGCGAGTACTGAGAATGTTTTGATAACGGTAAAGAAAAGGCAGGCACGGATGTGAGTAGGAGTAAACGTTATGACCTTGACAATTGACATTGGGAATTCTTCCCAGGCATGGAGAAAAACGGAGCCAAAACTTTGTTCCATGGGCGGTATCTGTGCTGGGTGGAAAGCTTCGAGGGCAGGGAGGAATTCTGATGCGATGGGGGAGTCCGAGGGAGTCTCAGAGGGAGTAGAGGGTCTTTCACTGGAATGTGCCGTACGTTGCTGCCAAGTCAATCTCTCTCTGTCTCTGAATCTATCTGCAGTTATCAGTTTTTTTAGCCAACAAGAAAGTTGTCTGGTATGTTCGGTCGTAGCATTGTAAATTTACTTTAAAAGCATCACTCATCATTTTGGATGCATCCTTTTCCGAGAGTTGTATGGAAGGATCAATATCACTTTTGTCTTTACAATAACTATGAAGCTACAGCCAGCAGCCAGCTATCTTAGCTTAGCACAGATACTGGAAACAGGGGGAAACCACTAGCCTAGCTCTAGCTAAAGGTAACAGAATGCACTGCAATGCAACCGTGTCGTTTTTAACCTTCAGTCTTTTACCAGAAAAAGATGTGTTAAGTAGTGATTATCGATGGTGCAACAAAACTTCAGAGTCAGGGTCGATGTTTTCCGCTGTTTCCCCTTTGCATTAAGCTAAGCTAACTAGCTGCTTACCAGTTGTCTTACACTGTTGTCAGTCTGTACAGTAAATTTCATACTTGGGGGAAAACAGCTGGCTCTGTTCAAGTAATCAGTTACAGTTGCCAGAAACAGGGCCACAAGTGGTTGTTTACTTTGATTTTTATATGTATTAATTATATATAGCATCACAAGCCTCAAGTTGATCATAGGCTTGTTTTAAACCTTTGGACAGGCTTGCAGTTTTTTCCTGTTTGTAGTCCAGTTTAGTCTAAACCTGTGCTAAACTAAGCTAAGCAGCTGCTGGCTATGGCTTCATATCTACCTTACGTGCGAGTGGCATCAATGTTACCGCCTCTCAACAAACAAGCTTTATACCTGTGTCCTGCTAATTAAACATGGATGCGTGGAAGATGGATGGATGTATGATTTGGCTTTGAGAGAGAGAGAGCACATTTCATTAGTTCAGAGCCAATGCATTTCAAAAGAGCACCCATTCATCAATCTGAACACAAGACTGCTTTTCTGAATTCCTGTGAAGTTGACTTTATGAAATCACCCTCTTCAGGGAGCATGAATCACTCACAAATAGGCATCAAATAAGTTAACGTGCAACAGATGAGGGTAATCATTCTAACCCCGCAAGTGAAAATCAAATCCTCTCTTCGGTTTCTGTCAGGATGCCATGGTAAAGAAGATCATGTCCAAGAAAGAGAGGAAGGAGAAGAAAATGTTCTCTTCTAAAGATGATGAGCACTTCTTGCTGACCGGGGTGAATCTGGCCGATCGCAGAGGGTGAGGTTACACACACATCACTTCGTCGTGACATTAATCTGTGTACTCATCGTGTTTTTACATGACATCACAATGTTAATCATTGAAAGTATGTACTCTTACCACGGTTTGTTGTGGTGCCTCAACCTCAGAAACCTCCTTCAAATGTTAATGTAGGCTATAAATGTCATTATAATGAGTGCTTTAAGATACTTAAAGGATAATTTGACATAGTTTGGAAACGTTCTTATTTCTTATAGCATTCATGTCTGTGCGCTAATTATAGAGCCAGAACCAGCAGGCTGATGTAGTTATCGTAAAGACTGTAAACAACATTAAAATATTAATCTATTCATTTAAGTACATTTAACTGCTGAATAAGCATTTATACTTGACAAACATTAAGAAGATGGGACTTTTTACTTAAAATACTCTAAAAATACCCACTGATTGTAACTACATGTTTAGTTTGCTCTTCAAGACCAATATACACTTCCTTCATGGCCCTTTCGTGACTGTTTGTGAAGGGAAAACCTAAAAAAACAAGTGCTTTTAGGTAAGGCAAATGTATTTGTTACAAGGAGCTTAAACAAACAAAGAGGGCCTGTGGGTGCTGTTCAAATGAAAGGAGCTTAAAGAGCTGCAAATAACTTTTTAGGAATCTTAACATGGAAAGAAAAACCTCGCTATCCAACTTCATTTAAGAAAACCTAAAACAGTCACCGCAGCTCTATACAGTTCAGTTTAGACTGACACCATCACAGAGGTATTACTGTAATTTAACTTTACAATCAGAGGTGTCCAATCCAACAGAAAAACACCACTAACCATGACTTTAACAATAAAAATATAGCTGAATTACCAAAAATATGACATTGTAAGCTTCACAAATGTGGCATGAGCATAGATGTATCTAATAAGGTGGCTACAGAGTTTACTTTAAAGTCTGAACATAATCAAAGTGAGAGTTACTGATTACTTTTCAGCAAAACTAGCCTTATATAACGTTGTGCTACGTCTCTAGCATGTTAAATCTGTACTATGTCAGACCTGCCCTGGTTCACATCACTGTAAAGGGAATACTCAGCGACCTTTAATGGTCAAGTGTGTGTAGAAAAAACATTTACTAACTTGATTAGAAGTAATGGATTCCTGTCCAACCACTTATATTTGTTTATATGGAAGACAGAGCTTCATTTGCCAGCAGTTATTAACTTTCAGACCTCTTGAGGAAGTGGAACATGTATGAAGAGGAAAACCTAAATTAATCACCACTCTGTGACAAACAACCGGGGATTCCTATACAATGGCTTGCTGTATGGGAAAAGTTCCACTCGCTGGTGTAAAGATGTTTCATGAACACGTAGTCAGTCCTATTTATAGTTAAGACGTGAGCTGTTATTCTGTACACTGAACGTTTGTGCTCCTCTTCCTCTGCCTGTATTCCTCCAAAGATCTCACAAGAAAATCAAGGATGATGAGAAGGAGAAGGAAAAGAAAGACAAGCCAGAGAAGGGTCACTGCTTCTGGGAGAGCGTTACCATGACGATGAGGCAGATCTCACCCACCAAAAAACTGGAGAAGATGGAGGGCTGGGAGCCGCCTCGCCTATCTGAGACTGAGACAGACGAAGCCGCAGAGAAAAAGAGCCAAAAGGGGGACTCGCCGGTGTCTTTCCCCGACGCTCTAGGTCTCCCGTTGGAATTGGCCTCCTGGGGAGGCCGGGGTCTTGAGGAGGACTCCTCCCGCTATGCTAACCTGTCGGACTCCAAGGATTCAACGGCCGCTGTCAGGTGGACAGCCCGCGCCAAAGTCAAGCTGGCTGGCATCAGCAGGATGAGCAGAGGGATTGTGTCAGAGAGCGCTTGGGAGGGGTTTAAATAGTCGCCGTTTTACCTTTGATACACCTCCCTCCTCAACCAATAGAGAGGATGAAGACCTGAACCAAATATGTAGTCTCTAGTTCTGGACAAATCCGGTGTTAATTTTTAGCTGGTATTGAGATGCTGTAATCAAGCCGTGAAAATAACACATTAGGTTTGTCCTTTTTATTTTAGAAGACAGTCAGTTTTATCAGCAGGCTTCTTGGGCCTCTTTTGAACCACTGACCTAAACAAATGAAAGCCTTAAACTACTGTATCATTTCAACTGTGATGTCACTGGCCTGGCATTTAGATATTTTATTTTGCCAAGAAATGAGAAGAATGATTTTTCATGTGATTATTGTGGCTGTCGGTAGGATAGAATCAATGAAGAATATGCAAGCCTGCTACTGAAGACTTCATGTCGGTTTCCACCTCCTCTCTGTCTATGCAGTCACAGCATCCGAGTGAAGAATGTGAGTCTGAAGCCTTAACTTATACTATCAGTGACAGGCTTAAAATTTGTGCAATCGTGTGTGTATATGTGTGTGTGTGTGTGTGTGCGTGCGCGAGGAGAGAAAGTGAGTTTGCGGACGGACGTGCACGCATTTTTGTTTTAGTTGGCAGATGGCGTCGCGAAGGAGATTAGAAGTGAGGATGTGTTGGGGGAGTATGTGGGGGCGATAAATGCTGTGAAAAAAAGAAAAAGAAAAAAAGAAATCAAACAACCCCCACGGTGTCATAGACTGATACATGTTTGAATCTGATGCTGATTTAATATTTATAAAGTCTGTACCGATGATGAAAGCCAAACTGTCTCGTAGGTTGCTAAGTGCCTTGTATCAAATGAAACGACACAATGCGTTTGCTGTAAATTTGAACTCGTCCTCTGAGCGCAAACCTGCTGTGCTCATCCAAACGTCTGTGCAGGTGCAGGTGGGTCGACCCGGCATGCGCCTGACGCTTCCTGGTTTCCGGTTACAAACAAAGCTGGCCAGTTGTTTAATGCATATCTGTATATGACAATGTAAAGTCCTTTCTACAATGATTTTTCTTTTAGGTGAGTGAGAAACTTCATGCCGCTGGCCTTTGCTTCTCTCTTCTGTTCTTTGTTTTAATCTGAATTTGATACTGAAGTCTGCTTCACTGCAGCCAGAAGTGTACACAGATACAGTGTCCACTTCCAGCGATACCTGTATCCTGTATTTATTCACTAAATGGCTGGGTCATATTTTCTCAAGCAGAATAAAGAGTTTAGTTTGACTGTCTGGCTCTACTTCTTTCAGCAGTCTTTGCTTTCACCACCCGGATGGTTTACGCTGACACTGTGGACAGTTCTTCATCAGCAGGCAGTTTAAAGTTAGACAGTCAGGTGTAAAAAATACTGAAACTGTTGTTCTCTGTCTTTAAATTTGCATACAAACACAACTATTTTGGGAAATTTCTTGTTAGTTACGGCTACTTCCCAAAGTAGATTTAGAAAATGTCAGTTTGTGCATCACTTCCTATTGAACTGAAATCAACACCGGAGCTGTTTTAGGTGAAAGTCCAGTTCTATCTAAAACCAGAGTGAAAACTGTGATTAAAACAAAAACGATGTAGTTTAAAAAAAGAACAGAAACAATTTAATAGAAGTATTTAATAATTGTATAACTAGTATGCCATAAAAGTCATGATAGTACCAGTTCCAGTATTGGAACAGAAAGGAAATATTACAAAAGTTTGAGGATACAAAACTTTTTTCCTCATAAATACTGTTTTACATCCCGGCTGTCTGTCACTTGACAGTTTTGACAAAAGTAGAGATTGTAAAAACTCGTAACGACCGATGAAGTTTTACATTATTTCCTCTTAGTGTCGACGCTTCCAGTATACACAGAGCACAGGAAGAATTCACAAAAGGACAACGTTATGTAAACAGAGACTCAAACACGACATGCGTTCAGTAATTGCAGGAAAATACCACCGAAAACAGAAGCAGAACAGCTGAACTCCATTAAATAAAGAATTAACACGTGAGTTGTCTTATTCTGCCACACCAAAGGTTTACCTTTTTTATCTATCACCACCTACCATAAACATGCTACAACTCCTTTTACATTTAAATCCTTTCACATATTCATATTACATTTAAACATTTCTTTCTCTGACAGGAATAACTTTTGTTGTCAAGAACGAGAGTATTTGTGCAAAAGAAGGAAAAACATGAAACTTCCTTTTATATTTCAACCGTCTCCAACATCCTTAAATCGACAAACATACATATTTAACCTTTCCAATGTCTTACGGAAACATTTGTGCGTAAAGGAATGAAGACATAAAAAAAAAAAAGTCATCTCTCTCAGTTGAAGCCCTTTGTATTTGGGTAAACACTGTCAAGGTCTCGTACACGCTTTCGGGTTGGGAGTGACGCTTGAAGAACACGGAGGGTCTAGAACTTGAAGAGGTCGATAAAGTGCTGCGGAGAGATGGGCATGAGGCAGCTGTCTGGGTCGTTGGCTGTGCATGGATGGCCGCAGTCCTGGAACACAGTCAACAGACACATTATTAGGAAGAAGGGGGACCGGGGGAGAAGCTGTGCATGCAGCGACTTCATGTGGGACAGTGGAGCTAGCTGCACCAGCTGTTGGTACGTTCAAAATCTGTTTACAACCTGCAATAAGAGATTTTGTGACCACTTAGGGGAAGTGGAGACACATATACTATATAAACACATCAGATGAAGAGCTACATATTCATTCATACAGAGTAAAGTTTCTGACCACCTGACATATGGAGGTCCAATATTCACTGCCGACCAGCTAGATGCTACAGTAACTTTCTGTCTTCGGTAGTATACAGTCAGTTATCAGCTAAAAAAAAGATTTGTAGTCTAAAAATTTACGATGAAAACGGTGAGCGTGAGCTGCAGAGGAAGTGCAGAGCCAGGCGATAATTCTGTGTGGGTTCATCACTTCCACATACAGGCAGTCACTTCATCCAGTGTTAATGTAAAAGTATTGATATATTACACCTACTCATTTGTGTGCAACTGCTGTGTGGCAGACTGAAGCAACTGACAAAACTAGTTCGGCCAGATAGTGTCAACAATAACATCACTGCAGATTTTAACTGATACGTCTAGATATGTGAACTCAATAAAGAATCTTTAAAGATTAAGCTAATGCCATAAATAACATAACATACAAACTACAAAAACTAAATGGCTAATTGCTGATGTCAGTAAGCTTGCATAAGCTCCCTCTCACTCAACATTTTATGAATACTACCAAAAATGAAATCTATATTTCTGTATGTGCATACAGCAAAGCAAACTATTACCTACGTCTTTGCTAGCTTTAAGTTTTAGTACCTTGTAATCCAACAGCTGGAAACTAGCCTGTAGTAGTTGTGCACACAGATTCAGTGATGCATTTACAAATAGCTGGTGCAACCTGCTCCTAAATATTAGTATACACAAACAGACAAACATTTGTGCTAAACTAAATGACGACTGACAGTTTCGTTCAGATACATGATCTCAACAATCAGAAACAGCAAAACATGTTTCTTTTTTAATTTAAAGAATGTGGTTAGAGGCCTTTAAAAGGTCAGCAGGAAGAGCGATACTGTTTACGAAACACGCCTCGAGCAAAACATGATGACATCATGTGAAACAGAGAGCAGCACAAGACACAAAGCTTAACGTATGGAAAACGATAAGTCATAAATCGGCTCATCCGGGAAACGTGAGACAAACTGGCAACTGAGGAAACACAAAGGCATGATGGGAGAGAAAGTACCTTGAACAACAAAGCCAGGTGACGATCCTGAGGGAGTCGGGGAGAAGGAGAGCCGGGAGAAGAGGCGGGAAGGAAGGGAGGCAAGTGGGGAGAGGAACGCAAAGAGGGCAGAGGTTAAAAAGTATAGGGACACCCGGCACGGAGGGTTACAAAATTGTAGGTAGGAAATAATCACAAGAAAGCGGGGGCAGAGACTAAAAGAAGCAGCAGTCTTCCCCCAAAGTTATGAACTAAAACTCTGTTTGAGTTCACATGCTTTAAGATCTCATGGAGGTCACACAAGTCATTTTTTTTGTCCTCTGACTGCTACATTGTACATTGTACTTACAAGGATTTCCATTCAGCGATAATGTATGCTCATATGCATGACGCATTCATGCTCATTGAATAATCACTACATTGTTCAGAAAACGAAACTATTTATTAGTCTGTCCTGACAGACAGTAATTTAACAGTAATTTGCTCTGTATTTAGTCAGGACAACATCTCTTTCTTTATCTTTGGAAAACCAAATATTTACAGTATAAAGATGGGATTTATGCACGCCAGAGACAGATATCAGTGTAAGAGAGGGTGTGTGATCGGACCAAAAGGTCTCTGAGACTTTCTCTGAGTGTACCAAATGATAATGGATGATTTGTCTCTTTGGCCAAGGAGATACAATGTGTTCTGCTACAAACCTGACACTAGATTTGATACACTTTCATGTCCGATCTACATATCAGGTGTGTGAGAGACATCTCTTTGCACAGTGCAGGGTTCTTCTTTTAATGTTTTTCCTCCAATGTAATGCCCAACCTATAATTTACCTCTGATGAGCAGTACCGGTTTGTCATAGGTGTTCCCTCCGTGACATGTATGTGGTTACAGGTGTGTTTGTTTACCTTCCAGAAGAGGATGCTACAGTGTTTGCAGAAGTGCAAGGTGTCGCCGTACTGCTCCTTCATCGGATAATGTTTCTTCAGTGTGAAGTACATAAGCTTCCAGTCCACTGTATCACTTTTGGAAAGGACCAGATTCCTACAGAACTGCCCATGGAAGGAGAGGAAACACGCCATTAAAACACAGGGGATAGGAAAGTAATTATAAATGTGACGAGTGTAATTCGATATAATTAAGGACAATTTATCATTAACACCAGTCCTGTGCGGGTGTTACATGAGTTAGTGTGTGAGAGAGTGGGTCAGCGAGAGAAAGACTGTGAGAAAACTGTGGCTATGCCGCCCTCTAGTGGCCTTCATGTAAACTACCAAGCTGCGCCTCATCTTTTAACCATACAAACATACAAAAAAATGCATTTTATCCAGCGTCCTTACTTTTTTTGAATTCAGGGTTGAGAACATTGTTCTCTCACCTCTTTGTCTGCGAAGTGAAAGTGGCAGAGTTTCTTCCACAGTGTCCTGTTCTCACTGAGGAGGTGCAGAGTGGGCGTGGCCTGTCCCAGGTTAATGATGTCATAGGCATCGGATAACTTGTAGAGGATCTTGTTCTGCATGTGCAGCGGTAAGTCGTTCAATGACATGCCACCATTGCACATTTGCTAAAAAAAAACAACAAAACAATTAAGAGCAATGCATTAAAATCAGAGCTGTGTTATACAATACACTGATGAACAGTTAAGCTTTAAATGATTTCAGCACTTCTCCTTTCATATTTCATGTTCCTCAGTAGATAAACACCTATTGCACACGTGGCCACAATGACTTTTAAATTTTCAGCCTACTTCCCTTTTTAAAAGTCACATTTACATGCGAGCAAACTCGACCTGGAGGTATCCTGAGGCCCGGAGTATGCTGAAGCAAGTTTTGGGATGGAGTTATACACATGCATGTACAAACACCAATACATGTTGTACCTTGGGGATCTGCAGGTTGTTGAGCTGCTGCTGCCATTTGAGGATGGTTTCCAGCCGGCACAGCCAGATGTTGATGTTTCCCACAAGGACACACGTGCGGACGTGGATAGTCAGACTGTACAGTGTCGAGCTGAGGTCATGCAGCAGGTCCTTGACAAGGCGTGGATTGTACTGGTCCTCCAGAACTAGCAGACAAATTTTAAAAAACGAATGACAATATTTAAGACGTAAAATAAAAGCATTTCTTTGTAACATGATGTAAACAAATCTTTCCTTTCTGCATCTAACATACCTGGATGTAAGGGAAAAAAGGACCCCCAGTTTCTGAAAATTGCATTAATTTACCATGCAAGTTTCACCACACACATGTGGCAGACTACATCTGTACTTTGCTCCACCAGGAAACACAACCTCATAATGATGGAGCACACTGGTCCTACTGGTTTTGTGGTTCTGCGCTCGATGCAATAACAGCTGCTGTGACTAATCGATGGTCTGAGAAACATCTTCGGCTTGCTCTGAGCCTTATCATTTGGTACACGTTCCTTCACGTTCCTTCTGTTAAAAAGCTATTTTTACCAACACAACAAGAGCCTAAATTAGAGGGTGCATCAACAACCTGACACATTGAGAGTGCTTTGAAAATGTGCATGCAGAATATGTCCATTAAAAAAATGATTAATGTCAGTCTCGGGTCTTCTCACCTTTTCGCACAATCTTCTCCAGTATATTGAAATAGTTTTTCTGGGCTGCTCCACTCAGAGAGGTCAGCTGAGTCCTGGCTATTAGCTGGAAAAGCTACGGGAGAGCGACAAAGGAAGACGGTTAAAAGGGAGAGTCGCCCGTGTGAGTCGGAGCAGCGACTTACATGATCGTCATCGCTCACTTTTGCGACATAGTTGAATCTTCTCAAGTCCTGAATGGCACTGGAAAAGTCTAGACGGTTGAGGGCTTCACCAAGTGTGCAGTAACCATGACGCTGTGTGTTGACACGGAAATACACACACATTAATTCTGCTGTGTCAGTCAAATAAATCCTTCTTGTGAAAATTGTAGTAACTCACTTCTTTCGTGCTACCTTTCTGCACATAGATCCATTTATCACTGAAAACAACTGGACAACAGAAAAAAATTTAGTCCCTCATAACAGTTTTCCTTCCATCTTTATATCCAACTTTACTTGCAAGCAGTCTCAAACAATTTTGCATACATAATTTTAACCAAAGCATCATGTTTGCTAAAGCTGTAATAATGTAGTGGAGTATAAAGTACAATACTTCTCCCTGAAATGTAGTGAAGTGATAAAATGGAAGTAAAATACACGTATCTTAAAATTGAAGTATTTAGTCACATTCCACAATCGATGAACTGCACGGAGTCTGAGGATATACAGCTAAAGCCACATTATTGCTACATCACATTGCCCCAAACCCTGAAGCTCCCTGTTGCCCTTTGTGTCACTGACATACAGATAAGAAGTATATTCAGTAATCTGTGCTAAAAGAAGGCTGAATTTGATGAACGTTGACCGGCTTAAGAGAGTCAAATAAAGCTTCAATATGATTTAATGTGATAAATTAATGTGTGAATAAAAGCTCTTTAGTCTAATAAATCTCAGCGTTTAATAGGTGGGCCACTTTACTGCAAGTATGACTTGTCCCTACCAGTAATTCATCTGTTTTTTTCTGTTTGTAAAAGGGCCTTTAATTTTCATACCACAAACTCTTTGGTGAAACCAGAATAGTGATTATGTGTTGCTGACGCTCACATTGAGATTTGGTGTTGTTGTTGTAGAGATCCTTTTTCCTCTTTGTGGTGGCGAGCTCACACACATCTCCGGCAAACAGATTTTCTTTGTTGTTGGTGCAGAGCCTGTTCGGACAGAGGAAGCACGGGGCAATTTTTAAGCAACATCGCATGTGAGCGTGACCGCCGCACCTGAAATACAATGTAATTACAAACCGCTGTAAAGAGACTGCTCTGCGTCAACATCCTGATGCAAGCGTGTGACTATTTACTGATGCCAGCCTGTTGCATGGCATGGTGGGCCCAAGGCAGTTCAAGTGCTGTGGTATTTTGAGCTCAACAGGCAAACGTGTGAGTTAAAAACGGTAAAGACACACAGCAGAAGAGATCAGAATAATAAGTAGGCTGAGACAGGAGTCAGAATACCCAAGATGTGAAATATAATGATTCACCGTGTCTGTTATGATGGAGGAAACACCGCAGATGGCAGACACATAAATCTGAGAGACAGAACCATAGATGTGACTCAGACAGACTTTTCTCAGAGGCCAGGCAGAACATTATGAGATCTTTATCCGAGCTCTGTTATTTCTGGGCATGCTTGATTGATAAGTGGCCTCGTTGTTTTTACAGATAAGACGGACTTCGGCACTTTGGCAGCTGACTTCAACTTGATTTTTGATTTTGCTGTTCATGATAATTTGTCCCTCCGGGGACAAATAAAGCTGAAGTTGACGTATTAGTTCAGTTTAGTTTATTGGCATTTAAATAGGTTAAAAACATGAAGGAATGAAATTTCTTCCCAGGCCTTCAGCGTACAGAATAAATAAATATAAAGACATGTTGATATAATGTATAAATGTATGTATATGTTGTCATGGGAGGCTTGAAACTCCAACAGAAACCCAAATGAAGCATGCAAGTACATTTTGATACCATATATACAGGATACAGATTTACTACAGATGTGTGTTCATAGGGGAATATAAATGCTTTATGACAGTACATCAAGTCTCTTTGCAGAGTGCTACTATTGTGAGAACTTGCACTCTTTTCCTCTAATACAAACAAATTAAATTACATAAAATAAAATCCTCTGTACCAAGATCTATAGGAGTGGTGTGCAGTGACCTTTAACTGACAGATCAAATGAATGGATTGGACTGGTAATCGACTCTCCATGCATTCATAATCATAATTTGGCTGAAGTTGGGCGACTGACTGGCAACGCTGCCAACTTGGGGGGCACGATTTATAGGTCAGCTGATCGATAAATATTAGTTTATTTGTTCGTTTTGTTGTTATGGCACCAGAGACAAGCTGACGGCTCCTGAATCAAATTAGCTTCTTCTTTTCATATCCTTGTAAGGAGTTTCATACAAAGCAGCAGCAGCTGCCATAGCCAACGACAAGGCATCACTAGATTCAGGCAAATTAAGAAACTGCTCCTGTTTTTTTGCAGTGGTGGTGGTGGTGGTGATCTTTTACACTAACTGTGCACCCATGGTTCCTCTTAAGGACAAACTAGATGGACCATGGTACATTGAAGCTGAATCTTTGGATCTCATAAAATCATACTCATTTTATTTAAACCAGGTCGATTGAAGGCTTTGCTTTAGATGATGACTGATAGGCTGGTTGTAACAAATACCAGGCCCTAGGTAACAGTTCCAGAGAACCAGGAAGAAATATATATACTATATATATGAAGGAAAGCTCGAGAATATATTACTGTAGCCAATCTGAGTGATTGGCTACTCTCGGCCCGCCTGGGAACGCCATGGGGTTCCCCTGGAAGAACTGGAGCCTTCCTGGGGAGAGGGAAGTCTGGGCCTCCCTGCTGAAGCTGCTGCCCCCAATTTACTTCTTCCTCCAGCATAAGGACATAGGTTTGATTCCCTGGCTGCAAAGTGATTCAGGGTGAATGAACTCTACAGTAATCCCTCGTCTCTATCCATTTAAACACACATGCACAGTACAGTAATCTGTCACAGTGAATTACAAGTGAGGAATGCAATAGCCTGACTTATTTTACACAGGTTGCATGCGGAGCGCTGGCCTCCACAGAGCCAATAAAAGACATCAAAACAGCAGCAGGAACATTGGGGATTTATGGATTTTTAAACTACATCCTGATGTGACTGACGCTGATCTGTTCTTTTTTTACCGGACGGTGAAGTCAGAGCTGACACACAACTTTCTAGTTATCTGTATGCTTACAGATAATCAGTTTGTCATGTTAAAGGACACATGGTGACCTAAAGTACTTCTGTGACACTGTGTACCATGCCACTGGCCCTCATAATGCTCTTCTTTCTTTCTGGTTTACACGTGTCCATCTGCCAAACGCACCTCCGTGGCATGAAGTCACTGGCCTTTCTGAGTGAGGCTGTGTTTGGACAGTGGCCAAGTAGAACAGATGATGTCATTAGTTATTGTCTGATGTTGTGTCCTTTGCCTTTTTGTGGAAAAGGACTGCTGACAGGCTAATGTGACGCTGTGAGGTTCTGTCGGATGGCTGATCAGTAGAAAGGACGACACTGTGTCGTGAGGGAGAGATCACCGACTGCCACCATTGACCCCATCAGCACCAGGATTGTCACTGCAATTTACCATCTTTGCAGTCAGTATATAAATAGCTTTGGTCCTTACAAGCAAAATGAGCAGCCATGTTTGCCATGCTTACGTGTTTTTAAGTTGAAGTTTGAGTTAATTTAATAGTTGCCTTTATTTATTAGTTGATGTGATTGCAAGCGCGTAGTTGCTGCCTTCTTTGCAGATTTTACAGATGAGTTGGATTACTGTGATGTTATGAAAGATTTTCACGGAGAAAGTAAAATCTACATTACTACTGTTTGTGCAACATATCTGTATTTGAAGGTAACAAGAATCAGAAAAGCGTAGAGCGCAGTGTATAAACAAACCTAAAAGACAAACCCAAAAAACACAAGACCAGAAAACCTCTTTTCTCTTCCTTTATGTGACCACTCGCTGCCAGTTGGCATGCGTCAAAACAGTCCATGTTTCCTGCAGATAACAAGGCAAGTTCTCCTGCTGGGAAGCAACCCAGACTGCCCAAAGGGGCACGTGTAATCCAGACCAGAAAGACTAAAACGGCAGAACTTGTTTTCAGCTGAGCTGCTTTCAACAAACAGCAGTCAACAAAATATTTCGACCCACTAACTGTCTTTGGGAGGGACAGTATTGTAAAATCACGTATCAACAGGTAGTGTTTGGAGATGAAGTTATTCCTGTGTGCTCCTATCAGAAGAACTGGTATGTTAACATTCATCACAAAAACAGCCAAAAACCCTTCTGACAGGATTCACAAGCTGCACCATCCAAAAGTTACAAGAGACAAATACCATAGAGGAAGAGCAATTTTTATTGTCTTTCTGACTCAGTGGAACAATGCCGGCTTTCGGGGCATCTGTAAACACACTTTACACACCACAATTATTATTATTGTTGTGTTTTTAGTTGTGTCTAAAGGCTTCATTGTGTCCTAACATGCCTAGTTTGTGAGGTAGTGCACTATTTCTGCGGTAATGGAACAACTGTGCTGAGTGCTCTGTTCATTACATTAAGTAAATTAAGAAGTCAAACATCAGGTATAATCCTGTTTCCCGAAAATGACTTGATATGCTGTATTTATTACTCTAACACAGTGTAATTCACACAGTCAGTCATCTAGCCTAAACATAGCACAGTTCCCACACAGAGACAAATAAACTCCATAGTTTAGATTGTGATCTTTACACATCAAATCTCAAACATCTTCCCATGACATTGGGATCTTCCACATCTATTATTTTGAATATTTATCTTTTAGTTAAACAGGATAGACTGCTAGGTTGGTCTCATGTAAAATTACCCTCTCGAGCATCTAAACCCTATGTTCAACTCTGTCTGTTGCCATGACGCCCCTTTGGCAACAACAGGCTGCAATTGTGAGATGCAAATCGCCTCATCAAAGACTCTCTGCTCCGGCCCTGATAAGAGTTGGCTGAATGTTTTTTCTTTATGACGCTGAGTAGCCATGACCTTATCAATTCAATTTGGTCAAGACGTTTACCACTGTTGTTATTATCTACGGACTCCCTGCCTCATCTTCCGGTTTCTCTTGATCTATTAAGCATTTCATCCAAATGCACTTGTTCAAATTCATCTGTCAGTATCCTGAAGGAAATCTGGTTTGCAGTCAGACACTAACACATAATGTAGTTCACAGAAAAAGGCTGATAAACAACAAGAATCCACAGTTTCTAGTATAGTCTTGGTAGTCTAGGAGTTTATGACACTGACCATGCTGTCAGAACACATCCTCTCAAAAGAAGTTATTTCATGTAAGTTACATGTCTAAAATAAAATCAATGCTCAATCAATCTGGCTGTACTGGCTTACTGTAGTAACGTCTGGCGCTTAAGCAAATTTTCATCCTACTTTGATTACATTTACTGCCGGGCTCCGAAAAACGAACACAGTTGTTTTTAATAGTAGAGTAATCTTGCTGTCATTCAAAGCAGCTAAACAGGGAGGCAGGCTGTGCACTGCTGTAAAGCAGAGGGCTGGACAATGTATGTGAAATCAATACAAGTATAAGTGTCCAATGCAATGAAGTGTGCTTTTACTGTTAATTAAAAGAGACAATCCTCAAATGCATAATGCACAAAAAACCACTAATCTTGTTAACTTTTATTTAAACTTTTATCAGGTTGTTGTCCAGCTCTAGGATATACTATGCTTGCGGAAATGTGTCTCGATAAAGCACTGACTCGTTAACTGCAAGGTTTGACACACACGGTCCTGTGGCAGATATAAGTGACAAAGGTGAGAAAGTTTATAATCTTACTCTTTCAGGTCTATCTCTCTGTTGTTGTCTTCCAGCTCGTGCCCATAGAAGACATCCCTCTTCCAGCCATGCTCTGTCTTGGTCCAGCTCCATCCTGGAGACCTCCAGTCCTTGCCCAAGAAAGGCATTTTAGCGAGGTGGACTTTGAGCAGCGTGGGTCGCTGCCACTCCAAACACCTGCGGAGGGTTAATAAAATGAAGGATTAATATTTGTGCTGTGGGATTGCAGAGGCAAAGAAGGTCCATAACAAGCAGCTGAATAACTAATTGAGAAATGTAGTCATGGCTTAATGCTGAAACTTAAATCCAGTCTTCAAGCTGGTCAAATTCCTTTTTTCTCCATCTTGAAATTCAAGTCAAGTAAAAAAAAAAAAATCTCTTTGCTCAAATTGTCTCAGAAACAGCAGAGATCAAACAGAAAGATTCAGAAAGGTGAACATCAGAGCTACAGAGGACAGTCAATAGATCTTTTGAAGTTCAAACAGGCGAGTGGAAACTCAGGACTCGTTCGTGAAGGTTTTAAATTGCACCAGATGAAAATGACCTTAAAACCTCATAAATTCTAAATTTTTTTCCCCCAAATAATAATTCACTGCGATAGATTTAAATATCAGCAATTATAAATAAATCCAAATTATAATTTTTTTCAGCATCCATAAATTAAGTCTGCAGCCTATAACTACATGTTCACATCAGCTTATTGTCTGACAACTACCAAATAAACAAAAGGGCCACTAGATTAATGAACGTTGTCTATATTAAATCTGATATTAGGGGTAAACCCTGAGATATATAACGACATACTGAGACAAATAACACACCTGACAACGACTATGGCGCATTTTTACCTTGAACGTCTGAAAAAAATATCAGGACGTTGGCAAAGGTTGCAGCAAAATCGTATTAATGGATGATTTAGG
The DNA here is from genome assembly GCA_023373845.1 of Nibea coibor. Taxonomy (NCBI): domain Eukaryota; kingdom Metazoa; phylum Chordata; class Actinopteri; family Sciaenidae; genus Nibea; species Nibea coibor. The sequence continues at coordinate 12,265,814 of CM041730.1, forward strand.
GTTAAAAATGAGAGATAAAACAAGCTGTCAGTCAGTTCAACGCATTTTATCACGACAGGAATAAAATATTAAATCTACTCTATGCTATAAAACAGCTGTGGGATTCTGTAATATCGATAAACAAACCTTCAGTGACTCCTTTGTTGTACTCGTCTCCGTCTCTTCTGTCTCTGGACTCTCCTCACTGGATATATTGACGGAAGTAAACACAGTCTACGGACTGTGGGATTCGTCCCCGCCCCCCCGCTGCTCTCTGATTGGATAGCACGCTGGTATTTATCGTGTTGCTACCCAGTGTCGCGTCGCCGATTGGCTGCCCGCGGCTGTCAATCATGTTCTTTTTTTATCCCGTCTGTTTTGTTGGGGCTTTCTCCCGCACGTGACAGAGGACTGCGCACATGTACTTATGTTTTGATTTTGTGATGGACGATGTGAACACGACCTCTGGACATTTATGTGAGTGATTATGTGATCATTACAGAACATTTGCAACCGGAGATTTTTAAGTAAGTAACACATTATTTTATCAACCAGAAGTTCAGACTGTATGCAGTTATTTGCAGGTATTTAATGTGGGTCATTGTTCTATTGTTCTATTGTCACTGGGGAGCTCCTGCTCTGATCTGCATATGAAGAAGTGTAACTGTAAACCTTATTGTATGAATTAGAGTGACTATATTTCTGTTTTTTTTAACCAGTTGCATTTACCAGTCTATCATCTAAAGCGTTTCAGATGAGGTTTTTATTCTTTGGACTAAGTTCAACCCAGGTCAGAAGTCTGCATGTGCTAATTGAAAGTCAAAATGTAGGTATTACAAGTGTGTGTTACAAGTGTTTGAATGTTAAAATGACACAATTTATGAACATGAACATTCATGAACATTATGCACTGGCCTAATAATCAAACATGCTCTTTTCATATTCACCTGAAGGTGGAAAGTTGCTGAGAATAAAAAATATTTTCAAATTCACAGATTTTAGATTTTATAATGTGGAAGAAGATCTAATTTTCACAGGTTTTTGACAAGGTTATTAGAGTAAACATTTGTATTTTGTGAATTTCTGAATACAAGTGGATGAGTTATTTAAATTTCAAGTTGAGAAAACATTCATTTTTAGAAAATATATTATTATTGTTCCTGTATTTTAACGGATAAAACTTTTGCTTTCAGGTCCCAAAACCAGTCCAGACTCAGAGCAGACCAGTCCAAGTCAAATGTAAGTCTGACACCTCTGGTAGTTATTCATATCCATTTGTGACAGGGGATACAAAATTTGAATTTAGGCTGAAATTAGGTATTATACTTTGCAGGCAAAACACGTCTTGTCTTCCTCAAATGAACTGAAACAGCATCATATGTCAAACATCCATCCAGACTGGTTTACGCGTGGTGATCGTTCCTTTGGGCATTGTGATTACAGTGAAGTCAGAGGTTTAGTAGGCCTGGCCTGATGACATAGAGTTGCTTCTGTTGGTTTTTAAACACAGGCATCAGGTTTAGTCTTGTTGGTAGATACTGCCCCCATCAGGCCCTTCACAGTAATCTCAAGTTTTCAATCACTTCATGCAGAACGAGTTCCTACTGACAGCTGTGCCTTATTGATACACATATATACTATTCATTTAAATAACAGTGTTATATCTATAGAGATTTACCTTCTGTTCAATTGGAACTACTCAATTTAAAGAGTTATCCAACATTGTTAAAACTGAAGAATATTTTGACTCAGTTAAGTCATCATCAGCCAAAATATGTTATTCTGCACCTGGCTTACATACAGGCTGAGACACAACTTCGACAATATGCTTGTAAGAAAAATAATTAACAACTTTATTTGTGATTCGGTTTTACAGAATTTACAGCACTTCAGTGTAAAACAGGGTTTCACAGGCAGTATCAAACCCAGATTGGGGAGGGTAAGGGTAAGGGGAGGTGGAGTGACATTACAGTAAAATGTCAGCCTAGAGAGCATAGTAACATTTATAATAATAATTTATACAAATCCTAATAAAAGAAAAGTCTACAGCAATGGAACATTGACATTTTCAGTCAGTAAGAAGTATAAAGTGCCCTTTTGTCAAACTCAATCATCAACTGAATATTGAGATTAGCTTTACGTTCTGGCAACAAACAAGTGGAGAGGGCAAGACGTGGCTTGCCGCGACGCAGTAGTCAGTCAGGCCTCCGAAGAAGTGAATAGTGTGTTGACAACTCGAGCAGCAGAGTGTATCTGCTCACAAATACTGTACACAAATAACGTGTTTGTGTGTGTGTGTGTGAGACAAAGAAACAGAGTGGGTGGTAATTCTGTTAAACACATGGAGCCAACGATAGACTGTCATTTGTTTTTTCCCCTCTTTGTGTTACAGCCTCGGAGCTTTGATCAGCACAAAAAGTTGGCGAAAAGACAGAAAGAGAGAGAGGGAGAGAGAGAGAAAGCAGACAAAGATTTGTGAGGGAAGTGGAGATACAGTTTCAACGGTTCACTGGAGTTAAGCCTATCAGATTATTAGGTAATACATTCCTCTCACACAGGACTCGGGAATCAACTGATGTTTTGGTTGGAAAATAACCACATCCTCCATATTTTCTGTTTGGCTCCAGTTAAATTGTTATTAATGATTTTACCAGTTTTACCAGAAGCCACAATAACAGAGAACATAGCAGATAACTCTTACTGACATTTTTACTGTTTGTGTGTATGTTAAAGTGTGTCTGTGTGTGTGTGAGAGTGAGAGAGAGAGAGAGAGAGAGAGAGAGAGAGAGAGAGAGAGAGAGAGAGAGAGAGATTATGAATCTAGCAGGCAAGTTACATAAATTATAATTTAAGGACACTTCGTGGTGTTAAAGGCCCAGCTAAGAAACACCATTTATGAAATGTTTAATGTGCCATAATATGAAAATTACTGATACTATTTTCTAATCATGATAGCCTTAATTCACCCATGTCTTATAGATCATTCATAAATCCATTACTTAGGAAGTGGTACTGGAGTTATTTAAGCAAATGTACATATTTAAATAAAAAAAAAAAAAAAAATAATTACTATTAATTTAACTTCCAGTGTTTGGAACTGTTTTAGCTGATGACAGATATGTGGCCTGTGGCCAAAACTGAAATCTATGTGCTCTTCTGGATTTGTGTGTCAGTGTGTGTCTTCAGGCACACACACGCACATACCTCTGAGCTTTAACGCAGGATTGTATTTCAAATTTATGCAGGTGTGCGAATAAAACTACAAGTAGATGTCCGTTTTCAACACGAAAATGTTTTGTTCAGTTTTCGGTCTGTGTGTGATGTCGGGCTCTCTTTGGCCCCCCCGTGACACATAACAACTACTTTTATGCAAGTCTGAGCAGAAGCAGACACACTTTCGTCTGCTGAAATTGGCACTCGCATGTAATATGCACAGAATCCAAAGGGAGCAATGATCTAAGCACATAAACACAAAAATGCATACAGTGTTTTGATGTGTGTTCTGCAATGAAATGTGATAAATGGATAAAATGTACGATCAGTACAATAGTTTTAGGCATATGGCCTCTGGAGAGGAAGAAAAAGGAGTTATCTCAATCAAGGTCTCTTAATTTTTTCCCACTCTCTTTGGCATTTTTGCAGCTGTACAGCCATTTGATTATCCTCGCATTGCGCTCAATAACTGATGTCCCCTGACGTATCTTTGCGTGTAACTCATCCTCCAGTAGTCCGTCGCTGTCGCCACTGTTTCTGGAGAAACCGTCGTCTGATGTAGAGACGCTGGCGCTCCGGATGTTTATTGCAACTTCATCTGAGCGTGCCGAAAAGTTCTCCTTCCCCAGAGACTCAATAATCTCACCGTCCAGCCCACAGTACATAAAAAAAGAATCAAAGTCTGCAAAGTTTTTGGAGTACCTGGAGCTGATGTCAGAGTGAGAACGACTGACGCCTTTGCCACATCTCCTTTCAAACTCAGGAACTGTTAGGAGACCGGCAGATTTATTCCCAACACCAGCTGTCACCTTTGTCCCAGAAGCACCAACATGCACGCTGCATTCTTTTGCTGTTCCCCCAGGTGTGGCGATTTTCTCCTCAGCTTCACACTCCCTATCTGCCCCCTCAGGTAACGGGACATTTTTCTGCACAGAGCTGAGCAACAATTTACGGTTTATATGGTGTTTACGGTCATTTGCTGACCCTCTCAATAACTCACATTTCTGTCTATAAAGCAGGAGGGAGTCTGGTCGTTTTTTGGAGCTGATCTGACGTACTGGCCCCGGTGAGCAGTTTTGAGCACCACATGTGGCTTTTGTTGAGTTACTCCCTGTGACAAGCTTCCCACTGCGGTTTGAACTCCGGTTAGAAGACCCAGTGCTGCTCACAGAGGGTGATCCAAGAGTGATTACCGGCTCCTGAGTTGAGTTGACCACCTGTTGGCTTTTGACATATTTGAGCTTGCTTGCGGCGAGCCTCTCCACGGCGCTCATGCGTCCTTTTGTCTCACTCTCCAGTTCCATTTGTTTTCGAAGGTATTCAGGACCCTTCTCCAGGATTTTTGTGGCATCGCTGGTCGCATCCATTGTGGTTTTTATTGAAGATTCAAATCAGTTCTTTCCAAAGGGTGGGTAATCCTTTAGCATGCGGTCTCTCCACTGTTATAGGTAAAGGATTCCATTCAAGCCCGTTCTTTGCCTGAGCACGTATCACAACAGGAGATTTTACCTTGTCTGTTCAAACACATTACCCCACCCATTCTGCGCAAGGCTAGTTTTAACCAAACACAAGCTTGTACAAAGTACACCTGATACCATCACAAGTGAGAACAGTGAAAGCTGACACTGCTGCAGACTTTTTTTTTCTCTTGTCCTGGTGGAAATGCGGGCCTTTATCCTTCTTGTTCAACACAGAACAAAATCTTACATTATCCCCTACCAAGAAAACTGGTTTCTGTCTTTACAAAATACACTCCACTACCTTTTATCGACTCATTTACCAGAGACACTGACTCATCAAATAGGCTTGGCGCAAACTACAGTGTTAATGTTGCGCAATAAATGTTTTTCCAGCCTATTCTTCTTTAAATCATGCAGTGTGTCTCCCACTGGGACGGCGGTTATTATTTGTCAAAGCCATCAAAACAGTATTGTGTAATTCTAGACTCAAAGGAGGAAAAATGTTTTATGGATTACATTAGGATTTTGCTTTTGTTGCTCATTTTTTTGAGTAACTGTAACTTACTGGATGAGTTTACCATTCCTTTGAAAAAATGTTGCAAGGTCAATTAAGGATAATTACACATCGTTCCCTCCAGCCTGTCAGAAAACACTGTTGCTAACTTTATTTTGAGGTTTTATCCTAAATTTTAGACGCATTTCTGAACATGTGTTCCAGACTACTCGAACCATAAAACGAAGTTAATTTTTTACTTATTTACAGTTCAGGAAGTGTTCCGTTACTGCTGCTACTGTCCTCTAGTAAATGCCTTGGTACTTGCCACTATTCTTTCATCTGTAAAAAGTAATTAAAATAAATACATAGTCACGAGAGACAAGAGCGACATACATGTCTTATTTTGTGTGAACACTGTAAACTATGATAAAAAAAACGTTGGCAAAAGAACAAAAAGTTGCATCAACAGAGAAAAAAACTTGAGCCTGTGCGGCTCTGCTCTACAAAGCGTTTACACACACTTTCCATCATGTGTTGCTGAATGTGTGAATGACTACATTTTGGCAACGTTACAGTTTTACTAGCTGAGGGTTTTCCACAGAGAAAAAAAAAAAAAAAAAAGACCATTCTTACAACCCTTTCCTAGTTTTGCTTGCACGCACTGCTGCTCCTGAAACTGGCTGATTCCTTCCCAGCACATGTGACTGGGTACTCAGAGGAGAGAGAGAGAGAGAGAATGACAAAGAAGCACAATAATGAAACTGTGCAAATATTTATACATATTTGCGTAATATTCGCCCCAAGCTAGAAAATTCTCAAGTGCAACACTCGCACAACACTTTTGAGGAAATGTGTTGAATCCCTGCTGGCTCATTATAGCTGCAAGATCAAGATTTGACTGCTATGGATGGAAATTAAAGAAAAGAAATCCCATAAAAAAGTAAGGGAGTAACAAATGACTCCCTGTTTTCTGCTTCCTTGTGTAATTGGAAACATTCACTTGAAGCAGAATCTGAAACATCTGTGTACAAACTGAATCTCACCAGATCGGATCTGCTTGTTCAGAAGGCAGAGGGCAGCACTAGAATGCATAGTGTGGAAGTCATGAGAATGAAGTCTTGCATTGCCTTTGGCTTAATTACTCTATTTTCATTTCTTTACTCTCCTTTAAGAGTATGCGCTCCATACCCAGTGGAATCATCCATCATGCCAAAGAGGACAGCGCGGCCTTTCTGCTTGTCTCTCTAACTTACAACAGAAAACAATGACCTAAATACCTTTTTACTGATTCCCCTCAAAGCGTTTAAGCCAGTTGCTAAAGTTGTTGCTCATGTGTTTCAGTGTTTGTGCATCATTATCATACCACATCTGTTCTTCGTGTTGATTGCATTTATTCAGCCGTGTGATTTCTTTTGATTGGCTTCCCCAAAATCAATATGAACAGTTCACTTGGGGATACTGCAGAGTTTACTTGTACTTTATTCTTCGTTGACCTCTGTTTCAAATGAATCACAAACTCCCTCAGATAAATTCTTAGATTTCTGAGTCTGGTTGATAAGCAGAGGTATGCCAAAGAGTGATTAATGAATCCTCCTGGGAGTGACACTAATGTAATGTGAATGTAAGGATTAGGAATGCATGTTGCTAATAAATACTAATAAACATGAAAGTAAATATATTTGGTAAAACACAGCACGGCAGTCTTATATAACACTGTTTAAACTGGCTTCTTGTCTAAAGAGTCTAAATGCTAAATGCTACTATGTTTGCTCTCTTAGTTCGGTGTGTTCGCATGGTAACATTTTATTTTACATTCGTTTTGCAGGCTTTTGATCATGAATTTTGGCTAGACAACGACACGACATGAAACGCTCAGGGATCACCAAAGTTATTACAATTCTTCCCGAGGGCAGCAGGAACGTGTGTAACAAATCCCATGTAAATAGGAGAAAGGTCAAGGGATCACCACATCGTTAGAATGTATCCCTGAGGACCGCGAATGTCTGTACAAAATTTTACGGCAATCCATCCAGTGGTTGTTGACATATTTCTTTAAACGACTGACAGACCGACTTTGCCATCCCAAGAGCCACATCACTCGTGTGGGTAATGGCAATGGGCAAACAAAAATAAGCATATCAAAATTTATCATTTTCATAAGTGTTTTTCTGTTGCAGATTCGTCTTGAGTTCATGAGCGAATAATAAAAAAAAAAGCTTTTAACAAATGCGCATATGTGTGCACACATACACCTCCCTGTGTGTACTTCGGCACAGAGGTGCAAAAAGAAACATGACTTCAGAGACTCCTGTGCCACATCTTTAGAGACGCTAGGGTTGAAACTAAGTGCAGTGGCTCTGTTTACAATAATTTAGCACAATGTCTGATTGATTTGTGAAACCTGTTTTTGCTTAATTGGAAAAAAGAGAGAGGGAGCAGACTCAGGGAGGGATTTAGGGGAGCAGAGTAAACACGAACGCTGACACCATTAGTCAGTTTTCCCCTGAGCCCTCTCACTTTTGTTTAATTCTTAGCTTATGCTGCTAGTTGGACAAACATATTCCGCGCTTTAATGTGACACTGTATCATCTGCTAATTGTGTTTTTATTGAGTCATTCACAATAATTACCATCCATCCTTGAGACGTGAATAAAGCTGGCTGACTCAATTAAAAAACGCTTGCAAATTATGAGATATAATTGCTGCGGGCATCTTTTGCTAGCGGTTGTTTGAGTGTTATGTAAAGTAACTAATAATTGGTAATCATGCATGCAGTGCCAATTACCAGGAATATAAGGTCACCTCCCACTCAGGTTGTGTCTTTCACATGCTTACCTTACTGTATTTCAGAAAACAAGTGCGGATCAGTGCTGCAGTGTTTTTTCATAGCACATCAAAGGTTTTAATTTCTTAATCTTTTCCTGTTCATCTGAGGACAGTAACAGACTCTTTCTGACTTCCTGACTTGATTGTATGTATACAGTCTGCATTCTTGAGGAGAAATCTACCTGAGGAAACCAGGTTTCTCTATTTCTTTGCCTGGTTTCAGTTACCGGGTTTCTCAACAGTTACAATATAAGTCTCCTGGAAAAGGACGACTGTAACCCGTAAACCAATGACAGTATAAAGAATGGACAGAACCTGAAGCGGCCCAAATGACGCCTGAGTGCTCAATTAAACCATCTGTAATAGCACTTACCTGTCAGTTAAAGTGGTTATGCTGTTAATTGTGCGCAACTTCAAGCTTTAATATCATCTGAACGGGGTGATTTTAAAAAATTAAAAATTAAAAAATCACAGTTGTCATGAATGGGGAAATTAGCTATAGAGACCAAAACTGTTGCCTGAACCAGGCTGTGAACATGTCTAAGTTGGGCATTTTAATACGGCTGCTTATGGAAATTGACTCACTTCTGCAGCCTGTCATCTCCCAAACACCGTACTAAGGTAACCACACCCATCGGTGATGTCATACTGTACTGACACCCCCTGGAGTACATTTACAGCATCGTTGCACAGCTCCTCACTGCAAAATGATGAGAGAGTTTGCTCAGTTTGTGTTTTTTTTTTCCTTATGAAAGGATGTGTGGGCTGTTGTTTTATTGTGTGTAAAGTACTTTGAGTCACGTTTTGTTTGTATGAAAAGCGCAGTACAAATGAAGTCTGATTGGTTGATAAATCACTTCTAAAAAACCACAGGAGGTCAGAACAAATGGTAAAAATAACCAAATCAAACAAAAAATGTGAAATTAAGACAAGAGAAGTGATACTTATTTGAATGTAGCCAGATAGTCTGGTGCAGTTAGGGTGAGATAATCCTTCCCTATTTAAAACAGGTGGAAACTGAAATTAAAACTGATTAAGATTATCCCTCTTTAGTAGATATATAAATGTTCCAGGGTAATGAGCATAGACACAAAGAGTTTCTTTGTAAAAATACAACCAATCCATTTTCTTTCCACCATGCACATATTGAGGTGATTATAGTCTCTCACTGTTGTGAATAATACATGACATACCAGGGATATAAACCAGTCATATTACAATATCAGAACCAAGCTTTAAAGTAATGAGTGCCATACATGAAGAAACAAAATATTTCCTAGGTCTCTTTTTTGTCTAGCTAAATCTTTAAGTCTTGAATTATTATTACCAAGTCCCACGTCTCATATGAAGTTAGCAAGAAGTATAATTCAGGAACCTGCAAACCACATCTGCAAACGTGAGAACACCCAAACACATCCTACCCTCTTTTATGTGCTAGCAGCTGCAGTTACCTATCTGGGAACCAAAGTTTACATGTTGTTCACAACAACTCAAAACTATTCAAGTTAAGAAGACACCACAGACACAGATTTCCTGAATATAAAGTTGGTGACATCAAATGGAAGTGTGCCCCATAGCCAGATGAATAATTCCTGTAACGTGCATCCCGTGAATCTATCATAATGTGAAACAGATGAAAAGCAAACTGTGGGATGTCAAGTCAGATAAAGACAACCAGGGAAATGGTTGTGATTGACTCAATGTCAAATCAGATAGAAAGTGGCCAGCAGAGGAAAGAAAAGGGTTAGGATTTTAAGAAACCTACCATGTTTCTCTCTAACCAAGACAAGTGTATTCTGACTGTGAGGGGTTCATTTGAAAGAACACATATCTGTTTTCATTTATTTTCCAAAATAATGTTTTTTTGTGTGGTATTCAGAGAAGTATTTCTGTTATTTAGCCTGCCCTCATTGATATAAATGGGGTAGGTGAAATTTTGAAATGACAATATCCACTAAAAGCCAGCTCGGGGGCAGATATACAATCTGCCTGTGATTGGACTGTTACATTCCTTGACTCCATATGTTACTCTGTTACTGTGTGTTTGAGTCACATGGGTAACATACATAGTGCTGTGGGTAGAGGACTACTCGACATCTGTCAGAATCAGTGCTAATGTCAGGAAGCTATGCGACTAGCTTCCACGTTCTGTAAGGAATACAAACTGAACCGCACCATGGGTCTTCCCAAATGTTCACTGCTTTAATGAAATTTACCGTAACGTTACAGTAAAGTTACAGATTGCAATCCACTGTGAAATGGAGCCAATGAAACAGTTCCTCAAACGGCCACTGGAGGCTGGATACAGAACATGTTAATCTCCATAAGTCCCCATGTTAAAATGTCCAACTTCACAGCAGAAATAAACATGTTTACAGCCTGGAATTGGTCTCTATAGCTAATTTTCTCTGTTCATGGTGACAGATGTGGTGAATTTTTATGTAACTCACTCGTTCTAATTATATTAAGAGTTAACGTTAAAGAGCATGGCTGCCTTGACAGGTGGTGTTATAGGTGGCTTGTTTGAACACCCTGGCTTCATTCAAGCCATCTCAGATCCACGTATGTGGATTAGCTGGGAGCTCTTTATTTATTCTTGAGTGTAAGGACATGTTTGATACAGTCTAAGATTGCAACCAACTGAATACTGCTTACCTAACGCTCTCCTAGCAAGTGTGTAGGAGAAACTATGGTGGTTCTTAGAGAGAGGGTGGATAACATGCAGCAAAGGCCCCCAGGTTGAATCAAAACCAATGCCACTGGGGTGCATCAGGTGAGTGCAAACCAGACTCTAAATGTGAGATTTTGACCATAATTATTGAACAGTTTGGCAGAAGTCGTGCATGCATGAAGGAAACGTACCCAGTAATAGTGGAGGGTATTACAACCTGGATTTTAAACAGTGAGTTCACTGATCCTAGGTGGTTTCAGTTTAAAGCAATACATTTACAATTTGGCCCACATAGGGCTAGTTGACTTGTGTTAACAGCCTAAGAGGTTTTGAGAACATGAACTCAATTACGAGAGTGGCAGACATTTGCTGGTTTGATTTGGAACATTTTTCCAAGATTAAGTTTAATGCTCTGAGAACAGTTAAGACAGCCATTAAAAACATTGAAACCAGTCTTTTCAAAACAGCTCAGCTTCTTTTTATTATGCTGCTTTCTTTTCAGAGAGAGAGAGAGAGAGAGAGAAAATTCTTATACCATTCTGATTATATTTCTTTTTTGACTGCAGTATCAAAACAACACTGTCCTTTATACTGTAATTCTTGCTAGAGTACTGAAGATTTGAAGTAAAGAGGCTGAGGTGATAAATCTGTAAGTACGTTAAACTTACATCAGCATCAAACAAGCATGATTAAGCCTCTATTTCAGGTGGCGATCAGGACTTTTCTATAATGTGAGGCTCACGTCACAGCCCGGAAAGAATGCTGTACAACACCCTGTAATCTGTTATGAATGCCTTGGCCTAGGATTTTCTAATGACCTACGTATTTCATGCCATGACTCGGCAAAACATTAGACAGAATATGCTGCTGAAGTCTATAAATAGTGAACACTGTGTCTCATTAAGGGGCCCATGGGGTTCTTTTAGTCTGAGGTGACCTCAAACCAATATTTGCTGATGCTGTACTCATAAAAAGTGTGCAATTCATTAAGCGCGACAGTGATTTACACTTGTTAATAGATTGACTGTAGCCAGATTATGTCTCTAATTTATGAGATCTGAGAACGTCTTAAAAAAAAGAAAAAATGATAAAGGGTAATTTTTCTCTAACATCAATTATCAACACTTCAAAGCTGGTGTGCAATAATCTAGCAATAAAATAATAGTGAGTGTTACAAGCTAGTGAGCCAGAGTTGCATATGGTTCAAATCATCACAAAATTGTACTTTCCTGTCCAGCAAAAATATGAAATGTATTGGGTCCCAAAGGATTGGTTAAGAACAAAACATTGCAACAGGAATGAACCTACAGTTTGCACATATTATCAGCAAAATGCATCTAAAGAAATGTGTATTAAGGAGAAAGGGTAGATTCAGGACACTTGATTAAGGCACTCATGTACAATCCAATGTGATGCAACCATGTGTGGGCCAAAGTATTAGAAACACCTTTCAATATCATGCACTCCTGCACAACAGAAGCACGTAATATGAGGTCGATAATAAACATAAAGTATAAATATTGGCTTTTTGAGAGTGTCAACAAACGTTAAACATTATAAGCTTTGTAAAAGTAGGATTCATGGCAGTACTGTTGTATTGAAGCACACTGCCGGTCGGTGTATGTATGGTTGGGTTATTACTGTTCATTTAAAAGCATAATTTCAATGTTGTAGTTGGCAATTGTTGATATTATACATCTAGTAATATGACCATTATTTTTAATCCTGAAATAGATAATAAGATAACTAATAGCTATAAACAAACAAACAAAAAAAGTCAAGTCAACTTTATTGTCATTGCTGTCATATGTACAGGACATACAGAGAATTGAAATAATGTTTCCCTCATATCATCCCGGGTGCAAACGGCAATGAGCATGAACTATAAAATATATACTATAAAAAAGATAAAAGTTAAAAGATATATATTGTTTAGGAAGACTAAAGTGTCGTATATGTAATCTTATGTAGGCTAAATATACTTACCTCTGCCACCTGCAACAGAAACGTCGTTTTTGTAACAGTACAGTTTTAACCATGCTAAAAATATTTGCACACATGTTCTCAGTTTATCAAATCAGTGAGCGCTAAAAAGCTTCAAATAAATATTGTTCAGGCGCTCGTTGGCCACCACCGGCGGCGTCACACTCAGGACCATTCATAACAACATGGCGGAGTCAAGTAAGCGGTCGGCTTTGTTCGTGTGTTTGGGTAAGAGACGTCTTTTAACCTGGAAGGAGCTCCTTTAACCCTCACAGAGTCTGGCTGTGTTAAACAGTTGTCACACAGGATCAGTGCACGGCCGGCAGGTCGTCAGTAGGTCGCGCAGTTGTTGTTAGATTTAGCAGAAGAGCGCCAGCTAAAGTGCTAAACTCGCTGCGTTAAATGAATGAGCTGTCCTATAAACTTTAATGCGGCGCCGGTCCAAAGTCAGCCGTGACTCACGTCGTCATAGATTTGTAGAAACGCTGAGTCACGTTACAAACATCAGGCGCGAGACATTTGATGGCAGCATGACCGGAAATGTGTCAGGTCAGAGTCCATCCTGAAGTCTGACTCTGTTAGCAGTCATGTTACTGAAGCTGGCAGCAACTGTGATGCTGCAGAGAGACGTGTGTGACCAAGCCTGTCATCATTTATTATTTATAAAACAGTGATTTGATTCTGATCATGTTGTAGTTTCTGTTTCCACACTACTCACCATAGCTTTATATTTCTTTTATTTCTTTGTCTGTATTTATATTTCCATTCCAGTGACTGTGCAGGATTATTTATATCATCTATACCACTTTACCTTTAGCAGTTTTGCACATCTGCACACTTGTCTGTTGTTTTGCCTGTTTGTTTTTTGTTTATTGCATAGATACTTAGTTAGTTGTGTTTGCCCCTTTTTATTTTACTTCTGTAGTGCATATTACACTTTTTCTGCTGCTGTAACGAGGGAGCTTCCCCGTTGTGAAGTATAATCTAATCTGATTCATAAAAACCTGAATCAGTTAATGGTGGCAGACACAAAACATTTGTGTTATGAATAAAATAATAACGTAGCATGGTATATGTAATCTTGTAATGTGCTATGCGCCATATATCTTGATGTAGTATATGTCCTGGAAATCATTGTTAGAAAATAAAATACAAAAGTCAGTGCTTTAGATAGTAAAAATGAAGGTACTACTCAGGGGTCTCCAGGCCGAGGGTCCGTAGCTGACAGCTGACAGAGCAGGGAACCCCAACTATTGTAAAACTGTGTTGCTTACTGAATTGCGACTGCAGTGTTATGTAGGGTGTCCTATAGTGCTAGCTCACAGGGTTGTGCAAGGGTTCATGGGTATCATCAGTGTTTGTTTTAAGAATGGGCCGATTTGTTTGATTTTTGTTAAAGTGTATTTAATGTTTGAGGGGAAAAAAAACACTAATCAAAATTAAATAATAATTTAATGGCCCCCCGTAGTGACTCTGAGGATAACCTAGAGGTCTGTGAGACAAATATATATAGCAGAGCAAAGGGACACTCGCAGTAACTACCTGGGTACAGACAGCAAAGAAACATTTATCATCCCACTCTGTGTGTCGTTATATTGTTCAGTCTGCTTGTCATTGCATGCAGTCACAGCCTGAATCAACAACATAGTTATAAAGTTTTGCCCAGTGTCTTCTGTTCTTCCTTTAAGCACGACTGTATTATGAGGCGCACGACATCTCAGCAAGTACACAGAAAAAATAAACCTGGAAAATCATTTTAAATAGTACCAAACAATAACAAACAGCTGTGTTGTACGTAGTGATGCATGCCTAATTGTACATCATATTTTGTAAGAGCGTTTGCCATACAATGTAAATACCACTTTTGTTAGCTTTGTCTTGTGACAGCTGTTTCTCTTTGCTGATGCGGTTTTGACTTTGCTTTACATGCCGTATTGGTTTTGGAGTCACTTTCCCGTGACGGCAAACCAAACTAAAACACTCTCTTTGTACTTGTCAGTCCATATTTCAACACAGATCATGTTATTGTGTTGCTGTATTAGTAGTGTAGTATAAATGTTACAGCTTGCTATAAAAACTGTTCATAAGTTAATTTGTGTTAAAAACATTGCGTTAAAGACCATCGTTGTGTTTGTGGCTTCAAACAGGGAATATCTGCAGATCCCCCATTGCTGAAGCTGTCTTCAGAAAGATGGCAACAGAAAGCGGTGTTGTTGATAAGGTAACTAATTAATTACATTGAATACAATGATTTTTTTTTTTACAAAGAAAGCTTTTAAAATCTTTTTAGGACTGTGCTATGTAACATAATTATCAAAGCAATAACAGGAATAAAGTGTTGAGAACATCCTCATGACCTAACCAGTTATGTCTACGTTAATAAAAATCTATTACTAATGATATGAACTGTACATTACTACTGACTGTTTTTCTAAAGCATGCTTGCACTGATTATTGTTATTAACCGATATTAGTGAGTAATACTAGTTATTGGTGGCAGATAAAAGACAACGTAAACTGTGTACTTTGTGATTGAGTTGCGTGTCAATCATGAAATAAATTTAAAGATTCACAATATGGAAATATTCATATATAAAGTACTGGTAGGTGATGTGAGGCGGCACTTGAGTAAAATGATATAGGATGTCTAAATTGGAGTAAAATAGGCCATCATCCTCAGGCCTAACAATATGTAACAATAGCTGAGCTGCAGCCTCTAAAGCTCATGAATGAGGGCAGGAAGTGCTCCGCCTGGTGAGTCTCACATGTCCTCAATAGTACACCGTCCTGTAAATGCTGTGCCACCTACCACATGCCTGTCCGTGAGATTATGAACCATTTTTTGCTGTGTCATTGTTCCCCGTGCTCTGCCTAGTGGAGGATAGACAGTGCGGCCACCTCCACCTATGAGATAGGAAACCCTCCAGACCACCGCGGTCAAGCCTGCATGAAGAGGCATGATGTGCCCATGAGGCATGTGGCCAGGCAGGTACGATCACCCACCTCTACGCCTATCTTAGCAGTAGTTAGCGTCCCTTTTCTGTTCTCTGTTGTTGCAGTGGGTCATAGACAGCGCTGCCACATCCGACTGGAATATAGGCAGCGAACCGGACACCCGCGGTCTGGCCTGTCTAAGGAAGCATGCCATTGAGACGAGCCACAGGGCCCGACAGGTACAACAAGATGTCCCGTGGCTCCTCTCACGTCGCTGATGCTTGTGTGTATGAGTGTGATGTTTGTAAGATTGATGCCTGCAACACGCCCAAGCGCTACTGTTACTCTGTCAGTACTAGCTTTTCCAGTTTAATACAATTTCAAATGAATTTAGTCTTTAACGCGATGGGGAGTGTGATTGCTCAAGCGTGCGTTCATTTGAACCGTAGCCGAACTTCTCCAGCCAACGATGACGATTCAGACGAATACCGAATATAACTAGCGTGTGTAAGAATGATTCATGTCGAGTAGAATGGAATTTTTTTTTTTTTTTTTCAGGGGTTGCAGTTTAGTGCTTTGTTTTGTTAAGGATAAACTACTCTCTGCTTGAACACATCCCCATCACAAATTAAAAACATTAATTCAAACCACCAGTCTTGCTCACAAAATCAAAGAAAGGGACCGGGATCAAATGATGGTGTAATGAAATGACTGCGGACAATGCGGATAATTTATTATTTGCGTTTGGCTCTCTCTTTCTTTTTAAAGTCAGACAGTAACCATTACGTGGCCTGGTGTTGGTCTAACGCAGTGCCTCTCAACGTTTTTGGTGTATGAGCCTGCAAAACAAACCTCTGCTGTGAGCTCTCCTCTCCTTGTGGCCAGTTCAACAAAAGATTCAGATAGTTTTATTTAAATTGGCCTGAAAATGTAAATCCATAACATAACATATAACATCATTTTATGTGACATGAAAATAGTTTTTCTGTTTTCAACCACTTAATTATCTTCTGAGCCTTTTAGATTTATCTTGTGAGATTGGGAGCTGCTAGTTTAATATAAAATAAGTTGATATATGTCAACATTGTATTGTGGAACAATATGCACCTACATTAATATGCTTTATATCGTTTGAATATCTGTCTCTGCACACAACAATATTACTTATGTGTGATATGGTTTTATAATGGCACATATCCTGTAAAATATGTGCTTGTATTGAAATTATTTGAACACAACAGTCATCAGAGTTTATCAAAGTTTACTCGTGTGTGCAGCAGGTTTAGCCCAAACCTCAGACACAGTGACCTCTTGTGACAGTTAACTGAACTCTACAGGACACAGCAGCTGGTTCAGCTTCTACAGCAGCAGTTAAATCTGCCTTTGTTGCTTTCAACTTTTTTTTTTTTTTTTATATATATGTATACTTAAGTATTTTAGGAAGTCTGTTTCCAAATGCACCAAGTATAAAAGTAATTTAGAGACCGTAATGTCATTATCTTGAACTAACCTTTATGTGTGTTCGACTGTCTGAAAGTCTTAAACAACCTGTCGGCCAGGCCGGTCCGCTGGTATCTGTGGTGTGTAAGAAAATCTTGATAGATTCAATCTAGCAATCATTGTATCACCTCACAGCATGTGTTTCAAATCCTGAAACAGGCCTGAAATTACACCAAGATGTTTGTCCATGTAAAACCTTTAGGCCTTACGCTGTGTTGGCTTATCCTCAGTGCAACTCCTACTCCCCTGTGCCCTTAAAATACTCTTTTTATGTTTCTCTGAGAGAACTAAAAGGAGGGTGGGTGGGTGGGGGGGGGGGGGGGGGTTCACCCTGTGCTTGAGATCTGCCGTCTAGTTGATTTGTCTCTCTGCAAACCATCCAGTCAGACCCTCGTCTAATCTCCTCAAAGCGGCGATGGGGAGGCTCAATCCTTGGCTTAAACCCAGCCAAATCTACACAATGAGCTTTGACAAGCTTTTGCTCTTTCCTCTTTTCCTTTACCACCCTTTACATTTCGATCATCGCCTTTTGCCCCCATGCTCTATTTTTTTTTACCTCTCTTCCCCCCAGTTTTCTTTACTTGTTGAACTTTGCTGAACTTCCACCACCTAGCAGACAGGCCAGTTGGGAGACGCTTTGGGGATCACAGTACCCCCACACAAGCACATATTTGTACCCAATTATTAAAGCAAGCTAAGTGATCCCTAAACAAATTGTGTGAAGTGTTTAATCCATTGCCAAACAGACATTAAATGTAATGATGCCATACTCAGCCTTTAAAGTAGTATAAAAAAGAAAGTATGGCCTCATTAAATTTAATGTCTGTTTGGCAATTTCTGATATGGGATTATTGACACATGCCCATGGCTGCTCTTGAGATTCAGTTTAGTTTTTAGTTTTATTGACATTTTTATATTATATTATATTATATTATATTATATTATATTATATTATACATTACAAATGACTTGCTTGGTTAAATAAAGGTTAAATTATTTACTGTGTAGTGTGTAAAAGTATTTGCATTCATAAGAGGTGGACAGACATGTGAAATGCTTCACTTTGTAGCTATATATCCAATATTTGTAAGACATTTTATATTAATACAACTGCGTTAACACACCAACAGTTTTACTTCTTTATTTTAAGTCAAGAGTCGCCAAATATGTTTAAGAATAGTGTAGTTTCTAAATATATTTAACTTACTTGGTATAAATGTTAATTCACAACAACATTTTGACTTGACGGGATGAACACTGCTGTTACCAGTAACGACACTACCAACTGCAGCAGCTAAATTTTGTTTTTATTATTCACATTTATGCTGGTCTCTCTGTGACATGTCAACACCTCGTCTTTCAAAAAGGCCTGTTATTGATTATTTTCGTATCATTTGTACGATGTCTCTTCATGTCCTCTGAGAGTTTTATCTTCTTT
Source organism: Nibea coibor (assembly GCA_023373845.1). Taxonomy (NCBI): domain Eukaryota; kingdom Metazoa; phylum Chordata; class Actinopteri; family Sciaenidae; genus Nibea; species Nibea coibor. Next base: position 12,284,314 of record CM041730.1, read on the forward strand.
TGAACTCGCTGAACTTGAAGTATGGTGCGTCTCCCTGCTCATTCCTTATTTACTGTAACAGCTCCCATCTCACTCTCGGCCAGATATTTCAGAAATCAAACCGAGCTCTGTGTCAGCCTTGTGAGAGAGCGAGCATGAGCCTTTTTTGATGGGGGATTACCACTGTTTCAGTCAGAGTGTGAGACCGCAAGGTAGACAGAGGAGAGGGATCAACCGCCACTGTGATTATCACTACCACAGATTACCACCCTGTGAGAAAGAAAAGGGTGTTCAAATGGAAAATATAGTGATCAGACCCTCATGGCTACATCCAGACTCACTGGGAATATAAACATGGATTCAAAACAGTCATAATAAACATCTGTTTATTCCAGTGCTGTTGCATGAATGGCCACAGCTGTGTCTGTGATTGAATGTCTCTGTATCTCGACATCTGGAGCATTGTTGGAGTTTTATTCATGTCTTATTCTTTTGTTCGTCTCTCTCGTCGTCTTCTTTCTTTTGTCTCCTGCTGCCCTCGCCTCCTCTTTGGCATTCCTAGAAATTTGTTCTCAAAACCCTTCAAAACTATTCAGGGTGCTGTCTGTTTTTTATTTCTGCTTGTTCCATTAAATCATCACAAAACACAATGAATACTTTGCACAACACCCCTCCACATGCTTTCAGATGTACAGTTTCCACTGCATGGTACGACTCGGTTCAACTCTACTCATTTTTTGATACCAGGTGCTTTTCCTGATGTTGCTTTCCGCTGCAGATGTTACGCCCTCAATGTAGGCGGGGGTCCATATGTTCGAAGTTAGCAGATTCTTATTGACGGTGCGTGAAAGTGCTATTGACATCATCTCCAGTGCGATGCAAACACAGGGAGAATGGAGGATATCGAGCTGGATGGCTGTTGCAGCGAGACAAAAGACCGCTGAAAGAACAGAGTTTGGGAAATCTTACATCGGAGCGAGACAACTCTGTTTGCTTCGTGTTTCGCAATGTCTCAGCTCAATTGGAACTGCAACCTAGGCGATACTGAAAAAAAGTACCAGGTACTGCGCACAACTTTTGACAATGGAAAAGTGAGTTGAGCTGAGTAGATCCTGCAGTGGAACCCAGACATCTGCGAGCCAAAATCGAAATATGTCTTGCTGCCTGATATCTTTCAAACAAATGCGTTATAACATTAAATACCGGTGCTGTTTCATTGTATGAAAATAAAATGTATGTATTTTGTATTTAAATTGGGAATTTTGAATTTGTACAAAAGGACAGAACATTTAAATTTGCGCAATGTACACAAGGCTCTGGTGAGAGGTTGAACCCAACATGAAGGATAACAAGAACTGTAAAAAAAAAAACACAACAAAAATGCAGATAGCTTTAGGTCGACTTGCTTTTGGTGCCGTTGAATGACAAGGAAAGAACGAAGTTCAGACCCAACTATCATTACAATTAGTTTCCTATTTAGTTGCCATTAATAACAAATGACTTTCCAAATATTTGTGGTGTTGCTCCTCCCGTACAGATGGAATAACAAATCTCTTTCAATCAAAGCCGAGAGTGAAGCTTTGTATGGAAGTGAATCAAAAGGAGCTTGATGAGTAGTCAGCTCTCCAGAGAAAGCGATGGTATCTCATTACACCCCTGTCATACTGTATCGCAATTACAAAATACTCAAAAGTAATTGATACACATATTTTGAAATGAGTAACAGAAACATCTCTGGCCGTGGTGACCGTGTCAGTAAATGCAAATGGTGTCAAAAACGTGGTTTGATTTCAACAAAATCTCAAGGGTTCTGTCTCTAAATGCGTATTTCAGTGACCAGACTGTCTTTATTGTTGTACTGGAAACGAATGAACCCTCACCGAAGGACCGGAGAGAGCCTCTACAGGCTGTACTGCGTTTCCAAACAAAGCCAAAAGTAATATTTGTTTTGTCCTCTATTTCTTCTTCACTTCCAGGTGACCAAGGAAGATTTCATGAACTTTGAGTACATTCTCTGCATGGATGAGAGCAATTTGAGGTACAGTTGTTTCAGCTCGCGGCAGCACTGTTTATTATTTCTGCGAATGCGGATCGCGCTTGGACACACAGCGGCTGAAAAACGCCGGTGTCATGTGTGAAGTGTCCCATCTTACTTATTAACGGTTGCCTGGGATCAAAAAAAATATTTGCCTCAAAAGGGGTCAAACTAGGTTGTCCTGCTAACCGTCTTGATAGTGCTCCTTCTTTGCATGCACATGAAAACGGTGGTAACATTGAGCTATAAGTAACGTGTAGGTGAATGCCTCCCTTTAATGAGCAATATCCTTTCTTAAGCTCTTTCCAAAGGTCAGGGGGAGGGATATTTTTTGATACTTTGAACGTTTAGGGATCATTTTGAGATCACATGCCTATGGCAGATCTAATCTGTAAGCAGCTTACTGAGTTCTTTGGATGCCTCGTCCTTGCTCTTTGGGCACTTTTTTCCTCCCCTTTCTCTCCCACATAATTTTTGTTCTACTCCATAAATGTTAAGCTGACGAGACTGAGAAAATAAGACCTTGTCCTAGACAAAATGTACTTGGGCTAGGTTTAGTTTTCTTCACAACACATCTTTTTGTTGTCGACCGGAACGTGTTTATTTGTTTTTGAGTTTGAATTCTGTTACTTTAGTTTGAGAACAGGTCGAGTTGTTATTTTTCTTTTCTGTACTCTTAAACCGTCGACCTAATGAAGACCGTTGTTTGTTCTTTAGGACGAAGTTAAACACATGGATGTCATTATCGCGGGGTTGTTATATTCGGTCCGCTATTGGAAGTATTTTTAATATGATTTAGAATATGATTTGCCAGTTACTCACATCTAACTGGCACACAAAAATACAGTTTAACATGACTTTAATTCAATCTAAAAATGAATGCACTTAAATAAACTTGTGTTTTCCTCTGTAATTTTTGTAACAGTATTTTTTTTTTCTCTCTCGACTTCACAGTGACTTGAACAGGAAAGCAAAGTCGGTGAAAGACGGCCGAGCGAAGGTTGAGCTTCTCGGTTCATATGACCCTCAGAAGCAGCGCATCATCAAAGACCCGTATTACGTAAGTATTCAAGTAAACTCACAGGTTTAGTATATTCAAGCATAAACGACGAGAGCTAATGGTAAACAGAGATTTTTCAGTAGAGTTTCAGGAACTCTAAAATTCAACCTGCTTGCGATTAGATTTAATACCACAAAGTATAAATTCATTTGCCAAAAAGACTTTCTGCTTGACCATGTTGGAAATAAAACGTGTTTATAGTTCTGAATGGCTACACAATGTTGTTGAATATGGGGATAATGGAGCACATGTTCAGACGGTCTCGCCTGGAAGATATTCAGAGTGAACAGTCGTTTGTTCACATGAAATTTTTTTTTACAGTAACTGCCAATTAAAATTAATGCTTGCAAACCAAGCGATGTAGTTGTTGTGGCATTCATCTAACCATATGCGCTGGTTGAAAATGAAGAGTTTATTTTTTTATGTGTAGGAAATTTTGTTTTGAAGCCGCTAAAACATCGACTACTGTAAGCGTATGGGAGGGGAAAAAAGATCTTTATTACGAGTTTAACACTCGAAAATAGTTGTTTATTCCCCATCAGGGCTGTGTGGGTTTGGTCTGACAACTGTCATCAGATTTTGATCCAAGTCTCGTAGTTTTATAACGAGGTCCCATCCATGTCACGCCAGGGGAAAGAACTCTAAACAGGAAATCCAGAAAACATGTGATCTAAATGAACACAAATACAGTTTGAAATTTGTCAGACGGGGTGTGTTCGAGTATGGTCCCATGGCTCATAGCAAGAAGTGGACTGAGGAAAAAAGGTTTTTCGGGTCTTTTGAAACTAAAAACCGTTAGATGATGCATGGTGAATGTCAACTGTCAGCTGTGTTTGGATATAACACAGGAAAGAGATCTTTCTTCTTCTTCAGACTGTGCACCTGTTCAAAATGCAATAGATCACATTATCTATTTCAAAGTTTGTTCAAAGACCCAAGATATCTGTCTTCTGGTGCTTGTAGTAGTTCTGGAGAGAATTTACTCTCCACGGGGGAAGGTGGGATCAAGTCCAGGAACTATTCACGAAATAAACAGCACAAAACTGCAACAGTAAAACATTAACACAGGCAGTTCCTTGCTTACTCATTTTGAATAAATGCCTAAATTGTAACCATAAAAGATTTGCTATTCAACCCTTCCAGCCCAGTATACACCACAAGATTACTTTTACACAGGCTTTGATTACTTGGACATCACTATAGGAAGTCTTCTCTATATTCGGATTGACTTGCCTTTTCACTCTCCATGGCTCACTCATCCAGTACGTTCCTTACGTGCCTTCTCTGCAGTTGAAAGTCCTGCCAAATGATTTTTGACACAAGTCCATGGCTGCTTTTTTTTATCTTCTTGACAGCTACGGTCGAAAAAGGAAAGGGTGGGAAAAGTGAAAGGAGTAAAGGACAGGTTGGGGGAAGGTTTCAAAAGTTTTATTGGTGATGATAGCTTGTCAACATTACAGGAGGTTCAAAAAATCTCAACTTGAGGCACTTTTGTAACGTATTTAAATAAATACAAACGCAGTTTGAAACGTAATATAATAATTCCCTGTGTGGTCTTGATGGATGATGTGCAGCTAAAGCTCTGTTGGCGTAATAACGATGTTTTTGTGCACATTTGCACTACTGAATTACATTCTGCGGAACCAAGATTGCAAGATAAAACAGTCATCAAATTATAAGTAATGTGGGCGGAAGAAGAGGTTGTGGTTGACCACAGTTGATTTGACTCTCGTCAGTTATATTAGTTTGTCTTAGATTTTGGCTCTAAACTCCCCCTTTTTTTGTGTGGCGATCAGCATGGGTCTTCTTGTAACTCGTTTTTGCCAAAGGAAGGGGTGAATGAATGCTCTTTACACTCCAGTGTGGTTTGGACACTTGACAGCATTGGATGGTGGTGCCTCGCCAGAAACCACATGGCATGACAGCAAAGTGAGCCAAGAGGAGCCAGACAGTCACTGTCAACGTGTCGGGATAAATGGAGACATAAGTTTTCTTGTCCGTTTCATGTGATTTAAAATGACACACTCACAGCATGACTGAAGCACCAAAGCATTTTTCTGTTATTACTAGACACAGTTGACAGTTTTGATTCATAATTTACCATTAAACACTTTCAGCTTTAAATGCCTGAGAACCTACTTTCTCAGCAGATTTAGATTACTTATCAAAGAGCTGTTTTGAAGCTCAGTGTGCATAGCGCCTCACTGCTACTCTAAAAAATTGGGAAAGGACATGGAGAATCTCTGCTACATGAAACCTGGATGCTCAAACAAGCCACTTGTAATGGCACCCACCTGCCAATCAAAGAGACCACATTGTTAATTATGCATGAATTTAAGCCATAATATAATTTGAACAGATGAGTGAAATAAAAAAATCACCCTCAGTACAGTTGTCATGAACTGTTAGAAAAACTGTTCTTTGTACCAGGCTGTAAACATGTTTATTTCTGCTGTGAAGTTGGACATTTTAACATGGGGGCTTATGGAGACTGACTCGTTCTGTAGCCGGCCTCAAGTGGACGTTTGAGGAACTGCAGTTTTTGGCACTTCAGCATTGGCTTCACTTCACAGCCACGGTTGTTGCTGGCGTATGTCTCTGTGGATGACATCACTTTGGTCCTGACTGAAATATTTTGGCAGATATGTGGTGTGTCATGATGAAATCTTCTATATATATGTCCAGAGGATGAATTCTTATGACTTTGATGATCCACTGCATTTTCTTCTAGCAGCATCATCAGGTCAACATTTCAGTTTGTCCAATGCTTAATTTTTGGCTCAATTGACCTCAACTGTACTTCGTATTTATAAAAGGCTAAACTACGGTGGTGAACATTGTAAACATTATACACGCTAAACATCAACATATTAGCATTGTTAGCGTTTTGATGTTGGCATTGAGCCAACAGCCTTCTTTGTCTTATACATTAATAAACTGAATATTTTTGGACTATTGTTTATGAAAGGGGATATGAATATGTTGCTCTCCACTCTAGGATTAGAATTGTGGAATATTTTCTAGATAATATAATTTTATATGATTTTAATTAAAATCAGATGATAAAACACAGGAGTGTGTAAAAACTTTGAATGTCGACATTTGGTTTACTCAAAGGCATCTCCTCTTAGTGGTTATTGGCATACAACTCCTGTTTTTTTTCCTGTTTTATCGTCAGTATTCGCTGTCTGATGTCTTATTTCACTTCTCGGCACACATGGGACAAATATAACTTTGTATTCTCATCAGACAAATCTCACAATTCAAAGTTTTACTGCGGTTAGAGATGATTTTCCAAAAAAAATTCAAAGTTTCAGTACCTCCAAAACCAGAATTTGAAAAGTACTTACCTTTGGCAGGATATTTCTCCCTTAGGAAATGCTGGATTACCAAATTTGTGTTCAAGTTTATCTATGAAGTCATTTGGCTGTCTGGGATCTGTTTCCTTCACGGCAACTCAACATTTTGGTGCTTAGTTTGGGGATTTGAAAATAATTTATCTGTCTATTCAGAGATTCACATTGAATTGGCCCTACAAGTCTACAGCTGTATTGGATATCAGTTTATTTCAATACTTTGCCACCGCTTCAAAGAAAAATTCTAACGGATGTATGTAAGATTTCAGCTTTCAGCACTTGGCTGAAACTTATTTTCATTTCTGTCTCTTTTTCGTCCACGTTTTATCTCTTAGGGGAGCGATGAAGACTTTGAGAAGGTGTACGAACAGTGTGTCCGCTGCTGCAAAGCTTTTCTGGAGCAGAACTCCTAACAACATCCAACCTTAAACCATCTTTGCTGAATCTGTTGGGTGAACAGAGAAACCAGAGCACTTTGTCTCAGTGTTGTAAATGTTATACAAATGTTATACACATTGTGTACATTTAGAAAGATTCTGCGTGGTCACGTTTGTCGACTGTAAATTCAAATGCTTTAATAAAATGTATCAATAAGTACTAACTATTGGAGATTTCTCTGCACACACATCATTCTTTACATTGTTAACATGCTGAAAAATGTATGTGAATGAAGATATCCCGCAGACAATAATGCATGACTGGACATTTCTGGAGTCTAAAGGTCAAAGGTCAACACCGGGGTCAAAGTTAATGCTAGCCTAAATGCTAATCTTTGCAGATATTTTGCTGGATGCACGGTGGTTAGGTTGTTTTCTACTCGCTGCTTTTGGTTGTGTTTAGTGTACAGCTCCTCTTAATACAAGAAATTCTCACAAATATTAAATATTTGACCTTTTTTAAAAATAGACATAAAAAAAAACAACGTTTTCTCTTGAATGTTCCTCGCTTTTAATAGAAGTTATTCTCCTCTGTGCCAATCACCACTTGCTACTTAAATGGTAGTAATCTCATGAGGGCGCACTCATCAGTGCCAGCATAGATTACCATTTAGTACGATTAATTTCCACACGCTAGAGTTGACATTTAAGGACATGCAAGAGCTGTAACATCAAACAAAAAGTGTGGCCAAAGGTTAGACGAACTAGCTGGCGGCTACAGTGCTTGAAACACTTGGAAAATGTATTTATGAGATGAGAAGCTGGTATCCAATGATATCTAATGTTCGTACCGTAAATGTAAAGCTGCACACACAAGCTTAACTTGGTTTAAAGACTGAAAGCAGGGGGAAGCCATCGGCCTGGCTCTGTCTGGAGGTAATGAAATCTACCAGCACCTCTAAACCATTAACCTCCAAGAGTCTCCAACTGGTTGCTCGGCAATGGCTCAGCGTCAACAAAAAGTTAACCACATAACCCCTCGTAAAACGGCTAATTATAGATTCTCGGCATGTTTTTGGTTTGTAAAGGTGTAACATGTTTATTGGCGAACTTTAGAGGTGTTGAACAGAGGCGTTTCAGCCTGTTTCCAGTCTTTGTGCTAAGCTAAGCTGCTTGCGTTAGCTTATTATCTGGTGCGCAGGGAAGAAAGTGTCACACAGAGTCTCATCCAAGTCTCTCTCTCAAAATGTTGAGCTTTCTCTCTGAAGTCCTCTAAGCATAGCAAACTAACCCAAACAAATTATGTTTCTAAACAAATACCTACTCCCTAAAATATTCACAACGCACTAGATGAATCTAATCAAGGTTTTGTGTTGTCCTTGAGACCTCTGCCTCCCCCCTAGATAAAACTCATAGTTTAAAAAATGTCTCACGAGACATTTTCCAGCAATGTTTCTTACAGACAAAAACATCTAAATAAGACTTTGAAAGATTAGAAATTAGGCCATCCTTGATTTGGAGACTGTTATCTTTTCTTTCTCCTCATTTTATGTGATCTCTGCTGTGACTACCACATACAGGCAAAGATCTGTCCCAGTAAGGGGGATGTATTAAACAGAAATCAGTTCACTCAAATGACAAAGAACACCTTCTCACTTAACCCAGATGTCCCCATGATTCAGTGTCCTCATTACACCGCATAATCCACAGATTACGCTGTCAACAACGTTCAGCATGAGGTATATAGGTAGTGTGGAGTAATCAGGACATTCTTTTGAATGGCTCTTTTCTTTTAATGATTTTGTCATTTTAGCCCATTTCTGACAGAACATCGTCTACCAGCACGCCCCTTCAAAAGTCATGTTGCAATGCTGCGAGCTCCACAAATGAAACCCAGCAGAAACCTTACAGACGCACAGCTCAAAAACTCTGCCACGCATCCTGGTAAATGTACAAGTGATTTTTTTTTTTGTACATAACCTCATACTTTCAAACAGAAAACACTTCATTCCCTCTGGGTTTTTCTTTTTAAACGGTCTATAACGGCAGTGGGAAGTTCACCAAATCTCTAGTCCCAGGACTCCGTTCAGTCATGTGGTCATTCAAAGAGCATTCCACAATTTCAAGACATGGGAATATAAAATAAATAAATAAAAAAAAAAAACACTGCACGAGACAAAAGACCATTCATATTTGTACCAATCTTATAATTTATTTAAATATATTTCATTTTTAGATATATATATATTTATATATATGTATGTATTTAACAGCCATTTGATAAATGCCAGTCACTTCAATTCATGATAGGTAGGTGGAGTCCTCTCATACTTTGCTTGACAGTATGTACATATTTCTCTTGTTTTACGTGGTCATGGCCTATAGTATGTGCAGTGGAACCTTGTGACAACAAATATATAAATATAGACTGTACCACACTCTACCAAGATCCACAGGAGGGCTGTGACTTACAACCGCCACTGCTTTTTTTTTTTTTTTAACATGTCTTGCAAAGACGCAGAGAAATGTTTATGCAATTAATAATTTAATCACAGTTCTTTCTCAGTGTGAGCACAAGTGAGTCAAACTATGTCATGACTGCCAGCCAGGGGTCTGTGAGGGCTTTTTGTCTGCGTAACGGGCGGTGCATGGGCTCATCCCAGAACACTCATACAGAGCAAACCAATCGCAGAAAGCAAGTCATGCTAACAACAGTACATTTGGATTTTGCTCTTTTCTTAAAGAAATGAACAAAATAAAAATATGCGCTCCCTTTTTTTTGTTTGTTTGTTTTAGGGACATCTTTTTGGACGCCAGCAGGAAAAAAAGGCCCCGTGTTTTCTCTCAGCCATTTCTTTTTCTTTTTTTTTCCTTCTTCTTCTTCTTCTCCACGGTTCAGTGTCACCATCATTTTCTTGGTCTGGTTTTGTTGCTCCCTCGTGGTGACAATCATGCCATCGAGGCCCAGCCAGAGCGTTGGGTGGCAGTAATCCAAGCCTTAGCAGAACAGACCTCACTGAAGGGCAGTACTGTGCCTAATATCAGTTGGGGATGGTCAGAGTATTTTAGGCTTCCCTCTTACTGTCCAAGGCACTTTTTTCCCAAGTTTTTTTTTCTTCTGGAGAACTTGTGTTTGGCTTCAACCTGCAACGAAGAGGAAGTGAAATTCAGTACAGTCTCCAACTTGGCAGCACCTGATAAATTCTTTCCAAAAAGAATCACAAATAATAAATCAATAAACTTGATTTGCCACAGATCTGCTGCTCTCGCTGCGTTGCTGCTGGGGCCTATGTGTATCAACACAGCACGCATATAACCACTGTGAACAATTGTCTCAGTGTATCCAGACAGGAAAACATGAATCTTCACTGTTTGAACTTAAGCCCTTACTCATATACATACTTAGTACATAAGCTAAATAGAAATACTCAAGTAAAGTGCAGTACAAGTGTCCAAAACGTCTGTTGCTCTTTTCCACCCCTGCTCTCATGCACCATGTCCGGTGCTGTAATTACCAGTTTCATAAACAGCACATGTGCCACCTTGCAGCAATGGAAATTTACTCCAGTCCTGTACTTAAAGGAAAAGTGTGTAGGACTTTGTAACATCTAGCAGTCAATGATTGCAACCCCTTCGCTTCACCCTAGCATAAAGGAGAACACATAGGGCCAAAGGGCCCTGTCAAGAGTGTTGAATTTGTTCATTTCCAGGTTAGTGTCGAAACATGACAGTTCTACCTGACAGACTCTGTGGAGAAGACCTGTGGCGCCTGGCTCATTCTAAGGTAACAAAAATAATTCTTATTTTCAGGTGATTGTACACTAAGGGACACATAATTGTGCATTTTATATTCCATTACTGACATACTCTGTAAGTAGAGCCTCCTAAATTTGACATGCTGACGTCTTAAGGATGGTTTCAAGATTCTTGTACTTTCTATTTTATGATTATTTAAACTTCCACTCTGCAACTGCATTTATGTCTGAACTATTTACTAACTACAACAAAATAATTCATGCTGTGAAAATAATGCGCAATATGTATCTATTTTTACTTCAGTGTCACTTTGTCACACACCTTTTGAATCTTGAATCATTCCCTGCGATAGTCGGCATTGTTCACACACTTTTTAAACAACACGGCGCCACTTTGACCTCTGAAGTCCTGTGCGCACGTCTTGACACTCATGTCTGAATTCGATGTGAATATATTACTCTTACCTTGTGTGTGCGCTACCCCTCTGTGCACTGCGGGCTGCCGGCTAGTCGTGTGAGAAGCCGCGCACATCGTTTGAAGTCTGAGAAGAAGAACATGAAGACATTGTGCGTATGAGCGGGTGCCTTTAAACACAAAGGAGTCACCCCTCATGGTGTCAGAGGGCCAGTGTAACTGCAACTTACATGCAGGTATCGTGCAGTCTCTGGTGTGGTGGTAGAGTCTGTACGCATGCTTCCTGCACTTAGGACTGAAGTACAGTGGACCTGAAAGGAGAAAGAACAAACTGTAAGGCTCTACAGCCACCTGCGCTAACATCTGTTTTGCTGAGGCTATCATTCACTTGTCTTGTGATACTACTGTGTAACTTTGCCCACCTGTTAAGTATTTCAGGAAATCCACCTTCTTTCTGGGAACTCTGGGGAATATGGCTGTGGAGAGAGAGAAGATGGTTAGGTTTAACTTGATAGCTGCCATTAAGCACAGACTGAAGGCATCACCTGGATCAGGGACTTTATGTAAGTCAAGGTCAACTTAAGGTAAAAATAGTCAAGTAAGAGGCAAACTGGTACAAAATGAGGAATCAGGGTTGGTACCAAAAAGGAAAATCTTATATCCATTAACACTTTTGGTTTCATTTTTTCCATGTTTTGAATAACTGCCTCCAAACCATGGCTCCTTATTACTTCAGGTAAGTTTACACTCATTGATTAATAGTTTAAACTCTCAGTCTCATGTCAAAGAGGTGGATAAACCAACTTTGTATGAATTCACCCCCAGTTACGCCCCTTATTTTGGGTAACAATTTGGGGGGTAACAACCCTTAAACTGTAGTTCTGTCTGAATACAATGTCTTTGCAATATTAAAGTTACACACATTCAACAGGCTAGATTCATTTTAGTCTAAAGCATCTTGTTGACATCCAGCATAAGGGTCACGCCCAGACGACAGGCCATCACTCACCAACAGCCGGATCCCCTCTGTCTGTTTTCAAGTTGCGTAAATCCTTTGGTTCCACCGGGGCGATCCTCTCTTGGGTTGTAAACGGGGTTTTCGTTTTGGTGCTGTGGCGCACCCGGCTGTCCTCCACGTGTTTCACGATCTCTACTATCCGCCTCATGCCCTGCTGCGCGTCCCTGCCGGCTGCAGCTGCAGTTGGAGCCGGCGAGGGCGCACTCTCGCCGCAGTGGCCGGTCAGCGTGCACATCAGTAGCACCAGTCCCATATTGAAGTGTCTGCGCAGTCCGTTCATAGCTTCCGTGGAGTGAGAGGAGGAAAAAAAAACTGTGAACTCCTTCTCCAGGGCCTCTGGGAAAATAAAGTTTAACCGGACACCTGCAAGACAGACCAATAATAAATGCCCGAAAGCATTTGGTGGAAGTGTTTCTCATATCATTTTACTACTAAATGGTCCAGACCCCCATTAAAACCCGCTGAGAACATGTTGAAGTAACTGCTGACAGACCAGACTTTTACTGTGGGCCACAGTATTGTCTGAGTGGATTTCTTGCGGTTTTGTGGCATCTTTAATTAAAAAAACAAACAAATAGAAATAAATATAAATCACGTGGACTTGAATTTGAATTTCCACTTTGTCCTTTAAACTCTCTCTATGAATTCTTCATTTTAAAAAAAATCTATCCACTGGATGTTCTTTTGGCTGTAAATGACCTAAACTACAGGTGTAGTTTAGTTGTTGTATAACTTATTGACACATTAGGTTTTTATTTATTTCTAACTTAAAACTCACTGGGATGAAATTTAGCTTTGGATGAGAAAGTGAAGGGAAAAACACTACACGCAGTCCAAGAGCGGAAAGACTTTACGTTGAAATGTTAACAGTTGGAAAAGAAGTGAGTGTTAGGATGATGAAAATATATTTACCTTCAATCCTCGATAGTCTTTCTCCAATGCTGTGTGATTACCCCCCGAACGTCCAGCAACGATGAAAATAGAAATAAAAAAAACTGTGCGCAACTTTAGTTTAGGTTCCTGCTGCAGTCCGGAATATTCCCCCCTTAAACTCTGCTCTCATGTAGGAAACATCAAAGCTGCAGTCATATGAGTACTCGCTGAGCATCCGCGGTCATCCCCCTGAACACACCGGCCGACTGTTAGGGAAAGAGAGTGGACCAAAAGCCTGTGGATCCGGTGCTCCAAAGCCCCCGTGTGCGTCCTCGCTGAAGTAGCAGATCGGTCGTCCTGAAGTGAAGCTCACTTTTTATTCTGTCTCGCAGACGCGGTGACTTGTCCCTTGTGAGTTACTCCGCCGTGTCTCTGATGACAATAAGACGCATTATTGGCACTCCTGGAGCGGAAAGTCCACTTGAGTTGACTGACCATCACTTGAGCGCCGTGTGAAGTTTTCTGCGCCCCCCCCCCCCCCAGCCCCCCCTCCTCCCTCCTTTCCGTTACTCCATTTATCTTTTGCGATACGCAGTTACAGGAAGCGTTTTTTCCCACTAATACTTCCACTGAAATTTCCAATAAGCCCAGTATAGCGCAGATACCGGCATCTCAGTGGAAATGCTCCCATATCCTTCTTGCGAGTCTCATAACTTCATTTGGAGCCATTGCGCACTTTACATCCATCATGGGGATTGAAACACAATCAAGCGCCGTTTAAGGATGACTCTTAGAAAATTAATTAGGCACGGTTTTTAAAAACTTATTGCACTTATAGTTTTCTGGTCAGTACAACAGACTACAGCATAGCTGAGGTTTAGAGAAGGTTTGTCGTCGTTGGGGATTAGTTTGTACTAGCCTGCTGTGGTTGGTACAGCTTTCTTTAAGTCAGGGCGTGCAATTGGCTCCCATAGCCCCCCCCGTATCCGAGTGACCTGTCAGACATGAGTGGTTCATTATATTATGAAGACACAGCGAGGGAAATCAACATGTTTCAAAACGAAAAGAGGAACATATGGTGTGAAATTCAAAACATGTCTGCAAACTCTGTGACAACAAGTCTATCTATCTTGTGCTCCTCTGTTTATCTTCTGTGGTTCTCCGTGATCTGATAATTTCAAGCTGTTTATAACTTGGACAGAACTTCAGTGTTGTCACTTCGGAGTAACTCCTGTGGCCGTGCGTAAAACCTTGGTGCTGAAAGGACAGCGCGCACTGTCACCCAGCTCCAAAGCTCTTGTCTGAAGAGGCAATGCTCTGGAGAAATGTGGTGATAGCGCCTTCCAGTCTGAGGGCAGACAGGTTTGCTTTGCCCGAACACTGTGCTGATTAATACTATCGACGATGGGGAGTATGGACGATATCTGGTTTCCCTGGTGATTCACGCCAGGATCATTTATCTCGATTGCTGAATCCACCTTTCTGTAGAAGAGTGAGACATCCAATAACATTTCAACTTTGTGATAAAAAGAGACTGAACAAGCCCTGAGATTGTTGGTGAATCATGACTTTGCACAATGATCAGCATAGTTGATTGATTGAGTGTTGAGTCTGGGGAGTAAGCAGGTGCAGTGATCTGAGCGGATGCATCTTCCAGACATTCCTGTATCTCAGGCCATCTATGACAGACGCCCCCTCCCCTCCTGACCTGTGATGCAGGGATTAAATATGTCTGACCACTGCCTGTGGAAATTTTCCTACAGAAAACAACAACGTTTTTCATCATCATCATTAAAATTGGAGCCGCAATGTGAGCTAAACCCAATTTGATCTGGCAGCTGTAAATATTCTGTTCATTCAATTCAAAAGTGGGTTTGACCATCTGTAACTGCTGAAATCAGATTTTCCCCCTTATAAGACACACTTCAATTATCACCCTACAGTCACACTACTATCCTTATGTCTTTTCAACTGCAACCATTTTGCCAATTAATATCAATGATAAATCAATATATTATTTTAATTTGCTGAAATATCCTGTAATGAGAGGCAGCAGTTTCAGCAGGGGGCATCATTCTGCAATCATTGTAGATTTTAATCCTCTCATTGTTGTTCATATTTGTAACGTCTCATGCCAATTGTGAGTAACAGGCTGGATTTAAGACTTGAAATATGTCCACCGAGAACGTTAAAGTTAAAGGCCCGTGACTGCTCAGCACATTATCCACATGCTTTACATTTGATATCTTGAGTCTCTCGCTGCTGGAGTCTAGCAGATGTGCAACAAGTTAACTCGGGATATCTGTAAATTAGACTGACTTTCAGGAAAAAAATATGATTATGCATGAATGAGCTTTATAGGCCAGCAAAACCAGAGTAAGGTTGATGTTTTCATATTTGTTAGAGTTATTCGAAAGGGCCTGGCAAGAAGGTGAGTTAAGGCAGACGAATCGCTACTCTAACTGTGTGTTTTGGCACCTTGCTTGCTATTCGGTTCAGCGGATTATCTTTTGACTGCTGCTGTGATTTTCTGGAAAACTCTGCCGCACATCATCCCCGCCTCGCGCGCGCTGAAAAGCTTGACAACGTGAAGATGGCCGCAGAAATGATGACATTACTTGTTAAAATCAATGTTTAGACAGGCATGTAACCCTGACCAAGCCCGTTCTTAATCTCATGCAGTTATATGACCTTTCTGAACTTTGTGCAGTCACATGTGAAACCATGATGTCCGATACGTGTAAGTCAATGAGTAATGTTCATCTGATTCTTCTTCTTTTTTTCTTTTTTAGTAAACCACATGTGGTAAACCTCATAGATGCAGTGTGGTCGTCACTGGTTTCAACACACTGATTGTTTTCTTCTCCTTTCTCTCCTGAACTCTCTCTGATATTTTTCCTCTGAAAGGCATTTTAATTAATTCTTTAGAGGAGGATGTGGTCATTTTTCCAACAACGTGCCTCGCTCTTCCTGAATTTCTTGTCCAAGTTGAAAATTTCACTTCCTCAAGGTGTTATTCGAGGGCACTTTCTCAGCTTTGTCGAACAGGGCGAGATATACTCTGATTTAGCAAAGAAGGAACCCGCTGCTGTAATCAAGGATGTTTTCATTCGTGTGGGTCACGTTATACTGACACCGATTTTAAAATCCTGGACTGAAACAACACACTATTTGAAAATAGGAAATGTGTGCTTTCATTTGCTGAAAGGAATTGGTGTTTTTTTTTTTTTTTTCAAAAAGTTGAGCATGATTGAAACAGAGTTTCTCTTCAATCTCCCCCCCCCCCCCCCTGACTTCAGGCTTGAAATGAAGCACCCGCCACACTTATTTCCCACCAAAAAAAAATGACTTATCACTGTCCTGCCACTGGTATCTATGCAAGACTTTCTCTCCATGTGTTTCTGATTAGTGCAAATACTCTTCATAGATAAATCCATGTGTGCCACATTTTGTCTTTCACATCTTCTTTATATCTCTCCCCTCACATACTTTCAATAAATTGGCTTCGGCTTTGCTGTAACCTGGGCTGAGCGCGGACTGTACTGTGTGCTGTTGTGCATCAGTTCAGTTTTCTACACATGTATTAAATATGAACATTTCAGCCACCCATGAAGTAACAGAGCTTATAGCTGGATACAGCTGTAGCGTGCCCCCACCCCACCCCTCCACTCTGTTCCTTCATGCCCCCCCCCCTCCCCCCATGTGTCGTTAGCAAACAGCTGGAGAGAGAAGGAAGTTATTTTAACAGCTTAATGAAGCTGCCAAGATGGTGAGATGATGTACCGCCTTTAACAATGGGGTGGTCTGTGGGTGAGACAAGTACAATGAGCTTTATTGACTACAGTAATAATTAGAATAACACGCGTGCCCAGCATCACGTTTGGTAACAGATGTTGACTCAAGTGACATCACTGGAGGCAGGTTATCAGATTTCATGCGACTCCCTCCGGAGCCACAAAAGTCTTTTTTTTTTTTTTTTTTTTTAACAACTTTTCCACATTTGCAGTAGTGCTCCCCGAGAGCCATTAACAGACTTTGATGATTGGTTGAACATGAACAGACAGGGCCAGAAAAAAACCTGAAACCGCACGTTTCCATGCCAGAGGAGAGTGAAAATTGTAAATCGTAAGCAGCAGCAAGAGTGTTAGAGTACGCAGAATAAATGAATGAGAAAGATTATAAATTTGATTGGATAAAACGCAAGACATGAGACCAGACTATAAAAAACGGCTTCTGTGCCTGTCTGAACTACAGCAAAGATCATTTATGTGTCATTTACACCACACAAGGCGTTTGCTGGCTGGATATATGATACATGCCGTGCGTTATGATCAGGTTATTTATGGTATATCTGTTTGGTGAGCAGTTTTTACTGGTTCAGATACAGTGGCTTCACGCACTGTTTCTTTTAGTGCATCCATGGAGACAAACAAAAGTACAAGCAGTTGAGTGTGAAGGTTTATTTTTGACGATGCAACGGCGAAAAAGAACAAATCCTTCACGTTAAATGACAAAATACGTTGTTTGTACTGTAACTTCCCTCCAGAACAGCTGGGCTGACGCCTCTATCAGCAGGTTGACATCTTGACTATTTGATAGTGACAGGCGGTGAGACAGACAGGAAATTCAGGGGGGAGAGAGAGAGAAGGGATGACAACCCAGCCTGGAATCAAACCTGGGTATCTGCAGTAAGGACTGCCAGACGAACCCCAGTCGCCCAGGCCTCCACCCATTTTTTTCAACTGCTAAACTAATCAGCAGGAGCCAAACCCAGCCGACACTGGGTCAGAGGCTGGGTACGCCCTGGATAGGTCACCAGAGACAATTGGGACAATTTAGAGTCAACAGTTTACCTATATTTACCTATTAACCTGCATGTTTATCAATGACAGTATAAAGAACGGACATAGTGTTCAGTGTGAGTGATGTACTGCTTCTTCTGCCTCCTGGCTAATGTAAATATCGGCAAAGACGTGGCTCATCAGCGGACCTAAGGTGGGCTGAATGATGCCTGGGTGCTCTAATAAGCAATCTGTGACAGCACAGATTTCTTCACGTTCAAGCCTTAATATTATCTGGATCTCCTCACAGTTGTCATGAATGAGGAAATCTTCTATAGAGACCAAAAGCGTTGAGCCTGAACCAGGTTGTTATTAAGTTAGACATTTTAATACAGGCGCTTATGGAGACTGGCTCACTTCTGCAGCCTGTCGCAAGCGGCTGCTCGGGGAATTACGTTTTTTGGTGGAAACTGGTGGTTGCCGCATGGTGTCTATACAGTGGAGGAAAGCCAGAGTAGCGCGCAGACATGAAAGGCCCCTCTAGCTGTGAGGTGACAGTGTTAACTGCTGCACCACAGGCCAGGTTTATACGCCAACAGCGTGCTGTTACAAATCACTGTCGGAAAATCAAAATTACAGTACTAATAATGTAAAGGAAAACACAGTAGTAAGACTTTAAAGACTTACATTAACCTATTGGCATCCAGCCGCCACAGCTATGTGCTTAAGTAGAAGAATGTAGACTGAAACGCCTCCTCTCTGTGAAGTAACGGCTGCAAGCTCTCGCTTCCACTTTATCCATCAAACAAAGTTTTGGTAAACAATCAGCGCTAATGGCCAATAGTTACTAATAGCGCGCTAGAATCTGTTAGAATTTAAATATCTGAAGTCCTTCGCAGTCATTAAAATATGTGTTCATCTGCCAATTTGAAAAACAAGTAATGGAGTATGGAACAGATTATTGAATTTACTTGTTTTACTTCCACACAGGCGTTCTCAATTATGTTGGCTGATTAGTGCCTTTTTTATGACTATGGCAACACTTGATTGATGTCTCCCGGGGAGATTAATAGGATGGAACCAGGAGTTTTAATGAGGGTAATCTAATATTTAAGACTATCTATAATACTAAACAACAAAGTAGACAACAGAGCAAAACAATTAGCTGGGTCTAGATATTTTAAACAGATTTCACATGCCCCGCCAACGAGTGTGCCTCATCCTCAGTGTTGCCTCCACTTGCAATTTCGTCCCCGCTTGTCAAACACGCACTTTATACTAAGTGTTTTTAACATTCGAGAACTTTAAAGGCCCATTGTTTTATTTTGTCAAAATGAAAAATGTGCTCATGTTTCCCCGATTGCAAAATTTCAGGTTTTTGGTTGCCTATTCGGTGCAGATGAGCCAACAAGAAACGCATTCCTCATCTAGGGCTGCAAAATGGAGGCAATTTGAAAACAGTCGGCACCAGGATGAGAAAAATACTTAAAATAAAATAAAAAAGAGAGACAAGGAAGAGGAGAAACCACCTGAGACAGCAGCCATCTCTGGATGAGTAAAAGCTTCTATCTTTTCATACCTTTTCAGTGATCTGTGTGGGTGTGCCTGCGCACATATTGTAGACGTCTGAATGTGTCAGTGAAAGGAAGAATGTGTACATTATAAATCAGTATCTTGTGATGTGGAAAGCAGTAGATGAATGACGGATGGTGGTGGTTCAGATTTGTGGTGGGATTACTTAAGCACACAGTGTGCATGAAAAAAAAAAGAAACATCAAGAAAAATAATATACGTATAATAAAAAACACACTTACTTACATACATGACTGTGATGGCACCGTGATTGATGTTGATGAGCTTTGCTTTTTGATTAAGTTTTTATATTGTCTCGTGGCATTTAAACAAATGCGTGTCATGTTATATGAATTACACGTACCAGCATTAAATTTTCAGCATGTAAACATGCCATTCAGCTATTAAATACAGCTGTTACAAATAGACAACTTGATGACTTAAGCATTCAGCGTTGGTACTCACAGCCACCGCTGCATTTATTTAGTTGTGAATATTAGATATTTGATATGTTTTCATATTTTAAGATTTTAATGAGCAGCCCAAGTTTTCTCCAGCAACGCAGGGGAAGCTACTTTTATGCTAATATGTTAGCTTCCTATTCATCGAGCGGACACTGAGAAACATTTGGTGACGCGTTTCTAGCCACTTGGCGATTGTAGCATTCCCTTTTCGCCACTTCTTTTGGTCTCACCTGAAATCTATGGCTCTTTAGCTACTAAACGCTGTGTTTATCAGCTAGTCTAACTGTGTCTGGCTGCCATTTGGTGCGCAGAGCCTTTCCGCTGAAAACAGCCAAAAACAACACTGTAAGAGCAGTGAAAGTGAACCAAAACAGTAACGTTTGTGGGCTGGGAAAACCACAACAATGAGCTGAATGTGAATAAGCTGAATATTATTATGAAAATGTTTGTTTTCCTACTTTGAGAAAAAAAAACACTTTTCATGTGGCATCTAACAGAAAATAGGTGGGGCATTTGAGACAAGTATTAAAGGTTGTGTCACGCAAAAACTAGGATAAAATATCTTGTGGAAGTCATTTTTAAAATTTAGCAGAGCGGTAGGAGAGCTGTTGCTGCTCTTACTCTAAGTGCGCAGGAATCAGCCGAGTGTTTTCCCCCCCGAGCCATAACTATACTCTGCCACATGGAATCCACCCCATTGCACAGTTGCACATATATTAATGTCACTGGTTATTAGGGTTTCTGCTTTAAAAGAGGTTTTAGCTGTCAGTGGACTCATACATGCAGCTGCTGCACAACCCTACATGAACTGGTGCTTTTTTGGGGGGGGGGTTGCACAGTGAAATAATCAGCACTGAACAGTCATCAGCATATGTACGGCATGCAGGAAATCTGAATGTGCACATAAAAATAGTTAACTACACATGTCTGTATTAAATGTATTTTTCCTTATTGCAATCTAATAGGAATTCCAAACCACACACTCCACCCACTACCCTTTTCCTCTATTTAAGATACATATGTTTGTCATTAAAGGTTGGACTCAAGGAAGTTAAAGTGAGAGGGCATGTAATGTTCTTTCACACTTTGTGTCCTCGGCTTGTCTGTTGCATTGTTATTATGAGGGTTTTGATGGTGACTGGGCTGTGGTCAGCACAACTTGTGCAATCTCCCTCTGGCTGCCAACCTTGTACTCCTTACTCACTGCAACTGGAAAAAACACATGTTCGGTTATGCTATTGGAAGGTCACTTCAGGTCAAGTCCTGCAAACATAACTGCGCCTCATGTCGAGCAGCTCATTCGGTGCGTGTCCCACAGTCGCTGACGGACACATGCAAATCCTGTTAAAACACAAACAATATTTAAATAAACACAGTTGACAGTAACATGGAGCGCACATGATTGATGATTTTTTTTAATTGCAACATGGGAACTATTATTTCCTCTGCATCACAGTGGACTAACTCACTGCTCAGGAATGACACTGTAACTGTCAATGTAATTTGTAATATTGTAATTTGTGGGCGTGCAGTGACTGTGGAGACCTTGAGCCGGCCAGAGCTCGGTCTTAGTTACACGATGGTGATGATTATACTCATCCACATAAAGGGGATGAAGGAGTTTGTTGGATATGTCTTCACATCTGGTACATTAAGTGTGAATGTGACAAAACTAAACATAACTGCCCGCTAAAAGCTTTATAGATAGATGATTTGCTAGATTTATTTGTTTTGTGACTGTTCAAATGATGCAATAAAGCTATCTTATCATATAACTATAATCAGTGCAGGTCTGTATTGAAGAGCTCAGAGTATGATCTGTGTTTTTTCATGTGACCCGAGTCTGTAGCTTGAACCTGTTGAACCAGAATGAAGAGCTTACTTTGTTTTAGTCAACTAACTTTCTAGCAGCTAAATAAAATCACTGTTTGGTGTCAATTGTGGAAGACTTAACAGTGTTTAAGTGGTTCCTTATTAGGTCTGTTACTTTTGGCAATAGCAGAGTTAAGATTTTGTTTTTGTGTCAGATTCCAGATGCCCTTTTTTTTTTAATCCATGACTTATTTATTATCTATTATTAATGGAGCTCTTTATAAGCAGGGCCACGTAGGTCACAAAGGCAAGCAGGTCACTTGATTTCTTCTGTCCAAACAAAATGTCTGGTAATTGTTTTTCACAGCCGTTGCCAACACGCACATCTGTCAGCATAGTTGTATGTAGTAGCCACGACGGTTATGAGAAACTCCATCGGCCCTCAGTTCATCTTTGTGAGCATAAAACACTGGCAAAAATGATGTTAACATACAGTGTATTGCAAGCCGAGGTACACTTGAGAAAAGCTGCGCGCGCCCCCGAATCTGTGCAGTTGAGAAACAAAGCCTGGCTTTGAAACATGCCGTGCAAGTTTGTGGTAGATTTGTGACTGTCTCTCTTTAAAAGTGCAAAAACAATTTCTCAAACCGTTTTGTGAATCACTGAAATCATTTGTGAATCATTTGCGGTCATTTAGCTGTCCTCCCGCAGAGGCAACAAGATGATAAAAAGAGACCACACTCATCCTTGTCATCCAAAAGAATAAAATATTTAGCTTGGCAGCTGTTGATTAGTCTGTTTTCTAGAAGGTCGGACAACGCATTATTCTTTTTTGTTGAGTTATGTGCGCTCTTTCAGAGCAGCTGCCTGCAAACATGTGTCGAGAAGCTGGTTATCATGGTTAAAGGGGGGGGGGGCAATTATAAGGCAGATAATTATGAAAAAAAAATAGCAAAAGATCAACGAACTGACAGAAAATAAAATAAACTTGTAAACTTGCAACAACAATAAACGCCCTGTTTACACCAGAAATGTGTCTTCATGAAATATATCACTGTGGAAGCTCGCTGGCGTGGTGTGTGCTTGCAGAGCTCGCTAGTGAACCGGCTGTACCTGGCAAGTTAACCACAAACACGCTGCGAACATGCTAGCACTGGGCAGTCACAATAGTGTTATTATGAGTCCTACCGCTTTCCATATGTCTTTCTATTGCCTCCCTACTGAGCTGTTTACTTCCCCTTGACATTTTACTCAAAGAAAAAGTTCTCCTAGCTAGCACGTTCGCCAAATGTTACCTCAGTTTTGGGACAATAAGTTCCCACAGTTTTTTTTCCCACACCGAATATATATTTATAAGATCACGTCTACTGTCAGCAAATCGCTCTTCTTACACATCTGAGGTGATCTGAGGTGAAAGCGAGCAGAGCAACGGCGCTAACTGCTACGTTAGCCTTCCACATTTTCTTCATGCTCTTTTTAAGGTTGAAAATTCCCTAAACTCAAAGTGAAAAAAAAATCGTGCAGATTTACAATGTAAATCCATTGAAATCATTGTTTTTAAATGCTGCTGAGGCCAGGCCCAAATATGAAATCATAAATGCATGCTAGATAATCAATCATCTTTGTTGTTTAAACATGTGGAAAGCCAGTCCAATTACCCTCCGCTCAGCACGACTGAGAATCTTCACAGACGTGCAGAAGGTTGTAGATTATAGGTTTATGGGACTGAAATGGGGTAGTAGGTGCATTGCATATATTCCTAAAGAGCAAGTTAAATAATTGATTCAAGCAGTCAGTCTTTTATACATACAGGCCCAGTAGACTGTTAGTCGAAAAGCATTAATTACACTAGTAATTTGTAATGTTATAAAATGCTTTATGAGTAAAGGCCTGGATCTCATGTTCTCTCAGGCCAACTCCAAAACAAAAACATTAGGAAGAAGGAAATAATCTCTGCCTGCGCCAGTGGTATTCTGTTTCTTCACTCTGTTGGCTGGCCTTTTCTTTTGATGATTCAGTTCTTTTGCCTGTCTATGCATAATAACTCTTAATGTGTGTTTGCGATTACCAGATTATTATCCCGCTGTGCCTGTGTGCGATCCTTGGGCTGAACACCAGGTGCTGGAGCTCTCCTCGAGCCTGCAGACATGATTGGGTTCCTGTTTTTGGCCGAATGAGAGCATGTGTTTGCCGCACGCCATTAATACAGATGGCTGATTACTTTTGCGCCCCGTATTCAGCGAGCTTTGAAGTTCCTCCCACATCTGTATGAAATGCACGATGCGAGACAGTAAAGGCATGATGAGCGAAAGCTGCAGCAGATAGTTTGTTGGTGTTAGTGGCGGAGTCTCACAAAACAAATGAGACAACATTGTGGAATTTGTTTGTTTGGGCAGGATGCTCCAGTGTCCTCCAATTTCCGAAACTATAGATTTACCATGTTTACTTGTTTTAGAGAGTTGAAGAGATGACAGAAAGGCCAGAAAGCTGTGCTGAGGTAATACCCAGTGCTTTAAAAGTGAAATGAATCCCACATCATTGAGAGCATCATCACTGATCTCAGCACTGCACTCATACAATCACCCTCTCTTCTTTGGTATCCACACATGATTAGTCATGCCTCATCATCTGATCCAATGTCCCTGAGGGTCAGAATAACTAGCTGGCCCTGCAGCATACCTGAAAATGCATTTCTTGTATGCAGCATCGTTGTTAAACTCACACAGTATGCTTGAAGGCAAAAAAGTCCTTTGCAAATGTCATGTCTTCTTGGAAGCAATTGATACTAACGCACTTTTCCTGCAGTGCCCCGACCACTCAACCTCACTGCCATGGGATCTAAAAGCTTCAGCGAGAAGGATAAACCCGCGCAGAGAGAGGGAGAGAAATGAGGTTGCGTCAGCTCAGTGTTTGTAAATGTTTGAGAGAGTGAAAGCTTTGCAAATGGAATTTCCCCTGGGAGAATACATGGTATAGTTTCGTATTGGGTTACATTGGAAAATATGCTTCCTTGGGCCAGCATGCATCCATATGTCAAACAGAGACAGTCAAAATGTGAGAAATAAGAAGACTCACTCCAAGGAATACATTTAGCATTAGATTTTGTATTAGATCAGAGATAATAATTAATTCCTAGTGGACTGCTTGCTTGACAACAGTGCGTTCTCAAGAAAAGGCCTCACCATCGCTGTACGGAAAAAGCACTCAGACATGGATCAGTTACTGTATGTCTGCAGCCATCGACGAGTAGCCAGTTCCTTGGAAGAACTGTAATGCTTATAGCCATTATCTATGCCTGACTGATTCCTAGATGACATAATTTGTAATCCACGTGTGCATAGGTTTTATTCAAATCCAGTCGAAAACAGCTAATCCTCAACTTTGTTCTGTCACGATGAGGGTCTTTGTCCTCATCTGAACTATGCACTAATTATTGAAGACATCTAAAAAAGCAGTGCAGACTTTATTTCTAAGATCAGAGAGATGTAATAATCTCCTGACACTCTACAGTCAGGCCTCCATGTGACCCTGATGGAGGGATTACAAAAAGCAGAAAGTTATTTGTAGTCAGCCACTTCCAGAAAGGATTTTTGCTGAAGCATGCATGGTTATTAACTATTTGTAGATCACTTGCATGTGTCTGTATTGAATTTGATCTGTCTGTTTAATGGTGCAATACAAGCCTCGATTGCACAACACTGAGTTATATAAAAAAAAGACTGAAACAACTGAAAATATGAAGAAGTCACAAGGGTTTCACCTGAAACCGAAAGAAGTCTGAACTGCTGATTTAACCCTGATGAACCCTGTGGATATTTAATATTTTTCTAACCGTCAATAAACCCCATGAAAACCCCAAAACTAACAATGCATTAGTCTATCTCTGAATATATGTGTCAAATTTACCTCTCTGTCTGTGGCACATAAACCCAATCATTCCAACTGAATCAATAACTCCTACAACTTATTTCATTGGACTGCTGGCCACTGTAGTTTTTGGCAAATGTTACTTTGACAGAAGTATCCTATGTGCATTGTACTGAAGAAACATGTCGCCCAGTGCAATGGTGTGGCTTGATGATGGCTCTATGGTAATGGCCGTTGGTCTTTTTTACTGCAACTATTTGATGGACTAATGGATTTCCTTGAATTTTCAGTTTCCCATGGGAGAAATTTGATACAGACTGTCTGTCTTCCCCAGGATGAACTTTTCATTTAGCATCATAAGGTCTAAATTTAAATATGTACATTACTTTGCTTTATGACTTTATACTTTCCCATCAGCTTCAGTTGTACTTCACTCCCTGCTAACATTATCATGCCAAAGAAAGATGTTGAACATGGTACATATACATGCTCAGCATCGACAAGTTATCATTATTATTGTGAGAATGTTGGCATGCTAATGATAGCATTCAGCTCAAATACCAGCGGAGCCTCACAGTCATTATTGTGGTTGCAGACTGTTCTCTGTAGCTTTTGGACAACAATGGAGAGATATGGCACAGGACTAAACTCATCATCAGGATAAAGTTACAAAGGCAGTACTTGCATACAATGTCTGTTTAGGTTTATATTGATAATCCAGATCTGTGTTAACTTCTATAAACATATCTCTCTATATGAATGCAGAAACTGGCATGGGCAAAGCATATTTTGGTATTGCAAACGTTCTGATTTTCATTTGTCGTCGGCTTAGTTCTGACTAATCACGTTTGAGTGGACTTTGGTTGCATGCAGGTAAATAGTCAATATTATGAGCAAAACAGGCAGAATGCACAGGTGGAACTGAGATTAGCAGAAACCATAGACAGTATAAAGAAATGCATGAGCTCTGTGTTTAAGCAAGCCATCTGTAGCAGCACCTATGTGTCAGTCATAGCAGCCCCAATGTTAATTATACATAACTTTAAGCCTTAATATAAAATTCACCCTCAGTACAGTTGTTATGAACGGGGAAATGAGCTATAGAGACCAAAACAGTTTTTGGCACCAGGGTGTAAACATGTTTATTTCTGCTGTGAAGTTGGACATTTTAACATGGGGGCTTATGGAGAGTGACTCATTCTGTAGCCAGCCTCAAGTGGACGTTTGAGGAACTGCAGTTTTTGCATTGGAGGTTGTTGCTTTGCAGAAACGTCATTCATGTATAAAGTTGCTAATCAGACTGCAGAGGCCTGGATATGTTATCTGTTTTCTCTACACCAGAACGCCTGAAACATTGGCTATTGCCCCTAAAAGGCTAAATCGTCGTCAGATGTTAGCTGACAGGTTCCGAAACTGGATCCGTTTGGACTCACATGACACTTAACCACTAACTGTCATTTACAACCTGGGACACATTTTTGTAGTTCTGACCTCTGAATTTGTCTTTTCATTTTTATTGGTGTTTTTCACTTTTTTTTATTGAAAAAACAATACTTCTTGGTCTTCAAGACATGCAGATAGGGTGCTGTGTTTATTTGTTCATCTGTCTGTCTGGGAAAAACTGACGTTACCTTAAGCCTTTAATTTCTGAGAAGTAATTGATACTTTAAGGTTATTTGTGGAGTTCTGTCATATACCCATAAAACTCTAAGTACTCTAAGTATCTTATCTGATTATCGTATGTGATACGTAAAAAGAGACACACACACACACGTTTCCCATCATCTTCTGTTTTCATGGGTGCCACCCCCCCTCAATCACACAGCCAGTGTTTGCAGTATTCCCGTTACATCTGCTCATCCTGATGACAGAGCGGGTTAAACTGACCTCACACGTGAAACAGGATATTATTGTCTGTGGCGTAAAGCATACTCACAATCATAAAGTTCTTTCTCCAGCAACAAAATTATGCATGTATATTCATTATGCATGCAGTTTGCACTTTATCTCTTTTATCGCTCTGTTTTGCGGACTCTTGAGGCCTTTGCGCTGAGATCCGTCTGGTGCCAAGTTAGACAAATCAAAACTGACTCCCTGTACTATTTCCAAAGAAAAAAAGAAATAGAAAAATACCCAAGTGTAGTGAACAAATGGGAATGTTGAGAGAGAAGGCACAAAATGAGGAGCAGGAAAACAACATAAGGTAAAGGAGGAATGAGGCCACATGGTTAAACGGCTGCATTTTGTGTGTGATCACAGAAGCCAGAAAAATCTGCCTGAAGACTCGTCAGTGAGCAGCACTGGAAAGAACAGCAGCACTGTTGTGGAGACGGGGAGAGAAAAAAAATCAACAAAATTGTTAAAACTGTCCGTTTGTCTTGTGATACTGGCGGAAGAAGAAGAAAAAACGTTTTTCTCTTGACAAACTGAATTAACTTTTTGTACAGTTGTGGTCGTCCTTCATGTCAGATATGACAACCTTATTCTCAACAACTTAACTGACTTACTTAACTGACTTATCAGTTGCTGCTATTATGCCTTTCTGACCATCGACTTACTGGCTGAAAGGACAACGCTTAATTGTGTAATTGTTACCTCAATTCATCGTTTCACTCATTTAAGAAAAGTACTTGGAAAAGCAATACAGTACGCTTACCTATAAACAATACAAGAGAAAATGGAAACCATATCCTGGATGATAGCGGAGTGCAAACCTCCTGGGTTAGGCTACTACTGTGATGTTAAATAGTAAGCTAATTTTTCTGACCTCAGACTACAGGAGTTTGGTGCCTCAGGTTTACCACACCCAACAACTGGAGGAGAAATCTGGTCTGGGATTTGGCCGATATCGATGTTTTGGGATTTACAGATCTAACCTCCCAGACTCATCGGTACCACCCTGTTAATACCAAACAGGTTCGATATTTAGGATTTAAAATTTAGATGATTACATCAATACTT
The DNA here is from genome assembly GCA_023373845.1 of Nibea coibor. Taxonomy (NCBI): domain Eukaryota; kingdom Metazoa; phylum Chordata; class Actinopteri; family Sciaenidae; genus Nibea; species Nibea coibor. Next base: position 12,312,639 of record CM041730.1, read on the forward strand.
CCCAGGCAGGACCACAATAGCCAGTGAGGGAGACAACAAGGAGATGGAGCAGCTGATGCGTTGCCAAACCAAACATTTTAGCCCTTGAGACTTGTTAGCTAGCACACTATTGTTGACAGATATTAAAACTGACAGTTAAAATCTCCCATCCTGTCCTCTCTAAAGAATAGATGACCACATCTCCTCATCCATCTTCTCATCCAGACTTGTTTAGTCTTCTGCTTTTGTTTTTCCTCTAAAGCCAGTTGTTGCACCACAACATCAATCTCCGTTTCGTTTACATCTCTTTCCCACCGGAGATCACGTGAGACTGTGAGAGATCACGTGAGGGGGTACATTGCTCTCTCTGGCACAATAATCTTAGTAATATCCTGCGGTGTGTGTGTGGCTCCATATTTTTTCGAGTAGTGTGTGCGTGTTTGAGATTAGAGAGAGGAAAAACGGTGAAGTTTCTCCTTATGTAGGTGATGCAACAGCATTTCAAAATCCTGTAGTCTGAGCTCGGATTTAGGTGAACTAACCATTGCAGCTTACATTCGTCAGACCGGGCAACCACACACACTCTGAACGAACTCTAAACAAGTGCAAGACACCTGTAAAATGTTGGTGCAGCTAAACAACTTGTAAGTGGGGCACACAAATTATAAAACCACAGGAAACTAACAAGAGCAAAGGATAAAAAAAATCAGGACTCACAACCGCACGCCAATACAAACACATGATTGGCTCTGAAATGTTCCTGCATGTTTGTTTATTGTCTCCTGTCAGTGCACTGACAGCTTCTCTTTCAGTACAGGGCTCATGGCCATCAGAGCACTATCTTAGCCATTCCCTTTAACAGACTCCAGAACATTTTTGAGTTGTTTATGTAGTTTTCAGAGTTTTAATTAGCTTTCTCCCTCTGGGATAATCTCTTAAAGAAACAATTCCCTGTAGAAATAATGTAAATAAATAAATAAATTTGAACTTTCATTTAATTTTACTGCTGATATCCTCCAGAGTGCTCCCAGACCACAGCACAGCACTGAAACAACACTTATCAAAGTAAGAGAACACTTTCGGGGTCTGGGATTGTGTATCAGCTTTTTAATGACAGTTGAGAATTTGATAAATGTGACTTATAAGCCCACTGTACATGGTGTATAATTTACCGCTGTGTTTTTGGCTCGCGCGTGCACTCTCAGGCGTCCTAGTAGAAGCCTTAGAAACAATTGAGGGACACATAATACCCATATGGTAACTTTAATAAAGACAAAACTGTTTTTCTTTTTCTTGTTTGGCCAGCCTTGTGTCCGCACACTCTCCACTGACTGTCAAGTCAAGAGCCAGAGAATATATTTTCTCCTTAATAATATCCTTAAAAACAGGAAAGAAAAGAAAGTGCTTTAAATTACTTTTTATTCGTCTTTTCTCTTTATATTGCCTTCAGAAATATCACTTACATAAGCTACGGAACACATTGGACCCTTATTCACGTTAGATTTGCCATTTAACCATTAAATCATGGCCATGTTCTACAACATATTGCAGATGTATGTATGTTTTATTGGTGGTATTCTTTACATGAGGATATAGTTATATAAATACTATATATATTTATAGTTGTGATATACAATATTATATTGTTTTGAATTGTTTTTTTCCGACTCATTCTCCTGTCATTTTACGCCATCTTTAGACCCCTGAAGGTGGAAATGTAACTCCTGTGTTTGTCCAGCCAGAGAGAGAGAGTGGATCGTTGATACACACAGCGTCTTCCAGCCTATCGTACTTCATTTCATTCAAAGACTAAAGCGCACACACACACACACACACACACGGGCTGTGGCCGTAAGTTATCTCTCAGAGAGTCATGTTAAGGGTGCACAGGGCGTAGAGGGTGGGAGGTTTCTTCACTCTCTATCAGGGAGATTCATGAGAAGTCACCTCGTAAATTCCCTCCGTCTCACAGCCGTATCTACTCCTCACTTAACACTTGAAAGACCGAATCAAGACATTCTTAAGACAAAATACTTATACAAGGGAGTTGACCAAAGATGTGCAATTACATACAAGAATTTTAGGGAGTAACAGAGAATTGTTGGGCCTTATTTACTTTAGTTGCGGAGTGTGAAGTCTTGCTCTGAAACAAAGGCATCTTCATTCAATGTGCAACAGATTTTCTGGAACAGATACAAGATGTGTGCTGTTGTAGAGAACATGATCGCCGCTGTTTTTGTTTTGTTTTTTAGGATGAAATGATGAAGCGCAGGAGGTGAAGCGCCACGAGGTGAATGGGTATGGAAGAGCGCTACATATTTGATATTTTTCAACCCCTATAATGGTGTGTCTGCGCATGACTGGGTCTAGCACTACCAACAAGGGGAGTGGAAGACCGTGGGTGTGGGAACAGACTAGACACAAGCGATCAGCTGCGGGCGTGAGGTGTAAATACCTCATTCATGACCAAGTTTCATCCCTGTTCTGTCTGATAGCTTAATATGCCTATAAAAAGGGACATGCCTGAAAAGCAGATAGTGGAAGAATGCATCGGCTATTTCGAACACTTGTAGCCTTACGTGGCCTGCTCGCTGCCCTTTTTTCTCTCCCTTTAGGAGGTCAAAGCTTCTTTGAGCACTGCCCATTCAAGGAAAAACGTATCTCACGTCTCCCTGGACATCATAAAATGGCTTGTATATTTTCCACTATTCACCAAATTTACCATCTTGGCTTAAATTGAGCAATTGTTGTGCATGTTGATGTGAATGTCTTCACAAAAGATAGCGTTAGGCTGACCATAGAAGCACGAGACACTGAACACATTGGACACACGAAAAACTGATTGATTCTGTCTCTCTGCTACTCCCACATGCACCACACCTCCAAAATCATTGGTCTCCCCAACCCCAACCTCTTAGGCCGTAACAGTAAAACCAGCCACCCCCATCAACTCATCCCTCACACTGCTCCCATCCGGTTGCAGATGCAGGTCTGTGTCCTGGAAACGGGCATACTATGGCAGGGGTTTTGATCCCTCCGCCATAGCGTCTCTTAATAAAACACCTTGGTAACTGTTACATGTTTGGAGCTAAACATAGTAATCAATTTCAGCTGCAAATACAGATGTTGGGAAAGAATCAAACTGGTTTATAGTGCAGATTTGTTTGGAGCTATTGAGGCCAGGTCTGGGTAGTAACATTGTCAGGCTGAGGTCAAAGATGGCGAAGTGTCTTGATCCATAGGGGTGAATGTCTGACCTCTTCTGACACTGATCAACCACCATCAACGGCGACACCAACAAAAATAAACTCCCGCCAGACGTTCAGCGACAGAAACCACCACGGACAGAATTGCAAGTAACTAAAAGTAATGAAGCAAACAATAATCTTTAACTGACTCTGCCTGGGAAAACAAAAATGAAAAGGCTGTACTTTCATTGTTTTTTATGTTGCCAGACTGCATTCTGAAAACCGGACAGTGAAAATAGGACACACGCTCAGCACATCTCCCTAAAGGCCTGTCAAAATTTATAAGGCATCATGGCCAAATAAAGAGGCTCTGACGTCTGTGACCAAATGCAGACGTAACAGCATAACAGAGCTACAGACACCTTAACTATGGAAAACAATCCATTTGGGCCCATCCACTTGTTGAGACTTGTTGTACTTTATCTTTTCATGAGAAGCTTTCTCGGCTGCTTTTAATGAAACTGTCTGTTTATACTACGGATTGACATTTAAAGGTAATGGAGTCAGGCAGCTTGTTTGTCTTTACATTACAAATCAATACACGGGCATCAAAGTGAAGGAGTGCACATGCATTAACATTTTATTTTACTCTCAGTGTGTGCAGGCCTGAGGCGCGGGGGTTTTACAACATCAGCAAATCCAGCGTGCTTTGTTACTGTTGCTCCCGCTCTCTTTCAGACTCACTGCAAACTATTACTGTTGGCCAAGTAATCAAGAAGCAGATTTGTCTGGGGGCAAACATGATGATTTGATGTTGAATAGCGCTCTAATGTTTTCTTCAGGTACTGTGTCTGTAGCATCTAACAAATGTTCCACAGAAGAAACAGAAGTTAGTTCGGCATAAATTTCACACTGATAACTGAATTAATTTGGACACTCAAAGAATTACTGGAAGTAAATATAGTGCACAATATAGTGAAGAGGGGGGCATGTATTGTTTTAGGTGTCCTGTCAATAATAATCACTGTTACATTTTCTTATATGTAAGCATCGCAGCGGTTTTCTCTGTTTGTTCTTGTTGTCCTCATTGTCATGTCATTTCACGGGTTGACATCAGAGAAGACGTACAAAAACAACACTAACATGCCATGTAATTCCCACCAGTGCAAGCCCAATGAAATGCATGTGTATTTAAATGTATTGCAAATGTATTTATTGATGAACAGGACGGAAAGGGAAGAATATAAACATTTTACATCAGGAAGTCAGGTAAATGGCAACTGAGAAGATGAATAATGCAACGCAACAGGGAAGGGATAAAAAATGCAAATGTTGTCTATCTATCTATCTATCTATCTATCTATCCTAGGAAGTTTTTCCTTGCCACCGTCGCCAGTTGCTTGCTCATGGTAGGAATTGTTGGGTCTCTGTTACAGTACAGTTTTGACCTTCTCTGTAGATTGAGACTGAATTTAATTGAATTTCTATAAATAATGACACTCACTCCTTAATGTCAGTCTCGGAGCAATCTGTCTTTAAAGTTTGCTAACTTTAACTAACATTAGTCACCGTTACCTACTTCATCAGAGTGTATTGAATTATAAGCAACGGTGCATTTCACTGGTCATCAATTCACCTTTTATTTCGAAGAGGAAGATTACGTTATGTCTTCCTAAAGCTGCACGGTCTCGCTTTAAAGGTCAAAGACTGGTGATCTAACAGCGGATTCAGTAATTGGGTAAAGGATTTACTGTAAAATGATGTAATGATGAAGCAACTCTGAGGCAAAATTGAGGTATTTAAAGTTTCAGTTTTAGCAATTTAGAATGCTTTCCCTTTTTTTTCCTTTTGTTTGATACATTTTCTTCTCATCTTTTCTTCCCTTCTCCCACAGATTTCTTTTTTTCCAGTCCAGGTCCATTCTTCAGCTCTGTTTCCTTAGATCCCGGAGATTCTTCCCGTAGATAAGCAGAATCACTTTGTGCCCATAGATCAGAGGCCTAAGCTTAAGCAAACTATGTGCAGGGAGGACAAAGAAGGCATCCTGTCACATAGATGAACTGTCTGTCTGACGACTTGCTGCCTGACATCAGATGTTTCACACCCGTAACAATTAACCATTATCCTGTTTGAAAGATGTATGCTCATATTTTTCAGACTTGAAGAGATAAAAGTGGATTGAATGAAGTGAGAAGAGAGATAGTAAAGGACAGGAGCTGAACATCTCACATATTAGAGCCGTCATTTCACTGGGAGCCTGTTGATTTACAAGGAAATAAAGGACATTTCTTTTAATAATCAACAAGTTAGTCCATTTTATAAGCTATCTGACAGGCAAATGAAAAGATGCTGGACTTGTGTAGGAGTGTAGGGTTGCTATTATTGATCATGGCTGCTGTGATGTTACTTATTAATTTTCTGGAACAGTGAGCAATGCAATTCATGTAACTAGATCACTCTTTCATTGTTTTTTCTGCTTAAAGCGCTTTACATTAGGTTGCCTTAAATTTCATGGCAACTGGGCGAACTCCATCTGCCAATAAAGATCACGTGATAGATACCTCCGCAACTGAGGCGACGATACCGCGTGCTCAACTGTGACGTTTCCAGGGTCAAGAATAAACTTTCAGCCCGAGCATTTCAAATGTGTCTCAGCTGTAAAAAATATTTACAGCAAGTGAAACCTAATGTTTGCAGCACTGAAATTCATCCCGTACGGTTCCTAAATACCATAAAAATCAGTCACTTATTGCTGCGGTTGTCTGCTACAATATAAATGTGGGAGGTCATACGGTGAATAAAGAAACAAGACACGCGCTGGTTTGTTTTTTCTTGTATAACTGGAACACTTTCACTTCTTCTGGCCTCCTTCAAATAAAACCAACTAAACACAGCTCATAATGTGAGCAGGTCATCGCCTGCCATGAGGGGTCACAAGCAGACTAATTAACCAGACATTAATTAACCAACAGATACATTTGTAATCTACATCATTTTAAACAAACGGTGAGAAGTCAAACTCTTTGACTCGGTTCTGTAGTATCTTAGTCAGCTTCATATATTGTTTAACAGTACGTGTGGTCACAATGTGGAGCTGAGATCGTGCAGCATTATGTTGAGTACTCAGACAGACAAAGTAGCTCTGTTAATTATCAATAATTCATACAGGTTAAAGGTTAACAAAATGTACAAATGCTACAATGCATACTGTACAGGCTGAGGTATGGAGGATCATTAAATGAAATTAAATGAGCAGCAAGCTTTTAAGCCTGTTTGATTTATCAATAATGCATTACTAATAGAGAGCATGATAATACTCAGAACCATCACCAGCTCACATACCTACATATTTAAGATAGTATAATGGATAGGATAATGTATGCTTTTTTCTTTTTTTTTAATCGTGACGTTTTTATGTTTTAGTGGGTCTGAGTCATCGTGTGTGTCGTCACAGGTTTCATAGTATTAAGACCTCGCTTTGGCTTATCACATTAGCAATGACATCATTCCTGCTGCGTTCATTCATTTGAATTTGAAAAGAAAGTTACAGCCTACGTTTTCCCACAAATGCTATTATGTTGGAAATTCTATTATAGTAACCGAGTGGGTAAAGCACCGACACAACCGATATTTTACTTTGGTCCGACGGCAAAGCACATCAGGTGCAATGTATGAGCCTCAGGCAGGGTCTGATGCATGGGTAAATATATTTTTCAAGGAGGGAGACTGTATCTCATCCTTACTCATCATATTTCTTCAGAAGAAGAAAAAGGGTTCTGGTATTTTCTCTGTGGCCTTTGAGGTCCCAATATCCCCCTTTCATCTCTGCTTTCATCTCCATGTCCAGCGGGTGAACACCCTTTGTGCTATCAGGAGGTGTTGTGGGCGTTTACATAACCTACAACATTCTGTCATGTAGTGGGAAATTACTCTTGGTGAGAGAAATGTCTTTTTAGGGGAGAAACATCAGGAAGAGAGAGCCTCCTCAGCCCAGACGGAAATCTCAAGCAAACATGGCCGATGACGCAAAAGGGCGGCAGCCGAGGGAAAGACAGGACTTCAGGGTTATTTTCTGTCCAAAGTTTAAAAGAAACGCTTGTCAGACTTGTCGATGCTTCATCAGTTTTTATCTGAATTTTTAGCAGAGGAGATTGAAACAATTATGAATTCACAACAAATATGGAAGAAGGGTAGAAGGAAACATGGTGTCTCGGTAGTTGCTGTCACCTCTTGGAGGCCTGAAATGTCCCAGACATCCCCTAGACATGTGGGTGTGTTGGCTACATAGGTGAGTAATGTCTGTCTGATGTCTGTCTGATGGACTGGCAAACTGGCCAAAGAGTAAGCCTGGCGTACTCTTGAATATGGTTGGCTCCAACGGGGTTAACCTGAAGAGGAAAGATAATAAACAGAACGATTTATTTGAAGAGACTGATTGAGAGGCATTATGGGATTAAGTTAAAAGACAAGTGACCACTTTCTCAGATCCTTTTACGAAGACTCAAACAGAGACGAGACGTGATCCTTTTGTTTTTTTTTCTCGGAAAAGCTTTAAGATTGAACTAAAACCAGAAGACTATTGAAGATTGGTACCCATATCATGTACGTACAATAAGTATGTAGTTGGAAGCCAGTTAGCTTAGCTTATCATGCGGCTGGAAAAAGCGGGAAACGGCAAAACCGGCCATGTCCAAGAGCGACAAAAAAATACACCTACCATCACATCTAATGCGCAGTAATTAACATGTTAAACCCCTTCAGTTTAATTTAGAAAATATGTAACTGGAACCAGAGGCCAGTTTGTTTATTTTATCATCCTGAGAAACAGAGAAAAACAAAGCAACAAAGTCTGCCCTCTCTCAAAGGGCCTGGGCCTAACTGGGACCTCTCACTAATTAACACATTATCTTGTACGAGCTATTCCTGTAAAACAATTAGAAGTTCCATTGTAAATGTCTGGTTATTGCTTCTGGCCCCCTTTTTTTTCTGTGCCTGCTCATTTGTGTTCCAGATCGCGCTCGCAGAACAGATTCCTGTTTTGGACAGTAGCGTCCGCAAAGTCTTCATATCTGAATATTTAACAAATGGAGTGTCCATGGAGGATCATTTTGCTTTTAATTAAAATGAAGAAGATGAAAAAGTTCCAGGTAAAATTATCCTCCATAAACTGCAGCCAGTTCTTTTTACCCGTGCAAAGTTAATACTTCCTCACAATGTACCATTGCTGCTCTGAGTGGGTCATATACGTGAAGATCAAACATCGTGACAAGTTCCTGTCGGCTAACTCTGGTGATCAGCAGGGAGCGTTCAGCTTTAATCCAGCAGATTCAGGGCAGCGCTGACAGAGACCTAGATGAGAAAACACTGTGCATTACTCTTTTATAGGCAGAAGCAGAGCAGGCATCCAGCGGTCTCTGCCTGCGGTGCGGAAGAGGAGACGTGTTGAGAATCAGCATCCTGCCTTGATCTTGTTTTCTTCAAACGGCCAATCGTGGTGAGAGTACAGTTTGCAAAATGTTGACGTGAAAAAGGAGAGTGACAACATGATGGAGGAGACAGAGCGGGATTGAGTTGTGAGCAGCTGTTTTACATCTATACATGCACAGTATAAGTGTGTAACATTTTCCACCCTTATTACATCAAGGCGTGATGCCCTTTCTGCAGTTCTACTGTGATTTATACGCGTCAGTGTAACGACATCTTTGTCTTCTTTTATTGCTTATATTAACCATGTGCACACAGAAAACAACATAATACGTCATAAACATGATGATAACCAATGATAACCAATTCATTTACGGTGTTCAAATAAAACCTAAATGGTGGCACATATGACGACCAGATGGAGACACTGATCTAAGTGCTCATCAGTATGCTGCACGATCATTTGTTTCCTATATTTATAAGTAAAATTATGGATTGTAGCCTGTTCTTTCTGCGTTATTGAGTTTATAATTATTCTGCTGGACTGCAGCTGAAAAATTGTGTATTTATTGGTGTTTTAATGCAAACTTGCATGTTGTAGCATTAATTAAGCTGCTGCTCAACGAACACTGGAAACTTGAGCTGTTGTATCATGAACACAGCAGCAGCCAGCTTTAATGACTGACCACTCCACACCCACCGTCTGCACGACCCCTGCGTCTGCGTCACGTTCACAAATGGATTTTGTGTGATCTAGGAGAACAGGCACATTATTTTAAAGGTTGAAAAGAAAGAAGCACATAGTATTAGATTAACAACTATACCTGACATGACATGACGGGCCGTGGAGTTCAGCTATAAATGTCGTCGAACATGGCAGAGTGATTCATAGGGCTGAGGCAATGTGAGAATTTGCTGGTTGGACCCTCCTGATGTGACAGATCCAGAGCCTGGACATGCACTGATGATGAAGACGATGACTCATCAGTCCTAGACATTCCTCAGCGACAAAGGCAAAGAACAAAAGCTTGTAACTATTTAAAAAAAAAAACTACTTTTTAATAGAAAACCAGACACATTCTGACCCCCCCAGCTCCACCATCGGCATCATCCGCAGCACCTCCCAGTCTTTCTGCATCTTCCATCTTCTTCAGCCAGATGTTATCCTTTACAACACAATCAGCCACCCAAAAGTATTTCTTTTCATCTCTCAATATGTTAGTGAGAGCTTGTGTGTTCTTTGGCTTGTGTCACGGATAATTGTAATTTAATGGTACTGTATTTGAAAAATGGTGAAACAACGTCTGGAGAGAGGTACGCACATACAAGTCACAGACTCGCCAAGTCTTCCCTGTCAAACATTGGCTCCTCTCACATGGAGAAAGTGAAATATGGCAGATTTGGTTTTATAAGACACCTGAACATGAACTCACTCAGAAGTCCTCAGATGACTGAAGTTTTGATAGTTTGTAGCTTCAAGTGAAGAAATTTCAAATTAAACCGAGCCAGTGGATGGATTATATTAATTTAAAATCAACAATATTGTCAAGTGCGGATAATTGATGAGAAAACTTCTCAATTTTTTAACCTGGACCCTATTTTACATGTGTGTCTAAGTAACTAATCAGGACTTTTTTATTAAGGGAGAGCATGCAGCCTGTCGCCACGATGGGCGCTGCAATGTGTTACCCTTCGGGGTAATCGTTCACCATGTGTCTGACAACATTATGGAAAAGTGCCTTCAGAAAACCCTTTTTATTAAAGAGTAAAATCCTTTTTGCTTAACCAAAAGCAGCCATTATATCATTCTGTTCTAAGCCACCAGACTCCATTGAAACAGTAATTTATGTCACAGACCACAGACGTTGCTGGTCTACCCGACGTGATAACATTATCGCTTCCAACTATGTGACATTTTGTTTTTGTTGAACAGATCTCAGAGAGTACGTGGTGGCGTGAAACCTTTCGTTTATTTATCTGCCACCTTTAAGCTGATGGTTTAAAGGACTTTTTAAAGGGTCGTGGTAATGTTGTTTTAACACACTAGTTCAAACTTTGAACTAGAGTCACACCGTAGTGGATACATACAAACTAACCAATCGAGGCAGCCATAGCCTGGAATTTTTTTGGATTTGACTGAAGTCCAAATGATTGCAGCGTTCTCAGCTGTTCAATCCAAAGCATTTCTCTCTGGGGATGTCTGGCCATCATCCAGAGCTAACCGATAATTGTTTAAACTCAACAAAACATATTGAGAACATTTACATGTGCACTAGTATCCTGTTTTTTTAAAGTCCTATTCTGGTTTTCATCTTACTAGGGGTATGATGTTTATGTGGAACATGAGAAACTGTTATTCATGATACTAACAGTATCCAGGTCTCTAATCATCTGTGTGTTCTGCCTTGATTCCTCACCATCTCAACAGCAGTGTGTTTGCATGCACACTTGTGTCCTGGTTATGATTTTGGAGTGTTCTGATTATGTTTTGCACGTGTAAACAGCGTAATCTGGTTTCAGAAGAGTTCTTGATGGATAATGTGACATGTATACACCTTACGCTGGAGACTTGGCGATAGGGTGAGGAGCTTGGACGTGCAGAGGGAGCTCGGAGTAGAAACTCTGTTCCTTCACGTTGAAAGGAGCCAGCTGAGGTGGTTCAGGCATCCGATTAGGATGCTCACTGGGCGCCTTCCTTCCAGGGTCCAACTGGTAAGAGACCACCAGGCAAACCCAGAACCCGCTGCAGAGAATACATTGCCAATCTAGCCTGGGAATGCCTTGGGATATGGGAATGTGTTGCTGGGAACGCCCTGCTAAACCTGCAGCAACTGCGACCCAATCCAGGATAATCAGAAGGAAATGGATGTATCAAGATATTGTACATCGCTGTTTTATGTTCAGATATTCTGTGAAATTACATTTTATTTAACCAACATAGAACTTGCCTTGGAATAAAATACAAACCTGTCAGCGCTGCTAATTAACATGTATGGAAAGAAGGGACAGGGCCACTGTATGCAGGTCGTTCTACAGTCAAAACAATACACAACCTCAGGGATTCATGCCTCGCCACCCACTGTGCTACTGAACCCTCCATTGGGCCTCATGGTGGTTTTCTGCATTAGAGTGCATCCGTGTAGCAGTATTCTGGGACATCACCACCAGTCTCCGACACCACCTCCCCCCTCCCTACATAAGGGCCAATGAGTCATAGCGTGAACAGTGAGTAGGATTGACGTGAAATCCAAAGTATGTATATGCAGGCATCAAGAATTTGTCTTTTTTGCCAAACATGTGTGCAATTTAACTCACAAAAGGTGGACTGGGGTGTTTGTAATGCCACGCACTCAAACCGTCTCCTCCCCCTCCTCTCTGACAGGACTAACTAGAGCCGCACGAAGGAAATGAGGCATCTCACTCTGGGTGACAAAGTTCTTAAATTCATCACAGTAATGGGGAATGATTCATGCATTTCAGATAGGAGCACCAAATTGGCATAAGTGACAATGGAGACACTGTCCCTAGAGCGTACTCGTTGTCCAGACAGACGGATATGTGTGAGAATGGACATTAATAAGCTTATTTTATTCAGCAGATCCTCCACCCATGCCTCCATTTTTATGAATTCAGCCATTCAGCTTCTCCTTTAGGAATGGTCCAAACTGTAAGTCAGGTTGACTTTCTTCAACTTTTCTTTGATCAAAACTGAACAGTTACTGACCTCAAGTATTTAGATGTGTTTATGTAGGGGGTTTGTATGTGTCCACCCAGGAATTTATGACCGTATGCTCTGGAGTCTTTACCATACTTGGCAGAATGCCTTTGGAAAGATATTTACCTAAACACCAATCTGCCTGTTTGCTTAAACTATAGTGAAGAACGTAATGTCTTGCTCTTGATATCTAAACTTTGACTTCTTAAATTCTTTAGACTACACAATGGCCTCTGGTCTCAAAGGGCAAATATTTAATTTATGTGTTGTTGTTTTTTTGTATTTCAGCTGTTTTGAACAACATCCCCTTTCTTCTAGTTCTCCCTGTCACTCCATCTCCATCACCTCTACGCCCCTGGTTCTTTTTTGGCCGGGTCATAATTCTCTCCTCAGCACTTCTTTTGTTTGTGGGCTGTTTCTTGGCAAGAGATGATCAGCGTTTAGAGTTCTGCGTCCATCTGCGGTACCAAACCCTATTCCAGATCAGGTCATTAAATCAAGTCTTCAAGTCAAAGACAGATGAGCTCTGTCTGATGAATCTGGTGTAAGACAGGGAAAAAGAAATTAGGGCACAACACAATGATTCATCAGAGGACAGAAATGTGTGTCCCAATACTTTCGAAGATTTTTAAAAAATGTTTATTGGAATAGACAATATAATTCAGTACTAATTGCAGAGATATATATATAGAGGTATATATAGTATACACATGAATTTTCAGTACGCAGTATGAGTAGTGTGTCTAGACCTGTGTTTGAATGATTTACAGTACATTAAAAAAAACTGTATGGCTAAACAATGAGGCTAAGTAATAAAGTACAGCGGATGTTTATATCACAGGGTTATTGCACAGTTGCTGTTAATCAGCTCGCTTAATTTACAGAGTTTTGTGTGCACAGCGGGTCAGCTGAACATGCATAAAATGGAAAGTGCGCTTGCAGGCAACTATACAGTTCAGCATACATGGTTCCAATAACGATTGAATGATGAATTGCTGTTTACTTGGGTTCAAATGGAGCTTTTCAGCACGCTACCCTTTTCAAGCAAATTCTTATTTTCCCATAGTTTAAGACCAAATTACATCAGCGTTTCCAGGAAATGTCATAGCATATGTTTGGGAAGTCCCGGGTGTGGAAAGTAAAGGGTTACTCAAAAAACTGTTAAATTAACTTTCACATATTTTCTTGGGACATTGCATAACTTCTATAAGTTCACACATCTGGCTGAAACAAACTCAAAGCAGCATTTTCAAATTGTTATTATTTATTATATTGTTCCTGTAAGCCCAAAGGATGAAGAGCATGTGCTTTATGATCTCATTGTTGCCGTCTGCAGTTACACAGTAAGTCCCTGTATCAAGGACAAGTTGCCTGGCTTGGTTTGCTGTCAAGAACCATTGCGGAAGACTTGGCATAGAGTTCCCGTTATGATCAGCACCTTCCCACAATGCCATTGGATATCTGTAACAGAGAGGACCCGGTCACGGTGGGAATGGCAGTATGTGCATAAACAGGGAATGATGAGTAAGTTGAGGTGGAACCCTAAGGAATATGACGTTGGTAATGATCTCACCTGAAACATAAATCTCACAATAACAATTGATTGTAGTTGAGTATTTCACTTTTTACCATCTGGACCTCTGGAAAAGACTGAACTGCAGTTCTTCCAAAAAAAAAGTTCACACATCTGGTTTGAGGAATATTTGTTGCATAAGGTGACAACACAGTGCCTCTTGAATCTGTCTGTTCTATCTGATCTTAAAAACGAGAAACTACAGACACCGGTGCCAGGGTCCACCCACAGACTGATCAGTAATTCTTTTATTCCCATCAAGCTTCTTTTATTGGGAACTCTTTTAGTCAATAACATGCTATTTCTAAGTGAGGCACGCCAAATCAGTATGTATCTTTAAATCTTTGAAAAATGTTTCTTCATCTACTAATTTACTACTACTTATTGCTACCACATGTCTATCCGTGTTGTTAATTTACAGCTTTTTTTATATTGTTGTCTAATTAATTTTATTTTAGTCATCTTGACTCATTTCATATATATATATATATATATATATACACACACACACACACACACACATTTGTAAGATAAAAACATGTTACATTTGTAATCATTATTGTCATGTTGGCATAAAATTGTTTATAACTGAGGTTTTCAGTAGCTACTCTGAAGCAGACGATAATAGAAGAAGGTGATCATCATCTATCTGGACCGTCTTCTGTAGTAATTGATACAGGCTGATCGATGACTCACTGAGAGTGAGTCACTGAGTTCAAGCCTACTGCTGCTTTTAGTCTGTATCCTGGAGACATAAAATATGTTAATAAAAGTTAAATTAATATAACATAATGTGACACTTTTTAAAAAAAATCTGTATCTTAATTGATTCTACTCACTTGTGATTTTATTTTAATCCATATAAAACAGTACCAGGCTTTATACATCAGCAGTATGCAGAATATGTCTAATAAATAAAATATATCAATATAATCATGTATATCACAGTGAGTCATTCATAAGCACACACTGAATGAGTCATCTATCACTCTGTATCAGTTACTCCAGTTTTCCCTCTCTCTCTCCTTCTCTTTTCTCCTTATTGCATTACAGGGCATGCCCAGTCACACTGTGACTCAACCAGCAGAGACTGCTTCTACAGGACAACGTATGCTGCTCTCAGTGCTCAAAGCTGCAGGCTAACATTTAATTCCAACCCTCTTCCCACTAGCATTTCTATATAGTGTGTAAACACAGATTCGAATGGACTTTAATCTAGTTGTCAGCAAGTACACGTATCATGTGTTTAGTAAGAACTCCCCATATAAAGGCTCCATTTGAGTGTATTAATAGTTAATGAATGCTTGACAGAACTGTTGCATGAGCTGGGTGATGATGGAGGACTGCACAGGGCCTTGTGGCTTTGGGGCCTTGCATTCGTCATATATGTACAATACAGACAATTACACTATTGTACAGCTTGCGTTAGATTTAAAATGAACTTACATGTGACTGTGACCAAAGGCTACATGTAACGACGGGTCTGAAAAATGATCGGAAATCTAAAAGAATGTAGGCCATAGATTTTGAATTGCGATATTCTCTCATACTTCAACATGGGAAAATCAAGCGACAGCTGAGCTAAAAACAAATGTTAACAGTTAACAGTTTGTCCTTTGAAATATTGTATTGCAAAATATTATTGCTCAGACTATGTACATCATGATGCTTTATTTTTCTAATTGTGAAAAATGTTTTTGGCATGTCAGTCCTTGCAGGGCCTTGCTTTCCTCTGCAATGGCTGTATTAAGTGATACGCACACCTGTGGTACAAACACAAACCCCGGTGCTCTGAACCCCCACGCGGCCTGGCTAACAAAGTGAGCTGACAGCAGCTACAGTTTACTTTACTGTCCATCAATAAACTATGTAAATCACAGAGAGCTGAGGCAGTGAGGAAATCCAAATCAAAAACCAGAAAACACCCTCCCTTTCCATAAAATATGATCCAGTTTCACCAAAATCAGTGAAATAGTCACTGGTGTGTGACTAACCCTTCTTGCGGGTAGTTACACAGTGCAAGAACAGGCGTATGGGGCGTAGAGTGGGAATGGCAGAGGCACAAATCACCCGATTACACATCAGTGTAGGCTCAAAATGATTTAAAATCTGTTGTTTTATGGTAGAAAAGTTTCACAATGGGACTTTAAGCTGATGTGGCAAACTTAGCAGTTGCTTGTTTACACATCCAGCAGAGGGGAGCTGCAGATTCAGGTCATAAATCTTTGTAGGTTGAAATACAAACGACCCAGTTCTTATTGTTACATTAAGAAAAATGCTTTAAATTAATCTAAGATTAAGCTTGCAGAAATGTATATTCACAACCGGTACAACATTTGTGGAAAAGTGGTTTTTAATCAGCACAACATTGTAATAAACACTGAGTTCTGTCCAAACATCTTTACCAGTGGAACCGCAGATGTTGAACGCCAGCAGGAGCCAACATAAACTGTATAGAAACGTTGACTGAACATAGTGTCAGACGGCAAACACAGTCATCATTTCCTTTCTGTGTTGGAGATACAAACTCAGCATCTTGGCAGTATATCTGACCTCTACAACATCTGCGTATTCAGATTTTTTCATATGTAGTAAAGAATGCATTTAGGGATTAGCTGGCAGTTGCAACACAATCATAAACATCCACAAGACTTCAGAATCAATTCTCATGCCTTTACTGTATGTCGAGGATTTTTTTTTTCTGGGCATAAAATACAGCCAGACAGAGGAGCATCACTCTGAGTTCATTAGAGGCTCAACCTGTCGATTGAGGCTAGACAAGGGTGAGTTGTGAGAATGGCCTGCAGGTGTTCACCTGCAATACATTTGAAAAAACAAATGTTATAAGAGTTGAAATATATATTATATTATATAATAAATCTGTTTATGTGGTATATAATGAGTGATATAACGATGATTTGCTTATACTGTAATGATAAAGTAAAATGTAACTTTATCATTACAGTACAAGCAAATCATCGTTATTCAACATCTGTTACACTGTACAGTCTCAAATATGCCTGACATCGTCTGACTCACGTGTAAACTGCATTCTCTAACATAACATCAACACTCCTTATGGATAGTTTTTAAACAATGACCAAAACTGATGCAGCAAGACTGCAGTCTTTTTTTTTTATTCCAGGCATTCTCCTTCCTTGTTAAAACTTGGCATCACTTAAGGCAATTTATCAGATTTCACAAAGCTCCCTCTGGAGCCACAAAAGGCTTTAAACAAGTTTTAGTTTTTTTTTTTTTTTTTGTTTTTTTTCACATTTGCAGTAGTTCTCTCCAAGACCTTGATGTGTAAAATTGGTGGAGTTCCCCTTGATGACCATGACAAGCAGTGAGTCAGTTATTAGGCTAAAAAACCCATGCTGTGCAGCCAAACACGTTGAAACCATCATAACTTTATTTTATTTTCTAGTTAAGATCCCAAAGTCAGCTTGACTATACATAAAATGATGCACAGGATATCCACTTGATGGAGCGTTGCATGGATAAAAGACACGTACTGCACAAAACCTGTGTGAACTTCAGCTCACACGCCATAATGCACTGACATGATTCATCCTTGATAAGCATGTCAGTTTCTGGGCAACAATCTCAAAATGTTTCTTAAAGGTCCAGTGTGTAAGATTTAGTGGGTTCTATTTACAGAATGTGGCAGAAATGGAATATAGTATTTATGGCTAAGAATTCATCTGTGTAGAATCACATGAGAAAACAAATTGTTGTGTTTTTGTTACTGAGCATGGGCCATTTTTATCTACAGAGGGAGCACGTCCTCTTCCAGGGAATCTGCCATGTTGAACAGGCATGTTTCTGCAGAAGCCTAGAACAGACAGCCTAGTTAAAAATATCAATAAGTTGGATTGAAGTAGCTCAGTTGTGTGAAGGCTCAGACCTTGCTGCAGAAGGGTTCAAATCCGACCTGTGGCTGTTTCCCGCATGTCATTCCCTGTCTCTCTCCCCACATTCCTGTCACTCTTCACCTAACTCTATCAAATAAAGCTTGAAAAAATAATCTTAAATGAAATTAGGTGTCAAAAATTAGCAGTATTTTCAGGTGGGCGTGCGTGGACTGTGCGCTTAAGCCACACTCCCACACTGAAGCAACTGAAATGTGTGTTGAAACACTGAGTAAGATAAATTCATCTCTATCTCTCTGTTAGAGGTGCAGGGGTATGCTCCGGGTGGCTTCAGCATGTCATCGAGCCACCGTTTAAGGACCGCCCACATTTCAGTAATATATTGTTCAAAGTAAACTATCAACTATTACCAATATATTTAATGTATTTTGAAAGAAATCTCAGAATTGTCTCTACACAGCAGACTTTAAAGAGTTATGACATTGCTATTGTTATAAAAATGAATTTAATATTTTCTCTAATAGCAGACTCTCTATATGCTTTATCAGTTTGGATGCACTGATCATCCTGGATTTAATTCATCTTCTGGAAATGTTTTTCAAGGGTCAATTTAATTCATACCTTTGACACAAGGTAAGTTTTTCCACTCATCAGTTGGTAATTGAGTGCCCTAACTCGCTATTGATATAAAACTTGCAGTTCATCTGCCTCAAGGTTTGGCGTGTTTGTTCGAAGATTCACTTCCCGATATTGTCTTGTGATTTTGATCATATTATCATAAACTCTTCCCCACCTTTTGGCCTGAACACTGCGGTCATTTCCTCAAGCCATCTTTCTAACAGGTGTTTTTTGTTTTATCCAAAGTGTTTTAACCCACAGGACTGCAGCTGACTGGATGTTGTGCAACGTGCTGTTGTGCCTGACAAATCTGAGGAAAGCAGCCATATCTGAGATATATGAACTAGTGAATTTGGCTTCAACTTTAACACCAATCAGATGATAAGATTTAAACGTATCCATAGAATCCTCCAATATTTTGTTCAACAGAGAAATATAAACTTCTCCGTCTTATCTCGATGCTTTTGTACTTTAGACAAAGAAGTCTGTCTTAGCTGGTTGCATCAATTGAGATCTACCAATTATCTGTGTGTGTGTGTGTGTGTGTGTGTAAGTCCTGCACCTTGTTCACCAGGTCAGGTCAGAGTACAACAGGAGGACCCTTCACCATCATCACAATCCCCCACTTCCACCAATGCAGCACACCCACTGTTCCTTTCCTCCCCGTTCTCTCAGATAACTTAAGATGACAACTGCAGTCTAATCACTCATGTCCACGCTTGATGGATCATGACAGATGAATGCGGGCAAAGCACACCCACATATATCAAATGCATCTGTAAAAACAATTAAGGAGTGATATAAATAAGATAAAAACAACATCGAGGTCAAGGTAAAACATCCCATCAGATAAAAAGTTAAAAAAAGAGAAAAGAGTGTGAGTTGAGGAAAAAAAAGTCTTCCAGAGAATAGATCTCATGGACAGCAGAACCGGTCATTTAATCCATACTGCCCTCTAGCGGTGTCTCTACAAGCCTTTTGTTGCAACCATAAAAAAGATTATTAAATAATTCTCAGCAATAACCTCCACATTTTACCATGTGTACATAAAAGCACACATTTCATTTTTATTATTATTATAAATGTAATAATAGTTGTAACAAGCCATGCAACATTAGCCTTACTTCTCTCGACTCAAAGTGACGATGGGTGTTACTACTGTAATGTTACCAGCAGTGGTGTGCTGTTGTGGGATATGTGGCTGACAGTTGGCTTGAACCTGTGACAAAAAAAAAAGAAACTACAATGCGCCTGCCAGAGTGTTTAACTTTTAGGAAATTAAGTCTCGGTGTGATATCCTAACAGGAGGGAGGACCAGTGTTGGACTGTGACAGGGTGGAGTCCCGCGGGGTCCTAAACTGACAGACCTTTTCACAGCAGACACTCGACTCATGGTAGGAAAACCACAGATGTGAATAATAATTTTAAAAAAATAACGATAGTCAAATTTCATTTAGTTGCTGTAGTTTCAGTGTCATGATGTGTATGTTGGCAGTCACGTCTGACTGGGAATACAACAAAGCCATCTTTGTTGTTATTAATAACACCTATGTAAAAGGCCTGCTGAAAGACGTGAAGGCGTCCAAACTTAGTCCAGTGTCATGACAAATAACAGCCACCACCCCCTCATGTGGAGGATAATGCCTCCCTGTTGGACCTACTGACGGGTCATAAGACCTCACTTCCCCCCTCCAACCCCCACACTGTGTGGGAGCTGTCTGACAAGTTGGACCAATACTAGGATACGCAGCCAGTTAGTCTAGCAGAGCAAGTCCAGCTCACAGTAGCCTGTTGAGGGATTGTTGAGTACAGCCCTGTTTCCAAAAAAGCTGGCTCACTGGTGTAAAACAAAATGTGATGTTGTGCAGAACACTGAAACCCTGCATTTAAGTTTAAAATAGCACAAAAACAACATAACAAATTGAGACATTTTATTATTTTATGATCATATGCCCATTTTGAATTTAAATGCCAACAACACATTTCAAAAAAGCTGGGAGAGGGTTTGTTTACCACTCTGTTGCGTCAGCTCTTCTCTTAACAACACTTTAAGCGCCTGGGAACTGAAAAGACCAATTACTGTAATCTTTAAAGTGGAATATTTTACCATTCTTGCTTTCTCAACAGTTCAACAGTCTCCATCTCAGCGTTTGTTTCATATTACACCAAACATTTTCAATAAGTTGGGACAAGTTGGGAGTGCAGGCAGGTCAGTTTTGTTTAGTTTACTATGGAGCCATGCTGTTATAATAAGAGCAGTATGTGGTTTGGCATTGTCTTCCTGAAATGAGGCCGTCTCTGAAAAAGACATCATCTACTTGGTGTAATATGTTGCTCTAAAACCTGCATATATCATTGAGCATTAATGGACCCCCATACCATCACGGATGCTGGCTTATGAACTGTGTGCTCATTGCAAGCCGGATGGTCCCTCTCCTTTTAAGCCCGGAGAACACAGCATCGTCATTTCCAAACAGAATTTGAAATTTTGATTTATGAGACCACATGACAGTTTTCCACTTCCCCTCAGTCCATCTTAAATGAGCCCACAGAGGGCTGCGGTGTTTCTGTTCACAACTTTTCCGGTCTTTTGTTGCAAATGTTTTTGAAATCAAATTAATTCAATTCTAAATGGGCGTATAATTTCCCCAGAAACTTTCAAACATTTCAACATTTTGCGCTATTTTCGGTGAAATATGGGGTTTCATTGTTCAATGCACATCATCACATTTTGTTTGCGTGCAAACCTTTTTCAGAAATAGCGTATAGTAAAGTAAGTAAGTAAAGTAAATGCCCCATGTCTTTCTCCCTACTCTCCTTTCCTGAGCTAAAAACTTTTAAAAGATATCAAGATCAGGACTTAGTCACTGGATTGATGATCAGTCATAGATTTAGGCTTAACCCACCACAGCCTTTCCACAAATGAGTAAGTTGTTGCTTTATATTCCTCCCTTTTAAAATCTGCTGCACCATTCTCATGTCTTAAATTAAAGAGTCACAGAAAAGTGGTTCAAAAACTTCCTTTATCTGTGCATTTTGACACCCTTTAAAACAACATGACATATAAAACAGTAAACGTCCTTTGGTCCTTGTAAATCTCATAGTGTACAGTATATTCAGCATCATCTTACAGCAACCATTACCAGAAACAGACACCCAGTCCTCCATCAATGTACAATCCTTCACAAGAAGGAATCTGTCTTCCTTCCTCCTTCCAAAATTCAGGATTAGCGTAGCAGAGACGCTGATTCTTAATTCCTCCAAATGAAGTCCATTTTTGGACATAAAGAGAAGGATCAGTCATTCTTCTCTCTCTTCTCCCTGCGTGCCTTTCGCTTGAGCTGAAGCGTCTTAAGCTCAGTCATCGTGGAAAAGGTCCTGTACACCCACACCATCTGTCAATGTGCAACACAAACATGAACAGGTGTTGAGCTGATGTATTGTTTGGCCGATATTTTCACATTGCAGACATATCTGTTATCTGATATCATTTTTTGCCTGGGTGCTGTTGCATCGTATATCAGTACACAGTTCACATACAGAATGTGTATTATCATTCAGTAGTGCTAACATTTAACATTTATATGGTGTGACAAGGATGAGGATAAACAATAAACGTACCACGATGATGACTGTATTCAGCAGAAGAGGAATAGAGTAGACCAAAGATATGAACATGCCCTTGGAATCAAAGTATTGGAAATCAGAAAAGGACCTGGAGAAAACATGAATAAAAGCTTAATGAGACTGTCTTTATTACTGCATGCGTCTTGATTTTAAACAACGGAACATATGTCAGACATGAAAGTAACAAAATAATCTTACTTCCAGTTCATGGCTGCCAGTTCATTTAGATATTCAGCACTATACACCAGGCCAACTGTGGAGAGAGGTAATGCCCGTCATGTCAGAAAATTTGCTCCTGCGGAAGGTTTTCTGGTCATTTTTATTGGTAAAGCACACATCAATAACTACAGGCTACAGTCCTCACTGCAGCTGGCTCCGGTTCGACTCCCGCATTGGACGGCTATTTACTGCATGTCACTCCCCCTCTCTCTGCCCACTGCTTCCTGTCTATCTTCAGCTGTTGTATCATTAAAGGCATAAAAGGCCAAAAAAATAATCTTAAAAAAATTAATAAATAACTAGTTATCCTTACTTGATTTAAATTAAAATAACATGTTATTGGTTCCAATGGTGACATTTTGTATTTCATGATCAGTAGCTGATCAGAGAGGTAGGTACCGGATCCAAATGAGAAAAAATAACATAGAAACATATAGCATATAGAAACAACAAAAAAATTAAATAATCAAAGTTACCCTTAGCCTAGACTGTGTATAAAAGCAATGTGCAAAAGCAAAGCCGTTCTCTAATATTCAAAATTAAAGTCAGACATTACACAGACTATAGAAACATACGATTTTAAGTGCTGACTTTTGATCGCAATCACCAACTTTGAATTACTCCTGAGATGCAGGCATGTCACAGGAAAAACTGTGTAACTGTAAATTCAACCTTCCAGTTTTCACTCATGTTATTTTTTGTAGTTTTCACTCTTACCCATGAGCAGGAAGTGACAGATCTGAGCTCTGTAGTACCTGCAGGTCACCACAGTCAGACACAAACACACAACATGAAACACCAACAGCCCGATGAGCCACGGCTCCGACCACTGCACCTACGAGGAGTAAAAACAAACACATAATGGACAGCTGTCGTGAGAGAACCGGAGCATAGCTGCTCCTCGTGTGTAACTATGGTTACTTAGGTTCTATTGACTGTGGCAGCTAACTCGTAGCTAGTTAGCCCAGCGGGGCACTAAAACTTACAGACATGAGAAACGTCCATATCGATGTGATTCTTAAATTGCTGAAAGCGTCGATGGGGATAGAGCTGATATTTTGGGCTTTCTGCTGCGTCATCTTCACTCAAAGAAGCTCGGCGCTGTGAAATGTAAACAAGTCAGCTACGGAAGAGACACTGCTGTCGCAGGAGAAGAGCGTCACAGAGAGGCAGGCGACTGCCTGCTGGCGAACCGGATGCTGGCAAAAAAAGGTCTTCCGGTTAGATTTCTTTCAAAACAAAGGCACACTACAAAGTTGTGTAGTGTGCTGTTTAGTGTGCCTTCACTACAAAGTTGTGTAGTGTGCCTTTTTGTTCAGATTTAAAAAGTAATCCATAAGAAATGAGGAGGAGAGTAGCAACACATTGTCACAGAGAATTGGTGACAATTTAAATATTAATGGGATAACCAAATTGTCAAAATTTCTTTTAAAGTGAGCCAGATTTGACAATGTGAAGATGCCCTGATTCCAATAATAACATTTAAAAAATGAAATATTACAAATGAATGCACTGTTCTGTAATAATTTTATTTTCATTGTCACAATTATCATTTCTTAATGCCACTGTAACCAAATCTAAGCCAATCAGGTGTGAACAAATCTTTAAAAAAAATATTTTGCCTTTCTTTCATCTGAAGTCAGATAACAGAATAAATTGTCTGGAATACATTAAATAAATAAGTGCATGATACAAATTTGAACCTCATCGTTAAGTCGTTTTAAACATGACTTACTGTGAGTAATGCAAGGTTCTCTTTCACAAGATCATTCAGAAAGTAATATTTTGTGTCACAGGCACATAACACCAGCAGTTATGTCCTTAGAGGTTAACATTTAGCATGCAGATGCTTCATTATGTCAACCAAAAAAGCTAGATCCGCCAGCTGTACAGTATCTGACCATCCTAGCAGGCCATAATAAATAAATAATTGCTAAGTCTCTTTGGGTGAAGTGTGGTCCAAGCCTTCTCAGTAAGTGTACTGCAGGATTTATATCCTGCTTTGTGTTTACTTTTAGACGCTGTTTTGCAGATGAACTCTTTGTGGTTCGGGAAGTCAGATTTTATTGCAGTAGGTTTGGCTGACGTCTCCTCCCAGACAGACACATTCACTTTCTAGGAGTGTGTGTGAAGGAGGGCAGCAGTCGCTGACAGCTGTTAACAGTAACAAACATTAAAAAATTACAAATGAGTCAATTTATTAGTTTCATGTCAAAGCAGGACATTTAATGTTGCTTTATAAAATACTGAGTTTGTTTGAGGAACTTGGAACAGCTGTCGGCTCGTGGTTAAACCTCGACCTGACCTCCCCTTTTTTTTCTTTAGTTTTATGGGTCATGTAGGTGTTGGTGGTGATGTAGGTGGTGCTCGATAACTACAGACTGTAGAGGAACTTTTGGCATTTGGCATTTCTTAGCCGCTTCCATTATTTAACTCTCTCTCTCGTTGTGTGCCAACATTGGAAGCTGGAAAGTCAAACTGAAGTTCTGCCTGAAGTGTAAAAATATTTTCATACTGTGGCCAGACAAACCAGACATTATTAGGTGAATAACAGGAAACACTTGTGATAGCTATGTAGTTGTGGTCTTGAAATCCCAAGTCCTCTTTATCTGAGACTGAGACAAGACTGAGTAAAAATGCAGTCGATTCCAAGATAAAGAGATAAAGACCTTCAAAAAGTGGTCTCATAACCGGTCTTGAGACTAAGACTGACCTGGAGTACTTTTGGCAGAGATATATGAAGAGAGCATTTCTACAATTACTTGTACCTTGTAAAGGGATCCACTGACAAGAGCAACCTGTAAAATTCCAGCAATACAGCCTGAAGAGTGCAACAATTTTGTTACACAAATCTAAAAAGCACCTTTCTTTCACATCTGGAGTCAAATAAAACAGAATAAATTACAATACGTTAAACTTGCATGAAGTATTTAGAAAATTTTTCATATTCCTTTATTCTATAATATGTCCACTTTATATTTCTAATGAAATCATTTGTTTGTACCTTCCATTTATACAATGATAAAATGAATATGGATGAATACTTAACTTTGTGTCACTAAGTCTAGTCTAGTCTATTAGTCTATTAAAGCAAAAATATAAGAAAAGACACCTTTTGGTGCACAATTTATTCACATTTTATCACATGCCAACTTATCACAACTTGCAACGTACGCAAACACTGAAATGTTCGGGACTACCTTCGAAAATCCCACATCATATTTCATTCATCAAACTCTCTGGAGTCTGGACTACTCTGGAGATCTCGTCTTAACATACTCGTCTTTTGTCGTACTTCACTGACGATCACTTCCCGTTAAGTCTTTCTTGCCTTTAAGGGGAGTACCCCGATTAACTTTGTCTGCAGCTACAGTAAATATTCCTGACGTTCCCGCTCACAGTATTATCCCTCTGCACACATGCAAACACCAGCCAGATGCTCGAGTGAAAAAGGCACATACGTTTTTCAGTGTTTAAACTAGGGTGCATTTAGCTTCAAGGAGTGCATATATAAAGATAGCAAATCATTTTTCACTTCACTTCACAGCAGTTAATTTCCTACAGCACAATAAGCATATTTTGATTACAATGTGCAGACTCAAATATAAAAATGTAAATTTAAATATACAACCTTTAAAAACATATTAAACGTCTTTGGTCAGCGTCCATTGGTTTACATACAGTACAGTTTGCAAAGAAACCGGAGGAGGGGCATGTGGCTCAGCTCAGGTCCTGTTTCGGCCTGGGTGAAAGTCAGGGACAAAAGTAGCAGCAACTGTGATCGGAGTAGAGTAGCTGAGGGCAAAGTTGTACAGACCAAGCATCATATACTTCCACGTGGTGCGAAGCGCCTTGCCAACATTCTGAAAGACAAACACGCACAGATTAGTCACCGCATATTTTAACATCAATGCAATGCAGGTAAATTTATATGGACCAAGGTTGAACCACTTCTTGCAAAACTCAGATCAATGATTCTGATAGAATTCAGTTTAAAAAGTGACGACGAATTAAGAACCGTCAGGGAATCATGCAGAAACCGTTACTCGGTTTGCTTCATGTGGAGCTTTAAAACAATAGCACTACAGGAGGAGAGGTGCAGGGCGCATTTATCCCTGAAACATAAACACAAACCTCCGTGAACGCTATTGTCTCCTGTCCTCTTCAGGAAAGGGCTGACCGGCTAAAGCGGATACAGGAAGTCAGATGTCTGAGGCAAACTGAGCAAAAACAATCCTACTTCCTCAGTGAAGTATGGAAAAATGACTCCTACTCACCAGTTGGACTTATTAATAACATCATCTAAACTTTAAACTGATTCGGTGAACTGCCAAACTAATACAACAAAACAAAGTACACATTATCTAGCTAACATTTCCAGTGTCAGGAATGAATAGTAGCCTGTCAGCACAGATTTATGTAGGTCAGAGAGTGATGTCTGATGTGATGATTACAACTCAATGTAAACAATCAGGTCACTGATAAACTTTGGAGTATGTTCAGTGGTTGTGATTAGATTCCACGAGCCTTTTGCTTTTCCTGCAGATCACCCGTTAAGTAATTTAAACAGTAAAACTATAGCGTTGTTCTTAATGAAAAGAACATTGCATGAGGTGCAGATATGATTAAGGATGATTTGTAAGAGAAAGGCAAGTTTTATTATTGTTATCCAGCTGAATTGTTGTTAGCTTGCTGTTTTCATTTCTTTTCTGATGATCAACAACACATTTCTAATAATTTGAATCAGGCTGATTGATCGATGCCATATTGAAAACAACTGGAGTTCATATTTCGACTTACCCAAAGTGAAACTACAAGAAAAGGCAGAAAAAGTCAGATTAATTCATGGATCTTCAAACAAGACATGGTGTATTTTTAAGTCTATATTTACAGGCAAATTGTTCAAAGTATAGAATTTTATGATCTGTTTACTTAACATTTTTTTACAAGCCCAATCATCTAACAGGTCTGTTAATGTTCAGTATTAATACGTGAGTCAGGTCACTGATAAACTTCTTGGAATGTTGTTACCCGAGATAATTTCTTATCAGTCAAACTTAAATATGGATTATAAAGCCATCTGTTCATAAATGATGTGGTCAGATGTAGGTTCAGAGTCTCCGCTGCTGCTGAATTTGGCACATCTGGGCGCGTCACCTTTACAGACTGTGCTGTATTCATCCAAATGAACTGAAAGGGTAAAGCTGAATTGCTAACATTCACTCAGGTATAAGGTGATAATAACTGCAGACCAGCTTCTTAACGGAAGTGCACAGCATGTTCTGACCTCTACATTGTTTGTCAGGACGCTCTTCTGTCTCCTCTGCTGCTCGTCGGCCAGCCAGAGGGGTGACACAAATGAGGCTTTAAAGCTCTTTAGTAAGAGTAATCTCTGGCTTTAGTCTGCCTGGGTCAACCTGAGCCAAGAAGTCAGGCCAGTGATCCAAGACGAGCTGCTGCTGGTTGCCAAAGAGAATACAGGTGTGACATATATGTGGGGAAAAGAAGTGTTTAATGTTCGGCTGATGGCCTCTAAAGATGTATACTTTGTGACTAATTATGAATTCAATAATCACAAACTTCAACAGAACTAGAACACACAGTCCTAAACCAGCCCACATGCTGTGCACATACCTAAGGATAATTAATGGTCCAACAGATTTCTGTAGATGACCTTTGAGTTTTTACAATAATTTCAACAATTTGTGGTTCACATTTTCAGGGTTATTAATATTTCAAAGAAGTGTAAAGATGAGACCAACCTTCCTGACTTTTTTGTACTGCGCTTTCTTCCTTTTCTTCTTCTCTTCTTTTGCCTCCTCGTCTATCAGTTGCTCGTACCTCTCTGGCAAAAATGCAAAATGAACTCCCCTGTGGCACTTCTCATCTCGTGTGCTGCTGTCACGTCCCGGGTGATGTAGACCCTCTTGGTGATCGGCACAGTCCACATGCCGCTGATATTTTGCTGCCCGTGGGTTCAGAGTCTCTGCTGCCGCTGCTGAATTTCTGTCGAACAACATTGATGGCAGAGATTTGGGCTTCATATTGTCTCCTTGTCGCAGCTCTCTGGGATCTAGTAAAAAAAAAAAAAAAAAAGTACCACTTTCCTTCAGGAGGTCAGGTATGCTGTCAAGAGGCGTTATGTGCATGAGTGGAAGTGCATTCCAGTGGACCGCCTCGTGTGCAGGATTTGGCACAGAGCCCTTAAAGGTGTAAATCCTCCCTCCTCACAAGACTGACCTTAAGTCTCAGGGTTTCAATGCAGATCCAAATCAAAATCACTTTTACCCAGTGAATAATGAGCACGGCTGAGGGAAAAACACACACAGAGCTCGTGTGTTAACTGCATCCTGACACATTGTGGTAAAAAAACAAAACAAAAAGGAAACTTGAATTATGACTTCTAGTTAGAGACAGACTTGTGTTGGAAAAACTCACTACAATCCTGAGATGCACTTAAAAAAACACCAAGACCTTTGTCTCTGAATTTCTTTGGTTTAATGAATATTAAATATTGCTTACAATGACATCATTAATTCCTTCAATGTGCCCACTTTTAAGACATTTAACGGTTATTTCAGCAACGGCTATAAAAATACTAGCTCCTCGGTGTAACAGTGCTTACGACATTTTATTGGTGGTTCAGTGTTATAGGACAAACATTTTTTTTACACACTTTCTACTTAACAGAAATGTTATTACTACAATTATTATTGCTTTCAAACCGACAGAAGTGATCCTTCTGGACTGCAGTCCACTTGTCCCCAGAAGACAGTAACCGTGATAGTTGGTGTCTGACTGGTGGAGGCTCTCATAGCACCTGCTAGTGGTCCTGTTACCCCGATTGTTGTTAAAATTACCACCGGCCGCACTACTGTTCCTCGTTTTGAGTCCTCTGTGTGTTGTTTTGGCCACGGTCTGGATCCTTGAGACGGAGGATGCGGATGATTTTGCTCATTGGAAGAGAACTGGAAGAAAAATAAATAAATAAAAAATCACAATGACAGCGTTTGAAGTGAAGTGGCTTGAGGTCTTTCCCAGGGAAAAAACTAAAAATCACACGGCCTTTAAAAAATGACTTGGTCATAGCTCATTTACAAAGTTAATATACAGTAAGTAAGACAATAAATCACATCTGGGTGGTCTAGCTGCTTTCATAGACTTGTATATAAACAAAGGGATGTATGAGTGAATACCTCATGCTCTGTGGTGTGAGAAAGATGAACTGCCTGTATCTCTGACCAGCAGCCACCTTCAGCATCATGTCCATCGATATCCTCCTGTTCACCATGTCCTGAGGAAGCAAACAACAACCCGACATTTGTGTTATCTTTTAAACAATATAAGATGAGAGAATAAATTCCCAACTTCCTCCTCTAATGCTTATTTAATGCTCTGAAACTACAGATCATCTCTGTTTGCAATTAAGGCAGTGTGCACTCATGTCCAGGCAAACTTGCAATATCAAAAAAAAAGAAAAAAAAAAAAAAGAAGAAAAAAAGACAAAAGACAAAAAACAACTGGCTCTTATTACCATGTAAACATCAAACTCGTCAAGACAGCGGAAAGGCGCCTCAGTGATGGCCCAAAGAGAGAGAACAAAGCAAACAGTGGAGAAGGAGCGCTCGCCTCCAGACAGCGAGCGCATGTCGCTCAAGTCAGCCTTGTTTCCCTGGCCCGGCTGCACCTACAGAGGAGGAGAGGGGGGGCAATCAGTTTGTACGAGAAATCTCTGCTGTGAGGAATTAACTGCGCAATGTGTTTGCTGGCTACATTTGTTTAGTTTTTCTTCTGACAGATGTTGCAAAGCCAACTGTTGCCTCTCACGTCCATGTTCTTGTTTTGAGAACACTGGAGTCGGTTATTATTTGTGGTTATGAAAGCACAAATCGTGTGACACAAAACAGTGCTTCAATATACTTTTTTTTTTTTTTAAAGAGAGAAATGAGGCTGTTGAAAAGTTTGGCTGACTGATGATGAATCAAACTTTCTTCTTACCGAGATGGAGAGGGTTTCGCTCTTGTGGTTAAACGTCATGCTTCCAGTGTAACCTCTCTGGGCCAGCATGCTATCGAAGTAGTATTTACAGCGCGCTGAGAGGAACCTGGTGGACATGGAAGGGAAGAATGAAAACAGTTGTGTCACAACAGTTTTGTTTTTTTTTAATTCTGATAATCCATTAGTTTGAAGAGCAATCCATTTTGATTTCAGATTTTGTTTAGAAATTTTCCATTTTACCTCCTGAGCTCAGCGTACACCTGGAGTCTCTGGTTCATAACACTATCCAGACTTTTGATGAAGCTGTTGAGGTTCTTCATTTGCTGTGCCATGTTCTTGTAGTTCTCCAGAGCCTCTTGATACTGCCTGGATGTGGGGAAGAATTAACCTTGTAGCACCACTTCAACATCACATGGCAGTTGTTACATAATTATCTGCTTGCAAGGGGTCTGAGCAACTCACCTCACCACCTCCTCACGGTCCCCCTGTTGTTCCTGCTGAGTCGTGATCTTGACCTTGAGGCGGTTGATCTCGCTGTCCAGACTCCTGGCCGTCCGTCGGACCTCAAGTCGCTCTGGGCAGATTTTGGTGGCCTTGGCTATAGATGCCTGAACCGCAGGGTGAAACAAATCATCAATCGCTGAGAAAAAAAGACATCAAATATGTGCATATAATAACAATATTGTATCTGTGTAACATACCTCAAGTTCCTGCTCCTTGCTTTCCAGGTTGGCCTCGAGGGTCTGTATGTTGTGGAGATGTGCACTGCGTTTGTCGTCATAATGTTTCTTGTGATGCTTACACTTCATCACCTCCTGATCGGTTTTACTCAGCTCCTCCTGCAGCAGGACAACAGTAACCACATGAACGTCAGTCGCTCCTGGAAACCTTTCTCGTGGACATCTGTGGCCGGTCTGCAGTTTTTTACCTTTTTTGAGTCGGCCTCCTCGGCGATGGTGTTGATTTGCTCTTTGTGCTGCTTGTACTCTTGCTCCGCCTTCTCATAGGAGGCCTTGTGCACAGCCATCTGCGCTCGTGCCTCATCGAACTCGGCACGCTTGGACGAGATCTTAGTAACAATCTCCTGGAGATCTTCCTCCTGTGGTGGAGTGGTGACAGCAGCATGTCACAGGCAGCTCATCGACTGCGGGATTTGAATGTGAATTCTCACGTATCGTTTATTGCGGGGCGTTTTATTCAGTCAAAATTGAATATTTTCTACTGAGATATGCCTGATTATTGATGTTCTGTACAAACCAGGGGCCTGAGGTCCTCTGACTGAGGCTCTTCCACATTTTCTAGGTCAGTCAGCTCCAGCTGTAGCTTTGTGGCCTTGTCCTAGAACAAACATACAAACTTCATGAGAAAATTCATAATCATCAGAGAAGAACAGTTATAATTTGATTTCAGAAAGATCTAGATTTGGTTTAGCGGTTTTATTTTCTTCTTTTTCCAAATGAAAACTCATCTGTTTTAAGCATCTGTTTGAAATAGAGTTTTATTAAATAATGACCAAATCTGGCACAATATCGGTGCATTTAATCTAATAAGCGATTTGAGTTTATGAACATTTTATTGCCAAATGTCACAGAAAACATGTTCCGTGTGAGCCATTAGGTCCCCTGTTTGATACACAGAAAGGAGTCTCATTATTTCATTATATCCTGGAATCAGGATGAAACAAATACTCAAAGAGGTAACAGGCATTACTTTGGTAGTCTTCTGCTCTATGTGGGTTCTTCTCAGCAGTCCTTCATTCTGTTTGATGTCCTCATTCAGCTTCCTCATCTGTTGCTGGAAGCGGTTCGCCTGAGCTTCCTGGTTCTCCATCTCCCTCTGTAGGTGCCTGAGAGGAAAGAGAGGAGCCGAGTCACATTCAACCAGGAAGAGGCACCAAAAAGGAGGAGAGGCTCTCACTCCGGGTGGTTCATCAGGTGGAATTAGGCTCACTGCACACACACACACACGTGTACAAACCTAATCTCCTCCTCAACGTCCCCTGAGAGGTAGTTGGCTCTAGTCTGCTCAGCAGTGTAACTGCGGTTAATGAAGATTTGATCTCCCTCCTTAGAGAAGGCCTGGCTACAGTTCTGAGGAGGGTTTTTGCCCTGCATTACTCTCCGAGCCTCTGTGCGATTCTGCAAAAACACACACACACACACAATAAAAAACAAAACTCATGTAAATACAAATCTTCTGAACACTAAAGTGATATTGACAAGGTGTTAAAACATAGACAAAAAGGTACATCTAACCTTCAAATACACGGTTACATAACCCACCTACCCACCTTTATAAGCAGGATGCTCTCTATACCCCTTTGATCGATCAGACAGTTGGCCACGACAGGATCCTCAATTTCTAGAGCTTGAAGAACGGACGGGTAATCTGGATGATTCACGGCCCTGTCACACACAAAACAAACCAAGAGCACTACTGAGCAAAAGTTTTCAGGTATGCACAGCGTCACAAACTAAACCACACCTTTGGTTGACTTGAATTCATGTCAATGAATTGTATTGCTTCAAGTATTCTGAAGAAGCTGTGCGAAAAGATGTTGTTACTAAAGTTTTTTGCCCTCACCTCTTCCTCGTGTCATGGACATGTGAGAGAAAATGGCTGGTGATGATGGCAGGTCTACGACCAGGTGGGAACACTCTGGACATGAGGCCCTGCAGCACCCGCTCGTCCTCGTGGTTATCACAAGTGAAGGCCTGCAGCTGGCCTTTAAGGCACACTTCTACAGCCAGGGCCAGATCTGGGTCCTTCAGGCTAATGAGGTAACCTGTAAGAAGAAAATATGAAAAAAGAAAGATGCATTCTTGGAACAGCTGGACAAAGAGTAAGCCTCATCACGCATGATTTTGTGATTCAAAAGGAAGTTGGGTGCTGTAAACAATTTCACCACCAACTGTGCTCCGAATCTTACCCAGAGGTCCTCGAGGTCTGTGCTTGAACTGGTTCCTTTTGTGAGCTTCTTGGATGGCGTTGAGGAGTGCGGGCATGTGCTCTCCAAAACGACGTAGGCGATTCGATCGACTGCTCTCCATAGTCTGCAGGTTCCTTCTGTAGGCTTCAATGGACCTCTGGAGCATCTCCTGCTCTCTCCTGAAGACAGAAGCAGGCCGGTGTGTATGTTAGAAGCTGTTACTGAATATTATGTAGCTCTTCTCCTCAGGAGGTTTATTTAGGGCTGGCACTTGGTAGTCTACAAAAGTCCTGGAAAGGATATCTGGTCTGAAAGACATAATACATTTATTCCAGCTCAAATTGAGGCACAGTATGAGGGGGTTCATGAGCTACTCCATACATGATTCATTTAACTTCAGAGCCCAGTTTCTGTTTCCCTACCTCATCTTTCCTTGTTCCTCCTTGGCACGGCTGCAGGCGTGCTGATACTGGTCAATCTGCTGGCCCAGAGTGGAGATCTGGTGTCTCAGATTTTCCAGCTCAGCCTGTATCTGCTCCATGCGCTCTGTCCTGGCCTGGCTCTCCACTCCTGTTGTCTGACTGATGCTAGAGGGATAAGCGAAGAACAGAAAGCGCAGAGGGGGTCAACACAGAGTAAAAACACGAGTTTCAACTCAAATGCAACACAGAAGATATAAAAACATACCTCAACTTCAGATCATTTATCCTCGAGGACAGCTGGACTTTGTCCTTTTCCAGGTCCCTCAGGTTGGCCTTGCATCTGTGGACGGTGACCTAGTTTGCACACGTATTTGAAGAACAGGAACACAACCACTTACACAACATGACAACAGTCAACAGCTCGACTGATCATATCTGACAAGATGACAAGGCAGGAAGCCATGATGCAATGCACTTTTACTCTGATGGACAAATGAGTTCATCTGGACTACATTTACACAAAATCACGTTAGCAACTGGAATTTCAATTCTGAGTCTGGCTGTACTGTGGATATAACACATTATAGATAAACTGTTACCCCATTACCATGTTCATAAATGAAATTTGCTGGAAGACCTAAATATCCTTGCTGCTATAGATACAAACAAAAACCCTCACATGCCAATGAACATCATGATGGAAGTAACTTAAGAGGAGGTCACATCACTCCAACTCATTCCCGTAGCTGACAGTTACAATCATAAAGATCACTTCCATTACTCATTAAAGTGCCAGCACTGTCTGCCTTACATCCTCACTAACGCATTGTCTAAACACTGACCTCACTCTGCTTGAGAGTGTTATTTTGTCTCTGGACCTCTGCCTTGAGCTCAGCACATTTGGACTGGAGCTCAGAGAGTTGCTGCGTGATGCCATCCAGCTGTTCCTGGGTCTGCCTTTGCTTCTCCTCAGCCTCCTCCACCTTGTTCTGAATTGTTACAATAAAGCAGATCAGAGGAGCAGAGGGTTAAATGTTAAAGGGCAGAGGAGAGTTATGCATGGACTGCACGGCTATGGTGTGAGCGATAATTAGTTTTGTTGACATGAGAGAGAGAGAAAAAAAGATTTCAGGGGTTATCGCTTATGATGATGAGGACCAAATCTAAAAGATTTTATGATGAATACAAACTCACCTTCCACTCATCCACCTTCTCATTATATTTCTCTGTAGCACGTCTGTCAGACTGCAGTTTTTCTTTAATTGGATCGGACTCCTTCTCCACCTCAGCCACCTGCAACATTTAATATTTATTATATTATTGATAGCGACTGAACACGGGTGGTTCTAAATTGGGAGAAAATGATCTTACCAAAACCCAAGCCATTTGCTTCTGCAGCTCCTCCAGTTTAGTGTGCATTTCATCAAGTGACTCCAGACTCTTGTAACGGTCCTCTTTCTCCAGGTACTTCCGCTTTAAGTCTTTTAAACACTGTAATGGTCACAATAATCGCATAAAGTCATATAAAACATGGCTGGGAAGGTAGCATACAATGAGAGCGATGAGACCGACTCAAAACAGTTCATTTATGGACCAGACAGCTAAGCAATGTTGTGAAACAGAGCAGCAAATTTGGATGTCTCTATAGGTTGATCATTCCGAGTAAGCCCTTTTTACGCTGTCTCGTTATTTTTCAGATTGTCATTACACCCTTTGCAATTGTTGTCATTATCGTTGTAACCACTTTAGATAGGAACATGTCAAGAGGCTGAATTCTTACCTCACTGTGTTGTTCAACTTTACTCTCGGTGGCATGTTTGGTGGTTTTGATGTAGACAAAGTCCTCCCTCATCTGCTCTAGCTGGGTAGCTTTCATGAAAAACTGCAAGAGGAATGAAAAAAAAAGTTCACAAAAAAAATGAATCAAACACAAAAACAAACAATTAAAAAAAATACAATGTACTCATATATAATTACCTTATATTTATCTCCCTCTCCTTTTGAGTGTAGGAAGTATTTGCTCATCTCCTGAGTGAGAACTGACACAGGATTGTTGACCTTAGGAAGAAAACGAGCTAATAATGACTTCCTCTCACCAACACAGTAACTCAGGTTCATATCACAAGATTTCATTTTGTTCAAACAACTTTGTACATACTTGTATATTGAAATTGTCCAAGATGGATACCAGCTCTTCCTTTTTCGTTGAGACAATTTGACCTATAAGAGATGAAATATGAACTGTCAGAAAACGGTGATAATTTCCTAAAGCTGCTCCTAACTGCTCTTTAGTTTGACTATAAGGTCTATAATACTTCACAATACTTACCTGATTTGCTCCTCAGTTTATAAGTTCTCAACCCTTCACGTGTTATTCTGAGGTCAACAATGATGGCTGGACCATACACCTCGGGTTTGTAAGCATCCCTTCCTTTGTTACGCAGGGTGATCGATACATCAGCTGAGCTGAGGGCGGAGAGTAACCCACATTAAATCTATTGTAAGTCAAGTGATGCAACTTTTCGTAGAGGAGAGGAAATTTTGCCTAGATTGACAGGCTCTTTAGTTCAACCATGACCCATCTCAGACAGTGCGTGACAAAAAAGGAATGTGCATGGCATGATGTGTCGCAAGTTTACCTTTCACCCTCCTTCACAAAACCCTTTAGCGACGATCCTCTGTTTGTGGCCTGTGCGTTTCCCCCTAAGGCAACTATGAGGGCTGTCAGAACAGCGCTCTTCCCACCTGTCACACAAGCAATGTGTACACATTAAGAAATATTTAGACCCTGTAATAACTAAGAGAACAAACTGGAACATAAGACAGACTCAGAAGAGCGAAGCGTATTCCAGAAAGAAGATTAACCTAAAGTAAAAAGCCTGACATTTCATGGTAAATGCACCTGCGCAACTAAAAACTACAGACATGACAAGTTAAGAGTTAACAGAACATCATCATTTAAGATATGTGATTCATGAAGGCCACAGAGCAGCTCATATGTATATAAAAAAAAACATAGTATGAAGAAGTATTATACAAAAAGAAAAGAAAAATCCAGCAGCACAAACAAAATCAAGATGGATTGTCGTGGATCAGTGTGGAGTTGATGAAACCATGACCACACTGGAGGTAATGTACCAAAATAGAAAGTTTAACAACATTAAACTATTTTTAAAACAGATTTTTGAGAGTTTGCTTCCTGATTAACTAAAAAAAACCCAACTATTTTCTATATGAGCACTTTATCTGTTCATCTCTTCAGACCACATGGTAGGTGATATATCAGCTTCCATCTACAAATGGCTTTCTGCTTAACACCCTATTGTTTACCTTTTGTTGTTGCACTTGCTTGTTTGTCTGCGTTAGCAAAGTTATCAACTTGCTACTAAGTTATATCATCATAACAAATGCACATGTACAACTGTCAAGGTTGTGGTTAGGAATATCTTATGCTTTTTACTTAGCCTGTGCCAAGAACAGCTGTAAGATTAACAGGTTTGGGTTAAGTTTAGGGCATCCGTTGCCATAGTAACAGCCACAGGATTTGCCTTAATTTCAGTTCAAAACATCTGAATGCTTCCTCAAGCCAGGTTAAGCGGGTTACACTCACTTCCATTATTGCCGACAACAAAGTTGACGTTGGAGCCAAAGGTGAAGGGGCCGAGCAGAGAGTGACACATGAAGTTCTTCAGCGTGATGCTCTCCACGATCCCAGCATCACTCACCACCTCGCCGGCGGACTGTGCCTAAACACAAGTTATTAATGCCACTTCTCTCCAAGACATGACCACACATATGATTCAAAACAACCACTGAGGATCAACCAAGGTAGAAGACAGGAACACAAACTTTGCTTGGCAGTGACCGTCCCTACCTGTTTACCCAGTAGCTGATCGTCCTGGTCGTCCTGGTCGCTGTCATACACGTTTGCATCGTCCACTTCTTCCTCATCCGAAGCTTTGGCCCGTTTGTGGGGCTTGTCACTGACCGTGGTACTCTTCCTTTTGGACATCTTGGACAGCTGAACCTACTTCCAGAGGAAAATGAAACTGAAAGTGAACCCACACAACAGAGTTCCTAGCACGGTGTCAAGCTGTGCTAACTTGCTTTAACTTCAAACAATGACTCTCCAGCTGAAGGGATTAGCGACCTCCACGTACGCTGTGTTTGCCAGATCGTGTACAGTTAACATCCTTCAGAAACCAACTGTCAGAGTACCGGACGACAGTTGGAATAAAGTGTAACACTAGTTAGCAGGTTAGCCATGCTACAAAACTAGCTCAGCTGGCTACGCTAGTTTTATACGCTAAACGCTTGAACGTTAGCAACGAGTTAGCCGGACAGGAGCTACGTGTGCGGTGGTGTGTTTTGATATCAACAAATCACACGGGTTGTTATGTTTGGTTCGGAAGCGGCTGCTTACCTTGTTCACGGTAGCTGCACACAGCAGCTGGTCGGCAGCAGTGGGGAGGACCACTTATCGAATTCGCGCCCGCCACTTCTCCCGGGAAATCTCGCGAGAATACAGGAGGTCCTCACACTGTGGCTGCTACTGACAGTGTCGCGAATGACGTCATGAAATAGACCACTGAGAAAGACGTTTTATTATTATTTTAAACGATAAAGACTGAAGGTCCAGTGTGCAATATTTGGGGCCTTTATTTTCAGAATAAGGCAGACATGGAATATAATATTCATAACTATGTTTTCATGCATGTATAATCACATAAAAATTATCATCATCAATCACATGAAAATAAAAATCTTTTTGTTTTTGTTACTTAAAAATTATCCTTTTACATGGACAGGGTGAGCAGGTCCTCTTTCATGGAGGCAGCCATGTTAAAACAAACAAATAATAAACAAATACTGACTCTAAACAGGGTCCTTAAATAGTTGTTTCTCCTTTACACTAGGAAGGTGAGGGTGATGTGAGGAGACTGCAATACAGCGATTAGTCCACTAAAAGCAACTAAATTCTACACACTGGACCTTCAGGCAATGGATAGTTGCTATTTTTTCAATAGAAAAAGGGGATTTATTGATCAGCAGGATTTCTCATTGATTCTTGTCGGACCCAGGACAGAAACATACAATGTACACCTATCAATCATCATTTATTTGTATAGCACTTCATACAATACATGTAATACAAAGT
Source organism: Nibea coibor (assembly GCA_023373845.1). Classification (NCBI taxonomy): domain Eukaryota; kingdom Metazoa; phylum Chordata; class Actinopteri; family Sciaenidae; genus Nibea; species Nibea coibor. The sequence goes on from CM041730.1 coordinate 12,351,361, forward strand.
GTTTCACATAAAAACATAAAAAAAACCCAAACAAATATAAAAACACCTCACACCCACGGCCCATCCCCTGCCCTCCACCCCAACACCCACTGCACCTACTGCAGACTGGATAGAAAGGGCTCACTATAACAATGTAGGGACTCACTTCAGTAGCCCACATAGAAGCAAAATGGTAATACATACACATATGAAAGATAAAATAAAGTCTTACAGCAGACTACTTTTGTAGTCGGACAGTTCTTCACATAATACAAAAGAGCTCTGGCTGGTTTCAAAACAGGCACAGCTAAAGCACACTGTTGGTTCCCGTCAAGTCTCCCAAGGCCAGGAATCGTTTCAGCTTGAACTCAAAGTCAATGGGACGTTCATTGGGAGGTTTGTAGTTGCCTCTCATTGTTGAGCTCAGGTAGGGTATGAGTGCACAGTTCTCTTCAAATAAGGCCAGCTTCTTTTTGTACTTTTGGCTGGTGTAGTCCGAGCTCTTCTGGTTAAAGGCTGTGAAAATATTTAAAGATTTAATACATTAGTTGGCTAAAACTTTACCAAAGCAGAACAGTAAGTCATTAAATAAAATAGTGATCATCATGTTTCTTAAGTTTAAGCAATTAACAAATTATATTTTATTGCTTTTACTCTTTACATCTCGCTTACCTTTCAGATAGAAGGCTACATAAAGGAGTGCTGATCTTTGTATAGTCAAGAAGGGATACTTTGGTTTGAGACACCCAACAGCTGTCATGGCCTTGATGACTGCTACTGCCGCACCCTAAACAATAGAGACTTAATTCAAAGCAACGCAGATGCCACAGAGCATTATTCCAGCATATTGTAATGTTTGAGGTGTTGTCTGACCTGTTCCAGATAGCCCAATGTTGGAAGGGAGGTGAGGGGTACAGGCTCACAAAGAGGAGGAACTTTAGTGGGCACCTTCTGGTCCCAATAGGTTTCAGGAGTCCTTCACAGACGGTATATCAACACCAAATTTTACAAACACACTAGAGTTTCTTTAATGACTTTAAAGTACTTTAAAAAATATACCTCCTTGTGAAAATAAAATATGACTAACAAAACATTTATATACAAAGAGATAGCTCCACACCTCAAAAAACTGTCTTGTTTCTGCTTCGTCTCAAAAATGTAGATCCGTTCTCTGTATTCCACAGCATATTCCACTATTCCTCGAACTAGGGCTTCATATCTATGGACAAATAAACCATATTTTGTTTTGAGTTTTGGAAATGTATCTGTAAGACATGCCAAAAGAGAGACTGAACATGACTTGAGCTTCAGATGACTTTTCAAGCAAATAGATAGAGTTCGATCTGAACCTTATAGCGGTGAACGGTGTACCTTTGCTTTCCGTCCAGATAAGTGACTGGGCAGAAGCCCTTCATCTCAACTTGTTTTGGGAACTTGTTCTTCACCTCACTCTCAGTAAGCTTTCTTGGCAGCAGATGGGCTTGTGGGAGAGTATGTGGGCAGCCAGGTGTCACAAAGTGATCTGGAGTCAGCAGGAAGCGCTGTGGTGAAGAGAGCAACATAACGTTATTTTTCTTCCAGCTGCAATGCATGTTGAATCAGCTATTATAAATGTACATGTGTTGTGTATTTTGTTTATCCTCCCATTTCACAGTTGGAAATGGACAATGACAGAAAGCATGCACAGAATTTGGCATATCAGAAAAGAAGAATCATAAGAGGCTTAATTTGGCTTGAACACATTTCCGTGCTCTTATGTTACGTCTTATATTAAAAGTGCAGCATCACTAAACTGACCTCTAAGTGGTCACTGTCACACATCTTGTAATAGTTTCCCTGGTACTCAGCAGCATGAGTTAAAGCTGTAGTGCCTGAACAATCCACCAGGTGGTAATGTAGAGCTAGGCAGACAGGGCAGTACTGGCCAAACTCTCCGAGCCGATGCTGCAGCTCCTTGGGTGTGATGCACAGTCTGTTGATGCAGGCTGCACGTCCTGCAAAATGAAATGCATGTGAAGAATGAATGTGATCTAGATTTACTCGTATTTACTTTTTATTTGTCTTTTGACAGCACTTGTGAGTTCAAATTTTTGCAAACTGCTATGAGCAGTTAAGGAGAGATAAATATGACATTGAAAAGAAGTAATTAAATGAATCCTCTTGAATGAAAGTTTTCAATCTATACAGTATTTTGTATGATATTTTACTTCAGGTGTAAAAAAAGTCTTGCTGAGCTGATGCTTCGATAAGCTTTTATTACTTACTGCTGCCCATCCTCTCCAGATAGCTGTGGATATATTTCATGCTGATGCTGACCTCCTTTATAATGCTGTTCCAGATCCACCATTGGCTTTTTAAGCCATCAAGCGGGATCCAGTTCTGATATTGTTGCTGGAAGTGTTGCCTCACATGCTCCACTTCATGTTTGTAACAGGAGTTTCGAATGTGGAGGATCTCGGAGCTGTCGTGCATTAGGTGAGGTCTGCAGACAGAGGACATTTTATTACCTTAATGTTAATAGCGCTCAGACTTGATTGATTTCTTAGAAAAAGATTATTTGTCGCTGCTGTTTCTGTGTTCTGACTTGTTGGGCTTCATCTTGTCCGCAATGCCTCTCTTCAGCACCTCTACTGTGTCCAGCTCCAGTTCAACTACTATCATGGGGATGATGCTCCGAGACCCCATCAGCTCTGCCTGCTTAAGGGTCTTTGGAAAGCCATCCAACACGTACCTGTAATACCAGATAATATTGTTCCAAAAACCAAAACGCACTCAAGCATGTGCAGATTTCTCGACAGCCTCTGGCATACCCGCGATTGTTGCAGACTGAACTCATCAGCGCCACCTCCAGACACTGAAGAGCCAGTTCATCAGGCACGATGAGACCATGGGAGAGATGCTTTTTGAGCTGGAGAGCCAGATCCGTGTGCTCCTGATTGTCAAGAACATTACGTATAACACTGCCGATGGATAGCCGGGCTAAACCATATCTCTGAGCAAAGATCTGTGCCACTGGAGGGATAAAGTGATAAACAGAAATTGAGAGAGTGAATAAAATACACAAAAGAGAGAAAAGTGTTCCAGGAAGTGCAAAAGAAACAACTCTGAGATTTACCCGTTGTTTTCCCAGATTTAGGTGGTCCAATAACAGCCATTTTAACAGGAAGGGACGGGGTGGGCTGTGGCTGTCTAAGGTATTTCAAGGGGTTCAGCATAAATGCATTGCGATTCTCCTTAGATGCAAAGAAGTAGATATACTGATGGAAGATCAGGGGATGTGTGGTACTGAGAGGCCACTGCAGAGGCTGGATCAAATCTCTCTCTTTGTATTGCTGTAGAATGGAGGTGCATGTGAATAAAACAAGGAAGAAACAAGGAGTACTAGTATTTGTACTTCTAGAACCTTTAGTAAGAGAAATCATGGCCTACCACATATGCTAAACAAGGCACAGTGGCTTGAATTATGCCTACCTTTATGGGGTCCCAGCAGCCAAAGGCACTGTGGCGCTTGTAAGAGGAGAGCAGCAGCTTATGTGCCAGGCTGTATGAGACGGGTTGGCATTTTTGGAAGAGTGACTCCCTGTTGATCAGCAGGGGCTGAATTTTCTTGAGCAGCTGATGCCGCACGATCCGGAGCTTGCGCGATGCACCAATTGACACTTTGGGTATGTTTTGTTCGCTCAGGAGGTCCTGATGATAAAACAAAGAAAATAAATGAATACATAAGTAAATTACAATGTGGGAACATACATTATGCTGACCTCATAGTCACATTGGCTTTACCCCTATGTCTAACTTGTGTAATGGTGAGTCAAAATGTGAAATGTTCGTATTTCTGTAAGTATCTATGAATCGAGTATCATTAAATAATACCCTAAATGATATGGGTGTGGAAACAAAGTATGCATGTCTGCCTATTTAATGGCCTTCACTGGATGTGTGTCTTTGTACCATCACAGGACCAAGGCTGTTTTCATCTGTCACAAAACGCTCTTCAATCTCCATTTCCAGCCTCTCAGTTGCTGCCTCCTCAGTCTCCTCATTCTCCATGTCTTCATTGTCTTCTTCTGGAGGAAACTCGTCCTCCAGTATGCCCTCTATCTCTTCCTCTATGTTGCCTGCAGCTTCATCCTCCTCATCGTCTTCTTCCTCCTGATGATAGGAGGAATGGTGTGTTAAGCGGTGATAAAGAGGGGATGATAGCAGTTATGATACATTTCCTTACCTTTGTTCCTGAGACCTTAGCAGCTTGCTCTGCCATCAGTTCAGCTCTTCTCTTGGCAATGTTCTCCTCCTGTACCAAAGAGATACCTATAATTGTGCCAAATACTCACACAGTCTATAGTCATCATCAGGACAGATACTGTAGCATGAATAATGCTTGATAATAAAGTTTACAGGAAAATCAGTCTACTGTACTAGTTGTCACATGCTTACCCGGTTCTTCTTACGTAGATTGCGAAGAAGGGTCAGCTGTGCTTCACGTCGGTTGCGCCGCTCATACCACTTCTCCAGGTATGTTGGCAACAGACGTCTCTGAACGTCGGAAACTTCCACTGCCATGATTATCACAAGGTCAGGAAAAAGCTGCCGCTGCAACATGTACTGCACCTCATCGGGATTGTGGGGGAAGCCCTCCAAAATAAAACCTGTAGACCTAAAAGGCAGGGTATGTTAGTAATATTAGTTGGCCACAATGTCTCGTGTTGCACTTGCTTGATGTTGACAAATACATGCGTACTGTACAGATGTGAGAGTAGTAGAACGTAATTCTCAGCAAGGCAGCAAATATGTGCGTTTTCCTAAATGTCAGACTTTTCTTTGAAGGAGGGTGTAAGGACGGGCAATGCGTGTTTGCGTATGTGTGTACAACTACATGTATGGTTCCTCTTTCCAGTATGGTCTGATAACCATATCCAGGATCTGTTGACTTAGTGGCTCTCCATCAGACAGGTAGGCTTTGATGGCATTCTCCTCATCAGTCAGTATCACTTCCTCCTGTAGATACACAAAGGCAAGTACAAAATAAATCAGTGTCAAAATATCATACTTCACCACAATGTGCTTGCTCCAGAGGAAGTTTATCAATGCTTACCTCCATGTCATTCATGATGGTTGACGTATCCTCTGTCTCGTTTTTGTCCTCCCCCCTAGCTTCCTTTATTAGGGCCTCCAGGTCCTCCAGAGACTCTTCTGACGCTACCTCATCAGCAAGAGGTACCAGCGTCTTTGTCTTGGGCATGATGAGCATTTGGAGTTGCTCCCTGAACTGAATATGGAAGATGCCAAGCTGCTGGGCGAGCCACTCACCTTGAGTGGTCTTACCTGACCCACGGGTGCCGAGCAAAAAGATCCTCAGGGCAGGAGGCTTGGATAGAAGATGATAAGAAACTTATTAGAGATTCTTGTTTTTCCTTGTTTCTGTGAATTTGTGAATTTTTATTTGTCTTCTCCTGTCAGCTTGTACCTTGAGAGGCCCAGTTTGTGCGACAAACTGCGCAGGGTTATGAAGGAAGGAATCCCTTGCTTCTTGACTAGAGAAGAAGAAGGTCTTCTCACGGTACTTGGCGGCAATTTCGTCCGTACAGGGCCACAGGACATTGTTGTTTTTTAAGGCCACGGGGCAGAAATGATGGGTATCACCTAATAATCTCTTTGGTGTTGTTTCCTCCTGCTTTCATTGAAAGGAAGGAGATGCTGTACAAGGTTTGTTTGTATTACTCTTAATTATTAAATAATTCCTATAATAATTGAATAATGTAAGAAATAGGATTATTAACCAGTAGTTTAAAAAGTTTTTAAAAAGTCACAGGTTGGGGTGTTAAGGTTAAAAGATATCTGTGTTTACTGACTTCATCCTCCTCCTCTGCTGTGTCATTGTCAGTGCTGCCTGCCTCGGCTCTCTCCAGCTCAGCTAAGGCCTCAATATCCTCTGCCTCATCATCCAGGTCCATCGCTGAAAGCTCCCAGGACTCATACTTGAAGGATTCTTAAGATGATGCAAGAAAAGAGAACAAGTAGTTATCAATTTAAAAACTTTTGTCATAAAAGACATGAGGTTTGTGTTGTAGCTATGATAAACTATGATTGACGGGGTTACACTCACTCTCCATCTGAAGGACAATCTCTTGAAGCAGATCCTCAGGGGTTTTGCTGCCAATCTCTATTACTGAGACTTCTACAGTTAAGGCGGACTGCATTTGCTCCCATTCAGACACAAACTGTAGCAGTTGCAGTTTATAGTCATTCATCTCTGGGCCATCTGGATAACCCAACTCCCAATGATCAGGTAGTTCCACAGCTTGACCAACACAGAGAGGAGAGGGAGAATGAGAGAGTTAAAGAAGGAGGGGAAAATGTTTTGTCAGTTCGTGTTTTGTCAGTGTTTTTAAGGTGCTTCCATACTATATAGTTTATGAATATGAAAAAGATACGGGGAATCTAAATGACGATTTGTGGCCAGTGTGAAAATTCCTGTACAGTGTGATATAAAAGTTTCAGGATTAAACTTTAAACTTTAAATAAAAAAGACCCATTCACAGAAATGTCTCACCTTCCTGTTTGGTTATGTCAGGATGTGCAGGGCTGATGGTGTTAGATTGTTCAGGATGTTCTACAAAGAAAATGAATGAATGCATTAAAAGCAATGCTGGCCAAACTCAACTGGTTCTGGGTGCCTCTGTGACTTCAGGCTGCTATACATAGACAGATATTACCTTCAGTCTCTTCGACCACTGTCTCTAGATTTGTTTGCGGTTCGGCCTCTGTTACTTCCACCTTCTGGTTTCTAAAATGGAGAGAATTTCAGCACAAACACAAAAGCTGTATCAAACAATCCATTGCAGATTTAACAACCCACAACATTGTACAGCTTCATTGCACCTGCACTCACAAGGCCTGTTTCTCCTTCTCAGTTTGTTCATCCTGCAACCTCTTCCTTACTGCTTTGTCCACGCTCTCCTTGTTCATCTCATACAGTCTCTTCAAAACTGTTCAAACATTACAGTACAAAGATACGTGAACACTGACAGGGCTCAAATATAGACTTCAGTCTATATATTTAATATTTGATTTGTACCCTGATGCCCGTCACTGTCTTTGAGATAGAAGAGGACATCTGGCAGGAGTTCTGCTTGCTGTAAATCATTTGTTTGGAGGAGGTTCTTGGGAAAGTTGTCAAGCACCCAGCCAGTCCTGACATCTGCATCAGTGTCAGCCTCTTCAATCTGTAACATCAAAATGATTGGCCGCACCACTGCAAACTGTTCATATATGTACTAAACATCTAAAATGTACCTCATGCATTTGACATACCTCTTTGATCTGCTTCTCCAGTACGTTAGCGTACAGGCCAACAGGAGATGTGGTCGTATGTTTGGCTTCTTCCAGCGCAGTGAGCACCATGGCTTGTACCTCTGGATGATTCTCTGTCACTGAGAACAGGAGAAAACATTTGCACACAAATACAGTAGGCTATAAACTGCCCGGAACGCATATAACATATAATCTCAGATGAAAAGTGCCAAAATGAAAATAAATTTTAATGGGTAATTTATCCATACACGTGTTTGTGCTTGAGAATATTTGAATGTCTTACCTTCTACAGAAGTGGCTTCATCTGATGAAATAAAATATCACAGTATAATTTTTTTTGCATGACAGTAAGTCACTCGCTCAAAACATACAGATTGCAATTTAAATGCCTGATGGTTTGGGTACATTTTGTTACAGACATTTCAAAAATAATTTTGTTGGCTCTTACTCTATATAGAAAAAAATGTACAGGTGATAGTGAATATCATCATCAACAACAACAACAAAGCTCAACATGCCTGAATTCTTTCCACCATCCTGCTCCACCTTCATCTTGATTTTCTCTATAGCAGCCTGTGTTGTCTCCTCTTTGATTTTGTCAAGCCTCTCCTGTTCAACCTTGGCCAGAACCGGTTGCATCAATACCTCCATGTCAAGCACTAATGCATTGTAGTGCTGGGCTAGAAGTTTACATAGAGTGCTCTTTCCTGCCTGTGGAGGTCCAATGATGGAAACTTTGCAAGGAGGCCTGGGCATTGGAGGGACTAAGTACCGTCTGGGATTTGTGAGAAACTTCTGGTAGGCCTCCTGAGATGAGAGGATGTACAGTCTGTCCTGGAAGCTGCACATGGATTGAAATGAGAGTTGGTTGACATTTTCACCCAGCCTCACTTGAAACTATTGGATAGATTCATCACTTGGTCATAGCCCATAAATGATCACTTACCCCACAGATAATTCAGGCTTGCCGGGAATGATCTTGCCCTCTTTCAGGGCAACAGGACAAATTCGGCCCCAGCGGCTCCTTTTCCATCTGAAGCCAGGGGCAACTGTCCTGCAGGAGGACATATTTCTCAGTAGGTCCTCCTGGAAAAAAGACGGTCAGATTTAAAGTACTTCTTGTTACATATTTTTGCATCATATGTAGATTTATACTAGTCAGTTGAGGTTGTGATTTAAAATAAAATATGAATATGGTCATGAATGCCAGACCGTCTCAATGTCTGATGGCAAATCTTCTTCATCTGTCTGTTGGAGGAGGACTGGAATGGACACATGCTTTAATGCCATGGATCCAAGACGGGACATTACAGACTGGAGAGAAAACGACATCAACAAACTAAAGTCACAGAATACAGATGTGGTACAACGTGTACATTTAGGCTGACATTCAGACTAACATTCACTAGTAATTAAAAATTTACAATGATGATAAAAAAACAATTCAGCAGCATATTATAAGGTATATGATGATGCAATTTTTTATTCTTTATTATACTGTTGTAGTGTCTTTACTGAGTGCAGCTCTTCAGGTGTGTTGTTTCCATCCAGCTCCAACAGGTAGAGGATGCTGTGATTTGTCATGTAGTCCTGAAAGAAATATCAATGAATTTATAAATTATTGGCTTTTGTGTTAATTTAATTTAATTTAAATGTTTTCAAAACATGGTGGAATGATACATATCATCACTCTGATTTGACCATGATTGCCCCATCAGAGCTATCTGAAATTCACTGTACTGGATGACTGCATGTAATCAAGAACAAAGATTTTATTTTATTGTATTTTATGTTATAGTGTAAAACAAATAAATTACTAAGTTTTAAATGATTAGCCAAACTAATAGCTGCAATATTCTTCAGGAGTGACATGTTTATTTGACCCTTTCTCGAGCACTCTCACCTCCAGTGGTCTGAGCACGGTATTCTTGTAAATGCTGATTCTGAGAAAAGCATTTCTGGGTAAATTCTCTGGTGTCCACACCATCTGGTCAATAATATCCCTTTGGAGTTCCTCGTCCCTAGCCTGCAAGCAAAAAAAAAGGGACAGAATAGGAAATAATGGGTTGACAGATTTCTTGTTTAATTGTTAAAGTTGTGAAGTTGAAAAATGAAAAATCGGCAAAATTAAACAGGAAAGGTTAAACCAAGTGAGTCATACCTGCTCCTCCTCATCCTCTACTTCCTCATCCTTGTTTTCCTTTTTCTTGTTATACACCTCCTCACGTTGCCACTGGTCCCTGTTGTACACCTGCCCTGTCTCTGGGTGCTGCTTGAGGCCTGACAACCTTTGGACTAGGTCCTTGTCTGCACACTGGTAGAAGATGGGAGTGTTTAAGTTCTCATCTAACCAGTCTCAGATTCTTTGTCAGAATATGACATATATGTTTAAAGCATTAAAAAAATTTGCTTGAAAAAAATGGAGCAATGGCAGCTTGGTGCAATGCACAAGTCAGTAACAAAGGATGTGAGTAAACCTTGATGTTGATGATGAAATCAGGCATTAGTTTGAGGTTTTTGATCAGCTCAATCTGCTCATGAATCTTCAGACACTCTTCGGACATGAACGGGAGGCAGCTCAGTACATATCCTGTATTACAACATATGTATTAGCAAGAACAAGCAGTGACAGGGCTCCTATAGTGGTGCTTTGAATTGCAGGTTGTTGTGAAATTTGTGCAATTTCTATACATGATGACTGTGCTGAAGCTGATCAAATAAACTTCAAACTACATGAATTACCATAGTGCTCGACATCTGGAGAGGTAAGCCTGGCAAGAATCAGCTGGAGCACCATATCTTCTGGTATACTTCTCCCTCCAGATAAGATATTCAAGAGCTAAAATGGTCAGAAAAGACAATTCATGGAAAATATATGGCATATACAGAGAAGAGTAAAGCTTTCTGATAGGAAAAAATGATACTCACCTCTATGCCTTCCTTTGTTTTATTTTTAATGTGTGTGTTTAGCAGATCTGTGTCTGGAATATTATAAATCCTGGTTAGAAATGTCTGAATTATGCTGGTACAAAGATCAGAAAGGCCGCAATCATACTCACCATCAATTAAGATACATTTCCAGGACTCTGCAATTCTTTTGGCCAAGGTAGATTTACCAACACCCTGCCACAAACAAATGACATAATGATAATAAACATGGAAGGGATCACACATAATGTGCGTGGGTGTGTCTGGTTCAATTGTAGGGGCTGTTGGCAACACTCTGTTTGTGAACTGATTAAGTGGCGACTGGGAAATGAAACCTTTTATATTGCAATGTTCAGTGTTACACTCTTGCACACTCTAATAACACTACTGACTTTATTTATCACTAATTCCCTATATAATATTTACAAATGACACAAACACAAGCTTGTTGCTCACTGTGTATACTTTCACAACAGCTTCATGCTGCATGTATTTTTTTCAGCCTTATGACTAGGCAAAAAAATACAGCATTTAATGTTTTGTGCTGATTGGTGATAAATGAAGAAGTGAAAGAGGAAGAGGAAATGTCGTTTGTGTGTTTTCATACACACCAATGTGTAGGTTTATGTAGTTTTATGCAGCTAGCCCTTTATTGTATTGTATCTGTAAGTACTGTATGCTAGTGATAAATAAATAAAATTTGATAAGTTACCGGTCTTCCAACTATAATGAAGCAGGTCGGTTTGGCAAGAAGTGTCTCCCTCTCTGCTTCATCCTCTATCAGGTTGTCCACAAAACGGTCTATTTGAGATCATTTAACATGTTAAGTGCACAGTTAAAAGTCATAAACAGAACAGTGCTAACAAACTGTCGGACGGAAAAAAGCATTAAAAAATGAATTAACAACAGGTAACTGCTGTCACATTTCAGCAAAAGTTTACTTACCGCTGCTTTGTGGCATTATTATATCTTTTAGCTTTACTGTTGTCGTTTGTTAACCAGCATTAACCTAGCTGTAAGTATCCTAACCCAACGTCAGCTAGCCAAGGTTAATAGTCAAGCAATACGGTTACCATAGCAACCACCAAACTAAAAGGCGACTGGGGTCCAGTTTTCACCCAGCTAACGCTACCGCTAGCTACTTTGTTTGCTTGTAAATATGTTTTTGTTGTATATATTCTGAGTTATGAAACTGTATGAATATCTATAGTGGGTAACAAAGCAAAAACGAGCACTGGAGGCGGCTTTTATGAATCGCCTTTTCAGCCCTTCTAGCTTTTCTGACTGTGCGAGGCACCGTACCAGCGTTGACATGCGCTCGCTCAGTCGTGACAGTCACCTGACTCAAACAAATTCATGTTGCTGTCGGCTCTGCTATGCGCTAGCCGTAAATACTTGGGACAGTTAACGTTACAGACGTATTTATTTCATTGTAAATGTCCTAAGAAGTTGTTTTGTCCGCTAGAAGAGATGCACGTTAGCATCCTCGGGAGTTATTAGTGGCTAACGCAGCTAGGCTAGCTGAATTATTGGTGAGTGACGTTAGCTATGAAAGGCTGAGAGTCAAAATAAGGCGCACACACGGCGACTATCTTTTAGTAGTGTATTCACATATTGTGTTTTATATGCTTCGCAGCTCTGCTGTTGTCCCCTCTGTGACTGTTTGGAGAATACAGAGACAAACATGCCTCAGTCAGCCGGTATCATCAGTGGGATCCAGAGGATGGTTCTGTATGAAACCAGGGCTGTAAGTCTGCTGTCATTATCACTGTGTCATCATCACTTCCAGAACTTTTGTACAGTCTGTTCATTTGTAGCAAGTAGCCAGAATCATGTTAAAGTTGCTTTCAGGGTGTCCTGTGCTTCCTGGTAAATATCAGTACATACTACAGAGGCCAGGAGCAGATTGAAAGAACAGGACATGAAAGGGGAAGAAGTGAGTGTGCCTGTTCTTTATCTACAGGCTGCTTGATATTCATTCAGGTCCACACCTTTTCTGCGTGGGACTGCGTAACCACAGTTTGTGCCTGTACTGTAATGATAATGCATGAAATGCCACAAACTACGGCCAGAAACTACTCGGCACACCCACCGTCTTCCCCAGCTCAGATTCGGGAGACAGTCTCTAACTAGTATGAGTGTGTAGGTGTTTAAAATCGCTCCTGCTGAAACATTGCTCCTGCTGAAATATATCCTGATCATAATTGTACGAATGTAAGAAAGCTATGCTTAAACTATGTCTGTCATTACAAATAAAACGTCATTACAGTCATTACAGATGAAAACATGAGGGTGGAGAAGGATGGAGAACTCCTGTAGGTTTGTGGTTACTTCAACAAACACTAGATGGCAGCAGAAGAGTGTTAGTGATGATTTGCTACCCCAGTCTACTGACTATTAAAGCTTTGCATTGCAATTGTCTAGACAGAATAATTTCATTTTGTTTGACAGAATTACAAATAAATATAATTTTGGGCTTCATTATTTTGTGTAACTTTGGTGTAAATATGTGCGTGTGCAGTGAGGTAGGAAACATTTGTAACAGTTAAGTTATCATAACCTCTGGCAGCCCATTTTACTGAACCGTGGATAAACTGACTGTAACTAGTGTGGACAAAGAAAGCTCCATGAGATACTCGGACGTGCGGAACAGGACAAAATGGCTCTAATGGTTTCGGACTGTACTGATACACGGTGTTCCAATTTAACACTCTTTAGTGGACAGAAGATCTTAAGCCATCCTGCAACCCACTGTGAGAGAAATAATGACTCAAAAAGAAAAAGTCATATAAGAATGACACACATTTTAACAAAGAACATATTTGAATTGTAGCCTTACGATTGATTATGTGCTCCAGCATGTATCTCATGCATCATTATTTTTAATTATTCTCATGTGTGATTATATGAAGCATATCTGCTTTGGATTCTTCTGGTGTGTAATTTCACAGGCTTCTGATACATCAGTTTCTTTTTGGGCTGCTCAGTGTGGTGAGAAAATGTTGCACATTATTGGTGGAAAAAAAGGCCTAAAGAAAGTGAGCCTTTAACAATAGGACTCTACTGTAGAAGCTGGCTTGTCTTTTGAAAATTTATTATCCTACTGCATACTCTCAAAATCATTTTTTATAGAAAGACTGGATCTAATGTCATCCACGTGAAAGCTCCTTGTGCTGAAACCCAGTATCCACAAGATCCACAAAATCAAGAACTGCGTTCATACTTTTACATGTATGCTTTCTTTCCAGAGGTACTTTTTGGTTGGGACCAATCAGGCACAGACCAAACACAGAGTCCTGAAGATTGACCGCACAGAACCCAAGGACCTGGTCATAATTGATGATAAGGTAAATGCAGAGTTTCCACCGCCGTTAGTATAGTGCTAATGTATATGCTTATGTAATACAGTACAGTACCCTTGGAGTAAAATTGTACAATCACTCAGCCCGTCACCAGTGTATTGTGGATGACAGCTTAGCTGATGAGTGCTGAGTGCACCTCCTTTTCTTCTCCACTGCTCATTACCAGGATCTATGAGCTGGGACTTGATTTGTTTGCTCGTGTTGTGGGTGATTATGATTATGTGTTTGTTATTATGAAACATCCATGACTAAATATCCATCACCCCACGCTTTCATTCCTGCAGATATTATACCTCAGGCAACCATGTTTTTTTACATTTGACTGGCATAGTAGAATACGGTGTAATCACAGTGTGAGTGCTTGAGAATGTGATAAAGGAGTGGAGGAGAGCAGTTTTAAAGCTGGAGACACACATCTTTCACTCCCTTTTTGTTCATATGTAATGAAAGCTGCCATGGCACATACGATTAAATAACAGGCTGCATAGAACTGCTTTATATTTCTAAGATGAGTAAAGCTTGTACAGTACAGTGAGTTGATAAACCCAAATAATTGGATATTGTTATTAACTTTCTGTGGCCTAATGTTATTTTGCAGACAAATGCATTTAATTCCACAAAAAAGGACTTCATACACAAATACTGTAGGATTTTGCTGTTGCACCCGTAGTACAGAATTTTAATAGTGAAATTTATGGTATGAATGAAAAAGGTTCCCTAGAATGCAGGCAGGATAATTTACAGCAATTTACTTTTTACAACTCTGTTGTAAAAGTCTCATTGGCTCTGAATTGAGTTGTCTGTCGAAAATATGTCCCTCGTAAGCAGTAGCTTTTCTTTTGAACAGAAACTGCTTACACATCTATTCATGTATATACTGTTTATGAATATATATCTCTGTGTGTGAATTGGTCCGTAGCATGTGTACAACCAGCAAGAGGTTCGGGAGTTGCTAGGCCGCCTGGACCTCGGCAACCGCACCAAGATTGGCCAAAAGGGTTCATCTGGCCTGTCCAGGGCTGTCTCAGCCTTTGGCATTGTGGGTGAGTACAGTCCCACCACTATCTTCCTCACTGGCATAGCAGAAACCATTGTGGGCACAGTAATGGCAACATGTACCTTCTCTCCAAAATATTAATTCCACTGCCGTGCGAATTGACCTGGTTTTGCATATTAAGTGCTGAAGTTAGGGGAGCGAACAGGAGGAACACCTGGCAGTATAATGTAATTCTTTTCAATATGGCGCTGCACCGCTACGGCTACCTTTGTGCAGCTTATAATGTTCAATTTTCAGGTATTCAGAAGCAGTAAGAAGCTTTTTTTTTATTACTTTCTCTTTACTTTTGTAGAAAAACAGGTGAAAAGACACATTAGACTTGCTTGTGATTGTACTACCTATAAAGGTAATAGTGATAATACTTTGCAACTAATTTCTATTATTTAGTAGAGTTTGTTCTCACTTGAGCATTAAAGGGTCTTTTTCTGTTGATCAGTGTGAGGAAGCCACATGAAATCTCCTCATATTCAGTGTTATGAAGTAATAGCACACAAAAACTTGCATGGTGGGCTGAATACTTTTTATAGGCACTGAATACAGTATAAACTATTACTTGAAATTAATCTCAGTACTTTTCCATTTCAACGCCTCTATTAATGTTGAAAAAGCTGTGCAAGGAATGTAATTAAAAACACTTAATGTGTAATTCTAATTTCCTCTGTGCCTGAGCTTGTACGATCATAAGGTTTATTAAAAAAAAAAAAAGTAATAGTATCTCTTTTCGTAACCGATGACACAAAAACACTCATTTTCAGGTCCACTTGTTCTGTCTGTCTGCTCCATATATGAGAGCCAGTGTTCGTTACATGAGAAGTTTGTGTAACTGTCCACATGTTAAGCTAGCTCTGCACATCATGTATCTGGGTTTGTACCCCCGTTGTGGTGTGAAAAATCATTTGTTCTGCAGAGCTTTGAGTGTTACGTATGTAAGTCCTGACCTACATTTGACTGTACACACATTCTGATACACACAAGCAGAAGAATCTGATCCTGAACCTGTGTGGGTGATTTAATCAGCAACCGTCATTACCGATCCTTGACTGTTTACCCTTAAATGGTTGTTCCTCTGATGCAGGACAGATTATTGATTGTAGATAAACATCCGTTTGTGAGGAAACAATTGTGGACACTGGACTCTAATGGATTACTGTATTAATTACTTTTAATAAAGTCTCATACATTTTGCACACATGGGTGTAATTTAATCGTTCTTTTATCGTCCTCTGGAGGTCATGAATATCTGTAAAATTTCATGGCAGTCCATTCACTAGTTGTGGAGATATTTGGACTGGATCAAACTGACTGACTGACATTCACTGAGTCACACCACTTGTTTGTGTAGCTGAAAATAATGTATGTGTTGTTTTTTGTGAATGGAGCTGTATACATTTCCTTTTCTGTCAAAGACAGATATTATCAATTGTTAACTAATATTGGCAAGGCCCTTTTGGGGCATAATAGTAAGACATCTAAGATAATTCAGAATCTTCATTGAGGCTGTGCATGGGTCGGTCACACTGACACAGACAGATTGTGACTTTGACGTCTGCTTGAATAAATAGGATGCTTTTTTTCCCCTCCACTGTACCCTAATGCCACCTTTGTTCACAAGCCACTCTTTGCCAAAGTCACTGTGTAAAATGGAATAAAAGAATGATCCAGTCATGTAGGGTACAGTGTATCCTGAGAGCCTCTTTGCCTGACACATTTCTTATTACTGTATGTAATGAGTACCATTATTGTAAGTATATTTTTATTCTCTTTCATCTGCCAGTTCTGTCAGTCTGACCCATCTTTGACAGGAAGAAACACAGTGAACTAATGTAGGAATTGTCCACAGCAAAGTCACAAGTGAAAGTGGGCTGTTGAAGAATAATATGCTCTTATACAAGCTCGCAGTCTTAGTTGATTGTCATTCTGAAAAATAGCTAATTTCTGCAAATTTGGATGGACCGACTGACACTTGAACTGCTCAGATAAAGGATATCTAAAAACCACTCTGTCTCAAATTAAGTCATCTTCAGCTTAGTGGAGCCTGCAGAGGACAGGTCACTTACACATTTGGAGTTATTTTAATCCCTTTTCAGCAATGTTACCATGATGCTCTTCATTGTTTCTTGTACTTTGTGGATGCTCTTTGGCAAATGTGAGTGTAATTGGTCCTTAACAGATAAACAGGTGTATCAGTGGGAATTAATGATTGTGAACAAACGATGAAGTATGTATTATGTAACGCTCAAGTTAGCAGAATATTTGTGTAGTTAGAAACCAACATCCAAGCAGGAGTAGTCCTGCAGCTCATGAAACCTCTGTACACGCAATAAATGCATTTGGACAAAAGTGAGTATGACCACATGGAACATCTTTGCCGTGTTAAATACTGATAAAAAATCATGCAGGAATAAAAATATGGAATGGAAACATAAAAAAAACAACTTATAGCAGTACCACGGTAGTTTAGTAGTTAGTATTTCGACATATTAAAAAAGCTTAAGTTAGAGGCTGGGATGTCTTATTTGACCAGTTTATATATTTATGTAATTGGTTGTTTATGTACTCTTTGTATATTGAAACGTAACATGAATCAGCTTGCAGCACAATGTTACTGGGCCATCTGCAATTCTAAAAAGTCCTTATGTACAAGGACGTCTTATTCAGTTATTGAACTGCATTTATGGGACACAGTTTATCTGTCAGCAGATTAGTTTTAGCTGTAGTACATTGGCCTTGACGAGGTAAATATTACTAATAATATCCAGACTGACTGACACACAAACATCACCCATGGCCGTCGTCTATTATCTATTGAATGTCACCTATGAGAAGATAGCCCATAAAAAGCTGAAAGCAAACCATGAATTATGTTACATGATGCTTTCTGGGTCAGATTTTAATTATGTAAGACTAAATGAATTGAATTAATTAAGTAATAGCAAGTTATGGCACACAAACACTCATGATCCACCTCCACAACTGTTGTTCACCTGTTTGCATTGTCGAAGCTGTAACTGATTTACATGCAACAGAAAGGTTGACCTACATCCCCTTGAAAAAAAAGATGCTTTTGATTTATTCTAAAGGATTTTAAAATGGTATGTGTTTTTTTTTTTCCTGATAGGGTTTGTGCGATTCCTCGAAGGGTACTACATCGTGTTGATCACCAAGCGTAGAAAGATGGCGGACATCGGTGGCCACTCCATCTACAAAATTGAAGACACCAGCATGATCTACATCCCAAATGATTCTGTCAGGGTTACACACCCTGATGAAGCAAGGTACCGTCTAGTTGGGGAACATTTTGACTTGCCAAAGCCAGAGAAACACAGGCGGACTTCACATCAGTAACAATGGATCAGTTCCCCTTTGACTGATCTTCTCATAGTCACATTAATATTTCTGTGTACAGTGAACAGAATCATGTTGACAATCTGACATAAAGCCCTATTAATAATGTGCCTATATAGACTTCTTTCTTTCAGATATATGTTTTACTGACCATCTTTTTGTTCTGCTAGATATGTGCGCATCTTTCAGAACGTGGACCTATCCAGCAATTTCTACTTCAGGTAAGATATATCCAAACTGCCTCCCAAAAACACTGCTTACAGTCTCAATTATTACTGAATCACTAATATGTTTAAGATTGATTTATAAACGAAGGAGGCTAGCAGGACCTGCCTTCCACATTTATTTGTTTGTTTTTGTTAATATTTTCGCATTACTAATCCATTTTAAAATTCTTTAGGGGTGCTATATAATGGAATGATTAAATAATGGAAGGGAGAGCGAATAAATAAAGTACAGAATAAAAAAAACTAAACTAAACACAAGGCTGACCATGTTTGATGAGAGCTCAGATGAGGCCTAGAAACATCTAAAAATGGCTTTAGTTTATGTGACATTCGTTTTTCTGTTTTCTATCTTGACAAGGGTGCCCTTGGTTGTCACATGGCCTCTACACACAGCTTAAAGAGCCTGAATGTTTCAGTATTTCAGTATAACGATATGGAAAAAATGCTATGCGATGTATGCTATTGATGTATAGTTTGGCCACATCTTAAATTTATTATGGGACAGTACAGGCTGTACCTCTTTCAAATCTTGTTGTTGTTGTGCCTTGCAGCTACAGCTATGACCTGAGCCATTCGCTACAGTACAACCTCACTTTGCTGCAGAGGCCTTATGAACTGTGGTCATCACCGTCATCCTCGGAAGAGGAGGTACAAACACAGAGCAAGCAGGACAGCTTTGACATCTTTGAAGATGAGGGTTTGCCTACTCAAGGTGAGTGAAGTCAATCAGTAGCCCCTCTATTCCTTTTGTTTGTTCTGTTGGCAAACCTACGGAGCTGCTGGATATGGGTTGTGAGACATGAGAATGGAGAAATTCTGAAAGAAAAGAGGAAAGAGGGTGAGCTAGAAGCTCAGACAGCACTTGAGTAGCTGGCGTTCAAACCATGTAACATATTTAAAGGTTGTTATTAAAACATATTTGGCATAGTAATTCCTCATATAGTAAAATCACAAAAAGTCAGATTAGGTTTAACGTCTATGTTGACCGAAGATATATAATTCTGACAAAGCTACTTTTGCCTTTGTAGAGAAAAGGCCTGTTCATGTAATAAATTAGAGATAATATTGGCATAGTGTTTTTTTCCCCCCGTTGCTATTAATTCCCCTAAAAAGTGGAGAGCCACTGATTGAATTAATTGATGCATCACTTAACTGTTGTGCAGGTTTGCCTGTTTTGATGAAGTCAATGAAGTACAAGACATTTCGGTGAAAAATCCCTTCCCTTAGCTGATGTGTATTGTAATCTAAATGTTTGTAAATCAGCTCTTGTTCCACTCTTGTTCCACAGCCTGTGTCATCAAAGCTTTTTTCCACGTGTTGCTTTCTAACTGACCCAGTAAAATGATCCAGAGGTTTCTATGTGTTCCTTCTCTTCCGCCACAGTGGTTTACGGCCTCCAGAATGAGCCGTACTACAAGTACGTGTGGAACGGGAAGCTGCTGGAACGAGTCAAGGACATAGTGCATCACGACTGGCTCATGTATATAATCCACGGCTTTTGTGGGCAGTCCAGTATCCTTTTGGTATTGTCAATTCGGCCTGGTTTGTGCAGCAGGGAGTTGTTTGTTTGACTGTCGCTGTGTACTTTTTTAAAATTTATTTAATGCACTTGTTGTTTTGGGTTTTGCAAAAAACAAACGTGTGTTTTGACACTGATTGATTTGATCGATCGCACAGCTGTATCTCTCACAGTGTCGCCCTTTGTCTGCACTCCCCCTCATCTCCCAGCCCTTAGCATCAGTTGTTGAACTGTGCATGGCCTCCATCAAAGCACGTGGATTGCACTGTGAGCTAGCGTATGACTCACCATTAAACCGCTGAAGCAATTTGTGAGGGTTTTTTTTTTTTTTTTTTTTTTTTTTTTTTTTTTAGGCCTTTAGCAAAACAAGTATTATGACAATTAAGCAATGGTTATCAGGTATGTAAACACTGCCACGTGTATAATCACACCATCTGTTATCTGCAGAGAATAGCAGAAACATTGTGCGTGTTCAAGCTACACGTTTTCTGTTCTGGATTGAAGCCAGATCACGTTTTCTACATGCATACACAGAATTTTTTTGTTCGGGTTGTCTTTCATTTCAGTTCTACTGTAGCTTTTGATTTGAACCTTTTGCCTAGACACAAGCCATTACCTAGTACTAGGCTCTACATTAATAATTTCTTCTGGATTTTTTGAGAAGCTTTTGTGGTATTGATGCATGGGTTACTGCTGCAGAGAGGCTTTGGGCTTAACTATTTGAGTAAACAGTCTGATTTATTATGATTAAAGTCTGCCTTAGGTTCAGGTTTCAGATTTTAATCATTCACTCATTCAAGTCTCCTTTGCATAAATCACATTAAGCAGTGTAAAATATGCTCCTGTGTAACACCTTTCAGTTAAATAGATATGTTTTTATCAGTAATTTTACACTAGACTTTTTATTTTGCTCTTGCAGCAGACTGATAAACCCATGTGCACTTTACAGTGTTTCAATCAGCACTGTTGTGTCTCCTGTCAAGCCATGTGCTATCACACAATGACTTTGTGCTTTGAGTTTAGAAGATTCCTGGAAACTGTTTGGCCTTCAGTACTGTTTAGAGAGAATAAGAGAACTCGTGGGTGTAATAAGAAGACACCCAGCAGATAGAGTCAATGAAAAAAACTGCAGATAAAGCAGGCGGGGGAAAAAAAGCAATACAAATCAAGTTTTTTTTCCAGATTGTTCACACTTGATAAAACACGATAAAATATCTTAAAATAAATAATTGTAATAATATCCATCCATCATCTGTAATCACTTCTCCTCATCAGGGTCATGGTGGGGCTGGAGCCTATCCCAGCTGACTTTGTATGAGAGGTGGGGCACACCCTGGTACCACAAGGTCATCACAGGAAACATAGAGACAGGCAACCATTCACACTCACATTCACACCCACGGCCAATTTAGACTCACCAAGTAACCTGTTAAGTGTGTGTATTTGGACTGTGGGTGGAAGGCGGAGTACCAAGGATAAACCCACACAGACACAGGGAGAACATCCAAACAGAAAGGCCCTAGCTGAGTGCTGCATTCTTATTTCTGTTGAGTGCAATGCAACACGTTTGGTTTGCACCTTATCACGCGTGGAAGTAATGGATCTAAGACTACTTGTATGTACAAGCATAGTTCAACAAGTGTTACATATGTAACTATAACTATGAATTCTGGATGACCACCAGCGTTGTCTGTCGCTCAGAAGATTCTGTATGTGCAGATTGCGTGGTGACATTGGGCTTTTACTGTATATTGGGGTGTGCCCACTACATCATTACCAGATCACAGGTAACTTTGTTAGTATAATGATCCGACATGGACTACCAGGACAGGACAGAAATGAAACTGAACCGCACTTTTTAGAGTGACCTGACACACCTGTGTCATAGTCATTTTGCAAACCATGTAGGTAGATTATCTTAGCAAAGTTTTCACATGGATCTTTCAAATTTGAGAGGAAAATTTGAGAATTTGAGAAGAATAAACCTTTGGTGTGCACAGAAGAAGTCTTAGAACTTTTATTTAAACTTGTGGGATGAAGGTGTTGCATTTATATTGGTATTACTATGGTATGGTACTATGGTATTCCCTGAGTTGACTAAAAATAATTTTTAAATGTTCATGTTCACGTTTCCCTAATTTAAGATGCTTCATAAATTTCATTTGTGTTGTCAGTGAGGCCAACGCAAGAGTGGGTAGAGTGGAAAGTACTAACGGACTACAAGAAAGACTAATTTATTATTGTTATTATTATTATTATTCCTCCTTTACCCATCAACTACAGAACTTCTGATCTACGGCCGACCAGTTTACATCACCCTCATTGCCAGGCGCTCCAGCAAATTTGCTGGGACCCGCTTCCTCAAAAGAGGAGCCAACTGCGAGGTACAGCAGTTGCCGAGGCAACAGAGAAGAATAGATAGTGGAGGCAGTACTGAGGACCACCAGGATAATTGAGATGACTCAGGTTGATCACAGGGGGTTAATTTGACCTGTTGCTTCTTTCTTGAGTATACGCAAGTGTCTATGTGGGTGTGTGGCAGGAGAAACCGTAGGAACAAACAGATTTCCTCTTTCCATTTGGACTGCTATCCAGAGATTAGGTTTGGCACCATTTTGAGTGTGCCGGTATTGTGTTCAACACAAAAGTAATTATTTTTAATTGTAGCGTGCTGTCTGATTTTCCTTTATCACAACAGAGAGTTGCAGGAAAGGCACATGTTTAACGACAATGGCTCTGTTGCTGTTGGTATTTCAGTAAGCCATTCAAAGTTCATTATTGTCATTGGTATCAGCAGTTCAGCATCTATTATGGAGCATTTGAACATATCACATGATCTTCACCTGCAGATGTACCGGATCAGGATTCAAACTAGTTGTTTGAAATCTGCATCTAACCTTTTTGATAGCTTCTTTGTGTTTCTCTGTTCTTTCCAGGGGGACGTGGCTAATGAGGTTGAGACCGAACAGATCGTCCATGACGCCTCAGTTATGTCTTTCACAGCAGGAAGTTACTCCTCATACGTCCAGGTGCGAGGTTCAGTCCCGCTCTACTGGTCCCAGGACATTTCCACCATGATGCCAAAACCGCCAATACGACGTAAGACTCCTGTGCACCACCAGATATTTTTCAACAGCTTCTTTGCTGTCCAGTATAGAATCATTTGTTTGAGATATCGAGGGTGATATGTTAGATGGTATACTATATTATTAGTATATTATATAAAAATGGTATCTTGGCTTGGATTATCAAGGTGTCCAACATCTGTTTTCTTATGGAAAATGTAGAGCATTAGTAAAGCTGCCCAGGCGTCATGGAACATCTTTCCCATACCCAGTTTAGCCTTACACATGAGGACACAACGAATGATGAAGATACTAAAATTTCCTCCGTGAGTGTTTATAATGCTCAACATATTCATCCTAGCAGCTGTTCTGGAACATAAATAACCTTGTAGGGAGGATGGATTTGGAAAAAAAAAAGCATTAAAATAAGAGCGTGGCTTTGTACCAGGGCCATTCTTCTCCACTCAACCACTCGGACACAGATGGAAAATAAAAAAGGAATAGGTGAAGGCAGGACGCCCCCCTCTTGGTTTTCATTTTTGTATCCATTCTCTTGTGTCATTATGAACAAGATAAAAACACAAAACCAGGGCCAGAGGGAGGTGATCAGGTCCCTGAGACTGATGTGACTGTGTGTGTGTGTATGCACAGGAAGACATCAGTGTTTTCAGGTGTACAATGCCTGTATTAAATCATAATCTTTTTTGCCCCCAGCTTGTCCTTTAACTCATCCTCAGATGACATTTACTTGTGTAGATAGTAACATCCCTCAGTTTACCCCATCATCCTGCTGCCACTTCCTGATCCTTAAAGACAGTCCTCATCCGACCTAAATGTTGACCAATTTTTGCACATCAGTTTGACACAGTTTTCTCTTGGTGTTGGTGTACTTTTGTAGTTCTCTTTTAAGTTATATTTTTGTCTTCTAATGAAGATTTCCTGATACACTGATGAGCAGAGGAAGAAAAGGAATAAGCAAGAACCAAGAAAAGATTCATGTTGGGTTTGCTTTGCTTTGTAGAGTATGGAACAGTGCCTACTTTAGAGTAGTTCAACATTTAAGGAACAAAAACCAAACTCCCATTCCCTACCACCACTCTTCTTTTCCCCACATAAAATCCTTGTTCAATAAAGTCATAATATTTATTTGATTGTGACGTGGACTGCATAGAATGACGTCTATTATGTGAATCTAGGTCAGAGATGTTGGAAAGAGACAGTTTGAGCTCATGTCTGGGCATGCAGAGTACAGGCGACCATATCACACCATGTATCGTCCAGTCTCTGCTATAATTGTCAAGTCTCACTGTTACGTAAGTGTATATGTATCCATATATTATGTCTTTATGACTGGTCTGAAGTGGGCAAATGTCTTGGTTGGGTAGGAGATGACCTTAATAGCTGACTCTTTGTCATCATCATCGTCATTATCAACATTCTCTTCCCAGGGTACAATAAGAATGTTATAGAGTGACATCTCCTTATGTTGACACAAAGTCTCATTTACCCCGCGGGCTGAATAAAAGAGCAGTGGACGAAATGATGATGAAACCACGCTGGAGAGGACTTGAAAACGATGTGCTTGTATTGTCTGTTTTGAGATACCAGTGAGATGAACTGTGATCTGACCTATTTTCACTAATCTTTCTTGTGCCTGCTTCATGAGTCCAATTTAACAGCAGGCCGCAGGTGTGTGGCTCCGGAGTGGTAAATGGAAGCATTAAACTTGATTTTGAAATAAGGAAAGAATGGCAGCATGAACATGGATGTGAATGCACGCAGCGGCGAACAATGAGCAGGACCAGAGGCAGGGCTCAGAAATCTGTTTGGTTATTGTGTGACTGTATGAAACAGACAGGCCTGTTACCTCATCCACCTACTTTGTTAAAAAGGTCATCTTCAAAATAACAGTTATAGACACCCGGCTAAGATGGCATAAGATCATTTAAACTACGTAATAACACATCAAATCCACTTTATTGTCTCATACACAGTAGACAATGGGCAGCCCCCTGGCACAAACTCTAGTTCTAATCCTCGGTCAAGGGTGCAAACAGGAGAATTTAATTAATTCGAATTCTCCTGGTGTAACTGGAGGAAACCCACACAAACATGTACTGCCCGATATCCCCAATGACCTAAATATGAAACCATTGCTTTGGCTTCTCTTTCAGTGGACCAAGCTGACCCATACGCGCATGTAGCTGCCCTGCATTTTGACCAGATGCTGCAACGGTTTGGCTCTCCTATCATCATCCTCAACCTGGTCAAGGTAACATACATGCACAGACACAAGTCTTTTTAAGGGTTTACAGTATGACTCCCCTTTTCCTGAACATCCTGCATCAAAATGCAGTGACTGAGTAGTTTGGAGCAGTAACTGAATAATAAAGAAAAAAGATTAATTTTGGTTCGTTTGAATTTCAAGGCACACATTTATTTATCTAGTCTCCGTGATTACCAAAGAATTGCTAAAACAGCTGTATTGCTTTGAGCTTACACCACAGGAGCTCCACTGGTGCAATCATAGATGTTCTCACTCAGCAGTGGTTTGAGATCATATACCTGAGTCACTGCTGGTACTGGTATTGATGAATTTGACTTTGTTTTAATGTATTATAAGTGCTTACTCATCTCTTTACTCACTTGTTACCTTATTGATTTTGTAACCACGTCAATATTCTGTTTTGTCTAAGATGAGAAGAAAATGTGATTTAGGAATTGTTTTGGGGAAGCTTTATGTAAAGGAAACATCCCTCGGCATTCGGGTTGATACATATATGGCTCTTAGTGGATTGCTCAAGTGCCTTTGGCTGAAATATGGCCTCTTTGCCGAATCACTCGACAAGTTATTATCAAGTAGCACAGGCTGTGATTGCGTAATTGGCAATGAGTCCTGGATTGATATTGGCGGGGTTAGTCTGTGCTGTGAAGACTTCTACAATCATGAGACTTTCCTGGAGGCTGGTGATTACCAGCAGTTGAAATGGCAACTTGAATACTGATATCTCTCTGCATTGCTCTGAAAATATATGCAGCAATGAAGAAAGGGATGACATCACAGCGCCCAAGCACACCTACAAAGACACGTGGCCTTTATGCCCATGTGACTTTACCTTATGTGGCTGTAAAAACCAGCATTAGTTATCAAACTAAAATTCAATTATGAAAATTAAATCTATATGAGAAAATAATGAAATCTAAAGAAAAGCTACAAAGATGAATCTTGGATGCTTATGATCTTAAATGCACAATGATGTAAACAAAAGATTTCATGAGTTACTGTATGCTCTTCATCGTTGTGCGCACACATTTTCTAAATTGTGCCAGGGCTCTGACATTTTGCACACACACACACACAGATGCATACATACAGTTGAGCAGGCAGCCATGCACTCTGCAGCTTGGGTTTCAAGCTCACGTTGTCACTCCCAACGGGAGCTGTGAAACGAGGGACCAATTGCAGACCTTAGAAGCACAAGCTGCAGCCATGTGACGCGTGAAGACTGTGGGTAGTAAGGGAGGGTACGCCCAGATTATGCACTGCTCCCTCCTCTCTGATCCCAGGGAGACAGATAGAGAAAGGAATTGGCAATTAACCATGAAATCATGACAGTCCAACTCTCCATGGTGCTGACAGGGGTAAGTGCGGCGGTGTCAACTCTACAGGATGAGCGTGCGGTTATGTTATGGGTCGGTGTGTTTCTGAGTCTGTATGAGCGCACATGGCCCAACATGTGAATCACTTTACCAACCAACTAACTAAATTAGAGTATAGTTGCTTTGACATTCACTCCGCCTACGTCGATATTTTTTTTTCCAATATTTAATTTAATGTAGTTATAATCAGGGTGATCTCATGAGATCAAAATCTCTGTACAAAATGGCAACAAACAGCCAACATGGAACAAAAACACGAGAGGAGTGAGTGTTTGAACTCATTCTTTTCTGCGCCAAACTATACATTAAATTATTTACAGTGTTTACAGTGCAAAGTGCATACATGAATGTATGGATTCATGTATGCACGTCATATCATATTTTTGCACA
Organism: Nibea coibor; assembly: GCA_023373845.1. Taxonomy (NCBI): domain Eukaryota; kingdom Metazoa; phylum Chordata; class Actinopteri; family Sciaenidae; genus Nibea; species Nibea coibor. The sequence goes on from CM041730.1 coordinate 12,378,207, forward strand.
CCTACAGCAATGAATATTACCGTGTGTACATGTGCGTTTTGTATAACTGTATGTTGACTGGTCGCCGTGTTGCTTTGCTGCATCTGGATGTGTGGATGGAGATGTGAGCTGGTAAATGATGCATCAAAGCCCATTATCACCCAGGGTTCAGTCAAGAAAGCACAGTGAATAGAGAAATAACTTCATTGACAGTGTGATGACAGGTCACAGAGGCAGGCTGGGAGTGTGTGCCTGCGTTTTTATCAACAGAAAATATTAAAAAGTCTGGACCTAAGAAACCAGTCAAATTCAGATGTCCTGATGTAAATCGCCCATGCTTTCCGCTATGTCCAGCTGTGCAAGGCTCCTGTAAGTTTATTGCAGCTCTATTTTTCTCTGAGGTCACTGTGGAGAAGACTTTAATAGACCTAAATGCATCAAAGAGAACAGACGTGCTGTTGTCCTCGTGGGATCTTTTAAGCACCTAGAATTCTATTAAAACCGTATATTATATTATTGTGCAACATTTTTTTTTCTGAGAGGATCAGTTACACGGTACACGTGCCATGCGATGTGTCTCTCTCTTGTGCTACAGAAACGAGAGAAAAGGAAACACGAGAAGATTCTGAGTGAAGAGCTCTATCCAGCTGTGATCAACCTGAATCAGTTCCTCCCCCCAGAAAACTGCATCGACTACATCGCCTGGGACATGGCCCGCTACACCAAAAGGTGGTGACAATAAACGTCCCCGTGTGGTGATCCTAAATTTGCACCTTTTGGATGCCCTTGTTTTGCGTTGCATTTTTACCATTAAACTTGAAAAGAACAAAATGCCAATAGTTAGGAACACATGAATTAAAAATGATGCAACCTCCAGAGAACAACAGCAGATGTATGATTAATGCTCCGTCCTGTATAAACATTATGGTGGGTTCACACCAAACATGCAAGAGCGGATAGTCTGCACAAGCCAGTAACAATGAGCCGAAAGTGGTTAATTAGCATCCTACCGATTACATCTGACCGTAAATAATTATTGTTATATTACTGATAAAGAATTAAATAATTGATTTCTAGAGCAAATGTTAAGATGATCTTTCCATTTCTCTTTCTTTTAGCAAGTTGTGTAACGTCCTGGACCGCCTGAGCATGATAGCAGAGAACGTGGTTAAGCGCACAGGTTTCTTCATTAATCGCTCTGACTTCTACTGTCATACCCTCAGACCAGATGACAGGTGAGCCTTTTCTTTCTTCTGCCTACACACTACACTTTCTTGACAAGAACGGTGAGGGAGAGGACTCTCCTGAACCAGATTTCTTTGTTCAGTTCGATCTTTTCCGAAAACAAACACTCAAATTATTGCATTACACTTTCATATGAAGCCTTAAACTAAAATGAAATTTTACAAAATAAGCGAGGGGAGCAGATTATACACCAGTCATGTGATTTGAAAAGTACAAGACAAAGGAATCTTGTGTAAGACCACACCACCGTCCTGCATTTGCATATTGGACTATCTATTGGACTATGGGTTATCCATTTTTCTATTCATACAAATTAAGAATCATACATTTATCGACACTGCTTGATTTTGAAACGCTCCAGATATGAATTTTTAATATAAATTATGCCTGATGGCAGCCGTGTTGCCGTTTTATGCTAACGAGCTGAGTAGATTGCCGTCCATGTACTTGGACACATGGATCTTCCATTGTCTGCGTCTCTTTCACCCAACATTACCATTCTCTTACATAACCTAACAAGCCCAGCGTGGCCAGTATTTATTACCATCTCTTTGCATGTCCAAATGATATCTAACATTCTTTGTAATACGCTTCACACTCATGCACATGTGCTCCTGTATGGATACACAACCAAATCCCTTATAGGCTTTTATGTGGATACACTTGAATAATTATCGCACCTGCAGCCTTATCACAGGCCTGAATTAGCGTGGAATAATTAAACTCATCAGAGAAATTTGTTAAAATTGTCATTTCCTCATCGTGCTGTTCTCGTCTGTCCTCTGGATTCTCAGACAGACACATGCATACTTGATACTTCAACTACAACTGCTCATTAGTCTCAGTCAGGTCGTTGAGTTCGTACTGCAATGAGAAACACTTTGTTTTAATACCCACTCTTCAACAACCATTGTATTTGGCTTCAGGGCTCCCTGTCTGAAAATTTGGATGTGTTTTTTTTCCTCACAGATTTATCCTCGCTTTGCCTGTTGCTGCACTCTAAAAGAAAGTGATGAATGAGAGCAGGACTGTTGAATAAAGACAGAACCCAGAGCCTAAAATGAACTATACTCTGTATCCGACTAAAGTTTGTCATTATTCTTTTAAAGTATAAAAATTAAACGTTGTGATTGTCAAGTGTTGGATGAGATGAGATAGATTTTATGGTGTAGCTGGCTGACACAGCTAGCATGGTTCTGTCTAGAGATAAAACATGTAAAAAAGTTCTGGTTTCATGTTGTGCAGTGGTTCATTTTTACAATTAGGTATTTCTTTGGACTGTGTTTGTTCTGTATGCTAAACTAACTGACTGTTTTGTATTCACTATATAGACATAAGTGCAATATCAATGTTCTCATCTAACTCTAACTTTTTTTATTTTATATACTAATTTATACCTCAGATCATGATGGAACCTGTTATAAATTTTACATATATATACACACAGTCCTCTGAGTGTCTCCCAAACTTAATATCTCTCCCTGTACTTGTAGTCCTGATAGGGTTCAGTGGGTTTCGATGTCTGCACTGTATGTTTGCATCTAGTCCATTATGCTCAGCCTTGAAACACCTTCTGTTGAAAAAGATGAGTGAATATTTTATAATGTAATTTTTTCAGGTGGGGAGATTTAGGTGGACACATCACAGCCAGCGGACGAGTGCAGGTATGTCACATCAGGTTTGGTGTAACTTTCGTATCACGGTACTGTTTATCTGAATGCACTTAGTGACTCAAATTAGTGACTCTCTCGAGGCTTTTATACACAGGAAAAGGAGTACATAACAGTGTAAACATACAAGGCTGTCTCTCACTTGAGTCACGATATCATGGCAGTGAGATTTCTAAGCCCCGGAAAGCTTTTGTCTATAATGTTCATTCACTGCTATACTGTAGCTGCAAACTAGGCCAATGCATTTAGCTGCATAATGAGAGGTTTTATATGCAGTGATCTTCCTGAATTGATTTAAGCTGTTTACTGTAATTTGATTCCCAGCACTTGCATAAGATAAATACATTTACTGTTGCTGTGCTGTGATTCCATTAATTACCTTTTAAGTAGTTTGTGTTTGATTAATGAAAGGTTGTCACCAAGATTCATGAGTCTTTGTTGTTGCAGACTGGTGTGTTACGGACCAACTGTGTGGACTGTCTGGATCGGACCAACACAGCCCAGTTCATGGTGGGGAAGTGTGCGTTGGCCTATCAGCTTTATGCACTAGGAATGATTGATAAGCCCAAACTCCAGTTTGATACCGACTGTGTGAGGTAAAGCTCTTTATTTTATCATCAGGTTTACCATAATTAAAAGGAAAGTATTAGTGCGTGTTTGTGTTTTCATGTCTGTTTAATCCCCCAAACCCAAATTCACTGTATTAGAAAACGACAGCCAGGATTGACCATCAGGACCATATTTTGCCTGCTTTGACACTGTCTGTGTCTTCTTGTGTGTGTGTGGCACAGATTGTTTGAGGAGCTGTATGAGGACCACGGAGACACTTTGTCACTGCAGTATGGCGGCTCCCAGTTGGTTCACAGGGTCAAGACCTACCGCAAGATCGCTCCCTGGACACAACACTCCAAAGATATCATGCAGACGCTGTCACGTTACTACAGCAATGCTTTTTCAGGTACACATGTGCACACACATACCTAAGCATAACATTACAGTTTTAGTTGAATTGGCTTTTCTCACACACTTTTATTAACTTAAGTTATTCATTCACTTCCAAGTTTGATAATGCAGGTCAGTCATTTCTCATTTTGTTCATCATTCTTCCATCTATCCATATTAAACCTCATTTTTCATAGTTTCAAATGTGATACTATTTCATTAGGCCAAGGCGGTTGAAAGTCCATGACTTCTGAACTCTTCTTTTGTCTTTGAGTTGTTCTTGAAAAGCTTCAAGATTTGTTTAAGCTTCTGCTGCAGTATGATTCTTTGTCCACAAAGATGCAAACCAGACGACGTCGCACGTCTCTGAATTGAATGCATCTTCTCCACAGTCAGGGTGGAGGCAATTAAGTGCAGGTGTTGAACTTCAGAGTAGGCTAAACACCCCCAGACTCGATCCAGTTTCTACATCCTCATTGTTTAGAATAACAATTTAACTTATGACACGTACTTTCGAGAGAATCACGAGATTTTCAATGTGGCCTCTGACTTCTGTAGATAAACAGACAAAACCTCTGATATTTACTCGAAAAATGCTCTTCATAATGCACTACTTTAAGTCAAAACTCATTCTATCTTCTCAGCATACAGCGTTATCTAGATTAAAACCTTTTCATATGGCGTGACCCTGCTCTGCAGTTCGTGCTGTACAAGCTCCTGTGGAAGATGTACCTTATTATTTCAGTTTGACACAACATGTTGTGTAAGTAAGGCAACTTCTGTTACAAAACTAAGCAATAGCTGCGGTTATCTTTAATAGCACACTGCTATTTTTTCCATGGTGAGCTTTCAACCACATTCACAATTAAACTCTCTGTGCCACTTTAGATTTTCAAAGATACTATTTGTAACAATGGAAGTAAAAAATGTGACCCAGCATATTACATGACCTGATTTAGTCACCATCATATTGTTTACCAAGTACAAAGCAATGTCTATGACATTTACTCTTGAGGGATGTTTTGAGGACATTTCAGATATTGTTATCTGGAGAAATGTTCAAATTAGCTGAACGGATTCTCATCTGTCTTCCAGTTTACAACCAGGGTCCAATTGCCAATCAGCGCTTGATAAAGTAGCTCTGCAGTTCAGCTTTCTAATAATTATAACGACACCCTAGTTTGTAGTTATATGCAGTGTGCCTGAAAATGTGCAAATGTTTTCACAGCACAGTAGTGAGTGTTCATCAAGGGAAGAAGCGAAGGTTGTGCAAGGTGTAGCAGGAGCAGGAGTAATAGAGCTGTACAACTTGACCCACTATGTCGACCTCTCTGTCTCTTTTGCTTCCAACTTATTCCATTTATTTTGAAAAATGGGATTATTGGTTGATTGCAGTGCAGACGGTGAAAGTTGCACATAGAGTTACACGAGAGAGCCTTGTATAATGCAGTGCACGCACAAAGAGACTATCATACCCACAAGTGCTCAATATTCTCTGAGCTGCACACTCAATAATGCCGTGACCTATATCAGTTTTTATGACCAAGGTGACCACTATGACTGTCGCCTGTTGCTAGGTTATGCCTCTACACTCTCTGCAGAACACCAAAAGGGGAATGTATTTGTCAAAAGCAAAGCAAATTGTAGTCTGAAGACCAGCTAGTGTCGGCTGTCAAACTGCCCTTTTGCCAGGACAAAACCATTTTCATACATTTGCTGATGATTATGTTTTCATGTCCTGCTAGACAAGCTAGCTATTCAAGACTCTTCAGCCACGTCATCTTACTCAAATTGATGTTACTAAATTGAAACACTCCAAATCTGGCCTTGTATTGCTCTGCGGAAGTCTGCAATTTCATGTTCTCTCCTAAATTATATTTTTGATTTTTGGTCAACCATTAAAATTTACCTCTAATTTTCCACTTAAAATAAAGGCCTGCTCAAGAGTTCTCAACCTCTCTCTTGACAACAGAATCTATATTTGTGATGGCTAATTTTCAATTAGCAGGTTAATAACAAGAATATTAAAAACCTACTGACCTGGTCTTGTGTTTTTCTAGCAAAATGTTTCAGAAACTATTGGATGGATTGCCATGGCACAGATATTGATGGTCACCTTTTTCCTTCTTTGCTAAGAGAGCTTCTCTCTTACTCAGAAATACATTTGGGACACACAAACACACAGTACACTCATTGTCTTTCTATGTACATGTACGTTCACAGATCATTCTGAATTCTTATCTTATGATGTATTTAATGAATCTCAGGCTGATCCTAGAGTAATGACTTTGTAGCAGGCTTTAATAGAAGCCAATATAGTTTCTAATTACCAGCTTCACTGCTGGAGCAGCATGCACCGGGCTCCACAGTTGGAGGATAGATTAAATGGCACCAAACTGTGCAACATGCAAAACATGTGCCACGTGATGAACACACAAAGACTCATTATTTTAAGATGATTTCCGCACACTCCCATATCCAAATATGTTTAAGAATGGGTGGATAGTTGAATGGGTTCTGCTTTAGCTATAATTTATTAATTAGCCCCTTTGTCTTCACTCCTTTCTACTCAACATTCTTCGCTGGTGAAGTGTGTTTTGAGGGACATTTAACTTTCAAGTTGAATGTTCAATGGTGAAGAAGTGCAGCAGAAGGCTCATGCTACCAAAGTGATCCACCGGATAAAGCTCATGCAGCTGGAAAAACATTGGATTAGCCTGAAAATTCATTGATGTTAAAGTTTATCACAGGAATCTATACTATTGATGTTTTGTTTTTACCAATGCTTTATCAAAACATTGGAATCTGAAATTATACAATATAGTAAAAGATTTTAAATACATAGTATATAAAAGATGTCACTCACATATAGCGTGAACAACAAATATAAACTGTGTTACAATACACATTATACAATTACAAACATACAAACATTATACAAGATGTCATCGACATATTGGCATCATAGTCTCAATCGTCTTCATCAGTGGGTTGAGTTTGCTTGGTTTCTGAAGTTGAAGGCCCCCAGTCAGTTTTGTCAATTTAATGATAATAATTCTAAAAAAATAATTGATTATCAAAATAATTGACTAATACATTAATCAACACATCATTTGAGCTCTACATTGGTCTGTACTCTCTTAGTTTGCAAAAGTCATGACGAAGAATTCTCACTTATGTGTACATATGTATCATACCTTCATGTTTCACAGTTTTTTTTCTCATTTTTGTATCCATCTTGCTCTTCCAGATGCTGACAGACAGGATGCCATCAACCTGTTTCTCCAAGTCTACCAGCCGTCGGAGTCTAAGCCGCACCTGTGGGAGCTGCCCACTGACTTCTACCTGCATCAGAGGAACACCATGGCTCTCCCGCAAGACAGACGAAGGTAAACCGAAATGTACATCACCTGTAAAGCAGGTACTTACATGCACAAATCAAAATCTAAATTTGAACCTACTTACATTAATGTATTTGGGGCCTTTTTGGATTTTTCACACACAAGATAGTTTCTTATGCTAGGAAAGAGAGGGTGAGGTGAGGGGGTAGCAATCAGCAACTCGAAAATAGAGAAAATGTAACCTAAAACAAGTATTCCTCTTTTTCTTTTGTTTTGTCCATTTGCAAGTGTTTCTTAAGGATATAGAGCTTGCAGAGCTTACACAGAGCTTATATAAGTTTGTAGCCAGGTTGCTGCGGTCCAAGCCGCTTTGTTTGGTTTCTCACTTGACCTGTTCTTACTCATGATTCAATGCTGTGTTTTTGTGTTTTATTAGTTTTCAGCAGTGTCGAGCCACAGAACTGTGTGGGAGCTTTCTAGTATGCAAGTTGTTCTTACATAAAAAATAGACCCATTTATCTGCTACATGCCACTAGTTTATGTAGCCTCAATGAGCCAAGGTAGGTCAGCCATTATTCCAAGAGATTGAAATGGATGAAGCTGAATTCAATTCGGCAGACGGCACTGTGCTTTTGCTCTCAAACTCACCTAAGTAGCACACCACACACAAAATCATGATCAACGCATTCACTCAAATTGGTCATACTAAATGAAAGGCTGATGTATTCAGGAGTTGTACAGTAGGTCGTCCAGTGAACAATTTTCATATCTAGGTTATGTTAAGTTTCAGTCGAATCTGCTGGATACACATCAGTCAGTACAAAGATCTCTGGAAAGTTTTAACACATTTCTGTGTCTTGTTTGTCTCCAGCTACACTCAGTGGTGGTCAGGAGGAATCTTGTCCTACCTGCCTGTGGCCTATGATGAAGGTATATCTTCAATTGATAATATCGGATTTAATTCTATGAAAAGACAAAAAAAATCTAGAGTTGATCCATCTATGCTATGCTTTCCAGCGTCCTCAGCCAGACTCAGTCCAAATCCCATCTGCTCTTGCTAACGACGTAAACTTGACTACAGTTAATGTTAGCAGACCTGTAGGCGCGGCGGCGCTTTGAGCTAAATGCTCCCATCAGCATGCTAATATGTGACAGTGACAACGCTAACATGCTGATGTTTAGCAGGAACAATATTTACCATGTCGCCCTCTTAGTTTAGAGTGTAGCATGCTAACATTTGCTAATTTGCTCAAAACAAATTACAACTGAAGCTAACAGGAGAATATCATTAGTTTTGTGGGTATTTGGTCATAACAAAATGAAATTTTGAAATGAAATTAATGCTCACATCTGTACTATACTTTAATGGCTATGCAGCATTTTTAAATTTTGTTTTTAGCAAACATTACTCAAAAAGGAGTCAATATTTGTGGAGTGTTTTTGGCTGCAGGTTTGGTGTGCTAGCAAGTATTTATGGAAGCGGAGCAGTGTTGCAATGTTATTGTGTTACTGAGATACCTCACTCATATTATCAGAGAACCTTTGTGACCTAAAGTTTTTGTGTTTGCATGACAATAAAACTCTATGGCACAAAAGAATAAGTTATATCACATACACAGGTTAGAATTGTTAGGCTAATGTCTTGTTTTTTTTTCTGTGTGTTTGGTTGTGGCTCCATTGGTGTGCTCCCGTGTGGTTGCAGTCGCCTGTGAGGACACCATGAAGAAGGTCAAAGTGAAGAGAGTTAACCGCTTTGATGAGAGCACGGACATCTACACAGAATTCTTCAAACCTTATGAACTTACCTCCTTTGACGACACATTCTGCATCGCCATGACCAACTCTGCAAGGTAAACACACACATACAAACATATAATATATATAAAAGCTTGTTTTTACCAGGTTGTTATTGCTTAAACGCTGGAGAAATATTTGTCAGTTGTCGTAGATAAGAAATATCTTTATTAATTAGTCTACCAAACATTCATTAGCTATTTTTGTAATAGTACTGCAGTGTGTCATCTAAGGGGTTTCCTTCTGATTTGTGTTTGCAAAGGGAATTTATGCCCAAGACAGTAGGAGTGGATCCAAGCCCGTTCACAGTTCGCAAGCCAGAGGAAACTGGAAAATCAGTCTTGGGGTGAGTCTTTTACATTTTACATGTATTCATGTTCACATTTGTGAAGTTTTAGTTGTTTTTTGTTGTTGTTTTATTTGGATGTAATGAATCCTATGTCACTGTGCCCTCATACACACAGCTTAATTTGACACTGTGTTCTCAGGTAACCAAAAACAAGGCTCTGTCCTTGTGTGTGCTTGTTTGCGTGCTTATTTGTGTGCGTGCTTGTGTGTGTGTGTGAGCACATATATTTTTTAACGATTATCCTTCCTGCACACACTTACTATGAGAAAATAACTTGATGCAGAGCTTCTGTATGGTTAGAGGTCTCGTGTGCCGGTGACTCATGACCGTCTCCACATTAATTCAGCACAGCATGACTACTGCTATACTACATAACTCGTATAATGATCTGTACTGCTTCAGTGTTTTTCTTTAATGCTTAGTCTTTATTCTCTCTGTGGATCCCCATTAGATTTCACAAAATGGACTACACTACTTTTCCTGGAGTCCACACAGTAACAATAACTAGAAAGACATTTTAAAACACGTTATCTATAAAACAAGGAAAGACATAACAAGCTAAATATAGAGATCAGAAAATAAGTGAAATGATACATATAAAAAGATAAACAATAGTTGATACAGATTGTACCACCAGGTGACCAGTGCTCAGTTGACATATAGTATATCCATGAGTGGGTGTGTGGTGTATTATTCTAAATGAATGACAGAAGACAAGATTTTAATTCAGCCTCTGCAGCACAACAATCCTAACTCCAGACTTAAATTAAACTGCGGTGACTGCATCATACTGCCACTGAAACTGAAACTGCCTATGAACACACCTCATTTATGTTAGTGATCTCTACATGCTTTAGTATTAACACCATTCGTGGTTGTAGAAAGATATTCTGTCTAATACATCATAATTGACCAACGTTGCTGTTGCTGTTTCTATTTTGGTTTTTGCTAATCCAGTTAACCTCTAGGTGATTTTATTATTTCCCTTTTCCCTTATTATTTTATTATTGCCCTTTTCTGCAGCTGTGTGTGTGTGTGTGTGCATGGGTGACTTACATTAATCCTTTATACAGTATGTGTTTACATGTTAGATTTATTTTTCTGTTTTTTTTTTCTTAAAAAAGTACAGTACACAGTAGTCATGACTCACTGGCACTGAATCTGACCACAACACGTGTGCATGCTGACACATTGTTATTTTTAGTCAATTCATCTATTTCTATTCATCCTTCTTTGTCACCTGTCTTGGCCAGACCTGTTAAGCAGAAATGTCCAAAGGTCCTTTGCCCCGAGCATCTTTAAGCTCCTTCTGGGGTATCAGCAGGTTCTCTGCCATAGTTCTTTTATGTCTTCACTCTGGTGGTCTTGCCTAATATAGTTACAAACAGAAGCACCTGGGAGTCGTCATTATCACTAGCCTAAACCATTTGTCAAGACTCTTTTCATTGTCCAAAGCAGTGGCTCAATCGAGCCCATCTAGACTGTCAAGAAAACCTATTTTTACCGCTTATACCATAAATGTTATTCTGAAATGGTTAAAACGTGACTGCTGAGCTTTACTTTGGGGTTCAGCTCGCTTCACCATCAACAAATATCCAACCTCACTTTGGAAAAGTCCATCAAGGAGCCATTGGATATTTTGTGCAAAAGGATATTGCCATTTTGGATGCTAATCTATATTCTGTCTTTGTGACACCATTTGTGTGTATGTATTGGATTTTTGTTGCTAATACCAACATTGATATCAAAAGTTTAAAACCTCTGTCAATAATCTATTGACCAATATTCTTCTAAAACAAACATGCACATAGTATATCCTATTTATCGTCAACACAGAACATAAATACACTTTTCTTATATGATCCTTTAAATTTGCTGTTTCTGCACTGTATTGTCCTTTCATTTCACACTCTATACACACACACAATATAAAACGATCAAGTATGTCCAGGTTTCTGAACAACTGTATTTTTCCCCTGAAATGGGCACTGGAGAACAAGACATGTTCTGGCTGTACTTGCAGGAGCGAACACAAGCGAGAGGGAAGATTTTGCACTGGTTACTCACCATCACCCAGGCTTTTCTTGGCACATGTTTTAAAATATAGTTTCATAATCAAGGGGGATCTTATCCGGATGCATCATTTGCAGAAAGAGAATGAGTCGGAGCTCTTTATGGTTCATAGGGACCAACTTTACTGCCATTGTGCATATGTGGTTTTGTACCCATGTTAATCTTTGTGTCTGTCTCTATTGGCAGCAACAAGAGCAGTAAGGAGGAGACGCTACTCCAGAGAAAGACTGCAGCCAGCGCACCTCCACCTCCGAGCGAAGAGGCCATCAGCAGCACATCGGAGGACGACTCAGAGGAGGACCGCGACGACGACGGATCAGTATCGCAGCGCTCGACCCCGATCAAACTGCTAACAGAGTCGGGCGAGAGCAATCGCACACAGGAGGTATGAAAACAAAAAGCATCTCATGACAAGGAAACACATTCACACAGCACAAATGCGATTTGATATACGGTAAGAAATATTGCAAGGAGAAAACAAAATCTAAATTTGTATCACCTCGGTGCCTTATTGTTTAATATGGAGGAAATAGCAGCCAATCGAATGAGATCCTCTAATGATTCAGGAATAAGTAATCTCCTCTAAGGACCTCAGGGAAATGTCATAGCAGTTCAGGCTGTGTTTATGCCACCTGCTTGTATTTTGGGCCTCAAAAGCATTTTGAATTGCAATTTGAATATGTCACCCTAATTGTATTTTGTCCTCTCTACCTCCCCTGAGTCCTCCAGAAGAAATTAGTTCTGTTTTCTGTTTGCGTCAGACAAAAGACTAGACGTCAACTAGATCAGACTCAGCGACAGTGATTTCCAGAGCAGAGAGTCCAAATGGTGTGGGTTTGTGTTAATGTTGGTTTTAGGGGAGAATAAAAGAGATTTATGTAATTATTCTCTTTTTTTCTCCATCTTTTCGCTCTTTATCTATAGCTCATGAGAATACATAAGCTTCTTTGCTCTCATAACATTTCATTCACAAGTTTTGGTCAGAAAGGAATCACGGTTTTCACTTGAACTGAATTCTGTGGTGTTGAAAATTGGATCAGTGTTCCATAAGGGACCCAGTTCTGTACACGTACAATACTGTACACATAATGTGCAGAAAGCAACTTTGTACTTAAGTTCTTGTTCCATGCTGCCATGACAACAATTATGTATATTTTGGTCATTTCTCTTTGAAAGTGGACTTTGGAAAGCTGGCCAGAAATGAAAGTCTGAATAAGCCTCTTGATGCCAACTGTCCTGACATGAGTCAGACGTGAAATGAGAAGCTAGCTTTTATTTTTTTGACATTTGAATTTAATTCTCAAGGGAAAAAATGGTGACATTAATCATCCCTATGTGTTTTTTTAGTCTCAGGTGACTTCAGAAAAAACTCTGTCTGTTTATTAGAGTAAAGTAATACAGCTAAAATAGATGATATGTTTATGAATACATCGGTTTATCCATATTTTGAACATGCTCTGCACACTTACTGAAACCAGACTGTCATGTCTGCAGCTTTTTATTTATGCAGTGCACTCATTATTCTATTGAACGTGACCAGGATGACCAAATGTCTTTCTGATTCTTGTGTTTACTTCTCTTGCTTTCATGGGAAATGTAGTACAATGATCCTTTCCTCTATGGCTTCCTCCTTTAAGGCTCTGGTGACATAGAGGAGTGTATGTAGGACTCGTACAGTGGGATTTGGTTTGCTTTCAGGCCGTCAGGTGATGTGCGGTCAACTACAGTTTTTTTTTTGTTGGTATAATTTCATTTGATCTCTTATTTCAGTTTCTTGCCGAGGTTGATGTGAAGGTCTGTTTCGACGACGTCAGTGCTTATTTCTGGACAGATCTGAAAAGAGATCCGCAGTTTAGTGCGTCTTATTAAATCCTGGCCACAATGTTCTTTTGGTAACAGTATTCGTAAGATCTGCTTTCTTGTTGTCATCGGTGATTTTGTTCACTAAACCAAAACAATGAGCAAAAAGATGCTGAACAACACGTAGACCTGATGGGAACTGAAGAATTTTGTTACTTCCTATTTCACTTAAGTGATCAATTCTTAATAGAAAAATATATATTTGTGCAGCTTTTTAAACTGGTAGATTCAGTCCAAGCGTGTCACACTACCAGGATTAAACTTCCTTGTAAAATATATGAATTCTGGAAGTTTTCCTCTGCTTCCAGCCTTTATGCTAAGCTAATAGTAAGATATCTTCAGCATAATACCAGATTACATTTCTCTCTGTCTCTGCAGCAGAGCATGTGTGATTGTCAGTAGTCCACAGGAGCAGGAGAGGTGAAGATTGTGCACTAATTAATTGACCGTGGGTGGCACCGCTCTAATTATCAATCTGTTCTTGAATATTTCAGTGCTATTTAATAGTATCAATACTTCTGACAGGCCTACGTTAGTCAGCATCACTTTTTACTGATTTTAATAAAAAAGAAATGTGTCATCGTGTACCCACAGAGGAGATATATATGTATATAGATGGACTGTTCACACATTTACCTTGACCTAGATCCCACATCTCAGCGTGGAGAGACAGAGTGAGAAGACACTAATTAGCACAGGTAGTAGGTCAGTGTGTCATCAGGAAAGATCATCTTAGATTTTCTCAGTTTATAAATCACACCGTTCATGATGCATAAAGAGCCTCCGATGATGTGTAAACCGTTGATTGCAGCAGCCACGATGCTTCTGTGGTTGCAGGCATTATTAGCAGGAGCGAGGCGATCCCTCCTGCTCGTACCTTGCTCCTCTGTCCTATTGCAAATTTATAGAAACGTATTGCACCACCAATGCATTTCTTCCACTGACATGTCATGTGCCATGTTATATCCAAATGTCTGGAGACTGTGAGTAATTCAGATCCTTGTCGATCGGATGGCGTCATTGCTTGGCATCATCTGAAGGCTCATACAGCCCATGCTGTTCAAACACAATGGCTTTCGGTGCTTGAATGAAGCAAGTGTCATCTGTAACGATAGCAGCGATAAAGATGGCAGACATGGCTCCACTGTCATCCTCTGTGATCTCTGTGTTGATATTTTTTGATTCGATGAACGCGTTTGCTTTTTTTTTTTTTTTTGCTTCTCATGAAGCTGCTTGTGTTTAGCGTTAAAATGTAACACCTGCGAAGCGCAGACTCACTAGATGAGAAGCCAGGAGTTGATAGGCGTTTATTTTTATTTAATTCTAATATACTTTTTCTAATTTACTTTTGTTTTGATATTGGTGCAGGAAAGAAAAAACAAGTTTTAAATGGCAACTGCTTTGTTACCACTTATTATGATTATTGTAGATGCTACAATATTATCTTCATCTTTTTATCCCTTGAGAACAGATTTAACTGAGCAGAGAATCTGTCCAGGTTTTAATCAGACTGTTTTCTATCTCTATCTTGCTTCACCTGTCTCTCTCCCCTCTGGATTTCTCTGTACTTTCTGTAGGTTTTTTTCTCTGCTCTGTCTTCATGGGGGCCTTGAGCAACGAGCTGGTTATGAATATTTCGGGTTGGACAGCTAGCTCACGTGTTTGGCACACGCATTCGCTCCCATGCCTCTCGTGTCGCTGCCTCTGAGCCTGTCCCTGAGAATAGATTGCCAGGGTGCCAGCGCAACACAAAACTGTTGAAATATTTAAACATCGGATCATTACGACGTTTGCCATCTAATTACACATGCTCATTTCATATTCCTCTCAGTATGGGCGTACATGCGCCCACATGTACAGGGATGGATTTGCAATGTGTGTGGGTGTATGTACAAGCAAGTGTGTTTTCACACACCCCTCTGCGTTAATCATACACCATATTAATGTGTATATGTTACAGTAGTTGTGTGTTCTCCTGTACTCCCATATGTTTGTCTGCGGCTCTGTGTGTTTTTGTTAATGTTTGTAATTAATGTTTGCACATGTGTGCACGTGCGTGCGTGTGTGTGTGTGTATGTGTGTGTACTTGTGTTCACAGCTGCTGTTTCTTGGACATAATCCTGGAACACCCTCATACCCCCCCCTCCGCCCCCCGCAGCTCAGATCAATACAAATACAGTCAAAATGTTATACATTGTGCTCAGCATCAAATAGAGCAAGGCATGGTCGGCTGGTTCGCGGCCATTCGTGTTACGTAACAAGCCTCCCTTATTCTTGTAGCTTTATAGAAAGATCCAGAACATTTCGAGTAATCATTTCACCCCGGGAATAAAAAGTCTCTTGACATTAAAGTTCGCTTGAAATACTGATCGTTACGTTAGTCTGCGGCAGTGAGCTGTGAGAGCTGTGAGTAGGGTTGCAAAGGGGTAGTAAATTCCCAGAAACTTTCCATGGGAATTATGGAAATGGATGGGAATTTGTAGGAATTAGTTGGGATATCAGCTAGCTATCTACTATATGAATACATTTTCATTAAACATTAACATCAAAATCAAAACATTAAAACCACACCAAATATATTTACCTCATACTGTAATATGACCAAAACTTACTTCACTTTAAGTAGTCCATGGTGTTATGGAATTTTCTATTCATGTAGTGTTCTGAGTGACACATATATACTTTTGTATATATATATATATATATATATACTACTTACTGGGATATAATAAAAGCACAAACATACAGACACATTACACAAAGTTACACAAAGTCATGTGTGGGCTTTGAGGTCCTCAGCAGTATTAGTTGTTTGTCTTTCACTGGGAACATTAGATGCCATCCTATCTCAACACTGTTGTGGCCAGGGTCGAAGAACTCTGGTGCTGCCTGCTTTAACATAATAGACAGCTTGCCATTGACATTCCAGTCTGCGTAAACAGACATCTGTGTCTCCAGACTAAATTATGTTGACGAAGACACCATCCTTGGTAAAAGCATTCTCTTTTAGCTAATTCTGGGCTTGTAGTATTTGTGGTGTTATCGTCATTGTTTAAAGTCTGTCCACCAGCATGAGTTGGGCAGAATGGGAGACCGACTCAGGCACTTCTGATGTACTTTGAGAGTGTCTCTAATTCTCCTTGGCCAAATGTCAATAAATAATACAGCACATCAGAGGCTCCTGAGCACTTTCTTCTTCCTGACCTCACCCCTGACCTTTGACTTCAGCAATTTCTCCACAACACACGGGCTGAGATGTGTGTCTTGCACTTGCATGAAATCTTCTTATTTTAGATTATGCTGAAATATATTTTTAATATATTTTCATGCCTTTATCAGGGTGCTAGGTTGCATCATGTGACTGATAAAGACTGACAAGATATTTATACTTTTTCTTCCCCCCCAGTCTACATGTGCAGGATTGCGATCATGCTCAGTTATGAAATGGTTCGATGCCAAGAAGATATTCCCAACCACAAACATAACACCATCCCAGCACTATCGCACCACAACACAAGGCGAGATGGATTTGTACTGTTTACATTAAAATTCCCACCCTACACACACCGGCACGTGAATCACTCGTCTGGCTTTGGTGAGCACGTGTCTGCCGTAGCCTCATCGACTGCACTGCAATTCAATTCGCCTTCCTCTGATGCTGTAGACCGCAGCTTGTACAACAGTTCAACAAATTATGTTTTCAGAGAAGTCTTTCTGTGCAGCACTGATGCAATAAGCTGCTCGCAGCGTCACGAGAACGAATGAAATTTTGTTTTAGTTTTATGTGATTACGCCACGTTATTCTCATTGAGTAACTGCATTGTTTCATATATTGTTCAACTATGCAATTTTCTTCTCCCCTCTTCTTACTAGTGCATTACCTCTTCGTCGATGGCCTTTAGTTCTAACTTAATTACCATTCTACCATTAGCCATTCATTTTTTTCAACCTACTTCATTTCTGAATTACAGTGAATGTGAATTAAAAAGCTCTGATGACATGATCTTTTTGTATCAAGCCTTTCAGAATCGGCACGAACCGGTCTGACCTTCTTAAACCGATGATCTCCTGTTTGTTGTGATTGTTATGTCTCTACAAACTTCGGACACTGTGTGCAAAATCCCCAGGAGGGCACTGCCCGTGAACACGAAACCACCGCATCAGACACCAACAATCAAATTACATTCATAGACGGTTAGGTTACACTCCTTGGGCCATCTTAATTAGGGAATCAGTTGTAGAGAAGCAGCTGAACTCGATGACCTCGTCTGTGTGATTTTTTTTTTTTTTTTTTTAGTGAGTTGTGGTTACTTGATTTTTCTGTTTGCAGGAGCTAGTTTAATCTCTCTGTAATATTCTTAATCCTTTTGAGGTTGTACTCAAAAACCTTCTGTAAAAAGCTTTCTAGCTTCTTACCTTTCCATTCTCACCTCTTCAGGAGTTCCAGCAGCAGCAGCAGCAGCCGCAGCAGCAGTCGTTTAAGGAGCCCTACGGACTCAATCTGGCTGAGTTTCCTTCTGACGACGACCTGCTCATTTATGAAAGGTGATGTTTTTAAGGCTGGCACATGACACACGTATACATGCACTGTTTAATATTGCAGTTGCTACGCACAGTGCGTATGCTTTTACGCTCTTTTAAGTTCGGACATTCAAGTAGTCTGAAGTGGTGTCAGCTGGAATGCATTAGATTTAAGCATGCCTCCTAATGTTTGCAATGAGTTTTTAATGCCCGTAAAGAAAGCACTGAGATGACATAGCAAAACAGCTAACGATGCTGGATGCTGTAAGCCAGAGACAGTAAGACTGAGTCTCAGATCTACCAACTCGAGCCAGCCTCTGTCTGTTTGTTTGTCTGTTTGTTTGTTCGCTTTGCCTTCGGGTCTCAGTATGCTGTGTGTCTAGCGTGTTTCCCCGGTGTCACGTCAAAGCAAATGCTTGCAAATCGAAGAGCTCCAGCCTTTATTTTCTGACTGCCTCTGCCCATTTTACTACTCTGAAAAAAAGCCATTTTATTGTTATGGACAATGCACCCAGCATCCAAGACAGAGAGGCGAGGAACAAGCAGTCGGTGTCAGCAGCCCCCTCGGGGTGGTGTGGGTCATTTTTCAAAAGGGACATTGTCAACTCTGCCCTGCTGTGTGCATCACACTTCTGACCTCACTGGTCTTTGTCCACCTCTTCCTCCCTTCACCCCTACGTTTCATTCTCTTTCTGTCCTTTCTATTTCATGTTGTCCTTTCTCCCTTTGCTCCCAGCCATGTTGATGAGGTACAGTGAATAGCCATCGTCAGCCTGAACACAGCTATCTGTTCTTTGGATTCGAACTGCACGTTTCGTTTGATACAGTGTGATACTTTCCATGGAGCTTTAATAGCTTCTCTTTTTTTTTCCTAAGCCCACTGAGGATATAACTGACCCAGTGTATTATTTGAGTAGTCAGTGGGTGCTTGTGTCTTTGAAGCAATAGTAACCATTTATAGATTAACATCTACACTTTATAGTTTAGCAAATTTATGAATTCATGAATTATGAATGGTAAAGCACAAAAACACTGTCCCGACTATTCATTTAAAAACTGCATGACTTGAACAAAAAATTAACATTTTTAATGTTAAACCTGAAATATACATTCAACAACCCATGTTTGTTGGTTGTTGTTCTCTAGAACTGAGGTTTCCAATGTTTTTGGCTTATGACTCCTTATACTGAAGCAATATCAGCATGTGACACCTTATTACAGGCTTTCTTCTGCTTTCGTCTGGACGTCATTTGAAGGGACTTTAGAGACATGAAAAGTTGAAAGTATGAAAAGAAATGCCATGTCTACGGATCACTTGAAGGGAACCTACAGAAAGAACAAAATTGGTCCTTGAATTGACCCTTGAGGCACACCTTATTTGATGTAATGCTGTGAAGATGCAAAACTTCCTGTTCCTTCCGACCAGTTTAGTGCAGTACCAGATAGACACACCTAGTCCCTCAGTCTATCTAAAAGAAGGCCATGATCAAGTTCAGCAGGACAAAAATTGAATATGTGAGGCATTAGAGACTTTAAGAAGGGCTGTCTCAGTGTTACCGACAAAAAGCCAGATTGAAACTCTTTAAAGATACTAAGATAGATACTAAGATAAGATAGATGTTTTTAAAAAACTGGGTGATAATTATCGAGGAGGGTAGGATTAAGCTCAGTTTTTTTTAGGGCTGCTTAGTCACAAACATTTTTAAAGCAATCTGGGACATACCATGCACAGTTTTGAGTCGTAATTGAAGAAGGGAATTAAGTTAGAAAAAAAAAACAAATTGTAGTGAAGAATGTTGTTCATATCCTCTTATTGTAGTGGCACATAATGAGACTGAAACTGCATTCATTATTGAGGCTGGAAGTTGGAATGGCTCCAGAGATGTTAGCTGCAGCCAGAGCTCTGCTAATCAAAGCATTAATATTAAAAATCATAAGCAAGAGCCAGAGGGGAACTCTCAATTATTGCATATTATTGTGTCTTTGCGAGAGAAAAATAACCTGCGGACAGATTTGAGATTTGATGATGATGTGCTCTGAACGTTGGAGATCTCAACAGACATGTTTATCCCATCTGAGTATTGGGACTGAAAAAGAGAAGTACAATGAGTCCATCAGAGATAAGTTACACTCTTACCTTTTTTTAAGCGCTTCTTCTGCGTGCGTGTACCGTAGACTTTCTTCATTTCGCGTGTTTCTTGTTTTTTTTTTCCGCAGGTTTGCACATCTGGGCGAGAGCCAGCACAGGGTGGAAAGAAGTGAACACATAAACCTGGCAAACATCATCTGCTTGTGAGTAAAAACGCCTGACGTGTTAAACCAAATACACGCCGAAAAAAAACAAAAACAAAAACAAAGCATATGTACCAAAACCCAGTAATCCTCACTCACGTGTAGTGTTAAGCATTATGTTGTAATATTGGTTTATGGTTATAATCCGACCCTTTTTAAATACCACTCAACATTTCCAGTAGCCTTGGGACAAGTGAGCACGCTTTCTCGCACTAAGTGCTCTCCAGGGACGCTTCTAGCTGTGTGCTGTTTAATCTTCATGTCTTATAACCAAACACTCTTTCTTTACTTCTCGTCATCCCTGCTATTTCCCAGTCAGTCCTCCCTTTTGCCTTCCTACTCACTGTGGCCGTGACCCAGCAGGTCATCCTGGGTCTATTCCCCCCCCCCCCCCCCCCCAGCTATACTCAAAATTCACACGTGGAAAGGCAATGTGCAGCCGCACAGACACATAAGCAATTCCCCTCTTTGTCTTGCTCGTTTCCTTTCCATCTCCAGCTCTCACACAAACACACACACACACACTCTCGCACAAACAACATCAAAAAGACTGTCATCAGGATTCTTCTAGATATGTATTCTCTGGAATTGGCCCTGTCACTCTTGCTCTTTCCCACTTTTCTCTCACCCTCTCGCGCACATATTGCACACGTCAGCTTTGCTAATGTTGCAACAACCCTGGGATTCAAATCAAATCAGGCTCCAGTGTTTGTATTTAATCATATCACAGGGAATAGATTGCAAGGCGCAATGGCGGCGCATGTTTGCTTCATATCAGCCTCTTTTAATTCTTCTCATGCCGCTTGTTTGTTCTTTATTGAACACTTACATGAATATGCTTATATATTATGTGCACAGTCAAGAGGCCCCATTTTTGGACAGAGTTCTGGCAACCAAGTCCCTTGTCCGTTCACCAAACATGAAGCTTCAGCAGCCAACGAATATTTGGCACATAACATAAGCCACTCTAAAGTACATAAAAAGTTTTGTAGATCACCACACAAAATATAACCTGTAAATGAGAGCGCTTTACACGTGCTAGTAGGTGGAGTTTGTTACCTTTAGACAGAGCCTGCCCCCCCCATTTCCAGTGTTTCAGTGTCTACTATTACTATATTACTATATTTGGACATTATGGACCAATAGAGGACTAGAATAGAGTAGAAGACAACTCTGCACAAGAATAGTGTACCAGTCATTCAAGACAGTGGTACTTTATCTAAAACCCTCTGCTAAAAAAAACCCCCAACAAACCTTTAACTCCACTCGAGATGAGAAGTGCTTAGGGTTTCAAGGAGAAAGCACTGAGGGGCAGCAGAGGCATGAGAGGAAACGGTAAAGGGTTGTTCTTTTTGCTCTAACAATGTAACCGTGCGGCCAGATGGAGGTTCAGCTATGTGCATCATAGCTGGATGGAAGATAAGTAGAAGTGATAACTGTGCAGAGCAGGAAAATGGTCAGAGGAGGGTAAAAATAGCTCCACGTGGTAGTGTTTTTATTCACCCTGTGTTGTACTTGTTGTTGTTCGAAGGCACTGGCTGGAGACGGAGAGAGAGGGCGCAGGTGACAAAGAGATTCTTTAGAAAAAGACAGGCAGTCTGAAGTTACTATGCAGAGGAAGAGAGGTTAAAGGACAACGACCTAGTGTCAAAGAACAGGTTATACAGACATTCATTCATGTCATGTAGTAGTCCATTGTTTACCCCCTCACTGCACATCTTCTTAAAATGATGGTAAGATGGAAACTAGTGACTCAGAGGAACGTTAAAGGAGAGGATTTTCTAGAACGTGACTATCTGTAGAGAGCCGTATAATGAGAGTGAAAATATGATGCTCCTCTTTGAACTCGTCACTCTCTTTGCCGCACATACATGTAGACCGCGAAGAAAGAAATGCATTTCTTTCTTCTCCGGGGGAAAGTTATTACACGTCACACAAAGGTGGCAGACATACATACAGTGGCTTTTATGTGCAAGCGCAACCCCAACGTAACGCGTTTTCACCCCGGTCCAGTTTGAACGTCCCCCCTCGTCCACCTACAGCATGTCTTCACCTCTTATCACTCTGGCCATTCATTAGTCCACCCGTCCATCTAGGTGTGTCTTTGTGTTGTGCAACGGTGCTATTCTAAGACGTTGTTACAACACCCAAAATGTGTTTGCACTGTTCGGGGCCCTTTAGTCTGTCACCTCCCTCTGTGCAGTTCCTCTATTGACCCATCAGGCATAAGCAAAGCTGACTCAATTGGTGGAGATAAAAGCAGACAGGATATGAATACTGTGGATTCCTGTTGAGAAGCATCAGTGAGGTGTGATGATTTGTTTCCTCCATAAATTATAATTAGCTTTTTAAGTTGCAGATCAAGATTAATGGGCTGTTATGACTGACCTAAAAAAAAAAAAAAAAAAAAAAAAAGATCTGTTTCATCAAAGTTTTCGTGTGTAATTAAAATGTTATCCTTTTTCTGTCCAGCAGAGATCAAATGTTTCATGAAGGCTGTGTTTATTCTTAATTCGTTATTAACCTTTGCACAGTTAAACTTTTAGTTCATTTCTTATGTATTTATTTTTTTCAGAAAAACTGGGGCCACGTTTAGCTCAGTTGGTAGAGCAGCCACCCCCTGTGCGAAGGCTCAGTCCTTGCTGCGGAAGCCCAGGGTTTGAATCCGACCTGTGGCTCTTTCCCGCATGACATTCCCCGTCTCACTCCCTCCGCATTCACCCTTCAGCTGTCTCTATCAAAATAAAGCTTGAAAAGGCCAAAAAAATAATCTTTTAAAAAAACAGCTTTAAATTTTAAATTAGCATTTCCTCATGGGTCATATCTTCAGTTTTTCTTTATCTCGAGGCGGAGCAACATTTCACATGCATTTCTACAGGTGTGACACCGTAGGAAAGAAACGTGTTTGCAGCTGTGTTTAGTAGAAAGAAGAAAAGACTAGAATAAATTATGATATGCATGAAGCATGTGGCTTCAGATGAAAACATCAGATTGGTGTGGAGCAATAAGAAGACCGTAACCGTCCTCAAATTATATCAAATATATATATTATTCCTCTGCACTCTGTTTAATGCACCCAACTGGAGACAAGACTCCAAAAACACAAACAAACATGATAAAGTATATTTACGCCTTGTTCAGTGATGGTCTTACCGTGAAACCCAAAGACTTTTCAGGCTGGGTGTTTTGACCGTGGTATACATGCTTGCAGGTCTAGTTACAGTTTTAATTTACACTCTTAGCTGGGGGCAGTTCATAATTGAATTCTGTTGGTGCTTTGATTCTGCCAATAATTAAGGATGTACATTTGTAATGTGCATGTGCAGCCTCTCACCGGGGCCTCAGCTGCTGTTGAACTAGCTGGCTGAGTGGTTGACCTGGCAGGCAGGTAGTTGATAATCCACTCTTAAGATGATGAGACATGCTTTAGAGTCTAGTTTCCCTGAAAGTAGGAGTAATTCCTCTGTAAAAGCGCACATCTCTGCCATACTTGTGCTGTGTCATTAACCCGCTCCATCCAGACAAGTCGTCCATGGTTGGATTGGACTGTTTTCTAGCTTCGGCCCTTGATCATATAGTGACTACTATAGATAGTAATTATTTTTCTTTGATGTGAAAATAAAACGTCAAAGCTTGTATTAGTTCTTAAGTTCATCCATTATGTGTTACATTCACGTGCCCATCTGCTTTTTCTCTTCCTCCCTCTCAGGGAGCCAGTGTCCTGCTTCTCCGAGGACAGCGTCTACGCAGTTTCTCCTCCGCAAGTCGACAGAGACACCCGTGACGAGTTTGAGAGCCATGTGATGGCGAGTCAGGGCCAGGTGAGGGTGCTGTGCAGGGACGACATGTTGATGTACAGAGAATACGTCAAGAACAGATACATGTGAGACACACGGACTGGATTTCTGTTACCGAGATGCAAATCCAGACTTTTGTTTGTAGCTTCAGGACCGACCAACGTGTTTTCTTGCATTTGTTAATCGTTGCTTTGACTACCCTCCTCCTTTTGTTATACTTGAAGCACACTATCCATGATGAAGAATGAACAACCTGTGTTTGGACTAAACTTTGCAGATGTATTTCTTTTGTTGTTGTTTTAATAGATCCATATTTTGTCCAGTTATATCTGTTTTTTTTTTTTTATTGATTCAGACATGCCTTAAACAGTCTACTTATATGGTGCTTTTTATTTGTTCTTGATGTAAATTTTAATTGCTAAACTATTTTAAGAATGTTTAAATGTAAACACTTTTAAATGTAAATATATGTAAATGGATTTATTGATAATATTGTGAATCTGAAATGTTGGAGCTGATACTATGAATGAAGGACCAACAATTATGATGAGTGATTGTTTAAATTCCACCTCAGACGTGCTTTGAGTTTAGATTTGGACTCGTTCTGTTAAACAGGTTCCTTTTCGAAGGTCCAGTGTGTAGGATTTAGTGGCATCTAGCCAAATGAATACCCCTCGCCTCACCATAGTCTTCCTGGCATGCAAGAAAACCCATCATTATTTGGTCTGTCCTTTTGTAGATATGTAGAAAACACAAGGATTCTCATTATCATGTGATTATATAGAAATAAAATCATATTTATTACATATATTATGGCCATTTTTAATCATATGCAACAATTGATTTTTTGCTAAATTTTGCACATTGGACCTTTAAACTTTGTAATACCATTACAGGGATATATGTTGTTGTTTATTTAATTGCGCAAAAACTATTTCAAACAACAGTCTTACATCATTTCATACATCTACTGTAAATGATTATCCAGGTCATTTTACTATTTTTTTCTTTTTTCAAATTGCCTTGTTGTGTATTAAACCTAAATTTTCTTTTCTTGTATCAGTTGTTCCTTGACATTGTGGGTTTTATTAAACCGCATCATTAGTTTACAAAACTGCGCACTGATTTGTTTGTTTTGTGTAAATGCATTTCTGTCAACTTAATTATGTACAATCTAGTTATACATTAAACATTTATTTATTAACACCATGTGGCAGATTTGTTTTGCATTTTTCCTCATTGCTCCACTGCTGTAATGTCTGTGCTCTTTTGTTCTCCACGTTACATTACGTAATGTAATGCGTAATGTAATTACGTACATTACGTCCACGTTTACATTCAAAAATCTAATCTTGTTCCTGTCAGACAACCTCCCTAATTTTTGTATATCACTCCCACTCTCCTTTATTTTCTTTTGCATATATATAAGACTTATGTACAGACTGTGTTTTCTGTCATACATATATAAGTGTACTGACTGACCACTCTTCTTTGCATTAGTGCCTCATGAGCCTCAGGTTGAATTAGAGGTTGAATTGGACTGCATCAGCATGTGATGTGTGAAAAAAAAAAAACTGCTCCACCATATTTAAGAACTCTTGATAATTTCCAAGCCCTGCAGCACCATCACTGTAATTGTTGAGTGCTGCGAGATGTTGAGAGTGCACTACAGATATCTGGAATACAACCCAGTAATAACACATCTCAACTCAAATTGAAGAGAGCTTCTAACCTCTCAATCAGTCCCCTTGGGAAGCCTGTTATCTGGCTCAGAAAAGCTTCTTCTTCTTCTTCTTCTTCTTCTTCTTCTTCTTCTACATGTCCAATTTTGGTGTGACTTCACATGCCTTGCTAAGTAATAAATTAAACTCAACAGCAGTCTTCAAGGTATCATGCAAGACTTGTTTTCTCGGAAGAAATTTTCTCTGAAATTGCAATCCCTGAAAGCCTGAATTTTTCCATTTTGAGGCTTACAAAGTAAATAATATTTGCAAAAGTTGTTGCTGTGATTAGGAGTATTTATTGGCAGGAATTGAATACACTATTCATTAGCGTTTTCATTACACCAAAACCCCACCACACATGTCTCTGGAGCGTCCTGTACACACCATGATTTCGGTCCCTCAGACTTTGTTTACTTGCACAGATTTGGCCATTTTGCTGGTGTATGTTTTTCTACATGTGTAAATATCCACGTGGTCTGTGTAGAGCGACGCGTGCTGCTCGCGTCAATCGTCAAAAATAGAACAGGCGCGTAAATTCACGCCTAGCCCGGCGTTGAGACGCGTCTGAAACAGACTAATGGTCAGATGATCAGTGGTAGCAGTATTAGCAGTAGTAATGACAGCTGGGGCTCAGGAGGTAGAGTGGGTGTCCCGGTAGTAGTAGTAATAGTAGTCGGAGCAATGGTCAAATGATCAGTGGTTCGATTTCTGGCAGTACTGCAGTAGCATTAGTTGTATTGATGGTGGCTGTGGCTCAGCAGTAGTTGTGGTTAAAAGCAAATTACACTTTGGCCATCAATAATCATCATAAAATTAAGGTCATGATGACATGAGGTACACTGGATCGGACTTTATTTGTGTCAGAGACAGCGGCAGAGGGGATCATTGAGTGAATACAGTTACGTGTCTCTAGTCTCTTGTGCTGTAAGAAGAAGAGGAGCTAAACGTTTATTGGCTGCGCGGTAAATGTGTTAGTTCAGCTGTTACAGACACATTTCATCTCTAACACGTCCTTCCTGCCACTCAATGTTTCATCATTAGTCCTCTAACATCTATATCCATTTCCTTTCTTTTCTTTTGTCTCCGCTGCTTCATTAATGGCCTTTTCCCTGCTCCATTTTTTCTGAGTAAATCTCTCCATGAGGGTATTCAGGTAAAGGATGTGTTTGGGCACGAGCATGTGTTTGTATTTGTGGGCAGGGGGACTGTAGGCGGTTAGTGTTTGTCTCCTGGAGGGGGCCATTTTGAAGGGGAAAGAGGTCTGTTTTTTTTCTCTCTCTCATGTTTTTATGTTCCTAATGGCAGGTGTCTCATTACGCTAAAACCTCTCTGCACACATGGGTATGGATGAACAACTGCATGCAGTCGCTGATATTTTTGGATGGCTTATTCTTGGTAGTCCACACGAAAATAAAAATAAAATTATTGTGCGATGCTGTGCTTCTGATTCGCTGGAAATTACATTTGTTTAGTCCATCATGGAAAACAATCAGAAATGATTTCAAGATGTATTTTGGTCCTGCATGTTGTTGGGTATCTGCCTGGGTCTTTGACATGAGTCACTAGGCACTTCATGTGACCGCTTAGCTTATGAATGAAGACAACCCCCTCTCCAGCCCCCGGTCCACTGACAAAAGGTGGCCAAATAGCTGTTGCTTGGAAACCAAAGCTAGTTACCATATTGCTATGCTGCTTTGAATTTCCCCCTACCTGCCCACCCACTGCAACTCAATATGTCCTTCATTGTTATATGACATTTAATTAGTACAACAGTTTTGGTATCGTTAAGCAATTTTGTCACTAAGTACTTTGTTTATATTCATATCTTCACATGGTCATATAAATTACAGTTACTGTTCTTGACTACTCGTTTAGTTTTTGCAAAGTTATGAGAGGAAAATAGATGATTTAATTCAAAAGGAAAAAAGTGCAAGGTTTTAAATAACCAGTTAAAAACCAAACAAACCTGCAAAATTAAAATTAGTAATAAAAAGAGTATTAATTTCAATATTGAAGAATCTTTTGGTGAGATAGGAAAACAAGTTTAATCCAAAGAAAATAAGAAATAAAAAAAGGATCTGAACATTCAAAAATGTTTCAAATAGAGGAAAAGATAGAGAACAGATAGAGTGCTATCAGTTCATATAAAGTACAAGAAGATGTTTGTTCCGAGACGAACGTTTACCTGACAAACTAAATCACGTGTGTGAGCCTGTTGTGCTGCAGATACTGTAGCCTGGTGCAGAACACACAGTGCTTTGAAAGTGATCAAAGTGATCTGCAAGCAGGGAGCAGCCTGAATATACATGGTGCGCATGCTACAGATGACCTGCGGTGGTTAATCTGCCATCACCGGCGTTTATGTCACGTGATTTTTGCATAGTGTATAGGATTCTTATGCTAACCTTCTCCCAGGGTGCATTAGCTTGTTAGCCAGTCTTTTGTTCCAGACCATCTGCTACGCCCACATGATGAGCTGCCTCTCTGAGTTTACAATGGCTGGAAATATTTCTCTCTGTGCTGTTCACTCACTCTCACTTTCTTTCAGGGCCGTGCAACAAATGCTCGCTGAACACAGCTGTAACTTGCTGTAACACTTGCTTGTGGCGAGCAGGTGTAATTAATCGAATTATAGTCGCACCTGTGCATTTTCAAGTCAAAATGTCCCCTGTGAGACATTTTTGTCTATGAATGAATAATCATTACAACATTTAGTACAAGAGCTTAGCTGCTCCTTCTCTGCCCTCATTATGTGTGTAGGTGCTCAACCCTGCAGTGAGCTAGGCCTTGTGGCCTTTTTCTGGAGGCAACACTGAAACAGTGAAAACTTATTTGAAAAAAGTGTTTACAAATCAGAAAATACAATGCAATGCGCGGAGCAATACAATAAAGACAGAGACCAGATGTAGTGATAACACTGTATTAATACAGCAACAATAAAATTGGATTTACAAAAGCACACCGAGTGTCCCTGAATTATCCATCTCAAATGTGCAGGGACACAGTATGCATAACCAGACAACACAGTAACCTACAATAATAATAAATTCATACTGACCTAGTTCCATATTCAGACTGCTAGCCTTGTGTTTAGTGTAATAAATACTAAACTAATCATAGACCAAGACTAGTCAGGGCTATGGCATGAAGATTAAGACCCAGACTAACCTTGTTCACCTGAAAGGTTTAATTATCTGAATTTTTAATCTCAGGACAAGCCTTCCTTGTAAAATGGAAATAAATCAATATGGTACAAAATCAAGATCTTTAATGTCCAAATTAGGTTGTTTTTTTTGTAAATATATACCCACTCTGAATTTGATTTCTGCAACATGTTCCAAATACTGTATGTTGGGCCTGGAGCAACAAAAGACTGAGAAAGTTTTTTGCCGCCATCCACATGACCTCTGTTCAGGGCAACACAATGCCCAACCATATACTGCATGTGTTAAAACAGCCTGGCCTGCCAACAGCCCAAGGGAAAAATGTGTGGTGCATTAATTGTAAAATATGACAGGAGAGACTCTAGACAGTCATATTTCAAGTCAGAATGAGAAAGAATTTTTCTTTTCATTCTTTCAAAAATTGGTGTCCCACAAGGCTCAATTCCAGGACCTCTTTTCTTCACTTTATATGTTAGCAACCTACCACTACTATACATGCGGATAACACTGTAATTTTAAAGCATAGTGGAGTTAAGATTAGATGCCACTGATGCTCATGACTTGGACCTTGTATACTGGCTTTTGTAGCAGATCTTCAACAGTTTGCCTGAGATAAACTGTATAAAAATAAATAAATAAATAATCATCACGTGATTTAGGAGAGAGATTCAGCAAAGAGAGAGATGCTGCTCTCTCTCTCTCTCTCTCTCTCTCTCTCTCTGTCGTGACGTCAGTCGGGTTTAAAACTCTCCTCGCGTGTCTCTGGTCGGATCCCCTCTGGTCGGATCCTCCTCCTCCTCCTCCTCTTCTTCTTCTTCCTCCTGCTGCTGCTGCTCCTCCTACTCACATTCACCTTTCTCGCGGAGCTGGCCACCGGCCAATGCTACACACCAGCTCTTCCCAGGGTGTCTGTCCCATGCGTGGGAAGCACAACAAAGTCAAGGGCTTCACTTGAGAGGTTCCGGAGGGGAGCGGCGAAAAAACAAAAACAAAATAAAAAAAAAAAAAACAGGGGAGCACCATTGCATCCTTTTTATTTTCATTTCTGACGTTTTACAACCGCGCCAGAAGCTCTGTTTTCGGCGGAGATCTCAGCTCATACCGTTTTGTCACGGAGGTAGGTACTGTCAACTTTTCAGAAACTGTGATCTCGACTGAAAAATTCTCTGTGTGAAGACTCTGTGCTCGTTGTTTTGCTGTGAACTGTCCAAATGAGCAGAGTGGCTGTTATAAGCATGAAGTCTTACACTGGAGTGGACTAAAAGGCTACTCCAGTAATACAATGATAGAATTCAAAGCACATATTAAAGATGTCACTTTTTTATTTATTTATTTTGTTATCAAAATTAATAATTGATTCGTACAAGTATTAAAAACAAACATTTTAAATGGTGTTCGGTACGGTTGATGTGCTTTCAGCACCGCGGACAGCTCCAGCTGCTTCACTATCAGAATAACTTCCACCCTAAAACTGAATTTAAATGTTGCCCTCATGCTGATTTTAGACAGTTATGTCAACATATCAAAGGCAGATATGTTAAAAAAAATCAATGCAACAAACGTTGTGATTGAGTCTTGTTTGAGATATTCTATCTAAATTAGTTTCAGTTGAATGCAATGCGATGTTTAATGCTTTAGGGTGGATTTTCCTGGCAACTTTTCCATGACTCCTGCAGTTTTTTTTTCTACAGTTTTTTTCTTTGGTTTTTGCATTGGATAGACTTGCTGTAGCAGGTAACGGCCCGCTTAAGCAAGATGCTGAAATCTCCAGCGAAAAAAGAGAATTTGCCTCTGCGTTATTATTAATGAACCGATCTACTTGTTTTTATTGCTGCTTACAGGACAAAAAGACGACAGTGTGGAGACATGAACAAGTCACTGGTGGTGAACGACTCCTCTGCCGGTGCCGTAGCTGATTCTCTAGAGCGCAACGGCAGCCTGCAGCTCTCCACCGCCACATTAGATTTCCCCATCAACCCGTGGGACATTATGCTCTGCATGTCAGGCACCGTCATCGCCTGTGAAAACGCCATAGTGGTAGCAATCATCTTCTACACGCCAACACTAAGGACTCCCATGTTTGTGCTGATTGGGAGCCTGGCCACGGCAGACCTGTTGGCTGGTATGGGATTAATCCTGAACTTTGTGTTTCAGTATGTGATCTCCTCTGAGACTATCAGCCTTATCACTGTAGGCTTCTTAGTGGCCTCCTTCACTGCGTCTATCAGCAGCCTTTTGGCCATAACAGTGGATCGTTACTTCTCCCTCTACAACGCTCTGACATACTTTTCAGAGAAGACCTTACAGTACGTACACCTGATGTTACTGGGGACCTGGGGTGTGTCTCTGTTCCTGGGCTTGCTGCCAGTGCTCGGCTGGAACTGCCTGAGCGAGCCAGACTCCTGCAGCATCGTTCGCCCTTTGACCCGGAGCAACGTCACGCTCCTGGCCACCTCCTTCTTCGCAATCTTTGTGATCATGCTGACCCTCTACTTCAAGATTTGTAAGATCGTGTGCCACCACGCCCACCAGATCGCCCTCCAGCAGCACTTTTTTGCCACGTCACATTATGTGGCCACTAAGAAGGGGGTCTCCACTTTGGCCATCATCCTGGGGACATTCGGCGCCAGCTGGTTGCCCTTTGCTATCTACTGCCTGGTGGGCGAGAGGGAGTATCCCTCGGTGTACACCTATGCTACACTGCTGCCTGCCACCTACAACTCCATGATCAACCCCATCATCTACGCCTACAGAAACGCAGAGATCCAGCGCTCCATCTACATGCTCCTCTGCGGATGCTTTCAGGCAAACAAGGCATACCGATCCAGGTCACCAAGTGAAGTCTAAAGTGGCGCCAGGGCTGCGAGTGTATGTCCGTTAGTGTGTGCGAAGAATAGACAGAGCAAAAATCAAACCATCCTGTGACCATTGACAATCTGCTTACAATCCACAGTGAACAGGGGTGTGATGCTAGAAAAATGTGTCTTTCATGCATACTGTCTGCACTTTACTATGTCTCAACACGATGTTCGAATGAGATTTTGGAAATGCTGTGAACAAGAAACTTCTGTGAAAAACGAGAAAACAAACCTGTGAATGTACTTAAATGAGAAAAGGAATGGAAAATTCTTGCACTTTAGTGTGTTATCTTTTTTTTTTTTAATGCCAAAGCAGTATTGTATAGCTCTTATTGTATTTAAACATTTGAACTTGTGAGTACCGTGTGCCATTTTTCTATTTTGTATGGTATTGTCTTTGATGTACATTTTCTACAAGAGGAATAAAGGAATACAATCCGGCATGGCTCCATCACGTGTCTTTACAGTAGCACGTTTCAGGACTCACCTGACTTGTTTTAGTGTATGTGTATATATATATATATATATATATATATATATATCCTCATCACTTCATTCCAGTCTCTCCCTCTGGAGCGCAGGTGGGGTCTGTCTGTTTGAAGAGACTAATGGCACATTGAGAAAGCAAGTACCTTGCCCCGGAAAATAGCTTCAATTTACACCTAGACACATTTGAATCCTGTTTGCTCAGTCTGTGTGGAAGAGAAAGAGAGGGAGTGAATGATGATCTCTCTCTCTCTTTCAGAGAGAGCAAGAAATACCGTAAACGTAAAAAACGTGCCACGTGAGGCTCATTCCCCTCAGGAGGAGCAGGTACAATGTAACCTAATGTACACAGAACTAGAAACAAACTACAACCCCAATTCCAATGAAGTTGGGACGTCGTTGTAACAGAATACAATGGTTTGCAAATCATTGCAAATCCATATTTTATTCCCAATAGAACAATAGAGCAATTTACCATCTATATAACTCCTTAATGACCTTGGTATATGGTTGCATTGATAAGATATGATGCACTCTACTGTGCAAGCGCAGGACATAAAAATGGCTGTTTGGACTGCTGTCTTATCTCGCCCTCGTCTCATCAACATCTACAGTTATGATTCAGGTAGCGAAGCGGCCGCAGGCACGTGTATGCGCGCATGTGACAGAGTGACACGAGTGATGATAATAAGTCTGTCTGCTTTCCTTGTCAGCTGCCGTAAAGAGTCCGAATGAACCTGGCAGCCTCAGCAGCAACAAACACAGCTGTTTATCTGCCAGGCTGTTTGGACAGGTAGTGGAGAGAGCCACACAGGAACCAGGAGAGGCATGGATACATGGACAGATATCTTCTCCTTGTAAAAGTTTTTGACAATGCCAAGCCGTTTATATATTGCTTTGACATATATGTCAAAGCAATATATGATGCTTTGACATCAGCACGACACCATAAACATTTAATAATTGGTTTTTTTTCAGAATGAAAGATGATATAAACCAGCATGTCCCCCGGACTTCTGATTTTCTGGGATTTTGAAGCAAAGCACAGGTGTAGATGATGAAATGAACGATGGCTGCATCCCATTTATTAGTAACATTATTAATAACAATGTTATTGAGCTTTCCCAGCTCAACATTTTGACTTCCAGACAAGTCAAAATGTCTGCAGTGAGGAAAAGGCGTTATTTCTTAGTGTTTTATTGAAGCATGACTCTGAAACTAAGTTGACACACTGCAGTATATGTAAATATGTAGTGCGGAATGCTGACGAGGCCGCAGTGTAAATGTGATTTGCTCATTGTCTTTTGCTCATCTGCGCAATAATGTTTCAACGCCCTCGTACACTCTCTCACATTCCCTTGTAATTATGTTCCCACACAACACTTTGCATTACCTATGAGTCATTTTTTTTCTTCATATTTTATCATTGTGCAACACCTGTATGACAAACCACATTCTTCTTTGGCCTACTTATCCCGACAGTTTCATTGCTTCATTAACATGGTTGTGTAATTACTGTCTATCACACTTCAGGTGGCTTTTGGATTTTTTTTTTTTTTTTAAATAATTCTGAGACTGTTTTTGTCTCTGTTTGACAGCTTGATCCCACTCACGCTTCAATAGCAGCTTTCGCCCAGCACCAAAATAGAGGCGACTGCACTTGCTCCTCATGTGGACTATCAACTGTAATAATCTCCAGTTTTAAGGCCGCGAAGCCCTCGGTCAGCTTAAGGCTGATCACAAAGTGGGGGAAAGGTGATGGATGCTGGAGCCCACTAATGGACTGCACACCAAGGCCCGGGAGCACGAGATGTTTGTTCATCTTGTTTTTTTCACTACCTCAACAGATGTTGCTTTTGGTCACGTACCAAAACAGGCAGCCACCTGTTTGTATACAGGGCTCATAGAGTTGTGGCAATAGGTGATACTATATAGAGCCTTCGTGCTCACACAGTTATTAGATTCAGTGATCAGATAAGTAGAAACCACTACCCTTCTTCCACTACAGAAGAAGAATACGGCTCAACCTGTGATTAGAAAACTGTTGACAAAGACAAGTTCTTACTGTGGCTATAGACTACTCACTACACATCGGTTGGAGAGGTTGGCTTCTGAGGTTTTTATTCAGAATTTAACTTTGCGTTACACCTGCCTCATTCAGTTGTGGTCACATACTGTTTGTACTCTTGAATCCTTGAGTCCATTTCAGTCATAGAGCTATAGATGTTCAAATGTAGACTGGTGACTTAAAAGCCGGGCTTTAACTTGGAAACAATAGTCAGTTTATACTTGATACTTGATTTGGGGATTTTAGGAGGCAATGGAAGCGGTAAACACATGCTTTATGTTTTTTAGATTTTGTATGCTCCTGTATTTGATGCACTTTTTCTACAAGGGGAATAAAGGAATACAATCCAGCTGTGGCTCCACCACGTGTCTTCACTGTATCACATTTCTTTGAAGGTGTCATTGTGTTGCACCTGACTTATTTTTTTTATATCCTCTTCACCCCATTTCAGCCTCTCCATTCAGAGGGGAGGTGGGGCGGAAAATGGCTTCAATTTGCCGAGACACATTTGAACCAATTGGGGGCAATGGAAACCACGTGTCAACATAAATTTACAGGACGAATGTAAGCACAATGGTCACTCTTCTTTTAGCTCTGTTTTTGGTCTCTACCTAAAGTTGCTAACTTTGTCAGTGGAGTTTTACAGCATTTTAGCTGAAAACGACACAATCAGATCACAGAGAGTCAACAAAGGCAGTAAAAATAGGAGCCGAAAAACCGAAACAATGTGCTGAAAGATGCTAAAATGGACTGCAGAGCTGAGTTGACTGGGTTTGTCACTATGTGTGACATCATTAACCATTTTTACTTTCAAAATATTGATTACAGCATATAGATTTAACATTTTTGGAGCTTCCATGTGTGGTTTGAACTTTCATGCTCCAGTTTTAATGCACCAGTAATCTTCGGTTGCACAATGCACTTCTAGGGTACACAATAAATGGGATGTCACATGTTGCTTGTTGAGTCATGAAGTGTGGAAACACAAGACATGACTTTTGACTTTTTCTTCTTGCCTCCATTTATGAATTTATTCACTTGTATCAGGCGCTGCAGAGCCTGATTACATAAGGAGGACGTACATGTGCAGCTAAAAGTCCAAACAGCTTGTTTCGTAAAGAAAACATCGTTAATATATTTAGAAGAGTGTGTCATCTCTTCAGCAAAGCGGGCTCTTTGTTGATGCAGAGGTTGATATTAACGACACTGAAATTTGCCCGCTGTCCCCTCACTTTCATATTACAGCCATTAGACTAAATCCGGGCTGGTAGCAGTGTTTGAATTATGTAATGCTTGATCAGTGCAGACCAGAGCAGCTTTCCAGGTAATTACCAAAGCACACAGTCAAATGATTCACTCATTAATAACATTAATTACAGCGGTGTAGCAAATGCTCTCCATAGAAACAACACTACTATTACTCAGTTAGCCATTAGCTCGATGGAAAAGGCTTTGGGGTTATTGATGGTGTAATCACACGGCTGTTTTGTTTTTTTTTCTCAACCGCTGGTTGTCATTTCATATTCATATGAAGGTGGCATTCGTTGCTGATCTTATTCCACGTGGTGTTCAGGATATCCACACACACACACACGCACAGCACAGACACAAAACACCAACGCTTTATCTTTTGGGAAAGCAAACCCACACTTTGCAATAAAAATTAACATTTGCCTTCATCCCGTTGTCTGTGGCCTGTTCAAACACAAGTGTGTGTGTGTGTGTGTGTGTGTGTGTACGTGTTAGCACAGGATCGTACAGTGTGAGTGTGCTTGTTAGTAGCCTGGCACCTACTACTAGGAGCCGCCATGGTTAATTTACCAGATTGTAGGTGGGTGTGCAGTGCATGTGCCGTCTGTATCATGTACTGCGTATGACGGCTGGATGCTTTGTCGAGGTGTGTGTGTGAGAGAGTGTGTTTAGGAGGGAGAGAGACCAGCCCTAAACCAGGCACACAGGGGACATTAACTCCTCTCCTGTGGCTTCTCAGAAAAACACTGAGTGACCTGATAAGTGTGGGACATTTTTCTAGGTACACTGAGCTTAATATAGTGTGAGCAGCAACACAGTGTTTTCACTTCATACTCACGCTCATTATGTTTCATTTAGAAGTTTAAACCACACATAAAAAGGGCAGAATTAAGAGGGGTCCTCACACATTTATAGAAAGTAAAAAGTGATGTGAAGTGAAGTGAAAGTAAAAAAATTCTGGATTCAAATAAATTCTTGAGTCATTAGGAGTTTACTAAACGGTAAACTCCTAATGACTCAAGGGGGGAGGGGGTGAAAGTCATACTGTGCAGCAATGACTTGTAATTCACCGTGTTCTGGTCTGCTTATGTCTGTGCGTGTATGGTGAGTATGGTGAGGCAGTGGCGAGTCAAAGATCAAACTTGTGTCGCCCAATCTCTGCAAACAGATCAAATTAACCAAAACATTATTTCAGTTATTTCAAATTGTCAGCTACGCACGGTTATGCTTAAAATTTCATTTTCTCACAAGTTTATTTACAACAATTCAGGCAAGGAGACGGAGTGTCACACTGAATGAAATGTCTTGAATACGTGGAACAGGTCAGTCTGACCTGGAGGGTGATAAGAAGATTAAGAAACGGCAGATGAAACTGCCGAAGACGAACGTGTGAGTTTTTGTAAAGTTCTCGTACAAAACTGAACGTAGCTGCAGCCAGTTCACTCACAGCCTGATACTTGTACAGGCGTAGCTCTCCATTACTCACACCTTCATTCACCCTCATTATCTGTCATCAGCTCGTCTTATAGGATATCGTCCTGCGCCAGTCTGGGCAGTGAGACGACTGGTTGTAACCTTCATAACCCGACGGCTCAACTCTTAAGAGGTGCAAATTTACTCCCCTGTGCCACCACCAACCACTCTCCTATCGTCCCCCCTCTACTTGACTCGGATTTCATCTACTTATTAAGAGATTCATCACCGCTCTGACTACAGCGCTGATGACTCATGTAGAAATTAGGTGTGGAGGGGATAAATTCAGTCATGACCAGCCTCAGGACTCAAGAATATGACTTTATTATTATCATCTGGGCGTGATGACTTAACTTCATACTATTATCTGCTTTTAATGCCGGCAGTTTCCAAGAAATGATCTTAAGATACTTTTACATGTCGCTCAGGATGACAGCTGGGTTAATGCATGAAGTGCAGTTGTGTAACTGTAACAAGGACTGATTTAAATCACAGAATATAAACGCACTGAGTCAAAATGATGAGTCATGTAGTTGGGTAGTTTACTATATAATTTGTTATGCTGTGTGTGTGTGTGTGTGTGTGTGTGTGTTTGAGAGCGTGTAGGAGTTACCTAAAGTTTTTCAAGGATAATCGCTGAACAACTTTTTAATGCAAAAGACGGCAAAACAGTGTTGCACATTGTGCTACTAATTTTACTCCATAATATTTAAAAGACAGATGCATACACAGCATACGAGACAAAGAGATTAATTCTAGTTGAAACATAACCAAAGATTTGATATAAAAACCTGTGTGATGTAACAAACTGACCAACAAGGGCAACAAAGGAGGTTCAGCACCTGGAGGTGACCAAACAACTTACATAATAACATCTGACCTGAGCGCAGACACTGAACCCCCACCTGCAGCAGCAGAGCTCAAACATCCTTCAGCTTTGGAACCAAAAGTGACATCTGGCATTTTGGTGTTCAGACAGACCTCTTAAAATAGTTCTTTTTTTTTTTTTTTGGTAAGTCATGTGCTTTCATAACTTGAGGCCACTTAACGAACAGTGTCAGGAGTAGTGCAGAGTGCAGGAGTACATACTCAAGCAAGAAGACTAAAAGATAGACATACTGTTGGTATTGCTAATTCACAAAACAATCTTTATTCGTCATTTATCAATATTTCATATCAGAAAACTTTATTCCATATAAGAATAAACACCTGAAAAGTATTCAAAAGTCAAGTTCAGTCTTGAATAAGCACTAAACTGAAGTGTTACCTCATAAAATATTCAGACTAATTTGCGCCCTTGTCACTAATCACCGTCGAAGGGCACATTTTAAATGTTTTAAATGAGCAACAATATCAACCACAATGTGAAAATGAATTTTGAATATATGCAGTGGCCGTAATAATCGTTTAAATCACTCTTGAAGTGTTGCATAATGGGATTGTTTACACTTGTTTTTATCCGGGGATGAGAGACTGAAAGTGTGTAGGCGTGCCGTGGACTGTGTAGGTGATAATGGAGTGTGTAGGAGGAAGGGCAAACAAACAATCGTGTGCTGGGCTGTCCTGTCATCTATTTAATGGAATTACCACCACAGCCACACAACAGAGCTCCTCTGTGCATCCATCCATCCATCCATCCATCCATTTTCTGTAACTGCTTATTCATCCCACTAAAACTATTTTTAATTACAGGATGAGTCTGCTTATGTTCTATGTTTTTAGGTCAACAAATACATGCTAATGCTAAAAGCCAACAATTAATTGATCCTATTAATAAATATTGTACGGCTGATATATCTTATTTAGATATTGTATCTCGGTGTTCCCATGTTGAATGAAAATGATTTATTTATTTATCATTCATTATGTTTTAATAGATTTTTGGTAGTAGCCAACAGGCTTGTGGCAGCGTACCAAAGACAGCTGGGAAGTTTGAGTCATGGACATAAAAATAGCAACACCAGCAAGTAATTTGTTATAAGTAAAAGTCATGTGTTTCAATTATTACTTCCAAACTCTCAGCATCAAAATATACTTCATGTACCCAAAGCGAAAGTATTCATTGTACAGAATGGCCCATTTTACAACATAATATACATAATATAATATATACATATATATAACACACAGCAATACTAAATAGTGTATTTAGAACAGGTAGAAAAGTTGTACTGAGTGAATACAATAGGTACATCTGCCACAGAGAATCACTGCAGTCTTTAAATACAAGATACCAAATTATCCCAATTAAATCAACTTCAAAGCGCGGAGACATATTTAGGTGACCATGCGGTTAAGAAACGTTTCTCAGGCAAGAATAATAACAGATAATGGGATAGAAGGCATCGATTTACCCCACTTTCACACTTTTTCTGCGTGTAATTGCATGACACATTTTTTACCAGGGGAATCTAGGTGAAAGCAACATCATTATTTCTCTCTCTAAATCTATTTCAGTCCCGAATGTGAGCATGTCTAATTAAAAGAAGACAGGCTTTAGTTATAAAGAGAGTCATTACAGATAAAGCGATGAGAATCAATACCAGGAACTTTGCTTTATTTATTTTTTTAAATTCAGAATATAGAAGCTTTTTACAGTCTCGTCCTTAAACTGCCACCTAGTGCCACCCCATGACAGTGTGACTGTGCAAGAAATTACGCCGCCTCTTTATCTGCCTCCAGTGACAAACGGCACACATCCTAGTCAGAACACATGTTCTCTTTTGTTTTATTGCTATTTGGCCTAATTTGATGTTTCAGGAAGAATCACGAATTTCGTCCAAAAATGACACATCAAATTATGACACATTAAAGCCTCTATCAAAGCAGTGAGTCGTGACTTTACAAAAACAAATAAGTTGCAGAGTTCACCTTTATAAATAATCCACTATAGGATTATTTATAAATCAATGAACAGACAATACAAGAAATATGCTTTCATATGTAATGTGCTAATATACTTTAATATATGTAGTCATAAGGACCAAAACCAACTCTCACACCCTCATGTTTCACGTGTATTTAAAGAAAAATGTGAACATTTGCGAACATTTTTGGCATCTTTCAGCTTTTATTAGCAGCAGGTGCATGGCCAGCATGAGTATCAAAACAAGTAATACATTCTTCAAGTTGTTGTAATGACAAAACATACCGTACATACCACTCACGCTTACAAAGAAACCGAGCGCGTGGTTTGTGTCATGCATTATCACACATATTTACTTATGCGTGACTGAAAAGTTGGCACCATCTCATGTAGCGTCTCTTCAATATATTGCAGAAAACACAGCAAGGTTACATTTGTTTTATAGTCCGTTGGTTATTTTTATGAAAAACCATTGTATATACATTCTTTTTATATTTCATGGCTTCATATAAGGTAAGGTCTTTATATAGCAGTGGAAATACAAAGTGTGACAGTAAACAAGATGGGAAAAACACCTTGACCGTCTCTCACATGGTACAAAATCTAGAGGCGATACCATCCTGTGTCACCTGCAGCAGTGTATACATGTCACGTGTCTGCAAGTCACACACACACACACACACACACACACACACTGATGCGTATTCAATTTAGTCAGTGGATAGTTCAGTACAAAAAAAAAAAAGAGTCAGCATTTGATTAAAACGGTCACGAGAAATACGTGTGTGGATATGCTGGAAGAAAGAGAATTAAACATGCTTGAAGCAACAGCTTTTGCGGTCCGGTATGTGCCATGGTGTGGTTCTGACCGTGCAGAATAAACCCGGTAGGATGGCCAGAGGAATGACAATAATGCCATCTAGGGGCAGAGATGAGGTATTTCATAAATACAGCCCTTGAAGCT
Source organism: Nibea coibor (assembly GCA_023373845.1). NCBI lineage: Eukaryota > Metazoa > Chordata > Actinopteri > Sciaenidae > Nibea > Nibea coibor. The sequence continues at coordinate 12,418,924 of CM041730.1, forward strand.
CTCTCTCTCTCTCATGTATTCAATCCCAGCGGCCTCATATTTGATCTCGTGACGACGTCGACCCGGCTGGTCGTTCTTGAAATTTCCCTTTAAGATACCAGGCGGCATCACGAGTCCTCTTCGTTGTAGAAAAAGACGTAGTAGAAGAGAGCGCTGATGACCAGCAGAGCGACTGAGAGCATCATGTTCTTCCGGTTCTCTCTTCTTAAGGTCTCCAGCTCCTTGTCTGGAAATGACAAACAGTCACTCAGTCATGGCAATAGACAATGGACAATTTGCACTCATTCCTGGTCATCTATCTATCTAGCAGTGGCCAGAAGGTCTCCAGCAACCAGTACTTTGGACCCTCTGGTTGCACTACAGACTCAACTACTGAGCTACTGCCTCCCTGTTACTGATGTACTGCAGTAACTTGAAGACTGGATGTGCAGTAAGAGACTAAATTTGGGGTTCAGCGTCCTTCTCTACAGTCATGTGTACAGTATTTACCTAACTTCTGCACCCTCTCATTCATGATGGTCATTTCATCGTCCAGTTCCTGCCTGTGGTGGAGAGAGAGGATGAGAGAAGGACGGGCAGCACCATGAATCACTGATCTGTGAATTGGGCTTCGTCTTTTAAGATGTTGACCACAGCTCATCCTCACCTCTCCTTGTCAGAGAGGGTCTCTCTCCTGCTCCTGAACTCTGCCCTCTCCAGGTTGTCTTGGCAACGCGCCCGTCTCTCCTCCAAACGGTCAATCTGTCAACATTCACAGATTGAACACAGATGATGACACTTGATTGATTATAGATGATGACACTTACGCCGACTGAGAGAGAGTAAATGGACGGAGCGCGAATGAATGAATGAATGAAGCTTGTGTCACGTGAGCGTTAGACAACGTGAAAGCGCACGCGGGGCGACGTTACCTCCGTGGCCACGCTGATCTTCTCTCGCCTCTTCTCCTTTGGTTTGGTCATTTTTGCGGCGCGGAGCTGAAGAAACCGTGTGTGTGACTGTGCGGAAGTGTTTTTGTCTTCTTCGCTTTCTTCTCTCCCCTTTGCGCACGTCGGACCTCGGAGGCTTCAGCGCCCTCTGTCTGCGCCACAGCGCCGGTGGTGTTGTGCAGTATGACGCGCCCCCCCCCTCGCGGGAACGCGCACAAAACACCCGGTTTGTTGGGAAGGTGAAACAAAAAGGGGAAACGCTGTTTTGCGATTGTAATTATTTGTGAAGGAGACAGTCAACACAAAGTCGGATAATAACGAACGCAAAACAATTTTTTTGAGCAAGTTGAATGTATTTGACGTGGCGTTTCAAATATAATCCCAGCTTTTCTTGCAATCTATAGGTTCAAAAGTGTGTGCTTTTGAACTGTATATAAGCTATACATATAGATCGAAACAACAGCCTTCCGATCCGGAATATCTCAATGAAAATGTAATGTGGTCTATATGCCCATAGACCGATAGACAAGTCTCCATCAAATACTGTTTTTAAGATATTAAACATTTTTCTTGCATGCTTTATAAAATAAAATAAAATAAAATAAATAAATAAATTAAAAAAACAATCAATAAAGCCCTCATGATCCACCGTTGACTGTTCTGCTATCAGACCTATCAAACATATATATTATATATATACATATATTGGCACCAGTGCTGTTAAAGGTACCTGATGCTGGCGCAAAAAGGAACAAAATTATGCAGGATGCATGACGCAGGTTTTCCACCTGCCTCATAACCAGTTGACACCTGGGTCACCTTAAAATGCGGCCATCAGGTGTGTTTAAGCATAAAAACCTGTGAAATGTAATTACAACAGCAGCCACATTAAATTGGAATTGATTTTAGACTAAGTTTCGCTTTATAAAAACGTTCATATAGCGTTAAACTAACGTTACACATGAAACCACCGCTGTGGCTCCCAGACTTGGGAGCTGTGATCCTCCTCCTCCCCTCCGAGAGGCAGACAGGTGAGCAGAGTTGAGAGAGAGCTGTTGTTGGCCGTCGTTAATCGGATTATATGACCTCAGAGGACACGATGTGATCAGCTGGGAAGGAAAAGGGACGGGGCTGCGCATTTTCTTCACCATAGCTGCTTTTCTGTTAGGAAATATGCCTCTCTTTATTAACCGGGACCAAATATTTGCGCATCAGGTACACCTGCTGGAGCACAAACTGAGGGTAAGGGTCGAGTTTAGTGACGTGTGGGATCGGATTATTAGAGATTCTCCATTTCCGACTTGTATTTTATCCATTGTTTCTTTCCAAAGCAAACGACTCCACACAATATTTAACTATTAACTACTGCTAATGTCATTGTGCATTATTTCACTGTGTTTTCAGAGTAAAGAGGAACGGATACTGGAGCTGGAGACGGAGAATGCTATTCTGCATTTAAGACTTGCAGAGGTAAGAAGATTTCTGCCATTCATTACTTACAGGCTTAGACCTATAGGCCTCCCAGATTATTCTATTCTATTCTAGATGAGCATGATTCTGCCATATTTATTCCTTGATCTCCTTGATCAAGAAGGCTTTTATCTGAATGACCTATATGTCTGTGTGTGTGTGTGTGTGTGTGTGTGGATATTTGGCTTAAAGTCAGCAGGTGTATACGCCTCTGTGACTGCTCTCCATATTGGATGATAATCACTGAATAACTGTTGAATGGTACCGGATATTCTGGTGGACGGTGAAAATCAGCTAAACCCGAGTGGGACAGATGCATTGGACAGATGGTTGGTACTGTCTAACAAAGATGCCAACCCACGGCAGATGTTTACTAATTTCACCGGCGTGCTTTATTTACCACATGTCCTCCAAGACACAAGTTTTCAGCAGACTGGCCAGACGATCAACAGTTGCTCATAGTCGACTGCATGTGTATTTTATACTGTGTTATGGGAATGTAGTCACAAAAAAATGATCCCAGTAAACTGTCCCTTAAGGCCAACACTTCAGTGCAGACTCATGAGCAGGCATTTAGTGTTTCCCAAAGTAATATGTCTAATTGGGTTTTATAGGCCCTTTAACTGTAGACATTTTGACATGTAATTAATAACATTAATTAAGAGAGGTAGTTCAAGGGTCCTCTTGTGCATATTGTGCATGCATGCTCAGTCCTCACAGCCTGTTAGGACGGATAGTGAACACCAGTCATGATAATTAACTGGTTACACCCGTGCTTGTGGTGCCCTGGTAATTAAAAAAATAATTAACACTGCCAGCTGGGCAGCCATGTATTTACTTGTATTTGAAATATAAGAGTCTGCAGTTGTTCATTACTGTATGTGGGAGTGTTAGTAATGTCGGGTCATTCAAAGATACTGCAGTGTTTAAAGACACACTTTAACACACTGCGTGCCAGCGTAAAAATTCACAATGGAGCATCACATGATGCAAGCAAGGATAAGCTGATTTCAGCTGTTAGTCATACTGCAGCTTGGCGCGAGTAAGGGAGAATGAAGCGGCGCGGCAGTGCAGAAGAAGCACGCTGACGTCCTATCCCTTTCAGTGTCTGGGGAAACTCCGTCGGGACCAGGAAGAAGACACCAAGGAGGAGACTAAAGCCCTGAGCCATCATGAACATGAGAGGAGCGCGCAGAAGATTACCCGGTCAGCCCTCGCCAAGCTCCTCCCTGAGGTCCAGGTACAAATGCAATTAGATGTAAAGGTGTGTGTGCACTTGCAAGGTTGTGAGTTGTCAAACATGGTTATTAAACACACATTAAACAAAGATGTGTAATGGAGGCAGGATATGAAACAACAAACTTAATAATAAACTAATAAATACATACAATTCTTTGAAAATGTAATGATTATAGGTAACTATACAAAAAACACACAGCATATTAAATAGATCTAAATTACCCCAAGCATCTATTTCTGTATTTTGTCCGATAAACAAAAGAGTTCTTATTGCATGACATATCCATCTTTAATATGCCGAAATTGGCCAATTAAAATCAGTCTCCAAATAGCATCCAGCGTCAGGAAAGGGCAGTAGCGTGGAAACTCAGACACACATACGAAGCAGACAAACAGCAGGCGCACACGCAGAGCTCTACACAATCATTTGTGTCCTCTCTCTGTGTGCTCCTTGCAGGCTGTGAAGCAGGACCTGAGTGAGGTCTTTGCGGTGTATTTGAGTTTTGCCACCGAGCTGGAGGAGCAGAGCAAGCAGCTGCTGGAAAAAGTGGAGCAAGCCGGCCGTTGTCTGAATGGTCACCGCGGAGACGAGGCTGAGAGTGGGTATCTCGAGCTTTGTTCAGGTTTGCGAAGGTCTGGTTTAGAAAATCCAAATGTGGGGCATCAGGGTGGAATGGAGAGCTGGGCTGAACAGGCAGCTAGTAGAGGAGCAGCATCTTAAGGCACTTATACTCTGTCTGATGGATGTTTTGTCCGACCACACTCAACTGCTGAGTGTCACAGTCCCAAAAGTCCTCTCAAGTAAACTCAAGGAAACTGTGACTCAAACTGACCCGAAGTTGTTACTTAAAGTTCTCACGTTTCCTGCCCCCGCCTTGATAAACCTGTCTATTCTGCTCACGCACGCACCCTCTCCGTGTCCACCCTAAAGTGGTTTACAGGTTAAGTTCTGGCTGTATCTTGTTTACGGTGTGTGTCTGTGCGGTGTGTTGTGCCGGTAATCCTCTCACACCGTCACCCCCGCCCTTGGAGGCTGCCCAAGGTTGACCGTCAGCTGGTCACCATGGCTCTGATGATTGGTGAAAACGGATCTCCTGAAATAATTCGGCCACCGCAGAAGTCCAGGCACGTGCTGTGCGGTGTTTTGTTTTTTTTTACTTTATACATATTTCTATATTTCTTTCTGTCCTTCTGTCATAAATAATATAAAATGTTCATCATTCCAAAATCTTTGAAAAACCTTCCAGTGTTCCAGTGAATCAGCCACATTTTATATACCAACAAATGAAACACACATCTCACCTCACCACTGTTCTCTTCAATTTACGTCGAACCCAGTCTATTCTTGAATGTCTGAGCCTGTCCAGTGTGAATGGAGGTGTTTGGTGCCAGGTGTGGCTACATGTGATCACAGTCCAGGATTAAAGACTTGGCCTGAATTCAAAGATTTTACACCCAAGATAACTCTGGCTTTGGAGTCGATTGTCACAGCCGTTCGTTCACTTTATAAATCTGACCTAGTGGCGCAGAGTGTCTAACGCAGTGAGGATGCAGCCAGTGGAGGCCTTTCACTGCTCATCTTGTTTGTTCATTGTCTCAGAAAGGACACAGCGATGGCCTAATGATGTTTAAAATGCTCCTTTCAATCTCAGTTTTTACTATCTCTCTGCTCTCTATGCCCAGACTTGCAAGCTCAGGTTGAAGCTTTGCAGCGCTCTCTGGAGGAGGAGAAGGAGAGGTGCAGGGCGGAGAGGCAGAGGAGGAAAGAGCTCCATAACACGCTGGTGGTAAGGAGGACAGATGTTTAGTGTCCAGTGTCATAAGGTCATGTAGCTTCATGAAGACCTGCGGCATCTCTCACGGGATCTGAGCTTCGTTGTCATTCTTTGTTTCGCTGCAGGAGTTGAGAGGGAACATCAGGGTTCACTGCAGGGTACGACCGGTGCTACCCTTTGACCACGTCCAGTCCTCCACCTCTGGATCTGGGTAGGCCGTCACATGATTCGTCAACACATCGTGAAACACTGTATGATCTTTTTTAAACTATAAATAATTCAATTCCGTACTTCTCTCTATCAGCCCTGCGTCGTCAGAAGAAGTGGTCTCTGCCATCAGTGATGTGAGTTTCACAGACTCTTTTATTGCGTTGTTACTGCTTGTACTGCTCCTTCGCTCTTCATGTTCTGTCTGCGCTTCGTTTTAAGGACACGGTGTTGGTGAACTGCATGAAAACGGGGATGCCGGCGCAGAACAAGATCTTTGAGTTTGAGAGGTAAAATCAGGCCCTGCATACCACGATGCAGTGTGCATTCTCCTGTTTCATTTTCAGCCACAGTAATGACTCACTCACCGCGGTCACTTTTGCCCCCCCTCCCAGAGTGCACGGACCGGAGGATTCCCAGGATGTCGTGTTTGAGGAAGTCAGGCCGCTCCTCACATCCCTGCTGGACGGGTGAGTGTGGGACGACACGAACATGACGTGTCACACATTCGGCTGTGTTTACCACTTATGCCTGACAAACGGCTTCGTATGAGTGCATGAAGCCAGCGTCTCCCCCCCCCCCCCTGCTCTGCAGCTACAACGTCTGCATCATGGCATACGGGCAGACAGGCAGTGGGAAGACTCACACCATGATGGGATCCCAGCCGCTGGAGGAGCACTCGGGGACGCAGCAGGAGACACAGCAGGGGATTATCCCCAAGGCTGCTGCTGAGCTCTTTCGGTAAGACAGGAAATCATTTTTTATTCATTTGTTTTGATGATATTTACAGCGTGCAATCACTAAACTCTGCAGGAAGCGAGTATGTTTGTATGCTAATTTAAGGTATTCCGATTCAGTCCCTCCATGTATTCATAGTGTGCAGCGAGCTGAGGGAGAATACAATCGGTTTGAACTTTGACATCTATCTGTTCCCACGTGTGTGTGTGTGACCCAGGCTGATCTCTGAGAAGCCCGCAGAGAGTCACACTGTGGGGGTGTCAGTGATGGAGGTGTACAACAACGAGGTGTTCGACCTTCTAGCCAGAGACGAGCAGGGCAACGCTGTCAGCCAGCGGCGGGATGTCATCACCACCTCCTCCGGCACCAGCCACGTCCCCTCCCTCACATACGAGTGAGTACAGCCGGAGCTGAGGCCACCGTGTGCAGACTGCGTTTATCTGCAAGGGTCGAGAATATGAGCTTTCGCAGTGAGACTCCTTGCAGTTATTTTAAAGCTCCGCTATTAATATATATATTTTCTTTAACATGAAAAATGTATCAAATTATGTGTAATGGGAAAGGTGTCACCTGCTCTCAGATGTATGGACCTTTATAGGCCTTTTTAGTTAATTGTTTTTGGTTTTATGGCCAACAAGTTCCACTCTCGAAAAATCCCACTTTGCAGCCTCAGCAGGCAGAAAAATCTCCCATAAATGTCCTGTATGCCACCTGCCCGGCACAAGACAGACAAAGTTTATTGAGCATTTAACAAGATAAAGAGACGTATATTTTTCTCAAAAGTCTGAGCTGAAAGAGAGGGAATTTTAAAGGTGCTGGAGCATGGAGCAACATTAGAAGATTCATTTGGAGTCTTGTTTGTCCGCCTTTAGCTGTTGAAGTGCATGAAATATGTTTCCTCTGTGTTTACAGGCCTGTGTGTAACGCCTCTGAGGTGATGCAGATCATCAGCGGCGTTCTGAAGCTCAGGGCTCACTGTCCTACCCTCATCCACACAGACTCTTCGCGCTCTCACCTCGTTGTCACCCTCACCATTTCCTCCAAGAGCCCCAACGCAGCGGCCCTGGGTGAGACACATTCACGCGCGCGCTCCTGGACCGCACGCGCGTCAGCGTAAGTGACGCTGACGGTCACGTATTCCTGCTCTGGTGACGTTACTTCCTTCCTTCCTTCAGCCCGCAGGCTACAGAGTGCCAAGAAGGACATGCAGCACTCCGCCCAGAAGGAGTGGTGGAGCCCACGCTGTCGCCGTGCCAACCCCGCCGCCCGCAACTCCTCCGACGAGCTCTTCGGAAGCACCGCCTCCTCTCCCTGCCTCTCCCCTTCCCTTTCCCCGTGTCCCTCCCCGAGGCCAAGCATCTCCCAGGATCCGTTCATGACCAAGCTGCAGCTGGTCGACCTCGCGGGTAGCGAGTGTGTCGGTAAGAGTGCCTCAATGCTGCAAGGTCCCATATCGTAGCCACAGCCCATATACATCACCTATGTCTTTATAAGCAAGGTGTTGTGATGTCACATCTATAAATCACTGCCCTCAACACAGCCCACCTGGTCCCACCATCTGAGAGTTAGCCAATCAGATAAATTGAGATATTTTTAGGTTAAAAACCCACAAATTTATCTTCTGGGTATTAATAATTCAAGTAAAACATCAGAAAAGTGTAAAGGTTTCTTTATATGCATTGCAGGAACACTGCTCTTTGAATGTCTGACAATGCACCAGACAATATTTGAGCTGGATCGCCTCATCTTGACACGCAAAATTGCAAAAAGGGGGCTTTGAACGTGTCTAATTGAGATGCTGAGAATAAAGAGCCGTGTCGAGTGGCTGCTCGTGCGTGCTCTGATGAGTTAATTTACGAGAGACAGCAGCGAGCGCTTCGTTCAACGCTGGACTCACCAAAACGATGTGAGCGGTTTGGTTTGATTTCAGTTGTAACGGTTTCCCACTTGGCTTTACTTTATAAGACGCCGCTTAGCGCGCCGCAGCAGCGCGCGTCGCGGGCCGTGAAATACCAAATGATTCATCTACACATCAAGGTTCACGGCACAAACAAAGCCGAGGTCTTTCTAATGACCGGTTTACTGAACCTTTTAGTTATGCAGGAAAAAGGTCAGTGAACCCGGAACGACCAATGTTCACTGAGCAGATCAATCAGCTCCAGGGCACACACATACATGTGTATTTGTGTGTGTGTGTGCGTTCCAGGTATGTCTGGAGTTTCGGGTGCAGGTCTGTGGGAGGTTTCCTGTATAAACCGCAGCCTCTCCGCTCTGTCCGACGTCCTGGGAGCTCTCGCCGAGCAGAGACCACACGTCCCCTACAGGAACAGCAAACTCACTCATCTGCTTCAAGATGCCATAGGTGACACACACGCGCACACACATTTTTTTTTTTTTTTATGACCTATGACTCATGCTTCCATGTCTGCCGCCTCTGGGAAAGACTCGAGCCCACGGTATCTTCATCCAGCTGTGAGATTCCACATACAAGTATTCATGACAGACACACCCAGACACAGAACCGCTCAGAAATACTCACCAATGTATTCCCTCATGCCCAAAATATTAAAACGAAGGTAACGTCTCCTAACATCTCCTCCCCTTCTCCGTCCTCTCCACCAGGTGGAGACGCCAAGCTGCTGTTGATGCTGTGCGTCTCTCCCACGCAGCGCTTCATCACAGAGTCTCTGCAGTCTCTGGGCTTAGGCACGCGGGCCCGTCAGGTCCAGAAGGAGCTGCCGAGAAGGAAGAATAACACTCTGAGAGTTAAGTGACAAGGACAGAGAGAGAGAGAGAGAGAGAGAGGGGGCTTCATCCTCTGCAGATGCTGTGGTGACCTCCTTTTATCAGTCATGCCAACAGAACAGCAACATTTGTTGTGTGATAGTGTGTGGGGACTGACAATCTAAAGTTCACAGCCTTAAACAGTGTGACAATCTTACCGCAGTTACTGTATTAGATGTTTTCTTTGATCAATGGGTCAGTCAGTATGATCAATACTACTGTAGGTACTGTGTGTGTCTTTTATTAGCACAGCTAATCTTGTCTTTAGTGTGTGATACCCTATTTCTTTTAGTAGTTACTTTAACTATGAAACAGAATAGTTTATATATTTTCAGTTTGAATCATCTTAACCTCTTGTAAAACACATCATAAGTGTGTAGATAATTATGAGGCAGTTATGAATGCTGATGAAATGACACAAAGTTTGGGTGACGATAACTCAGTTTGTTATGAACTCACTGTACTTCCCACTCCCACCTTCACTGAGCCGTAGATCGTGACGACAGTCAACAGTCCCGCGTATGAAAAAGCTTCCTGACTTGCTGCTGTAAATACATTTCAGTACCCGCTGCTTATGCCTTCTCTCTTTTTTCTTTCTTAGTGCTTCGGGTGCAGCTAAGTTTATACAGAATTTATACACCTCCTGATGTACTCTGTATCTGCGATCACCACCGTTCGAACGCCTTGGTAGAATAGCCCTCGGTGCAAAATGGTGTCATGATTGCTTTAAAATAAACAGGTGACATGCAGATGTGTGTGTCTTGTGTATAAGCCCGTTCCAGGAAAAGAGACGTACTGGAAACTTAGATAATTGAAGACAGTGTTTGAAAGCGTTGTGCAGTCCCCTCTGCTCGCACACCGTCCCTCCAAAGCACAAAAATAAATCATTCGTATACTATACAAACTTCTTTTCTGCGGGGAGTTGTTCCAGAAAGCCATCTGCCTCTGTGTAGATTACAGCGGAGTAACATACACAAACCGATTTAGCACTGAGGAAACAGCTTTATTTTTAGCTTTTCTTTTTGTTTTACAGTAAATTATTTGGAGCAGCAGGCAGGCTGAGCATAATTCAAACAGGGAGCTGTAAAACTGAACTGTCCAATGCGGCACGACTCATCAGCCTGATGCTAAAAGCACACCAGCTGATGATTATTTGCCAAAGCTACTCCAGGCCTGTTGACTACACTTTAATGCTGGGGGAAAACAAATCAGGCAATTTCCTCCAAGGTTAAACAGTTGGCCATCTTCCAAGCATGAATAGAATAACACACTGTATCTGGTAATTAAATCTCTTTTTCATCAGCTCCCCTTAGACACACACACACACACACACAGACACACTCCTCTTACCAAGTGTGCTGCAAATTGCAACGTGAACTGTGTTACGATGTACAGAGGTTATATAATGCACGCAGCGCATCCCGGAGCTGACATGTTGTCATGTGCCGCCCCGACACGGAAGCTGAAATGCCCAAAGCGCCTTTGAAACCGCAGCAAAGGAAGAGAGGCGAGCAGAGAGGGGTGAGAGGAGGAAGCTGGAGAAAGAGGAGCACGAGTGAGAGTGAGACAAATGGGAATAGAAGGAGGTGAGAGTGAGAGTGTGACGACACATGAAACTGTGAACTCTGTCGTTTTAAACCGTCAGCCTTTATCTCCATCTGACAGGATGCTTCTTCTCTTCCACCGGTACAGACGTGGATCATTTGGGAAAACCCAAATTCTTCGTACACGGATGAGTGAGTTAGCTTGATTTGATTGTCAATAAGCCCGAATTCATCAAACGTACGTGGAGCTCTTCAGCTAGTATGATATGATCTCTTTGTAAGCAGTCTATATTAAGCTTGAGATGATGAGCAAAAAGACATCGCTCAGCTGAAAGAAAACAAGTTTCTGATTTATCAGTCGCAGCCTAAGTTTTAAGAAACATAATTGCATTTTAATCCTAAGTGCAGACAGGATTTTACAGATAGCTAAACCACTCCAGTCTAACCTGCTGAGCAGCCATTGGTTGCTAAAGTTGAGTTAAAGGTTTCATTTGTTAATCTTAAGCTCTTGAACAAGAGCTCTTGTTTTGAAATAAAGACAGCCTGAGCTTAATGCCGTATCATACGACTGTCCTCATGACTGACGGGCTTGTCACTATGGCTGACAGACAGCGCATCTTTACTGCAGCCAAACAGCATTTACTTTAAAGAAGCTGAAAGATGAAGCTGTAACATCTGATTTACCAGTTTGATTCCCGCTGTGGGGCCTTTTGTTGCACCTCTTTCATTGCTCATTTACTGTCTGGTTCTTTATCTATCAACTATTCAAAGAAGGTGAAAAAAACAGACTCTCATAAAACAGATTAAACTTTACACATTAATAAGTGAAGTAAAACTTGAAGTGTGCGAAGGCTCTCAGTCATCTTTCTTCAAGAAGGTTAAATCTGTGGCAGCTGGACTTGGTTGTAGATCCGTGATGAAGCCTCCTGGATGAAGCGTCTTCACTGACCTGCCCCAGATTTAACCTCCTTGGATGAATTAAAACTTGATCTGGAATTAGCTTGATGTTTCAATCAAACCGCATGAAATTCATACAAATGATGATGCCACGTGAAAACTTGGAAAGAGAGAGTTCTGCCGAGGGCACGGGACAAAGTCGGCTCGACGACAGCGGACCCCTTTAGGGCTGAAACATAACATTAGATTTTTATTAATTCAAGCAAACTGTTACAGTCAACAGTTACATAAGTTACATGGTATACAGTATTGATCTAATCTTTTTTTAAACCAGGGCTTCTGTCCCTCCGTCCCTTTTTCCCCCCGAACATAGAAACAGCAAATCCATACAAGCGCAGGCAAGTAAGTAGTAACAGCACAATACATTCATCAACTCAACGATACGTTTTGTACGAACAATAAGGCAAGTAGAAGAAAGAACAAACAAAACGGAAAAGGGTGGCAGACATTTTCTTTGAAATGAGCCAAGAAAAGAAAAAAAAACAACAACAAAAAAACAAGGCATAATGTATTCTTCTCTTCCGGGCCCCGAAAAGGCAGTTTTCACACAAAGTGTATTCTTCAGTTGCTGCTGTAGACCCAAACGAGGTAAAGCTTCTCGTTAGTGGGCAGGTACACAGTAAAAGGGGGGGATCTGAGGGAAGAGCTGCCTTCGGTGGTGTTGAGTGGTTTGTACCTGGTGGCGGTCAGACTCTCGTTATCGTGGGTACCTTCTCAAAAATTCAACGCTTCGCTCGGCACACTGAATATTCATCGGGGGGCGGGGGGGGACACTAAGAGAGGCAGGAAATCTGATGCATGTCTACAGCATCTAATTGCATCCAGTGTCCGTTTTTTCTGTGGCAGAAAAGAAAGGATGGGAGCTCGACATACTAAAAAAAAAACGATGGCTCAGTGTTTCTCTTTGACATTGCCTGATGTCAACACGAGCATACGAAGCTCCTTAGAACCTGGACAGTCGGGAGAAAGCTCAATCTCTTGGCATACGTTTCCCTGGGGTAAAAAGTTAGATGTAAGTGGATGGATATGCAGCCATGTGCTTTCCCCTTCTTCATTTTCAACCGTACAGCAATCATCACGTGACACACGAACACAATCCTTTGCTTGTCCTAGGCGGTAAAGTCAGTCCTGATGACGAGAGAGAGAGAGAAAACAAAAGGCGACCCAGCTGGTGTTCACGCCGGGCGATGAGTTCACGTTAGCGGTCAGTATCAGCAACTACTGGCCCCGTTAAAACCGCAAATGTTTCATCAGGAAATAAAAGAGTAAATAATAATTTTTTTAAAAAGACGCTAAAATAATAACAGCATTCATTCGATGCCGTGTTCGGCCACCAGGTGGCAAAACGGTGCTGGAGAACTCAGGATAAATGCAACATGCCTTCATTTTTTCCTTTTCTGATTTCTTTTGTTTGATTTTTTTTTTTGTTGTCGTTGTCGTTTTTTTGTGTTTTTTTTTTTAACATCGATGTACAGATAAGAAACAAAAAGAAGTGGTTTCCCAAAAAAGTTATTTTCATGTATAACAATAGTAAACATGGGGGATTTCGTCACCAGAAATCCAGCAGAAACGAGTACGTGTGGTAGTGCAGACAAGAATGAATGTAGAAACTTCTCCTGGGGACGCTAGAGAGACAGATGAGAGCGACCCTCCGAACTCAAACCACAACGAGACAGAGATATGACGAGATAAAAAAAAAACAAAAACTCGACAGAGGAAAAGTGGGCGACGAAGATGTTCGGATCCTTCCCGGAGGATCCTTTGATGGCGAGGTGTGGAGTGCAGGGTTTGGGGGTTGGGGGGACACCTGAACACGTTTGTCCTCTGCCACCAACGCTGCTTTTTCTTTTTCTTTTTTTTTTTACATCTCTTCCATCGACATCACTCCATCCAGTCTCCTTCATCGAACTCGGACTCGTCCTCGGAGTCGGAGTACTCCACAGCGATGCGGCGTGACAGGATGGTGGCCACGTCGTTGCCGACGCGCTCGTGCTTAGCCTCTTGCTCTCGCTGCTCCTCCACTTTCCGCAGCTGTATGCCTGGAATGGAAAGAAGTAAACAGGCAGGGGAAGACTTTAGTTTATGGTGATAGGGGAGAAATTTTGCATGTTAATGGACTCATTTATTATTCAGTTTCCTAATAGAATTTTGGCTTCTGTGAGCATATGCTTTATCCAGAGAGAGCGTGACTCTCCGCTGCTGGCTGAGGAAGTTTTCACACCTTTTCTAATGGCTTCCAACAGGACGCTGCGCGCATCGCTGATGGGTGGCAGATTGGCTGGATGGTGCCTCTTTGTCCCCACATCGTGGAGGGTGTGGGGCGGCGGAGAGGCCATGGCTCCTGCTGAGGGGAAGGCCGGCACAGGTGGCGGGCCTGACAGACAGGGCGAGGAGCTTCTTGCTCCAGGGAGGGGTAGCGGAGGAGGTGGTGGGGGAGGAGGCAGGATGCTGCCGTCCGACTGGGTCCCGGAGCCTATGGGTTGGCCCCTGTCCAGGACCTGTTGGAGACGGGCCGGGGAAGAGGAGTGAAGAGGAGGCGCCACTGGTGGCGGGGCCGGGTGAAGCACCCCTGGGGCGATCTGGAGAGGAGCAGGCGGAGGCGGGATGGCCGGGAGCTGCTGCTGGATCGGTAGAGGAGGGATGGGAGGAGGAGGGGTGCCCCGCATGCCTGTTGAGGGTAATGGGGGAGGTGGAGGGGGAAGAGGGGGAGGTGGTGGAGGAGGAGTGTTGGAGTTGAGGCCTGCTGTCCGGGCTGGAGACTGGGGTCTGCTGTCGGAAAAACCCGAGCTGGAGCTGGAGGGAAGAGAAGAGAGAAAAGGAGGTCAAGATGGAAAACTAGAGCGCGACAAAGAGTTTAAACCAAAAATCAGAATAGTAAATCATGTGAAAACACCAAAAAAGTCATTTTACATGTTTCTTTATTATACTTATGAGGCTAGGATCAACTCACTCTACACTGTCCATGCCTTCTTCATGGATCAGCTGCTGAGGATGCTGACACTTTAGCCTTTTTTTAGCATGTATGTAACCATCGAGTACATATTCAAAACTGCTTTCAAAAGTTGGAACGGGACTCCCCTCCACCTCCCCCGTTATCCTCAACAGGCATGCGGGGCACCCCTCCTCCTCCCATTCAAGCAGCACGTGGCGCTAACATTAACTTCATTAGCTAGCTAGCTAGGTGGCTAGGTCGTCATTTCAGAAATTGCCGGTTGCCGGCTACACACGAGGAACCTGCTTTTGTCTGTTTTTGCTTTAAAAATGACAAAAAATTTGATCTGCCACTGTTATCACTGCAAACTGCTAAAGTGCTAAAATGGAAAGCTTGACCGAGGATAGTAACAATGACCAAAATTTTTTAAAAATAAGCGAAACACAAAAAACAAGAGTTGTGTCTTTTCTATTTCAGAGAGTTTTAGCTGTTCTGATGGAGAGATGATGCCCCCGTAGGGTTTCTTCATTCTGCCACCAGCCCTTATAAGTATACTGGAAATCACACACATTATTGTAAGTCGCATATTAAATGACAGAATGCTATCACTGTTGGCTCTGTGGGTGGACGGAGACATCGCAGCACAAAGGCAGACATGTTCGCAGTCATTTCTTCATACGGAGAAAATCGCTGCAGACTAAAAGGAAAGCAAGAGAAAAGGGGGGAGTAACGTGTCGATTATTTCCTCCAAGAATACTTAAGGCCGGGTCCGTAGCAATATCTACTTAATGTGCTCCATTAAACATGGGGAGGGGGTAAAGTGAGAAAATGGTGAGATGTGGAACGCCATTATAGAAATCTATAAAGGAAGTAACAGCAGCAGGAAGGGTCAGAAAATGACTGAAGTAAATAAAAAAATAGGGGATGGGGATAGAAAGAGTTTTTGAGTAAAAGGAGATAGCTGCAAGGACTTCTGCAAAGAAAAAAAAATCAATGAGATATTTCTTGGGTGCTGCAGGCACAGCCTTAATCATTCCCTCTGATCTCTCCATCCCTTCAAACAGTGACATATGCGGCAAAAGTGCGCAGCAGAAAAACAACCTGTAATACGCTCAGTGGCCATAACACTTTATTGATCCTGCCTTTTATTTTTTTCACCCTTCTTCATCACTGGTCCACAAAACCTCCATCTAGCACTCTACCCATATCTTCTTTACTGGGGTTTTTCTCTGCCTGGCTCTAACAGAGCGTAAAATCCTCCGAATAAATACCCACGGAAAAAAAAGAGAGAAAAGTAATGGAATGCCAGTCACTACGACCGACTGATCCATAAGAGGAGGAGATAAGAAAAACAAACAAACCAGAAGAGATGGGGATGTGATGTGTGCTGAGTCAGACACAGGCCGAAATAGCATTTACAAATAATTCTTCACGCCTGAATCTGCTCGGAGCAACAGGCGAGCAGGATTACCGTTTTGAGGTCAGGTAAGTTGGAAATCAGAGCTACGGTAACTTTCTTGTGGGCGAGCACCTGTTATTAAAACCTCGACTGAATCTTTCCCGAAGGGGGCATAAAACTGAGGTTTACGTGTTGTCCTCCTGTCCCCACCTGATCACAGAGGGTGGCTTGATCTCTCCCAGTGGGTGCATGAGAGGTGGAGGCGGTGGAGGGTCATGGGGCCGCGAATACATTCTGTCCCCGGTACGGTTCAGCAGCTCGTTCATCTGGGTGTAGGGCAGCGCCGCCAGCGAGAAGGGCCCGTCCAAATGTTCCATGTACAAGGGAGCCCTGAGCAGAGAGATACGGTTTCATTTTCTCACTTTGTTTGGTTCCCCTCTGAATTCCCCCTGCTCATTTGAACTTTTATGAACTAAAGTCAACTAAACTAGTCAAGTAAATGCAACAGCAAACAGACTGCTGCTCATGCTACATATAGAACAGACCCACAAATCCCAACTGTTACATCTTCTTCACTGTTCTTATGATTTCTTGTCAAAGGATATAAAATTTCCTGCACACTGTTGAAACTTTCTGCAGGTGAAATTCATCGTGAATTTTATGTGACCTGACGTGGCGTGCACTTTCACCAAAGAATGACTGCCCTAGATTCATTTGAATCATGTTGAGCAGCTCGAAGAGGGAGAACGTCGAGCGTTTCCCCCGAAAGAAAGAAGCAAAGATGAGAGAAAAAAAAAAAGAAATGCGTGGCAGCACAAGATGTTGCTCTTTTCTTTCTTTCTTTCTTTCTTTCTTTCTTTCTTTCTTTCTTTCTTTCTTTCTTACCCTCTGACAGGATGAAGATGATTTACCTTCAACTTGGGAACTATTAGACTTTAAGTACAGAAAACGATTTTTTTTTTTTTAATGAAGCGGACTAATCAATCCTGTATTCATGAAGCACAGAGTCAAACTAAATCAGAGTGAAGATTCATTTTGAGACACGTTCAAGCTTGCTGCTGCTCTGTTGTGAGAACGAATGTCATCAACATTTTACGACACTTTGAAGTGTTCAATAAAATCAGAGATTACATGCTGCTTTTTTTTCTTTTTGACACGGCATCTGAAACTAGATATTTTAATCCAGGAAAGGAAGTATCACACAGGTCTAAGGCTTAACAAATGGTTTCATCTAGAAAGCTCAAAGTTACAGTTAATCTGCTTCTTTTTAAATTGACTGCACCAGTTTTATTTATTTATTTATTGAGAAAAAAATAAATGAGAAAAAAAGTGTTAAATGTGCCTCAGTTACAAAAATAATTCAGACTGCTGCTCTCAAGTCTGTCCATCATAGAGACTGCAGCTAGTTCTAAACCATCTATATGTGCTGACGCTGTGTTATAAATTCAGCTGAGGTCCTTCCTCATCTGTACTTTGAGAAACGATTCTGTATCAGATATTCATGGCTCTGACAGAATTCAAGAAAAAAACCCCCACCCATTTACATAAAGTCTTTTCTTATTAATCACGTTGACTGGCGGGGAGATGATTGAATGTGAGTGGCATTTGGAGCTTTGAGGCACAGTAAATGCAATCAAGACTGTGAGGAACCTTAATCATCGCTGTTGTAGATAAATTGCATGAACTCGCTCTCCGAGTGGAGTGGGCACAATTTATTTTTGCAGATCGAGTGATTACATCCAGTTGATAATTCAGCATTTAGCCAATCAGCATAAGAAGTTATATATTCTGTATTTCCATGGTTACCGGGATGTATGTGCGTGCTGGCGCGACAGGCTCGTGTTTGTCTCTTAGTTGGCCAACAAACTTCCGACTTCCACGTACCTGTTGTCGTGGTAACCTGCGGACCCGTTGGCCTCTCTGTGTTTGTCCTCGGGTATGTCTTGAGCGAGCTCTGCGCCCAGTGCCAGCTTCTGCCACTCCTTCTTGCGGTCGTGAGGCGCCCGCGGTACCTTCTCCGGCTCCTGTGGACGGTCTATCGCTTTCAGCTTTGGGGAGGGGGAGGGTGATGAGGGGCGGGACGGGGTGATGATGATGATGGTGGTGGTGGCGGCGTGGGAAGAATGGTTAGAGGGAAGAGGCAGACGGTGGGTAGAATCAAATGGAGGGTGGTGGTTTGGGGGTGGAGGGGGAAAAAAGGTGAATGGGGATGAAAGGGAGAGAGGAGGAGAGAAAATATGACAGATTAGCTGCTGTTAAATAAATGTTATCATTTGCTAAGAAAAAACTGCCTGTTACACATTATAGCAACAGGCAAAGGCGAGATCTGCCATCAGAGAATTAAAAGTAAAGAAAGAAACATTTTGTGACAGGCAAACACAAACTTAGATCCAAATTTTAAACATGGATCTAAGTTTTCCCCTCTGGCCATTTAGACGGCTGCTACACCCGCCACATAAGATCCAAATGCTGTAGCAAAGCCTCCCATTTTAACAGTTTAACACCTTTATTTTACATAGCAGCTACTGTCAAAACGTCTTTGTGCGATTCCTATCCATCTTAAACTAGACGAGGAGGACTGAAATGTACTGGGTTAACTCTCTGGAGAGACAAATCACACAGACGTTTGAGAAAATACTGTCGTTTGGGAACAGGGAGCGCTCATCGACTAGTTTGGACCGAATCAAAGTTATCAAACAAGCATATATTTCTGCTGAAGTGACAATTTGAGTTGGTTTTACTCAGGTCCGATGACAAGCAACGCTCCCTGCCCCCCAAACTTCGGCGTGACTGACTTTCAACACACACACACACACACACACACGGTTGTAAAGAAACTGAGCAGCGAGCTGCTGTAGCAGAAATCACACACACAGTGTTTTGAAGATAAATCGCTGTATTTTCACATACCTGCCCTGGAAGGTCTAAGTACCTATAGACCTGATCATACATGCGGGGGTCCTGCAACTATAAGAACAAAAACAAAAACCACAAGAGAAGCACCGGGGGGGTGAGGGGAGGGGAGTTCAAAAAAATCAACATGGCACAGGATTGAGCACAACAACCGCTACGCCCCAACGAGGACAACAACAGAGCGGGCGGTGAGAGGGAAGGTGGGACAAAAGGGGGAAAAGAGTGGTGTTGAACAGAAAATGACAACGTGCGCTAGCTCAGGGGACGTCACAATGCAGGTAGTACGCAGCGGCACACACAGTCCAGTCCAAACACACACACTCACACACACACATGAAATAACAGAGCTTCAGTGCAAACAGAAAGAAGACTGAGGTAGAAAGAGAGCGATCTCACTGGAATGGGTGGGGGGGGGGGGTGAACTACAAAAGGTGTGTTTCTAAACCTACAAAGAGCAGGTCACACTGGAGAATGACATGCAGAGGGAAAAAACACACACCACACAGACAGACATGCTCGAGTCGACGCAAAATAATAACAGGACAGGTTAAAAATCACAAGGACACTAACATGGAGACTAGATACGGATTTGACTTCATCCTGAGCCACGTTGTGCATTCATTGGAAAATCCTGACATGAACAGTTCAATTAAAAACACATTTCCCACCTTCACAGACAAGCATTGTTTTAAATAAAGCTGGTGTTATCACATGTTATACCGTGTTAGCGTCGACAAATCCCACGAAAAGACTAAAACCAGTAATGCCTTAGTGATGCTTTGTGGCCTCCCCGGTCTCTCTGCGGATGTAGATCTAAAAAGCAGGTCACAAATTTATGCTTCCGTTTTTCAAAAAGGGCTGAGCGCCGGGAAGTGTCGATTTTTAGCGGCAATTACCCGAGCCGCGGCCCTTCGTTAGGGACTATTTTCAGCGGTAGATTAAGTTTGGGATTGGTGAGGGTGAGGCGGTTAAATATGATCCGGGAAGTCCAGCTGGAGTGACGGGTCGTGCGTCTGAACGCTACCCGAACGCGCGCGTTGTCACATCTATCATGAGGTCAACAGTTTTTTTTTTCACGCAGGGCTCGAGGCGGCCTGAAAAGTGAGTATTTACAGCAGCGTGTGGGATTGATTTAAAATAAACCACAGCAGCTGTGTTCATTGTAATGAAAGAACGTGTCACAGAGTGCACGCTGCGTCTCATTGATTTGTTTTTAATAGTTTTGGGAGGTCTATAGCACAGAGGAAAATACGATACATCGGGCTCTGGCTGCACTTGTCAGTTGGATCAATTTATTATTGGTTTTAGTCATTTTGTGGGATTTGTTGATAATAAAAAAAAAAAACTACAGACTATCACCAGACTCATTCTGTAATTATGAAATCAGTTATTAAACCAGCTGTAGTACAGTATGGCTGAAATTGAACACATTCTACAAACTGCCTTTACACAAGCATTCGTAACAATTATTGCAATCTTGTTTCTAGCAGCAGGAACAGTTTGAAAACGTTTTTGTGTGTCTGTGATGTGTTGCTGTATCGTTGCTGTTCTCCCCAGAAATGTTTCGAGGCGAGGTGAAGAAACGGACCCTGAAACATAATTTCCAGCCTGCGACACTGAGACTGCATTAAAACCAAAACAAATCGATTTCCTTTGTGTCACTTAGATCCTCCAGGGTGGCCTAACCTGATTATTTAATAACTGTGCGTGTGTGTGTGCTGGTGCTTCGAATGAAACATGCTGGCTGACAGGCGGCTGATTCAACACAACGTGGGTTGTGCACAGCATCTCCTCTGGTTTGGCTAAGTGATGTTGATTTTGCTTGGCCACTGCTGTGGCCGGGCCGCCGAGAGCGAGCATGGGAATAAATCCTAATGGTAATGCACATTGATTAGGTTCTGATTCATCATGGCCCATTACCCTTGATGAGGCATTTGCTGAGTGGTAGCCTCTGCACTCATAGACACACACACACACACAGACACACAACTGACAACCAGCCTCCTCCTACTCTGCAGCTGCACATTTATACATCTACACTGACAAACTGAATATCACTTATGCCAAACATGAGACAGCAATACATCCTGACAACACTGAGTGCTGAGGCTGAAGGAGGTCAAACATTTTAACTTATCGAGCTCTGCCATTTTCCAAATTGTGCCGAGCCTCGAAAACTCAGCTGTAATTTCTGCAAGATGAATTTTAATCTGCCTAACCTCCTACTTCCTTAAAGCCACCGTGTCCTGGCGATATTTAAAGAAGCATTACGGAGCACATTTGCGGAAAAAAAATAAGTGTGCATACTGCGGTACTACCCAGAGGTTTATGGACTGTTATTATGGGATTTTGGTTTTATTGATATTGCAATGAGGAGCGGCAGGAAGGACAGGTGCTAGGGCAGATAAAAGGGTAAGGAAAGGCAAGCGAAGGCCTCTAGACAACCATCTGTCCAACAGAGAAGGTTTTAATGCAGCAGCGTGAATGAGAAAACAGGCCGAGTAAACAAGGGAGGGCGGTGCACTGTTTGTATATGAAAGAAAAAGAGAAACAGTGAATCTGTGTGTGCGTGCGTGTGTGTGTGTGCGTGCACGTTTATCACTGCCGTTATAAATGTAGCTAATTTAAGAGGGCTGTGGTGCCTCTGCTAGCTCATCATCTTTCATCTGAATGCACAAGCAACGAGTGTGTGTGCAGTTATAGATTCATGTTCGACACAAAATTCATTCTCGTGCGTGTGTGTGTGTGTGTGAGCGCGCACATATTCATTTTTCTGTGTGTGTGTGTGTGTGTGTGTGTGTCTATATGTTTGTGTGAGCATTCACTGTGACAGACTCAGCAGAACTGCAGCTATGTTACCAGGTAAATAACCCCCACAGGGAGGCCCTGCGGAGGCACATGGCGACCGGACCACCCTGCTGCTGACAATAACACAAACCCCTCACACAATACACACACACAGTGCTGCCGCCACCGATCTGTTGGACTTGTACAGTAATTATCTGCCGCTACTAATTTTACTGATGAATCTAAAAAAACCAAACCAAAAAAAGGAAACAACTTGAATGAAAATATTGGCTGTGCCAAACTGTAGCGGCCTTGCGATATTCTGCATTATCATAAAACCTCATATATCAAATATGCTCGGTGA
This sequence comes from Nibea coibor, assembly GCA_023373845.1. NCBI lineage: Eukaryota > Metazoa > Chordata > Actinopteri > Sciaenidae > Nibea > Nibea coibor. The sequence goes on from CM041730.1 coordinate 12,440,962, forward strand.
GAGAGCTGGCTCTACGACGGCATGCCGCGTGCCAAAAAGTGGCAGAACGTGGATCCGGTTTATGTTTTGAAAACTGTAACAAAGAGGAAGGTGTCGGCCGCTCAAACGTGTGTCAGGAAGTGTTAGGGCGAACGCTGAACCGACGCCAGCGGGGCGACCGCGTCGTCCAAAGAGGATTCCACAGAAATGTGCAGTTAGACTTCAAGCCACAATCACAGAGCGTGTGACCGCCCCGAGTTATCTTGCTGTTAGTGAAGTTAGTGCCTGCTGCATGGCTGTGTCCCAAATTCCTTACTTTCAGAGTATCCTTTTCCTGCTTCACAGATGAGCCCAAACACGCTGCCACCAACAGTTTTTAAACATTTACGGACACTGATTTGAAAATTTCTTTGACTAAATATGCATAAATAAACAATTAAACAAGCAGCTTGGAGGTTGCAGTGTGTATCGGCCACAACAATCTGGACGTATGGTTCGTTTCTTAATTACAACACAATAAACATCAGCTAATGAGAACTCAAGTGCCGACCAGTAAACCTTCAGTTAGAAATGCATGTACGGTAATGCTGCATTCATGTCATATGGAAGTGATTAGAAGATGTGTCAACAGCGTTGCTGTAATTAAGACTGGGTAACTCATTTCTGAAGGCTCTGATGTATCTCAACTGACACGTTATAATAGATTATCCAAAGTACGCCACTAAGTGTGATTAAATCCAGATTTAATGGAGTGAGTATTACATTGTCGACGCACAGAATATCCTCACTTAAACAAGTCTGTGATCATCTGACCGTCTTGAGTCGTGTTGTGACGTAAACGATCGCAGGTAGGAGTGTTTCCCATCTCTGTCGTCCATCCTGCATGATGTGAATGTTCAGTTTTTACAATCGAAACTCACTTTCCTCGCCTGGAATTGAGCATAAACGCACTTGGGGATAGAAAAGAACTAGTCGGACATCTAAATCGAAATTGTGAGATCAAATTTAGTCCAACAATTCCCCCCATTTTGGACGATAAGTGATGAATTATTCAGTGTCAAGGACCTCTGTCCCTAGAGTGGAACTGGGATGCAGTCAGTCAGGGCAGGTAAGTACTGAAGGGTTGTTAGTAACGGGGTGTTGGTGATGAGCTCATCTGTCTCACTTGCGAGCAAACCGGAGGGTGAGTGTATAGACAGAGGAGGGGGGAAGGCGGGGAGGGCTGCAGGCTACCGCATGGGGAGCAGATGCTCTGGCGGAGGGAGGGGAAGCGAGGGGGTGGGGGTGGAGGAGAAGGTCTTACCTCTGGGGGAGTGAGGAAGGGAGAAGGGGTTTCAGAGAGGACTCTTATGAGGCCATTGGGACACACAAGATAAGGCATTTCCAGCTGTACGGAGTTGGACAGAGTTAGACCAGGAATGAAAAGAGAGCAGCAAAGGTAGAGAGGAACGAAGGCAGAGGAAGAGAGATCCTGAAGCAGTAAAGTTCTACCATGTTCTGGGGCAGGAACATTGATCGACATCGAAAGACTACAGGATATCACACACATATTCAAGCGTGTGTGGCTTGGCCCGGTCTCTAATGGCACGCTTGATCTAAACCAGGATAGAAAACATTTATTTATAAGCTGCTCTTGCACCCGCGATGACACGGCACACTGCACCATCTAAACCTAAATGATCCAGGTTGAAGTCACCACTCTCTCATACCTGTTCCTTGATGCTCTCATTGTCTGTGCATGATTTAATTAGACTGATCTGATCGAGCTGAAAACGGCACATTATTTTGTTGTTATTCTTCTGTAGCCGGCTACATTTGTGCATTAAACGGGTAAGAAACCTAGGATAACACAACAAAGGTTTTTGCTTAGATACAATCCGCTGCTTTAATGAGGTGTTTGCATGTAATCACATTATATTTCTCAGTCCTCGGGTGCCAAAAGGTGCCGTTAAAGCAAAAAAAAAAAAAAAATAAGGAAAAACTCTGCAGATGAGATCGCAGTCATTACAGGGCCTCTCTCTGGTCAGAAACAGTCATTAGGGCTGCCTGCATGCTGAAAGTGTGTTGCAGACAAGGCCGGCCGGAGTCATTAAAACACACATCATGTCGCAGGAAGATAATGATATTTGTAAACACCACTTTTCTTTTTAGACTCAAACAAGTACGCCGCGCTTTACTAATTATAGTTGAGTCCACTGCTGCTAAAGCGTCCTGATGAAAGGTCAACGTCGAAAATGAAATCAATTTCTTTATTCGTTTGCATGAGTGACTGAGCGTCTGAGTAACAGATGATCTGCGCATTCAGCTCCGTGTCAGTCATTCCACAGGTCCGGCGTGTGTCTGTGCTGACAGCGGCGCAGCTTTGGAGCTGCTGTGCGGCTGATGTGGCCCATAGCAGGGCACCGTTGAGGGTGTCAGCCTCAGCCCATCTTTACGTCTCACTGCTGTCTCCGGCTCTTGAATGGACCAAAACAGTTGCCATGGCAACCGCAGCAAAGGGAGCGCAACTTAACATTAAACATTTGTATTGGAAAGGATTATGACGGAGATTTGACTTTGTTCACGACTGTATGTATTTTCAGAATGAGGGCGTAGATACACAGATGTTTTCTTGGCATTTTATGGTACTCTGATGCACCGGTCCACTTTCATTTCATTTCTTATACGACTCAAATAAATAGGGTCTACTCATTTTTCACTGTCATCAAATATTAATAAAAAGCTCTACAAAGTGGCCTTAACCACAAGCATGCACACTGTTTCTCTAGTATTTCTACAGATAACTCAAAGACTGGAACTCCGCTCATGACCGTCACGTGTAGCTCAGCCTTTAGTGGATATGAAATCAAAATGGATTTTATTTGAAATTTTCATGCTGAGGATGCAGCACAGCATGAAGACACACACACGGTGATTATGTGGGTGTCTTGTGAGCATAACAAGTGAAAATAAAAAAATAAAAAAAAAAAAAAAGATTACTGTTGTTTTTGGTTTAGAGATCTCCTTGTAAAACAGAAAACCGGGTTTTATTGATCTGTTCTTTTACGGCACCGCATTGATACTTTACACCAGACAGTGGCTCTGTAAATTTACGACCTTTGCCGTCCTTTGATATTTTGACATTTTGAGAAATCTGAATCCGAAACTGTGGGCAAAATATTTGGACACCCACTGGTTTTAATGAGGACTGGCAGCGGTATGTTTTTTTTTTCTTAGGCTGGACTAAATCTAGAAAACATTTCCCCACTTTTGAACAAACAGAAAAAATAGGCAAGAATTTAAATGTCAATATATTCTATTATGATGATAAGGCACATCCAGCTGCCTCTGACTGTGAGTGCTATAATGAGACTGGAACACGAGAAGCAGAGCCAAAGGGGCTTCTCCACAGGGGATCCAGACGCTGGAGACAAACCTCGATGTAGTGCGGACTCAAACCGTGATCTCAAAGAGAGGCAGCGATGCTCTCTTCCTGCTCTCTCTTGCCAACTTTCTCTCTTAATGTTTCTTTCCTCCCCGAGTCCCCTCTGACTGGCTCAGCACATCGTCTTGCTGCTAATCCGCTGAGGGTGAGGCTAACACGGGAGCTAATGAGATTAGGGCACTGTAGGCTTCTTTCCCCCTTCTCGCTGCCCTGTGCTGCCTTTCATTTATCACCGGCTGCTAATCTCTGTGTGCTTGCGTGTGACGTGGTGTGTGTAAATGTGGCTGCAGACTATGAGTGATGTGACTCAGTAAGAAGATGAGTAATAATAATTGAAAACAATGAAAGGGGAAATGCAGAAATTCCACTTTTTCAGGCGACATTTTTGGTATTAAACATTTAAATACTTTCCCACACATTCAAACTCCAAATTCATATTTTCACTACTACTTTTAAAACCACGTTTCACACTGTAAGGAACATTTTTCCTTTTCACTTTTACATGCAACTTTAGATCTAGATCTTTCTTTGATTTCTGTGACCCTCCATGAGGAATACATTATGGACTATTCTGACAGGAATCAAATCAACATATTTTAGGTGAATAAAGCTCTCAAACACTATTGAAAAAGACATATTACACAACTATGCACTTAAAACTGACTAAATAATATCGGTCTATCGTGACTGTCCTTGCCACCACTTTGCTCACCAAGTCATTCAATTTACTCTTTTCACATCCCTGGGCTAAAATATTAGATTTGTTGTCTTTCCTGTGTGGTGTAAGAAGAAACTTTGACCTGAACCCTTGAACTGCGTCTCCCTGAACACCGGCTAAAGTCAATTGCTTTTTCTCCTCACTGGAAGGCATCCAAACCTCCTTTTTTTCATAGTTCAGTAGATTTAAAGGGTGATATATATCTGTAAAAACTTTCCAAGGATCAGTAACACAAAGCTAGATTTCCCCTAGGACAGGATTTGACGTCAACTTATTAAATATATCAGAAACTCTTTATCTGGATTGTCCTTGTATCTTGAATATCCCTGCCAGCTATATTCAGCTGTAATAAGAACGAAAGTTGTAAGAAAAGTTGTTCATCTTCATTATTTTGTTTTAGGATCACCCTTTTTGTCTTCTTAATACCCTTTCTTCTTCCTTCTCATCCATTCAATGGATCTCAGCTAAGGAGACACTGGATTTCACTGAATTTAACATCAATTTCATAACTTTGCATGCATGTGCCACATCCTCATATATATTAATCTGATTAATCTATCTAAAAATGCTCCTATAGGGATTATAATGTTAGTTTTTCCGATGCACAGCTGTGATAATACTGCAAAGTTGCGGGGGAAAAAAAAGTAAGATGAGCCAGAGGGAAAAAGTCAGAGTGAAGACTGAATCACAGACAATGTTCCAGCTCTCTCTCTCTCTCGCTCTCTCACCCTAAATGTCTGTCACGGAACAAAATGTGTTGGCAGCTAATCTCAGATAGCGTCAGGCTGACTGACAGGTGGCACAGCCCGTCGGGTCTTCCAAGCTGCGGCTGCACGGTCGATTTTGATCTCATTGCGTGTGCATATCCGTGCCTGGGTGTGTCTATTTGTGTGTGCGACCTACTGTCATTATGAAGCAAATATTTTTTTAGAAGTTTAGAAACAAATAAAGATAAAGATGATATCTGTAATCTTCTGCTATTTTATAACAAGGTGGAATACAAAGGGTGCTGTGACTGAGAGATGATGTGGCAGTGCCGCTCAATCGGTCTGTTAGTGATTTACATACTAAGCTTCGCCCATCTGAGTGTTCATGTGAGTGTATGCGAGTGCGTAACTTTTCATTTTCCATCCCTCACTCGTCGCTCTCCATAAACGCAGCACATTTCCTCTCCACACTCTATTTGCCCTGATTCTCATTCAGACCGTTTATCCGCCATGATGGTTACACAAACCAACAAATATGTGTGTGTAATTCCTCTAATCCATCCTCCTCTCTCTGCGAACGTCCTCTAGGCCTTTCCATGGGGTCTGTCTGACTGCCAGTGTGGTGGACGGGGAAATGAACGTGGCTTTAAAATCTGAGCCCACCCGGGGCTTTAATTAGAATGAAATCACTGGAATGAACATTGGCTACAGACGCTCATGTGAACCTAACCCTCCGGAGCAAATAAGTCCTGTCTACTGTTGCAAATGAGCTTTGTGTTTCATTTTACACACCCGAAAAATGTTTATTATAAAAATATGATGAGAAACCAGACCGCAAATGAACATCCTTGATTATACTCCCCAGTCTCTGCATCCTCTCGTCTAATTCTTGGCTAAACTTGCCCTCTGTCCGCTCTGAATTATTCCCACCATCATTAAAAACCTCGTAACCAACAAATTATATCTTCTTCATTCACATGAACCCTCGGCGGAAAATCAATCTCCTTACTCTCCGTTGACGTGACTGTAATAAGCTTTGATTGACTGCGAGGGGCAAAATGTGGAGCACGCCCTGCTTCCCACGCAGGGAAATGCAAGCTGGTGCTGATTAGAGCTCCTGATGCTGAGGGTGGGAAGCCCTACCATTTGGAATACGGGGTCACAGCTCTGCATTTCATACTGCAGAGTGGCTTTCTATGGATATGAATGGGCTCCTTCATTTAATTTATGTGTGTGTGTCTGTCTGCATAAAAATCAGTCTGTGTGTGTACAGAGGTTATGTGTGCGCGCTTGTTTGCGAGAGGTGGCGCACAGTGCGGGGGCAAATGAACAACAGATGCTCCCATTAATTAGATGTAATGATCACACAAGTAATAACTGAAAGGGCTGACTGGCGAAAGAGTTGATTAATCTCGGAGTGGTGGCTAATTAATGCATTAGACTACATGGTACGAAGCCAGGCCTGTGAATCTATCGGTGAATCAGTCAGTTTATTCAAGCAGGAGACATCAATCTGTATCTGCGGAGAGCACGGGAAGCCTCTCATTCACACTCGCTTCATCTCTTCCTACTCGCTAACCTCGGTGTTCATGTACTCACAGCCCCGCCGCTCATCACAAGCACCTTGATCTATTGCGGCAGCCAGAGTATCAAAAGTGCATTCCTCAAGTATCGAGTGGGAAAAAAAAAAAAGTGGTGCGCTCTGCAAGGACCCTGTGCTTGTGAGTGTTCAGACATACCTTCTGTTTCCGCCTCTCCTTCCTCTTGTCCTCTGTGTCCTGCAGCATCTTCTCCCGCCACAGGTCGAAGAAGTACGATGGGTTGGTGTAGAACTTCAGACCCTCCTTCCCGTCGTCCCTGCACATGGACAAAATATACAGAGAAATCTTGTTACATTTCCGTTGGAAAGCCGAAGAAGTTGCCCACAAATCTTGGGGGAAATGAAGCCCCGTGTTTTGATCTTTGGGTGATCCATGTAGGAATAAAAATGGTTCCTGTCGTAGGACGTAGTAGTCCTATCTCTGCCGTCTCCCAGCTAATTCAAAAACGGTGGAAGGCAGAGTGAATGAAGCCTGGTTGTTGAAACCAGCCACCTGTGAAGGCACCTACCTGTCAGTCAAAGCGGCCACACTCTTAATTATGCATAACTTTGAAACTTGATTTAATATAAACCAGCACAGTTGTCACGAAGCCAATGCCAACCAATGTTTGCACCAGGCTGCAAACGTGTTTTCTGCTGTGAAGTTGAACATTTTAAAAAGGAGGCTTATGGAGACTGACTTCCTTGGCACTTACGTATTAACTTTGGGCATTTCCTCGACAAAACAATGAATCAATTAATCACAAAAATAAACAACAGATTAATCTCTAATGTAAATAATAATTAGTTGCCAGCTTAGCCCTTTCCTCTAAGAACTTCAGTATGTTCCTTTAACATTTGAACTGTCTGCTAATCATATACTATCATATAACATATTATCATATGTTATCATATAATATAATAAAAATATTTAAGTCTAATAAAGGCAGCAAATACATATATTTGAGAGGTTAGAACCAGAGATGCATTTTTGCTTGACAAATGACTCAAACACAAAATAATGCGGCTAAAAATAGATATTTTCTTGTCTTTTTTTCTGCCTGTCCTTCACTTGAAAAGCAGAAGGCAGGTGCCACAGAATTTGGACAGCCATGAAAAATGGAGAGTGGATGTTTGATAGTAATCATTTTTCTTCTCCTGTGCCCTGCCCTTGTCGGTCTTTGTCTGCTTTCCTTTAAAAAAAGAAAAAATCTGTTTACCATTTGAATAATAGCTCCTGTGCCATCATTCTTTCTCTCTTAGCTCTGCTCTCTGTCTTTCTCACTTGTATTATCGAGGCTTTTGGGGTTGATGGTCACAGAGGAGAGTGCCATGATAACAAAAAAAAAAATCTGCCAGACACTGGCAGTTATCAAATCAAAAGGTCCCTCTTGACAGGAAAATGATCACACACAAACGCCTACACATGGGGATGGGGATAAGTCTTGTAAATCAGCCTGCAGTGCTCTTTCTCTTCTTTCTTGGGACGTCTTTCCTCCCATGTCTGGATCTAAGTTTCACCAAGTTGCCTTGCAGCACTAACCCTGGAGTAGGGACTTCTTTTGACATCTGTGACTATAATAGAAGAACTAAATTAAGTTTCTGGATTCTCCAATCATTGGCCTAAAATCTTATTGTTACAAAATATCTGATTATTTAATAAAACGAACACCATATTACATGTACCGTTAACAGCGAACAGAAACTATAGATTACAGTGTTGAGAGAACTGAAAACACAATCTGCAGCTTGAATGAATTCACTTTTAAATCCTGAATACATTTTGTATGAATTCAATATCTTTGGTCTTGCTCAGCTGAAACAAGGAGGCATTTAATTTGCAACCAATGACTCGTACCTCTGACTGGCTTCTTCTCCATAGCGACAGCACCCAAAACTCATGAATATTGTATATGTATTGTGTTTTGAGCCATCTGTCATGCCAGAGTGAAAGCGCGCTTTCTCAGAAATGTAACTGAAGTTGGGCCAATAACATAAACCTACAGGATCATTACACTGTCTGGGAGATTCCTGCGTTCCTGATATTGTTGAAAGAGAAAATGTAAATAAGTTTACAGAGCGACAGGTGCAGTCTATGTACTGTATGTCCTGATTAGCATGCATACAAAGCCTGCAAAGATCAATGAGAAAACAATGTTGGTCTAAATGACATCTGTTCTTAGTCTTCCTTTCTGCGAGCTAGCGCAGACACTTCAACATATTGTGCAAATCAACTCACTAACTCCATCTCTTGTGACTGTCAGTCTCTTACAAAAGTATTTCTGCATGGCAGGGCTGAAGAGCAGATAAAAAGGTATCTCAGATTCGCTTTGACACTAAAAGAAAAGAATGGAGCGAAATATTCGGTGCATCCCGACCGTTCAGTTCTGACTCGAACTCGTGTTGTAGCTGCCTTCGCCCGGAGTCGGACGCATTTTGGGAGGCAATTATTTGATGATGCCAACGAAAGAGCAAGAACACAGAACATGAAAAGGAAAAGCTTCAAAGGGCAAGAGTGGAAAGTTTAATGATATGCAACACAACAAAGGGGAGAAAATAGAATTTAACAATGGGATAAGGCATGGTAGAGAGAGAGAGAGGGAGAGAGAGAGCAAGCTATTGTAGTGTGTGCGTGCACTGCGGGTAGTTTGACTTGTTTGTGTAAATCATTAGGCATGGTGTTCGCTGTGTATATTTGAGGCAAATGTTTGTGTGTGTAAAGAGATACCAGAGCGAGAGACAGACAGACAGAGAGAGAGAGTATAGCAGCTGTGCTCAGGGTGGATCTGAGAAAAAACAGCCTGGGGAGGTGTCCCAGTGAGTCTCCTGGTGTGATGTGTGAGAGGAGAGAGGAGAGGAGAGGAGAGGAGAGGAGAGGAGAGGAGAGACTCTGGATCCTGCCCTCAGGGTTACTCTATCACCCGACGAGCCTGGGAAATGACCTTTAGACTTACAATGTACACGTTTTTATGTCAACTTCCACCTCCATTAAACCTCCTTTTCTGAATAAAAACGCGTTTTGAAACAGGACATTTCGAGTAAGTGCTGGGAAATAACATGAGCGAGGCTGACACCCACACCTGCCTTTCGCGTGGTCTAAGCCACGTCAAAACCCAGAGGTTAAAAGCACACCTACGACAGATTTAAATACCACAGCCTACACCTGCACTCTTCTATCTCCAATGTGTCTATAGACACATGCACATGCAATAAAAAGACTGTGCTTGAGCTGTGACCTTCTCCAACAGGTTTGGTCAGAGTGACAGCATTATACAGAGATGGGTCATGGGAGATGCTGCAGGAGAGGAGGGAGGGAAAAAAGGGGGATGAGAAAGCAGCAGGGTGAGAGAGGGAGAGAGTCGAGAAATAAAAGGGAGGGGGGTGCTGGCCGGCAGAGCTTTTTTTGATGGATTATTCATCCCGAGATGACTCCCTCTGTCGCTCTGCTCGCCCGCCTCAACCTCAGAAGCTACGAGAGATGTCTGGTGCGAAAGAGTCACAAGCCTGCTGATAATATTATACCAACATCATTCTTTTGGGCCGATTGCAGTCTCACAGTGTGTCTTTTCTATTTTCTCTGAGCATCACTGTTGCACATAGTGAAAACTTTTACAGTGGCAGGTAGACTAAGTCAAATAACAGCTACACGATGTACGATCAATTTTTGTGTTAACATAGCAGGGTGCAATCAAACAGTCTTTATAAATTATGAAAAAATTACAAGTGTATCCATATCCAGCCTGTGGAGAGGGGAAACAGACAGATAGCATCACGCTGTGCTCAAAAAAATGGCTGCAATTAAAGGGAACCTTCAACTTGCAGGTTTTTCTTACAACAGTTCCAACTTCTGCACTCCCATTACACTCTAATGTAGTGTCATTGTTTCATTACGTTGCAAAATGTCGTTTTGAAAAACACATTATCACTGAAAAAAAGCGTCTAGATTCAGACCTGTAGGGCGTGAGGATGTTGAGGGGTGGCGGCTGTTCGCATGTCTGGAAGGTCTCCTGCAGAGGGATGGGCAGCGACTTGCGGTCAAACAGCTGCTGGTCCTGAATAGTAGAACTCCTGAAAGCCTTCCTCATGGTGATGTCTTGAAGAGACACTGAGGACGGGACGAGAAGAGAGAGAGGGGGGGGGGGGGTCATGAAACATGTGATACACGTATGTTTGCCAAATGTGTGACTGTCAGAAAGAGACAACAGTTCTACTTGTTGCTCTCTGGCTTTACCCAACAGACTCTCTGTCTCTGGCATGTCTCTCCTGAACGCAATAATTAACATTTGGCTCCATCTCATCGTCATCAAAATCAGCATCATCACTCGAAAACTCACCATCAGCATTACAGAGTGCTCAACCCATAATAAACCACTAATCATCCTCCCTCCGGCTAACGCTACATTGTTGTCCTAATTGGCTGATTTCAATTGTCCCCAAAGCAAACCCACACATGATGGAGAAGCTAAGCCGGGTTAGGCTAGGCTAAGGCCGTCTGTCAGACAGAGGCTGTGGGAATAATTGCCCTTCTTTCATACAGGAACAGCTGACATTTTCAGAGGGCGAAAAGAATAACAGAGAAAAATCAATGCTGCACAGCTGAAGCTTTGGGGAAAAAAAAAAAAAACAGGTTGGTAAAATAGCTGAGGGGAAAAGGAAAGACAACCACACTAACACTATCCCTCATTTTGGTCCAGGCCAAATAGAAAACAGCAAGTCTTGGAAAGAAATCCAGAGCATTGCAACCAGATCTGAATTATACATGAGAGGATGACAAATGGATACACTTTACGCCTGCCCAGAGGAAGACTGACAAAGTCATGTGGCATACAGAAAAAGTATTGTTACAGCTCTCTGTTAATAGCTTTTCTAGGACACACACAAAGAAAAATATGACACTCTAGAGTCTAATATTAATACCAAAAACACAGTAAATAGATCTCTTTCAAGACATAAATTCAACCGTGAGTGAGCCCGAGTTTGGTGAGTAACACTCTGGGAGAGAGGAAAGAAGGTCAGAAAATGCAAGGGGGAGATAATAAAAGTGCGCGGACACAACAGAGGCAGAGTCATGGAAACGGGGGACAGGCAGAGGCCGGGAGAAGAGACACTGATCGTAAAACAACGAGCAGAGGCTGACATAAAGGAGACGTTCACAGGAAATACAAGCGAGTAAATGGCATGGAAAGGGAACTGGAGAGCTGAGGGAGAGAGAGGGAGAGAGAGAGAGAGATAGGGAGGCGATAGCACTAACGTGGAAACATGCAAATGAAGAGGAAGGAGCGGCGGAGGAGAGTGCAATACATCCAGCGAAACTTTGATGAGAAAAACAGAAAAGCACGAGCGAGTGCGTCCCGCGGGAGAAGCGCAGTAACCCGAGATGAGGCAGAAGGGGTGGATTAAGCTTCGAAGGCAACACGAGGGACAAACTCTAGCAGCCATTTAAACAACAACAACACACGCTGACAAACGCGGACTGGATACTGTTCTACAGTAAACAGTAACAACCACAGAGGAAAACCGATATCTCACCTCCGATATTGGTTGCACTGCAGTTTATCAAAATGAACATTTCTTGTTGAATTGTCCGGCTTAGTGTTGTAAATGTCCAATGTTTATTATACTTTATTAAAGATATTTTATTGGGACCAAACAGCTGAGCTCCGAGGGGCATGGCGTCAAGTCTGACAAAGCAAGAAACACTCGAGATGGGCTGCAAACAAACCAGCTGTTTTTTTTTCCAGATGATCTACTTGAAGGTAAAACCAAAAGGTTCTGGTAATGACCCCTCATTGCACTGGAGAACTGCACACACAATTATGCTAAAGTATAGCAGGTTAGAGTTGAAAATTGTGGTAGATGTTTACACCAGACAGTTTGGGCAGTAATTTAACCTTCGCCCTTTGTTCCATCTTTCAGATATGATTGGTTAACCTGGAGGTTTGTTTATAACTTGCACGACTGGCTTCGTTCGCCCTTATTTTGGAGATGCTGCAGCATTTCTAGATGCCAACAATGCAAGTGAGTACAATTGTGTTATTCATGACAGGAATCATGGTCAGAACTACTAACTCCTTTAAAAATGCGCTCTCAGTGAGTGTGAACGGAATAATCTTCAGCTCCTAGATTGGTGGCATAAGAGATGATTGATGAGACGAAGGGCAAAAATCAAAGCTATGGCCACAGTGACGTGACAATTACCCTGTCCACAGTGATCACAGAGCAGAGAAATGCCGGGGATAAGAGGAAGTAACGAATAGAGATCTAAGAAGTTGCAGATATTTTTTTTTAACTTGAGGAGATTAGAGAGTATAGCTGGTGTGGGAAAGAAGATCTGAACATTAAAGTGCTTTTTCTGACACGTTCCTGACCCTGCAGGGCATTTCACTTTTTGGCTCTGCCCGCTTTCTCCGAGTGAAGGTCAGGGTGAAGGTCAGGTATGGAGCTGACACCAACACTCACAGATAACAAATGCGCAGAACAGATATAAAGAGTAGACGCGTAAACACCCTGCCAGGGCCGGGAGCAGCAGTTGGCTGACCGGTGAGTCACAATTCGGTGCTGTGGGGAGTGTTGCATGTTAAGCAAAAGCGCCGTGTCCCGCTGCCCCGAAGCATTTAGGGAGAGCGGAGGACCGTCAGATGGTGTGACAAGTACGTGTAAAAGCAGCAAACAAGAGAGAGAGGCAGCGCAGGGGTGTGTGTCAGGCTGCATCTGATGCAAAGTGAGGTGGCTATAAACCTCTGCCAAGCAGCGCTGAGCACACTGCACTAATCACTGTGGGCAGAATCACAGAAGGCACATGCACACAGACACACACTAGATCAGTCAAACACACACACACGCAGATGGATATCTTAACATGATGTTCTACATCCTAATTACAAAATGTCACTTATTCAGCTGAACTACCAATTACGCCCATTTAGCGAGGACGTTTAGCTAATGAGAAAAATGTGAGTGCGCACGTTCGCGAGTGAATGGGCGAGTGAGTGAGTGAGAGGCTGTGAGTGTGTGTGTCGGTGTGCGTGTCAGGTCGAGCAGCGCCAGGTGCAGCCGCCTCTGATCTCAGCCTGTGACGCTCCTTATCAGCAGGCGAGTGGTGGATAGTTTATCTCTTGCTCTCTCTCATATCTTTCTCTTAGACCGATAGCATCGAGCTAAAGCACCCTCGTCGGCAGAGAGGTGAGGAAGTTCTTGTCGCGCGCGCACACACACACACACACACACACCTCCTTCAGCTTCCCTCAAAGTTTCACGGAAATGATGTTTTCCCTCTTCCCACTTTTCATCCCCTCCCTCATAGAGATGCAGTCCTACGCACATCCACTGAAGATAAGAAAGGCATAGGCCAAGCTGTCTCTTAGCATGCAGACACAGCTCTCTCCTCTGTTGTACTTCAATGCAAATGTCGCCCTATATTTTCCCTCCTGCACGCTTCCTCCTGCAGCCCCGAATCACTCTCTCTCTCTCTCTCTCTCTCTCTCCTCTCTCAGGCTCTCATCATTTTCCCATCATTTCAGTCTCTCATTTATTGTTTGTCCTTTCTTTCATGTTGCTCTCTTTCTCTCCCAGAATCTGTCTGAAGGGTCTCCCTCTTGACAAACTCGGTGTGAGAATAAACAATGTCGTGAGTAAGACAGAGCATTACAAAATACTTAAAATATATAAAGCGCGCACCCTACATCTGCCGTTAGCAGGGGGGGGGGGGTGACCATGAATCAGTGTTTGCTGTTTTGTTATGAGTGACTGTATGCATCTCTTCGGTGTTGATTTAAAAGGCTTTTGTTGCAGTGTTTCTAAAATCATCATCCACCACGCTTCTGGGCTATCATAACCGCAAATTATACGTTCTGCATCTGCATAATCACTGTAGCCTGCGTGAAGTAAATCTTGTCATATGTCAGCGTCCCTCCGGGTGTCAAATGGTACGGTCTGCCATAAAGACATGATCATGTACATAAAGAAGTAAATGAGTAAATGTAATTTCATATCATAATGCCTATCGATAGCAATAGTGACAATATTCTAATCACCTGAGAAATGGTTTATGTGTTGTTGGTCCGTACATTGAAAATCTGACTGAACTGACTGCTTTGGAAAGTGATCTTTATAGACCTTCATTTAAAAAGAGACAAAGGCGGAGATGAAGGGGATACAGGGAGATGACAAAAACAAGAAGAAAAAAGGGGGGAAGTAAACTTTGAAAGATCGAGATCTTACGTGAGAGACAGACAAGGAAAAACTCTTCAACTCTTCAACACAGAAGGAGTAAGAGGAAAATGCTGAGAGACTATGGAGTACATAAAAAAAAACAGTTAGAGTCCAGAGGGACTCGAGGTGGCTTTGTGGCCTTCCATAATGGCCTGCAGCCAGTGCAGTGATATAACGGTCCCATTAAATAGGAGATACAGGCCATTAGTTTGGCTGGCTAGAGTGATCAGGGGGAGAGAGCCTGACAGCACACAAATAGCATCCACGCAAGATGGAGGGGGAGCAGAGATCAATCAGAGAGATGGGAGTGGGCTGAGGAGGACAACAAAGACAGAGGAGGTGTGGGGAGGGTTGGCTAGCAGTCAAGGGAGGAGGAAGGAGAGGGAGCAGGTCTAAAGGGCAAAGCGAGGGACGATACCCTTCAAAGGCTTCAGTGTGTGTGTAGAGTGTGGGCACGGTGCGAGTGTGTGCGTGGGTATTTATCAGATTGAATGTGCATAAATTCACGTGATGAAACACTTTTGACCTCAGCCGCTGCACCATCGGTGACGCCGCATACATCACTCCGGCCATCTCTCCATCTCACATCTTCCCCCTCGACCTTCAGCTGAACATCCTTCATGCCGTCCAGCGTCTCCCACTCTGAAACCTCATACCTTGGACTGATAAAACATAACTCACTTCAGCGCGTCCGTCTGTACCGTGTTCAAATCACGTAAGTCTGCCGCTGTATTATGGCTGCACGGCGCGTGTCTGACGATTAGGAGGTGCGGCGTATACAGAGACGCCAAGATCCTGACTGATCTTTATACCAAATACTGAAGTGAAAATACCATTTATAACCTTACAGTCTGTCGGAAGTGTGAAAGGAAGTTTAAATGTAGTTCTCCGGTGTATAAACACCTGTGCAGCTGTCAGTTCACCTAAGGCATAAATGTGTCAAACAATTCGGTCTAGAAACATTTCTTTCTATTCTAGAGAATGTTATTTATTGAAATGTTGGCCGCAACAGGCCTTACTTCCATAATACATTTGATGTTTAGCACATATTGTCATGTTTTCTGACACACAGCTCGGCAGTGTTTGCAAATGCGCTTAGTAAATCGGCTGGCAAGTATCTGGCTCGTACCTCTGTGAGGTGTTGCACGTCGCACCGAATGGTAAACCCCTGTTAAAGCCGGCATGTATTCCTGTTATATACCGAGCGTGAGTCATCTCTGCGGCTGCAATTTGGTCCTTATTTACAGTAATCACTGCAACGGCTAAACATAAAGAGAAAAGCCTTAAAACCTCACAATAAATGCCAAACATGAAAGAAGTGCACTCACTCGGAGAGGAACGGCGGTTGCAGACTCTCACCAATAAATGGTGCCTGAAAGATACTTGATATTAAAGCGTCCGCAAAAAAAAACCCCACTGAGTTTCATCAAAGTACTGCAGGGTTATTATATAATAAGGTCTTTAGTTTCTTTGAAAAGCACTTCGCTGTTGCATTAACCTTGTTATGTTTGAGTAATAAAATCAAGACATTAGAGCCTTGGCTCTTCACTGCTGCTTGCTTGCAGTGTTGGTTATTCTGCTAGCGATCTAACTGTGTTTTGCTTGAAATTATATAGTAGCAAGGGGGAACCGAGTAACTCTTTCTTGTGAAACGCATGGCGTGTTATTTCTTTGGTCATGGTCAAGGAAAATAAAACCTGTAGAGATTCTTTTTTATTTAGGATTTTGGTCCAAAAAAAGTCCACATCGCATTGTATGAATTTGAACTTAATTTATTTGGAGATATTGTTTGCTTTATTGGACAATGATAAATGGGAAATTCAGGGGAAAGAGACACGTGTCCATAGAGGTAATATCAATTAAAACCATTAACCGTTAATTAGAAATCATTTCTGTAATCTGTTGGTCGCTACATTTTCTCAGGTCATGGGGGATATTAAAAACATTAAAAAGGGTTTATATGTAAAATACTTGTTTGCTCCACTCTACCCGACCCCCATCCTCCTATCTTTTTCCCTCTGCAGCCCTGATTTATGACCCCATCCTTGCCAGCACTCATTCCCCTCTCCTTCTCTCCTCCAGTCATGCCGACCACAGACCCACACAGACAATTACAAGGCAAGCCATATGATTGTGCTAAAAGCATACACTTTAAACTGTGTGTGTGTCTGTGTGTTTGGGAGTGTGAGGGTAAAGAAAGGGCGGGGGTGGGTGTGAAGGGTGGCATTTACGGGAAGCAAACCCCTCCCGCAACTGTCCGTCTTTTCTGTCACATTTACTAGACTCCTCTCCTTGAAGTTTCAGCGCTCAGCGCGCACGACGACGCGCGCTACCTTGCCGTTTTAGTCATTTGATTTTTTTTTTCCCTTCTACAAATCTTACACGAATAATGGTCGGGAGATGAAAGCAGAGTGCGGGATTTTCCACTTGCAAGACAACTTCATTTGGTTACGCATGAGTGCGGAGGAGTTGAACTGAGTGGGAAATCTCTGTAACCTGCAGAGGAGGCCATTTCAACCTGGCCCAGAAAATTCTGCGGTACAATCCTTTTACACTCCACTGCTTTTGCTGCAGTGCCCGGTATTATGCACCCATCCCTCTATCCTTCCATCTTCCTTACCCCCCCCCCCCCCCCCCCCACGACTCCCCACCACCACCGCCACTGCACACTTAAACTGCAACTGAGCTGATCCTTATCCACTGACTCTCAAGCCAATACTCCAGGCTAAAAAGGGGAGGGGGTGGGGGCTGGGGCTTATTTATGAAAGGAGATAAAACCCAAGGACCACATGCAGACAAAGGCATACACACAAAGTCACTCATAATCTGTGTCCAAACACAGGAACGTCACATGAATAAATAGCCTCATGCCAAAACCACACAAAGATCCGCTTTGTTGCGACGTGGGCATTTCCCGGAAAAAATCTGTAGCATGTTATAACATAAATGTTAACTTCTTATCCCCTGAGACTGAGCGTGCGTGTGAAGAGCACATCGGTGTGTGTGGTAAGCGACCAAGCGAGTCAGTGTTTGCCTTTCAGCCTCTGAAGGATAACCTGGACCCTCTAACAAACTGAGCCGCCCTGCGAAACGAGACTTCCACAATTAGATCACGTGTGCAATGATTCAGTTAGCACGGCTACGGTATGTGGATGCGGTTAGGAGAAAAGGTGGTGAGAGGCGGGGTTGGAGAGGAGAGGCGGTAGAAGAAGTGAGGAGAAGGTGAAGGAAGAGGGGTGGTGATATGAAAAAAGGGTGTGAAGCAATTTAAAAAGGAGAAAGAAGATTAGGGTAAACAATCTGAATCTGAGTAATCTCTGGTTGCGTTTGTTTCTTTTTTTTTTTTTTTAAAGATCAATATACGCGGGAATGATATGCCGGAAAGAGCCACAGGTCGGATTCGAAACCTTCTGCAGCAAGGACTGAGCCTTCGCTCATGAGGCGGCTGCTCTACCAACTGAGCTGAACGCCACCATGGAAGAGTCGGTTTCTTGCCTGTGTTTAAAACACAAAGTCATGACTCCGCAAAAACTGAGAAACAATTCATTGCCTTGTAAAGAAGTATCTGAGACTGCATTCGCAGGAAACCTATAAATGGCGAGTGCAGTCCACTGAGCATTTTACTGTTGCCGTGTCAGTGACAAGGAAGCTGTTAGGGTAGCATTGTGCAAAGCCGTAAACACACTGCTGGCCCATGGGAAATCGATATGGCGCCTTGGAGCATTACACCGCTCTGATTCTCTCCCTTTTTACTTTGCGTCCACTGCACCCTCCTCCACCTGCACTATCATGTCATCCTGCCTCTCCTGTCTCAGGATAACCTGGCTTACCTGACAGTACAGTACTGTCCGATTATCACATTCCTTTTTATTATTGCTCACCTCAGATGCAGCCTGACCGCAGATCCAATTTCTCCTCACAAAGAAGAGGCCTTTAGTGGGTAAACGGACATCCAGCCAAAGTGGAAGTTTGGCAGAATGTTTCTAATAGCGGCTGGGGTTTGTACTACTGGGTTGTGAAAAATGACACGGCCTCATCGCTGCCTGTTCCTTTAATAACAGCCATTAACACACACACACAGCTGAGACACACACTCACTCACATACAAAGGCACCAATCTTCTTTCTTTTCTTTCTCTTTTTTTTTTTTAGCTGTAGCAGACACACAGTTGAAGTGAAGGTGACACACAGACTGAAGAAAGTTTGTGTGTGTGTGTGTGTGTGTGTGTGTGTGTGTGTGTGGTTACAGTACTCACATTCCTCTTCTTTGGGGTCCAGCTGTGTGACACTGATGGAGAGGCGGTCCACGCGCTCCTGCAGGGAGTTGACCCGGAAAGAGAAGGTATGGGCCTCGTTGAACAGCTCTCCAAACAGGTCCTCTGCATATTTACCTACACACACACACACACACACACACACACACACACACACACACACACACACACACACACACACACAGATAATGATTTTATTTCTTTTATGCGTATGAAGCACTCAACCAAATCAAATGAAAACAAAAATAGGACAGTGTGGAATGATGAAGTGCATTAATTTCAAACCCATTAACACTTCTTTATCCACTGATAAAACAGATACCTGCTTTAATTTCACTTTCCAGCTCTTTGTCATGTTTCATGTTCATCAATAGTCTCTGGGGATTTCTACGACACTTTGGTCCAGAAACTAAAACGCTCAAATACACGATCACGGCAACACATAAGTGCTTTTCCTCCTCTGTGTCAAACATAATAGTTCTTAACGTGTGCAATTATTGATAGTGAGAGATGGAGAACTGTTGTGTCGGTGGCGGCTGGAAATCCGCAGGGAGACTAATGTTGCAGTGTGACCGCTCTGATGGAGATGTGAGTGCTAGAGCTGTACCGAAGACAGCTGCGTGTGATGCCCACTAAAAAAGATGCAGGTTAAACTGAAGAGGGAAAACTAATTACGTTTGCTTTGTCTGTAATGCTAACATGCGCTCCGGTGTGTGTCCCAGCTTAATGGACATTTTTGGCAAACCAAATCACGACTCCATGTTTTTTTTTGTTTTTTTTTACCCTTCCAGTGCAAACTAAGTTTTACATCAGACCTGACACCAAGACATACTCTAGATAAGGTGTGTCTCAACTGTCTGTCTCTCAACTGTACTTTTTGAATCTTTTGAATCTGTTAATTTGCAGGATTTGCATTTAGTATTTTAAATTCTTTTATCTAAATATCTTCTGCTGCAATGAGGAAGAGAGTTCGAACTTAGTTTTGGGAAAAATCATGCATTTAAACCATAATAAAAGTAAGCTTTACTTAAGCTCTATATTGGCTTTTTCTGCACATCAGCACAGTTTTAGGGATGCCCCTCTTGGTCAGTTGAATCAGTGCATTTCATTTTTAGCTGTGCCATTGTAGGCTGACCTATGCTGAATCAACGAGCGTGGCAGACTGCAAACTTCACAAACTCGAGTGTGAAACGACCTGACCACAGAACTAACAGTGATGGAAGCAGAGAATGGAAACACAGGGCGGCACGAGGCAGGGCAGCGTGACTTGGCTGCTTCGGCGCTCACGGCTCCGGTGCTGACAGCCAGTGGAGTCGGCTAAACTGCTTTTGAAACTAACGCTGGCACGACCTCCTCTGCTGCCGTGCCAGTGTCATCGACTTCTCGACTGACAACGCCTAGCAGGAGAGAGATGTTTTGCGTTGCGCTGGGAATTTATAACTGAACTATGACCAGGATCTGACTGTGTGGAAACGTGACGCTTCAAATCGTGACTCTTACAGGTAAAACAAAAGACTAGTGTAGGCTGATTAAAGAGTTTAGAGTGGGACAGGTGCCAGTGGAGTGAAATACATAGCAACATCAGTGATGAAGCGGAGTGTGTATATAAAAAAATCTATAAATAACAAAAATAATTAAGCAATTAACCACAAGCAGATGACAAATTAACCAAACGTGTGTATCTGAGTGTGTGTGTGTGTCCTGTGCTACTGACTGAGGCTGCTGAGCTGGCGTATGACGTTGGCCAAGGAGATGTTAGTCACACACTCCAGCTCATTCTTGATGTTCCTTGGCAGCACCGTGTGGCACAGGTGCCTGGGCTCGATGGTGCGCTTCACCAGCGGCATCCTTCTGCTGCGACGCCACTACCTGCAGGAGTCGGGCGGAGGGGGAGACACGGGGAAAGAAGGAAGAGAGAGACAACGTGTCATTAGTGCATTGTACGCTAGAAATTTCCCGACAGAGCAGTGGAGACAAAAACATTAGCGTAAGAGAAATTTAGGTGAGAACGTGATGGGATTCAAAATGTACGACCGCCATGTGGAGAGGGAACACAATGTGAGAAGCACGTTTCAACAGGAACCTGTAAAAGAATAGCAGGGACATTATGTTTTGACATTGCTAACAGCTGCGTTGCCTCATCTCTTTCACTGACTTGGTACCGTCTTATCCCTGTCCATCATGCATAGTCAGGACTAACAAACCTCAGCACTTTATCTACCCACTTAATACCATGCTAATGGTATTAAGGCTGCAGCGTTGGGCCGCTTAGTCCCAACTGCGCTCCATTCACACCGAACCTCAAAATGATGACTGCCTGAGACCAGAGAAGGAGGTTGCAGTGATCCAGAACCGGAGCATGTTTATAGAAATCGCATTAGCTGCACCTACTGGCACCGTTATACACCAAAAAGCAACATGCGAATGACAGGGGCTAACCCTGTGATCACAATGTCACCATCTTGGTTTAGCGTGTCCGCTTACTAAAACACAACCTACAACTGAAGCTGGAGGGGATGTCTTTAGTTTTGTAAGTCTTTGATCATAAACCAGGTTAAGTTTTTTGCACTGTTATATCCCCAAACCAGCATATTGTTATACGTCTACTCCTGGTGTTGTTAAAATTGAATAAGAAACAGAAATCGCAGGGCAGAGGGCAAACACTATCTGCTAACACAACACCTCCCTGTAACAGCGCCGGTTATTCATGCTAACAACACCTTGTCTCTCCGCTTTCTCTGTTTTTAATCAGAACGAGTGCGTGCCATAATGTGGTGATCTGAAGGGCTGATTGACTGACTGGGCCGCACGGTGATAAGGCCTCGTTAAAAGATCAATTAAACTTTCATTGGCTGTCTGATACTTTTAATACAGCACTATATTCTTAACGGTGTTACTGTTACCGGGGAACAAACATGACTATTGACTGCGTCCATAAAAATGTAGGACAAGGCTAGGAAGGCTATTCTAGGAAGTGTCCCAGCTATGGATGGTTAGAGGGGAGAGAGGGAGAGGGAGCCCAGTAAAAAAAAAGCTCTGTTGAGGTGATTCATCTTGGAAGCGTCTTAAATGGGGGCAAAAATCCCCATAAAAGGAAAGAATGGGAACTGGCACATCTCTAAGCTGTTGTTAAAGTGCTTTAAACGAGATGTGCGGGCGATGTTACTGTGACACAAACCCAAACAAAGCGCCAAAATCTCTGCCTACTTCTAAAATGACAAGATGTCCTCTTTAGAGAGTTTTTTTTAATTTTTATTTCCACCCACAGTCTCTCTCCCACCCACACAGACACACAAATACACACACACACACACGTGACTGGGAGCACTCTTGACCCAATGTGCGCTGACATTTTCCACAGCCTCCAGAGCCCTCCGTAACGGAGGGCCAACCCAGCGCTACCACTCCACCACGTCGGAGGTGTAAACTCAATTGTTACTGTGTTGACCTTTAAAATGCAGACTGAACGCTATTTAATGAAACAACTACCGGATGGTTGGAGGTGCCGTCATAAAAATCCACAAAAGCGAGAAAAAGGGACGGCGATCTCAAAACACAAATGACGGGCAAAGATGGCGGGAAGAGTTGGGGGATGGGAAGTTTGACGTCACTCTGTGTGACACAGGAATTGCAACCTCTGGACAGAACCAGGCTGGATGTTTCCTCCACCTGTCTCCAGTCTTTATGCTAAGCTAATTTACGTGGCTACATTTCCCAAAATGTGAAACATTTCCTGTAATATACAAAACATATGCAATAAAAATAATCCTCCTCCTAACTTTAGTATTAATCTTATCTTCCTGAAGCCGAGTTGCATCCCCTCTCATCCCGACTCTCTCGGAGCATTCTGCACCTCTTGAAACCGCCCCCTCCTCTGGGATTAATGTGGATTTAACATCAGAAATCAATAAGGCATTTATTTACCTTTACTCAGCTCATCAGTTCGCTTTATGTGAACAGTAAGTGTTCCTATATCTTGCACATTCAGCATATCTCTCGGGTACAGGTGCGCAGAGAGGGGGGAAAAAAACAGATTAACAGAGAGGCAAATATAAATTTAATCAGTCAGTCATAACTCTCTTTATTTCTCTGCCATGCGTGCACGCTAGCTTACTCAACACAAACACGCAGATGATGACAAATGCATCTGCTGGGCAAGTTCATGCTGTTTTTTGTATGTGCTCATTCCTCCCCTCCCTCTCTCTCTCTCATCTCCCCATAAAGGAATGCGTTGACCTCTTAACAACGTTCCTCCTACCTACTGGATAAGAGCTATTCCTGAGAAAGAAGAGTTAAAGACAATGATGGAAAATACGACTGAAATTAAGATGACACGGGAGGTGAAACAGCCATGTTAGGTAGAGGTGGGCAAAAACATTTCACAAACGGCAGAGAAACACACAAACAATGATGGCGTCAAAAACAAAGCAGCGGTAGATGAATCACTCACCGCTACCCTTTAAGCCTCGTATCATAAAAGCACATATAAAAATGGGTGTTAAGTGACGATATTGATTCTGCCAGCCCGAGCTCCTCGGGGTGGCCTTTTCAAATAGTAAAAAAAATGCTGACAGTTTCCTTTAGATTTTTTTTTTAAAAGATGGCTGAAAGGTTAAGTGGTACTGTGTTTCAAAGTCATCACGGAAATCAATGATGAAATTCATCTGTAATCTAGCTTGATTCTTGTTTGTCTGTGAAGGCAGAATCGGGGGCAGGACGAGCGCCGTGTCCTCGACAACTGTGCTGCGAGGTGGATCCAGTCTGCGCTCCACTTCCATAGCGCGTGCAAAGCAAGGTTACACGATTGTTTCTTTGCATGATGCATCCCATTCATTTAGGATGGGAGCTCTTTTCCTACAGCATCATTGTCTCGATTACATTTTCTTGATATCTGTTAACACATCATTAGTGAGTATACACCGTACACACACACACACACACACACACACACACACACACAAATCCCTGCTACAATGTGTGTGTGTGTGTGTGATTAATGACTGCAGCATGCATTTGCTGCCTCGCCGATTGGACGCGAGTTAACTCGAGACTGCCGTCCACGGGAGGAAAGATTTCCTCTCCACAGGGGCTCACACAAGGACTCACTACTGTATGCACACACACACACACGTGTGCTGCATTTTTCCACTGAGGTTTCCATACCGTACTATGATATGATGACATATGACAGCGCAGCTCCCATGAGAATAGTCCTGTCATACCTCATGGGGCTCCCATGAGAAATCGCTTACACATCGTCTCGGTTCTGACAGAGAGGACGAGAGAGACGGAAACTAGAGGACACTAAACTCAAACCCATTAAAATGCACAAAAACCATAACAACGTGACAGCACCTAAAAGGATAGTTTGAGTCGATTTTTATACGTGGGGTTGTATGAGGTAAGTATTTATAGTCAGTGTAAACAGTAGGCAGCCACCCCCAGTTTGAAGAAAAAGACAAAGACCCCAGGGCGATGCTGCTGAGGACGAGGGCAGCAGAAAAATGCAAAATGCAAAAAGGTCCCGCCTAAACTATCAATATTAGTTTCCGTGCCTTGTCTTTAGAGTCTATTTTTGGCTCTAATCGTAGAACTTGCACGTTCCTAAGCATAGGCTGTCTCCTGGCAAGGTAAAGCGGTGAAGGTATTCTTAATATAGCGTACGCTTAAAGTGATATTAATCATTTAGATGGGTCTTTTTTTTCTGTGGCTGAAATATGCTTTGTTGCTGACCCTGTCCAACAGCGGCACTGTTTAACTTCTGTGCCGGTACTCCAAACTGGGGGTGTGCTGACCGCCGTCTGGTGTATATATACAGTACCTCATGCAATCCTGCTTCAAAATATCCACACTATGACTTTAATAAGGTGGAATCACTGGACAGAAGTGTCCCGCGCAGGTAAAGGAGACACACACACAACACAAAGGACTTAATGAGTAATCACTGAGCAGAAAGTTTACTCCACCGCAGCATGAATACAGGACGCTCATCACGACTGGTTAATGTCGAGCCTTTCTCTTTTTTTTTCCCTCCGTGGAAGGATGGAAAATATTAGCACAAGAGGCAAGATGTGCCTCATTGAAGTCATTCAATATGAGCTCTGGTGAGATATTTCAAGAGATTCGGGAGACGAGTAATAGTGCTGTGACAAGACAGTACGTTATAAAAATGTTATGTTTTTGATGTGTCAGGACTTTCCTCGGGCTGCGGAAGTCTGAGTGTTGCAGGGGAACTAATTACTTATAGGTAACCAATTAGGAGGACAGCTGATTAGAGCAGACTGCTACTGCCATGACTGAACTGCTGATATGAGGGGAACGCAACATCTACTCGGAGTTGGTGAATAACTCTATCCCAGATAAGCGGAGTGGGCAGGCAGAGTTTGCATATAAAATCTTTACACACAAACTGAATCTGGTCGAGTCTAGAGTGTCAGGACTCAGGAGGAATCTGCGAGATGAATCCTTCGCTTAAAAATCAGGGAGTAAAACAATGATTTTGTGCAGAAAGCGCTCCCCGACAGGATGTGTAAAGAAACAATCAACCACAATCATCTATCGTCACTGCACATGCTGATTATGTTGTTGTTACTTTGATTTATCTTGTGGGTGAGTTAAATGTTAGACCACAATGGAAATAAGCCTGCTGGCTTTATTGTGTGTGTGTTTTAATGATCAGATAAATTCAATCATTACACAGCAGGCAGCTAACAAACTTCCATTTCCACTTTTAAAAACCATAGTAGAGTTAAATCTACAGCTGTTAAATCTACAGCTAAATCTATAGCCTTTTCAGTTGGGGCTATTTTACAATTATTCCTACAGAAATAACAAGAGGATTCAGCTAATGGTCAATCATGGTCAGTTGAAATCCATTATACTCAGATGATGTTGGCGCACTGACAGATTTCTGACTATCCAGCACAGAAGAAGAATGCGTGCGGTTGACAGAATTGATCCAACGCTGAGAAAATCGCCTCTTTTCAATTTCATTCTGATTTCATGAACGAGGCAGCTGAAAGATCTCGGCGAGAGAACTGTGTTTTTCCTTCCTTGTCCCCTTAGTTTTTCATCTCGTTTGCTGACTGTGCCTTGCCAGCTAACAAGAGGAGGGCCATCACTGCAACCCATATAAATATCAAATGATCGGGGATGATCGCTGCACAAAGATATATTTCCCAGACCTGCTGTTTCCCTTCCTACTCCTTCCTTTATGTTTCCATCCAGTCTGACTAGCAAGCCTTATTTCTCCCTGTACACCCCCCTTCCGCTGTCCTCCTACTTTTTACGGTCCATATATCTTGGGTGGTGCTTCCCGCTGTCACCTATCACTATGGCAACAGCTGCAGTGGGGTGTCATTGGTCACTTTGAAATATCCCAAGAGAAGGCAAAAAAAAAAAAAAGAGGTGGGGAGAAAAAGAGAGGAGAAGTGGTGAAGGGAGGAACAAACAGGCCCAGATGTGGGTGATGTGACAAAACAGTGATAGCGATTGATGAATGAATGCAATATGAGAGAGAGAGAGGGAGGGGGGTAAGAGGGAGATCGGGGATTTCTCGTCCATTGTGCAGGAGCACAAAGCAGAGTGAGGGACGACACGTGCCGGTGGAGAGCAGTGGGGGACTCCACCGGTGCGGGTCACTGCACCCGGGACAATATGTCCAACTAGAGGCTCTAATGAATCCTAACTGAGCATTTACTCACTCGCGCTGCCACACAATATAGCTGAGGACCCCCCAATATGCTGCAGGTCAAGGGCCTTTTATTTGAAGGGCTTGGTAGAGACACGAGACCACCGACACACCATCGGTTACACACACACACAGCCAACCACTGTTGCTTAGATTCATTTATGTATATATTGCAATTAATGGAAAGATGATCGATTATACAGAGATAATAGATGAATAGAAATTACATATCCATAAAAAAACAAAACGACTAATATCCTGCAGTGATTCATCACGTTCGCTGCTTCTGCTAAACTGTAGAAGCTCAAGGAGAGAGGGGAAAATGGAGAAAGCAACTCGCAGTAAACCAGCGAGGGAGCCAGTTGGAATTTAAATGAAATGGCATCGGCCTTCTGAAACAGGAGAGATCTCACCATTAAGTGATGTAAAATTCATGGTCTGAACAGTTAGTCAAGCTGATTTTCTCTCTGGATCACCATGAAACAGAATCCAATACAAAGCACGGAGTGAGAGTGCTTCGAAGCAAGGGCTCCCAGCCTGTGTGCAAGGCTTCAGCAAGACTTTTTAAGATGCTTTTTATTGGATAATGATATAATTAATCACATTAATGAGACCTCGGCTTGGATAGGGGTCAAAAAATGGATGGATAGATTGTCTAAGTTCATTTCATTTCAACACTTGTCAGCACTGTAGCTAACAATAGTAGGCATTTGCTTTAAGCCTATTGGTGTTCACTAAAACTCACAAAAAACACAATCCCACTTAGGTGTACAATTAGATCAGATTAGATTAGATCAATCAGATTACATTTTAAAACTGACATTACTGCCTGTGGAAAGCAAAAGAGAGAGAGAAAAAGACTTTAATATGTACTACCTCCCTTTTTTGAGGAGTGAAGTGAGTTAAACATTTTTCAGACTTTTCATGACCTGCAGAAACCCTGCGAGTGCTATCAAGTAAAAGCAACTGCAGCAGCAGGAGGTTTGCCCTTTAGTTAATTGACATCTCTAACCTGCAAGGGACAACGATTAAATTGCTAGAAAAGCCATGACTTTCATGCCATGTGTGACATTCCTCAAACTGAAGTTACCCCAGGTAAAGCCTTAAAACAAGACAAAGTGACAATAATGTGCTGTTCCTGCCTTCCTCAGACCTCCAAGATGGCCGATCCCTATGTCAAATTAGCCTGAACATTTTGTCCTTTTCCCACCGATTCTGGGAACTCGTGTGCTGCAGCTATGGACTCGGTTCCTTCCTACATTATGAACAGCTGCAAACATAAAAACACAGACATCTAATCAGGGAAACTGGCAGAGCTGCGGCAGTCAATGGCAGAGAGAGCACAGATGAGACTGGCAAAGCTTACCAGCAGCTGGTTTAAATCAGTAATGCAGATATGCAGTGCGGGACAGCTACCACAGCTCATTTTCCAAAGAAAACAAGAGAGACGAGAAAAAAAAAAGCACATTGTCAAACTCAAAACTTATCAGGGAGGCCGTTGTTTCCTTCAGCTGGTTAGACTTTTTACTGGTTAGACTTTTCCTCTGTGTCTGTTCCGGCTCAAAAGCAAAAAATAATGTGTCTGGCTCATCAATTCTGTTATTCTAATGAGGCAGCTTTAAATATTTAAATGCTATTTGTTCTATCATGTTCTGTCTCATTAGCACATAAAACTAGAATTTTATCTTTATTCCCTTTAAAAGCAGCTCAAAAGGCCAGATATTTTTAATGGCTTATTTTTAGATAATAAAACGCTGAGTCTGCAGTGTTCCCATGGCTACGACTGAATCAAACATCAGCGGGAAGTTTGGAAAAGACTTGGAAAAGAGATATATTTTTTTGACTCATTAACAGAATACTGAAAAGGAAGGAGATCTCCCACCTCGCTTTTAACAAACCTTTAAAAAAGGCCAGTATGCTTTGACTGGAGCGCTTTTTGGATGGCTGCTTCGGACGGCTTTACAATCCAACAAATCAACAAGCGTGCCCGCTTTATGTAAAATTAGCCAGGTGTGCAACAGCAACAAAGTATCTCACTAACAAGCTCATTTGTTTAAAACAGCTACTTTGGCGGATTTTATATGTGCGAGTGTAAGACAATGAATTATGTAGATGGAAAATTGTCCAAAAGTGTCCCGCCTTTGAGAGCGGCCACTTGGAAGAAGGTAGAAACACTTTTGCCCTGAAATTTGGTCAGACGTCGTGTCGAACGAAATAATTCATTTTGAGCTTAGCCAAGTCTAAACGCTTTGCTGCTGTTGGTGGAAATAGGCTGTCAAATTTGACAGCGGAGGAGAGCTGGCACCTCTGCACAGTGAGAGGTCCCCGGTGCACGTATGCAGAACGAAATATCATGCACAAACACGCTGAACATGTTGCAATTTTCTGACAGCGACCCATGAGGCCGACACGAGTTCTTATTAAAGCTCTATGTAAATAGTAAGCCAGTATCACTAAAATAACCTCTCGCTCTCACACACAGACACACACACGCACACACTTCAACTCCTCCATTTGAGGCTACAGCATCCCCGTTCCCCCCCTCCTCGCCCATCACAGCAGATCACGTTGGCAGAACATAACGTGGCATGTGCCAGTGTGTCTTCCTGCCAATTAAAATTCTGTACCAGCCGGCACCCCTTCAGCGGTGAGATGACACTTTGCAGGCCCTCACCAGTGAAACAAACACACACACACACACACACAGGCCTCTTGTCGGGGCTGAATATACACCTGCAGCACTACTGCTGTCAGGTTGGGCTCAGACAGCTATGCTAACTAGGTTTGCCGGTAGTGGGAAACTTTACAGAGTGCTCGTGGCAAGGGATACAGGTACATAATAAACTTATTTCCTCGCCTCAATAACTCTGAATTTCTCACTGCACTGGATTTCTCGTGATATTCTTTCTGACACTGTGTCTAACTTGCGCATAAACAAAGGCTGTTCTGTGAAATGTGGTAAGCTTTTTCCTTTTTTTTTTTGTTCTCCCCTCGCCTGAGCCCTGCAGTTTGAGCCCTTGACTCCGTCCACGGGCATTTTTCATGTTCGTGTGAGACAGTAAAGCAGTCCCAATCAAGCAGAGGTGTGAAGCAAGGCAGTCATTTAGCGCTATGGCCTCCCTCTCCTCTTGACACGGCCGGCGCTGATCAAAGTGACAAAAGCTGGCATGCTGGCACTCAGACGGCACTCAGGTAGTCAGGTGGCACGGGTCCATTGGCAGGTTTTCTGGACTGTCCTTTGTTGCCTGGCAGCTGTAAACAAGTTCCAGGAGTCGCTTCAGACAAGGAGAAAACAAGCAGCGACTGCAAGACTGCCTGCTGAAAACGCAGAATCACAATCCCGGGCTGTTATTCTGTACTTCTGGATGTAATTCCGCTCTCTGTCATTTCATTCACAATACCAATGTGGCACAAACTCTGCCCACGTGCATCACAATTTATACTGCCACTGCAATTCTCTTTATGCATGAAATTAAACAGCTATAGAAATGTTTGTCTTTGTGCAGCCGTCGTTCGTCTTTTTTTCCCTTCCTACAGATCTTGGAGAGGGTAGCGAAGCTATCTGAGCTTTCCTTTCATCAAATATTTTCTGTGCGTATGAAAAGACATCACTGTGACTCAACAGAGGGTGTCTGTCCACTATACTTTATATTCAGGGCATGATCAACGATGGACCTTATACTGAACGAGGGGTCGGACACAGCCCGCATTGTGTTTTGGTACCAAGAGCTTCGATTGCTTTAGACATTCATTTAGCAAACATGCTTTATCCCGCTGTAGACGTGCATAACTAAATATTCATAGACGTCTGTGTGCCAGCATCAATGAGCGGAGTGTCTGATGAACAAACAGACTCAAAGAAGTTTATCTGCTGAGTGCACGGAAACCCACTGGTATGAATAATGAAAGCCTTCTGCTCAATAATAAATGTCTGCATGCGCGCACTGTGCAGCTGCGCTTGTTTGGCCTGTAAGGGAAATTTCATTATACCAACTCCCGTGCTGTTCATGCAGACGTGAAGGACATGCACACAAACTAACCACTGCAGCAAGCCCTGTCAGCTTGAACAACAGGCCGCGCTATCAGAGAGGAGAAATCCTGAAAAAGCGAGCGCAAAGTGCACGCTCGCGGGCCCAAGGTGAAGCACCGCTACTTAAACCAGCCAACACGCTCGCTAGGAGGTCAAAACACTTAAATGTTAACTTAACGCTGTGCCGTTCTGTTCGTCACGTCCACTCTCCTGGTAGTCAGACGAACTTGAACAGGCATTGTCCCTTATAAATACACAAATGTCTCCACAAGATGGGCCCAGTCTCCCCGGATACAGAGCACCACATGTGTATCCGTGTGCACCATTTAATACATTTTCTCTCCGCCTGAAAAAAATGAAGAGAGTTTGAAGTTTCAAGAAGACCTCTGGCTTCAAGTTGCATGTAAAAAAAAAAAGTTTTCCAAGCTCCTGTGCAGAGATGGAGGAAAGAGACAAAAAAAGAAAGACAGAGAGAGAGAAGAGCGACAGCTTGAGGCACATAAAAAAAAAAAAAACGAAGAAAAAAGCAGTGTGGGTGGCATCAGGGGAAACGGGGAGAGAGAGAGACCATCTACTCTCATTGAGATCAATGCCCGAGTCCACACCAGGGGGTGTGTGTTTCAGACCAGAGAGGCTGGATAACAAATGAGGGAGGCTTTTCATGCTAATGCCTCATTGATACTGCATTTTCGAATATATATATATATATATCGCAACGCACTGCGATTCAGTCCTGTACAAGGTACCGTGATGTTCTCTTTCACATTCATCTGACTGCTGTAAATATCCCAGAGGGGGACATGTCAGAAGCGATAAGACTTTGAGTGCAAAGAGACGTGAATCACTAGATATGGCACCCTAGTTTCCCACATCTGAAGTGCCCTTTAAGCACTCACCTTTTCATTTCATCACCCCTCTGTCAGGCACCCGAGTTCTGGTGGGAAGGTGCAAATTCAGCGCACTTTAGATGAATTGTTCTCCTATAAATTTCTTTTGATCTACATGAAAGAATACATCGTGGTCAGGGAATGAAAAGAAAGAGCGGGTTTTAAGTCTGGTGTTATAGCTCAGAGGCAAAGTGTATTTCAGTCTCTCCTGCACCACTGCCCCTTATAAAGAAAATGTGTAAACACAAGCAAAACAAATCAGTAAAGTGATAAAACCTTCACTTCAAATCACTGGACATACCATTGAAGTTGAAATGTTCTTTCCACTGCACATTGTCGACTGTTACATACTTTGAACTTAATAAACAAGGACTTACATTTAATTCCTTTAACATTAAAACAATTAAAAGGATCAATAAAAATGTTAAGATCTCATCAACCGAGAATCAAACTTGCTGAAACTACCAAAAATCTAACCATGATGGCTGCCCCATGAAAACCACAATGTTCTGCTGATGGAGCAAGAACAAATACACCCCCAACAACAGATTAAACAACCCATTCACAACTATTCAGTGAACTGAGTGGAACTTGGCAGCAGCTGAAAGGTGGATAAGTAAGGAAGAGAGACAAGAGGGGAAGCAGGGAGAATTCAGTGGGATAAATTGGGCCGATCAGACAGTGCCCAGGGCAGCTGCGCGAACCTCTCATGGGCTGTCTCTTGAGTTTGTGTGCAATGTCACAGTCTGTGTCAGAGCATGAGAGACGAGTCTGGGAACAAAGTGCTGGCAGACCAGGGTAGTGATGGGTAGTGAAGGTGCCCTTGCTGTGAGACGGCCTGAGGCAGTGCCAGTGGGTACAGAGGAGCAGGATTGACCACTGGGACGACACAAAGTTCTGGTTTGATCAGGTCTTCAATGGTTCGACTACACTCGGCTCACTAACTTTCTCTCAATGGGATAGTTTAATGCAAACACGAGCAAGCATGTTATGAGTTACTCTGTGTATGTATTACACGGATTCCATAGATTACATCAAATCCAAACACAAGATCAAACAAACAACCTTAAAAATATCTGTTAAAGTTACAATTTTTAAGATTTCACCCACTGGTTTCTGGACAAGCTTTAAAGATTCAAGTTGTGGCATTATGGATGTTGCCATCTTGGTTTTTTGGAGCCAGAAG
This sequence comes from Nibea coibor, assembly GCA_023373845.1. Lineage (NCBI taxonomy): Eukaryota > Metazoa > Chordata > Actinopteri > Sciaenidae > Nibea > Nibea coibor. The sequence continues at coordinate 12,473,646 of CM041730.1, forward strand.
TGACCATATTTGGGCACGAGCTTGAGCTGGAGGGTGAAATACTACAAGCAGGGCCGGTTTTGGTTTGAGAGAATAGTTTCATAGAATATTTGAGGCAAAACTGACAGAATATTGATTCATATTTAATCAGCACCACTTAGTTTTACAGTTTAATCCGAGCTCTGTGCTCTGCACTGGACAGGACCAGGACCATTTCCCCTTAAGACTATTAAACTTCTACTTGCCCCCTGCAGGCCATTAGAAAACACGTTTAAGACACTTCCTACTGGTTTCACGTTGCACACGTGGACGCCCTCTTCTAATTATAGACTGTCAATAGTCAAAAGAGTCCTCAAGCAAATGGTGCATTTGTTTACATTGCAGCCAAATGAACTATTGACATTTTAATAAAGAAGTCAGGCTATAATTGGCCCTTTTCCATCATTTTGTGAGCAACCAGAATACACAGCAGGACAAAATGAAAGGAGGCGGTTACCTTGCTGAAAAGTCGGGACTGTGCAGTCTGTCACTTCATCTAACTCTTCATCCGACATCATCTAACGTCTACCAGCTCACTGTGGCTGCTCCTTCTTCTTCTATTACTCCCTGCAATATTTCAAACTGACCAGATGTCAGAAAATGTAGGAAATGACCTTTATCTTGTCTTTGATGGACGATGTTTTGTCAGTGCTAATCTCACGGACAAACACGTCGCATTTCCCGTGACTACTTGCGACTTGTTGCGTTTCACAACGTAAATGTGCTTAATGTGAAGCTGCAGCGGTGGGAAATGTTTGGTTTGCATTAGCAGTGATGTGTAGAAATATTGCAATGCATTCATCAGCGGGCCACAGACTATAAAGCCATAAATAGGGCTAAATAAATCTTCAAGATTGTTTCTTTAAGATTAGGATAAAACCTTATTCAAACTGACATCACTGTCTTCTTGCCAAATACTGGATATCAGATTTTGGACTCGACACTGCGCATGCACACACACACACACACACACACACACACACACCACACACGCTGAGAGCAATAGGTGGTGCCACAGTGGCAGGCAGGCGAGCGAGCAGGCAGAGGCTGGTCACTTTCCTCAGGGCCTTTTTTTCCATCTATAGAAACAGCACGCTCACTACGGGTCACAGGGTCAGCTGCGGGCGTCATGTGACCTGTCTCGTGACATCTCACCTCTCCGCCCTCTCCACCCACCCCACCCCGAGCACCCACACATAGTCCTGACAGCTATGCTTAAAAATGCCACCGCTATGCACAACGGCGGGTGAACATTTTCTGCATGCAAATGTGAGAGGAGAGCCGGGTCGGGAGCAAAGAATGGATCTCGACACTGCAAAGGAGGCTAAAGAAGACAAAATGTGGTCGAACAGTTTTGCATTAACGGCACTACAGAAGACTCAATTAAGGCCACCGCCATCCACTTACTCTGCCATTATATTGAACAATGGTAAAGACACTGATTCACTCTGGCTTGCCAGGCAGTTTTTTCTTCCCAAGGACATAGATGAGATCTCTAGATCGAGGCAGACTTAAGGTGTCTGCATGATTCAATTGGCTATATTTAGATTTAGAGTGCTGTGGTTCCAAAGCATCAAAATCCAGACAGGATACACAATCCTCCATCCATGCAGCTGACACACACACACACACATTCAATCCGTCCATCAGATTTGATCATTAGATCAAGCCCAAAGCAGTGTCGTGTCTCTGGTGAAGGCGATATGGGTGACAATGGGACAGAAAGGATGGAGACAAAACCACCTCTCGCTCCCTCTTCTCCCCTCTTGTGTTCGGCTGTCACCGGGCATTGTATGTCGGCCTCCGATCTACGGATCTTGAAAGGGAAGCAAATTCAATTCGTCCTGCGGGTACAAAGCCTCTTGCTTCCCTATTCGCACTCCTTGTTTTCCTCTATTTCTATCTCTTATCACTGGGCATATTTCAAGCCCCCAGCATTCTCTTCAGTATTAAGTGAGGCTGGTGTGTGTATGAGAGAGAGAGAGAGACCCACCGGAGTTGTTATCACTGCACCCACGCGAATCCCGGTTATCTATCCTGGTCAGTCTGACTTTTGGCTTTTTGCCCCCCCCCCCCCCCTTCTCTCTCATCACTACATCCCTGAGTGTGCGTGACGATATCTGAGTCATCATGTCAGTGTCAGTCACAGTCATTGTTCCGTGTGCTCTGCGCACAAGAGCTCTCCCGGCCCTGTTGCAATTAGATAAACACCTACTCAGCTCGCTCATATTCCACCTCTTCCTGTTCGCACACACACAGGAGAGCGCCTCGTCTCGCACCGAAGTACCACCAGACACTGATCAGATATAGATGCTGTACACTCTTCACTAAAACTTTTTGAAGCACAATCAAAGGCTGGAAAACATTTGCTGTCCTGTTTTCTAGAACTCTTCAATGGGCAGTAATGGAGTTAAAATGTGGACGCTGCAGTCATGTGGTATATGACTTAACTGCTTGGCTATGAGGATGTCCCAAAAGCCTCGATTTCACTTGGACATCCAAGTAAAACTTAGTTAACACAGCAGCGCTGGAGTAAACCTGAAGCTGGGAGGTTTGCAAAAGCAAAATACAAGTGAATGTGCTAACTGCTAAGCAATGAGGCCGGGGACTCTTATATGAGCACGATAATGGCAGTATGTAAACAAATCTTTTGAGAGTCCTAGACAACGCTGATTAAATGAAAATTATTAACCTGCAAAGATTTTCTCTGTCTTTTCTTTTCTTGGTCCCTGCTGCATTTGGAAATTTTTATTATTTGAAGCTCTAGGCAACATCTGGCCTCATGAACAACTTCCCGACTCTTTCTGCTGCCTCTGTAATATTACCTTTGTTTGAACTCAAGTGTAGATCTGCATTTTAAAAAATCTGGTCGATGCCCAGCACCTATCTATAAGACATAATGTTGGCCACAAAACTGGCGGTCATTGTTTGCCTCATTGTGACTGTGCGGCTCTGGCTTGTGCAAAGTAGGACGCAGGAAGAAGAGGATTATTATATACGTAGACGTGTACGAAACAGGTAGCAGGGAAGGGGCAGAGAGACAGAGACAGAGACAGAGAATAAAACAGAGAGAGAGAGAGAGCGAGTAAAGAGTAATGGACAGAGAGACAGAAGGAAAAAGAAGAAGCTCTGCGGCAGCAGTCCCAGTGGTGAGGTCTGGCCTGTCTGTCAGCACCTATCTATCCTCCTGAGGCTGAGCTACACAAGGCCTTCCTTAAATCGTCGCTCACATTTATATAACCGAGCACAACAGCAAAATGACCTCTGACCTTATTCTGCACCGCGGGATGGATCCGTGTGGGCTGCTTCTTCACTGCTTAGCAAGAGGAGGACGGTTTTCCTTCAGGCGGCTCACGCTGAACTCATTTTTACGCCGAACACTGGCGGCATTTAGCCAGCGAGGGCTGGTAAAGACAAATAAACACACACACACGCACAGGCGCATTTGCAAGATGGAGTCATTTGGTTGCATACCCTTATTAACCTCTTGCTTGATGTATCAAGTCACAGTCTGCAGTTCTCAAAGGGAGAGTGTTGGGATCAATGAAAACATTCACTTAATTTAAAGATCAGAGACGCCGCCGCCTCATCGTCCTCTGGTTGGCATGTTGGTTTGCCGAAGGACCTAAACAAGCCCTGAATAAGATTACCTGCCTAACGACAGCCTCGTTATTACTGCAGTCCATCTGCTGCTCTTTCACAGGATTCACGCTGCACTACTTTCACAGCTCACCGTGCCATGTGTGCCTGGATATATGTGCGGCTTGTGCGCGCACTTCTGTGATTGCCTCTGAATAATTTATCATCAGTAAATATTGATTTCTAGATTGTGCTGTCGAATGTAACTATACATGTGTTATATTGATAGGCCGATGAGAAACTTTCAGCTTTTTAAAAGGTTACATATTCTGTTGACAACAAAATCATACGGTGCAAAGTCTCTTCTCATTTCCCACCGCACAAAGTAGCCTACATCTGTAGCGCGTAAGCTGTCACGGACAGATTTACGAAGCCTTTTTCTTCTTGTTTCAGATTCTATTTCAGATCCTGCCCCGAGAGATGTCTGTGTTATTTATCAAACAGGTGCCCCAGTCTGCATAACTGTCATCGTGTCATCGGAGGTGCACCCTGCTTGTAGAGAGGGAAGTGCGACTCTCTCCTTATGCACAGATGAAAAGACCGTGCAAAGCGTGCTTGATTAACGCAGATTTACTGCTGCTTTAACGTCTACGTGTTGTTACATTCTTTTAAACTGTGCGTCAGATGTGGCGGTACCGTCTACACACCTACGCGCGTAACTCCACAGAATTCAGCCTTTTAGATTTACAAAACTACAGCCGAGATGTCACGTTTGTTTCATTTCATCGTTGCATGAAAATGTTAGACAGACCAAGGAGACGTGGATGCAAACATCACGTACTGAAGTCATGCAGTTGGAAAACGAATTGGCAGCCAGCCAGTTGCAACCACACAAACCCAATCAACATTTCCCAGTAGCAAGAGTAGCTAATTTTAGTGCTTCGCCACATCATCTACCACACAAATGGATGCAATAATTACACAGCAAAAAAAAATATTGCAGATTTCAACTGCAAGTGCCGGCTCGAATCACTGTCAGAATTACATGCTTCCTGCCACAGCGCTGAGCTCTGAGCGGGGCATTTTAGTCTTCTGCAGCCCCCGAGATGACTCTGGGGCAGGCGATGGCCGGCGGTGTCGTGGTTCATAAAAAACAGTGCGGTGACGATCGGCTATGTCAAGAGGATGATGGCTCACAGTTACGGCTCGCTGGCCAGCTACACACTCAGCAGCGCTAGACAGGGTGCACGGGGACACGCATGATCTCATGCATACACACATGAGCACGGATGCACGCCGATGCACCATTGCTCCCCGATCAAGGACAAAGAGACAATGCCCTATGGACGCTGTCAGGGCTGAGAAAGATAACTGTTAGGAATGAGCCCGGCGTCAACGAACACGTGCGATATGTGAGCGCAAATTTAAGATTGAGATTAGACACGTGTTTCGCCGTTCTTATATAATAGCAGTCCTGACACACACAAGCTGTGGGCATGTGTCTAAATGGAAGATGGTTATATAAGGTGCTGCTGTGTCTCAGACTATTATCCATAGCTTGATGTGAGAAATTGCCTTTGATTTCATCATCACATCACTCTATGATATACTTTAAAATGTTAGCACAGTTCAGGCCTGAGAGTAGATAGCATGTCTTTACCGGTGTGTTTGTATTTCCCCTGATAAACGACGGTACAGAAGGGGAAGAGCAGATCAAGGAGTCTCCCACTGAACCGCAACCTCCCTGCTAACTACCTTTAGAAGATGCTTCTTTCACCAGGAAACAAATAAGTACAACCTCTATCTGACCTCTGCTCAGCAGCAATGATTTTTTTCTTGTTGGATGACCAAGCACGGCTGTATAATAAGCATTGATAACAGTGAAGAGACTGCCGAGTGAGTCTGTTTAAGAACGGGTTTTCTCGCTGTAGATTTAAGTGAATCTGGCATTTCCTGCTAACCATCAGAGGCTAAAAGGAAGGCGAGCTCGCCCGCACTTCCGATCTTCCCCGTGTGAAATGGGAGAGAGGCATACGCGCGCGGCCTCTGTCGGGCTTCAGTCCAGCGCAAATCAGACGAGCCTTGTGCTCGGGCCTCATGCATATCTAAAGTGGAGCTGGACCCTTGCTGTGAGCTGTAAATGAACAGCCAAATATTGGCTCCTAATTGAAGGCAGCAGTTGTCTGTGTGCACAGGCACCCCCGCTGCGAAACTGTGGACAAACACGCTAGGACGCTAAGAGGCTACTTCCCCTCTTGCTCGCCTCTTCTTTTCTCCCTTTCTTTTGTTCCCTTCATTTAAAGATTTTTAGATTTTTAAACGGTTAACGAGAGACAAACATGACAGAGACGATAGCGTCGAGGGTGTTAACGAACACAACAAAAGTCCTGGGCTAATACATGATGTGCCTCAAACAAAAGCCTATTGGATCTGTCATTTTCAACTTCATTCTTGTCTCTAATCCTTCATTGTCTACCTCTTCCTTGCCATTTCTTGCCCTCCTACCCAGTGCATGGGTAAGAGAAGAGAAATGAGCGCTTATGAAAATCCTAATGAAAATGCACTGCCTGTAATTGAAAACGGATGTCTGAGTCCTGACGCGAGGGATTCAAGCTATGGACGGGATGAACGTGCCTCCCCTTCCATTTTCTCGAGCCTCCATCAATCATCACGCATCACCAAGGCGATCTGAGCTCTCGGCCGTTCCAGCTCAATAAGAACCCGTCAGTGAAAGAGACGGCTGAACAGGGGAGGGCTGAAATCAAGGGAGAGGAAACGAGCACAGAGGGAGCGATGGGGGGAAACTGGGAACGCGCTGCATCTCGCGTTGCCCATCATGGCGGAGTTCGGCCAAACTTTGCATAATCAAATTTAGTCAAATATGTGCATGCCGCGAGTGCAGCTCATTTTGGCGGCATTTTGAGGTAGATTACACCCAGGACAGAACAACACAGTGACCTAAATGGGCATGTGGATTACTTTTGTTATTGCTTTGCTGATTCAAACACTAGAAACACACAGTGGCACACATGCTCGCTGTCAGTGCTTGGGCCGGCAGCTACTGAGGAGGATCCTGTCTCCAATTCACTCCTGGAGCGGACCAAGGCTACATTGTGCTGAGAAAGGTATCGGACTACGTTTGCCATCAAAACGAACACACGACACCAGGGGAGTGGCCTCTGCAGCCCATACTTTATCCCATTGTGTGGCTCATTTTGGCTTTCAGCTGAGGGAATAAGCTGGGTCAGTCACAGGACACCATGGTGCTCCATTTCCTAAATACCTGGCTATTACTGACTGAAGAGTCACAGAGGCTTTTGTAGTTAGTTTGCAGGAAACAGCCATAAGCCGAGAGGAGAGAGCAGTCTGCTGACAATATAATTTAAGGCAATAATGTAACCTATTTTTCCTGTCCCTGTCCTTTTTTTTTCTGTTTTAGTAGTGTGCTATCAGCTCTAAACCACATTTGGGCTGTAATGAGATGAAAACTCTCTGCCCAAACAAATACATTTATGCTTAAAGCTGGAAAACATGAGCAAATATACAAAAATATCTATAGGCTGAACAGATTAATGATGATACATTCAAAAAAAAAAGAATGAGGACAGTATCCCTGTATTGAAAAAGTGGGTTAGAAAAGAAAAAGGTAAAGAAATACAGAGAGACAGTCCTTGTCGAGTCTGTTAGAGACAGCAAAGAGTCACAACCAAGAGGGGACGGAGGGTGTGTGGAGGGTGGTGGAGGCAGTGGCAGTAAGACACAAGGAGTACCAGTCAGACGGGGCTAACTGAGCCCTGGTGTCCCTCTGTCAGGCCGGTTCAGAGCAGGGACAGAAGCAGTATTATAGAGCTGTGGGCCTGGCCAAGAGGAAGAACAATAGCTGCTGTGTGCCGGAGCCTCTGGAGCATCCTAACAGCTGGGAGATAGGAGGTCTGCCTGTGGCACGTAAAGGGGCGTTGCACACTGCACACACACACACACATAAATTTTCTCTCTCGCTCTCGCTCTGCCTTTCCCAGAATCCCTGGCTCACCTTCTTCCCACCTCCTCCTCCTCCTCCTCATCCTCATCCCCGGGCAGCCATCACTCATTTCCCTCTCATCTCTGTTCCCTATTTCTGCCTTTCGTTATGCCCCATGTTACACCGCGTGTCCCACCGTCACCCCTCTCCACCTCCGTGGAGAAAGACAAAAGACAGCCACAGAAAGAGAGATATTCTTCTTAGCTAGCGTGGAAAAAAAAAAAAGTCAAGAGACTGGCAAAGGATCAGAGCAACGTCAACAAATAAGAGAGGTCCAAAAGCCTCCGCAGGAGGCATGCCAAAGCCCTTCTATCACAAGGGCCCGCTGAAACACAGAGAAAAACATGAGAACTGCTAACTGTGCAGGAATGTCATCCCTCACAGCAAAGAGTTCACAAACAGCATCGGATAAAACCATGGCAATATGTTCTCTTCTATTCTGGGAATATACACCTGTAGGTACGACCATTTGTCAGGTATACTGAGCGCGATTATAGACTCATGTATCAAGGAGCAGGTTATATAGATAGAGACTTCAACTTTCCTGCTTTTCGCCCGTGTTTAATGTTTTCCTGCAAACTCAGAAATACCACATAGAATCTCCAAAGCCCAGGTGTTACCTCACTCGGGGAAGTAGCTGCCTCAAACAAAAACACCAGCACTGATTTTTGGACCTCAGCATAGATCCACTCGGAGCGGAGTGTGGGTGAATTTGATCACTTCTGTAAATGTCATTTAAGGAAGAGAAACTGGAGCGGGTCTTGAAAGGAAACTTTAAATTCGGCCAATATGGCAAATGTTTCATGTACATACGTGCTCCCTCTGAGCTGTTGTGAAACTCATGGTAGACATGTGATAGTTTGGATGCCACTGTTGCAGACTGATAAATATAACAGCTGCAAGGGCCCTCTGAATATTTTGGAGGAAGGACTCAGGGCTGCTTTACACACACAGTAACCTATAGATTCCCTACGCAAATAACGTATGCTCATCCTGTTCACATTTAATACACAGCGCACATATTAAAATGACTGTGGTTTAAATACACAGAGAATGCGATGACTTCAAATCAAGGAATCCACTCTGTGCATTTCATTGCATCCTGGTCCGGACGGTGTAAGTGTATAGAGCTGCGCGGCTAATTTTAGTTTTTAAGATTCAGCCCTTTCTGTTTGTGGATGTTGACGTGCTGTCTAGAGTTAAAGGATCTACTCCTGTGAGACAATACCGATCTGAACTGATCTGATTGGAGGAAAGTCATTCTTTAACCTCAGTATGTAGTCACTACTGCCCTTACGCCGCATTCAGCCAGCGTTTGTATCGCTCCTGCATTTGAATGCAATTTTAATACACCAGGAAGCACAAACTGGCCCCACTAATCCACTGTCAGGAGCTGCAGGCACAGGAGCGTACATCGACTTTTATCAATGGCTCTGCAGCCGATGTTTCATTCATCAGCAACCACAGCTCCCTCTACTACAGGCTGCTCTTTATTTTACTAGTGTACTGAGGGGCGAAGCAAAATAATATATATACATATATGTTGCTTATGCTTCCTGCAGCATCCTTGGTTGGGTTGTAAATGGACATGCAGCAGGAAGTGTGCGGTCAGTTTAATGTAAGCCCTATGGCTGAGCAGAGCCATATGAGCAAGGAGGCATCATGCAATGAAATCAAGGAATATCTTGGAGCTGTCACCACATTTAAAAGAGCTGATCACAAGGCGACAACGTTGCTCATGCCTCACTTTTTTTTTTTTCTTACTGCACTTGAAGTAGTACAAAGAAGGTTTCGGATTTCACAAAGCATGATTTTTCACTGGGCTGAAGGCTACCATCCCCCCATGACTGCAAACCAAGCTGGCTGGAATAGACCCCAGCCCCTATCCTCCCTGAGTCAAGTCAATGCATTCTTAGTGGGAAAATTAAATCACGTCGTGCCGATGTCAGCAGTTCGCCTAATCTTACTGTACACAAAAAAATTCAACTCCACGACCCGAATGCGAATAAGAAAAAAGCATATAGGTTAAAGACGAGACATGTGGCATGTTTGCATAACGCTGGATAATTTATGGGACGTTGCAAATATTTTCTCTCCGGTTTCTCACCGACATGATATTCCTAGGACTCAATGTGTCAAGACGCTGCTGCTGCGGGAGCTCATGCAGATGTGGAGCTTAGCAATTTATCACCGTTTAAAGCAGCCCCCCCTTTACAAAATATCACCTTTGTTTATGCATTAATAAACACACCGTGGGTACTTTTAAATATTCTGACCACTTTGGAGTCCTAGCGTTGTCAACATTGCCACAATGTATGTCACCTGTGTGCTGGGTTAATGTGGTAGTCAGTGATGGTCAGGCAGTGTTGAATTACCAGGACCGTTATTAGTGAAGCAGCAGTTTAAGGCTAATGTTACAACATGGTGACTCAGTTTTAAGGCAGTTTGTTGCCGCTGTGTGAGATGTGAGATGCCATATCGTTAACTAAAGTCTCATTTTAAAAGTTAAAAATGTGACTTCAGTGGATAATGGTGAAATTTTTTACCTGATACGTTTGTTAAAATTCCTCTTATTTGCTTTCCATCCTTACTCCGCAGCAGAGCATGCCACCGTGTCCAAGAATTTAAATCCCCGGGTCGGATCCATGATTGTACTGTCTCTGATATCAAATGTACTCCTGCTGGAAGAGGCGGCGGCGGAGAAGAACCCAGGCACCTTTTTTCCAAAGGGAATCCTCAGGGTGGATATTGATGGAAATAGCGTTAAACCGGGTCCGGTGAAACTAACAACAGGTTTCGTAACAAAAAAAAACATCCGTCAGTTTTTCCCCAAGCGACAACGATGTTATTTCCAAAGCAACGAGTGTGAAATGGCCTTTATTGTGAAGAAAACGTCCCCGTTATTTTCTGTGATAATGGTACTTACCACTCTATTGTTAGGGCGCGAGAAAGCGTTCCATGCAACTGCTGCCGCCGAGCTCGTGGGAGGCTCGCGGAGAGCGTGCGCGCTCGCAGCATTGGTTACTTACTTCGAACCGTCATGTTGTGCTGTCCAATCCATTTCAGGGAAGGACGCCCAGACCTCACTGTACATCAGAGTGATATCATGTTACACAGTTAATCGATCACCTTTGCAGCGATGACCTGATATCACATTGACTATATTACAAATTAAATTAACAAAAGTTACACTGTGTTGTGCACGTTTACCGTTTCTGACGTCAGACGTCAACATATTTGCTACTTATGTCAAGATAATACTGACCACCACAGACGTAGGCATTCTTTATTTCTCATACATGAGATTGAAATAATAATAAATAACAATAATAATAATAGTAAAAGAAGACTACTCTCATTTGAGAAAATAATAATCCAAAAATGATTTCACTGCAGCATTTTTGACATATTGTACGTGTCAAATCAAATGTTAGATAGTCCACATATATGTTTGTGCTATTCATTGTTGGTTTTCGGGTGAGTAGATTTTCCTTCGGCTTTTATTTTTTTAAATTTGCTATAACGGAAGTACCGCCTTTCTGCATCCGGCTAATTCACAACATCCAAGATGTCTGCCGCCATCGCTTCCCTCGTTTCGTACGGTAGCGATTCTGATTCAGAAAATGAGTCGGAATCCAACACCGGCGGCGAGAAAGTGGAGCTAGTGACACCGGACGCAACAGCTCACCTCAAGCCGCTGCAGTCTGGGAAGATGATGTCTCTGGCTCTCCTCAACTCGGCTCCCGAAGTCGCCGTTAAGGTAAGCTAACTCGGATAGCTAGCATTAGCTTAACGGCAGCTAAACGAATGCTTGATTATTTAAGTTAGATACTGTTATTTACTCTGAGTGGCTTTTAATAATGAGGCACATGGATTCAATGAATGGCGGAGAGTTGAGAGTAGGTGATTATTTAACACATACCGTTAACTATTGTTGTTAAATACACTAGTAAGGGTGAGCGGGAGAGTGTCGAGCAAGAGGATGTGCCTTATTTTGTAATCTAACGTGAGAATGTGAAGTCAAAGATTTCCGTAGTTATTTTCTTTTTATTTCTAATATCGGATACGCCAAACAGCCATGTGGTTTCATACTGCCAGTCAGTCAGCGAGATGCCGTTTACTGATGTGTACATCTTCATATTAGGAGGCTGTATTGACTGGCACACACCTGGACCCTTCGCTGAAAGAAGTCACCTACAATCCGACATTTGAAACTATGTTTGCACCAGAGGTAAGTTTTATCTAACACATATGCAACCTGCAGCCTGTTCAAATATTTATTATAATAGATACTGTAATATGAAACTAGATTTGAAGTACCAGCAGTACTATATTAATAAAATATGAATATATAATGGATGTTAGTATTATATTCTTAATCATTTGATCAGAGTGAAATGCCTCTCATTGTTCGGCCATCATACCCACATTAGTAATGATCTCTAATGATTTATTACACAAATAATGTAACATCATATTTAATAACTATTGATATTTTATGTCCATACGGAGCTGCTCTAATGTAAATAATAAATAATCTGTTATTGATGACAAGCTCTTAAGTTGTTTATTATTTATGACTGTTATTGTTTTACTTATCCATCAATCCATCCATAATAATGATTTTGTGTTGCTTCCTCTTAGTTTGGGCCAGTGAACCCGTTTAAAAGTCAGCAGATGGCCGCCCCCAGGAACATGTTATCTGGCTATGCAGAACCTGCTCACCTCAACGACTTCATGTTTGAACAGCAAAGGAGGACCTTCTCCACCTATGGTGAGCTCGGCTGTGACCTCCATGTTGGATTTAAGTAACGCTGTCAATGTATTGACACTGTTTGAATTTTAATGGCGCCTTTACAACTCTCTACACTATCGATAGGTTATGCTTTAGATCCGTCTGTTGACACGCACCAAGCATCCTCCAATACCTACATTGGTGCAGTTGAAGAGGCTGAGAAAAATAAAGGTAATCGTCTGTCACACAATATTTCTTATGTGTTTGTCTGAATCTGGCTGTATAGACCAGACTTTATTTAGTATGTCTTCTGTTCTATAAAGTGGTTAAGAGAGATTCAAAATTATAAAGTCTTGTGCCTCTTTCAGGGCTAACCGTGTTCGAGAGCGGACCCAAGAAGACAGAGAAAAGGAAAAAGGTCAAGGGTGGAGATGCAGAAGAAATCGATAACTTCCTTGGACCTTGGGCAAAATATGCAGATGAGAAAGATGTGGCCAAACCATCAGAGGTAATACACCATATAATACAAAAATAGAGATTTAGATTGTAGATAATTATCCAACTTACTACTCGATGTTGTAGTAAGGCAAGAAAACACAGTTAGCATGGATTCAGACAGGATCAGGGATTGCGGCAAGTCGTAGCAGGGTTGTCCGGTGGGCGTGTCTATACCTGCTGAATGTAACCTCTGTGAAACAATCCGGAAATAACTTTTAATTTCCTGATTAAGAGCTTTATCGGGGCCGGTTACTCGCTCACTATTATTGTTGCTGTATGTCTCTCGACCAACGCGCTCTCTCGGACACAAACTAATTAAATTTCTTCATGTCACTATTTCGCGGCAGAAATTGCGAGTCGGACTCAGATTTAGAAGCTGGGGACAAGAAATAAACAAAGTCAGAACACACACAGGTAGATTATCAGAGTTTAGTCTGAATCCACCTGGATAGTCTCTGCTTCAGAGACCTTTCAGGCTGTCTGTGGAGGTTTGAGTGTCTGATTGGCTTGCGGAGCGTGACGCGGGGCTCCGTTTTTCCCAAAGTTGGATCTGGCTCAACTTCTCTCCCGCACGGCCCCTACTGAAATGAATCGAAAGACCTCTGTTTTTCCTGCAGTGCCTGATGCTGTGTGAATCTGCGCTTAGGCAGTAAAAGTCTCTGGTGTAATCTACGCTTAATGGGCTTTTAGTTTTTAAATCACCAAAATAAGTGCCTTTGTATTTATTCCTTATTAGCATAAAACATAGTTCCACTCTAAAGGCACACATTTTATGCTGTCAGTATTTGCAATAAAAGCCATAATGTGGGGTTCCATTTACTGTTTGGCTGAACATGCACTCACCTGCAGTACTCAACTGTGGCCTTTTGAGAGTCATTATGTAATTATGTAAAACTTTGAAATGTGCTGGTGTGTTGCACTTTTGTAGACGAGGCACATACTGGCGCACATACTGCTTGTGTGCCAGTGGCTATGTGATCCCACTCACCCAGACAATACTCTGCTGTCAGGGAAAACTAAAAGAGTTGGCCTGAGCTGTCCCCCGTACACCAGAGCATGCAATTGCGAGACAACCAACTTCAGTGTGCTCCGTCTGTTTTCATCACCGTGTTCCCGAACAAATCTCGTTGGTAATTGTTGGGCTGCAATGAATTTTATTTTGCAGGAAGAGCAGAAAGAGCTGGATGAGATCACAGCCAAGAGGCAGAAGAAGGGAAGGAATGAGGAAGAGGCTCCTGCAGAAGAGAAGACCATCCTCCATGGTACTGTGGCCCTCTCCGATTGAGACATTTGAATGACATCCAGTGAAACGATTACCTGCCATATTTTTAAATGTGAAATTGTTGCTTTATGACTTACGGAATATTTCTTTTGAGATTCTTGAAGGACCTCTTGTCCTTGACTCGAATATGATAGTATCATGCAATCTTCCTCTGCAGATGAAATTTGCCTAGTTGCCATGGGTCAAATCACTTTATTTAAAGTTCCTTTTGGCTAGTTATGATACCATGTCTCTGGAGCTGCAGGTCAGAGTTAGAAAACTTCTACTTACAGCCCTGTCTCCCTTTAAACATATCCAAATGCTGCAGTATTTTTCTCACATGACATTTTTTCTTTTTGTTCTCCCCCAGTCAAAGACATGTATGATTACCAGGGCAGGTCATACCTCCACATCCCACAGGATGTGGGCATCAACCTGCGTTCTGCAGAGGCTCCAGACAAGTGTTACCTGCCTAAGAAGCAGATTCATGTCTGGTCTGGACACACCAAGGTCAGTGGAAAGGGGACATAAATCACGTTTAAAAAAATCTTGCAGGTTTAAGTATCCTCTCTGCAGGCTTTGCTGATAGTAAGGTCTATTATTGTAGTGTTCTGAAATAATTCTGAAATGCGAACTAGGAGCAGTGTCATATAGGCGTCTGTCTATACGTAGAGAGAAAAATTCCATTATGCAGTCCTTGTAAGAATTTCTGAGAGTCAGTAAAAACTTCCTGGGCACGACTGAAATGAAACGATAACGTGATCATGTAGCCACTTGTCGCTGACACATTCAAGATTATTCTCTCTCTCTTCAAAACACCATCTTTATAAATCCAATATGAAGGTGAATGCCGAGTTATTCCAGGAAGGATCTGATTCAAGCTTTGTATCTGCCAAATGTGCTTGAGGGAGAGAGAAATCACTCAGGTTTTAAATTGGCTTCCATTCGCTTTGTGCAGGAAGTTACAGCCTTCAGAGCCTCATTTGAAATACAAAGAGGTTTGAAAAGATAATAAGCGCGTGGAAGTGCTGATGTCGAGATAATAGACAGAGGGTGGACCATACAGTGTCACCAAAGTTTAGAAAGTTTGGTAACTTGAAACGACGGTGACGTCTGTAACTATTACTATACCGTACTGAAATGTTTACACGTGAATTAATTGTTGGCTAACGCGCTTTGCGTGCGCCTTAGTAAGTCTGAAAGCTTAGAGACTGTGCCCCACTTTCTCTTTCACTTTCTTCTCTATGGTTGGCATATATCGGTATCTTCTCTCCGTATATTTCCCAGGGTGTCAGTGGCATCCGACTGTTTCCGAACTCTGGTCATCTGCTGCTGTCTTGCTCCATGGACTGTAAGATCAAGGTAAATAGTCACACAAGCTTGTGAATGAATACATGCACCCTCGTTCTCAGTGTAGCGAGAGTGTTGCTTTATTTTAATGTCGCGTTGGGACTCCTTTGTGATTTCATCTCCTTCTCTCCACAGCTATGGGAAGTGTACAACGAGAGGAGATGTATACGGACGTTTATTGGTAAGTAATCTTAAATTCCGGTGTGATTAATGGTGGTTAATGTTTTATACATTCGCCATCAAATCATAACATTTTATAAATGACAGTGGATATGTGTTAATGTACGCGTCCTTCTGGGAAATGCACAGCAGTGACAGACTGCGAGCTCGGCATCACCGGGGCACCAGTGACACACCCGCTGACCGTTAACAGACCTCGTTTCTTCTTCTTTTAACAAATACACTACGAACATTCACGGGTACACGGGGTCTGCAGGGGTGCGCGGGGTGGCGTGCAGGTCACTCTTACACGCTTCCCAGAGACAGCGCGCTGTCTGAATAGAGATTGTTTGGAGCCACGGTTCTGCTTGTCAGCCCCTTCACAAAATATGCATAATTCAGCAGCCCAGAGGCCGGAGAGAACAAGGGGCAGGGGAGGACACAAGACCCGGGGAGGAGTTGTAGCGAAGACGGAGCACTGTTTAGAAGTGAATATACTGACAGAGAGCGGGGCAGAGCTTCATATGATTATTTTTATTCTTTTTATTTATTCAGAGGAGTCTTAAATATGTTAATTATCTTGCAGGGGAGCACATTAGATTATCATTTTGTTGTTGCTGCTTTGCTCGCAGCTCCACCGTGTCCTGGTTGGTATAATCATTGTATTCTGCAGCACTTTAATGATTGGTACTTCTTCTCTGGGATGTTTTCTTTTGTTTCTGCGTGTATTTGTACTTGTAGATCTTTAGAAAGTGTGCCTTTTTGTTAAAAAATGCCTCTTGCTAAAATTATAGATGTTTGTATTATCCATAATTCTGCTTATCGGAATTATCATGCAAGAAAGAGCAGTTAATAATATGTTAGCTCGGAGCATGTACGTGCACGTCGTGTGTGTATTTTTATGTTTGGACGCAGACTTTGACACTTCTTTCCGCTGTGTATTTATCTTTGTTTTTCCCTGTACACACATACACCTTCAAGGTTTTTACACAGCGGCTGCGTCGCCTTTGGCATGCCAGCGAGTCGGGTTAGAGCGAGCGAGCAGGCGAACAGGCAGGCACTTAGCCTCAGTGGGGCCTGTTATCGCCGTGGAAACAGCGTAGCCCCCGATAAAAAGCCAGTTTTAACAAGGGAGGCGTCTGCGAGCACCGAGCCCACAGGGACCTCACCTACACCGTACGAGAAAGAGCCAAAGGGTTGCATAGATTGGGATTATGGAGAGAACAAGCGGAGGTAGAGAATAGTTGAAAAGACAGACAGAGCTTGTAATATTTCTTTTTTCTCCCCCTCTCTCCTCGTTTTAAAGATCCCATCCCATTTCCCCCGTCTCCAGCATGCCCACATCATTTTTCTTCCTCAGCATCCCTTATTTCCCTTAACCACATTTCACATTCCTCAAATGAATTGGGCATCAAAGAAAAGCAGCCGGGGGGTAGAGACTTTGTAACAAGACTTAAGAACACTTTAGTGGATCTTTTCTGGTGTGTATTTATTTATTTGTTGGTAATATGTGTGTAAATTTCCTTTGCCAGGCCACAGCAAGGCAGTGCGAGACATCTGCTTTAACAACACCGGGACCCAGTTCCTCAGCGCCGGCTACGACCGCTACCTCAAACTGTGGGACTCTGAAACAGGTAGGCCCTCCCACTCTGACTCAGAGAGATGCACCACACGTGAATATCTCACTTACACAACCTGTTTGAACCTCTCAGTATTTGAATCACAGATACTCTGTGAGTGGTAATCCTTCCTCTTTGATAGTGTGCATGAGTACGTGCACAGTGATATAATCTTGGTCTCACAAGCTATAAGGTCATTGAATAATGTAGCGAATGACGGCGCAGACCTCAGCCGTAGCCGCAGGCGTGTTTCCGGAAGGTTTTCAGCCCATTTGTTACTCATTCACCTTTTACACAGACTGTTTAGTGGCGCGGCTGCGTAATTAATTCATCGTTTACTTCATTTTTCAAGTAAAAACACTAAACGTCGAGTTCTAGCGTCCCAGATTTGCCAGTTTTCTTTGTCTGTAGTGATAATAAACAGAAAAGTTGAATCAATAATGAAAATGAATGTAGGAACCCAGTATTCTGTTGATACGGAGCTCATTTCAGCATTAGTCTCCAGATCGACTTAACATGACGTTATATAATAAAATACAGTCGCACCATTCCACGAAAACCCGTACAGCAATTGTAATCGGCTGACGAAGACACGCTGAGGAGCGACAGCTCGCGTGTGTTGCTGTTCATTTAAAAAATGCCGCCTAACTCTCGCACACATAATTCAGGCTCACCGCTCTTACCGGTGCCACATTGTTCCCCGTTTCCTTCTTCCCCCCACTGCTCACCCGTCTCACTTTCCACCCCCTTCTCAACTATGTGCCAATCCAGCAGAGGGCAGAAAAGAGTTAAATCCCCCAGTTGTTGTAAACAGGATCCCCATCTGAAGCCACATCATCCAAATACTTAGTCAGAGTTGAGACTGCATAGGTACGACGTGCTAGATGACACGCGTTCCTTACTTTTCCAGTCAGTCGTGGGTTTTTTCGTTCAGATGTGAAAGATTTTAGTACTTTATTCCAGATTTGTCCCAGTTGCAGCTGAGCACTGGGTGTAACACAGAAAAGCCATCATTCTTATCTTCATTCTTCTGGAGCTTTTGACTTTCATGTTTGCCTCCCCCTCCACAGGACAATGCATCTCCCGCTTCACCAACAGGAAGGTGCCCTACTGCGTCAAGTTCAACCCGGACGAAGACAAACAGAATCTCTTTGTGGCCGGGATGTCGGATAAGAAGATTGTTCAGGTAACGCGGGCGTGCGCACGCGCCGCACTGCGAGCAGTTCGATTCAGCTCCCTCCATCACTCCACGTGTGTTTCCCAGTCGACCGAGCGAGACGCACACGAGCGTTTCTGTGTATACCCTCCGTGCCCACAGGAGCGTGAAATACACTCCCGTCTCATCTTCCAGCACCAGCGCGTGCGCTTGTGTGTGTGTGTGCGCGGCTCTAGGTTTCAGTGGCTGACAGGACTAGAGCAAGTCATTAATCACGGGCAGCATTAGAGTAGAACAGAGGCAAATAGAAGAGAACAATCAGTGATGAGAGTAGGAAATCCATAACTATGATACCATAACAGCAAACCATTTTTAGAACAAGTGACGCTGAACCCATGAAAGTTTGGATCATTGCGGTTGAGATGATTTTTATTTTTCCCACAATTTCTAATCACAGAGTTTGGGACTAACTAATATGGAGCCGTTAAGCTTAGTTTGAGCCTCAGCGGCATCTTTAATTGAAAATATGTCAAGATGTTAATGTAACAGGCTCAAAGTTTGTCCTCTAATTTGTCAGCAGTCATTACAGAAATGTCTGGCACAATAATCAGGGTTTGTATTAAATCATGCAGCCCTCTTCTGGGTTTTCAGAACAGATGGCTGCTCTTGTGAGCAGCCCGAAGGCTAAGCTAAAAAAAAATAAATAAATAAATAAAAAAAACTCCCAGCATAAATAGAATTGGATGTAAAAATCTGTTTGGACAAAGATGCGTCCCATTCGTTTGTTTGCCCGGGGGCCGGATCTATGTGGCCGACTTTCCTTTTATATTTAAATGTGTGCATAATGTTTCCCAAAATAAATGTTCATGATAGAGGCCTGGTTTGCTAATCGCTGTCATTACACCGCTCTGCAGCGGCGGCTCGGTCTCCCACATCTCCGCCACGCGCGCTTGTCTTTGTTACATTGAGAAATTGTTTTGGCACGCAGCGGCCCCGCAAGACTGTGCGAAATGTAGGCGGGAAATCAGTTTGGCTTCGCTTCATCACGACATGCGTTCACCCCCCCACCCCTCTTGTTTGCGTCTCTCCATCAGTGGGACATCAGGACAGGGGAGGTGGTCCAGGAGTACGACCGTCACCTGGGAGCCGTCAACACCATCACCTTCGTCGACGAGAACCGCCGCTTCGTCAGCACGTCGGACGACAAGAGTCTCCGAGTGTGGGAGTGGTGAGTGCAGCCTGAAATGTTAACGCAGTGTTTTGAATGCGATTGCAACCGTTTACTGTTCCAAGGCAAGCACTTCATCTCAAATACTTTGTAACGGAAGACCAAGAGAAACTGTGAGAAGAAACGGTGTGAATGTTATAAAAATAAGAAAGATTGAGAAAGATTGCGCTAGATCTGGTAGCACGGTCGTTCTCAGGGGACATTTTGCTGTGACACAGCCTCATTGTTTTGTCTAACCTCCCTAACAAGAAGACTGAGGAAGGCAGAAAAAAAAATGCGTGTTGCCTTTGGAAGACCGCTCAGTGCTCCTTTCATTAGCCGCTGAAAAGAAGTAGACATCAACAGACCTCTAGACGACCATATCTTGGACAAAGCTCACCCAGCTGTGCTGCTAATCTGCTCTGAGTCATAGCCCCCTGCCACGTCTTTCGCCTGCTTTATATGCATCCGTACAGTGCGTGTTTATTTTTTTTTCCCCCTCCGGAGCTAATATTGTGCATTGACAATGCTCCAGCAAAAACCCCTGTGAGCCTCTACTCTGTTGCCAAATTGTATATTTTAATAAATAAGCATTTTTGAACCGGCGCCACAAATTAAATTACTGGAAGGGGAGATGTGCTGGCAGGTCAGATGAAGTTTAAAGCTAATTTCCCTTTTTAAAATCTCCCTTTCTTTCCTTTTTGAAGGTGCAAATACATGCACATGTGTAATTAACAAGGTCACGTCCACGCCGTCATTCCAGGAGCTTGCTTATTTTTAGACTTTGCTCCGTGCGCGTCCCGCTGAAGTCTTTGTCCGCGCGTAACGGGCGGTCAAAAGCGAGCACCAAGAGTCGGCCTGCAGACTGGCTGGGGGTCCTGTGGCGATAAACACACTGTGGCATTTGTTGCACAAGGATGATAAATATTTAAAAGAGCGGCTGATAAAGAGCGCTTCCTGTGGATTCTTGAAAGGGAGGGAGAAGTTCCCATTGTCAGAACTTCTCCATTTCTTTTTTCTCTAGAGTATGAGAGATGTGCATTAACTATTGAAACAATGTTTGCATTTTTACACAGAGATTAAAGACATCAGCAGATGCAAAAGAACTATCCCAAGAGTGCACTTAGTTGTTCTCGAAGCGGATCTCCCATAAGCTTTTTTAGTGTAGCGTGGGAGCAAAACGGGCAAGTGTTTTGTTGGGCCAAAGAGTGGCTTTACTGTCCCTCCTTTTCCCACGGATACCACCTGGCCCTTGACTCTAACTAACTCCGCTGTGAGCCGCTGCTACTACACAGGAGCTTCAGGCCGAATTTACTGGAACAGTCTCATATCTCTAGAACAGAAGCGGAGGCCGAGCGGAGGGGAGAGGGGCAGAGTGAGGGGACGCCGGATGGTTAGAAAAGATTGCGACACGTATTCAAATTCTATCCTCATTTTCGTGTGCTGGCAGAGGATTACAGCCACTCTAAAAATGTGCTGGACCGTGCCAGGGAGAATTAGCTCTCGATCATGAAGTTCATCGAAACCGTGATCTCGGAGGGACATTTGGGGTGATGATGATGACGGAGAAAGACGGAAAATAGAAAGTGAGCTGCTCTCATCCAAGTACTCAGTTTCCCATGTTTACTTTCAACACAGCGGCTCAGTCTTGGCAGGTTTCCAGCTTGACTTCGATTTATGATCCTGACCTAAAAAAAAAAAGAAAAAGAAAAAAAAAAGCCCCCTGCCAACCCAAATTTAACATTATGTAAATATTTTCCCTTCACTAATGAGTGCACCAAGGCATATTTGTGGCAGAAAGGGGGGGGGGGGGGAGATAATTTTCTAGCAATTATGTATTGAGAAATCATCATTTCACATTAGTCCCAAATAAACAAAGATTCTTTAACTTCCTTCGGTCTTGACATTTTCCCTGCAGGCTGATTACAAGACTTAACCTCCTCGCCTCGCTGCAGATGTTAAGCCCGACAAAGTTCATATATAAAATATACAGAAAAACGCTGTCTCCTGCCTCTTTGTCCTCGCTCCTTGATCGGCACGGAACATCATAAGCAGGCAATCAATCATCTATTATTCATGAACGTCCCCAGCGTACAGATTGTTTGTCAAGTGTTTTCCTTTTTCCTCCCCCTTCCATCGCCCTCCAGACGACGGAACGCTCCCGCTGGTTATTTCTGGAGCGCGGGAGAAGAAATATGACGGCTTTGTTATCTTTCAGAGTTTAGCTTGGCCTGTGTGCAGACGTGACAGCGCTTTCCTCGTCCGGGGGTTTGCACCTCTCGTTTAACTTTGGCCATTTTTGGTCTTGCGCAGTAAAACGCGGTGGAACGGCTTGCTCCAGCTGTTACTCATCACATAAAGACAGAGACACTGCTTCAGTTTAAGCAGATGGAGAGATGAGAACCGGGATACTGCTCTGTAACACTTAATGGAAGTAAAGCAAAGCAGAAAAGATTCATTAGTTCCACACACTCACTTAGTTTGCAGTAGGTTTCAGATGCACGCACAGTTAAAGCGCAATTCTGGCACAGCACTGTGTATTTGAATGATCTTCTGCAGACCACTTACAGCCAAATAGCCAAGTTTCAGATCTCTCACAAAGCAGAGGCCTAGCAGAACATGAAAGAACCGGGTGAAGGAGTGAAGAAGGGATTAATAAATAATTGGATGCCGGTACAGTCGGCGGTGCAGCATCAAAAGCTTTTGGATTGCATTGAGTTATTTACATACTGTAGCTGTCATGGTGATCCTGCCTGAGTGTTTTCCTCTTCAGTCACAATCATGTGTGAGGTGGTAAGAACTACGGCTCTCTTGTTCTGGGTCCGTGCAGTTTGCTGTTGAACCCGTCTTCAAGTGCACTCACGGCGCTTTGTGTCTTTTTCAGGGATATCCCCGTGGACTTCAAGTACATCGCCGAACCCAGTATGCACTCCATGCCAGCTGTTACACTCTCTCCCAATGGTGAGTAGTCAAATAATGGCAAAACACTCGCAGGCACACTGTACAGAGGACCCCGGGGAGCATAAACACATAGTGCCAGATTGAAGTTGATTCTTCGTAGTTTCCAGTGTTGGCCATTGAAGGATAAAAACAAGACAGGCTCTGTTCATCATACGTAGATTTATGTGTGGAGATGTCCAGAGCCAGTCGACAGGGGTGAGATCCAATAGATATTGGCCGTTACCATTTCCAGTCCTTTAGTCTGTCCCAGTGAACTCTGCTAACACTAAAACTTCTGTTGAGCACACAGCATTGTGAGGGAATGAACGTTAAAGCACACAGCAGCCAGCAGTTTCGACTGGTGGCCGTGTCCGTGCGATTTTTCTCTGATGTTCAAGCTTGAGATGGAGAGACGCACTCCTCCCTCCACAGATAACATGGAGATGACATTAAAGGAAAGCTGTGAGGTTATCTTCGCGTCCTCACTGAGAGCCACGCGTATAGCTTTACGGTAAATGTGAAGATACCTCCAGGACACAATCGGCTTAGCTTAACGACAAGGGTTTTATTGGAGACTTGTCATCGCCGCGCAGTTTCCACAGAGCCACTCATGTAAAGACATGATGGCACGTAACCTACAGTGAAGCTACCTTGACATTTTGTACAGTTTGAACAAACAAGATGCCGTGATGACGAGCGTACGAGGTGCTGGTAGGTGGATTCTTCTGTGCTTGTTTTCAGACAGTCGTGGGAGTGCCACAGATCCTCTCTGACTCTCAGCAAGAAAGCCAATAAGCATATTTTCCAAAATGTCAAACTATTCTTTTAAATTTCCATGCTAATTATTTAGACTTGCTCGAGGCACCGTGCAGCTGAACTGATGAGTCTCCGCAGATGCGAGTGGAAGATGTAACGCAGCCACTCGCTGAAACGGTGGCCAAGTTTCGCAGGTGCCCCCCCCCCCCTTTCAAATATAAGGACGGATCAGGGACTCCCCTGTTGTACTCCGTCAGCTTCAGCTGCCATCAAACCCATCTCTCCACCTCATCTTTTTATTTCCCTCTCTCCCTACTCTTCCTTCCTTCGGCAGCGTCCCCATTCGGCTGGTGAAATTGGCCGAGTTGTTTTCATCCCCCCCTCGCACCTATTGCTTTTGACGTTTGCGGACAACAGTGTCTTTTCCATTTATGTTCTGTGCGGGAGGATGTAAGGGGACACACACACCAACGGCAACCGCTAGATCTCTCTCACACCGCATTATTAAATTCCATCATGTTTCCTTTCAAGAAGTGCAGCGAGTCGTGTAATGCCGTGACACCGAGGCGCTGCCTCTTATCGCCACGCGCCGACTTTGAGGCTGCGGCTCCGTACAGTAGATCTCAACTGAGCAGTCACTGATGAAAAACCTCTTTTCATTTTCCTCTAAATTGCCTCGATCTTTCCACTTTAATGGTGGCAGAATGATGAGTTTGCGCCCCTTTTCAGTGTCGTCCACTCTCATTTCCAAATTTCTTTTTAAAAAAATTTGATTTCTGTCCTTCGGGCAAATTTCCACCAGTGACCCTGTTGTTAAAACTCTTTGACTCGACGCATATTAAGAGTAGCGACACGATGCCACATCTGAGATGCTTGTTAAACATTTGGCTGAACACGTCGGTGGGCGTTTTTTAAACTTGTCGTGACACATTATATGACAGCTAGCGCTAACACAGGCTGTAAACTGCCCCACTTTATATATCTTACGCTGCAGCTCACGCGCTTATAAACACCAGACCCGGCATGCTTTTTTTCCCCAGCGATTTTCGCGAGCATGCCGTGTCATGTTATCACCGCGGCAATGAAGTGCCGCGCGGCGCCGCTTCACTTCAGCTGCAAGCTTCATGCCGTTTGCCTCTCTCCATCCACAGGTAAATGGCTAGCGTGCCAGTCCATGGACAACCAGATCTTGATCTTCGGAGCCCAAAACCGCTTCAGACTGAACAAGAAGAAAGTCTTCAAAGGCCACATGGTGGCCGGTTACGCCTGCCAAGTGGACTTCTCCCCAGACATGAGGTAAAGCCTCTGCTTCCGCTCTTCTGATAAAGAGCGACACTGCACAGACGATTCTTTGTTTACATGGTTAAGAAAAATACAACGGAGAAATGAAAACCAAGTTAGCTGTTTTTGTGAAGAGGATTAAAACTGTCAGGATGAGTTGAAGTGTAAAAAAAAAAACCCAACAAAATTTAACAATCACTTTATTTTAGAAATGAAAAAGAGAGTGGTAAAACAGGTTCAAAACAGCGTTGTAAAAATGCTCATTATATCAGGATGGTTGACTCATTTCCTCTTAAAATGCCTTCAGTTGATGAAGAGCTGTGGAAAACCGCCTCTTCATATTACCTAATATACATGCTCTACGAGGAGAGCTAACTAGGACAGTCCAGCGCTCTAATTTTAGCCAAAACACCCATTAAGACCTGCCTCCCCATCTTCTCACACACCACCACCACCACCACCCACGTCTGTGAGCAGGTGCCCTAACTTCCTTTCAGTGTCCATGGCAACAGAGCAACTCCTGGCTGGAATAAAACATCCAAAAAAATTCAGACTCCCACCTTTTGGCAGGTGAAGTGGAGACCGGAGTCATTTTTAGCAAAGTGCTAATCTTTCCATCCTCTCTCTTCCTCTTTGTTTTCTTTCTCTCTCTCTCTCTATCAGTTATGTGGTGTCAGGAGACGCAGACGGAAAGCTGAACATTTGGGACTGGAAGACGACCAAACTTTACCACAGGATCAAGGCTCACGACAAGGTGTGCATAAGCGCCCTGTGGCACCCACACGAAACCTCCAAGGTCATCACCTGCGGCTGGGACGGACAAATCAAACTCTGGGACTAAATCCGTCCCGGTGGGTGTTTGCGTGTTTGTTCGGGAGGGAGGGGTTGCTCCGGGAAATAACGGACAGAACTGAACTGGTTCACTGAAGAGCGACGGAAAGGGGGGACGTGGTTGTCCCATGGATTTTGCGACACAGGACTGGTATCCAGTCTTATTGTAGCAGTGTATTTTTGTATCCTGTCGCGAGAGCTCAAGTATGTACTCGTGTAATATCTGTACAAACACAAGAACACATTCTTTTAAACATTTCTACTGCAAAAACCGTGTTGGAGGGAAGTACCTTGGCTTTTTTTCTTTTAATAAATGTTTTGTTATTTTAATTTGCAACATCCTGTGTAGAATATCTCTGTGATCCTTGGTAAAAATTCTTAATTGTTCAATTGTTTGCTCATCTCTGTGGAAATAAACATTCTTTAAATTTTATGTCCTGCAGAAAACTAAGCAGTTACCTTGGAAAAGATGTTTTTATCCAAATGCCAGATGATTCATTGTCTTTATTAAACTGCATCAAACAATTTGGCAAATCACATGTAGTAATAGTGTAGTGTTTCCAGATTGAATTTTGTTGATGAAGCGCTGGTGCAGCACAGATTAATGCAGTAAAGCCAATTGAACACCAGAAAAAAGGAGAAATCAGTGAGTTATGCAACAACCGCTTCCTTGTGTGAAACACATTTGTTGTTTTCCATTATAACCCAGGAAAGTCCAAATATCCAAATAATGGATTTCATCTTTTCTTCTTGTCTTTTCTTCGTGCGCCCGCCCACGCATCTTCATTCAAATATCCCAAAACACACAGACAGACGTCACTGTTGACGTTCTTCACATAATCGTTGTGTTTTAGTGTTCTAGATTTCTCAGTTCAGTCGCAGGGAAGCGTCTCTTTATCTACAGTCGTCCTCTTCCGGGAGCAGATCCCATCTCTTTACCTTTATTACTCACATTCCCCCTGTTCAGTCTCTCTGCCATCCTGTGTAAGCAGCTCCAGTGGCCTCAAATATCCACTTGGTATCAACAAGGCACTTTAACACTGTGTATCCATTTACTTTAATTCGGGTTCTATTTGATACGACTGTGGTCTCTGGGCCAATGCAGACCTGTGGTAATCTGGAAAAGGGTTGTCTAATATCTGGCTGTGGGCCAAGCTCAGATAGGACCATGATGACAGGGGTTGACTGTGAATCAGAGGCTGACCTGCAGCCAGCAACACAGCCGCTATGAGGTAGAACACAGAGGGCCTCTGGAGACAATTACTCTGCCCCTCTACATGGCTGAGGTCATTACAGGCCAGGAGAGGAAGAGCGGGAGGATAAGAAGAAGCAGGGATTTTAGCTTTGTAAAAAGATCAGGTCAGATAAAAAAAAAAAAAAAAAGGGCTCCTGGGGAACAGCCGTGCCCGAGCAAGAATTACACAAACTTGTATTATCCATCCAGAGGCTGTTCCAGCCAAGATAACTTGACTGTCTGGCACCAGTCAAGGCTTCCACTGTGTGTTCACCCAGCTCAGGGTGTAAGCACTGCTGGCGTTGAGTACATTCTTATGCAGAAAGAGGTGAGGCTTGGCAGGGTCGCTGTGGACATGGAAGAGGCGGAAGTTGGCACGTTGGAGCTCCTTGAGCAGGCTGAACCAGTAGCGCACCACGGATGGGTCGTCGCCACCCACCTCGAATCCTGCCCAGTGCAGGTGAAGCTCCAACAAGAGCTGACCCACCGAGTCCAGAACTCCCTCCAGGAGCAGATTCTCCAAAATCTTCCACTCCGCACTCTCCATATCCGCCTTCAGCACATCCACCTGCAGCGAGGGAACAGGAAATCGGGTAATAAATGAGTTCTGTTCTAACACTGGAATGACATTAAATTGTGTTGGATTACTGAACGCAGGAACTATTAAAAGATGAAAAGGAGTAAGCGAAGCTTGGCCTTTGTTCCCGCTGTAGCAATGCTGATGATTGATTGAGCGAGAGAGCAGCCTGACAAGGTTTACTCTGTCGGAGCGGAGAGGAAATGCTTCACAAGATGAATGTTAATGGCACCCTTAGGTCATATTCATGTAAGGAGACTCATGCATGCACAAAGTTTAATGTCCTCAACCTTGGCTTTCCTCTTAACACTACTGAATTGCTAAAGATGTCCATTGTCTGACCTTTGTGTGTTTAAAACCCTTGTTGCTGACCGCTTTTATTCCTTCTCGGCCCACCAGTGTCTCTGTTAGCATTTTCTCAGCTAGTATGTCATGCAGCTACTGATACAGCAGCAATAAGACCAGAGGGGAGATTAGGCTATAAGATGTATCGAACAGAGTCCCTGAATATTGTAGTGTCAATGATTATTACATTAAAGATAACGTGAGATATTAGCTGAAGACAAACCCATAGATCTCTGTGTTTTATGTGACTGTAGGAAATGTTCACATTTCATCTGGTGCCACGACAGCACAGATATTAAAGCGGCCATAAAAACCCTCTCCGATTGATGCCTTTGGTGATGCCACAGAAATCCCAGCCCTCATTAGTGGGACTGAACGGGTCTCAAAAATAGCTATCTGTGGAGAATAAGTCCGAATGTTGTCTTCCACCCTCCCGATAGGCACAGAAAGTCCCACAAGCAGAGATGTGATCCTTAATTGGACAGAAACCTTGTAATGGAAGATTATGCGGCATCATCAAGAGGTGATGTATTCAATTGGTCTCTAAGGAAAGTGTCTCTCTCTCTGTGTGTGTACCAGACTGTTTGTGTGCATGTGTCAGGATCGGGTGTTATTTAGAGTGGCCCCAGACAGCTTCATTCTGTCTGACAGGTTTTCTTTTTTTCAGTGGACTTCACACAAATGGCCTTTCTGCCTCAGTGGTCTCTGATCCAAGGCTGCCAAAAGCTACCCTCTGCAGGAGAAGTTGCAAGCCCTGGCAACATTCCTGTCTGGTGTGAGCAAAGTCCATATGGTGCTGGAGCTTTGGAAAGATGACTTTTGCTACACCGCTGTGCAGCGTTAGCCATGCTAAATGGTCCTTAACTAGGCTGGAAGGAAATGAGATACGCTGACAGTTTCCTGGTGGTCTGGAGAGCAACGTGAGATACTGTGCGTTGTAAAAACTACAGACATTTAGCTGAAATACATGGGTCATTTAAATGGAATAGTCTGACATTTTGAGCCAGCGGCCTGTTAGCTTAGCATAAAGTCTGCCTACTAACACAACCTGCCTTAGCTCCATGCATGCTCCACCATCCCATTTTTGGATTAGCAGGGAGCAGCAGAGGTACTACACTTGATTTTCACAACAGAAACCTATGAGTGACAGTACTACTGTATGTCCACGAAATACTGAACATTAGAGGTGGTGGCAGAGCTCGGCACATTTAGTTACCTTTGACTTGCGCCAGGCTAGCTGTAACCTGTTTCCATCTCCTGACTCCAGCAACATGTTTACTGTACACACATGAGAGTGGCATCTATATTCTTATCAAACACTCTACAATAAATTTAAAAAATGTACAGTATTTGACAAAATGTGTATTCCTTTAAGCAGGTTTCAAGGACAAAATGAGTATCTTCTTGTGGGTGACGTAGGTGACACAGGTTCCTGTGGAAATCTCTTGGTCTGAGATCATTTTGAATCTTGAACTGTGACACCAAATCGTTCAAACCATTTTTCTTTTTTATGCAGTCTGATATGAAAATTCTGTGAGATATTATGATAAATTCAATAACTAATACAGGCTAAATTGCACTCTACATTAATAGAGATCAGCCCCTCTGTATTACTTCTGTGGACTATTTTATGTAAAACGCCTTTGAACTGAAGATTCCTCTTCTCCACTGCTGGGAAATTAATGTCAGATTGCTGCAAACAGTTTTTATACCCAGTGGGCAAATACTTGCTCTCCTCCAAATGACTCATGATCAAAATATACATGGTAATTACTTCTGTAAAGCATCCCCAGCATTAGGCAGCACACTGGGACAAATTTTAATTTAGAGATGCTTTCGATGAAAAGTCGTCATTGTAAACAAACAAGTTTTCTGATTTGAGAAAATAACTTAAAATGGGAGTTTGACTTGTTAATTGGCCTGAACTGTGTTTATTTCATGGTGGGCAAATCCCGGCTATTAACAAGACTTTTATTTACTCTTTTCGTTCCACACAGTTGGTCTTGTTAGAATAATTCAACAGAATGTTTCTTGTAAACCAGAGAGAGAAACATTACAGGGTATCTGACCTTCATTATATTACCTTCATTATATATGTTTTGTGTACTTTGATAAGTGAGCCTGCCATTAGAGAGCAGATCACAAAGATATTTAACTACATATTTTAGACGTTTTTTGGAAGCACTTAAATAACTGCTTTGACAGAGACACGAAATAGAAGCTTTATTTGAATTTGAAGTGTACAGAAAACAAAACACTCAGTGTCACAGCTTGTTTTAGCCAGGATAGCTATGTGGTTTTGTCTTAATAGTCATTCTTCAAACAAGAATCTTGTGGGACACGGACACACCGGCGAGTCAGATCGAGCTGAGCTGAACCCTTTCATACAGTGGAAACATGTAACAGTTATTCGTGGTTCCCAGAGGATGTATCCTACTGACCTTTCCATTAGTGTCACCTGCAGGTGGACAATTGTGGTTTTGAGTCAAATGTCTTCACTTCAAGTAAGTCCATGAAATTACAAACATCGCAGACATTCATATTTGGTGACTTAACTTTTCATCTGGTGCAGTCATCAGGTCACAATTTATAATTTGTCCAAAATTAATTCATTTAATTTTAATACCTGCTGAATGTATATGACAGTCCATCAGCTGTACTTTGCGTTTAGTGCTAATTAAGACATGTTAGCATACTAGAATGCTAAACTATCATTATGTTGAACATATGTGTGTTAGCATTTTTACTGTGAACATGTTAGCATTCATTCGGCGTTAGACTTAGCGCTAGCTTAGCGCTAGCTTAGCACTGTTGTAGACTCTTTGTCTTGTCAGCTGGATTCCAATAAACCACTGTGACCTATTAGTGCCCAATCAGCTGCATCAATTGGGTAAACCTATGTAGAAA
The DNA here is from genome assembly GCA_023373845.1 of Nibea coibor. NCBI lineage: Eukaryota > Metazoa > Chordata > Actinopteri > Sciaenidae > Nibea > Nibea coibor. Next base: position 12,504,120 of record CM041730.1, read on the forward strand.
TTTAGATATTTATGTTGGGTAACAATGGCAACATGTATACAGGTGCAAATCACTCAGCAAATAAAACTGTTGTTGAATAGATAGATGTTGTAGATAGATGGAAGTACTGCATGCTGTGCTTGTTCTCTACCCCTTGTAATTTGGCAGGGCCTGAATTTGGTAGTACCACTGGGCAGTGCTGATACTGTTGTCCAATTAGCACCATGATCAATGGTCCAGTATGCCATTTCTCTCACTAAATGAGATGATATTTCCTGCTACTGACATTTGTCCCTGTGGTGACAGTGTCTGCTGTCTCAGCTGGTCAGTGAGCTCTGTGAATGAGTCATCGGTGTAGTTTTTAACAAACACAGATAAGAAATGCTGTACAAATGCATATTTCGACCTTTCAGAGCGAGTCTTGTTTCTTCTTCTGCTGCTTTTCCTGTCACAGAGGCTGGGCAAGAGTCTTTGAGAAAAAAAAAAAAACTGTTCTGCTGCTACTTGCTCCGCCGGCACACTATGTACTCACATTAAAACCTCATTACAAGAACGTGTGCATGGCTCTGCATTTAAAACAGGTGCATAATGTCATCTGTGAAACAATTTGGTGTGCAAACTCAACCACACAAGCACATACTCACGCCAATGTTTATTTGTTCGTATCTTGTCACACACTGAGAAGATATTAATATCTTTCCAAGTGCCTCGTATAAACCAGTCTGCTTTGATTTTAGGCTCCAGAAAAGAAATAATCAACTCAACTTTAAGTAGCTATGGCAATACACCACTGAGCAGCGTGGAGACATTCTGTTCCAAGACTGAATTTGCTTTGATTTACCGGCTCATATACTATATGTTCCTGTAAAAAAGATTCATTAATTAGTTTTAATGAATTTGTCTGGAGGAAATCCAACAAAGCGTTAAAAGCCCTGCTAGCACCCCCTTAGTCAGAGCAATATATCCCATAACAGTAAAGTAAAATGAAGATAAAGGGTTTATCCTCACGAGACCAGGAATATGTTCAGCAAATTTACTGGCAAACTGTCTCTCACATGATTAGATATATTGTGTGTCAAGCAGACACTTTGGCCTGAGGGTGGTGATAGAAGAAAGTCACGGACCCCCCATTATGAAGCAAGTTTATCATCTGGGGAGCATGAATGTGTTGAATTTTATGACAGTCTGCCCAGTAGATGTTCTTTTTTTGTATATAAGTAACATTTGAACCAGAAATATATTATTTTGCCTGAACACATTTGCATCCAACCTCTGCAAACAATCAATATGGACAATGAATTTAAAGTCTTTGTGTAGGATTTGAAAATTTCTGACTCTGTTGATACCAAGTGGGAGTGAGAGTTTATTAACAAAGGCAGACAGAAGGGCAGAATGATATCGCAAACAACAGCATACAAAGTAGGTTGCTTTTCACTAGGATTGCCTCATTTATCTACAAACCATGTTTATGCATCACAGTGCTCTACAGTATGCTACTGTATAGTCAAATTTAATAAAATCTAGCCATTCATTTAGCAGACTATGAATGCACTGTCTATAATGTATAATGTATGTATCTCTCGCTAGTTTCCCTCTTTCTGGCATGAGAAGAGAAAAGAGCTGTGAATTTATTACCCATATGCGAGAAACTTGGCTGCTTTGACCTTGAATTATCATTCACCGTGTTCCTAAACAGGCATGTTCACTGAATCTATAACTGTGTTTTATTAGTATGCATGCTATCAGTGGGCTTGGTGTGCATATGATCGATCTTGTATGCAGATCCCTATCTGGTGATGTGGAACACAGTCCCTTGGGGGCTTTGAAGAGGTAACATTCAGCATGATAATATTTGAAGGAGGAAAACAAAATCATATATGGGAGTTTATCCACCTGGTGCCTGAAGCTGACAACAGAGGAATGAATCATGATGAGCTGTATTTTGTTGGGGTGTGCAGGAAAGGGCCTGTGTTTGCATGCATGCAGCATCTAAGTGAATCCTCCAGCTGACAGAAAGGAAAAAAAACACTCTCAAATGGTTTCAGGTGATTTCATAATGGCAGAATCCATAACAAATTTATATTACAACCAGAGAGCATATTGAATACAACCCCACCTATGCTCTATCTCTCACCTGTCTGTGTCCAAAGTCATTAAGGATGGTGGCCAGTTTCTTGGTATTGGCGTACTGGCGCTGGGCGACGATGGCTGGGTTGGGGTCCCTCCAGTCTACAGAGAGCCGATGAAGCCACATTTCATCTTGCTGCAGGTGAGGCTGCTTCAGACTGGGATCAAAGCAGTGGACTTCACATCCTGCCTTTGTAAGAGAACGCTCCAGGGACCGATCATCCACACCCAACCTGCAACCCACACAGTACACACAAGACAGGTATATCAGATGTTATCATACTGAACATTTGGTACAAGCTAAAATATAAAGACAGTTAAAAAAAATCTTGAAAATTATACAAAACAGGTATGTTCATCCTAAATGTCAGAGGATTACTAAAGTCATTAGAATTAATCCTCTGGGGATAATGAATGTCTGTACGAAATGTTACAACAATCTCCAAGTAGAAGCAGAGATATTTTACTGGATGAGTGAAAAGTTTGACCTACTTGTGGTGCTACATAAAGGAACATCAAAGTGAATGAATAAACAATCATCCTCTGGGCACATGAATATCTGTACCATATTTTATGCCAATTCATCCACCAGATATTGAGATATTTAAAGTGGTTGACCAACAGGCAGGAAATCATGTTATTGTATCACCACATGTATTAAAAATTTCAAATAATAACCAGACTTATATAGTGAGGAATGGATGCATGAATGCAGTTTTATATCTTCGGTACATCTTTACCACAGTCAGCCTGAGACATTGCTACAGCTGCTAATGAGATCTGTTGAGTTTTACTGCATGGGAGTGGGTCCGATTTCGAAGGCAATCTAATGAACGGCTTGTCAACCCAAAATACAGCCATCCACTTTCCCGTCAGGCTATCACTCGATAGCCCCAAAGGCGATAGCAAAACAGGATGAGGGCTTCCCGTTCTATATCAACGCAAACTGAGCAAAAACTTTCAAACCAACACGTATGGTTGTATTTCACGTGAAAGAGAAAACGTAGGTACTCGTTTCTTGCCAGTCTTTTGCTCTCTTTCACATTTCCTCCTCCAGTGGTCCAATTCTCCATTATAAAATATGATGGGTAAATGTGAGCAGACACATTTCCCTGTGTCTCTGCCCTCACTTCCCCACCCATCCTCTCACTGCTATCCTCTCTTCACGCCACCCCTCCCTTCTCTAATTCGGCAATTTTCTCCTTCTCTTCCTTTCCCAGTCACTGTCTCCGCATTCCCTGGTGTCTAGTTTGTGCTGCGGCTGTATTCTTTAATTGCGGTTGAGGGAGTACATTTCATAGCAGACGTCTTTTACAGATGAGGCACCAGGTCCCCGAATACATCCCACTAGCAGGCAGATGAAAGATGAGTATATAAGAGGGATTGAGATGCAACTAGATGTCTCTTTTTGTTGCACTAAATATTTCAAAATATTTCATTGAGTTTCGCAGGTTCTGGTGGGTTGATTGGACCAGGAATCACTGCGGTGACACAGATCGGGGACTGCTTGAGGAGAAGTTGGGGCTCAAATTAAACATCTTTCGGCCATGTGTTGACCATGTTGATAGAGGAGGGTCTCTCTACTCGCTATAATACCCTCTCTCGTGGGACTGCAGAGTGCAGGAGTGGTAACACCCTGTTGACTCTAATGTCATGGAAACCAGAAGATGTGATTGCGTGTCATCTGTCATAAACACCTAGTGGATTGTGAATCTAATAGACCTGGGCCTTTAGTCAATCTGTCCTCGCCCTGAACCATTATGTCATCAGCCTGTCTGGATGTTATGAACCTCGGGGCGAGGCTGATAAACATAGTGCTGCAACCATCTGCTCTCTGCTAGTCCCTTTCCCTTGCTACCCTCATATCTTTGCCATTATATCTTTCTATTATTAGTATTCTCTTCATTTCATACGCCACGGTGTTAAAAAAAAAATACTTCTGTCGCCCTGACTGTCTGTTTCTCCACCTCCACCCTCACCCTCTTCCCTGCTCCTTCTGCTGCGCACCTACTCCCCTTCTTTCATCGCACATTGCGGCACATTAACATATGCGTGATCAATGAGTGATGAGGTGCAGGTACTTTTTTAATTCCCATGCTGTGCTTTAGCCTATATAAGTGCTCTAAATTTGAACAACTGACGCATGGCCTATAGCCTGCATGGGAAAGTTGTCACGAGTGGAAAAGAAGAAAAGTCTTTCTGCACTTCTTGGGGAAGTTCAAGATAGGGCTGAATGGTTGTTCAGCTAGAGACGTGCATAAAAAATTAAAAAAAAAGTTGGATGAGCGCGACTTTGCTTGACTATCGTCTGCCACCATGTTCCTTGGGGCGAAAAATGAGACGGCGGTTAGCAGGGGGAGTCTAGTTTCCTACTTCACTGATATCTGAGAGTAGAACAAAGGCTCTTCTTCCACACTTCCCCGTATGTACATTTTACTTCCTTAACTTGCTTAAAAGGAAAACCCGCAGGTGTAGTTTATAACATTAATCACGGCTCAGTTACATGAAGTGTCAGCAGGCATATTAGGCCTTTTTTAACTGGAGACATTTTGACTGACTGTCCCTAATAACGTTAATTGCATCTCTGTTCTATTCAAGCGTCTCAGTAACGCACGACAGACGTGACAGACGTGACAGCGAGTCAGCGCGAACAATACCAGTACCCTGAAAATGAAGCAACTAAATGGAATCCAGCCGCCGTCCTTCATTTTATTATCTACACATGCTTTTCCTACTATGACTAACTCAAAATGCCTGCCGTTGGTTAGCACAAAATTGTCGAACAGAAATTGAGATTGTATCTTGGTGCAGCATAAAAAGTTCTCTTCGGGATATTTCGACATTGTTCAAGCTGTTTGGATGCATTTTTTTTTTTTTTTGTTAAAGCATGTGTGCATCTGCCTCTGCCTCTAGTGCTGTCTTGGAGGACAAAGACAAGAGACGAGAAACAGAGCGGGTGCGGAAATAAATGGATTGTAACAGTGACAATAACATCCTCCCTCGCTCTCACCGAACAGCTTGGAAGCTTGGAACTCTTTTCCTGACTGAATCGTTATTAATAACAGCAGCTCTGATTGCAGTAACAACAACACTGGTAATTGTTTTTGTAATTATTGTTTTGTCCTGTATTTGCATAGCAGGGCTCTTCGAGAGAGCAAAGAGAGAGAACAAAGGTGCAGCGACCATATGGAGGGCTGTTGCCGGTGGCTACGTTGTGAGCGTTCACTTTGCTGTAGCGGCATTGCACACGCGCATGCTAATGGTTCAAGTGCAGCAGATGAGTGAATTCAGTCCCTGTTTTGGCCAGGTTGGTTTCTTTTCGAATTATGAATGAGTCATCCTCTCAGACAATCTCAATCTTGATTAAGTGTCTGCCTGAGGGGAACAAACAATGTATGATTAAAAAGAAGGACTCCATGATTGAAAGGACTGTTGGGGAGAGAGTAGTTTGAGTGCGCGAGGTGAAAGGTGGATGATTGCTCGTTCATGTGGAAAAACATCCTGAATCCACCCCCGCCCACCCCTCCTGTCCACCACCATGACATGACAGACCAATCAGAGAGCAGCTGCTCATCCTGCCCGGGCACGGCCCTGCACGGTTCAGCAAACAGAATGCAAATGAGACGTATCAACTGTGCACACACAGTGTGCATATATATATATATATATATATATATATATATATATATATATATATATATATATATATATATATGCAGGCAAGAGTACACACACAAGTGTACATACTCATAACGCACTGACTTCAACGGTGTGTACACACACACAAGCATACTTATTAATAGTATTTGACGTTTCTATTAAACCCTGTGCATCAGTGGACTGTAGTTGAGTGTTTTGCGAGTCTCCTGTACAGCGGAGCAGAAGTCTCATGAGAATGGGATACTCAGCATACCTGGCATAGATTCAAGAGTACAACCAAGAAGCGTGTGTGTGTGTGTGCATAGTATGAATCTAGGTCAGATATGGGACGCAGAGAGGAGAAGATCACTTGGTGTATCCAGAAAAGTTGAACCTAACAGCCTGACTTTTTTTTTTTTAACTGTTATGATGGGCTCTTAGAATTTTCCTTCAGTTGCTCATAAAGTTTCTGTTTTTCACCAATTTTTTTGGCTGACATTTTTTTAACTGAGCTGAGTTGAGGCAGCAAGTTAGTCTAAATTGAATTCATTCCAGGGGTCTTAAGGGATCAGTTAGATAGAAGAAGAAAATGGTAATGCAGCTTTTGAAAAATCTGAGCCGTGAGTCACATTTTCCCAAGATATTCAGGTCAAAACGTTAAAATGTTTGCATAAATCACCGAGAGGACCCGTTCCTTTTATGTTTGGTGCATGTCCATGTAGCTCGTCTGCATGAGTGACTTCACCGGAGTCAGCCAGAGGATATCAGATATGTTTTCCTTCAGTCTCTCCGTTTGACCCCTGATCTCTTCTTCCAAAGAGAGACAGGAAGCCAGAAACAGCAGTCACCCCGCTTCCACCCTTCCCTCCCGCATCAGTATCCGTGCCCTGCCTGTCTCGATGCCTGCACACCTGTGCTGTCTCTCAGCGGCAAAATTAATAAGATCCCTCTCTCTCCTGGAAAAAAAAAAAAAAAACCTCCCTCTCTCCTCAGCACTGTGGAGGCCCAGCAGGGAGGAAACCGAGCTGAGCTCATCCACAACACAAAGCCTACCGGGAGTGATTGACTCTCCAATCTTAAGAAGGTCAAATACCTTGGTGGCCCTGCTGACTTGTTTCAAGATTACTTGCCACTCAAGTAGAGGAAGCAAAGGTGTGTGTGACGCTCCAGGTGGATATTGGAGGTAGGGTTAAGGCAGAGGGAAGGTTATCCTCACCCTCATTGCAGAGTTACACAACAAATAAAAAACAAATTTGTCCAGAGAGAGTCGCGCAGAAAAGGAAACTGCGAGCCAGCTTCCCGTTCAAAGAAGACGAATTCTGAATAAATGTAGGCTCCGTGACCAATTAGACACTGAAGTGGGAAGACATTGAAAAACAAGGCTAACGGGGGACGTAGAGACCGAGACAGTCCTCCGCCTCTATTGTGTGGGAAATAGCCTTCTTTCTTTGATGAGACTGTGGAAGAAAGAAAGAAAAAAATCTCTCCTCAATCTAAATTGTCACGGGTGAAGCGACAACAGTGGCAATTATGACTAGATATATCACAGCCTGTCACAGAACCAGATGCTCTGAATAACCGTCTCATCTGCAGATAACTTACTGACTGTCTGAAAATTAATGTTGTGAGCAGTCCTGTTGTTCTACAGATGCTGTTAATGACAGCTTGTCTCAAAACTTATGGACAGGCTGCAGATTTTTTGCGCGCGGCGGTTACAATTAGGATAAGATTTATGTCGAATAAAGGTTAATGTTTGACGTGATGGTGAAGGTAAAGGGTCCAACTAGGGAGTTGATGCATTCTCCAAAAGGTGGAGGTGGTGGTGAGAGTTTGTTTGTACGTACCCAAAAGAGTAAACCCTGCAGTGTTTGCTTTGTATCCTGTGGCTCAGGCTGTATTTGGGGTCCAGACACGCAGCCCAGGCACCCTCTGTCCCGCGCTGAGCGCCTTGCTCGTCGGCCAACGATGCACACGACACCTGGACACGTAAAAATATGCACATATTATAACAGCCGGGACCAGAGCAAAGTTATGATAGTTCTCCTGGCTCAAACCAGGAGCCCTGTATTGTCACTATGATGAACCATCTGGACAAAAGCGAGCACTATATTGGAAAATGAATAGCATACCCACTAGAGGAATGAGCTTTATTGACTTTTGACTTTCTACGGTGTTAACACAGGACTCCTGTTCTCAAAGAGAGAAGAAGGCGTATATCATCCCTTATCCCGGTAGTTTAATCAGTAAGTGTTAAAACTATTCTGTGTGCAGTATATAGTCCAGATCACACATGTGCCATGTATGAGTCATACTCACATGAGTGAGTGTCTTCAGCAGCTTTAGTCTAACCAGGTATCGGATAAGTGGGTTCACAGATGTGACAATAAATCGAGCGCTCTGGAGTTTAAACAAGGAGTGGCAGCTTGGCTGACACTCTCTGAACTGCCTCGATGCGATGAACGTCTTTTTTTTTTTTTTTTGAAATATTCTGAACACAAATGCCGTAAATCACTGGAAACTGCTACCGAATTTGACCCTGAGCTAGCATGGGTTGAACTGCGATACGCGTGCGGTTCATCATGATGCACAGCATGGGCCAGCACTGTCAAGCCTCTACAAAGGTAGAGCGAGGAGCGAGGGGGAAATGAAAGAAAGATGATAAAAACGGCGTTTCTGCTTCGTTCACTTTATACACTGAAAATCCAGACAGCGAGTGCAGCTTGGCAGGTTGTTTTTTTTTTTTTTCAGTTCATTAACCAAATGCTGTGTGGTCCTGCATCAGCATCCTCATATACTATTCAACCACTTACAGGGAGAGAAAACTGTTTATTAACTGTTAATTGGCTAGAATGGTCCCTTACTCCAGTGAATCTAAACAGGAACCAAGTTATCACCCTGAATTTTTCATTACCTCTCAGCTTTGAATTTGTGTGCTCAACTCTGATCTGACTGTCCCCCCCCCCCCCTGCACGCAGTAAACACATGTATACATGTCAGCGGGTTGCTTTTGTGCAGTGTGCCTCTGCCGTTTTACAAGTGACTAAGCTCGAGCACAGGAGCGCCCGGCTTGCTCAAATGTTTGCTGTCTGGGTTCTTAAAGCTCCGTCTGCCGCAGAGATTCGGAGGACGGAACAGACATAAATCTGTGGCTCTACTGTACTGAATTCAAGTGTAGACGGGATAGTATGTAAATAAATGTGTTTGTGTGTGTGTCCTTGCACTGCCCGCTGCTATTATCTAGTCAAAAACGTACAGCTTACGGGTGAATTGAAATGAAGCCGGAGCAAAATGCTTTATAGCTGCGTGAACGTGTAATAAAAGCTGTGAAGAATGGAGAAGCGATAAGTGCTTCACTCCTTATTGTCAGGGAGAGATGAGTGTTGTGTCTCAGCCTCTTAAAATAAAATCATATCTATTATTACTTAAACTTGACATTTCATTGTGCATCTTTTCATTCTCAGACCCAAACACCTTTGTTCCTTTGTGAAGGACCTCTTAGGCATGACTTCTTTGCTGTGATCTTTAGAATTAACCATCCATCCATCCATCCATCCATCCATCCATCCATCCCTCTCCTCAGCTCCTCTTGGGGTATCCTGAGGCGTTCAAGTCTTGTGAGGTACGGCCATCTCGAAGTCAAGTCACTTTTATTTGCTTTGCCCAACATCACGCACATCACAAACTTTACAATCCAGACAGCATACGCCACGGTCCACCTATAGACCCTCGATCTACCCCGAGGTCTCCTACAAGTTTGATGTCTCTTGAAAAAACCTTCAGAGGAAGGCGGCCCAGAGCCACCTCAACTGACTCCCCCCCCCCCACCCCCCCACCCACCCACAGGCAGCTGAGCTGAGTGCATCAAGAGGAAAATAAATCACCCAGTGCACAAAAAGCACAAGAGTTGCATTGTGCGCGCGGATGGTGCAGTAATCTGTTTGAACGAATCTGGTGCACGCTTCATTGCACCAGCCATTGTTAATGTGTTCCAGCTGAAGGCGTTCATCAGCATATGATGTACACTGTGCAATGAAACGCAAAATCACTCCTGATTATTTTGCCACCTCACATCTGCAGGCTTATCAGCGGCATTGAACTGCTCGCCGCCGAACACAACCTGCTACACTCAATGCTGAGCTGTAAAAATTGACCCGGAAGAGCGTTTTCATTGAGCATACATTATAATAAATGAACAGTAACTACTCATCGTTATTATGCTAATCAGGAAAAATGATCCTACGGTACATTTCACGCTGTTGTACTTTTTATTCTTCTGTGTGCGTGCACGGTGTGTGTGTCGGTGCGTGCATACGTGCAAGATACACCGTCTGCCATTGATTGAACAGTTTTGTCGCAGGCCATCTCTCCCACTAACAGCTCCACCAGGCACCGTGTCAGTCAGCATTACAGCTGAGGACGCCGCTGTGCTCCCGCCAACTCCCCCGCCCTCGCCTGTCACTGTGTATGATGGACAGCTTCCCACAAACTTATATTTACACACACACACGCACACTCACAGAATGTCTCTGTTCCTGTCCTTGTCTCACACACAAATGGCTGAACACACATGTGCACACGCGCACACACATCCCGAGGCTAATTCATTATGAGCCGAACGTCTGCTTTGTGAAAGATATAGAAGAGTGTTCAGTCATTTGGAGTGGAGTTCTCTGTGTTCTTACTGTATTGTGTGTGTGAGGGGAAAAGATAAGTTACTGATTGATCCCCATGCCAATTTTCATTACGATAAAAAAAAAAAGCAGCACATGCAACACACAAAAAAAATATCTGTCTTTGTTTTGGACAGTGCAAACTGTGGCTTTGCATTTCCGCCACAGTAAGGTCGCAGGATTTCTCGACCCCTTGGCATTTCTCAAATTATGATGCAAACCATTTGAATCGATTTGTCGTCATTCAATACCGACGCGAACAACAAACAAACCACAACGTCTCATTGATTAAGTGTGAATAGATGGGGCTGCGAGTTCCATCTGTATGGTAATCAATCGAGTAATGAATTATGCGTGTGCTGTCGAGCACGACGAATAATCTCTGGCTGAGCTGAATGTGAACGAGGTGCCCGGTGGATCCCAGTCATGGGCCGATAGGTGCAGGCTCACTCCGATAACAAAGACCTGTCAAAGTAAAAGCACTGCCTGGTGCTCAACTGCAACAGCTACTCCAATTTCTGGTCTTCAAACTACTTCTGTCTTAATGCAGTTATGTATCTGGTTACAATGTTTAGTTAATCTTTAGTTCATGATGTTCCCTGGTGGGACATAGTTTGCAGCCAATAATCACAGATAAGAAACGCAGGGAAACCAAACAAAAGAGGAGATAACGATAGAGGAACAAGGTAAAAAGGGAGCAATCAAGCGCTTGCAGGACACAGTTATGATGAACGAAATTTACAGCCCGTGTCTAAAAACAATAATGTTTGTCTAGCTGAGTAAATCTTGCAGAGGAGCCAACAGTTCTGTTTCGCACTTTCAAAGTAATGCTGCATCCCCGTATCTTCTCTGTAAATCTTCCATATCAGATTGTACCGTCCTCGATCGCTGTACTGCATTTGGGTAGATGACAACGCGTTTGACGAATGGTTGCCGTTGTATCAGATACGTAGTCCACCGTTTGGAGAAGTAAACTTATTGGCCCTTTGGCTGGGAGTTAGATGAAAAGGCTGATATCACTCCAAATTATGTACATAAAATATAGAGCTATTAGCTTAGCTTATTTTAGCATAAACATGGAAACGAGAGGAGCTAGCCAGCTAACAGCTAGCCTGACTCTCTTTAAACTGGCCTGCCATTATCTCTGACTTAATATTCAACACCTAATTTGCTTTACATACACAGGAAAGGTGTATAAACATTATAAGTTGCAGTTTTAATAGTTATAACTACTTTTATGTATGTTGCGTTGCATTGAAAATGCTTGCACATGGTAGTTTTACTCCTGCAAACTCCACCTATTAATGACTAATGTTGGTGGAGCTAATTGAAACTATTGTATATACTGCTGGTATACATATAGCTGTCAGATAAACAGAAAACATGCAACTTTTTCCACCGAGCTGAAGGAAGTGTGTACCTCGATATTTGAGGAAATCGATTACAACAGTACGTCCAATCACCGCTATACACTACAGGAACTTAAAATACAAGTCAATAAACTGCTGCTCACCTGTGGTGTCGTGATGTAGTCGAGGAACCTTTTTGCTTCATCCTCCAGAGAGTGATTCTCACTGGCCCAGGGCTCCAAGTCGATATGCCACCGAGGAACCTGCAGCGGAACACAGACACAAACAAACAAATGCGATCAATTTGAAGAACACGAGAACTGATAATTAAGTAACGTCAAAGTAGGCCGCTCAGATGAAACCCGGCGCAAGGACGACATCAAAGGGAGCTTTATTCTTTCAGGTATTATAACCCACTTGTGTGGAGCCACTGATGGAAATGGAACTAGGTCACAGTGTGCTCGGTGGAGGATCTTTTTTCTTCCCACCTGTGTGTTGGTGACAAATAAACTGCTAAAGTTGATTTTCATTGTTATTTTTGTAAAATGTGGGCTGCTATTTATTCTTGTGCTGCACAAAGTCCAGCTGTGTCTCATGGTGGAAAAATAAGGCTTCAGACCTCAGCGTCAGCTGGCTGCAGCAGCTCGCAGCGCTGCTGTATGATTACATTCCTGAAACCTTCATTTTTACAGGAATGTGTCTGTGTCTGTTTATGATTAGAGGAGAGGCAGCGAGCTGGAGAGGAACATGAGAGAAAAGAAAGAGAGAGGCCGAGCTGCAATGATCCATTCGCCGGTTGCGCAATCGTTTTATTGGGTCAAACACCACAGCCAAATGTTCATTAGCTGCCCTGGTATAAATTAGCCTGGGTGATTTCACGATAGAGCGCTTCCCTGCTCGGGACTTGGGAGTTTTATGGATGCTACAGTTTATTTTCAGATTTTCCATGGATGTGCACAGACAGTTTTTGGCTTAGCTAGCAAGATCATGTTTGGGTTTGTACAATGCTGTAGGCACATCTGGTGAACAATCTGTAAAGGGCACTGTGGTGACATCAGGTCTGTTTAGGGAAATAATCTCGTGTTGGAATTCACTCCCATGTTTCCAAGCCTCTTTTTATTTCTCTCTACCAACAGTTACAGCTTCCAGTTTAGCTTTGTAATTGCAGGCTCAACACAGCAGGCTTCATAGCTGAGACGTTTGTGATCACGCTACCGATTTAAATAAAAGTAGTGTGACTTGCTGTAAAACTAGAGGTCGTGGTATTCGATAACTGAGCTCGAGCATAGGTCAGCGCTCTCATATTTTCATCTGTGTAAGCCACTGGATCCGGATAGTATACATTCACTCGAGCACATGCCAAAACATGCAAACATATGGTTGCATAATCAAACACTTTATCAGCATGAAAATTCAGAGAAGCGTAAAAAGCATGCACAAGCACATGAACACACACACACTCACTTTTACGCTTATCAGCACTTAAATGTGCACACACGCAGCTGCACTTCATGTATATGGATGCCTATAGATCTGAAACCATGACCATGCTCAGATAAATAGATTAGCTGCTAGAGGGTACATACAAACTCACACACACACACATATGCACCGTTTATGGACGTGCACATACATCTCACAGAACTCTGCTAATACATTATCTATGACAGCACCATGTGTGTCATTTCCTCCTCCAGTGATGCTGATCCTGGACCTGCCAACACAGAGAATCAGCTGTCCCTTTAATGGCTGCGGAGCTGGATCCACGCAACACTATTCACTGTTTGGCATTCGGCCTTTAATCGATTTGCGGCGTGTCAAAACATCTGAATGCTTGCCGTGCCTCAATCTTCCCCTCCTCCTCCTCCTCCTCCTCCTCCTCCCTGGCATGTCATGCCTCTCTTTCCCTCTATTTCCCTTCTCTCTCTTTCTTCCTTCGACGTCTCATCCCTCTCCCTTCGCTGTTCCTCTCTATCCTCTCCTCCTCTCTTCAGCGTCTCACTTTAAAATAATTGCACCCGCGGTGCATGATCAGCGTAATTACCCTGCAGGACAAGTAGGGTGATTGATGCGCACACGTGGGTTTCAGTCTATAGCGACTGTTTTCTGCAGTTTGATTTGATTTCTAATGCGCCTGTTGCATAAACAAGCCACAGGCGCGCACACACGCACACACACACATGCACGCAGACACCACTCAGTCATGCTATGAAAGACACATAAAGTCATTCACACTGACTGTGCTAATTTCTTTAGCACTCGAAAATCCGGCTGCGATGAACAGCAAGCACGGTCAGTAACGGCTACACGATACAGTCAGAAAGCCATGCACGTTTGTTTATAGCGCATTGTTAAGAAGGAGGAAGTCTGGATCATTTTGCACCATCTTGGAGCAGTTTGCACAGTGAGGCTGATTCTCCAAAAATAAACACTGAATGTTTGCGGCGTGGCTAATAGCACGATATTTTTGTGTGAAATCTGGGGCAGCTGGACACGATTGCCTGGACGGCTGATGCCCTTTGCAGATTAGCATTTTCTGCTTTTAGAATTCCAAAATCAAAAAATGAACCACTCTCATCCATATCTAGCCATTGCGCCTGGTGTTTATGTGATTAATAAAGAGCTCAGTCAAGTAGGTGCATTGATTTTAAGTTTACATCGTATTCATTAATGTGCTAAAGCATTCTGTACAAAAAAGACAGATCTTCTGATTTTTCACCTCTGGCTAAGCCTCCGCTGAAAGATTTTGCTTTTCAATTCCTCCATAAAATTTTGATTCAGGTCTCACAGCCGAGAACTCTCTTGCAAAGGCAAGCCAGAACAGAAATATCAGTGCAAGCACACTGAGGCCAGAAGACTTTAACAGAAAAAAGAAGACTGCATATCCCCTCTGCTGTTTCCACGTAGACAAATAACATCTACCTTTCTGCATCCCGGGGACTCTAATGCTCTCTGTCTCCAAGCTGCCCTTTTCGGCTACTCCCTGCAAAGCTCAGCCATCAGGTGCTATACATCAGCTCGGTACAAGCTAGGACAGGACTACTGATCAGGAGGCAGATATCTGGGACAATACGCTCACTGACAGGTTGTAGTGTATGAGGTGGTGTTGAATAGGGGGCAGTGAGGGAAAAGGCGGAGAATGAATGGGCAGAGGGAGAGTCGAATGCACACACACAAGAAATAGAAATATCTGCAGGCTTTGCCAAGGGAGGCGGTGTGCATCCAAGATTTCTTGTTTAAAGGCTTTACCAGTAAGAGGCATTGCCCCCAGAGTTGTCAGAGTGACCCGGGCTTTTAATCCAGGTCTGTTTTCCTTCAGGGCTACAATTACTTTTCTGTTCTTGTGAAGTTACTTGGTGAAAAATAAATCCAACCTTTATCCAATAACATGTTTGGGTTTTTTTTTTTTTTTTTTGAGTGTGTTTTACTGCAGAAAAGAGATCCAAACCAGAGGTCGTGTGTGTGCCTATGCACGTTTCATACACGCCCACGAGCTCGCGCTAACTGCTGAATCATCGACCGAGCGCTGATGAGATTAGCGTCGAGCCCTTTGTTCAGTCAAGCAACAACAAGTCATCGGCACCTCAGGGACATCGGAGGTGAGCTGTGTTAACAACAAACACGCGGAACATCACTCACAACTGTCGAAGACTCGGCTGTTTAGATCTTAATCCCATAAGATTAGGATTAACTACATCTTCAGCTCGAGCTGCCCCGACGCAAATGCAAGGACGGGCAGTGGAAATGATTAAGCAGATGCGATGACCTTGGTTCCAAAGGGGATAAATTATGGGAAGACAATGGATGTGTTTTCAAGTTAAGTGTGAGCACTGCGAGTTTCAGTGAAGACTAAGTGGAATGGTAGGTGACAAATTGAGCTAGAAGGGTCCGTTTAAGTGGCATCGCTGAAAAAATAGTGTCAGTTTAAGTTTGCGAGCTGAAAGCTGATGTCAGCTGAAGCGCTGGCTGAAGTGCTAGCGCTGAAAGCAGTTAGCTGTGTATGAAGAGGGAAAGTTGCGGTTGTTTTTAGACCTCAGGTGTCATGACACATTTGAAGTGTAAGCAATGAAGTCGACGTACGAAGTGTGAAGCTCTTGGTAGAGGAAAAGAAATGATTCACTGGATTCATCCCAAGATAAAGGTAACATTTAATTTTTATTAATTGTACCTCAGAGGTATATATAACTAAATTGTATTCTATTCAGATTTTATCCTGGTAGATCCATTCATTTTATTTTTAACATCCCCCTTTTTTTGATCGCTCTGTTACAGGGCCTTTCTTCATGGCCTGGATGTCTTGATGGAGCTCGGTGTCTGTGCCTCTCAGCTTGGTGTGAGAGAGAGGTGTGAGCAGCCAGGCCAAGCGTGAATAATCCCACAGGGAGAAGTGGATGGCTGGGTGAACAAGAGGGGATTGGATAAAACAAAAAAGGGCTCCGTGCCAGAACAATGGAGGTGGTTGAGACGAACGGGGGGACAATCACATAGACGGAGCGCCGTGAAGGAAGAAGACTACACCTGTATATAGATTTACACAAGTCGATACGTTATGATCGGCCCCGCTCGGCTGCGTGTGTGATCAAAGCCACTGAGAGGCCACGGCACAAACCGGCGCCCAAGTAAACAAATTGCTGCCGGTGTATCGGATGCCACCGTGGAGCCGGCCATAGGTGAGCTGCGTCTGTCCATTTGAAAACCAGAAGGTGACAAAAGGAGCGCTGCCAAGTCCGCCCCGTCTGTTGGTTAAGTGCCACAGCAGTTAAGTGTCAGACCTGCTGCTCATTTTTTGCGATTGCTCTCGCTGGAGTCCAGATGCTTCAGAATGATACCGCCAAGCTGCACAGTCGAGAGGTCAAAGAATGTTTTTACACTATGGATTGTCTTGATATCAGAAAACGTTCTTCGACTGAGGCTGTATTTTCCTCAGCAGTATCTCTTTCGCCAAACGAAGATCAAGACATGGAGAGTGTGGGCAGATAGTGGTTTAATCAAACAGCTAGTAGCTGATTCACATTAGCCTCCCTCTGATGTCTAGTAACCGTGCTACCGAGACAGGACGAAAGAAGAAAGATGCTGTGTTCACTTAGAACTTTGGTGAAGTGTAGCATTTATCTCGAGCGCTGGATAAAACCATCTTGAAGCTAAATATGTTATTTGCCAACAGCACATCATAAAATCACAACACAGCTGGATTCTGTGCATCATTAAAATGACACAATGACGGATGGTGACTGGTACGGGCTGGTACGGGCTATGGGACGTGGACGTCACATACATTGCTACAGCACACCATTTTCTCTTCACCTCCCTCTCCATTGTTGTCACTCAGGAACTTTATTAGGCTCAAATGATCATTAGATTATCGTTGTCATGGCAGCCAATCAAGGCCTCGGCAGGTAGAAGCAATGTTTACGTGAGTTATTGGAGCGAGAAATGATGACTCATACATGAGGTAACGAGACGTGGAATAAAAGTATCGTGGGTTGAAGTAGTTGGAGTATGGTGCTCGCCGACCGATGGTTGGAGATCAGCGTTTAAGAAACTCTCGACCAAAGTTTCAATTTTTCTCACCACCCAACACGCAAGACGCAGAGCCTGCTACTCTCTATACTTCTTAGTGTCAACAAGTCCAATAAAAGAGAGGGAGGGGAATGTGTTTTTCTGTCTTCCGATACTTTCTAACTTTCCTGCTCTGTCAGTGGTGGGCAGCCTCAGAAACATTCATTCTAACTGAAGACGTGAATCCATTAAAAAAAAGGGGGTCACTTTGAGTGAACATTAGTCAACTGGTGAGTATTAACGGCAGCAGAATGGTATCGACTCACAGTAAGCTGTAATGCTGTTTCGTCATAACGAACGCGTTACCCAGGCAACTGTGTGGCTAATTAATGTCTGTTTATACCTTATGGATAATTTATTTTATTTTATTGAATCGATTCATTGTTGGTCCAGGTCTTTTCATGGTTTGGGTATTTTTGTATCAGCGTTCTCATCCTTCGTGGATGCTGCATTCAACGATTGCAGTGAAAACGGGTCAGATCAGACCAATCTCAGTCCAAATCATATCCCTGCTGCATACTGGGCATTTAGCAGCAAATAGTACCAGTGTATGTTATGTATACTGTGTTAGAGCAAACATTGAGAATTATTATTTCAAGAGCGAGCATAATAAAAAAGTGTAAAAAGCTGATGTTTACTGCATGATTATATGATACATAGCGGAAAATCACAAAGAATCAGCCGCGCTAAGCTCTATCATTCTGACTAATCTGGGAGACTGGCAGTCAGACCGGACCCAGCTGTCTCCACTTCCTGCAGTGTCATCTCTATTCCTCTGGCAGTCCTTGCTCAGCGGCCAATCCCAGCTCGCTGCCAGTACGGCGAGAGACAGAGAGGGAGTATAACAGAATTAAAGGGGAGGATTACGCTGATCTTTTTTAATAAAGGCAGTAATCTCAGAAGAGTTTAGCCTCAGTCCCAAAGGCGTAGCGATGGTGTAAAGAAGCCTGTGGAGGAGTGGAGGGATACATGAGCAGAGGGGTGGAAGTGAAGTGTTTGTGTGAGGAATTGAAGGCTGAGGCACAGATGGTGTAGATGGAGGATGAAGGGATTGTCCTCCTCTCTGTCCTGTTTTTCCTTGAGTGTGTGTGTGTGTGTGTGTGAGATACAGAGACAGAAAGAAAGTCTATGAAATGTATGGCGCAAGCTTTGAATATTATTCTAGCTAGTCTAGCTTTAATCACAGCTGATCTGTGATCAGTGCTTAGCCATCTCACTGCGTTCCCTTCCCCAGGTGCATCACGGGATAAATTCATCCGATAATGGCGGCATCAAAAGACAGGACAGTTTTGTTTGAGTGGCGTTCGGAAAGCATACAGATTTGAAAATAAAATGCAAATCAGTGCCGCTGCTGCGACTGCTGCCCCTTTACATTGAACTGAAAGGATGAACAGAGTGGCTGATGGAAAGACAATCGAATGGCAAGGCGATGCAGATGGCGGCTATAATTTAAAAATAAGGCATTACAAGTACGCGGTATTCGTAGCAGCTGACAGAGCCGCGGTAACAAATAACAAATTGCGGTTGTTAACAGACTTATATATAAAATGTGTGAGGTCTTAAAAGGAAAGGCAGCTGCTGTGTGTGGCTTGGTTTGATAGATTTCCATCAGTCATGTGTGGTTAACTCTCAGCACATTTAACAGCTGCTCTTGTCAGAAGAGATCTAGCCTTTCTTCCTCTTTCACGTACATGCACATACAAACATGCACGCACGCATTAAAGCATGTCCTCTGAATTCCTTTGACTTGTCGGGGCTCATGCCATCAACTTAAATCTCTGCGGAAATGGCTGTTGCCTTGGAAACACAGTCCCCTTCCACTCACGTCACGCTAATGTCACCCACAGACGTATACGGATGCCCGCGACGTGAATCGAAAGCGGCCGTGGCTGACACCGCCGAGGATGCACTTGTTGTCTGAGCTGATCATATCACATTTGAGTCAGGCCCTCTTGGCCAGCATCTCAAGAGAGACAGATGGGGTTTTATTGTTAGCAAGCTTGCAGTTAAAACCTTTGTGCGTGTGTGTGTGTGCCGGAGTCTATCCCAGCAAATTGTGAGCCTGTCTTCCTGGACAATATCCCAGATCAGAGATATGTGTTTGATGTTTAGTTGGAAAGAGCCGAGGGAACATGCTGGGCGCCATATGACATTTACTTCCTGAGACAGAGATGGAAAAACAGAGAGAGTGACAGCGAGGTGGTCAAAGACAGGCGATAATTTCTCATCACGCGCTGCTTTTCTTTTTGTCGAGTCTGTCTGTCTGTTTCTGACACGTTAACGATTGCCGATCATTAAAGTTAAAATCAACTCTGAGAGATGACAAGCGAGTTGTATAAACCCCGGCCACGTTTTAAGCTTAATTTACGACACGGTTCGTGGTTGTTTTGTGAGATTAGCATCCTGCCAGCTTTATTACCGAGCAGGGATGTCTCCGCGAGAGCTCAGCTTGTGTTTGTGTTTCTAATTCAATCTCCCCGCTCGGAGCCTTCCTCTCCATATGTTTTCCCTTCTCGCTATCACTCAGTATCAGCTCTCAAATAAATACTGCAGATAAAGAGCGACAGTGATACACGGAGAGGCAGATATATCCTTTCCAAAGTGGGTTTTAAACACAGCTTGCGCAGCAGCTAAAAGCTCTTTAAACGATTGTTCTCGAAGTTCGTTGGCACTCTCTGTTGCTTTTTCGGGGCTAAGCGGTGTATGTTGTCTTTGTAACCAGACACGTGTGTGTCGGTTACTAACTTTTGCTAAAAGCGGGTATTCACGGTCCGCGGCGGTGTGTACGCGTACACGGACGGGGCAGTGTAGGTGCTTGGCAAAGATGGGAGCCACGGCGTCCCGTTTCAGAGGTCAATGCACTCATTCATATCAGC
The DNA here is from genome assembly GCA_023373845.1 of Nibea coibor. Classification (NCBI taxonomy): domain Eukaryota; kingdom Metazoa; phylum Chordata; class Actinopteri; family Sciaenidae; genus Nibea; species Nibea coibor. The sequence goes on from CM041730.1 coordinate 12,524,319, forward strand.
TGGGAGGGAGGCTGAGAACTTTCTGGAATGTTCCAGACAAGGCGTCCGTGTCTGAGGGGAGTATTGTGCGATCAAGACTCTGGACTTGACAGTTTGACACCGGCTTTTCTCCCTCCAGTGGGAGTCTTTGTCCGATACCAGTTAGCGCTCACAACGGGCCCTCTGTGTTTTCAGTCAGGAACATAAAGTGCACTGAGTGACTTATGGTTTTCCATCTGCAGCATATGGCTTTGATCATCTTGTAGAGTTTGTACGCATCTACATCTAAAAGTTGGGGATCCTAAGTGGTCAGGTTGACTCTTTTTTTCCCTCAGCCAAGTTTTAAAAAACAGAGCTTGGTATCAGGTCAATAATGTCCCTATAGTAAAATCTTAATATATTCTCAGCTCCAGAGTGTAAACTCTTGCAAACGGCAATTAAATAGTCATATTTCGGGTAAACCTTGCAGAGAGGGAGTGATTGATTATCTGAAAGGTCTCTTTGTGCCCTCCATAACTTCCAGCAAAGATTCCAGGTCGGCTTGGTTTTCTTTGGTTGGATTTTAATCTCGTATTGAGCAAGCAAAGCCGTGCGCCCGTGTGAAGCTGTTTGCTTCTCAGGGGTGGCTGCTGTGTGCATAAGGAGTAAAGCGATGTCACTGCGGTTATAGGATCCAAAAAACGTGGGAAATCAAAGGGCTCATATGTCTACATCCTTTTTTTTTCATTCATATTTATTTCTCTGCTCTGATACAACCTGCCCAGAGTTATTGCACCCTGCTACTGTGTGCATGTAAGCCGCTTTCACGGTGCCTGTGATCCTAAAGTACAAGCTGATTATTTTGCTCTTGTTGTTGCCTGCCAAATAACACTGTAAAGATGTTTTGCAAGTTTCACCCTCTATGTGGCAACTGCACGCAACTTTAAAGTAATAGCCTTGACATTTGGACAGCCTTGGTAAGCTTACTTACTTTCTTGCTGAGAGTCAGATGGGAAGATCAATTCGCCGAGCTTAGCTTAGCATAAAGACTGGAAGCACCGACCAGGACGTCCAAAGTTGCATGCTATATCTCGTTCTTATGTGCGTCCATATATATGGCAGTCACGGGAGACTCTGGCATGTCATCGCTCTCTCCAGCAGATAGTTTGGTCATTTCTACATGATCTGACGTTAAATAATGAGCTTAATGAGCTCTTTGTGCTAAGCTTAGCTATCTACCTTGTGGCTGTAGCTTCATATTTAATAGGTAGACATGAGAGTGTTGTTATCTAACTCTCAGCAACTGAGTGTATTTACCCAAATTATGAACTCTTTAAAGTTTGAAGAAGCTGCTGTAACCTTTCTGTGTACACTCACATTTCAGTTTTGCCTTTGGCGCTCTTTATATTCAGCGATTCACCGACAAAATAAGCTCTGCCAGCTACATGGCGGATAGCCACGTACCTTTTTGCTTAAACTCGGCACTGATTGCAAGGGATGGATTTTTAGCTCAAGATCATAGAGTGCAGATTGACCCAGGTGACACGTCAGATTTCCAGACGTTGATCTCTTGTGACTCCTTGGTTCTCCGCATACGCCAGCTAAAGGTTAAAGATGCCTGAGAACCGACTCCAGTCACACCTTTGGGATTACAGCGGCCAACCCCTCTCATTCTTTTTTTAACAATCTCTCTCTCTCTAACTCTCCCTCTGTTGAGACAAGGTCTTTAAGCTTTCCGAGACATGACCAAGGTCATCGGGTTCCTGCATTAGAAATTCCACTGGGGGCCCAAAAGCGGCTGGCGGCGGTTGGTGCGGACGGCACAAAGTGCTATTTTTTGTTCTCATTTGATCCCAACGCTGAACTAATCAACGTTCGAGAGCAAACTATTAATTTTGAATCACACCGATGCTTATTTGAACAGAAGTAATTAATACTTGCCTTGCGGATAAATGAACTTAAGTCCTGCCTAATTAAACGAAATGAATTCAATTAAAGTGCAGGTGGCTCTGGCTTGCTGGTGGTTTTTGGTGGAATCAATTAACAGAATCAAAAGTATTCAGTTTTATCCAAACAGAGCGATTCAGAGTTGACTCAAAGGGCAATAACAGTCTGTTTAATTCCTCTCTACTGGATTTCTTTCATGACCTTGATCTAGACTGTCGGTGAACAAACAGAAAGATCTCATTTGTATTTCTGGCAAATCAATTATTGTTGTTGAGTGATTTTCTAGTTATTGCGCGGGGTAGCTTTTTATCACCTCCGTATCACTGCACGATCATTTCAGCGGGCCATCTTAGTGTCTCATAAAATCTTTAAAAGTGGGAGGTCTGTCTGAAAGGATGCATGGTTCCACTTTGCTCCTCTGTTGCGATCTACGAGGCAGCCTGCCCGTGGACTCCGAGGTTAAGCGTGTGCGACATGTGAGTGACAGATGGCCTGACTGGGAGAAGTCTCGAAGTAACACGGGGGGCACAAAATTCCTGTAGAGAAGCTCCCACGCACGCGCAGTACCTTCGCTGTGAAATGGGCCGCTGTGGAGAGCTGATAAGATGGATACGCGGTGAAAGGTTGCTGCTTAGCATTAATAATTCATCTCTATGTTAATTTGAGAGATGTTTGTGTTTGTTTTTTTGTTCTGAGCAGCAGGTGATGGGGGGTGTGGATTAAGAATAAATCACTTTCAAGCTGCTAAGTGAACATATTGTCTTTAGAAGCGAAATAGAAAAGAAACGCTGAGCGCCAGGGAATGATGGAAGGACATCAGTGTTTTCGTTTCTGTCAGGGAGAAATTGGATTTTTGGGAACATGCTGTCTTAAAAAAAAATAAGAAAAAAAAAGGTCTCAATTGTTACTCTAAGCACTAATTTCCTCTTCCAGCACTGCTGAGGAAAAGTTTCTGACTTTGAAGTCGTTTGAAGTTGTCAATTATATGAGGAGTAATGAGACGCTTACAGTTCAGCGCTGGGTCAAGAGCGCTCCCGCCGTTGCTATATTTGCCTAACTACACTTTAAACGGAGTTCAGTGCTCGTTTCATGTTAAATTGCTTAATGTCACGTCTTTATCAGCTGCACGTCTCGTGCTCTGAGGTGAGAAGTTGAGCGGGAAGTTGAACAACATTCAAACAACATGAGGACTCCTGGGTAACGGCCAGAAGTGAAGACATTTAGCCCCAAATCATCAGTCAGGTTTGTCGCAAAGGCCCTTGGCTGCCACCAGATGCTTTGGCCGGAAAAGATAATTGCAAGAAAGAACAATGAAAGAGACAAACCTCTCCTGAGAAAGGCATGCTATCGTCGCGTAGTGGTGCAGAGGGGACGCGACACCGAGGAGACGAAGCCCGCCTAGCATCCCGATGCTTATTTTTAGCTACGATTAATACCGTGGCTCTGGGGGATGCCAAGGTCGGTCTGCTGGTGGGTCAGTCTTAACGACCACTGAATGGACCGCCATTAAATTTGGTTGAAACGTTTATGTCCTCCTCAGAGTGAATTGTAATAACTTTGGTGGTCCCCCCCGACTTTTCATTTTAGCATCGGCATCAATTTCATTGACTGCATCCTCTATATTGAACATGCAGGATGTGGAAATAAAAAGAAGATATAGTGATTTAACAAGCGGCCAGACTACGTTACGAAGGCATTAAAGCCACATTATGCAGAAACTGGTATTTTCGTGATATACTTCCCCCGGTCTGCAACACCACTGTGGTAAATATGGACAGTTATACATTGGTGGTGAACCTGCTGTGTCTAAATACAGCCTCACAGACCTACAGCTGCTTGCGTAGCAGTAGATTTTTGTTATATTTACCCTAGGTATCGATTTGCAGAGACGTGACTCAGAATATGCATTGATGGCACTTGCTTCTCTTATCCAACCAGGGTAATAAGGAGCACTTCCTCTCCCACAAGCGCCAGTAGGTGAGCGTGGGAGGCACAGTCATGCAAATTAGCATAAAGAGTCATCTGGTGACTTCTGGTGACTTTTTGAGCCGCTGGCTGCTGCTCGTCTTTTTCAAAGCTTTCAGATTTCCGCTGGAGAGAAGTCTGTTGGCGTGTGAATGTACAGTGTGTATGTGTGTGTGTGTGTGTAACTGTGACTTAAGGGCAGTAGTCTGTTTATTACTGCGTTAAAGTCAGGAGGCTGAGTCACCAGCGCGCGCTGCGCTTGCTCTTCTCCGTCTTTCTCTCTTTCTGTCTGCGCCTCTCATTCTCTCCCTTCATCCCCTTCTGCTTTTGTTTGGTCCGACATATTTCACGTCTGTCTATAATTCACCAACCAACCCCCCCCTCCTCTTCTCCCAGTGGAGGAATGCCTGCAGAGAGGAGGTAAAATGATTAAAGAGGATGTGTGTGAGTGTATTTACGTCGATACCTGACAGATAAAGAGATCAGATTTCTTTTAGATTAGTTATTACTAAAACACACCCTTAGGCTGTCTGCCGCACACACACACACACACACACACACATTATTAAGAGAGAAAGAATTTGTCAGCACCAGTCTGCCCTGTCACCTCATCTACACCGCAGCGTCTTGAATGAGTTTTAAAAAAGATCTTTGCCTTCCTGGATTCTGCAGAAAGAAATTCTCAAAGGTAAAGAAAATTCTCAACTTTTGGCAGCAGACAACCCGGCAGCTGGTGTTGTGTTTGTGAAGCTGCGGTGTGCTGTAAAATGTCATCAATCAACCAGGTTATGTGAATATCTAATAGTTTTATTTGCATCTACCTCAGGACTGAAACACAAATATAACTCCGTATATGCATAAAGCCATAAACAGGTGACAAACCTAATCAGCCTGTCTTAGAAGCAGAGTATAGATAGTGTCTCCAGCTGTGGTGCAGACGACGATTTAAGTGTTTGCCTCAGCCAAACTGACTGATGAATAAATGAATAATGATAACACCTGTATTTCAGCTCAGCTCTATGCTAATATGAGCAATAAAGGCAGGTAATAGTTTGATGGGTGCGCTCAGTTTTGTAACTTGATATATCTCGCTTTAAATAGATCCCCTCGCCAACAGCTCAGCCTTGAAGTCTATACAAAAGTCAGATTGCCTTCCAGGTTTCTTGGGTGGAAACTGCAGCTTTTCATGTTAGTAATTCATGTTTTAATAATTCACGACCTTTATAAGCAGTACATATCATACAGGATTTCATTTATTATGTAATAAGACGTAACATGACACCGCTAAATGTTATTTATTCATGGCGTTCAGTTCCTGACCTGCCGATTCACTGCAAAATCATTCGGGCTGAAAACGATAACCTCAGTGTCTTTAACACAGCAAGAAGTCTTTAAATTGCTCAGCAAAATAAACAGACAGGCCGTCCTCTTCCTCTTCTGCTGATGAAGACCATGCCATGCGATGAAAAGCGCCATTACACCTTCTTAATGGACGCCGAGGCGTTTCGTTTCATCGACTGCTGTCTCGACATTAAGAAAAACGCAGAATGAATCGCATTGGTGCTTTTATATTTTATGCACGTGTTAAGGTATACATACATACGTCATATTTGTCTGCTTGTCCTTTTGGTCTGGGCCAAGTTGAAACTTAGATCCCATAGTTGTAGATAAAATACTGGATACAGGAAATGTATCACGTTGAACTATTCTAATATTTTTTATAGGAATCGTTTTGTGATCACCAAGTTCATTCATATTGACCTTGCATACATTTAACTAATTATTTCATCAAGGATGAGTTGTTAAGTTTGCTTTAAGATGTGCTCACTCTCACAGTTTAAACAAACGTAAAAAACACCATGAGGTAACTGAAAGAAGATCTAACTCTTGGGCAACGAATGCAACAAAGCAGCAGCATTTTCCTCCTTGTTCACTGTGGATACAGTCACGATTGTTGCAAAATATTCCACTGGTTTGATTCAGATTTATAGCGGCTCATAAATACATAATAGTGAGATGTTTCTGTTTACGCTCTGCAGCAACATGAAACTTCGATCTTTCCGCAATCGATTCTGTTTTGTTGACAGCAGAAACACTTAGACTTGAGTTAACACGCCGAACACGGCAGAGCAACAGACAAACCGAGCGTGGGGCCTATGATTACATAAAACTGTGTGATCACTTTTAGAGTAAACTGATGATTTCCCGTTCGAATGGCAAATATCTCGTCTGGGAGAAGGCTTGTGTGCTCTTATTTTAACAGCGGCGTGCTCATTGAATACCAGCTCAGGCTTCTCTGAACAAACCCATTGATATAATACAGAAATTCTTAAATCAATGAAAGCTCAGAATGGCACGAACACAAAGCTGCACTGGAAGTGTTTGAGACAAACATCAGCCTGTGCGGGCTGTTGGCTATAAAGTCAACTTGGCCGCTGATAACTGAGCTCCTTATAGGAACGTCCTCTTAAGCTCCTCCGTTGCCATTCGTCATGGTCACTGGTGGCGCCCTAGTCATCTCCCCCCGCAGAGCAACAGTCCTGCCTTCCAGCCCATTATTTCATCTGCGACGCATGCAATATGCGCCGAGCCAGCGAGCAGGGACAAGAGATGAGAAGTTGAAGGAAGGGAGGAAAAAAAAAAAACTAAGAGGAATATGGGTTAGAAGTGGGAGGCGAGACTGAAGTTTTAAATTGGGACAGACGGGGGAGATGAAAAAGCAATAGGGAGGATGAGAGCGCGGGGAACGCGGAGCAAGGTAACATGACAGGGCGAATGAGCAGCCGTGATCTCGGAGATGAGAGCCTAAAGCAAGAGAAAGCAAGAAGAGGTGTTAAGAAGAGGAGTTAAATGGCTGCAGCATATGACACAGAAATTTCATCAGGGCCCCTCCAGGGCGTCATATGTGACACATTTTGCGTTAAGAAGCAGGAAGACTGAACATATGGTGCTATGTAATATTGATGGCGCATGAGTGCCCGTCTCTTGGTGTGACATAATAGCCCTACGGTGATTTTCATGGCATTTAAAACTTAACAGTGTTGCTCCTGGGTCTCGGGTCGGTTGAGCTCATTAAAGATTTAAAGACGAAAGCGAACAAGGATTTCTTGCCCCCCCAAGTAACAGAAAGAAGAAACTCAGAACAGAGAGGACGAAGAGAGAGCAAGATTAAGAGAGAAACACACATGTTGTGTGTGTGTGTGTGAGCAGAGAGGCTTGAGGGGGAAGCATAGGGAACAAAAGGGGGAGGGAGGGATGGATGGATGGATGGATGGAGAGATCAAGTGACAAAATAAAGGCTGGAGCAAATAGCTGAGATGAATCAAAGGGGAACAAACAAAAGGCATGAAGAGACACAGAAAGAGGGAAGTGGGAGTTTTGTTAAGCCGGCGCTTTAACACACCCTTAACAGGTCAAGGGTCAAGCCCCTGGAGAGTGTGCATATGTGTGTGTGTTTGTGTATGTGCATAGCTGTGTTTGCTCCGACACACTTTTGCATCTGAAAAGTTCTTTGTCAGAGCTGACTCAGCATAGATTCGCAACCGATACAGAACAGCCAGAGGTTGCGGGTTTGATTTGTAGTTTAGGTGGAAACTACACCTGTTTAAACTGTGTACGTCTATCAGAAAGTAAATAAATGCAGGCAGCCTTGTGGCGCCAGAAGCCCCGGTGACAAACTCGCCTTTTTTTCCAAGTTCAAAGCACTTCAGAGGAGCTTATTGAACACGCATTGATTCTGCTGCCTGTTCCTTCCTTCATCGCCCTCCTGGGATTACTAAGCTTTAGGCCAGTGACTCACAAAGATAGAGTGAAAGCTTCTCGTTGAGCCTTCCTGCCTCCTGCCACGCTCATTCAGGATCAAGCGACCTTGCAAACACCTTAATCGCAGCAATTAAGAACTCAGAAGGTGATGGAATATCAAACGTACCTTTCTACGCGGCCTGGGTGGAGGGCAGCATTGTGGTGAGAGGTCCTCTCTGTCCTCATCCCTCTTCCTAACCGGGCCGTCCTTCTTTAGGGTCCGCACGTAGGAGATTCTCCTTTTGACGCTCCTGTCCCGCTCCTCTGCCTCCGCAGAGACCTGTTTGGTTCTGCTTTGTCGGCCCCGGTTCTGACTAGACTGGGTGGGACGTCCCGACGCCTGGGCTGCAGGTGCTCCCTGCCTGGCTGTTTCCAGGTAAACATGAAGACACACCAACGCAGCAGTCAGCAGAATACCCAAACGCAGCAGCAGCCCCAGGGTGAGCCGCTCTCTGCCCATGTCCATCCACTGTTTGGTCCACTCTTCCGTCTCTCCGGGTCGCCTCAGTCCATCTCCTCAACTACTATTTGTTGGTTTGCCCTTTCCTTTTTTATCCCATCCTCCTTCTCCTTTTTGTCATAGACTTCTCTTCTCTTCTCTTCTCTTCTCTTCTCTTCTCTTCTCTTCTCTTCTCTTCTCTTCTCTTCTCTTCTCATTCATATGCACCATTAGGCATCACCATTAACATGCCAAGGACGCCTGTGCTCGCAAAGCAACACACGTGTGTGCCTCTGCATCTCAACCCGAATCATTTGCTGCACGCTGCTGTGTGTGTGTGTGTGTGTGTGTGTGTGAGTGTGTCATGAGGCTCTGCAAAACAGTTTCAGAAGTACAATGTGTGCCGCCCTCTTTGAAAACTTCGGGAACTCCCTCCTCACACTCTAAAGTGCCCCTTTCCCCCCCAAACACACACGCCCCTTTGATTTGCTTTCTTTTTTCAGGCTCACATCACACACACATACACACACACACACGCCCCTCTGTTGCTCTCCTCCCTCCCTCCGGTTGTCTCTCCCGCCCCGCAGACTCTCGAGTTACTTTGTAACTCTAGCTATGGGCAGGGTCTGCGCTACGGGTCCATGCAGGTCCCTCTCGGTCTCTCGCTGAACAGGACAGCACAGCCTGGATCTGCACAGTGGATAATATTCATACTCAAGTCTGTTTTTTTTGGCTGCAAAATGTATTAAAAAGACAATATTTTATTTCCTCTCACAAACATTTTATTAAACTCATCCGTTTTGAAGTGTGTTTTTGCCTTTCTTTTGTTGGCAGCAGTTTTCATTTACAAAACTAAATAAACTGAACAATTGATTCATTACAGCCCGCCGGGTCTTATCTCATGCACTGTATTCATTCCTAAATGAATTGTTCTGTTATTGCCGCTAATGGCTTAGGTCTTGAAATCTCTGGCAACTTGCTGAAACTTCTTGCTGTGTTTGTTTCCCTTGGCAAAAGTCCTTTCAGAAATGAACTTGTAAGCCAGCGCTGGCATCATTGTCTTCTCGAGTTACTTTCGTTTAGCGCTGTCACTGATTTCCCTCCAAAGACAACCGAATCTGCTTGCAATTACAAGGACGCATTAATAATCAGGGTTCCTCCCTGTGCTGATTAAATATGTTATTGATATTTGTGACTGAAAGAGGACGACATCATTTATCAAGCCTGCCAAAGCAGACAAGAAGACACTGGATGATTTTTGGATTTGGGGTGGGGGGGGGGCACTCACAACACTTTGATTGATTGATTATTTGAAATCTGGATTTGCCTGGCTTCATGAAAAAGAGTTCAATCTAAAAAAAATAAAATAAAAATGAATGCAGGATAATGATAAGCCTGTCTTCTCTCTGCTGTTTCGAATCAATGACAAGCCTTTGTGTTCAGTGTTTGTTATAAGTAGCTCTCTACTGCCCTCTCTGGAGTCAAAATAATACTTCCTCCCGGTTAAAGAGAGCACACACTGTTGGAGAGGGACACAGTGATAGGGTGAAATGTGTCGTAAGTATTTTTTACAGTATTATGGTGGTAAATGATAACAGGGACGATTGAACCAATCAAACTCTCGCTCTCGCACATATTCCCCAGGTCCCTTCATTGCCGTTACCTTCCCCCTCCTTTGCCCATCACCTGGCAGCCCCACCCATCTACACACCTGTTCCCACTTACCTCATCTCTCCTGGTCGCTGCCTGGCCTCCTCCCGACCGCCTCCTTACCCTGCGTCTGAACCCTTTAAACAAACAAGCTAAACAAACCCCTGTTCACTAACTCATTGTCAAAGTTAGCACTCATCCAAAGCATAGACTGTCATCTGTATTTATTAATCTGTCACCTCGCTCTCTTTTGAACCTCGCCTGATGTTTTTTTTGGACTCTTCCCTGTGTCCTGGTCCTGGAAGCTAGACTTTATTCTTGTAAATAAATATTGAACCGATCCTGTTTGCCTGCTTCATCATTGTATGTGTGCTCCGACCATGGCATTTATATATTACCATTCACTGGCAATCTTGTTGCCATGGAAATGTATGTAATTGCTATTTACTTTTGAATCCATTCAGCTATTTATTAGTCACATGCCTGATAAGTGGAGTTTTTCCTTGAACAGAAAGCTTCAGAAGGCCCGGAGGTTAATTTAATAAGCATTTGGAAAGTATATGTCGTTTTCTGGGGTTTTAAAATGGTGTGTGAATTACTTTAACACAGTTCCCGCCTACTTTTGTACTTACAGCTCAAAATGAAATGGCTGCTGGACAATCTCTACTGCCACCCAGTGGTTTGGGCCGTGAATACTTTATCAACTCCATATGGAATGGATTACAACACAAACTAGGTCTGTGACTGCCTGAAGTGATGTAGGTCAAACTGTAATTTAATGGTACTGGAAGCGATGAGGGAATGCAGAAAGAATGAACCCTGTTAAACTGACGTTAGGAGAATGGGCCTCCGTGTAAAAAAAAAAAAAAGCTCAAAGCTCAGGTTCGGTTGTTTCACATGTGTACTTGAAGTGAGTTTGCACGTCTGTTTGTTGCTTGTCTGTACACAAAATCGGACTTTCATCCTGAAAATTGAGTTCCTCGCTATGCCAGACACATGGCACAGAAACAGAAACCATGTTTCTTGTTGCGGCTTTCTTGGTTTAAACACGAGGTGTCTTTTTTCTTCGTCTTCTTCTTCTTTGTTGACTGCATTACACACATTGCAATGATTTGTCAGGATTTGGCCAAAGTCTGCAGCCACATGGGATGCGTTAATGCCTGCTCACTTATTTTTCTCTCCTATCGAAAAGAGGTCTAAGATCACCGGTCATGTGGACTTGACCTCAAACAGAAGTCAGGCAGAGGCCCACCGTTAGCTCAGATTAGATACCTTTATAAAGGTATTGTGCTGCTCTGAAGTGAGCCTCTGTTTGAATCCTTCACTGTGACATGCACGCAGTCCAAAAGGTACCAGCGACAAAGTAAATTGAACCTCCTGGGAATAAGAAGCGGAGTGCAGGGAGAGAGAGCAACAAGACAATTAACACCCAGATTACAAGAAGCAAAGTGTAAACCAAGCACAGGCTCACACAATGGCAAAATTGCACACAATGTGATTATGGGCTATAAAAAGATGCGAGGCTTGCAGGGTTGGAAAATTCCTTTTTAGGTTTAGAAATGAAAGATAAAGAGCGCTCGTGGCTAGGATTTACTCGATGGTATCTTGTAAACAAACATCAGGTCTGCTGATAGGCGCTGCAGTGTACGCAGGTTTCACAACAGGCCGAGCAAAACTAGATAAAACTGGACTGAGAGAGGTTAATCTGCTCGGTAAAATAAAGGCCCTTTTTTCTTTCTTTCTCTTCTTACTGGAAAACATGCTGAGGCCGCTCAGTGGAAAGCAGCCGGTCGTGACAGGAGCAGGTGAACACCGGTGTGTGTTCGCCTTCAGCCAGGGCACAAAATACCACACGGCATAAAAAGTTCATAAAGTGTGATTTCCCCCCCCCAAAAACAGACTCAAACCCACAATAATCCACACTTAAAACTTTGTTTACTTTAATCCCTCCACTGTAATCCCATCACACACTGGAAAAAAAGACCCCAATAAGTCGCAAGTAAGCCACAAACTGATTTAGTAACTCCAGACTGAATGAGAGTGTGTATATATCTGAGGCCGGGAAACAAATCTCCTCAAACGTCTCTCCTCCGCACCTTAAACAAACAGAACAGGACATGCATTAAAGCAGCCCTCAGCGAGGATAAGCACCTTTTATCCTTAGTGACACATGACACAGTTTTATCTTAATACCTTTGAAAACAAGTAAGGATGTGGACAAAAGCTGACAGGTCAGTAGGAGGGAGAGGGAAAGTCTCCAGGCTCCAGTGTCCACCCTGTCAACAGCGTGCACTGGATTTAATACTTCCAAACAGCCACAGTTCCAGATATAAAAACAGATCATAAGAGTTTTATGGTTTGTAGTGTCTAGCACTGATGTCCAGCATACATGCGGAAGACGACAGCTCTGCTTGCGCCGTCTGATTTATGGCAGCAACATCTGTCCTTGCCATTAATGAACGTCTGGTGTTGTAAAGCTACCCGATACATTTCTCATGACATTCAACCCCCCTGGCATGCTCAAAAAAAACTGACCACCCTCTCATGAACACGGTGTAAATAGATTTGTGTGTTGTTACACCTAAGACATTAAATATATAGTAAAATCTGCAGTTTGCATGAATTGCCTCTTTCAATGATACCTCCAAATGTTTGATTATTTCCCATCGGAGCACAGGGAGCAGATGGCGGGCCGGTGCGATGGCCAAAGCAAACACTCATAGTTTGTAGTTGTAGTCCTGCTAAATCCAGCCAAGGCAAGGTGCAGTAAGTCAACACAGCCACAACTACTGCACAATCAATTATTAATAGGAACGCTCGCAGAGGCAGAGACACGGGTCCGGCCTGGGAGTTCAAGAGGTGTTTGTGTTAGAAATTAGCACAGTTGCGTGCGTTTGAATGCACACTGACACACACACACACTCAGATAAGGTTTGTACTGGACATCCCGCAGCTACAAGTTCTGCTCGTCAAACCCTCCCATCCACACACGTGCGCACAACTCAGGCCAGCACTTCACGTTGTATCTCGTTTCTGGGTTTGACTTAGAGCTGAAAATGATTATTATTGATTAGTTCACAAGCCAGGAAGCTATTGATCAAAACATTTCACAGTCTGGCGTGTCAAATGTGAGAAGTTGCTGTTTTTCTTCAGCCAAATTTATAGCGAACACAATATTATTGGGGGTGTTTGGATGAAATATGCTATTTGTGGTTGTCATAAAGGCTCTAAAGAATTATAACAGACATCTTTTTTTTCTTCATTCCTGATGTTTTGCAGACAGAGGAGCAATTATTGATTACAAAGAGTTTGGTTATGCACACATCACATGGGGAGCTCTTGGGAAACAACCATAAGAAGGGTTGTGACATGGTATTTATTTAGATGCATAGCTATGAATGAGAAACTCACATTCCTCAGGGTTCAGGCCTCTTCCTCATCAGTCCTGGTTTAAAGGAAGTGAAAGAAAGAAAAAAACACACACAGGTTAAATGTATGAACTCAGCAGCTTATTACCACCAAGCCAGGCATATTCATTAAGCTTGATCCCGACAGGGTTAAACCTTGAAAGAAAGGCAGCTCCATAGCGACAGAGGCCCAGTTGTTACACATGTGGATGTTATGCAAGGGCATAATATTTACGACAGAGTAAACAGTTTTGCTTCCAGCCTGTTGCCTACATCACCATCTCAGAGAGTTTATCCAAGGAAGAAGAAAAAAAGCTCCCGCAGCATTCAATCATGACAACCTGTCTGTTTCTGGGAGAACACTTTGCACTTTTTTGAGGTGAAATGATGTAAAACACACACACACCAGCAACAAACACACACTTACTTTTTTTTTTTTTCCTGTGACGTTCCAAAACATCATCATCAGCTTAAGCTGCTGGATTTATCCCGCGCTTGAAAGTGGACCCCTGTCCGTGTGTGTGTGTGTGTGCGTGCGCGCCCCTCCTACCCTCACTCCCCTCGGTGAAAGCCACAGTTTATCACTCAGGATCGGCCGCTGTCCGCCCGTGGAGTGAGACGGAGACGCACCGGGAGCCCCGACGCACGCAACTCGCCGCGAGGGAAAAATGACCGTGGAGAGAATATTCGACGAGCTCGGACATTTCAAAAGGTATCAGAGCCTTTGTCGTTTTTCCGCCCTCGGCTCACTATGTTGGGGCTTAGTTTCCCTCTGCTGTGTGAATAAGCTCGGGTTATTTTCATCAGCAGCCAGTTGGAATAAATTGGAAGTTATTTTTGTTCCACGGTACGGATGCGCGTCTTTTTTAAAAACAAACATTTAAAACACCAAAAGCTCATCTTATTTACATTTCATCAAGTTTTGCACAATGTTTCTGGATGCTTTGATATGTTTATGCTTTACCATATGTCTGTGCTTACTGAAGGAGTCTTCACTAACGGGGACGTCTGTGTTTCTTTACAAAAGAAAAACCTCTTTCCATTCTTAGAACTACGTCCATCTCATTTTCAAGTAATCACACGTGTGCTGCAAGGTTAACAGTGGCATGTGGAATGCCATTTGTAGGGAATGTTTCTAATTTAAAAGTAATATAAAAAGTGTTAATTTAATCCCCACAAAACATGTCCAGGTCCAATTAATGTGTCCTTAGCGCAACAACATGTTTGCTGTTGAAAGAAAAAATTTTGCATTTCATTCATTTTGACTGACTTTCACTCCTGGGCAGGGGCAGCATTGTAAACAATACAGGATTTTGAAGGATCAGTTGTTATGGTGACCTTTTTGCAGTTTATCTGTTGAATATGAGATTGCCGAATCTCTTGTAATCTCTTCTCGAGCTCTGGTGCCAGCGTATATGTTTTTTAAAACACATTTTATTCCTCTCCAGGTTTCAGGCATGTCTGTACTTTGCAGCAGTCTTCCAGGCCACGGCCTGTGGGATCCACTACCTGGCCTCTGTTTTCCTAGTGGAGACGCCAAACTTTGTGTGCAGCGTGCCCAACATCACGGATGTCCTGTACGGTAACCTGACAGGATCCAGTCTGGAAGATTTCCTGCCGTCCTTCAAGCCAAAGAATGGACCCATGGTGGTGAGGACGACTGATGGAGAACAGTGGGAGCTCAGCCGGTGCCGCGTCGCCTTGCGCGTCAACCCCATAGACTTTACGTACGACTTTGATGGCAACAAAACAGTGAGAACCTGTGATAAGAACTTTGCTTACGACCACAGCGAAATTCAACAAAGCATAGTGACGGACTGGGACTTGGTGTGTGAGAAAGGGTGGTTGGCCAAACTGTGCCAGCCCACCTTCATGCTGGGGGTGCTGATTGGAGCACTGGTGTTTGGAGACCTGGCTGACAGGTAAGCAGGGGCTACAGGCTGGAGGAGGAGAGGGTTGGTAGTTGAAAGAGCACTGATTCAGGACTGTGCCTCTACTATCCTTCACACATGTAGTCAGGACTTTGTTGCACTTTGTGAATTTGTAAGCACAGGACTGAGCGTGCATCCACGGTAACCTCATAAACATGGAGCTGTAGGAGAGGGATGGTGGATGGTCGGCGTGGATTAAGTAATCAAAGAAAGGGTGGGGCGAATGGATAAGAGTGGCAGGAAAATATTAGGGCGGATCAGGTGATCTGGTCAAACAGCAGCCAGCTGTTCAGCCAAGACTGAAGGAGTCAGCGTTTAGAAGTAGGACTTTAGTCGGATGAAGGGTTAATGTCTGCCTAACCGTATAAAATAGATTCCTCTAACAGAGTCAAGATAGAGAAGGTAAAGATTAAAGGTGTGTAACATTTCAGAGGATCTATTTTTCATCAGTGTATAATCACCTGAAAATAACAATCACTGCGTCTTTGTTACCTTAAATGATCCTTTCATATCTACAGAGAGTGGGTCCTCTTATATGGAGTCTGCCATGTCCAACCACCATGTTTCTACAGTAGCCCGGAATGAACAAACTAAACACTGGCTCTAGATAGTCTTTACAAGTATTTTATGTGTTTCGCAGCCACCGTTGTTTCTTGAAACCAGAGCGTGAAGCAAGGAAGTTGCAATCTGCTGCCTCACCACGAGAGTGGCGGTGCTGATGTTTATTATGGATGCATTCATCATCAGTCCACCTGACTGTGATCACATCCACCATGACCAGTGGCTTAATGCTTTTATGGGCTCAGTGTGGTCAAGGGCTGTGGTTCTCATTGTGGGGTCAAATTGAGTGGCTGTGAGTTACACTGAGCAAGTGAACATCTCTTGGTGTTGGACCTTAGCTTATCTTGATTGATAGAAAATTAGCTGCATTAGCAAAAAGTTGCTGACATCACAGCTTGCTCGTTATTGCAGAACCTTAAATAGCAAACATTGCAATGTTGGTTTAGTCATACCTTGCTTGCAGCATTATACTGAGCTATATATCCAAAACTTAAACAATGAAACGATCCTTTATTTAATGCATTTTTTACTTGAACACACTCTCTCTCTGCCAGAGTCGGTCGTGTTAAGATTCTGATGTTCACCAGCCTCTGTCAGTTTGGACTTGGGGTGGCTGTAGCGTTCTCTGGAAACTACTATTTCTTTGTGGTGCTCCGCTTCCTCCTCGCCATGGTGAGTTCAGTCTGGATGCTTCCTGTACGCGTGCTTCTGTACTGTGTGTATTTTTGCATGAAATGCTTGGTGCGACCGAGTTCATAGAGACCTCTAACTTAGTTGGTGATCCACCAGTGTGGAAATTGTGCACACTAACACTAGTTTCAGTCATTTTGTAAAAGCTCTATGTTATTAAGACTTGACCAGTAGGGCACATGGGAGGTGTCTGACTTTCTGCTTGTGCTGTAAACAAGCTTGTTTGATTCATTAAGTCCAATTTTCTAGATGTTTTTCTCAGCCAATTGCTAACGTTCTCTGTGAGTATATTGGGAAACACCCCCTGTTAGCCATTTTGTAGTCAAGGTGTTTGCTCCAGCTATGTAATATAGCTGTGTAACTGTATACATATACATATATACACACACTGTATTTCTGCCACCCTTTTTTACCGAAATAAAGTTATATTTAGGTTGTGTTAGAGTAACAGCTTTGAAAAATGTAAATAAAGATGTTAGAGGCAGGATTTATATGTATGCACACGCACATTTGTGTGAGAGTAATACAAACTAAGATGTGCAAACACGTTGGCAAGGCAAAGGAGAGAAGTTATTACGGCAACAAGTCCGAGTTGTGCTGAAAGAGCCCCACAATCTGTCCACTGTTTCACTTCTCCCCGTCTTCTACCATCCCCCCCAGTCCTCCTCGGCTACAGCTGTTGTTTTTCACATTGACTCTCAGATAGGGTACGCTCAGACTGCACAGCGGCAGATTCTTAGTCTTATAAGCAGGCACTGATTACTGCCATATGTATTACACAGAGATCTGACAACAACATGTTTACCTGTAAGTTGTAGTTTATACTTTAGCGACGTAGGACCGTAAATCTGAGGGTAACTGTATTTTCATGCTGGAGCGGACATGAAAGCCTCTCACTGTCTTTCACACAGTCTTTTAAATATATATTTATGTTAAGAGGCTCCAGGGTGCCTAGAGGTTACATGTCCATCTTGTTGATGTCTCTGAGTAACACACACTTTGCCTGCTTCCTGTCTGGTGCCGTGGTTACATGTGATCCCAGATGACGTAGGTTTTTGGTGTTTCACTGTGTCCATGCGCGCGTGGTGTACCAAGATCGTGTCTCATAGCAGATTTGTGTGGTCTGTTTTTGTTTGAGCCTAGTGACCCCTCTAATCTCGTGCTGTGTCTTCATGTCGGTCACTGGTATTGCGCTATAAACAAATGGTTTGTGTTTTATGAGCTTATGTATTCAAGCAGGTTTTTTTAATTAATCAAAGCTGAAGAGTGACCAGAAGTTTTTTCATTGCTTCTCTTGCGGCCACAGTTGCTCCTGTTTTGGTAAAAGTTACAAGTATTGAACATGCGGCCTGAGACAAGCACCATGTAAAATCCCTAAATAAGAACCAGACACAGTGCATTCTGTGTATGCGTACATTTAATCCTCCTCTCCAACTTTTAATCCATTTTTTTGTGCTCTCCTTCCTTTCTCTCTCCATTCACCTCTCTCACTTTCCTCTTTCCCCCCCTTTTTTTTTATCGTGGTCCCTCATTTTCTCCTTCCCATCTCTGATTCTCTCAGGTGTCCAGTGGCTACCTCGTAGTGGTGTTTGTTTATGTCACAGAGTTCACTGGCAACAAGGTTCGCACGTGGACCTCTATGCACGTGCACGCCGCCTTCGCTGTCGGCATCATGGTGGTGGCTCTGACCGGCTACCTGGTGCGTTCCTGGTGGATCTACCAGATCATCCTCTCCACGTGTACCTCACCATTCTTGCTCTTCTGCTGGAAGTTCCCCGAGACGCCCTTTTACTTGATGGCCAAGGGCCGTCACAAGGACGCCCAGTCCCTGCTGGACAAAATCGCCCAGTTTAATGGCATTGATTACAGGCTGAAGGTGGAGGAGCTCCTGGAGCCAGAGGATAAAGAGAATGGCACAGCTCTGCTGGCAGAGGAAGCCGAGCAACCATCGCAGCCCGAAAAGAAGCTGTCCATCCTGGATCTGTTCGGCAGCTGGAGGATGGCCGGCCGCACGTGCACGGTGTGGGCCATCTGGTTCATCGGCAGCCTGGGCTACTATGTCTTCTCTTTAGGCTCGGTTAACCTGGGAGGAAACCAGTACATTAACCTCTTCCTTGTTGGTAAGTGATTGGCTGATGAGCGTCAAAACGACAACAAATTCATTACTACTTTACAACCTTTGGTTTTTAAATGCAGAGTTTCTCAGGTTAACCTAATAACACGCCTCTTCCCATATAAACACACAAGCCGCATTGATCGAGTCCATCCCTGTTTAACAAGTTGAGCCGGGCACTGTTTAAAACTGTCCGCTCTAACTCTACACACTGTTTGTACTGCATACACTAAATATTATGACCATCTCTTGTCATATATTCGTTAGGAGAATATCGTGTCACTTGCAGTGAGATCTCTTCTGTCCTCCGGTGTACTGCTCTCCAATGTACAGGGTCAAAGTAGCTGTGAGCAATTAAGGAAAATTAGTAAATAGTTTTCCTGTGGTTTTCCATCTAATGAAGAAAATAGGATTTGTACAGTACAAGAACTGTTCATGTTATGCTGCTTTGAAAGCACAGGAGTTTTCCTAGGTCAGTTTCTGTACATAAACGTAAAAAAGATAATTGCGTTACATTCTTTTTTCCTCCTCAGCAGGAGCTTACTTGGAGACATACAGTAGACTACACTTCTCGAGGCTTAGTATTACCAACATGCCAGTTATTTCGATCCCCTAGAGAGATGTAGTGTCTTGGTGTCAGTGTGTCGGTGCTCCAATAACCTCTGACCGAGAGACGCTGCGATTGGCTGTTTCCAGGTGCAGTGGAGCTTCCCTCTTATCTGGTTGGCTGTTTTGCAATGGACCGAATTGGCAGGAAGAAGACATGTGCCCCAGCTCTGCTCCTGGCCGGGGTCGCTTGTATACTCATCATTGTGGTACCTCCCGTATGTACTGAAAGTGTGTGTTTGTGTGTGTGAATGGAAGATTGATCATCTATAGAGACTTCTTTGTTATTTATCCCTTGTGTCTTTGAAGTGAGACAGCCCTGTCCTCCTCTGCTTTCCTGCGCACAAACAAACAGCTGCTCTGTGTCTCAAGTAGATACGGAAGTGTCTCTCACAACTTAACATTTAAGGCTATCTCTACAGCGACCTCAAGACAGACGCTTAACCCTGCGTGACCCCAGTTTGTGGCACGTTAGAATAGAAAAGTCCCTCACAAAACGATGCACCGAACACTTTTTGCTGAGATTGAATCTGAACATCCAGGCTGCTAACTGCTAACTGTAGCTAACTCTGTTCCATGAGGGTAAATATTTCCGACTCAGACTCAGAGTTGAGGGAGCACGCCATCTTTCTGTATTTCCGACGACTCCAACAAAGTGAGACGTCTTCTCTCAAATTCTTCTTTTGACCATTGCACTGCAAAAAATAAGGTAACAAACTTGACAAATTCAGCTTCAAGTCACATTGTCAGTGCAGCACTTTTAAATACTTAGGTTAAGGATCTGAGTACTTCCTCCACTGCTGTCTTCCAGTGTTATCACTTCAGTGTCAAATCGTAGTTTCTAACAGCATTTAGGGCATTACACATGTGAGTGATGCTGCTCCCAACAAGATGTGACGTGGCGAGTCAGCGGCAAGCCAGAAACGGGAGTTGTAACTGTAATACAGGGCTATTTTTAAAGAACTGTGCACTGGTATAATCTGTGCAGACCGTTAACCCTTGAGTCTGCAGTCCTGACATTGCCTTGGGCCACTGGACCGCTGTCAGTATTGAGCCCTGATATATGACACACGCAATTTCCACTGTGTGTGTGTGTGTGTTCTAAGCTCTGCCCTAAATTAGCACTGCTTATGGTCGGGTTGGCAAACAGGTGGTACATAATGTCCAAGCAAACATCACTTTTGACACTGAAAGCCACCGCGAACGGAGCTTTCAAAGGGGCTGCAAAGACGAGAGTCCGTCCAGCTATGTTTTTCCTTTCTCCCCCGTCTGCTCGTGTCGCCGCAGCAACTTTTATTAAGCCATGACTCAGTGAAACTCCATCTGCAGGCTGGCGCAGACTCCCACGTACCGCGTTACTTATACATGGGCAAATCTTACCATGCCAACAGTCTCTAACATCACTAAATATGAGAGTCAGAAGAGATAACAAACACTTCAGCGAGCAGGTAAAATGCACAAATTTGTTTCCTAGTGACAAACCCAACTGTACATACAATAGGCATTCTCTTGTTGTCCAATCAACCAGTTCATGCCGCTAGTCTTCAGTATTATGACGACGATAGCTTATCTTATCTTCTCTTCCTTCCTCTAAGTGGCTTCACACCTCTCCTGATAGTTACATTGTAAATGCTCAACAGTCATCTTGCACTTCCTCACACATGTTTTGATAGTGTGTCAACCTCCTGCTGTATCTGTGTGTGATTGCTGTGTTTTTTTGCTTTAGCTTAGCTTTAGCTTAGTGTAGCATAAAGGTTGGAAACAGTCTGGCCCAGTCCAAAGGTAACAAAATTCACCTTCAAGTAGCTCACTAATTAACACATTATGTGTGTTTTATAGTTTACTGAAGTAAACTGAAGTGTAAAGAGTAAAAGCAATTCACTGTTTTATTGTGGGATTCGACTAATCTCAGAAAGTAAATCAGCATTTTTTCCCAACATGTTCAACGACTCCTCAAAAGTTAAAACTTTGACTTGTTGGAACATTTTCATCTTTATTTTCTCACGGTTGTCACAGACTTCTTGTGGCACCTTGTCAACTTTCCTGTGCCCCTTCTCTCCTCTAAACCAGCCTGCCTCACTACGAGCTCTACTGTGTCAACTTTGACCTAAAACAGGGTCAAAATTAGATCATCTGCTAATGAGCCACTGTTGAGCCAAGAGCTTCACTCACTTCAGCAGCTATCCGCACTTCTGTCTATCCGCACTTGTTAAAGCAAGTGTTTTCATAAGTTTCTGGAGATTTGTGATGCCATCCTTGCGGTCAAAACCTCATTCTGTCTCACATGCGATGAGAAAGTTCTGGTAACAGTCTCCCTTTTTTATTATGGTTACTCTGAGTGCTCTTGCTTTTCAATGCCATGTTTGTGCTGTATTAATGAGGGAGTTGCAGTAACTCTCTAAAGACTAACATTCATACTTATTTTTTTTACCTATTTCAGTCTCACCCCTCATCTCATATATTACAATTAGATTAGATTCAACTTTATTCGTCATTGAACAAAGAGCGTCATTGGACAACGAAAACGCGGCTGTCACCTTTTCTCGCCACCACACAATGTTTACACATTGTTAACTTACTGCAAGATGTTGCAAACACACTATAACACTGACTGCGTGACACCAAAGATGTTAAACGAATTAACAGATTTACAAAATCCTACAAAATGAGAACACGGCTCTTCATCCGTGCAGGCAGAAATGTTGGGATTGTTGGACCGTGTCCAGCCGTTCAAAAATAGCCCGTGTGACGCAGCTCACTTTCCAAGAACATTTTTCACATTCATATGTTATATCTTATCTTACGCCCCGCTGTCGAGCTGCAAGTCTCATTCAGAGATGTGAATACGGCGTTTAGCAGGCCAAGCAGAACCTCACTGTTGCTGTTCATACACGTACTCACATTCATATAGTATTGAATATTTTTGTTAAAGTGGTTCCCATGCTACAAAGAGGCAAGGCAGGCAAACATTCCTTCACTTTATTAGCTTAATTGTGAACTTCAGTTCATGTCAGTGCTGCTGTTGGACTATTAACGAAAAGGCTGAAGGGCAAAAGTCAAGTTGTATTTTTGTGTATGATGAAATCAGCTGTAGTATCACGTCTTACAGCCTTTTATAACAAACTGAAATTACTGCTTATGCTATATAAATATGGGATCAACCTGAGAAAAGTTCTTGTTTCTTACAGTCCAAATGGTCTTCTTCTTCTTCTTCTTCTTCTTCTTCTTCTTCTTCTTCTTCTTCTTCTTCTTTCTCCTCTTTCCACAGGACATCAAGCTACTGGCCATCGCTCTAAGTATGATAGGGAAGTTTGCCATCGCCATCGCCTTTGGTCTCATCTACCTGTACACCTGTGAGCTTTACCCAACCATTATCAGGTGAGAACAACCAGAATTTATAACCAGAAGTTAAACAAACCTCAAACAAGGAAAGCTCTAATTTTTGTATAGTCATTGATTCTTGTTTATATAGGTAGTGGTAGGCCTCATGTCTGCACCCTGACATCACTGAAATACGTTTTCTCGGTGATCTCCCTGCAGGTCTCTGGCAGTGGGTAGTGGCAGCATGATGTGTCGTGTTGGCAGCGTGGTGGCCCCCTTCTGTGTTTATCTTGCTGATGTCTGGGTTTATCTACCTCAGGTATTTTTGTCCTCCTTTTAGTTTGTTCTCTCAGGACAGCGAATAACATTCATGTCTAATTACCTCTCGTGTCCATTGTGTCACCTTTATATCTTGTTTCCATTCGTCATGGCTTTATCGACAAGCATATCCTGGCAGCGAAACAAATTTTAACTATAATATTCTTTTTCTTTTATTCATCACAACCCCCCGTGTAGCTCATTGTGGGAATCCTGGCATTCATTATCGGAGTGCTGACGCTTATGTTGCCCGAGACCCTGGGCAAACCTCTAACAACCACCTTGGAAGAGGCTGAAGCTCTGGGACGCGAGCCCAGCAAGAAAAACTCAGCCCTGGGCAATAAAGATGCTGAAGACGGGTTGGAGATGAACCAAAATGAAGCCAAACCCTGAAGATGTACACTGTTGGAAAACCAGAGAGACAGACGTACAAAGAGAAGCTTTGGAAAGGAAAGTTAAATAAAGGAGAAGAGGCGACATCGGCCAAAAACAAAAATAGTAACATCATCCTTGATTTAATGGATTGTTTTTTTTTCAGACTTTACACGAACCCTCCTGTACGCATGAAGATCTTAGAAATGTAAGACGATACGGTGCAATCGCAGCAGGCCATGAATTTAATGATCAAGAAAATAATGTGCTATGTCTTCTTATGTGTGTGCGCGCGTGCGTGTGTGTGTGTGTGTATTGCGTGCTCCTAAGACCAAGGAAACATGAAGTATATTAAAGGATCATTTCAGTTTGTGAAAACCTTGGCCCATTTTTTTTTTATGATAACTTTGTGCTCACCAAAGCAGTTGCTGAGATCTGGGAGCGCTTTGGACACAGAAGCCAAACGGCTTTAGTTGATGGCGGGAGCCAACGCACAGTCACCGCACGCACGGCAGGTCAAGTTCAACTGGAAAAATATGACGGGTGGTTCTTCTTTCTTTCACACTTGCAGATTAGTTCAGCTAATCTAATAAAAGCTGTATCATCTCAGATCTTAGCAATCAACTTTGTGACTACAACGCTGTAGGAGAAAAAGGCTCCAAGTTGCAATGAACTGAAATTATCCTTTAAATCAAATGAGCACGGATATATTAGTGATTCAACAGTTACACCATTGTTTACTGTGATTTAATTACCTCTGAAACAGTAACCCTAAGTGCAGATCATGGCTGTGCCTTTCTTTCATATAATATTAAGACATACAGATGCAAACATATACTCTGATGCAACACATCTCATTCCCATGATCTGATTTTTAAATCACCTTTTTGTTGTTTTCAACTCTTTGTTTTTCTTTCTTTT
Source organism: Nibea coibor (assembly GCA_023373845.1). Lineage (NCBI taxonomy): Eukaryota > Metazoa > Chordata > Actinopteri > Sciaenidae > Nibea > Nibea coibor. The sequence goes on from CM041730.1 coordinate 12,548,319, forward strand.
TTTTTTTTTTTAATCTCAGGGCATCCAACATCACTGTGAAATGATCCCAGACACACCTTCTCCTTTCACACCCAGTCTGACAGTATTCATCTTGTTTAGGCCTTCGCTTGTCTTTAACTTTGTTACGCGCGACAGTCGGCGTCCCAGATTCCTACATGCTCGTTCTGTGTATGCAGTCTAGATGCTGGACATACTGGAGAAATGTATATAAAGCAATACGACATTATGCATGTTGAAGAGTCGAGATGTGACCTCCAGATATTTGGACCAAAGGCAGGAATGAAGGAAGCGGTGGTGTTTTAAGTTCAAGGACAAAAAAAAAAAAAAAATCACGACAATCAGCTGATCATCATCATGTGATGAAAATGCTTTTTTTTTCAGGTTCAGTATTCAATTCTGAACAGTTTCAAATCAACAGTATGATTTTTTTTGTATGTTGTTTCTAATTGTTTCTTTGTTAGTATTATTTTTATGTCATTATGGAAAAATAAATATGAGTTTGCTACAATAAACTTTTAAATTCTGTCTTGGATATATGTATCTGCTGTAGCAACTGCAGTTTATTACTGAGAAAAAGTTTGTTTGATAACCTTGAGCACCTTTGCCTGTCTCTCTCTCTCTCTCTCTCTCTCTCTGGCCGTCAAACTGGAGGATTCAACCTGGTGCTGGAAAGGTAGGGAATCTATTTTTGTCATACGGGGGAATATAGAGCAGCTCTTGGAACAGCTCGCCAACACCAGCAGCTTCCTATTCGCCAGGGGAGAGGAGGTCCACTCTGCCTCAGTGCCAGCTCCATCTGCAACCCCCTCCCTACCACCAGCATATGAACAAACCTTCTGTGTTCAACTTTGGACAAAAACACTCTGTAGATGCATTACCAGTGTGTGTGTGTGTGTGTGTGTGTGTGTGTGTGTCAGTGCAGACAGAGAAGTTATGCACTTCACTTGAACCCCGACGGCCTAGCTGCTAATGTGAACTTCCAGTTCTGTCATGATACTGACGCCCCAAATAGTGTGTGTTTAATTTTGGACACCATGGTGTGAAGACTGTGTCAGGAGCACCCCTCGTGTGTGTGTGTGTGTGTGTGCGTGCATAGTTGTGGAGACCAAAATGAGCTGCAGATTTGAGTGACACACCTTTGGAAAGTCAGGACTCACTTCTTCAGAGCGCTGTTTGAGGGCTAAGACTGTATGTGCTTAGAGTTAAGGGCTTGGGGATGTGTTAATGAGGGTCCTCACAAGTATAGAGAACAGAGGTAAACTGTAGCAGTGCTTCTACTGCAATACATTTAATACTGTAATAAAGACACTTGGTTAAAGGTTAAAGGTCAAAGGTTAGAACAGGGACTAAAAATTATGCATCATGAGATATAAAATGTGTGTTATTCATCCCTATAGTTTCTACCAATACACACACACACACAGAAAACCCCAAACCCAAACCAGTATTATACCATTTTAAAATTATTATTTAGAGTTTTAGGAGATGTTTTAGGAGTCCAAAAAGACCGGGTTTCTGTGTCAACAGAATATCAAGACAGAGTGCTGACTCTTAACTGTGCGTGTTTTTATTTGAGCGAAGCGCTCCAGCAAAAATGGAAAGAGGACACCATTTACTGGTCACGGCTGGGAGTTACATCAAACTAAACATTTCTTTTTAAAGATGATCTTTTTGGGCCTTTTCAAGCTTTATTTGATAGAGACAGCCAAAGAGTGACAGGAATGCGGGGAGAGGGAGAGAGAGAGAGACATGGGGAATGACATGACCTTGGGGTTCTGCGACAAGGCCTGAGCCTTCGCACATGGGGCGGCTGCTCTACCAACTGAGCTAAACGCCGCCCCCGAAACTAAACTTTTCTAAGATAACATTTTCCGAAGGGTTATCCAACAGTTTGTGTATTTTGATTTTTATTTCAAAGAAGGAAACGTCAAGCAAAAGTTACTTGTAACCAAACTGTTACGGTTGTGTGTTCATTACAGTTCACGCAGTTGCTCTAAGCCAAGGCAAGCTGCTTTTTGCAGAGATGCTTTTTTAATATTTAGTAAGTAATTGTTACTTCTATTCTTTTAGGTTTCTGTTTGACTGCCAGAAGAACTTTGTTGGTGATGTGTTCTACTTTACATGTCATGCATCTTGTTGCTTTCATTCAGAGCGTGAGCAGTTGGATTGTCAAGTCTTCAAGAAATCAGTAACAACTGCACGGCCCCTGCATCAACACAGCATTTATCACCAAAAACTGCACCAAAACTCTTGAAACCAGACCACGGTAAAATAGAGAAGGAGGACCGGACATGTTTCGTATTTTTTTAATATCCTGACTGGAGCAGGGAAGACAATTTCTCAAGTGAGGGAAGATGAGTTGAGGTCAGGTGGAGTGATGGACAGGCTGCTGCAGGGAAGAGAGAGCTGCATGTAGCGGCGAGAGCAAAGTGATGGGACGAACCAGGGTCCAGTGACCGCTCTGCTGGCAGCTGCCTGTCAATCCGATGCGCGTAGCAGCCTTTGAGCCGTTGACAGGTTAAGAATAAGGCTTATAACACACAAAGCAAAGGAGAGGCGATATCTGCAATAGTTAGAGGACATTTATTTTGAAGACTGTAAAATGATGGGCTGCATTAGTTTGTCGTTAACCAGTTTTCAGCTGTTGATATATATATCCCGTTCCAGACACCCTTAAAATGCCAAGAATAATGTCATAGCCGCCAGAAACCAAAGAGAGAAACGATTAAGTTCAGACATTTTTTTTTCCTTCCTGAGAATCTTATCTGGAATGCAAGTGAATAAAAAATAATAAATTAAACTGGCAAAAAAAAAAAAAAAAAAACACTGAACACAAACCAGGACAATGAAAAGGTACAGACAATGGCGATTAGGGTGGCGGAGTGAAGTACGTCACATATTATAGCTTATGGTTCCTGTTCTCTGGATGGTTTTTTACGCGAGTGATGAAAAACATGCACTCCGAATAGCTGCTGGAGAATTAGAGATTAGTGTTAGCCGGGGGAACGATAACACTTTACACGAACCCTTCAACAGTAACACGGTCCTATTTGAAATGAAACGCGAATCAGTATGCAGTTTTAACCCCCGTTTCGCTGCAGAACATCAGGAAAAGTCACCTCAGAGAAAGTGCAGTGTACTCATACAGTTTTGCAACGCATCGCAGTAGAAACATTGGTATTTGGCAAATTGAATCTTTTATACTTTGGATTAAAACAAACTGCGCTCCTTATATATCTGCTTTTTTGTGGTTGACTCTTAACCCAGCCTTTATTCTCTAACAAATGACCTGTTCCAAATAATAAATCTACGATAAGACAGACTGCTGGTTTTGGTCAAACTCAATCATACTTGCACACATAGCTGGAATTCTCTGAATTCATAATTGAGTGCTTACTGTTCAACCCTCATTTATACCTAAAAATATCTTACAAATTAAACAAAATGTTAAAATAAACCAATATCATAACAACTGACCTGACTCTGTCACAGCTCCACTGGCTGTGCACCGAGCTTCCTGTCAGTTAATGGAACTCTTAGTGAGGTTTGGCACTTACAACAGTCCTAAACAACTAATATACAAAAAAGGGTTTTGGTACTTTCTTTTTTTTTTTTTTTTAATTTCCCATTCCAGCTTTTAGGACATTAACCCTCTAGTATGAAACTCTTTCGTGGGCAATGTCTCCCGATGTCCTCTCCTACAGTAAACACTCCAGCGACCAACATTTAGAATATTTCCAAACATATTTAACTATCCACATTTCGCGCTAATCTCTCCTGGAGATTACAACAAAGATGGATTTTTTCTTTCTTTCATTTTTTTTTTTTTTTTTTACATAAATGAACCCAAAAACAAGCTCAAATTAAAACAAAACTTGAGTCACGCAAATTTGAGTTTAACGTTATTTCCCACTGTCCTTGGTCAATTTTTAAATAGAGCACTCTGTCCTTTCAATGACTCAACCCCTATAGTCCTCAGTGCCGAGCCTGTCGTGATAGGAGTCTTTTGCAGGTGGAAAACAGAGCCCGTACAAACGTGAGCGTCGGGTTCCGCACACCCCTAAACACACCTCACTTTTCTTAGGAATGCCGAAAGATGGGGGTGGGGGTGTGCTCCCCTCTGCCCTCAGGCTGCTTCCAGCTATATCCAGCCAATTCTAGCCAAAACTTGTTTTTGGCTGCATCCACTGTTCATCAAACAGCCCCTAGGGATGGACCAGCCAGCTGTTGGCATCCTCCAGGTCTGTGTCCACCTCCTCGTCTTCATCCAGAGGCTCCGGGGTTCGGAGGGCCAGCTCGTGAAGGAAAGCGGGTGAATAGGCAGTGGGCTGGGAGACGGACTTGAGGCCAATTTTTTTCTTCATGAGGTGGAACTGGTCACGGATGAAGTTGTAGAACTCGTATTCGTAGCGCATGCGGTGGTACAGCACCTGCAGGGCCTCCAGAGTCGGTGTGTGTTTACGCACTGTGCCTGTCATGTTCCCCATCTTCCTGTAGTCTGCAGGAAGACCAAAAGGGAAGTCAGCTTGACAGGATTCCAGTCAAAGAATCAGACAACAACAAAAAATGTGACACCTACCGGGGCTCTTGTAGATGTTGAGTACTCCAGTAAAGTAATGAGGTAAGAGCCTCTCCAACAGAAGCAGGACATCCTCTAGCTCCTCCAGGATACCCACAAGGAGGTAGTTCTCCAGCACATTCTGTTTGGCCCTCTCCAAAGCCCATACTCCTGGCTCTCTGGCGGAGAGAGGATGAAAATGAAGAGTAAGAGACAGCAACAGAGCATGTGCCATCACCAGTGTCTAAAAGCGGAGCGTTATAGATACCTGCATTGAGGATGTTGTCCACAGAAGTAGGGGATGATGTAGAAAACTCTGGGGTTGGAGCACTCCGGATAATTCTCTAGAATGCACACGTTGATGTCCTGAAAGCAGACGAAGAACCATCGTTCAGATTTCACAGATGAAAGTCAAACAGAAGTGTGATAATTGGTTTCTACCACTAGAGGGAACCCTTCACCAGCGTTCCCGTTCCCAACCCCAGCTCACTGATAGTCATCGCCCAAGCAGCCAAAGTGCTTTGCAAAACAACATCCTGGGCGCAAAGATAAGCTCTGCCCTTCAAAGAGGAAGACGTCGTTTTATTCTTATCAAATAAGATTTCGTGCTTCGGAGCGATGCATTATCTGTACAAGGCTGAATAAAGTGATTCAGTGGATGCAAACTTTCCCAAACGTCCAAACGTGGGAGCTATTAAATAAGGAAAGGAAAAAAAAAACAGGGGAAAGATTAAAAACACACATGTAGGAGTGAAGCTGGCCAGCCATTGAGCTGTGCTTTGGAACTCACAGTCAAATCCATGTCAGGTGACGTAAGCCTTAAGGATGACAACAAGTCCTGAGTAACGCCAACGCTCCACCAGTCATGACTCTCCCTCTCATGCACGCATACGGTAGCACTGGGCTGCATGCGTGAGACACACGAGTGTCGACAGCGCCGTTGTTTAAAAGAGAATGGGGTCTAAATGTGGAAGCAAATTGGAAGTGTAACGGCCACGTCCAGGCTCGGCTTGAGACTTACGCCGTGATAAATCGCAACGGCTGATTTAAACAGAGCAATGTGTCAAAGCCAACACTGAGGCCGACCTGCTCCATCACAGAGATTGAGTTTGGTGAGACAGGACCAGAGACCCAGACCTTCCCAGAGGACAAAGACTGCTATCGAGGGCGAGATGTGAGGGGCTTGTGGGAACCAGATGACACCTCGCTGACAGAAATATGGATAAAGGCAAATAATTTTTAGAACTAGACAGCTATACAAAAGTTACAGTTAGGCTTTGATCACTTATATTTTCATTTGTATGTCCATGATTTTTGTTCTCCGAGACAGTTCAAAGAAAAAAGAGATTTACAAATCAAACAACGTCACAAATCTGATGAGCATACATCGCGAGTTCTCCCTCTAAGAAGGCAGCCGTGACGGAAAGGGTGCGGGAAGCCTGCACAGAAGTCTGTACACACAAGCTGCGAGGACATAAATGATGCACTTGGCCGGTTACTTTTTCCCTGCAGCTGAATACTGTGGTACGATCTCTGGTCGATCTCTGATTGACCGGGCGGCTGCAGAGGTTTGTTTGAACTTTATGACTTTATAGTGACACTGTGTGCCGGGAACAGAACTTATTGGTGATCAGCGAAGCAAACCGCTGGAACTCTTCAAAGAAACCACAACAAAACCCCCAGAGGAACCTTTAGAAAGCAGAGCGACATTGCACCATTGTTAGAGTGTGGGTCGTGTCCAGACTTGTGATAAGTTTGCCCCGCGCATTCTTTTGATTCGTAATTTCTTAGAACAATTTATTGTTGTCCTCCTCGTGATTTATCATCCAAAGAATGAGTCAGTCTATCTAGTGTTATCAATTATGATTATGTTTCCCTGACCGGCAGTCCACAGTTTACTTTCTGTTTTCATGAAACAATAAAAAACAAAGACTTTGGCAGCAGGGTCAGAGTGAGAAACTATTAACCGCATGCAGACAATTCAAAAGAATCTCGAGAAACAATAGATAAATGCACTGACTTGAACTCAAACGCGACACACACTTGCCATGCTAATAAAATACTGGGAATGGACTCCAGACAGGACTTTTCTACAATTAGCCTAAATGGAGCAGGGTACAAAAGCTCCCAAGGAAATCACAATAATCAAATTAGAAGCAGGAAAAAAAGAGAAATTGCAAGTGAGAGTCGGAGACAAAGGAACAGAAAGAAAGGTGGACGGGAAGTGACACGTGTGACGCCACTCCGTGACACACGTGGCTCACTGCCAGAAAAAATCCCCCACCCTTTGCTTTGCTCCGACACTTGATATAGGACCCTCAACATTTAGGAGACCTCTGGGAATCCAGCCACAACTCATTTATATACAACGGCGCACAATCAAAATGGGCGCGCGCACACAGCCGACAGACAGCACGCACTCTCTGTAAGAGGGGCCATTAGTATTTCGGAGAGAGAGCCCCAGCGTGCACACTCAGGATCATTGTTTCTATTCTCACTCTGGATTAGGCTAACTGAGCAGTCACAGAAACTGCAGCAACACAGAGCCTAATCTCGACAACGGCCTCCTGTTTCACTTGAATGGGATGTATGCATGAATTAAATCAGGATTAATTGATTATGTAAACCTTTCCCATGGGACAACTTGACTTAGTTTCCACGAGGGAGCATGGGAATGATCCACCTGGGTCAACTCACATTCAAACCTGCCATAACTGATTTTCTTCGACACTTGGGGGCAGCAGAAACAAGTTATACACAAAACAAACAAACATAATGTCACCATTTTTTAAAATGTGTTTGCAAACTGTTGCTTCCAGAGGACACAGAGCATGATTAGCATTCACCCAGTGAGTCGTGTTTCTGTCCACGTGGTAAGCCCGATAGGTTACTGCGTCTGCTAGGAGGAAGTGAACCAAATTCCAAAAACAATGACCTGAAAGATGCTAAAAAGTTGTGGCGCTCGGGAACTGAGGGGAACTGCAAAGCTGGATGAAAATGACAGCATCTGCTGGTTCAGTTTCAGTTCCAGATAAGTTAAGAGAGAAAAAATAAAATTAAACAGCAATAAAAAAAAAGTTATAGAAACTATGTAGACCTTTCAGGTATACAGACATGATTGTTGGATCATTTGTATCATGCACATTTATATCTCTATTTAACAGTGAATATAATCGACACAGGATTCAACAGTGCTACGTTAAGTCACGCTGCTGTCGAGCCTGACAGATGTTGGAATGAAGGACCTGCGGCAGCGCTCCTTCTTACAGGCCCGGGAGTAGGAGCCTGAGTTGCTGAAGGCCGATCCCAGAAATATATACAAAAATAACACGAAGATACTCTTCTGCGTCATATGTCTGTTTAGACAACACCTGGGAGATGCGACCGGTAAAGTTCGTGCGTCGGTTGCACCTTAGGCAATTGACCTTGCGACAGGTAACACCGCATTACCTTTCTTATGTCGAGGCATGCCAGGGCACGACTGTTGCCAGTAAAGCCCTTTTCGTTTTGTTCAGGAGTATGTATGTGTCGGTGTAAAGTCAGATTGACTGACAGATGATTCTTACTTGCCGTGGGAATCGCTCCTGATCAGACCAGTGTTTTTGAACTGTGGGAACCGATCTCGTGTTCTTTGGGTTCGGTAGAAACATTCTGCATGTGTTTACATGCATACTCATTCATTCTACTTTTAGGGCACGGCTCTCTACTGCTCCTTTATATATATTTTTTTATCTTCATACATGCATAGAAATATGCACTTATCCTAACAAACATAATACGACCAGATCTTTCTGAGCTGGCCTTTAAAACTCCCTTAATTCTAAATAACAGCTCGTATTTTAAATCCTAAGTGACTTATAGTGTAACCCCGCGTGTGTACACTCTGCATTCAAGTGTCCAGCGCATGCCTTTCTATAGTGTAGTGTATGTGTGTGTAAAAAGGGGCGTGGAGACTCACGGAAAATCCAAGCCGACCACAGGAATGTCTCAGCAACACGTGCATCAGGTTCCCTCGGCCCCGGCTAGCAAACTGACAGTGTTCTTTCATTGACACCTCTCATATACACCCTGTACAGGGCAGGCAGGGCTAATGCACACCAGGCAGGGGATATATCCAAGACTGGTCTGAACTCTGGGTGTTGACATAGCGGGGCACTCACACTGGCAAACTAAGCTTATATATATTTGAGATTCTACACTTGCGAGGGCATTCATCTCCTGGCCTCAAATCGACTCCTAACCTCTAACCCTGCACGGGGCTTTTGCATCAAACCTTATTCTGGACATCAAGATTGAATCATATTGTTGCTGAGACCTGCCCCACTTGTCCACACCAACCGACCCATGTAAAAAATACAGAACAGCTGCTCGCAACACACAGAAGCCGAGGGCTCAACTTTATTATTATTAACCAGCCACTTGATTTTAAATCTTAATCCTTAACTATAAAACTTAATCTCAGCTCAACCTGAAACTCATTTTTGACATATTAATATTTACAGCTGTTACACATGACTCCGCAATTTGTCTGTGACTCTATTTCCCAGCCTGTAATTGGTCTGTCGGGGAGGTTCAGCACATTTGGTGGCGTATAGCTGTCTGCAGTCTACAGCATTATACAAATGCTAGTGTGGCATATGCTTGCCACTGCTTATAGACATGATTTAGCACATGACTGCGAGCTCTTTTTTGCTGAATAGGTAAGCGAGGCTGTTGTCGCTAACAAGCACAGTCAGTAGAAAGAAAATAATACATAATACAACAACAGAGATGCAGAGCAGGGAGAAAAGAAAGCACAGCAAAGCGAAACAAGACCTGAAAGTATTGCTCCTCTAAGGAGGTGACACTGTGAAGTAAGGCAACAAACGCTCCGAGAATTAGTTCAAGATTTGTTACGTGATGGGAAAGAGGTCATTAAACTTGAGCAGCAGAATACATCACATGCTCTTATTACCTAAACAAGATCCAAAGAAGTGAGCGCCGATGTCATCACTTTGGAAAATTTTGGTCAGTTTTAAACCCCGTGATGGACTCTTGGTCCTCGTAAGGGTAGGAGTGTAAACACACACACGCACACACACAGGTAAGCTGGTCTACACCAACACGGCCTCCCCTTCCCCTTTAACTGTAGAAAGGGGCCCCCGTGGTCTGCATACTTTAATAACTCAACTCACATGGCCTGAAACTCCGGGGGAAAGCAGCGCAATACTTAATTACACCCAGTCAGACTCAAGTCAGAGTGACATTCACTCCTCCCGTTAGCCTCTCAGCATGGCCTTCTGAGCTCTCAGGCTCTCCGACAGTATGGAGGATTGTGGAAAGGAACGGCTAGCAGTGTACCCACGTTAGCGCCTGTGTATTGATTTGCCATGAGATCTTGAAGAAAGAACTGTGTCGTAATTATTTACGCGTTTATTTATCTTTGATCCAATGCTCTGATGCCAAATCAGACGTGTCGCTTCACTGCCAGCTCGTCCTCTGCGCAAAAAATGGAAAAAAGTTGAGCTCCAAATGGCGTGTACTGTAAAATATGAGATCCATTGCCTTTAGTATGGTACTGCAGGAGTAAACACCTCTGCAAGGCAGATGTAGGATACCGAGTTTCTGATGTGGTAAATCAGGTCTATAATTGGAATCATAATCAGATTCAAATATTGGGTTAGCATCAATCTGCCCTGGCCTGCCAATTTTCCTTCCTTCCCTCCAGCAACACCACGTGTCGAACATCTTCAAAGACAGCAGCGAGCGGTTTGAAGATATTTCCGCGTCGAAGAAATGTTCTGTTGCTTATATTGTTACATTTAGGAAGTTAATGTTTGTCTCAAGGTAACACCAAACAGACCCCGGACAGATTAATGATCGACGAATGAATAATCTAGCCGACACGGGATGTCAGTTAATCGCTATCGACAAGTCACCTGAAATAAAAGAGTGTCAGTGTTTTCTTGTAGTGAACACAGCACATACTGTTTCTCTGTGCAGCATTCGTTAGCGCACACGTCTCTATAATTAATGAGCATCAAGGTCATACCAGAATAAGAAATTAGTATTCAACATTTCAGTTCATGTCTCAACTCAGCTCCAGGTTATGAAACCAGCTGGCGAGCAATCAAAACAGATACAGATTTAAAGCACTGTTATTGGCAAGCCAGTGACTCCGACATAAAATAAGCGTGCAGCTCTGTCAAATACTGCAAATGCATTAGTATTTCAAACCATAAACATCCATGGCATTGATTTAGTTAATGTCCATATGAGAGTAAATGGGCTTGTGGGCACTGGGAGGGAGATGAAAGGCAGATAGAGGGGAAGTGGCTAAGGCTTCAGTATTTATTTGATTCTTTACATAATATTGCTGGAAAAAAAAAATCTAATTCAGCACAGGTTCCCTTGGGACCCGAGCAACATGGTAAACAACCGTGGTACCCTCTTTTAAGCTGGTTTATTTATAGGTTTTGTGTTTGCTCCTAGTAAGGGCTTAACAAAAAAAAGAGGGAAGCATTAGTGTTATTTTGAAATAATGAAAAAATTGAGACAGTTATTACTGCTATTTTTTTTTTTCGAAGATTACCTCCTCACAAGAGGACCCCGCTATTTATTTACTGTCTACTGTCACAAACAGTGCTGCAGCAAGAAACTGTAAATGTATGGTGACACAAAATCCAGGTAAACCCATGAGCTGTTATTATAAAATCTGGGTATTTTGGCATGAGAGAAAAAAGTCCGGTCATAATAAATACGCTCCTCCGTTCTGCACATCGCATTCTCTTAAGGGAAACTCACAGACGAGGGGCCTCGTCAGTTCCCTTCATTACAAATCTGCCACAATATCATGGCCAACGATGCGCCACTATGAAATAGAAAAAGGTGACTGATGTCAGCCAAAACCAGATCTACTGAACCGAATCCAATTCCTTTCCCATCTCCAAGACAGGTGCAAATCTTTGGCCACAAAACTACAGCTAATTAATCAACAGCCCCCCCCCCCCCCCCCCCCGCATGCCTTTGTGACTGCACTTTGTGCGAGACTCGAGCAAAGAGACGGGCAGTTAACAGACTCATAAGTCATAAGAAACTAAGTTTTGATTCCCAGACTAGTAAACATTTCAAAACACAATTTGTGAAGAGCGCAAAGCTCAAATCCACAGCGTCCTCCGCGTATCAAATATTCCTGTTCCGAAAAATGTTTACGGCATTTGTTCTTTACTTTCTCGAGTGAGAAATGAATACATAAAAACATTAACTGCTGCTATAAAGTGAAGGGCTCACCAGGTATCTCTCATCGTCTTTCATCCCTGGAGTGCGGATGAGGTGGTTCTGCTCACCCCTCCAGTCACCAAAGCGACGGAAGAAGTAGTTGGAGAGGAACCGGTTGATAGGGTCCCGGATTATGTTGATATAGACGGGCTGCTCTATCCTGAACCTTACGAAGACAAATAAAAATATGCATTAAGGCCATTTGCAACAAACTGCAAACTTGAATCATCAAACATTAAGAGTTAGAGTAAATGCAGTTACCATAGTACCCATACTGTACCTGGTAAAGTTGAGGAAGTGAACATGCCGTGTATAGAGGAACGGCTGAGGGATATTACTGATGTTTTTCATGAGATCCACCTGCACAAAACAAAGCACACAGTTGACATGTTGCACAGGTGAGAATCACGGCATCTTCCATAAACACCGACAACCGTCTGAGACAAGCAGAGATCTCACTCAGAAGTGCCACTGCATAATGGAAAATCAAGCCATTATTAGACAACATAACCAAAAGCATACGGAAACTCCAACATGCAAAGATTTCAAACAGAAACCGGGCGCAGCTTCCTCAACACTAAATGCAGCCAAAAAAACAAACTATCTTCAGGTTTTGTCAAACAAAACCAAGAATTTCCATCCCAAGCGACTGAATGTTTGAACTGAACACATAACCATTTATAAAATTCAATTGCTGTATATTTATCTGGCTGTGGATCCACCTTGATTCGATTTGCACTACAGATCTTCCGCTACAGACTGACCTGCCCACAGTTTCAACCTCTCTCTTGACTGCACTTCAAAAAGTATTGTTTTGTTCATCTAACAATATCCATCACCATAGATCTAGTTTCCCCTCAGGCATTCCCTGGAAAGCCAACATTTTCAGAGCAATTATTCAGGGTTTCTTCTTCCTCTGCTGCTATGAAAGATTAAAAAACATCCCAAAGGCTTTCTGGGTCTGCATGGAGAAAGAGGTTCACAGTAGCTAAAACAAACTTTAAGGCATCACAGTAGCACCATATACAGTGCAGGTCCCTTGCATGAGCTCTTTGAATGAGGGCCATGCAACTGAAACCTAATTCCTAGTCATTGCTCATATAAATAGCTCCATATTGGACTAGACCTATATGTGAGATCCAGTTATTGAAGTCACGCATGTAAGAAATGATTGACTATGCAAGTTATGTCTCTGGACCAGTGGGGCATGTAATGTGTCTAATTTTAAAATATCAAAAACAAAATAATGACCTAAAGTTGTGTCTGGCTCATCATGACCTTCTTTCTGTATGTATGGGTGACATTAACATGTTTTGTTCTCCTCTTAAATGTTATATTACATCCACCTACGCAATCCTTAAAACAACCTGCATCAACTTATCCAACTCTTGAATGGTGACATTGACGGGAACTTCTCAGATGGGGCAGAAGTCTGGATATTTAGAAAGCACACAATTGAAATGACTTAAACATGTCTTGTGGGATTTGCCAGACTATACAAATTAAGACTTGAAAGTTACAGGCCATGTGCTAGAAGTATCAGAGATCAATGGAGTTTTGAGATTTTCCCAAGGGGTCAACGAACTGACCGAAGCTTTCAAGATTGTATCTTGTGAGACCCTTTTGTCTTTTTTTCCCACGTTATTTTTTATTTTTCATCTACTAATTATGCAAGACTTCTTCTTTTTATTTCTTGTCTGAGCCATCTGGATTGCTGGTCCCGGGAGCGTGAACCACCAGACAGACAGCCACCTGCCACTACTGCAACTGTGACACATGCTGTCACCAGACTCTTCTTTTCTTCTGCCAGCAAGAGTAGGCAAAAGTTCAGTTTATTTCACCCTGTTCCCCAGCATCCTTTTCTCTATGTTGCAGGCCCCTCAAAAAACAAGTGGGTGTACGGCGAAAAAAAAAGAAAAAGACACGATCCCTCACTGGCTTCCCACACACTGATGTGAACTGAAGCTGGAGCTCCGCAGCGGCGGAGATGTGAGAGTTTTGGCAACTGATATAGCGAGTGATGGCGTCGCCTCTTCCCAAAACTCTTCTATGCGCTCTATCTCTATATCATCCAGCCTGAAAAGCTGATAAAATGTTTACAGGCTAGGCTGTATTGGAAACACAGGCGAGCACTAGGAAAAGTTAAAAAATAATCCTCCGCATTATAAGTGGTCAAGCAGATGTTCAAAAAGGTAAGCATCACTGAATAATGAACAACAGCTGAATACTGCGCAGGGGGAATTCAACGAGTCTCTATCTGGACAATAACAGAGGCCAAAGACAGAGCAAAACTGTAGACCGGGGAATGGACGGAAAGGACGTTCCCCGGGCTTGATTAGCAGCTGTGATAGGAACATATATCAGCTCTTGAATAACCACGTTGACCCACGTGCTGCCTTCGGAGGCCCTGAATAAAAGCGGGGTCTAGACAGCCGCATAAAAATGCTTCAGTGGTATCCACGCTTAATGTTTTTGCCATTCGATGCTTGGTGGATTTTTTTTTTTTTTTTTTACACAGTGTTGATTGGAGAAAAACATTCTTTCAGTTTGAATGAGCCTTGATGTGAGTGAATCATAAAAATCAAATAAAAATCACACAGCATTTTCAAAAATACTGATGGTGGTTAGTCTTTTTGTAAAGCTACGTGTCTGATTTCGGTGTGCGCGTTCCGTCGCGTCCTGTCTCAATGGACTGAATGAAAAAAAAAACAGCGTTCTAATAGACAAGCCTTGATTAGCCGAGGAACTGTTTGAATGTCCTGCTCTTATAAACTATGTATAGGCACCTGTTACGTCATAGCGGGACTATTTGGATAGCAACAGTAATATGTATACTTGTTTATGTACACAGGGCAGTTAATCTGAGGCCTCAGTCAGATTTGGGCTTCACACCCTCCCTCTTCTCTGTAAACTCAGTACATTTCCACTCGCTCTGCTTCCACCTTCTGTGGATCTCTCCTGCAATAAAAAGCAAAAACTTTCATTAGCGCCGCAGCGTTTATTTTACCACTCCGGGTGCCTCCTGCATCCTCCGTCTCCGTTAATCCATTTCAATTCTACATGAAACAAAGTTTATTTTCCATAAACTGCCCCCCCTGGACTATTAGTCCAGACCAATTAGCCCAGAGCTAAACCCTGAGAGCCCCTCCCCCACGCCGAGTTTGATGTGCAGCACATTTGGCACATTTGGTGAGTTTGTGTGTGTGTGTGTGTTTTCTGACCCAGCCCTCTGGTCTGTCTGGCCAGACCCCCACCACGCTCATTTACCAGGGAGAGCTGCAGGGAGACAGAGGGAAAGCGGAGGACAGTCTGAGATTCCAGGCATACCTGCAACCCCTCGACCCCCACCAGCCCCCCCCCTCCTCTTCCTGAGCCCCCGTGGCGTCCACACACAGGGCTCATCAGGGGGAAACGGAGGAAGAGCCAAAAAACCACAGAAAGCCACAGCTACAACTGCTGCCCAGCATTCGGCTCAACCCAATCTGCCTCCGTGCGTCTACATTCAAAACGAAAGCGGCTTCAATAATTAACACCTGTGCTAGAAACATATCGCCGACTGATGCTGGAGTTCAGATGTTTCAGCAACTGCTCATATATAATTCGTGTATCTGCTTTTTATACAATTCACAGGAAATATGAGCATTACTCCAAAATAAATATCCACATTTAAGAAAAGAGAAAAGAGACTCCTGGCTTGAAATCAAAGTTTTAGCAGCCAGAAACTTCAACTTCTTTTAGCACCCAATTCAATCTAATTCTCTGTAAGTGAGCAAAAGTAAACTGTTGCTTTGACTGGAACTGGCGAGATGCTACTAGGGAATAACTATTTACAATCTGTGTTTGTACGGGGGCCAGGCACTTTTTGGTGTTTGAGTATCTGTGGCTATGTGATGCAGATACTCAAGGTTTGTGGCTGTAGAGCATCTGTCTGCTGGTCAATGCCCTCAGTAAGAGGGAGGAAAGAGTATTTTCCAGTCAGTATAACATGAATTCTTGAGTTGTGATTAATAGATAGATAGAGACTGTTTAAGATTCCCATTCGCCGCCACCACTGAGTGCAATTTTATTTTACTTTTTGCCGTTAGGAACATGATCTAAGGTGGTGCAGAGTTTGACCAAAAACAGCTACCCAGATTATTATTTTTTCTCCATTGTAGCTACAATCAAATTGAATTGTTTTTTGATGGACTGTACAGTATTGCTCAGGTATATGATGAATTTCACTGGACCAGCAGCAAAGACATCCTGGGGACTTTGAGTGCACCCCTTGATGAATATGTACCTTGCCTGCCGAGAATGTACCTGGCTAGGAAGTGAGGTTCTGGTAAGAAGATGGATAACCTCCAGGATAAGCCTGATGAGCAGGTAAGTGCAGAATACAAATGTAGAGGAAAAATGCTGCAGACTTATGCAGACTATGGTTCGTGTCCACCAAAGCCCCTTTCCACAGGTGAAAATATGAATTGCTCCTTTGCCTGGCGTAAATATATTTTTTATGTTCCACAGGATGTGGCAGTGTTGCAAAGCGTTAAATCTTCGGCTGAGCATCTGTTACACCTACTGCGACTATCGCTTCAAACGGCTTCCTCTGCGGTGTGCACCGTCTGAACAGCCACACTGGTTAACATGGGCACCGATAGGAGACAGGTGGCACTTTCATCATCGTGTGAAAAGAAGTAAAACTTCACAGACACTCTGCCACGCTGTCAGATAACCCGTCTTCTCTGGCACTAAACCTGCGCTGCGCACCGTGTAACGCCGCAGATCCCCTGCTCAGATCAGAGTTACAGCCGCGAAAGCACAAGCGAGCACCATATTTGGAAAGTTTAGAAACGTGAAGTTTGATTTTAGTTTGATCTGCAGCTTTCTAGCTGACCTGAGGCATAATACAGCAGAAGCGCAACTGGAGGCTCTATGGTGCCAAAGGAAAAAGGCAAAGTAAAGTGGTCAATATATTCAAGCGTACACAGATATTGCACTTACTGACCACCGTCTACTGACACTGACAAATAAACTCAACTATGTCTTTTAATCTGCTAAAGCAGATGAGGATTTATCACCATTTTCTGGTCAACAAAACTGTAATGTAACGACACACATCTGTTTCTAATCCCTTATGTTGAAAACGATCTGAAATTTGAAGGTTTCAGGTAACTTTTAGATGTGCGCTCTTTATTTAAGTTATTCATTTATTCACTGAACATTCTTTAAATATAAACAGCAACATAAATTTCTTGCTAAAGTAAGAATTGAACGTTTATTCAACACGAATATGCGTTTGTTGAAGGTAGACGCGTGGCATTGAAGCAAAAATCTCAAAAATGTTAGCTTCACAGGAATATCATAATTAGATCCAAGTCGGCAGAACTCTTGTCAAAACTTGTAAACCTAAGTAAACTAAACAACAGTAGTTGGGGAAAAGCTGAGAAAACACACACACAAAAAAAATGTTGCCTTGATAGTTTGTGTTTTCTCAACATTTTTACTATGTCGATGTTTTTTCTTTCTCTTGGAAATGTCTCTCCCACTGAGCCCGTTCCCGCTGTGCTGAAAGGGACAGTTGGGTCACTATACGTCTTAAACCGGCAGGAGCTCTGCGAAGGTCCAGACGAATAAGGCACCTTCACTTTTGGCATCCCACGCACGAGGCAACAACCCTGCGCAAACCCATTAGCGGACTACCGAGGGAGCCAGCTGGAAAGCTGGTCCAAAAAAACTGCAGCCTGGAGCCAGAACCACAACTGATGAGACCAGCATCTCTAAACTTAGGCGACGCGCGTCCGCATCTGCATAAGTCAACACGCGGAGAACTACACATGCAAATAAACACGCGGAGACAAAGACGCACTTTGGATTCACACACAAACACAAGCACAGACGCACACTTTTAAATAGACCTCCCTTGCACACACGCTTTCTGAGGGGCATCGCTCGGGACATTCACAGAGATGTTTTATGTCCGAGGAATTAATAAATCTAATGGTGTTCTGCCACTGTGTGTGTGTAGCCGGGGTTTTACAGTTTGATGAATGGATAAACAAGTCACTGTTTCAATATTTGCTTAACGTTTACATCAAATCGGTCACTAATGGTTACACGTACTCAGCATCTGCTGACCATTCGAAAGTGGTTAGAAGTAGCTAAAGGGTGCTGTCAATAACGTCATGAAAGGATGTGAGTCATTGCTGCAATACTCCCACGCACACTAAGTCACCCTCTCACCCAGAGACCGGTTGGAAACGTCCCTTACAGGAGCGCATATGGAATCTTGACTTTGCACCGTTTTCATATTTCTGGAATTACCGCTACCGACAACCGTGTCCCTTCTTGCCCTTTATTTCTTGAACGTCAAAAGCGAGGGTCAACGACGGAATCTCTGGAGCTTGCTGGAATAGTCTCAGCGGTGGAAAGTAACTCAATATGTGTGCGTTTCAGTACAACTCTGAGCTACGCGCTGCGCTTGTATTTGACAGCATTTCAGGGATACTTATTGTTTCTATGATTCACTTTGCAGCTATGGTTACTGTTAGGGTTCCTTTTGTTTGTAGAATTAGAGTTTCGACATTATGACGCAGTGTTTTATTCAGTAGTAAGCAGTTTAAATCCCCTGTCCGCCATCGACGTGCAACCAGTGTTGCATCAGTGGTTATCTATCAGGGTAATAACAATAAATAACATAAAGTTTAGAGTTTATTTGCAGTAATAAAACACAAATAATACTACATAAATGGAAAAACAGGATTGTCTTGGTGAGATTTCCATACCGTACACAGATATTCAAACCTAAAAGGGGCCACTGCACATCATGAGTACCAATTATGACCTCTTTTGAAAACAGGATTTTTTCATTGTGTTGGCATTGATACGTATTCATGTAAAAGGTCTGAATACTCCTTCCCCCACTGTCTTAATGAAGACACTTCAGTAGAGTTATTATTTGCTCTCACAGGAGCCTGAACCCGAATCATCTGGTCACGGCCGGGTCTGTAAGGTATCCTGCCAAAACCGGGGCTTGTTTTGGAACTATGGTTTGAGTCATGTTTGAATCAAAACACACAGTGCCCAGCAAATCCAATCCCGATGCCGTTGGAAACTCGTATTATTTGCTGGAAATGCATTTGTTTGTTTTATGAAAATAGTGGAAAAAGCCGGCAGAGAACGCTCATGTGTGCTTAAACACAAAGGGAGTTTTTTTTAGTGCCATTTAGAAATGCAGCGTGCGCATTAGCGTTTGCATTGGCGTCCCGACTGGCACAGAGCAGCACTTGTTAGTGTCTCAAAAAAAAAAAGGCTGCGGTTTTTTAAACGAAAGCAGTTTTTCCTCTGTAAAGCCGGCGCTCATGTCCCCGAGATATTTCAGGAAGTAATAAAAGAATATTCACTGTTCTTCAGCCTTGTTCTCACTCCGAATGAAAGACAAACACTGAATGAAATCCTGCTGCTGCTGTGTCCACCGTAACCACACAGTTACAGCGCAAAATAGGAATCAATCATGATTATTACGTTTTAATACATTAAGTGTTGCCTACTGTACAATGGGAGGTACTGTTTGTTTTTTTAAGTATTTGACAGCAGCTGCTTCGAATCGGCTGAAGGTCGAGGGATTTGGGTCTAGCTGAATATTTACGGCTTCAGAAGTGGGATCCTAAAGACCACAGCGTCCCACAGGGGCCCAAACAATATAAATATTGGTTAATTTGAGTAATGTTTCAATTCCCAAATGGTAGAAGAAGAATAAAAAAAATGACAAAATACATAAATATAACAAGTGAAATGTTTCCAGTCCATGATCTGATAAAGATCACCTGATGAGAGCTCCAGCTAATAAAAGGAGGTGAGTTGCTTTGCCAGCTATAAGAACTGATTTTCTTTGTCTGCTGCTGTTTCAGCAGTAATATCATATTTGTTATGTATGTGAAGCTGTTTCCATTACTTTAGCAATTGCAACCAATTAGTCACAGAGTAAATGAGTCATGTTTCTAATAAATCCCCTATCCAGCGGTTCTTGTTTTCTCCTTTCTATGTGGATGATGGTACATAAAACATCTGACCCTTCACCTTGACTGAATCTTTGAACCCATCTCCTGCTTGTCTTACCTGTTCATGTTTGGTGAGCCGTGTTTTATTGTGGATGTCTGAGGAGACCAGGTTGAACTGGTGTTTCTCTGCCAGCAGCCTCAGTAAGATGACCACTGTCCGGCTGCCGCACTTCCCCACACGGTTATAAACCACCTGGCTGGGGAACGGGAGCACCTGGAAACACACACACACGAAATGTTGGTTTACGGTTTATAGCGATACATACATTAAGCTGAACAGCGCTGTGCGTCAGTCTAAACAGTGTTCGGGACAAGTATGTTAAGATGTTACAAGTGCCTATGAATTTTAGTGGTGGGTATTGTATCTGGAACACATATTTAAGAGCAGCGTTGTGTGTAACACCAAAGGAACAGACACAAAGTGTGAAAAGTGACACAAAGAGAAGAAAACTGGGGCAGATGCAACAGAAATTCATCAAACTCTGGATTCTCTTCGCCTATTTTTCTTTGACCTTTGACTCTGTTTCTCACATCAACTCTCCCCGGGGCTGAACTCAATTGACCCCGCAACATATTCCCTTTCAGCTTAGAGACCCACACACACACACGAACATGCACACACGCACACACACACACACACACACCCAGAATGTGTAAGGCCATGTGATATTTCATTTCCCCTCCTCGGACAGTTATTCTTCAGCTGAACTCAATGAGTCAGAGATTCTGCTGACTTCCTCTCTGCGAGCCATACCGACCCAAGTTTTATCACCATCGCGCGCACACACCCGAGCCGCAGCACGTTCCATTTACACATCTCATGACTCACCAATTAAACAAGTAGCTCAGCGATGACTCAGAAAGCAAGTTTCACATTCGTTTCACAATTGTTTCGCTTAAAAAAAAAAGCAGGCCAGTGTACAGTAAATCCAGCTTTCGAAGAGCGGTAAAGTTAAGGATGACTCGTGTATTGAACATGAGACTCATGAGAGCAAGAATGCACTAATTTGGCAATTATCCCTGAGGGCCTACACGGTTTACACAAGTGGCCCCTTAAGAATGAAGGCTATCCAAGCCAATTTACCAGTGAGAACAAGAGTGACAGAAAATGGAGGCCGGTTAAAAGAATTATGGGAAGAATGGGAGAGAGAAAGACAGGTCACTTTAAAAAAAAAAAAAAACATCTGGAGGATTTCTTTTAAAAGTGATAGAGATCTACCACAGAAAACAAAGACGGATCAGTTCTGTGTTGCCTCGAATACCCTCTCCATCATCGCTTCACATTAAGCCTTCCTGTAAATCAGATGAGGGGAAAACGCGGCAGTGATAAATTCTTGTCGGCCTTCCCAGTCTGGAATGGTGATTGTACTTTTCCCAAGGAGGGGGACAGAATGTGTGTTTTGGAGCAAGTCTGACTGAATTAACTAGTCGAAGGGCTCACGGGGTGGTTAGTTCACGGGCAAATTGGCTACTTTAATAGTTGATCGAACGACTGACTGCTACCAGATGAATACGGGTCCTCGCCTACTTGTTTCTCCCTCCGCTGCGACGCGAAAACATTTGCAGTCATCTTCAGTTCATCTCCGTCCTGTTCAGCTCTGCCGCTGCAGACAGTAGTTTCCACACCGCAGAGCTCAGCGTGGCCACACACACGCTGATTTTGTCTTGTCTCCTCCAAAAGCAGCAGTCCCACCCAAACACAGACTCAGTAAAAACAGTGAGGGCCTCACTGACTGCCAGATCCAAGTAGAAAGACAGAGAAGAAGAAGAAGAAAAAAGAAGACAAAGTAAAAGGAGTCAAGGAGGAAGAAAGAAAGAGATGGAGCAGAGAACTAGTTGGAAGAGAAACCAGTCGGATGACACGTCATCACGGCATCGATCCCACTTAACGTTTGCCTTTCCCATAATCAGAGCGATTTATTGGACGTCATGGGTGATTGAACCGGTTTGACACTACGCGAAAATAAGATGCGTAGGTACATTTGCCGCAGGATGAAGGAGGGTGTGCGGGAAAAACAATTTGCAGGTGATTTCTGGGCTGAAACGAGATTACGCAAGTGTTTGTTGACAGGCATGCTTCAGCTTGTGTCACAGGCTGGAACGCCGTCCTCTTAGAAATAATGCAGTTTCACATGAGATACTGTTTTTGCAAAAAACAGTTTCAGATATCACTTCATAGATTAGAGGCAAAAACAAACAAAAAAAAAAACCCCAAATTAATGGTCAGACATTTTTACTGGGAAAACACGTTTGAACAAACAGGAGATGGTTCTCTTGGACAGCAGTCCAACATTCCTCAGCGTTTGCCAAGCATCTACAGACTTCTCGGCTTATCACAATAATGAGGCGGACAAAATACACGCAGCGTTTTGCAGGACACCATTCCCCGCTGATACGATGACAAACGACTGTGTCAGACCTCGAACAGCCTGGCGGTTCCTGACACAAGAATAACATCAGAGGTGCCGTCGAAAGCCCAAATCTCCTGCCGGCGCTGACAGCGCCGGAAGGCCAACCGTTCAGTTTGTGCTATTGTTGTCGGGACTCTGCAGAGGTCGGGTTTCTGATGCACACTGTGAGAAATGTTCGGAGCGTCGGCCGCTAAGGGATTGTGTCAATAGTCAATCCACGTTGCAAAAAAAAAAAAAAACAGTTATGTAACAGGGCTGTTTTGTGTCTGATCTGGGTCAGTCCCAGTCCTGAGTCTCACAGTGCTGTTGTGGTATTTACAGCTCAGATGCCGGAGAGCCGATATCCAGCAGACTTTAAGGAGATGAGCGGCCCTGCACCTTTTCTTCTCTCTCTCTCTGCGCGCTCGCTCTTCCGCTTCCCCTCCTCTTACTTTCTCAGCGTCCTTCTTTTCTCGCACCCCGCCCACACGCTTCAGACCTCCAAACACTTCGTGCCGTTTTGAGACACTGATTCAACAAACGCACATAAATTATCGTCTCTGTTTCACGGCCTGGCCGCCCATTCTGTCGAGAATCGGCACACTTGCTGCTAGTTTCCGACCTTCAATCATCCAACAGCGACTTTTAGAACATGTCCTGGTTTGCCACATGTCAGGACCACCGCACACACACACACATGCTAATCCATCTTCGTGCTGCAATTCCTGGAAACCCACACTAACATGCCACCACTAACCTGCACTTGACTGGTTTTAGATAGCCCTGCTCTGCGGGGTTCACTGCTCTCTACAGTCAACTGCTCATCCCGGGCTGAGAGAAGGTTTTCGGTTCAGGGCTCAGTGGAGATTCTAAGCACTTCCTGCCACTTATTAATGATCTATCCATTCATCTCCACTCTCTCCTAGAGGAGGAGGGAATGAGGGAGTCTCGCGGCTCTAAGTAGCCGTGGCAGCGCAGCTTCCATCCGAGTATGTTTATGTGAATTAGATGAATTGATTTCCAGTGGCTGGAAGGAAAATGGGAAACTTTTTCTCAGCACTAATGCCTCACACTTGTTGAGCGCACTGGAGATCAAAATGTTTTCGTGGGATAATCGATAACCTGACATTAGAATTTGTGCAAATGTCTTCTTGAGCTGTTCAGTTTATGATTCAATGCAATTAAGATATTAGGAAAAACATGCTGAGCTGCATAAAGTGATATCCAAAACATATTTTAGACGCGTGTAAAAACGGTGGGGGGGGCATCTTGTTGAGTTTCCACACACATAAAGACTCGTAAATCTATTCTGAGAGCTGCGTGGTTTTTCCATACGCTCTCATTTACGTTGAGCTTTCAACTCGATTTCTAATCTCCCCCTACATTTGCCAGAGCCCTCAGCCTTCCACGCGCACACGCCGCGACCTGCGCGATGGGCGATCAATCTCATCTGCAGCAGGAACGTCGACGGAGATAATGAGAGATGCGGCTGATTCACTGCTTGCCACTGACATGGCATTAGCATCGTCTGTCTGGAAGATGACAACAGATATGGAATCAATCAAAGCTGACGGGTAGCGCATAATCACAGACAGCCTCGTCTGCGTCTGTGCGGGCTGTGTGTAGTTAGCGAAGCCTGGAAAGCTACTAAATTTGATGTCATCCAGCCAGAGTGAAAGGAGGGAGAGAAAAACTTTGGGAACTTGGCGGGGCTTCCAAAATTAGGATTCGGTTGATTTCAACACAAAATGAGTGCGAGAATGAGTGTTACTTTCTGCATTCATATACATTTATATCAGTCAGGCAAACAATGAATCGTGACGTGACAGCCTTTTAATTGTGATTCAACTGCTTCCCATACTTTCCAATAAAACAGAAGCTCATTAAAAGGTAGCAAATTGATGTATTACTCACTATACCAACTTCAAATCACATTCATATTCAGTAATTTATAATTAGAAATGAGCAAGCACACCATGAATCCATATCTAATCCAATATATGTTCAAAAAACAAATTTATCTTTTTTTTGCCACTTTTTATTTTGATGCTACTTCTACGTCTTGGTTTGATGGTTTTTGGGCCCTTTGTGATAAAATAAAAAAATAAAGATTCATTTACATCGAAGATCGCTGTAGGTTTTTTAAGCCCTGCATAGCGACAACGCCACCGGTCTCAGGATTCAGCAGCCCGTACTTCAGGTAGCCCGAGAGGCAAAACCTGGTGCAAAAAGTTCCCCAGAACACCAGCTGCTGCTCGTAAAGCTTATTGTGGTGCGCCAACAGCAATAATTGAAGACGGTAATCATGGGTGTATCAACATTTTTATCAAGTCGGAGTGGCTTTCAGTACAGTTTTTCTGGTAATGTTTGCTTTTCGCATATCTTACTGTGCCATAAATCCAGAACATTTAGCGAGGAACGTGTTTCATTCCAAAGCCAAGGAGACTTGTGAGTAAATTCATCTCCATCAGTCCCCTCTGCTTCTTGGAGACCGCCTCAACCGCACGCACATTAAAATCACACTTTTCTGTGTCAAAATGAATTCCTGAGCTTCTGTGTTTGTATAATAATGCAAATATTCAGAATCCAGAATTGCCTCAGGACACAGTCAAGCTGTTTCACTCTCAGCTGTATTTCCGATGGGAAATGATGGAAACTATTTGCGCTTTATTAGACTTCCATTAAATTTCCGCGAGCGCATGTGACACAGTGAGTTTGGCATCGGCCCGTATGAGGGAAACTGGCATTGTGAGCCTGCTCTAAGTGAGACGTACAGGTTTGTTTCATTATCTGAAACAAACCTGTACGTCTCACTTAGAGCACGCTCACAATGCCAAAGCTGGTATCAAGCAAATTCCAACAACCCCACCACAGTATTCCGGTCAGCCAAAGTTTGTTCCATATAAATAACACTTCATTGTTATCTGTGCGAAACAAGCGCTGCGGTTGCCTCGCTTGGCTTCGTGGCCGTGACAGGCTTTTCAAAGTAAACATAACTCACAAACAAAGCCCAGATGTGACCTAACTTAACAGCTGCTCGCATCGCCGAACAAACGAACCTGCGACCAAACTGGATGAAGTCTCAGCTTAGCTATGCGCGCTAAACGCTACACAACGAAACCGGAAAGGAGAAAAAAAACACACCATCCACTCTGCCGTCAGAACGGAGGGGGACGGTGGGGGGGGTCAAAAAGATGACGAAGGGTCTTAAAATCAGGAAGGAATGAGGTGAAAATCAGATGGCGATCGATTAAAGAGGGAGATAATGAACAAGGGGCAGACGTGGGGGGAAGAAAGAAGTTGGCAGGGAGAGAGAGAGCGAGCACAGAGGAGAGATAGTCATGCAGACATGCAGCTGGATGAATACAAGGCCCCTGTGTCAGCGCTGTATGCGTGTGTGTGTGTGTGTGTGTGTGAGAGAGCATTTACTGTAGCACTGAAGCCAGGTCTAGTTGGTATTTAGACTGAGTTTGCACGCAGCTCCTTCGCACAGACCTAACCCTTATCCTGACTGGACTGAGCTGGCTTTGAAATGCAGGCCAGCGCGTCGGAGACACATCAGAGAGAGAAAGGTGAAAAGGGGATAAAAGAGGAGAGAGAGCGAGCGAAATGTCTAAGAAGAGATGGGGAGGAAGGCTTACTCTTGGAGCAGGGGGGCCGTGGTCATCCAGATATGTGGATTCACCTGCAAGACACCAGAAAGCATACATGTTAGGACTCTGTTATGCACACGGTACACGTCTGAAGGACCACATCGAGCAGACGAGTCAACAGAAGGAATGAATGGGCATCACAAACAATTACTGTAGCCTTGGTTCCACAAAAAGGCCAGTAATGTATTGACCATCCCCCCAAAATGCACCCGCTTCAATGAGATCAACATCTCAGGACATTTCAATTTTTCAAGACTGAAGTCTGAGCTGCTAATCTGAATCTTTTTACCCCTGCATTGTTCCCACATTACTCAGATTTATTTGCTTTAATTCCACCCGCTGCCACTCCCTCCACTTTGAGAAACAACAGGTGGAACATCTCCGCAAAACCCACATTGAACACAACAAAATCCCTCTCATCCTCTGCCACCCACGGGAAACAGCGCCACTCCTCCGCGTTAAGTCCGAGGACGTCGCGCAGAGAGTTACGACCTCTTTATACAGTAAATCGAACACTATGAAGCCGTTTTTTACGAGGGAACAATGGAGCTCATTCAAGGCTGCCTCCACACTAAGGGGTCTGTGCCATGCCTTTTAGCCCACTCTCCAAATCCAGGCCCCGGCTTCAGACAGCGGCCTTTTCTTTGGCTGCCCGTCCAGACACCCAGAGACGCATCACTTCCCATCACATTTACAACATTCAGGTGGTTCACCCAGGGGGGAAGGGAGAAAGGGAAATTGGAGAGCATGCGGGGAATAAAGCTATAAAGGGAGGAAATATTACACAAGAGAACAATATCTCCTTGTTTCTTAGAAATGCGATCCAACTCACAGATGAAAATAGCAAGAAATGATGCATGAACACACACGCCGGTTCATAAGCAGCCAGTGTTTTCCACTTGGCACACACTTAGAGACGTTATTACTGTACATGCTTGAACTGGAAGTGAATTGTATGACTTTGTAAGTACTGTTTATACTATACTAGATAGTGGTGTCTAAGCTTTGGGTAATTAGTCTTACACTGAGATCTGCCACATTTTGGCTCTGGTACAATATCACACACACACACACACACACCAGAGTTGCTATATGGAACCTGCTGGTGTTGCGGCTCATTAATTCATCAGGAGCTGGATGTATAAATACTGACACAGCTGCGCTCTGCTCACCCTCAGGTGCTTCTTACGTTCTCTCTATCTTCGCATCAGTCTTTGTCTCTCTTTCCTGGCCTGACACCGCTTTCCCGGAGGAATGCCGGAGGGAGGCGCGTGTTTTTGCGGCGCTTCTCCGAGGCATTCGAGGTCATGTCAGGGCGAGGATGCAGAGCGGCCAACATCTCTGTTCCCTCCTCTGTCGTTCCCCCCTGTTTATCACCACCACCCCCCGCGACCTCCAACCACTCCCCACCCCGCCATGTGTGTTTCTCATTAGCGTTTTTTGGATCGCGGGAATGGAACTAATTTTTTCCAGGGCACGAGGTTCATAAAAGCTGACAGCTGCCCTCCGCCCCCACCACCCACAGAGCGCAACATGAACTTAAAGAGCCACTGTACAGTGCACTGTACTCTTCCACCCCATTGTCCCCTGATCCCCTGCTTGAAATCAGCGAGGAAGACGAGACTTTTATGGGACTCTTTGGCTTGCTTAAGAAACGTTTAAATTCCAAGGCTGGCAACATCAAAACAGGCCACAGCCCACAAAAAAAATGTATTTTATGGTTTCATTTATATTGACCTCAGTGTTTACATGATTTATTACTAATCTACAGTAACTATGACTTCACTCTGCACCCTACACTGCACCATCTGTTCAAACACACAGGAATGACCTTCAAAATGAGGACTGCATATACCCATTTCCATTCAGTGAGTTATGAATATATACTACAGATCTGTGACAAAGTAAGGTAAAAACCTAAAAAAACAGGAACCAATGCAAATGTTCCAGGGAAATATGGGTCCATGGTTGGATGCATATGAAAATCTTATGCTCTGGCTCTCAAAGTTGTCACATCTCAAGTGAGTTGAACACCTACTGTATGAATTACCGTAAAGGTCTGAACAAGAAATAGATACACACACAACCCCGTGTGAAACAGCAAGTTCCTGCTCCTGCACATCAGATGTATTAAAACCCCAAAGATGAAACAAACCAGATGTTAACATGCACTCTTAGATAAAGCCATCCTGTTGCCACCCAGTGTCGTGATCTGGTTGCGTGACAGTGCTGTCAGACTCAGTCTCTTCATACAAAACGGCTTCAACCAACAACAGAACTTTGAACAATGCGGGTGTACCGGTAGGTATAAGGGTGAGCGGCCCAGGGGCCCATTGTCTCATAATGCATGAGAACATATGAGAGACTTTGGGTAGATGTGTGAGATAGTGTCTTGATCATCAAAGCACCAAAGTAGGTAAGATCTTTTGGAAGATTCGTGTCCAGTGGAGAGTTTTAAAATCAAGTGCTGCAGCTCTTCAGGTGGCATTTGATGACCCAACTCTTTTTTCATTTGCCGTTCTCATAGAAATACTAATAACATGCTGAATGAATGGTCAAGAGCATAAATGGTTAGGTAAGCGAGGGCGTCTGTGTGCGTGCGAGTGCAAGTAACTGGCTTGTGGGTACGCGTAGGCATGTAGCTAAATGGTTAATTGGATTATTGTGTCACAAGATCCATGGACTCGCCCCTGGCTAAGAGCAGCTGCATAACCATTCCCGAGTACAATTATCTAATCAATACAGCAAGATGGACAACATGAAACAGTGTTTTTTAGTTCTAATCAGTGTCTGTTACCCAGAGAAGTCTAAAACAACAAAAACATGTGAACCAAAAAAAAAAACATCTAAAACTGTTCAGACATGTGAAGCCACTCAGGGATGACATTTTGCAAATTTTGTAAATTGATAGTTATTCCCACCCCCATGACAGATTGTTTTTAATTAAGAATAATTGTTTAGCAAATAAAAGCATATGATCCGCACAATAAGATCTGTCCACAAATCAAGCCGATTTATGATTGTCTGAATCACATATGCAAGCAATACCACAAAGCTAATAAAGTACGTCCTCGAGCTGAAATATTAAGCGCTCTGATTTATTTGGCATCGGAGCAAAATGCGAAACCCTGTGAAGCTGATTATTGCAGAAGATATTTATTTTCTGCATTGATAAAAAAATAAATAAATAAATAAATCCAGCAGGATCTAATTATTGTAAATCCGGAGAGGGATCCAATCGTTCAAACACCCTCAGATTTTCCCACATATTTCCCATAACTCTCACTCACACACTCAAACATGTATATTTTTAATATATGCACACTAACTAGTGTTTAAATCAAGAGAAGGATACCATTAGGAAGCCCCGGTCTAGGAACTTGTTAAAGCAAATTACAACCTTGACCAATTAGTCACCTCATTAGTTAACACACCTCTGCGTCAATCTCATCCACACAACGCTTGCCGCTGTTGCTATTTCACTGTATTTGTATTTGGCCCTGGCACAAGGAGAAGGCAGTGCCATTGGTAATCATGCCGATAAAGTCCTGATTAGCATTATTTCTTTCTTTAAATTACTGGATAACACAAGAGTTGTGGAGAGGGATTCTGGTCTGGAGCCAAGCAGAGAAAATGCAAATGCTGAAAGAAGGTTTACAAAGTTACAAGTGTTTTTGAGTAGAATGCTGTAACAGGATATATGCTAAAACATAGCGTTGGTCTGTAAGAAATGTATTCTAAATGTAGAAAAGATTGGTCATGTAGCCTTCTCTACATTTATTCAGGAATAACTCATTAGGCTTCAAACAAATCATCCCAGAACAAGTTCTGGAATTTTCCCTTTGGTGTTGGCCTGCTTCAGGAATGTTACAGTAAGTTTGGGAATTTCATAAACATGTATTTAGAGCTGAGACCGTTTCATTTGCTTTGTGAAATTGGCGACCTAGCTAAGTAGAGCCTAGGAAAGAACACATCCCAGAATAGGCCGAGGTGGGAGCGGAAAAACCACACAGGAATGGCTGCTGCGGATACGGCCAAGAGAGCAGGCGCAGTGCTGAAGTTAAGGACTTTGCTATGGGACACGACTCGAAGGAAAGACGGGAGGTTGCAGGGCTCCTGCCCTGGAATGTTCTACAAGTATGTGAAGCCAGATTACAGGTTATCCAGTATGTGAAGACTAAACTTTCTCATCTTTAACCACATCCTGCTGTAGTGTGTGTATCTACCGCGGACGATAATGAGAGAACAGAAGGTGTGTTCAAGTCGCTACGGTTACAGGAATATGGACTTTTAAAATCAAACAGAGTGGAGAATGGAAAAGATTGATGGATATATCATGACAGCCTGCGCTGCAGTCAAAAAATTACATAACTTCTGCCTGACCCAGCTGTGAGCTCAAACACGCCCAGTTAAACTTAGACACGTCTACGGCTACAGCCCGTACTAAACATTTCTGCCATATTAGAGAGTGCATGAAAACAAAGTCAGTGTGTAAGGGCTACATACATGGTTTTGTGTGCCTGTGAAATGTGTGTGTGTGTGTGTGTGTGTGGTCACCCAACCCTTTGATTTGAAGTGAGGGAGTGGCCCCTCTATTAAGACCCGTAACTCGGCCCATCTACCTAATTACAGAAGGGAGTTATGCTAAGGGTCAGGGTCTCCATCAGGACTACGCCCTGCTCCACATCGCCCCTCAGTAACTCGAGAATCAACAATGGTCAGACAGCTTTGTGATATAAATATAAAAGCTGCTGCTGCTATGTTATTGCAGGTGCCCATATGCCAAAACCTGGTAGGGAGACTAATTTGTGGACTTATTGCTCCCCTGAAATTTTGGTTACTGAAATGGAATAGGAGCCTACACACGCATACAGATGTGCAGGGATTGGAAGACGTCAGGATTACTGTCAGCATGTCATTTGTGGAAACCGGCGGTTGCCACCGTGTATGCTGCGCGACCGGGACGTACCACTAAACTGATGACCCAGCAAAGCAGTCATGACGCGGGTGACCGTGCAGCCAGTAGTCCAAAAATAAAAGACCTACTTAGTGGAACAAGAAAGCAAAAGCTTAATCATACCTAGTGCTTCTGTTAAGGAAGGAGGAAACAGGAGTGGATCATCTGCAAATGCCAGGAGGCCGGTGCTGTGCTCGACAGAGATGTCATATGACAACCCATAAATAGTTACGCAATTCATAACTGATACACTTTGAAGTGCTGAACAAATCTGAATCAAATCTTGCATGTTTTGAGATGACGGCTGACCGCTTCTGTATTTATTTGAATTTCAAAATCAAATCGGAAAACAGCTCACTTTGAACTGCCACTCTCAAACTACCTCGGCAGATTTCGCACTCAACAAAGTAACTTCACTTACAGGAGGAATCAGTGGACGTCTCAAAGTTTGAGGAGGCAGTCGACGAGGCTGAATGGAGCTAAGCAAAGTGCACATGAAATCAAGCGAGGTGGTTCGCGCATGCAAAGTTACCGCATGAGGAGCAATGGAGCGTCACCTGGCCTTGTCGATGCAGGATTCCTGAATTCAAAGTCGAAGGTAGGAAAGAGGGTTTCCATCTCTTTCAGAATTCACAGCGCAGAGCGAGCGGCGCCCTCCAGGTGCATGCAACGGGGGTGTTCCTGCAGTGCGATCAGTTTAATTTAGGTGAGCGAAGTACACTGAGCAATGCTCATGGGGCCACCGTGACTTTGCCTTTTCTTTTTCTGCAATGATTTCTACACAAAAACAAGCATAAATCTTGACCTTGTGAGACTTTACTCTATCTGACAGGCTGTCACAAAGTCTGTGAGCATTGACTTAAAATCAGGTGCCTTTGAAATGAAGAAATGAACCATGAAGTAGAAAATCGGGCAAACAGCTGAAACCCCTAATAGATGTCTGATGCCGGATCGTCAAAGAAGAAGTAATCAACACAGTGATGCGAATGTGTCTTTTCTGTGGGTGAAAATGTCTACCTCGCCACGAAGAATGAAAAAAAAGAATCACGTTAGAACCAGAAGATTTATTGACACTTTCACAGGATGTGATACTGTGAGGGATTTCTGCTGAACTGCATCCTCTAGTTAATCCTGGGCGAGTCACTTCCCTTTCAGAGAGCACTGGAGTTCTTGTGCAGTTTGTACATACCTCGTCTCGGCTTGTGGACATGTGGGCACGACACCAGTTGTCTTGCTAGTCTGTCCTTATGGGTAAAGGGCCTGCCGGTGGCCATTTTGACTGACCAGGGATTTTTCAGATACACCCCTACAAAAGAAGTCAAATGGAGGGGACCTTTTGAGTCTTAGTCTTAGATTGATGAAGAAAACTGAATAATAAACAACAATATCGACTGGGGTGGGGGTCATTTCACAGAAAACAATGTTGTGAATAGCTAAATATGCTGGACAGAGGGTTAAAATATATATATATTTTAAGCATGGCAGTGTGTTGGGTGGCACATGGTATAAACAGAAAACAAGACAGCAAATGTTTTGTATGAAAGTAAAAAAAAAAAAATCCCCAAATCCAATAATTTTTTTTGTAATATTTCATGCCATAAATAATGGTAGACCCTTTCACACCACCAACAACAACAGCGGCTAGCAGTTACACTCTGACAGCCAACTCATTAAAACCAGCCGCAACTGGGCAACTGCTCGGGCTCTGTCGCTTTGCACCAGCTCCTAACTCACAGAACACACGCCAGATGTGGAAACGCGTCGTGCACAAATGGCTGCGCTTCGCAGCTACACACAGCCACCACCGGTAACATCTGTGCCATCTAAGTGGAGCTGGAATGAAAACTATATATATATATATATGTGTGTGTGTGTGTGTGTGTGTTATATAATAACAATAATAATAATAAACAATTATTTTGTTGTTCAGGAAAGTGTTTTTTTAGTATCTTGAGAGCTTTTACTGTAATATCTCTGGCTCTTTTGCAGACGGCTGTGCCTCTATGAAAGAAGCTTGAAAAAACACCCTGCTTTAATTGTTTGCTTACAATACAACTCCCTTGGCCTCATGCCTCAACCAAGCTAAATCAGCTTTTAAAAGAAACTATCTTTTTCTTTCTTTTTTGCAACACAAGCTTGTTTATGACTCTAAGGCCGGTCCTTGTCTTCCCTATTACAGTATATGTATCAGCCTTTTTTTTCATCGCCAGCTCATGTTAAGACCTAACTGGTAACCATTAACAAAAATAAGGCAGGAATCGGGCGGAGAAAAAGAGGTTACAATGTGTTATTACAACTCCTTTAATCATGGCGGTTGCAGGAACTCCAAACAATCTACACCCTTGTTTTAAGATTCAGCGGCGATACTGCTGAGTCACAAATGAGACATGCTATAGATAAATCTGGAAAAACACTCCAACTCAAGCCAAGCTGCACAATCATCACCAAACCAAATATTTTAGAGGTTTGGGTGGTGAACCAAATCTGAACATGTAGTTGGTAGTTTTGCTGGCCTGTCATGATGTTAGCCATGAAGGTTTCTTTTTTTTTTTCTGCCCCCGCTTTTAACAAACTAAAAAGCAGCCATTATGAGCAGCGGCGATGAGTAACCCCCGCCGTCACATGCCAAGAAGTTTTTCTGTGTTGAACTGTTCCACACGAAAACACAAAAAAAATGCTTCACAAGTCTTAAACCTGCAGGATTTCCCCCACTGTGGGTGATTTCGCAGTGAGCGTCAGCTATCTGCTTGTTTTAGGTTTCATGCTCGGATGTGCGTGTAGCCACCGAGAAGGCCTGGAATCTGGACGACCTGCTATGTTGCTCTATCGCAGTCGCACAGAGCGGCGAGCTTTAACCCCGCCGCCAAGGACACGCGCGCGGAACAGACACACATGTGAATCCCATCTGCGAGGAGGCTGAATGAGGCTACAAAAAAAGTCAATCAGAAGCTGAAGGAACAGTTTGACATACTGGCAAACACGGTTATTAGATTTCTAGAGAGTTTTCATGTCTGTGTGCTAAATATGAGCCGGAGCCAGGAAACAGTTAGTTTAGCTTAGCACACAGGCTGGAAACAGGGGTCAACTGCTACCCTGGATCTGTTCGAAGGTTAAAAAAAAAGCTAAGCTAATCAGCTCCTGGCTTTAGCTTCACATTTAGCATATACACACGAGAGTGTTGATTTTCACAACATCAACACCGCTCAACCCTTGTCAAGATAGTCAATAAGTGGATTTACAAAAATGTCAAACTATTCCCTTGACAAATTATCCCCTCTGTCTTCGTGTGGTTTCTTATAATCTAAACTACAAGGGGGGGGGGGGGTGAAAAAGCAGCAGACATGGCTGCAGACACACGTTCACGCACACATGCAGATGTGGTGCACTATGTAAATCACCTGCTGCCCCACGTCCCGCGAGATCCCGCGTGGGGGGGGGCGGATAGAAGTTCTGAGTGGAAAAGAGAAAAGAGGCAGAATGAGGGCAGTGGAGTGAAGAGGGAAGACAGAAAGTGTGATACGAAGGAGGGATCAGAGAGAGAGAGAGAGAGAGAGAGAGAGAGAGAGAGAGAGAGAGAGAGAGAGAGAGAGAGAGAGAGAGAGGCAGTGAATTACTATAGAGAACCAGAATTCCTCCGGGTTCGTCATGTGACAGAAGAAACAGATTCGGGAAAAACAGCTGCTGTAGTCTACTACAGCACGGCGAGGAAATAAATGAAAAGAAAGTAAGTCACGGGGGAAGAGAGGGGAAGAGTGAGAGACGCCGAGAAGGAAACAGGAACAAATTTTTATCAAATCAGTTTGTGAGCCCTCTGCGGAGGTCAGCAGAGGAAGATGAATTGCGCTATCTGGCAGCTAGCACTTCCTCAACGGCCTGAAATCCCTTCAGCAGAGAAAAACATAATGATTCCACCAGGAAGCACAGATTCATGCACACACAGACATATACTAGTACTGTATAAACAGCCCGTGGACTGGCACAGACACAAGGACAATATAAATAAAGTACTATAATAAGCCGGGTGTTCTAATGTTATGGTCAAATATGATTATTCCTGAAATGTATGAAAATAAGGAATTCACATACACGCAAAATGATGATTAAGGGCTGTAATAATAAAGCAGTAAACTGCCGATGGAGTGTGATGGGATTTTATTACTTCCTGACAGGAAGTGTTGGCCGAGGGGTTCGTCCAGCTGTGAAAAAGTCCCTCGTCTTATGGGTGATGGCAAGAGACACACAAGCATTCCTTTGCATATTGTTATGAGCTACGAAAGGACTTTAATCCCAACAGCGCGTACGTGTCAACCACGTGTGAGCGTGAGAACACTGGCGGAACATTCAGGGAACGTTTGGGGAGGGGGAGACGGGAGAGAGAAAGAGAGAGAGGGAGAGAGAGAGAGAGCGCGCTATTGATTATGATGCCTCACGTCTCAGATCTAACATCTCATCTCTGTCTGCCTTATCAGAGTTTGCTCACTGGCGGGGACGGCGCTGCAGCTTGGCCCTGCAGAACAAACAGACTGCATAAAGAGAGCCTGTGTGGTGCAAAGTCTCACACTGGAGTGAGGGACAGAAGGAGGTGGAGGAGGAGGAGGAGGAGGAGAGAAAAAAAATAAAGGTTCGCGAGAGCACACGGTCTAGGACAGGAGGGGAAAGAGGAGTGATGCTCGGTGAAATGATGGAATGGAATGAGAGCCTTCCAGGAATCCAGAAAAAGTTTGGTCGTCGTAATAGCTTTCTGGACAGCCCTTGTCAAAACTGAGAGCATGTCATAAAATATTTCCACAGGGGGAAAAAAAGTGAGAGCTCCACACAATGTGTGACTGTGGTCCACCGAAGCATGCTACTTTTCTCATGAGCCCCAACAATAGACCCTTATAGGAGTGTCCCGTTTGAAACAGAGAGGTGTGATTTCAGCACACAGACGATCCATTCCAGACATATGGTATAATACTGTCAGGAACTATCACTAGCTGTCAATTACCAAAACCTAGGAGCAATGCAATGGATTCCTTTGGTATTAATATCTATCTTTATCCATCTAACAAAATTAAAGAATAACAATAATCAGATTTTACAACATTGTATGACAAACAGACATGTTAACTGAAGAAAAAAAACCTATAAATATGAAAGTGTAACGTGTTTGAGCCACGGCCAACATAACAAAAACCTCATTTGGGCAACAATTCTTAGTCCTACTCACTGTGGAAATAGTAAATACTAGTTGGTGAAATAAATTATAACTCTATGACAGCAGAAATAGATAAGCGACGGCACACGAGCTGGGGAAAAGAAAACATAAAACAAAGTAGGAATCCGCCTCTGCAATAAATTCCAAATACAACTGAAGCAATGGAAATTTCATAAATACACGCATTCAGCATAAACTGACAGAAAGTCAAGTACAGTCTCAAATGTTTCTACTCACTGCTGACAGGAAATCAAAGCAGGAGCCAGGCCAACACTTGTCAAAGGTACAACGTGCCCAAACGCCAGGGAGTTTTTCCATAAATGTTCAATAATTATTTAAATGAGATAATTGCTTTGCTTTTATTCACCTAATACATCATCATTATGATCCTACGTTTTTT
The DNA here is from genome assembly GCA_023373845.1 of Nibea coibor. NCBI lineage: Eukaryota > Metazoa > Chordata > Actinopteri > Sciaenidae > Nibea > Nibea coibor. The sequence continues at coordinate 12,584,770 of CM041730.1, forward strand.
TTTCTTACCTAATTAGAACTTTGGAAGAATTAAACTCCATGACTCTCCCTCTCCACCTTTGACTGATTTTCCATACGCGGCAGTGCTGTGCACACGCCAGCGTTTGTATGCAACAATGTGCATTTAGAAAAGCATTTAAAACATCCGCATGCGCACGGCCCATTCTTTGTGTCACTGAGCATGTGTGAGCTTCCAGAGTCCGTGAAACCTCAAACCTCTCGCTAATTGCGAAATGGATCGTGGAAGGAACGCTGGCCTCCGCGTCCGCATCACCGCTGCTTACATAAATACTCATTTGATGAAAACTGCTGTCAGGCTCCATCTCGGTCTGCAGCGCTGGCCAGTGCCAGGTTAGGCTGCCGCTGGACGAGGACGCTGCCACGCCCTTGTTTTGTACTCAATTCTTTCAGGATGTGTATGTAGTTTGTGTGTGTGTGTGAGAGAGAGAGAGCGAAAGAGAGAGAGAGAGAGAGAGAGAGAGAGAGAGAGAGAGAGAGAGAGAGAGGAGGGAGAAACAATAACAGAAAAGACAGAAAGAGAAAGTTCTGCATTTGCGTGTGCATATGTGCATGTGAGAAAAGGAAATGTGTTTGTGTGTGTGTATGCGAATGTGTGCAAGGACATTTTACAGTGCCCATTACCAGAAGGCACAGGATGTGCGTCTGCAGCAGACCACCTTGTACCCCATGACATCACCACAGTGCCTCCTGAAACTCCATACACACACACACACACACGTGTGTGCGCGCACACACACACACACTTCCTTACACGTTATTTTTTCCCCTACCCTCATCAGGTGCCAAATAAAGTGCATTTGCCATGTGTTGAGCACATGTCAGCGACGGCGATCTGCCCCAGTGAGGAAGACGAGAACTTTCACAAACTTTTTCGGGTAGCAGCTGAGGTGTCACGTGTCACGCTCGCGCCGTCAAAGACATGCTGACAGTCCGCACTACCGAGCGTCGTCGCTGAAATAAAAACGTTCCGTATAGCCCAAGATGAACAATCGAAACGGAGTGACAACAGTTTGAACAGTTTGGTGATAATGCAGTGACAGGCGTTTGGCACCTCGCAGGACCACAGTGGCCAGAGCGAGAGCAAAGAGCAACAATCGAGCAATAAACAACAGATGGCAGCTCGCACTTCCAAGAACAGTGCAAAAGAGTATTTATAGATGAAGCTTTCGAAACAGGCTTGCACACTGCAGGAACAATCAGGGCATTTTAAAATCAATCCATAATAGTAATGAATCAAATTTATAGCCGCAATAGGAAACGGTACTGACCACCGCCAACAAATATAATCATATCCAAATATATAAAACAACTAGAAGATAAATGAGATTGAAGCAGCTTTGCTTTAAGAAGCAGATGTTATGCAAGATTTGAAGTGACTTGATTGCGGAAGTAAAGCCCGGTTAAATTAAGACTGCTTCGTACCCAGGGTGCATGTCTATCTAAGCATGCTACATCTGTAAAAACACTGGACACTAATGTTGGTGTTTGACACAGAGTATATTATAATAAGGGAATTTCCTGAGCGTATGTTCAGTGAAGTCATAATAAATATATTGGTGGCACAGTCTGCATGTGTGGTATACCAGCACTGAGAAACATGTGCTATACTTAGAAATAAGGAAGGAAGTATCTATCTATCTATCTGTATATATAGCACTCTTTTAGTCACCAAAATGTTTCTTGGCTCCAGATTTAGAGTTTTTATTTGAGGTTTATGAGCTTTCTGACCAAGTCATCTTTGTCCAGTTGTTGATGACACAGCAAAACAAAGCCTTGCAAAAGTTTGACCTTTATCTTTTAGCATCAATACATAGATTTTTTTTTTTTTTTTTTTTTTTAAAACAGTACCAAGTCTTCACTTCGATGCCATTTTGTTTTGACACAACACATGCACAGTGAGGTTCTGAGGCATGACTTCATTCGGGTCATTTCTCCCTCGCCCACTCCTGTGCTTTTTTGTCCAGCACTTCTCTGGCACCCGAACCCAAACCACAAGCTCTAAAGGAGAAGTGATGAAGAAATATACACCTATTATGGGTCATTAGGAACCTAATTTTCTTCATAAAGTGGGTTTCCTTACAGTACCACCAGAGTGCCAAGTGTGGGCCTTCTTGCTGTTTCTGTTTTCAGAGTTGAAGGTTTGGAGTCTGGTCCCTCTGACCTCCCTCCCTCTGCCTCTGCTCTATTAAGGAAGGGTTATGCAGTATATCACATCTTGGTTAGAAGCAGCACACTGAAACCCTGTACTGTACTCCCATAACAGGCACCCTGCTGAGTCCGACTTACACACACTCGCTCTCTCTCTCGCACGTATATAGCTACTGTACACACACGCGTGCGAGGCGGAGGCAAACAGACACAGCATCCACACGCCGACGCTGTTGATTCATGCTAATACGGGCCAGCGGAGCTCCACGGTGTTAAGGTGAGGGAAACTCTCTCACCCTTAACTGGCCTCTCGGAAACGTGGGCACGGTTTCAAATTCAAGGCCAAACACTAGCTCACAGAGAGAGAGAGAGAGCCGCGGCAAGAAATAACTAGCTTTCATTCATAAACACCATCTGATGAGCAGCTCATTGTCATTTGAGGGCAGCCATGACGATTAACTCTAAATCGCAGTCGGGCGGTCTGGCTTTGAATGGCGAGCATTCATTCATGGTCTGCGACTGGCACGTATTAATTTAGTTCTTGCAGCAAGAAGGTGTGAAAATCTACCCTGTTCTGAATGCAGAGTAAACACTATAACACAATGCCAGGGTGAGGACTACGCTGCATCCACGCCCGATTTTAAAACACGCTGGTTTTTGGTAAGAGCCGGATCCAAGTTACATTTGAAACCTCAATGTGTCATTGACATTCTAGAGACGTCAGCACGAAACCACACAGCGGCACTTCGTATGCATTTGTCCAGCTGTATCTGTGGTCCCTCGTGGTCATTTTTGTCCATATGCTGCTGCTCACAGTTCACAAAGTCAGACAGTCCGCGCTGGCCTGTAATCAATGTGTCATGTTGCTTTTAGCTCTACCTATAAATATACAAGTAAGACTCGGCCCCACTCGTTAAGACTCCAGTCTGGGAGATGACATTGTCAGGGGCATTAAAGTAAAGGGAGAGACGAAGATAAAGTTGGGGGGGGGGGGGGGCTAATAATGAGTAAACAGGACGGTCTATTTTTCCACCTGTCGCTCTAAGAGCCATTTAATATCCTGAAGCACAGAAGCGGAACACATGGACTCCTCGAAAGCCCGGTTTGAGTGGTGTGGCTTTCCATCTCTGTGGGGTAACGCAGTCGGGAAAGCTGGGAGTTGTTTTGTGGGAAGAATAACCAACGTGGGCCTAGTTTCTGCCGGTCCCTCAACCCCTTTATTTAGACCAAGCCACTGGGATACTTTACTCTTATAAATAGACAGACAGCAACTTGAACAGCACGGTCTATGGAGTCTAAATCAGTGGTGTAAAGTAACTTTACTCAAGTATAACTTTGAGGCAATGGAATTTATCCACTCATTCTAAGTTACTAATAAGTAACAGAGTACTTTTAATGGTTTTATTGCTAATTATAGTAAAGGATCTGAATACTACCTTCACCACTCGGTAGAGTGGCAAGTTACAGTCAATAAGCTGTTGAATTGAGCTTAATTTATCACTTTTAATTGACTGTGTTTTGAAGTCCACATGCTACTATACACTCGCAATGAACTGTAGTTTACTGACATTATTTCAGCTCTGGATTCTTTTGTTTAACTACACAAACAGGAAACACCAGGCGTATAATTCCAACATGGTTCATCATAACACCAGAAATAAACCGAAATGTACTTCTTTTCTTCCTTGTGTTTTTTTTTTTCTTCTTGAAAGTTTGGTGTGTTTACTACTCACTAAAAAGCACGCCGGGCTGTGTCGTCTGCGAGCGCGGGCTCCAGCTAAGCGCGGCCTCGAAGGATCGGGCCTCTCTTTAATTTAGCCATGTGGGCTAGGCTACGCTAGCTCGCGGTCAGTGGTTCGCTTCAAGCCTTCAGAAACACCTCATTAGAACAGAACGGCTAATTATAGACGAGGCCGACACTAGGCTACACGCTAGAGCCACGACGCACAACAACCTGCTATGAAACGTGCAAGAAAAAAAAAGAGCAAAGCGTCGCCGGGGTCGTCTTCAGAGTCAAAGGCAGAGGTTCAAAGACACTTGAATGAGGAAGATGGATGACGGTGGCTTCAAAATTTAAGCTGTCCTTAAATAACTTTTTTTGGTTTTTTTGGAGAGACTATGAAGAGGAGAGATGAATACAAAGAACATTAAAAAATAAACATAAAGGACAGGACAGTGGTGTAGGACAGTAGTGTTTATGCATAATCCCCAAAGGCTGTGATCTCTATATTACTACAAAGCCTGCTTACTCTTCTTTTACTGTATTTTGACTTTGTAGTCAACTATGTGTTCCCTAAAGCACATTTTTTTCCCACAGACGGTGAAACAGCAGCCGTTTATACCGACAGATTACATAAATCTTGCCGTCAAAATTTCCAGCACAGTTTAATAGGCCGTAATCAGCGCACATAGTTTTCATACCGAAAGACCCGAATGTAAAAAAGAATGTGCACACTTGGAATCACAGACACTGACACACTTGGGTCAGTAAACTCTTTACCTCGCGCACAGATAAAACATGCATAAACAATAATACGTGCATTGCATGTATGGGCACGCGATGGGTGGGGGAAGATGCAGGAGAGCTCAGAGAGACAGCGGTTTTGAAATCCTGCGGTCGAGTATGTAATGGAACTGCATGTAGTGATTAGAGACGCAAACGTTCCAGCTGGCAATACAACGCGGCGAACGTACCCAGTGGCACGGCTCCGTGCGCATCTGCGTGTGTTTGTGCCTTACGCGACAGAGGCTGGATCTATACGCCGGGAGTTTGCTGTCCAGGAAAGAATCGAAGCGGACGTTTTGTGCAGACTTGCAGGAGAGGAAACGGGAGGAGGAGAGAAAAATAATACATTGCGGTGAGAGAAGAGATACCCGACAGGAAGATGTAGAGGGGAGAAAGCGGCGAAGGAACTCATGGGGATGGAAAAAGAGGGAGGGAGACGGAGAGAGAGAAAACAGAGGCTGGGTAAACAGTGGGAGAGAGAGTGTGGCGATTCTTGGGGGTGAGAATTTGTGGTAAAGAATTAGAACAGCTTTCAGCAGAGTGAGTGATGGATTTACAGAACGGGCAGGTCCAACTGGCACAAATTCGGTCCAGTCCGAAGCCAGACTGGTGCAGCAGGAAGGTGCTGGTGGGCCAAGAAGCAGGCAAGTTGTTCTGGGCCAGGCCAGTGGAAACACTACACAACCAGGATCTGGGCCAGTGAACCGGGCCAGACAACTGATGGTTTTTCAAGGGGTGCAGCAGCACTATGTGTTGAAGAATCAGCCCTAAACTATTGAGTTACCCATTTAACCTCACTCAACTGGGTTTATCTGAGGTCCTAACATGACCTTTGACCCCTTGTTAAAGTCTGAAAAGACACTAGCGTACCGTGGTGGGTTACATTCCTGAACTTCTATGGTTGGTCGCAAAGCAACTAAGGTGAATCCTTTAAATTTCACTCTCTCTTTTAAACACACACACACACCAGTCAAAAGCAACCATCATTCTCCAACCATGTAATTAACACCACTGACCACGCCCGCTGACTCCTCCGCTTAACCAATCCCCTGCCGAGAAAAAGGACTCAACCTCAGGACTCTTGGAATTCTTGGAAGTTGGGCGTTTGTTTGTGTGTCTTTGGATAAAGACTCTGTTAAATTTGGACTGTGTTGCTTTTACTCAAGATGTCTCTACAAAACATCTGGAAAATCTGGTTTCTCCGATGGACCAGAACATTTGTACAGGGTTATGGTTGCAGCTTAGAGCTGTAGCACTACTGTACATCTCAGCTGGGGATTTTAGCAGAAGGATTTAAGGGTAAACATGACGGGGAAAAAAAAAATCTGGATATTGAAGAGTTCATAAGTGTGACAGGTAATGGCAGGATGTGGATTTTAGCACTAACCCTCACATTTTTGGGGCGGGTATGATGTACCGTCACATTTTGCACTCTGTGTCTCCACATAAGAGAGACAGTGTTGAGGGAAAAGTGCATGAGCGTAAAAAAAAAAAAAAAAGAGGGACGTGAAGAAAGACAGAGAGAAGCGGTGGAGGAGATAAAAGGAGTGGGTTTTCAGAGAAGGAGAGCACATTTTCAGACAGGGGTGCGAGATTTGGCCGAGGTGAGGTTTGCTTTCCGCGGGGGACGACTACATTTCATCTGAACATTTCAAAAATGCTTTTCAGGCTGTCCTCGGAGCAGCCGCCCCCTTCTTTTGCCATCAATACATTACTCTGTCTCAACCCAAGCAAAATGAAATATATTTAATCTCTAGGGACAGCCACTGTTGTACTCTAATAATAATAGCAATAAGATTTAACGTCCTTTTTTGAAGTTAAATGCTGTGCAGTAGTAGCAGTAAATGCCGTAGGGAATTTAAAAAGGAATGGGAGTTTTTTTCAGTCTTAAAAGAGAAGAAAAAGTAAGAAAAGTGCCATCAATCTTTATCATATTTGACTATAAACCCTGTTATCATATCTGAGATTATGGACTGTAGGGTGGAGTGCTGGCAGTAGATTACACACCGTTTGCAGATTCAACATCAGACTTCTTTACTTTTCGCATCTTGATCTGTCTCCGGTGCCAGCAAGCAGGAAAAAGATAATGATAAGTCAGATGTATGCCTGTAAAGGGTGTCAACGCCTTTGGTGAACGTTTTCAAGCGAGACAACAGCCTGAAGAAGTCAGGTACTACTTCAGTCAGCTGTAACGGACTTACGACTTTCTGAGTGACGGGCAGGAATAAAGACCTGTTGCATAAGGCTTTGTTTGGATGGGGGGTGTGTGGGAGGGGTTAGCCAACATATTTGTAGCTTTCCTCTTTATTTAGCTTGGCCTTCAGATATGCGGAGCGGCTCTGTGAAAGCTATCTTTTTCTAAGCAAAAATAAATACGTTTCTAGCTTGTGTGAACACTGCATTTCTTGTAACATACACATAGGCCGGCTCTTGGAGTGAAGCAAGGACAGTGTTGCAGCGCGCCGAAATTGAAATGGAATGTATGAAGCATTGCAGCAGTTGCACATTATCAATGAAACAGTTCAAACTTTTATGAGAGCTGAACGGCAGCTGAGGGAGCGTGAATGCGAGTGTCTGTGTGTGCGCGTTTCCCAGCTCTCCAGCATTCCTGACTTCATGGAAACATTGTTTTATCACTATGCAATGATCTTTTATTAATCGGAGTCCAGTTAGGTTTGATCAGAGAGGAACTTTTAACTGCGTATACAGTATATGCAAGAGCTCACACACCAATAAGTTTAAGCAGGAACATGCCAAATTTACATGGTCTTTTTAAATTTTTTGTACGGGGATTTTGGAGTAAACAGGTCTCAGCAGAGCAGATGAAAGACCCCCATAATCACAAAGGCTGAATGCTACAGAAGATGATAATCTGTGTTTTGGTATCATACAAAAGGCAACTTCTGATGTCTTTGAAAAACCCCACATCTAACATTGCCCCTGGGCCTCAGTCCAGACGCCACGTCTGGCAAAATACCATTTATCAGTTGTGGGGATTACCTGTACAACCTCAAAACAAGATCTAGTATTTGATGAATAAAGACAGCAGAATGAAAGAAAGTTTGGCGTGGCTACTTTAGCATTAGCATTTAGCGCATTCACTGAATACGTCCATCCATTATTTTTAAGTTACAACAAATGCGCAATCAATGGCAATCACCTCAAATCAATGGCATATTTTTTAAACTAGGGTGACCATAATTTGAAACGTCCATACCTGGACCCCTTAAGGGAATCGCTCGTTCATGCATGCGCACATGTTTATGCTTGTATAGGCGTAGGTGTTTTTCAATCATCAGGATGGGGGACGGCACTTATCACACCTATCGAGGCCACGTACTTTATGAGAGTGGCTTCCTCTTTGGCATGACAGCTAACCATAGCTTTAGGCTACGGCGCTTCCTTTGCACATAAAGTCGCGTGCTGGTAAACCATAACAATGAGTCAAAAGATGCTTAATGATCCATCCAACCGAGTTCAACTGCACAGTCAGGTGATTCCATAATTCCCTGTGGGTTCATCGCTACAACTGACCCTTTTCACATGAAAATAATCATATATTGTTACAGTAAAATATTCATGCTGCTTTGAAGAGACCTGATATACTGTGACGTAAAAAGTTGCTTTTACGAACAGCCTCAGTTTCTGTAAAACAGCAGAAAAACTCTTTGTTCTCTTTCAACTCAGCTGAACTGAAGTGCAAGGCAATACATTTCCCTAAACCAGCACGTAGCGGTTTTTACAACATGGGCTGGGCATTGCTGCTGTATCTGCCCTGCTGTATATTTAAGGCTGCTATTTTAAACCTCTATATATTTTTTCATTGCCATGCAATGAGGCTAACAGACAAAGCTGTGGTAAACTCACTGAGAATAAAGATAGGCACAGTTCCTTCAACAAGGTATGTTTCTGACCACCCGGTAACATGTTTCCTCTTAACAAGTCCCATAACAACCAATTACTTGGCTTCGGGCTACGTGTTTGCCCCTCTGGACTCTGGAGGGAAAAGAATCCAGTCGTTGAATCAAATTGGAAAATAATTGTTTAACTTGTATGACCACAGACCTGCTGCTTGATGGCGAGTGTATATGTGGCCAATGGAACGGAAACAAGAGCTCTACATGTTGGGTGTTCTGTGGCAATAAACAGAGGAATGTGGAGTGCTTCAACACTTGCCAAAGTAAGCAAAGAAACTTCTAAAATAGGCTAACAACACCAGGGCACAAAGATAGGAGGACAGGCAAAGCTCTTCCAAGAATCAACGTCTCAGAAAGCAGACTGCAATTATTCCGTTTTAAATTCTCTCATGAAAGGACCTGGATTAAGATTAGAGGTCTCGTCCTTCTGGGTGAGCACGGTAGAGCTGATTAAGGCAGGGCATTCAGTTTACATGTTGTAAGCGGACACCTAATTTTCTCGCAGGACCTCTATTTATCTTGGCACTGATCTTTTAAATTATGGGATATATACGTAGTCGTCTTGTTACAAGAATCAGCCAGGGGTCCCACCCAGTGGCTGTGGGCCTTGAACCACCCACCCATTCACGCACCACCACAGGAGCTAACATAAAAGCCACCACAAGCAGTCATCATCAGTGTTCTTGGCAACTCCTTAAAACAGCACAAAGTTCCTAAATACAACCCCCTTCTGAGCTGATGTTTAATGTTTTCTTGACTGTATGGCTGAGATAAACTCAAGTACAGGGCTTTATGGAACATAAACTCACTTTTACATCATAAAGTTGGCCTATAACAGCATTTTAAAGGAAGAGTTTGCCATTCTGTGGAATACGTTTTACTTGCTTTGCTGCCAAAAGTTGAGGAGATTGATAGCACGCTCCTGTCTTTTTATTAATTGAAGAAATAGTTTGGCAGATGCACTTATTCTCTTTCCAAGGAGTTAGATGAACTTCTACTTCCATATGTGTTAAATACAAGCAGCAGATGGTTACCTTACCTTAGCACAATGACTGAAAACAGGGTAAAACGGCTAGCCTGGCTTTGTCAAAAGGTAAGAAAATTCATTGAAATATCTCATTTCTCCAATTCATGTAAAAAATGCATTAGAAAAAAGACAATCTGACATTTTATGGACGATTACACGCAAGAGCGAGTTAGCATAGATTAGCATAAATACAACTTCCCTGGCTCATTCTGTCAAATACTAATCAAATACTAATACAGTAAACATATTTTTTAAACATTTTCCGGTTTTGATTATGTCACAAACCGGGCCATACGGCCATGACAAAACACCCAACAAAGCCAATTAACCAATTATTTACTAAGAAAAGAATACTTAAACTAAACTGACAGTAGTACGTGAAATCAGTAGGATCAGTGGTGTAAGAGAGTGCATGAGTGGAGAAGTGTACGAGTGCGGTGCGGTGTAATAAGATGCAGCCACACAATCAAACCATCAAACCCAAAAAACAGTTAGCTGTTAGGAGAGAGAGAGAGAGTACTGAGCTCCCAGAGGGTTTTTAAAAGCCGCCATGCCCACTTAAAGTACCTGCACCAGAAACAAGACAAGCCACACAGCCAGGAACCGGAAGACAGGGTGGAGTGGGTTGTTGCAATTAAAGTCTTCATAGAATTGAGGATAGAAATATCATGAGGTTGTTTTTTGGGGGGGTCGAAGAGACAAGATGCACAATATGGCTGTCAACCTCTTAAAATGTTATCAAAAAGTGAATGATTGCGTATTTAAATGAACGCATCCCAATTACGCAGAAAAAGAGCTTCTATGGCCGCCATACTGTATGTCTTAATATGATGAGTCATTTGTCAAAAAGGAGAGGCGGCACAGTGGCACAGCGCACAAATCAAGTCACAAACCATCGGCCACAAATTTATCTGGGATTTCTCTGGAGTTCCAACCACCATCGCTCAGCAAGCCTTGAGCGGCACTCGCAGTTTAACGGCGCTGGCGCGTTGGTGATTTTTTTTTTTTTCCATCTGCTTTCTTTTTGTGTGGTAAAAAACAAATGCACTAATGGAGGATAATTACTCTGTGTTGTTTTAGTGCGTGCCCGTCTCTCTGGAGAGGGCAACGGGAGCCTCTCAGGCACGGAGATGCTAATTGGTAATGCTAATTGCTTCTATTATGCAATCACGGGGTCAAGATGATGCTATTTTTCAAATAAATTCAGACTGTAATAACCCAGACAATATGGAATACATCATTTATCATGAAAATATGCTAATCCATTCACCACATGTACAGCAAAGTGCTTCTAACAATCATGGAATATTAATTTAATTTCTGTTTTTCTTTTGTTTTTAATCTTCCAATTAAAACTGTGAGTCGTTCTTTCTTTGTTTTCCACTAAAACAAGAATTATTATCCCTTTATTGACCCCTAAGCCCAATTAACAAGCTGGCATGTACGTTGGAAAGCAGGTAAATAAACAGAGCATGGCTAGCCTCTGCTCAGCAGGGAAGGCAGCTTGTTTTACCAACCCAGAGGGAATTACAAGCCGTCTGATTGTTTTGGCATTTAGGCTGGATGTGACGCCAGTTAGGAGTTGTTTTGGGGTCTGTCGAAGGTAATGCTTAGTTTTCCTTGACACTTCCACGAGGACTAACACACTGTAGGTGGAGGGAGGTAAAGAGGAAGTAGGTCAAGTTGTTCAGCCCTCGCCTCCTAATGAGCCTTGTCAGCTGGAGGTGTTGGATGGACGCAAAATATTATTCTATCTTCACCCCCTAAAACATGAGATTATCTTGGAACAGCTGCCTTTAGTATTAAATTGCATGTTTGCACTTTGGTTTGCCACCTCTGCTCAAAGACCACATGACCAACTTCAGACTGGTACGCACCTGACAGCCCTGCTGGTCATTTCAAAATGCTGTCAAGTGAGTGTCAGCTTGTCCATCATCTGTCTGATTTTCCTTTTTATTTGACAGCCTGGTAAACTGCCTTAAAACATGGGCTCATGTTATTAAATATGACTGGTTGAAATAAAGACCTTGTTTTTTTTTTTAATATTCTCTAACAGGAAGTGGGCGTACTGGTGTGAATGGAGTGGAGGGTTTGCTCCAAATATCACACTTAAATGTCTGGCTCGCTCAACAAAGCTCTTTAGCATATGTGTAGCTTGTGTGTCAGCCCCCTCACTACAGTATGTCGGCGTAGAGCACGTAGGCGCGACTTAATAAGCTCGCGCTTTAATCACATTTAAGCAAATGAGGGCAGCGGGTCAGACTCGAGGTTAGTGGAACAGATTTGTGACTTAAAAGGTCTCTGGTTCAAAAGGCTGGGCAAATAGAGGGAAAGTTAATAAGTACCATTCCCTCCTTGTGATCTTTCCCTTAAGCAAGGCATTTAACCACAAGACTGAGAACACTGCGGCTGGCCCTGGGCAGATACATGGAGATACAGTGGCACTTAGAGAAGCGTGTGACCTGAAAGTCGTCGGTCAGATCCCTGGACCGCTGGGATAAGTCTGGTTTGGGAAGCTGAAAAGTAGCCCCTTCCTCATTACCACAAGAGAGGCACCCCCGAGCACGGGGGCCTTGACCCCATCTGCTCCAGTGGAGCGGCTCAGTGGCCAGCAGATCAGACGATGGTTAAACTGGACAGCTTCCAGCGGGTGAATGTGATCGCGGAGTTCCTGAAAGAGAGACCACTGCTCTCAGTGGAACTCCCCTGAAAAAGATACGCGTTCATACTGCATACTGCATACTGCATACTGCAGTCGTGCGAGATACTGTTACTTATTAATAAGCGTGCAGGATGACAGACAATGTCTGCATGTCTAGTTTAATCGCAGATGAATAAAAATAAGCACTCACAGACATCCTATCGGGATGGAAATTCTTACATTTCCTCTGAATAAGCTATATATTGCATTGCAACTAAACAGATTCTAGATTTTGCATGCATCACATGATATAGGTCTCATTGTTCTGCACGGCATCTTTCAAAACGTTGGGATTTTGTCTGTATTTGAGCTTTTCTGCACTACATGCACATTTGTATAAATGGTCCCAACAGTGGATCTAGCATGTTTGAGTCTGTCTGTCAAGAGGTCAGGTACAGCGCGACTGCGTTTGTGTCATCCACACCAGTCTGGAGGTTTGCAAGTCCCTTCTTGGCCTCCTCACAGCAGGCAACCTTTCACTTTCCCTCTCTGCATGACTTCCATCTCCATCTTCTCCCTCGTATTTTTTTATATACATGTTTTTATTTATTTACAGCACTTCTTCTACAAAGCGGTCACCGGCCAAGCTAAACTCTGTTTGAATTCACTTAAACAGTTTGCTCTCACCCACTCCCTGGCCCGGCACTGCTGTAAATAAGACAGAAACTGGAGGGGAGGAGAGAAATTACCTTGAAGCTTCTTCTGTGTCCACACATACCTGTGTAATCCCCAACACCGCCTCGCAGTCTACGGCCCGAACACTTTGCCGGCCAGTTCCCGGCAAGTCAAATTTATGAGTGCGACTGTTTTAAGGTTACAGAGTTCTTCTGAGAAGGAGCGCGATGTTTAGTGAGAGACTGACACTTCCACGAGTTTGTTCAGAGTTTGTGATTTATGGGGGCGAGGATGGAGCGCCGTGACAGCGCACAAACACAGACGAAAGCCTCTGTACTTAAAAGTCCTTAAGAGCATATTATAACATGTCGAAGGATTCAGCACACCATGCATGCTGGCTAATCCTGAAGGATCCCTGTCAATAACCGGAGAGATTCGAGAGAACAGAGAAAAATTCGAGATCCTTCTGTCTGTTTTGTAGCTCCAAGGAACTACAAGAGGATGGCGTGCGATATCAAAGAGCCGTGAAACAAATTTTCCTCTCATTCACATTCCCTGAGCTCACGACAGCACCGAGCGTCAGCTCGTATTTGAAATATCGCCGCAAAGTTCTATGTGTAGTGTGTGTGAATAGAGAGAGAAAGAGCCAAACAGAGGCTTCAAACTTTTGGCAGGGTCCGGTGACTACTAAACGCTTTCATATTTTCTCTCATATTTCTGTTCTATCTCGCATATTTTAACAAGAAATGAAGCCAGTTGCTATAAAAAGATTCCAAAACTGACTACTGATCACAGTTAATCCAGTCATTCAGCGCGGGTTTAGCTGCGCGCCGGTGTTTCCGTGACCTGTGGGCAAGTCAGGGTGGCCTACAGCGGAGCCGTCCGCTTTTTCTAAGCGAAAGAATTTAATCATTTTGCAGTCAGAGAACTTCCAGCACAGCCAAGTCAAACGTCTGAGGGGGGGGCGGGGGTCACTGAGGCACAGTCAGGTGTGATTGTGCATTCACACACACACACTTTTGCATCACTGACACGTCACTCAAAATCGAAGCTTTTTAGCAGATCGGTCGAGGTAACATCTGTATGTACGCGTGCGCGAGAGGAAGAGAGACTGAGAGTGGATGACGGGAGACACCTCAATGCGAGCGGGCTGTCCATCCAGGTCTAAAGGACTCCACGTTCCAGTTACTGCAGCTATATGCTGAGTGACACTCTCAAACAGCGACCTCCCCTACCGGGCCCGAAACAAAACCAGGTCTGTTCCCCCTACAGTGCGCCTGACTGAGAGAAACACACACACTTAACACACACTTGCACAAAATCAACCTACTATTCTCTTTCCCATACACACCCACATTCACTTACCCCACCAGGAATCCTCACCTTCATCTTGGCACGGGGCAGCCAAAAGTAACACAAGTCAGCTTAAGGCAAATAAATCAGTTAATCACTGGATGCTTAGAAGAGGCTGGTAGCCTGCCCGTCACACGTACACATACAGTATACATACATCGGAGGATTATTAATGCTGAATATCCTCTTTATTTTCTCATTAATTCCAGTCGGTAGGGTGAAGGAGTTTCCTCCGTACAGTTTGTTGAAGTTCCTGACTCACCCGGGCAAGCCGTTCCAGTCATCGATCTATGACACCGAGACAGAAAAAGTAGAATGAAGACGGAGACGGAGAATGTCTCTTTAATTGACGGGAGGGGGGGTGAAGGTGATGAACAGGGAATCCATGGAACATTAAGTTCTGTGGAAAAACTTTCCTCCAGACTGTCTTTAAAAGCGCCGGCAAAGGTCACAGAACTGGAAGAATATTCTGCACGGCGAGCTCTCCACCTTCCTGCCTCTCTGCTCTCTAAGGTTTCTGCAGAACGAGGGCAGCGAAGCCCAAATCTGGAGCCCATCTATCTAGACCTCCTCAGGAGGAAAAAGATCCAACACAAAAAGTCATTTTTTTCCCCCCTCTTTAAACTTGAATAAAGTTGTATTACTCATTAGTTCTTCGACTCATCACTTACTCTAACACGGTGTCACATCTTTCAAGCTTGTCTGATTCTGGAACAAAGCTCTCCCTTCCTTGCCCCGGCAACATAATGAGCGCAGACGATTACTCATCCAGATCCCAGCGGAGGTGCTACAGTGTGTTTGTGTCACTGTTACATAAGGAACCCCCCCCCTCTCTTGAAGTGGATAGAGTATAGAGGAGTTAGTGTTTGACAAGACTTAAGCCCCCGGGGCCCATGTGCAGAGATGCAATGAAGATCACGTCACGCAGGTGCGAGCCCCAGACGCTCATTCATCTTCCGACGGAGGGATTTCTTGCCCTCGTGGTCCACCTATGGTTTAGTGGTGGGCGGAGCGACGCCGGCGCAGATGATATATTTGTCTCTGTCTGTTCAGGTTTGAAATGTGTTTGCGGTGTGTTTGGGTACTGCACTAAAAGCACTTACAGCATCTGAGATTCAGCTGATAACTTAGGCTTGTGTGTGTGTGTCGGTGTTTGTGTGTGTGTGTGTGTGTGTTACATCACTTCTCAGAAGCAGAATGACCCCGAGTGTGAAAGCGGTGCAGGAGACATTACTGTGGTGCATTAACTTTGTGCAATCACTCTAAGATGAAATGAACTCGCATTGACTGCTGCAATTCCTAAATTAAAATTGTGCCGCAAAGTTTCATCAGAGTGAATGTTGTTCCAGAGTGTGTGTAGTGTGTGTGTGAGTGTGTGTGTGTGTGTGCGCGCGCGCGCGCAACGTCTGCTCAGGCAATCAAGCCGTACTTTAGGGGAAAGTATTAACGCTCTCCATGATATCGTAATAAAGCTATAAAACTGGCTTTTAATTTGGTCGGCACAAGATTTTGGGGATACTTTTCTTTGGCGGAAACCGCACGTAGAAAACGTCTGTGGTTACGTTTCAAAATCAAAATGATTTCTTGACAATATTGGGCAGCTGGAGTGTGCAGGCTGGTGTGTGTGTGTCTGCAGGAAACCAATCTGACCCGTGGGATTAGTGGCTGACTTGGTGAGTGACTCTCATTCTGTTCCAGATGTTTATCACGTCATAAAGGCCTCAAGCCCTCTCTCAAAAATAGGTAAGAACACAACCTCCTTTCAACACACACGTACACACACACACACAGACACACACTAGCTGCAGCTCAAACTGGAGTCGTGACTGACATTTTGATAAGAAACGAGATACCTGTTTCATGTCAGCAGCACATATGAACCCACAACCGCAAACCTCCTTTCAAGACCTTTTCACATATCTTATCCCAAAGACTGAGTCAGCACAGAGCCCCATGCAGGTGCACTCATACATGGGGTCTTAACCACTGTCTTCCTCTTATCACACATGGACAGAAACCCTAGTGCCAAATCATATCAAAACCAAAACAAGTGCACTCCCTTCAGAATCTAACATTTTTTTTAATTGGGGGAGCTCTTTGATATGGAAACAGCCAGAAGCCTCTCATCTTAGCACAACACTTCACGCGCTTCTCACTGTGTCAATTATAGAAACATCAAGACACGCCACAACACCAGCCATAAATCCAGCCTTTGGAAACACTATTGCGCCTTGTTCCACGGGTGCCAGTTGCGCGTAATGAGCGCCGGGTGGCTGGAGCGCACCAGCTGGCAGTACAAGGAGAGGTGTCAGCTATCGTCCGCATACAGTATCAATCTCAACAGTTGCTAAGTTCTTGTTTCCATAATAGATCCCGTTCGCGTCCCAACAAGTCAGAACTCATAACGGTGCGAAGAAGAGCGCATTCTTCGGGTTTTGGGTCGGAATAATTTGAATTTTGAACATCAGATGAGGCTTTTTTTTTGGTATAATATTGTCAGCCAGCGTGCAGGCTCTTACTTCAGTGTGTGTCAGCCTGCAGGGACGTCACGTGTAGCTTTTTAAACTTTGATGGTTGGGCGATTATGGCTGATCTGAGGACATTGGGAGAGCTCTTCTCGGGGTGAGGGGGGTCGAGGGGACGCCGTGGCCTCAAGCGGTGAACGAGAGCTTCGTTTTGGATGAACTGTCTGTCTTCCACCTTCTAATCAGAGCAGGGCGTCTAGACACGCAGGGCAACTTTCCTTTCTTTATTATTTATTTATTCAAAAGATGATGACGCGCCTCAGCCAGCAGAGGAAAATGAAAAGTTCTTACCGAGATACTGTCGGATGTCCAGCAGGATTTTAGGGGGTCCTCCGTTCAGCTGGTAAAAAAGGGAGCCGAAACAGAAGAAGAAGAGCGTAGCCATGCAGAAACCATAACCTCGCAGGGAAAATCGCAACGGTATCGCAGAGAGTAAGCTGTACTTTCTGTTGTTTCGCTCTCTGATGTGGTTGGGAGTCTGGTTGTTGCTGTGAAGGGGACTGCTGCTGAAATTCTTCATCATCTACTCCTCACGAAGCGCCGTGGAAAGTCACCCATCCGCCTGTGGAAAGTGAAACTTGTCGCTTTGGGATCATTTGAGGCGGACGGCCAGCTATTTTGGAGACGCGCAGGCACCCGAAGCTCTCCCTCCAACTGCCGCAGCCACGGGGTTGTTTTTTGCGCACAGCGTCTTCGCTTCTGCTCGGTCCCTCTCGTCGGAGCTCGTCGGATGACTGTTCCGTCCTTCCGTCCTTCCAGCCGAGTTTAAGGGTCCATCCTTCTGCTGCTGAGTCTTTTTGGGTGTCGGATTACTGAACGTGGAAAGAGGAAAAAACTTCCACCTCATACGGGATTTGGACGGGGCTGCGGTGCGTAAAACAGCGTCACCCAGCGTTTGCAGAGAGGGAGGGAGGGAGAGAGAGAGAGAGAGAGAGAGAGAGAGAGAGAGAGACACAAGTATTCTGTGAGCTTTTATTGAAAGGGGGTTGATTTGTGAGACAGCAGGACAGGAGGTCTGTGCAAAGAGTTTTATGCAAGCTGTGAATTTACATTTTTTCATTTCAGCAGGCCTTTACGTTTATTAAAACCCAGTTTGATTAAAATGTATTATAGTTCATCAATGACTTTGAACAGATAGAAACATCTCCCCTGTGTAAAGCACTTATGATTCATAAAAATGGAGCCAGTGGTCACCTTTAAGACGCGTTTGATTCATGCTAAAAGGAAACTGGTGAGATAGGGATCTGTTTGCTTCCTCTGTAAGAGCGTGCGTGTTCTAAACTTTCTCTTTCCCCCTCAGGCCGGCTGTGAGGACCCTACACCGAGCCGTATATCTTTCCACGGAAGGGTAACAACCCACCATTAGACTACACCTGCACTTAACAGGCAACAACAGTCATTCAACAAAGTAACAACCTCACCCAGAGGCTGAGGTACTTTCACTTGTGACAGCTACCATAGCCAAGGGAGCAACAACGGCTGTAAAAAACAATTTGGCTTAAAAGACAGAAAGGTAATAAAGACGAGAACAATGCATCTGTTGAGGGCCCATATCGGCTTCCACAGGTGAATTAATTTTAAATAGTTCAGTCCTGTAATAAGTGAGGCCCGGTGCAATAAGCGTGAAAGCGTTACAGTTTTATAGTCCTGCCGGCTAAAATCTCCAATGCAGCACATGCGTTCATTACACAGAATTACAGCATGGATGGGAATAAGGTCACCGCTGTAAATCGGGTTCTGTCTAATCAGAGCTGCTGCCCGTGGAATGAAAGGCAAATCATTTCCAGCGGTGTCATACCTTTTCTTTGGACTGTGGAGGGGGGAAAAAACCGGAGCACCTGGTGGAAGCATACACGGACAGGACAAATGTTCAAAATGCAACAAAACCAGATGCGTCACGCCAGATCTGAGCTGGTAAATCAGCACCTCGATCCTGCAGCTGGGATAGAACTGAGGCTCCTGTGCTGTTTGTAAAATATCACACGCATTCGGTAATTCAGTGTATGTACTGTGGCCCACTCGAGGTTTACACTGGTAAAGTCACATAACACTTGGATAATAATGAGACAGAGAGAAACGAACCCACTCAAAGCCCACTGCATCTGTATTAAGAGGCACCCACTTAAAGCTAAGAGGCCCCTTAATTGAGTTTAGCCTACCATAGTAAGAATCAGTGGGATTCTGTGCAGGGGGGCATGGTTGGATTGGCCATTTAAAAACTACTGTAAACTTTTAGGAGCCAGACTTCTCGCACACCTCTAACTTTCAGAGTAAGCGACTTCTGAACTCCCTGGAATTAAACTATTAAATTACTTCCCCACAAGTGTCGATTAAAGGATCACACTTATTGCAGTTTATTGGTGAGGAATCTATCCTCTCCTTTGACTGTGTGCTAACTGCGTGTTATATAAAGGAAAGATCTGTAGGAATAATAAAAAATAAAATTCTTTACTGTGAAATATTCTTCACCGTGATCCCAAAGCTGAATTTGAGGGAATTCCCTCTATAGATCTGTCACAGACATGCATAAACACCTCAAGAAAGCGGTTCAGAATAATTGGCAGAAACCCGAGGCGGGAAGTCTCATCTTTTCCTCCTGAGATATTTTAAATTGGATGAGCAATTGTATCTATGGAAGGCAGAGTCGTGAACTGGGAAGCTAACCGCTTATTGCAGCTGTGTGAAGGAAAATGATTGTACAGTGGCTTAAAAAAAGATACTAGAGCCGAGCAAACAATACTCACTAAACAGGTTTTGTTGTGATTCCTCTTGAAGGAGATGCTTGTTCAATTGTGTCTGCATGTGTTTCCACTCAGGAGAACGCCAAACACCTCTGAGATAGAAGTTATGCAAGTAAAGTCTTCTCAGATGTCGTTTTTTTGGGGGGACGCAGTTTTATCAAATTGGGGGTACATGGTCAGAACACCTATTTGGGGCTTTTTGACATGAATGAGAGTGGAAAACCTCCCCTCGGTTACATTGAAAACAGCTGCACTGGAGCGTGAGCCAGACAGTCCGCCGAACTCTGCTGTCTCAGTTCTGAGCAGATGTGTGTAGTTTTCTAAATGAGGCATTACGAGCCAGACGCAACAAGACAATGTTTTTAAGCTCCTTGGTTTCAGAGCTCGGTATAGTAGGTACAGGAGTTGTTATTTGGAGATACTGTGGCGCGCACCATCCAAATAAGGTCTGAGACTTCTGGTTTTCCTTTTGACCAAACCCTAGACAATTAATATCAGCTTTTTTTCTTTTTTCTTTTTGTTACATCTAATAAAATGATAACATGTTTGGACAGATGGGTTTTAATGAAGTCCAGTGTTATTGTTCCTTTTGTTGCCCATCCACACGTTTTTATTTTTAATTTCAGAATGTTATTAAGAAAGTTATCAACAGGCCAACGTCCGGTGTCACTAACCACACTGATGAAAAGAGCCAATAGGCCGTGCCCACGTCTTTCCATGACTGCGCGTTAGTGTGTGTGTGCAACGGCGACAAACAAAAAGCCCAGCATATGGCAAGAAACAAGTTTTATTATATTTCAGAATGACAAATAGCTATTGACATTACTTTTGTTGGTTCAATACACAAGCAAATCTGTATGGACAATCATTAGGTAGATGAAAACCAAATAAAATAATTTGTACACATATCTTACAATACATACTGTAGTTCCTCACTGGCTAAAGCAATATGCATTATGCAGGAAGGTATTGCTATTCATATAGTACAGCTAATTACAGTTGATATGAAAAAAAAGCAAAAATAAGTTATTTAAATATCAATTACATATACAGAATGTGCAACGTCTGCTAAGCATTTCATATATGTAATTAAGAATTTTATTTTTGTAAGCCAGCAAAAACAAACTGGAGGTGAATAACTGGAAAGAGGTTAACCCGTGAACGGTTATTAAACTTGGCATTGGGAACTCAATACTAAAATAAAATACCAGCATAACCCACTGAAACCCTTTACAATACCTGACCAGTCCATTCATGGACCTGTGAACAAAATGTAGCCAATTTTTTTTTTCCCCCGCCTATAATAAAACAGCTAGATTTACCCTCTAAAGTGCATTTACAGTGTCAGTATTTTCATTCTTTACAAAACACTCCTTGGGTCATTTCCTTTTTTTTTTTTTTTTTTTAAATTTTTTTTTTAATAGTGACCCCCCCCAACCCGCCCCCCCCATCCCCCGTCCTCGCTTTCTCAGAGCACCACTTTGATTGAAGAGAGAAAAGGCATCAAACGTCTATCAAATGCCCACTGCAAAAAAACAAAACAAAAAAAAACCCAACAAAAAAAACATCTTCTAATTTAGGCAATAACACTTGGTCAAATTGTTTAAATATGAAATCAATGGAATAAGTCTTCAGTTCAGTTCTGAGTATGAAAGAACTTTACTGTTAGAAATAAGAGGAAAGAAAACAAGGAATTTTTTGTTAGGTCCATTTCACGCAGAGTGCGTGAAACGAGTTTGTGGTTGGTTTTTTTTTGGCCCAAAGTTTCGTAACAGGCTGACCCGACACAGTGTTTCCCTGATATTTGCAAGACTATTTAACGTCATAGTGTATCCTGACCTTGGAGGTCAGCTTGTCACCTGATACAATAACTGCTCTGACAGTCTATCCTCAGTGTGTTTGGCAAACGTCCAATTATGAATTTCAGGACCAGCACTGATTATAGCTAGTATAATCTGTTAAAATAAAAAATAAAAAACCCAAACAGCTTATTATCCAGCTATAAATCCTCAATTCCTCAACACTGCAACCAAAGTGTAGTCCAATAAATTCCAGATATGACAGCCCAGATGTCAGCTGTGTCTTTGGAACATTTTTATTTTATTTTTTTTCCTCCCTCCCTCGTCCCACGGCCTTCCGCGTGGAACACGTGAATGTGTTGGGATGTTAAACACGGGACGACGTCTTTGTCATGCCTGTGGCTTTTGTGGTTCGTCATCTGGGCTTCGCAAGTATAGAAACCACAGTGTATCAGAGGGATCTCATGGCCGGCGTCCGCGTGCGTCACTGAAATAAGCTGGTTGAGTTAATAAAATCTCAGTTATTTCTCAGACGCATTCAGAAAAAAAAAAGGCTTGCACCTTTAGCCCAGTTCAACCTCAGTCACGGTATAGTCAGTGCTATACATATGATCCACTGGATGAAGCTATTCATTCATTATGGTAAGGCAACTTAATATGTGCTTGGATACACAGGGAATGTATTGTTGCTGCGAAAGCTGATTGTGATTACTGGAGTCAGACAGAGCTTTCCGTAAGACTCGATACTCATACCGGAGCAGGGTGTGCATCCGAAATATGCAGTGAAATAGGACATACAGTATAATATGAAATATAAAAAAAAAAAAAAGGTGTGGTGTCAGCTTGTTTTCAGCTTAGCAATGACTGAGAGCTGGCCTCGAAATAAGGCTGCAACATTCAAAAGGCAACACACAAAATTTTTAACATAGAAATCATTTTAAAATTCAGATATGCGTTACACTATAATACAGAAACATGATACAAAGTAAGCCATCTCAAAACCACCTGTTATTCTTAGTTTGGCGTATGTCATTAGTTGATTAAAAACTCCAGATATTAAGTTGAATCCTGTCATTGTCGTTGAACCCGTTAGTGGAAATGAAACGCTGAATGAGAAGCAAATCACTTTGGCCGAGCTACTTCCGTATAAGACCCTCAGATATGGTTGCCTTGCCACAAAAAGATGAAAATGAAGCACTTATGAAATATGTAGGAAGTAAACCGTCTTTTCTGTATTTTTTTTTTTTTTTTTTAAAAACATCCATCTTACAAAAGAGTGTGCAATCTTCCTTCAAGGCAGATCCAAGTCTTAATTTTAAGACTTTGTGGGTGTCTTCAGAGTTGAAGTTATCCCACAGAGTGAGTCTACAGTCTTTTTTCTTTTTTTAAAAAAAAAGGCAATTGACTTGTCTTGGCTGTTCTGAGAAACTCTACAATGCCGTAAACATCTGAGAGAGGACAGTGATGAAGAGAGGAATTCAGAAAGCAAGGGCGGCTCACTTTGAGTCTTTTGACGCGCACGAGACGGGAAGTACTGTGGTGCTGCGGTCACTCGAGTGATAGTTGAGTCCTGCGGCCGATTAATCTCTGGCCACCTACTGACCATGTTTAAATGAGATGGTACTGACCAGTGAGTTAATACCTGTTATTCTATAATCACTCCACCAACATGGTTAGGACTGCGCCTCTCTGTGTGCGTTGACCAGCCGCGCCTCACTGACCAGCCGGCGGGCGTGCCTTTCGTCCCGCACCCCGGCTTCCCACACGCCGCTCTCCGTCAACGAGGCCACGCGACCGAGCGTGTCGACCCCCGCCGCCGCCAGGGGCGCGGCGTACATGGGCAGGCCGATGGAGGTGAGCCAATCGGAGACCGTGCTGATGTTACCTGAGGGCAGAGGCTTCCGGCACATCTCGGTCAAACCTCCAGAAGGGATCTGAGTGACACAACGGGGGTGAAAAGGGGTTAGTTACAGTAGCTAACTCTGATGATGTCACTGAATACAGAGAGGGATTTGTGCAGGAAAGTTTTGGCCATAGGCAAGAAGTGTTCCAGCTTTTTCTTTTCCACCGTCTCCAGCAACAAAAATAATACACTGAAAACTGCATTTTAGAAGTATATTCATCCACATTTACCAAGCTTGTTAGATATTTAAGCAAGTATAATAATCATCTGTCCTCAGTGATGGCGCCAGCCTTGGATACAAGGACATAACTGTCCAAGTGGCCTACTTTCAAGCCTACATTTGTTACTTTCCAGGAAAATCTCACTAAGCATTTACGTAGCTCGAGAACTCCAAATATTGCATCAACATTATCTCCATCGACATAAAGATCTCGGCAAAATCAGTGGTGTTGCCTTACAGCCATGCGGTGTTGTTTACGGAGCTCTTTGACTCGGAGCTGGTCCATGGTGGAGGCCACGTCCTTGACAGGCTGCTCCAGGTCCTCGGAGTAGCGCTGCACCAGCGGCTGCGGGATGCCACACCGACCATGCTGGAGGAAAGATGGGGAGAGTGAGACGTTTGGAAGAGGAGTACACTCGAATCAAAGGAAACTCAAATTAGAGGACAATGTCAGGCGTCTGAATGTGTCAGAGAACAGTGGATAAATGGAGCAGGCTGAGTTAAGAGAATTTTGACTTATTACAGTCATTATGAAAATTGAGATCTGGTTGTTCATAAATGAATGAAGCAGACTAATGGCGTCAAATTACTCGTCTAAGACATCTTCTGGCGAGGAAAGGAGCACAATTCTAGACAGGCACACGAGAAAATAGAGCCTGTAATCGAACTCTTCAAGAAAGTCAGGTCAGTGTTTTTGTTCTGCTAATCTTCTTTTGTGATTTTTTGCTATTAACATTTTTTTGATCTTACTTCTTTATCTGATACTAATAAAAAGGAAATAAATCAGGATGAGAGGAGAGGAAAAAGAGGAGGAGGGTGTAAGGCACTGATGCGAGGAATAAAGCAGCACACATTTTTTTGTGTGTTGTTCTCTCTCTCTCTCTCTCTCTCTCTCTCTCTCTCTCTCTCTCTCTTTTGTGTAGACACCTGGAGTGATGGCAGTTGTCCAGCAAGGCCTGGTTTTGGTTGGCCCAACTGGACCGGAGATCTTTTGAGGATGAAAGGGTGGGTGGATGGAGGAACTGAGCCCTCCGCAGAGAGGGATGAAGAGCAGGTCACACAAGCCTACCGTCTGCACTGCTTGGATTATATGGGGCCAGATGCATTTAGGCAAGCGACTCTAATGTTTACCCGACTGTTATGACGACCTAATTTCCCTTCCGGGATTAATAAATCTATCTATCTAGTTTCGAGGTGTACAACAACATGATTTTATCCTCTCTTATTATGCCTAGGGCTAGATATTGTTTGAAATTTTGTAATGGTTTGGATATAGACACGTTAATTTTACCCCTTTAACTTCGCTTAATAATCCAAACCACTTGGTGCATCAGTGTTTAAAGTTGTCTTAGCTTAGAACTTAGCATTAATAAAATATGATCCAAATAGTTTGAAGTCTGCTGATTTCCCAACTTAAATCAGCCAATATCTCTCATATATCAGTCCTTAAAAAGATTCAAAGCAAGCATTTGATGCTAACTTTTAAAACTAAAAAAAAAAAAAAAAAAAAAGGCTGCGCAGGTTCAAACCCCAAATTTTTGCTACTACAGAAGCCGTGTGTCTCTCACGTCTCCGCCAATCTGCTTGACTAATAGGAATCCAGCAGCGCTGTGCTGTGGTCTAACGCACTATTTCACACCTCATCCCTTGATGCCTTCGTGTGTGTGTGTGTGTTTGTTGTTTTCCTGCCAGTGTCGGGGGCTTTGCCATGTTAAAGGGGGCTCAGCCTGGGGTCTGGCGAGTGGCAGAGGGTTTTATAACCCTGTCTGCCTTCAGTAAGGTTCAGCCCATAAACTTAACAGTCTGAACCGCATCATAGTGAGACTCAGCCCACAGTCTTTCCCTCAGCTCCAGGCAGCATATTTATTAAGGCGCAAACACACACACACACACACCCACACACAGCCTCACTCACAAATGCGCTTGCATACAAAAAGGCATCTGCACACAAATTCTGAAACTCTATTAGTCTCTATTTTTAAACTAAATGAGTTCCAAAAGCATGCTGCTGATGTTGGCCTCGGCATTGAGTAATTTGGATCTGAGCGGCAGTCAAATTATGACTGAGTTAAGTTAGGCATGTTACGATGCTAAACCAAAAGAGCCTGACGCCAGACAAGTATAGCTCCGAGGTGTCCTGGAGCCCAATTCTCACATTAAGCATGGAAATATAACTTCAGATGTATTTTGTTAGCTGTTCGTGCGTTGGCTAAGATGTGTTTTTAATAGAATTTTCCCAGCTCACCCTGGTGTGTATGTTCGTTTTGATTAGCAACACATAAACTAAAGAGATGTGTATGTACAAGATGTTCAGAACGATCGGTTGCCAAAGGAATCAAGTTTGAAATGGCTACATTGCTAGCATCTGTTTGAAGTGCACATCAACTCAAATCCATCTGTGTGCTTATCGATCTGCAACACAACCTATGCCAAATGTAATTTGATATCTAACTAGTGAGGCGAATTTTCATGCCTCGCGTTCAGATTAATGATATCATGCAAACCTTGTCAGAATAGGGCTCCTCCGTAAGATCAATGCCCTCGACTTCCAGCCGTTGTTCCAAGAGCGTGAGCAGGTCGGGGCTCATCTTGCTATGGGAAACCTTCCTTGAAACAGCCACCTTGCCCCCCAGATCTGAGAGCCACGGGGGCTGCACAGCCGGTGGAGTGCCTGACTCCTCACCCATGGATGAGGTGGATGAGGTGGCGCAGGGGCTGGTTGGAGTGCTCGGTGTCTTGGCGGGCAAAGCAGGCGCACTGGGGCTGTTGCTGCTGCTGCGGATTATAGGGCTGCTGGGGTGTGAGCGGTTGAGAGAGTGGGTAGGGGAGGGAGTTGGAGATGGCGAGGAAGGCAGGGAGAGAGGTGGGTGACGCAAGCCGTTGGCTAGTCTTTCTTTCGACTTCTTAGCAGGAACGGGAGGAGGGACTGGAGGCTTTTTGGGGTGAGTCCGGATGATCCTCTCGCCACTTGCATTAGACTCAGGGGGGCTTGGAGTAGGACTGGAGAGGGGCTCTGGAGGATTTGGGGACTGGGTCATGCGACAAGGGTGGCGAAGAGGCAGCTGGGAGGGCACGGGTGGTCTGTCGGCCCGTCCTTTTGGGCTCACTGTTGGAGTCCCATTCTGAGCTGGAGAGCCCTCATCTCTACAGACCTTGGTGGGGCTGCTGTTGCCTGATTTGGGTCTTTCCTTGGTGAATTTAACCTCCACGCCCAAATCCTTCTGCTCAAAGTTCTGATCCCAGTGCAGATCTCCCAGAGAATGGGAGCGTTTCCAGGGTCCTGTGGGATCTGGAGGCCCATCCAGGTCCTCACAGCTGCGGCTGGCCGGGATGGGGGACTGTCTTTGGGCTTTCCGCAGCCCCAGCAGATTGAAGCCCTTCAGGGAGGGCTTGATGAAGAAGCTTTTTGGGAACTTTGTGCGCTGGTTCTTGCCGTTCTGCTGCAGAGCCTCTGTTGAAATAGTCATGGGCAGGGTGGGGTAGTCCGGAGACTGGAGGCCTGCTGAAGAACGGCTGGAACGGGAAGCCTTTCTGCTCTTACCTGCAAAATAAAAACATTTACCCTCTCTTAGTTAAGAGATGCAGACAATTCAACTGTAGTGTACCCAAATTCCCTGACTGTTCGTGTTCCTCTTTTGTTAAACAGTGAATATCCTCACTATCTGATATAATAAGCTGTAAAAGATAAGTTCTGGCTGCTCCACACAGTTTTCCTTTATTTATTACAGTAGATGTTGGCAGATGAAGATGAAGCAAACTTCTATGGGGGAGGAAAGACAACAGTACCTATGACAGAGTGACATAATACAAAGATACTCTGGGTGATGTATCTTTACATCACTGGGAATGTTCACACCACAAATTATTCTTAACAAGTCTGCCAGAGCAAAGTTATTTAAAAAAACATTCATACTGTTTAAGGCTTATCTTTAAACCACAGTCAGAATTAGACAAATCTTTATGAAGAAGGGGTGGAGCGCCACCGGGATAAGATAAGTTCTTAGACTCATGACCAAACTGGCTGATTTGTTGTCGTCATGGCAGCAATCCCGCGATAAAGATATCTGGACGGGCTAGTTCAGAAACAATAGAACAAAAAGGTTGGAGCAACTTACCATCAATCCTCTGGCTTACAGAGCGAAATGGATGGATGAAATGGATGGGTGCCACATAGTGTGGCTTGCCAAAAAGTTTAAATGATGGGATGACAGAAAGAAGTTCAATAAATGGGATGTCGTTGAATATCTCAACAGTTCCGAGAAACGTCAGGAAGGCTAAGCGTTTTGGGTTTTTTTTTTTTTTTGCTGGCTTAGATGGAGAGGAATTATAATACATCCGAGTGAAGTTCCGAGACATACTGAATTTATGTGAATTACAACGGCATGTTAATTTACAGAGATGAAATCAGAGCAGAACGAGGTCTGCTGCTCAGTTAAACACCAGCCAAAATTCAAAATCCAATACAAGCTGAGAATGTGTGGCTATTCGGCAATTAAGAGACCTTTTCCTTCTGTTTAGTAGATGCATCATTGTACATCTACTAACATGATCAGAGGCAAGTTCTGTTAATTCTGTCCACTATGATGTGTTTCATACACTGAAATATAATAAAAACACTGTGTGGACTAATAGACCTTCAATGCTTTAAGTACAGGACGACCCACTGAGCTGTATTATTAGACTGATTTAAATAACTCACATAAATATCATGTTTCCAAATTAATAAAATATCCCATTAAGCCTCGAGCCGTGATTTGACCGATGCATCACCACGTAATGTACGCATATGTAAATGAGCGAAAGTTGATAGATTGCGGAGGTCATCAGTGATGATATGAGGAAGAATAACTACATAGACACATGTTAAAGAAAGGTCTACTGATTAAAAAGTATACATTCAGGGCTCCACGGTAACTTTTCCAGCCAAATTCAGAAAGTTTGAAATGACAGAGTCTGCATAATGATTTCTTTAATGGCCTCCTGTTATTCAGTTTTAAATTAAACCCTCCTCTTCACCAATTCTCTAGAGCAATCAATATTCAGAAATATCCATTAATATACGGCAACATATTAACGACTGAATTTGTAAGAGCACCGTGCAGCCCTGAAAACTAAAGAAGAAATGCAGAATGTTTACTAAATGTTATGCGGCTAGTTAAACAGCGTTTAGTGGCGCGGCAGGAAAAGACAGACAGGAAAAAAAAAAAGGCGAAACATAAAAATAAAGCAAGCAGCACCAGAGTCCTTTTTTCTTTTTTCTTTTTTCCAAAGAAGTGGCTTTTATTCCACAACTTAAATCTCTACTGTGGCAGATTGCACACTTTACTGCTGAACCTGAATGACACATACACACATAAAAAGGGAAACCCAGTAGTTACACTGGAACCCGACGGTTATAGAGAGAGAGGACGAAAGTTTGAACAAAGCAGCGATCTATGAGTTACGGCGCTGTTAAAAAAGAGCGTCCTGTGTGGAGGAAAGAAAGCATACACAAGGCGTCTTATGCAGCAGGACAGAGCAGTTTAAAAAAATAAACAACAAAAAGAGAAAAAGAAATCTCACAAATAAGACCTCAATAAACTTCTATGATCAGAGCTCTATTACAATCTATGCACTACAGTTAAAAATATTGTCATCCACATCGTTTTTTAGGCACATACTGTATGATTGATTGTGCAATATGGTCACTATGAACACAGCGAAAGTGACAGATTTGAAATGCTATGAACACAAGAGATTCAAAGGGCAGCTGTGACCCGTTTACCTCACTAGTACAATTTTTTTTTGAAAACCTCATCAGCTAGCATCACCACTGCAAAAAAAAAACAAAAAAACAACATCACTGACATGCTACTCTGCAAGCTTAACAGAAATACTCTCTGAGCCCATATTCATCCACCCGATATCCTTCTATCGGGATCCCATCCACAGCTGGAAGAGTTGGGAAACTGAGTCCATGACTGGGCAGTGACTTTGTTCTCATCAGAACAGTTCTGTGCATTAGGGAGGGTCTCTCCCTCTGCGCTCCCAGCATTGTGGGGTGGACTAGGCTTAGTGGTCTCGGACCTGGCTCCCTCTCAGTTACAACTGGACTTTGGCACTGACGAGACAGAATGCCTAAAAGATGGAAAAAGTGGTGAAGAAAGTGTGACAGGATAGTAGAAGTTAAGAGTCAATGAGGTGATAAAGGGCAGGGGGGGGGGGGGTCTTTCTCTAGAGGGGTAAAGGCGTGAGGTTGTGTGGCAGCAAAGGGAGCTGTTGATTGGCAGGCGCTGGTCCGGAGGAGTGAGATGGGTGAGGTGTTGCAGAAGCATGGCGAGAGATGGAGCAGAAGTGGAAGCCCACAGAGGTGGTGGGGAAAAAAGTGAAGGAAGTCGTTGTGGTGCTACAGTACAAGCTAGGCTTGACCAAGACTAGTTCTTCACGCGGCTTATTCCCAGTGGGCCTCTCGGGTAATGGTGGTCTAAGACTACACAAAGCTATCATTACCATTCTCCAGGTTCTCATTGCTCTCGTAGCACCCAGAGTCTCTCGGGGAGTCTCCCACCAGGCCTCGCCCCTCAGACAGCAGCTTCTCCTGGGAGCCGGACAGGCCGCTGCGCTCTGGGTCGCTGCTGCCTGAAAACACAGAGAAAGAGCAAATCATCAAAATTAGGGTTGACTTTTTTTCCCATGATTTTAAAATTCAGTTTTTGGGCACTTCATGTCTTTAGTAGATACCGATGAAGGATTGACACCGGAGGACCCCTTCCCATAATTTAAAATTGATGTATTAATCTATGTATAAATAATTATTTTGACCATAAACTGATGTTAAATTTGTATCTTTGTTTACTTTTATTACAAAATCTGAACTGTATGATGCGTTTTAGCAAAAAAAAAGTTATTGGAAAATATGTTGCTCCTGATTCAGCACTAGGCAGGAATGATCTAAGTACGTGATGCATGGACACACAGGTGTACATGGAGACATTGATGCTTAAATTCTTGAGTCCCTGAGAATATTTTTTCCAGGGAAAGGGAGTAGATTTTGGGGGGAAATTCTAAATTCATTATACAAATATGATACATCTGTTAAACAGTCACGGAGTCTGGGCCAGTTAACCTAGACTTACTACAGGAGTTTTAAAATTCAGTGCAGTCAGCTGTCAACATGAGCATGTGGGAGACGTCTGCCGGAAATGACGAGAGACTAATTTATGGGTTTGAGAAGCAACAGATCTTATGATTCACACCACCCCTTTTATGACGATATCCTCAAAACGGACATGGTTTGGAAGGTAATCAGAGAGCTGCTGGGAGTTACAATTAAGGAGGGTTGGATGTGAGGTAAATTGGCCAACTCCTGTAGTCTGAGCCGCTGGGTTCTCACTCATCTACCCTAAGTGTGTGGGTGTTTGTTTTCTTAAGTCTACTTACTGTCATACTCCTGTAGCAGTTCTACAGCAGTGAGCAGTACGGCTCGGTGCTGAGGATCTCTGATGTTCAGCTCATCCAGGTCCTCCTCTTCCAGCAGCTTGAACGTGTCCAGGTCCTCGTAGCCGTTGAACAGGAAAGTGGGCATGTGCTCCTGCATGACAGAAACGTTGAGAATACGTCTTAAGTTCCTTTGAGGAGCTAGGGATGAGGGAGTCATGGGGCCAGAGACAAAAAAACCTTTGGGGTACCATAAAATACAAAGTGCAAACATAGAGGTGGGGCGAGGAGAGAAAAGAGCAGGGAACACGCTTGTCATCTGCTCATTTTTTCCCATCCACGTTGTGTATTTTTAAACCGCTGGTGAGCCAAATCTGAAACGCTACTTTGATTTTCAGATGGCATATAATCACTTTAAGCCGTGGCTAATTCAGTTAGGGCTGACTCAACTGTCAACGCGCTTTAATAGGACACAAACTTTGTCACGAAAGTGACTTGCGCCGACGTTAGCGAGTTAGCCTGCGCTAATCAAGTCACAGCGCGCTGTGCGTGGCCACGACCCAGAGCCATTCTAGCTGGGACTAAAACAGGACTTGAAAGGGGAAACCCGCCAGCCGAAGGTGGAGACGATTACATCAAAGCGCCCTCCGACCACAGGCGACCAAGTTTTACACGCTAACACAAACAAGACCAAAGCTCGTCACCCAAACCATTGTGTTATCTGAGAGAACTAGTTACGCCCTGTGTGAATTGCACAGTCAGCTGACGCTATCATTCGACACGCACATAAGTGCTTCCACTCTGGATGTTTGCTGGGCTCTACGTTTGTGTGACCCACACACACACACACACACACTTTGTTGGACGAACACATAGACTGTGTGTCACCAGCGAGACCATCAATTACAATGGTGGAGTCCACATCGGGGAGCTGTGTGTCTCTGTTCTATTTCTGCTGGATGATGCAGGACTAAACAAAGGACCACCAACTAACACAAACACGGGGAGGACTGGGCCTCTCACCCGCAGCAACTTTTGTCTTTTTGGCTAGTTGGAAAACTCAAACACGTTCCGGATGCGGAGGTTATTTGGCGCGGGGATCCATCAGCGCCAAAAGTGTGCTGAGATTTACACTTGATGGCACTGCTGATGTGTGTTTCAAATTTTGGCTCGCCATTTTAACCAAATGTCACTTTGGGCTTTCTAAAAGTACACAGCAACATTCTTACTGCTGATATACGGCTGACTAATCATAACTCAGCTTGTGTTTACTTGAGTTTCACTTCTGTGAACACTGACACAAAACAGAAAAAAGGATGTCTACACTGCAGAAATTAAAAATACAAACAAGTCAAATATCTTTTGCTATTGTTTAAATAAAGAAAAAAACACACAATAGAGTGACTAAAAATGACTCCTAATTGTTCCTTACACTAGTAGAAAAACTTTATTTAGGAAAATAAGCTTCAGAAAATCAAGATAAATACCCCAAAGACTCAGACCGTCACTGTATTTGCTGTATTTATGAAAAATTAAGGCCGCTTGTGTCGACACGAGCTGAATAACTGAACGCAAATGGTGCTTGGTGCAATCATTTATGTGGATAAGAAAAACTGCTGGTGCTGGAATTTATTTTTACATCATCGGCGGGCCACAAATTAAGAGAGTTTAAAATACCTGCTGAGAGAATACACTGGCTGCAAACTATAACCTCTGAAATGCTCTATCTGTGTTTAGTCTAACTCGCCCACTGCAGGACTCCGGTGATGACTGAGGGGACACGAGCGCTCTGATGCACTCGTAACACCCGGACGCGCACCTTAAGACGCCTGAGCTGTAACATTAATAATGCACTCCGCGTCTTCTAATCTGTGACATTAGGCTGGCTACAGTTAAAACAAACAACCCGGCCTTTTCGACTCTGTTTGGGGAGGTGAGGTCCGCTGGCTGCCTGAGTAGGAGGAGATGATATCAAGCTCAAAGCGATTTGTAGGCTCTGATGAAAGATGCGAGTTATTTGTCGGGGCGTGGCTGTGAGAACGTGGGTGTTAATGTTTATGCGCCAGTGTCAGATCAAACATCCCGAGCTGTGAAGCCTGTAATTGCCCAGATTATATTAAGCTCTGCTCGTCTGCAAATGTGATTTAAAGATATTTGGCTAAAACGATATTTTGGTCCACTTCTTAAAGTTTTGTTTTATTCTATTCAGGTGGAAAATTCACTGATTTCTGCAAGTGTAAAGACAAAATCTGTGCAGGTTAATCTACTAAACTTTACTGCGACTGAAAACCCTACAGTATGAGTTGACCCAATGCTTTAAACGTACTTCAGTGCCAGTGACATTACTGCTAATCTACCTTGAGGTTGATGCGCTCCAGCAGCTCCTCCACCGATGTAGGTTTGGGTGGTCTCCCCTTCCTCCTCCTCCTCACGGGCCTTTTGGGCTTCTCCTCTTCTTCACTCAGCACGTCCACGTAGATGAACTTAAAGGTTCCCACTTTGTTGTTCAGCAGGCCCATCCACGTCCCCATGGGCGGCTTACTGATGATGTCGATCACGTCGCCGCGCTGGAAAGTCACGACAGCAAGAAATCAGCGCTCTGGCTGCCGCTTGTGCAAAAGAGAAAGCCCTCCAACCACAACCATTCTGGGCTAGACCAAGTTTATAGTTCCAATCTGTCATCTGTAAATTGCAATCATCGAGTAGCATGCGCGCGGCCTAAGTAAACTTCGGGGACTTCTAGAGTTATCAAGCTGTGTGCCCAAGTGAATATTTTCATGTCCCAAAGTGTTTCTCACCTTCAGCTTGAGGGAGTCGGTGTCGTACGGGCTGGGGGTGAAGTCCGTATGGACTCTGGCGCGGCCACAGAACGGTCCTCTGTAAGGCGGCTCTTCATCGTCGCCGTCTTCCGACTTCACACTTTCTCTGTTACTGGCTGATGAATCAGTGGTGCTCACTGTCTGACCACCTGGAAACAAACACACACACACGCACAAACACAGTAAAGATTTATAGAAGGCATAAAATGACTTCCTGTAAAGCTATCACTTGCGCACTGTACATCAGCGCAGTGAATCCTGACTTTACAAACAGCTTCACGGTCAGTGTTTACAAGCTCGCGTTTATCATGTGGCTTTACAAGGCTAGATGCGAACATGATATTGACGCAGTGTTGTCTTTCTGTGTCTGCAGTAAGTCAAACGCTTTAACGGGCTCTTAAACACTCAGATTATAACAGATCCTGGGAGAAGCTGAGCATTGGCTGCATATTTCCTCTGTATCTGAGGGAAGACTGTTGAAATCAATGACGTGTGGGAATCAAGAGAGGCAAGGCTTCCTAACTAATCATTACCGTATGTTTGCCTGTCTGGCTGCAGATCTTTTTTTTTTTTGTATGTTCTATGTGGCTTCGAAACACCATGAGACGGCCAAGTTTTTTTTTTAATTTTTTTATTTGTCGGGTCTGAAACAACGGAGGGGTATTTTATCCGCAAAAAGACGTGACAACTTCAAACAGCAGGTTGAAGCAATCAGAAGCTGTAATTAGATAAGACGGCCCGAGAGGTCAGAACAGAGATGAGATCACGGCGCGCGAAGCGGCCGGTTGGACTCGTGCGTGATCACAGGAGAGAGTCGCTCTTCATCACTCCACAGAGATCATAATTGGTGCACGTGTAATGCCAGAAATGCCCAAAGGTTAAATCATCTGCATGTATTTGAAACGTACAGCGGCAAAGCAGGAAATGTCACGAGCACCATCTAGTGTTAAACGTCGTTCAAAACAGGCCGCCAGTTTGAGATGTGCACTAAATATTAAGACTGTGCAAAAATGTGCGGTGCAGCGTGCTGTCTCAGAAAGCAGGAGGCGTTTGTCTTACTCATTGAACTCTGTCCGCTGAGTGAACTACGCAGACTTTCCACCGAGCCTCCGGCCTTAAGCTTTGGCTTCTCCAGAGAGTCGGTGTCAGGCTGTGGGGACTGAGGTGAGCCAGGGGCTCCATCCGGACTGGACTGAAAGACAAAAAGGGGGGGGGGGGGGGTGGGAGATGCAGATGGGTAATGAAAGGACACGGGGTGGGGGGGTGGGATACAAAGGAAATGTTGTGCAGAGAGATGGGAAAATGTGGTTAAGCGATTGACATATGGAGGAAAGATGGAAAGAAAGGCAAGATCACAGGTGGAGAGGGCGGAAAGAAAATCATGTGTGGGAGTGACCGTGGTTTGTCAGCATTTCTTTTAATCTTACAGGTGAACACGTGATTAAGCTATGAATCAAGATTTTACTAAGCTCCTTACTGTTTCTTTTATTTAAAGACTTAATAAAGCTTAGTGCATCTTTCGTGAACTCCGGCTAAACAAGCAGAGGCAACAAAATTTAGTCCAACCGATTAAGTCAGGATAAACAACAAACTTTTCTTTTCTGCCTCTTCCATCAGCCCATTCACCATTCATACACTCATGCTGTATCCTTCATTCTTTAAAGGTCAATGTATTATTTTGCATAAATTTATAATAACATTTTTGCTTAAACAGATTTTTTTTCTATGAGATCTCCTTTGAAATCAGAAAAGTCTCTAACAATGAAGCAACAACATCTGCTGAACTCTACAGTTTTGATTTGTTTCAGTGATCCACTAGGTGGCATTGTGGTCTATAAAATGACCAGCGGTGGCTGAGACTTTTAGACATGGCCATTTTCATTTTTTATTTTCTCTTCTCTCTTTGCTCTCTCTCTCAACCAATGGCTCCATGACTCATGCCAGGATGCGTGGGTCACAGTGCTGAGACCACCGTGACGGACAGATGCTCGACTGTGCATTAATGACAAAATTCTGCGGGGCGACATCAAACTGCAGCGAGGGACGGGCCGCTGGTAAAAATCCACTGGATGCCCAGAGAAATTAGGCCATGGCAGATGAGACGGCCATTATACTCCCTCACACTCACAATTCTCCATTTCCTAAGAGCTAGCCTTGGGGAGACTTGCATCACTCCATGAGCTCAGCATTAAGCACACACACTCCACCCAGCACACCAGGCCCAGGGAGAGCAGAGCAAAGAGAAATCCAAATGTGTGTGTGTGTGTGTGTGTGAGTGTGTTTTAAAGCTCTGTGTTTATTCTGTAACTAACACAAATACTCCCACCCACTCGCAGCCTGTGGACAGAGTATGCGGCTTATACTGTAAAACATCCTCTAAATGTTTGCAGAACATGGGGAGGGGTTTCTTTCTTTACAGCTGCACTTGGCTCATTGTTTTAAGGATTAAAAAGCATAATGTGCAGATTTGTGGGACCGTTTATATGTTCGCTAAGGTTGGACTGTGTTTATACGTTGCCTCGCTGAGCCTGAAAGCGAAACAACCTACACAGAGTTCGGTTATCTGAACTTTCTACAAATAATTCCGAAAAATTTGAACCCACGCGCGCGTGTGTGTGTTTGTGGCCGTCCAAGTGCGTTTATGTCTAACCTGCTCAGACAAGGAGCTGCTGTACTTCTTCGACATGCGCTTCCTCATCGTCTCCTTGACCGACTTGACCTTCTTGCCCAGCGAGATCCGAGACGTAGTGGGGGACTTCACCACTTCTCTGTATATGGCCTCCTGCTCTTTATTCTGTGATCAGACGGAGGGAAATGGAGGGGGTGGACGGAGAGGAAGGCGATCACAGAGAGAGGGGAGGGGGAAGACAAAGGGCAGTGAGATCACAATGAAGAGAGAACAGAGGAGGAAAAAAAGGTGATTTAGTGTGACAGGAGAATGTAGCGCGCTCTCCTCGCAGCCTCTTCTAATTTCACAAGCTGCCAGCACTTACGTTGGCCTCCGAGCCGGTGTTGACCACATGGAGCGAACGGTTGGATAGGTCAAAGCCTCCGAAACTACACGTTCTCTGTTGGGGTGGGGGTGGGGGGGGGGGGGGGGGGGGAGCCAAAACACAATCAAATCAGTCACATCCAGAAGGTCACGTTACAGAAACTCCCCATCCACACCCAGCGAGGGTCAACTCACGATGATTCATGCTTGGCACGACACAGGCAGCACTTTGATTAATGTACATGGGTATATGGTTTGTACATATGCGGGGGCATGATGTCATATGGGACTGTGGACAGCCAACAGACATGATGTAACACAAACTGTTATATGAGCTTCTCTTTAAATTTGCGAGTTACTACTCGGTCCTAGGCAAATGAGCTGTTATATTGACCATGGAGAGCAAACAAGGGGTTATTCATACGCTTTAAAACTTCAAATCCCCGGAGAGAAATTTTGGTAAAATTAAAGCTTCCTTGATGTGGCCAAGCTAAAGTATATAACCGTAAAAGTGTACGTATATTCATTGCATTTCGGCCTGATGCAAAACATCTTGTGGTTAATTATGAGAAATGCAAAACTCAGGCTTAGTATACAAACATGCACAACATATAGGCTTGTAGCTTAGGGCTGACAACATGTTATTCTCATCAGGAACATTTTAAGAGTGTTTCTGCTGAGAGGACAGGGTGATATGGAGATTTCTCGTCCTCGACTTCAGAGGACAGCGAGATAAAGGGTAGACACAAGGGGGAATTGTGACATGAGAGGGGAAAAAGAGTCCAGGATCTTATCACTGACCTGGCTTTTTTTTTTTTTAAATTCTCCCTAAACTCTGCAGGTCACACACAAACATAGAGACACAGACATGCACATACGCATCTGCCAAAAAACACCCTCAGTTCAAGAGAAGCGCCTCGCGGTATTTCTCCTTTGCCTCGCCGGCAATTATGTCTAAACTACTCGACTAAGCTCCCACAAATCCTGGGTGAGGATCCTCCATGTTAGAAGGCACATTGAGAAAAAAAACGGCTCTTTTTTTTTTTTTTTTATTAGATGTCCACAGCTGCAGTCCACATCACAACTTCCCAGGAAAAGCACAGTTTGGAGAACAAACATGTTTGAAGAGACGTCCAAAAAGAACTCTGAATGTCATGGCGATGTTCGATGGAATGGACATGCATCCAGAAAAAAAAAAAAAAGTCTTTCAAGGATAATTATACGAAAGAAAAACAACTAAAGAGAGAGAGAGAAAAAAAAAAATCACATCTGCAACCATAGAGGCACGGGCCAAAAAGGAACATGAAAAGCAACAACAGAAAAAGTGGAATCAAAGAGTTTTTGGATGAGAACGACCTCCGGTGACTTCACTAGAACACGGTAGGATTCAGGTACCCTCAAAGCTGCAGGATAGCTTCCACTACTCCCGCTGTCTGTTTGCATACGTGCATGCGTGCTGCCTTTATGCTGCTCGACACCACAGACTTCTAAACTCGCTTTTCGCAGCTCCTGTGGTGTGAATTTGTATTCATAAATTAGTAGCTGCTTTTTTTGCATGTGTGTGTGTGCGTGTTGTTGCTGACTGAGCATTCGCTTACAATGAAGGTCATTCATTGAACGTGTCTCTGAGGCCACGTGCTGTGTGCAGTTCTAAGGATGAGCAGCTTCGAGCTTGTACAACATCTCTTTTGCCCACAGGGATCAGCGTGACTGTGCTAGTGTGTGTGTGTCCTTCAGGGGTCTGACATTTAAAACAAAAAAAAAAGACACTTATAAAACCTCTGCTGTAACTTAACCTCGGAACTAGGCCACTGCACATTTTGTATTCAGCTGAAATAAAAAAGATTTAAAGCCAAAGGGACTCACTTAAAGGTCATAGACTGTGACATTCTAAGGACAGTTAGGTCTATGATAGATATACCAGCCTATACACTTTGTCTAAAGAGCAAAAGCCTCAATAAGTTCCAGTAGTTTGACCTGCCGTGTGTCTTTGTTTGTGTTTGCTCCTCTGCCTTTACCCACAACCTCCTATTCTGCTATTCTGCAACTTTGAAGCACCGGGTCCTGCTCACACGAGGCGGTCGATTTTGAACCTCACGGTCTAAACTCACAGACTTCTGCTGGATGCGCAAGAGCACCCGCTTGGTGCAGCGGTCCACACTGGCCGCCCACTTCCTGTCCGCCTCGCGATCCTCCTCCAATAGACAGCGGCGCTCAGCGCGGCTGAGGGTCACTGGGCGCACCAGCTGGGCCCAGTTGAGGTGACCGTACAGGCTCCGTTCTACCACATAGGTGATGTTCAGCTCACTGACTGCTGTTCGACCACGCAGCCTGCGAGAGGGGAACACCCAGCCTCCTCCCCCGCTTCCGAAACCTTTTGATTTGGCTACATCACAGCGGGCAGGGGAGGAGGGGGTGACAGACAGAGGGGAGACGGGGGTCTTGGCGTTGCGCGAGCGTTGATAAAGTAGGTGCTTAGTGGAGTAAGCGTAGTTGGGGTCGGGTTTCCGGTGCGTCCAGCTGCCATGATGCCGGCTGGCAGGTTGGTGTTTGGGGCTGCCTTGTGGACAATCATCCAGGGATATCAGGAGGCGAGACTGGGCATGGGGTTTGGGGCGGGGTTTGGTGAGGCCGTAGTAGGCGTAGAGAGCTTCGTTGTTACTTACCCCATGAGAGATGGAGCTCAGGGCCTTCCGCATCTCGCTGTCGGTCGTGGAGCGTGACAGCTTTCCTTCGTCGTCCAATCCACAGCCATCCAGCTCCGAGAAGGAAGAGCCACTACCTCCCACACCAGAGATGGAGCCTCCCAGGCCCCCAGAGCCGACCGGGGTTCTCTTGGGTGGGCGGATGAGGCCGTGGGTACTGGAAGACTTACTGAAGGTTTTGACCAACTTGTGTCCGGACCAGGTGTCCAGGCTGCTGGAGGAAGGGGAATTGGTCAGACTGTCTGTGTCTCCATCCAGAGAGAGTTGATCCTGGGTTAAAGAGGGCAGGGAGATCTCCTGGGGCAAAGGGGGCTTCTTTAGGACCCCTGTATACAGAGCTGTGTTGTCCTCACAGGTGGGAGGCGGCTCCAGATTCAGAAAATCTACAGAAGAAGAAGAATGAAAGAAAGAACGAAAGAAAAAAAACACACATTTGTAATTCAGGAGGATTTAGACATCAGATTCTGCACGGTCTCATGACCCATCTGTGGTTTCCCAAACCACAGCTAGCCAGCAAAAATTTAAAAACACATTCTCAAAGTCTGACTATTGGGCAAAACCCATGACAGACAAGAATTTAAAAAAACCCAAAAGAAAAAAATCCTACGAGTCATTAATTTCCAATATCCCACAGTTGGATACACACATTTTTACAATAAACTAACTCCATTGAGTAAGAACAAAACAGATGTCCAACAAGCAATTGTCACAAATAAAACAAGCAGAGTTGACATTTATATAGCAGAAGTACGATGTTTCAAACACAGACGTGGCCTGAAAAAATACACCCATGAACATTAATTGGCCCTTATAAACAAACACTGACTTAATTTACGATGAGCCGTAAGATCACCGAAAGGAACCCGGGTGTAACAAACCTTCAGAGCCATGTTTCTTGCCCTCCTCCACCTTGATGAGTTTTTTCCTGACGCGGCGTGTCGAGTTCACCAGCTTGTGGAGCCGCTTGAATTTCACAGAGTCCTCTGATTGCTCATCGTCTGACTGTTCACGGGACTGATGGGAGAGAGGGAGAGAGAGAGAGAGAGGGAGGGATGATATAATAAAAGGGACAGACGGCCAAACACTTTTCAACCCAATGGTTGTGTTACAAGGTTGGAACGCGTGCTTTTGTTTTGAATTGATTTTCCATAAAACGGAGTGAGGAAATAAAACAAACTTGGACAACGACATGTGAAGATTTCGAAATTGGCCGATGGGAGCGTGTTGTTTAAGGTGGAGTCAGTTAGTCAGGTGAGAAATAGGGTATCGGGGGTGGGGGTGGGGGGGTGGTGGTGCACCGCATTTGTCTGAAAATCATATTCAAGGTAAACACAGAAAAAAACTGAAAAAAATGATATAATGAACCAGGTGAGACAGCATTTTTTTGGGGCATATCTGAATGACACATGACACACAATGACTCAGCAATACAATAAATGCTCTATTAGGCGTTGTGTTGCCTTCAGAGGCTGTTTTCTGCAGAGGAAATGGAAGGACACTGGTCGTATGTTATGGGTGCCAACATCGTACTGTTTTCCCTCTGTTGACGGCCGCTGCATTTAAACGCGGTGGAACGGAAAAGAAAGTGAATAATAAAGTCACCAACGGTTTCATCAGTCATACGCACATACAGGCACGTCCAGAACCTACTCCCAATCAGAGCAAACAAACACACAAAAATTCCCCAAGCCATCCGTGCATGCATATGTGTGCTTGTGTGTGCGTGTGTAGCCTCGCTCTGCCCTCAACGCGATGATGAGGACGATCGCGAGCCGAGCCTTGGCCTAAAGATTGTAAGGCAGGAACTGCCATCATTATCACGGAGCTCAAACAGCTTAATTCGTTTCGTTATTTGCCACCGGTTTCCACAGCAACACACACGCACGCACAGGCGCTCACATACACAAAACTAGGCAGAACAATCCCGCAGGGCTCAGCTCTCGGCCTCTGATAAAATGCAGGCTTCTCCTCCAGCTCTACGGCTAATAAGGAGAAGAAACCGGGTTTCTCTCGCTGTTGAGCTTAGACCACAGGCCTGGCTCGGAGGCTGCTGACATGCATTAGGGATGATGTTAACAACTGTGGCTTGGTCGGATCAAACAGATCTGACATTGTCCACAAATCATCTATGGCACCAAACCACCTTAGTGACACTGTGATTGTTTGGTTCCTGCAGGCATACAAATGTTACAAAAC
This sequence comes from Nibea coibor, assembly GCA_023373845.1. NCBI lineage: Eukaryota > Metazoa > Chordata > Actinopteri > Sciaenidae > Nibea > Nibea coibor. Next base: position 12,626,373 of record CM041730.1, read on the forward strand.
CCATACAGAATCACTGCCAAGTTGGAAAAAAGGAAATAACACATAAATAAACGCAGCATCGTGCAGGTCCACTCTATCAAACTTTCTCCCGTTTGCCTCCACTTCACCGCTTCTAGAGGTGCGTGACCAACTTTTAGGTTTTATGTCATATCAGCCCAGCGGACCAGAGCGAGCGTATAGCCATTCATTTGGCCTCTGACAGACTTGCAGGAATAGGCTCTGAAAACCTATAACTCCACTGTCCCTCAGCTCAATTCTCCTTGACAGTCCCTCAACTAAACCACACAATTCTGGCTACAGCGGTGACTCCTTCAACTTTCCATTTGCTCTGGACGATGCATCAGTGTATTAGCTTCAGAGAATGTAATGTAATAACTAGTCTGTGTCGGAGAGGACTGATAAAATAGGCAGCAGAAAAGATGAGTGAGATGAGTGAAACCACCAAAGGTTGGATTGGAGTCCACTCCTCTATCTTGGTTCCTCTTAATAACTATTATTGAGGAGCATAAAAAAACAGAATGTCTCATATGAACTCGCTTATATGACTCTGATATGTGGGGATAACTATGCGCAGCACAACCGCCTCAGTAATTTTAGATTTAACCCGCATAATTTGTTCTTCTCCGTGGGAGACGGATGGAGGAAAGGAGTGGGAGAATGCAAGGAGGTGACAGTGATACAAGTCCTGTCCCAATCTTGAGGAACACCATGCATGTAAATGACCAGATAAAGAGGGGGGGGGGGGGGCCATGAATCAAGCGGCGCTGAAAAGCCGCCATCAAAAACAAGGTCAGAACAACAATTCCTTCGCCATAATTGCCATTTGGCTTCACAAATACTTTGATGATTGTTCCCATGACTTGGGAGACGCAGTTAAAGTTAGAAAACTACAAACCAACATCCACCAAAATCTTTCTGTCATCCTATACCACAAAAAACAGAACCAGACATTTCTAAAGAGAAACACTCTCAAGTTAAGAGCAGCAGTGTGCTTTCAAAACTTACCACCTCATTTAAAACAGCGGGGCACCACTTTCTGTGTCAACATCCAACAGGTTTGCAAGAGTAGGTCCCGCGAAATCCATAGCAAGCCGACCGCGTTCTAACGCACGCCCGATCCAAAATGTGCGCGTCCTCTGTGCACATGCTGGCGGATTCAGATGCAGCGGTTGCTGAATTCAACTTTGAGGAATGAGGGACTGTTTGGAAGTGCCGTGCCGCACAGCTAGCAGAGAAAAGGCGTGTTGTGCACGGAGAACAATCCCCGCATTTGAGCCCCTCTGACCCTGCCTTGGCCCCCACAACGCTAATGGCCAGCCCAGGAATGTGGCCTCCGATCGCCGGGGGAACGCTGAACCAGAGAGGGACAGCATCAGAGAAAGGCACAGAGGAGCCGCAGATTGCATACTGCAAACATGTCAGCCATGATCACGGACTGTATATTCACATGTCTGGATAGAGAACACAGGCGCGCACACAGAAAACTGTTAACTATTCGAATTCTGGAATGACCTAAATCCATTCATTAGAGGGGAGAGGGGGCAATACGTGACACCAATAGAGGCCCCAACAGAGTAGCAGTATTTCCTCAAGAAGCCAATTTTGGATCTTGGGGGCAAGGGGAGATACAAAATTCCTCCCTTTTTAGGGCCTGGGGGTAAGTCTGAAGTCTTTATCTTCTCTATTTTTCTCTCCCTCGTTTCCTCTCTGCCTCCAGCTCTTGCATTTGTTCGCAGCCTCCAGAGCCAAGTTGTGTGTTCCTCCAAACAATACTCCTTCAGTAACTCTTCCATCCTCTCCCGTGTCTGTAAACCCCCCAATCGATCAATCTTCTACCCACAGGAAGTGAGCAGCTGCCAGCGGAGGGGTAAAGTGAGGGGTCGAACGACTGATAAGATGGTCCGGCAAACTCATGCACAATTCACACACCCACACACACACACACACATAACAGCAGGTTACGCCTGGCATAATTAACCTATTTTTCATATGGGAGGAAATCATAAATCACGCAGAAGACGACTTTAATAGGGGCCCTCGACGACGTGAGAAAACTATTTTTTCATGGAATGTGCAAGAGTCACATCTGTCATCGAAGCATCTTCTTCCACTTAAAAGAAAGTGTGCTTATGGAAATGCAAGGTTGCCAGGATGTCTGAGCGCTGTAGGGTCATCCTTCTATTTACTTTAAGAATAGGAACATGAAGTGCACATGCACGGAGTGGATAAGAGTGAGTGCAAATGTTAGTGCTGTTTAGTCGGGGATTAATAGCATATTTCAAAATAGCAATAATATACATGTGCCGGGAATTATTTTCAGAGTACTTGGAATTTTTGTGTTTGGATAAACTCACTTCCTGTCACAAAGTGGGTCAGCGTGTGAGACTCTGTGACTGCATGCTATTCCCATACCGTGCCATAGAATATGAAACTAATAAAAAAAAAAAAAGCCGCCGTGACCAGCGTGAGTCCTAAATCTGCATCGGAGCTGACCTACATTTCAAAAAAAAAAAAAAAAAAAAAGGAACATCGCAAACACACACACAGAAAACTGACTGATTGTCATCAGAAACACCAAAATGCAACCAACAAGACCTGATTGTCTGAGCTCCAGCTCCACAGCACAATGAATCCTCAAAGGTCTCGAGGTTTGGAGGACTTCTCTCCGTGGATCACAGCTGACAAAATCATTGCCAAGCAAAAGCTTGTGCCGCGAGGGGTTTCGTCTAGAATTTGTGTGACTCTCCACTTGGCTCTCCACAAGTTACAATTACAACTGATTGATGGAAACAGACCTGATCTAATTTTCCATAAGACAATTTCCTTGTCACTACGGCAGCCAGTTTTGACTTTGTTGAGGCAATATTGCAAATGAGATGGCCGTGACAGAAGACTATATAGTGTTGCGACCCCTCTCTATTGCATCTGCATGGATCTCGTTGTGACTGCCAAGTCAGCCACCGAAAACTGAAGTAGGCGAAGGTTCACAGAGGCAACACCCATAGTACTGAGACGCACATGACATGGTGGAGAGAATGTATGTGCAAAGGTGGATATATTGCAGTTTGGCTACTGATTGAAGAGCAGAGAGAGAAGGGGGAGATAAAGGGAAAGGAAGGCAAGATAGAAGTTGAGTGAACATGCGTTTATGCAATGGCATACAAAACTGTCCAAAATTAAAAAATATGGCAAACATGTTTAAGGAGGAGGGAAGTCTGTGGGTGGATTGCGTTTGAAGTCTAAACATCAGTCCAGGAATCTGAATCGACACACATCCTCACACGCGTAAGTCCAAACCACCGCGGTCGTCCTTCGTTGAAAAACCAAACTTAAAAAGGTGAGAGTGGTCGAGGAGGTGAGGGTGTTAGGAGAGCTAAAGGGGTAAAGGTGGGGAGAGGTTGGGGGTGTCGGGGGGTGATGGGGCGGGCTGTACTTACGTTGCAGTTTGAGGACTGGTTTAGATTGGTCGCAGATCCGTCAGTCCACTCTGCAGTGTCAGTACTGCTGGACTGTCTGCTGCGCTCATACTCCTTCAGCTACGTGGAGAAGAAGAGTTTAGAGAGACAGAGGAACAGGACGGGGGGGTCACCCACTCTCACCGAGCATCCTACAGTGCATCTCTCCATACGCTATCGGTCCATTGACAGATCGGGTCAGTCGTGTGCATTCACAGCGTGTGTGTATACAGACAAGCAGACTCAACCAGTGATGTAGTGGTAGCCTAAATTAGCATGAACTTAGTTTGACATACTGAAGATGCATGTCTGCATTACAGAGCAGACTTACATCTTACACCATCAATAAAAATGGAAGTGAAAGATTCAATTCTATTGTTTTTATATTCCACTACATCTCTGGACACGCACTACATACCACTATACTAGCAATAATAAAAGCCAATATGATGCTATTGAACACAGGAAGTCAAATCCACAAAGGCTTATCATTGATTGGATTAACTGAGTGTCAATCACCAGAGTGAGTAGCTGGGATTAAGCTACCGGCCGAAAGAAAATCAGAGTTCTGGGAGGGGGGAAAAAAGGGGTAAGAGGATGATTATCTGCCTTGTGGAGAGCAATCCAGTGCTAAAATGCTGCTGGACAGTCATGCTACCCATGAGCAAGGCATTAGAGAAGGTCTGACAGGAAGGAAGGAGAAGAGAAGAAGAAAAGAAGAAGAAAAAGAAGGCAGCACAATCACCAGAAACACCAGAAAGGAAATTTAAAAGCCAAGTAATTATCCACCATGTCCACCTAGAGAGAAAAACCACAAAGCACCAGAGCATCCCCCCCAACAGATGGGGCTATTGAGTTACTATGACCATCAATCCAGCAATTATGAACTGAACAACACACCCACACACACTGCATGAGCTCACACCCTGAAATCCCCAGACTCCTGAACCTCTGGAAACACCAATCGTCTGGAGTTTGTGTGTGTGTGTGTGTGTAGAGGACAATGCAGGGTTAAAATGCGGGGCCTCGTACATGTTAGTAAATGTAAGTCGTTTTAGTAAAGGCATAACTATAGTGGGAATGTGGAGTGGCAGGGAAGAGGCTAATCCAGGGAGAGGTCAGGGGATCTGGGGGGGGGTTGAAGGGAGGCTACAGACGAGAGAGCGCTCCTAAAGGAAGGGTCGAGGGAGGGTCGGGGGAGGAAGGCGCTACAGGTGAGGCAGGAAGTCACTGGAGCTTCCTACCCGAGCTAGGGCTTCTTCGACGGTGATCATCTTCTCTTTCACCATCATCATTAGCTGGATTCGCTCCTCGTCGCTCATGGTGATCTCACTGGCCACGTAGCCTATGTCTTCTCCTGGTGCGCAAAGAGAAAAAGAGCAAAAGTTAAAGTACGGCGCAACATATGCTCGGTATAGCAGATCTGGGAAAAAAAAAAACGAAGCCGCACAAACCTTTGGATGTCTGACGCACGACTGGCTTGTGCTGAGACTTGCGGAAGTTCTGCCAGAAAGATTTATTCTTCTTCTTATTGTCCCATTTACCTGAAGGAAGGGAAGGTTCGGTCACATTATACTGTGTTTCTGGAGATTAATCGTTAATCATAGGTAACATATTAAGAGAGCAGAGGACAAACAATACAAATGCATCTCAACTTGCCTCCAGATCCGTCTTCAGAGCTGGATTTGTGCAGGGGCATTCTGTGGGGGAGAGAGTAAAGAAAGACATTAGAACAACTCTATAGTTTTTCTCCACAACAGTGCTTCAAAACCGTTTAACTGCATTTATATGCATTTGTTTTTGGCAAAGCAGGCTGCAGGTCTGCGTGTTCACCACTTGGGGTCAGTAGTGGTGCTCAAGTAACAGTAAGCCTGGCTCCTGAGGCTTAAGAGGGAGAAGAAGGAGAGGAGAGGAGAGGAGAGGAGAGGAGAGGAGAGGAGAGGAGAGGAGGTAGACAACGACATCCCTGTTGCAAAAACAAGAGGCTCATATGAAGAGGGTGGTAAAAGTGCAGTGTTTAAGGAGCAGTGAAGAGAGGAGGGTGGTCAACAAGATGTAGAGAAAAAAAAAAAAAAAACAGAGAGCAGCCATGTGAAAGTGAAGAGGGGGAAGTATGGAATCGAGGAAGAGGGGAACAGAAGGAGAGAGCAAGGGGCGGAGGAGGAGGAGAAACCACAGGGCAGACTCAGCCTGTTTGTGTTTCCACTTCCCTCCACAGGATAGACAGTCACGAGGAAGACAGAGGGAAGAGTGAGAGAAGAGGGAGAGAGCGCGGGCGAGATGGAAAATAACTGAGTCCTGACATGTCTGTAAACCTTCCTAAATAATCAGACCTAACAGGGAGAAAATAACAACTCCAAAGCGCCTTGCGACACACGGACTGCCCTCAGCTTCCAATCAAAAAGTCATGTATGAGCAGTCCCACTCAATTTTCTAGTAAGTTGAGTGGCATGTCGGGCCGCTGGCTGACCCTCCCGCGATCAGGAGGGGGGACAAGAAACCGCATCAGCGGCGGTCTGTTTCAAAGCAGCTGCTGAAACCTTCACAGAGAGAGAGAGACTTTATTTCCAGGTTAGGCAAAGCTGGCTAAATAAGAGGGTAAAAAGGAACGAGGGGACACGTTATACATGTGTGCAACGCCCTACAGGTGTGTTTATATACGTGTGTGTGTGTGTGTGATAGTGACTGGTGGTGGCTCAAGCTTTTCTGTTCTCTCAGTTCAAATGGAATAAACCGACTAATGCCATAACTGTTTCTCACTTTTCGATCGACACATTTCATCATCGGGGCCCGGTGCACATGGGCGTGCAGCTGCTGAGCCATGCACAGAGACAGGTGGCTGCCAGAGAAGCAATGTGAAAGTGTGTGACAGGATCAAAACAAGATGAACAGGTCACTTCCCTCTCCGCTGGTTGCATATGTGTGTGTGTGTGTGTGTGCATATGTGTTCATATGTTTGTTCAGACATAAGCCCTCTCTTGGTGAAATGGGAAATCTTCACACGGCTTAAAGCCCGGCTGCCATGGCAACATAATGATATGCTAATTGAATGGAGGCCTGTATGGTTTGCCCCTCTGTTCACCCCCCCCCCCTCTCTCTCTCAGATAGGCTAGGGCCAAAGCTAATGCTAATAGAACTCACTCAATAGAAGCTTTTCTGTGGCGGTGCTCCCCCTCTCTCCCTCCTCCATGCTCTATAAATTAACCTCCCGTGCGGCGCACACATCCGCGCGCTCACAGATTTTTTTTTTTTTTTGTAAAAAAAAGGTCCTGAATGTCTTTCAAAGAGAGTGTCAGTTCAGGCATTGTGCGGCTTGGCAACTTAATTGGTTTAACCTTAAATCTTTGGCATGCCTTTCTATTTCAATTCTGTCCTTTGCATCGAGCACGCAACATCGGGCTGCTTTTGATCTCGCTGGCATGAGAAGCCAACTTTGGATTTTCTGCGCGCTATGAAGTGCACTATCTTCGTTTTGGCCATTTCTTTCCACGATGCCTGCATTGCGAAAAATGTTATCCACGAGCTCTGATGACACGGAAGCTATGAGCGAATTGCAAGTTTGCTCGGAGAAAATGTCTGAGAGCGCTTTCCCCCGCTGGGATGTAAAGCGGCAATCACTTTCGAAATGATAACCTGTGCGCTGCGTATATTACAGGACGAGGGTCCACTTCTGTGTTACAGCCGCTGATGTGTTTAAAACATAGGGTAGGGCTGCGGACGCGTGACACGAGTAATCAGGTAAATATACGGCGCGGGCACGCAAACTCGGCAGACAGAAACGTCGCACAGCCAGGAGGCTGTCGACATCAAGCACAAAAAAAATGGGGGATGACGAAATAAGTGATGATTGCGTAGGCAGCCATCACGACGCAGTATGAATCACAGGTCCAGCACAACTCCTATCCTGTGTGACAGAGCTGTCCAGGAAAGACGATAAGCAGCACGTAGGAGGATCTGCACGCACAGCTGTGCATCTCCATTTTGGCTCCTTACTGGCAGTTTTTAACCGCGCTCAGCATAAATCACCGCACACATGTGAGTGTACATAGTGACTGTATGTGTGTGTGTGTGTGTGTTATGGTGTGACAACCGGGCCGGCCACCTGGAGCGAGGTGATCTCCGGTGTTCTGGTGGAGACAATGAAAGGCAGTGACCCCGTGTGACAGTGGCAGCGTCCACAGGAAGAGCAGAGGGGTGACCTCTTCAGGGGGGTCGTGGAAGGGGTCAGGAGGTCACATGAAGGGGGGGGGGGGCGGAAGATCGCGTCAGGAAAAACAGAAAATCATACAGACCAAACGCGCGTTTCTGTACTCGCATGCATTTTGCGGCTGTGCTCCGCTCTCTGAAAGCAAATAGCAGTTCCATGAGGGCTGCAACGCTCAGCCACAAGTGGGAAATATGCTGACGAGGTACTTTAGTTTTCCAACGTGGTACTGTTGTTCTAAACAGACGCTTCACATGGAACGACTTACATTTCCATCTGATTACTAGTTACATAAACGGGATTTCAGCAGTGCAGCCGCCTCTAAATTCACAATCTTACGTGCCGGGTTAGAGCGAATAATCATCGATTTGTACCGCGTGCCTGTGCGCATGTATGCCTTCATCAGGATCCATTTGCCTCTGCAACAATACCCGCTCATCAGTCACCTTTCAAAACAGGAAAGCCCCCAGCTTGAACCCTCCAGCTTTCTGAGAGCACTCTGTCATCACCACTTGCATACCAGCCATTACGGGAGCCGTGCCCACCTCCTGCCAACGAAGTGGCGAGGAGACGCACAGACGGAGGGGTGGCAAAGCCCAAGATGGAGCCTGGGTAATCTCCTCTGGGTGCTATTGTCCTGCAGAGAGGTGATGATTGGGGTATCCGTGTCGTGCGTGTTGCGAGGAATGCAGGGGTCTCGTCTATCGCTCTGCCAGCACATGATAAATCACTATACCTGAAACTCATTCAAGACTGTGAAAAGTGGACAATAGGCAATGTAATAGAGAACGTGGGGTGAAAGAGAGGAGAGGGGCTGGCAGTAAAGAATGAAAAAAAAAAAAAACTTTCTGGAGCTTTGGATGGGGAACATTTTGTCCTGGAGCATAAAAACTTTAAAAACGAGATTAATTCGGTAAAGGTGAGAAAAAAAAAAAAGCTCTTCATATCTAGCTTTCACGCCAGAAATAGGGTTTGGGGCTTCGTAGGGGGGAGAAATAGATAGACGAAAGAGTGGAAATGACAGAGGTGAACGTGGAGCGGTTTCATCAGAGATGAACTGAAAACCTGAAGACAAAGTGTGAATGTTTGAGAGAGGGCTTGCGAGGGAGAAGCATGTGAGGCATGGAGGACAAAAAGAAGGCAGACACTGACAGGAGGGAGAGGGAGAGAGAGAGAGAGAAGTAGCCCAGTTAGGGGCTCTTTCTGGGACTCTCCCGAACAGCAGACGTCATTTCGAACATTTGGCATCTGGTTCCCATCATCCCCAGCATTTGTCTGTGCAACATATACAGCCATGGGAGAAGAGATCACGTCTCTGGTATGCGCTTCCTCTGCCGCACGTGGTCGTCACGTGAACATGACAATTCCACTGGGGGGTCACACGGGGGTGATGGTCAGAAACAAAGGCGAAGCATTAGGATGAATTCAGATAAAGGGGAATTCATTTCTGAGTCTGGACGAGGTTTCTTTGACCTTTGGCCAATACCTTCATTAATCTATGCGCACACTCGTCCCCACTAAAGCTCTTCTCTAAATTTCATTTTTTCACATCTTCTTTCTGTCGTCTTCCTGCGAGGAAACACTGGAATATATTCTTAACCTTTGGTCTTGCTTAACAGATCAAACAAGCCCTGCCAAACGTGTGCGACTGCATTGAATTGAATTCTGTTTGACAACAGGGCGTTCACAGAGCTGGTCAGTTTGCTTTAAATGACCTTAACAATGTGAGGCTGTGATCTACCGGTGGGCAACGGCGGCGGCGCATAGAAACTACACTGGCGCGGACAAATGGACATGCACATTTCGCAGGAACCAGTGAAAAGGAACCCCACCCATGCACGGTTCCATCCTGCTCTTTCGCTCGCGCTCCTTTGCCGTAATCATTTGGCCGTCACCGTCTCTCGGCTCCCCCTTGCTGGACACAAAGGCAGGAAGGAAGCGTGAGACGGCTGGAGAACAGAGTGGGCAGGTCACCTGAAGGAAGCAGTCAGTGGTTTTCCTTTAACCACGGCGGGGACGCGAGCTTACGGGACCAACTGCAGGCATATGTGCGATGTCTATACATGTCAAGGGTTGATTTCCTCCGTACCCACTCATCTTAATCTCATCTTTGGCCAGGCTACACGTTAAGTTAAGCTAACGCGCTAATGGCTCTACTGTAGCTTTGTTTATACTGGAGGGATACATGAGTGGCCTCACCTTCCACTGCTGAAAGTCTTTCTAATCATTTACTGTAGCATATATTGAAACAACAATGTGTAGCCTATGTCTACCTGTCTGAATAAAATGTATTTTCATGTACACCAAAACGTCAGCCATAGCTGAAACTGGGTCAGCTGCACACTCGCCCACAGGAGACTCATCTGCGAAGTGAGATTTTTCCACCCGAGGAGCTGACCTCTACTCCGCTTGAGCAAGGTCGGAGACCTTCTGTGCAAGCCGTCACACGCGAGATCTATCAATCAGCACGAGCTTCGTATGGAGGCGAGCGCGTTTCCATCGCAGCCATGCAGAAAGGCTAAGTGTGATCCATGATTCTGCGCACGGTTTGATGCGATCCAGACGCGGGGCCGCTCTGCACATTGTTTTGACATGCAACAGACACACATTTCAATCCGAGCACATTTCATGGTTCCGCGCTGGCTCTGGTCACGTTTTACTGATGAAGGGGGGGGGTGAAACTTACTTTCTGTCGGTTTCTGGAGTGGACACCTCACTGCTGAAGCCTAATGATTCCTGAGGACGGAGAAGATGACAACAGGTATCAGACTGACTTCAGCCAAAGATTTGTAAAGCACTGTAAATCTTGGTGTTTTGTGCACATGGTGTACCTGGATCTCAGTACGGAGCTGCAGGGATGTGCCGCTGGAGTCCTGTTTCTCCTGAAAAAATGGAGAGAAAGAGAGGAAAAGAGAGTCAAACGTCAGTGTCAAAGATGCATCGCTTAACAAAGCAGAGGTGGATGAACTGTGAGCACTGTTGTGAGCGCTAGAAGGGTAAAACAATTGTCTGTATATGGAGAAGAAAGGTCAGTTGACTACAGAAACAGTGGATGGTGTGTTTAACAATGCCCTCATGCGGGAAAGATGCGCTCAGGTCAGGTTCATGTAGACACACCTGCATATCAGTGAAAACACAAGCACGTGTGTGCAGCTCGACGAGTCACGTCTTGCTTCAGGTACCCAAACCTGCACTACTTGTTTTGACTGTCACTGAATACAACTGGGAGGCGGCGCAGCCTAGCGAAGTCTTGGCTTTCCAAGCAGAGCAAGACGTGACAAAAACAGCTACGTAACCGACTCCATGAATTCCAAAGATTTGCGATGACGTTAGGGCGCACCTCCCTCGACGCAAGGTAACACCTGCCGCTTTGCCTCAAACCTTTAGAAAACAACATGCCATCTTTTAAACGACCGAAATGGCAGCACACGCTGGCCCATGTGAAAAACAGATACCCAGACTTTGGCCGTCAGTTTTAAGGAACAAACTACTCAAAACTGCGGAAAATAGCACAAATTTTTAACCTCTCTTCACTTTCACTTTCCAAGCATCTCCAGACCTCAGTGTCTGTCACGGCTGTTTCGACTGTTCCACAGGGCTGGTGCTCGCGTATGTCTAAACCAGGTGTCCCTATCATGGCATATCCAGATACAGTAGTGCCTCAAACCGAATATTTCTAGAGGCAGGCCCAGAGGCAGTGCAATCACAACAACAAGAAGTCTGCAACTTAGATTGTAACCTGCAACATGTGATTATTTAAAGCCCACGAAGCGCCTTGAGGGATCGGTCGGGAGCATAGCTGTGTGTTCCGCACGCTTTTGAACTCTCATGGACGACCTCACGCAGGCCCCTGTACTCACACTCGCCCGATGCTTACACAGTCTTGTAATGTGGGATATCGCACACCACGGAAACAGATGGGGTCAGCACTCTGCTTAGGGGCAGTGACCGGATTTTCAAAATGTGGAGACTCACAAGCCTCCATCTTTAACCTCGAGGTTACCATCAGGCGAACATTTTCTCGTTTTCATACTCCGTAAATAAAACTATAAATAAAGCACATGGAGCTTTGTACTCTCCATGTGTCTTTAATCCCTCTGACACGAACTAGAGGCTAACCAAGGGTAACCAAGCCCCTGTTATTTCAGCTTCGGTTATGCTAAGATACCATAAGGAGGCAAAATGAAAGCACAGATATTCGTGAGAATAGTAATGCGTGCATGTGGCAGAAATGGACAAATGACTATTCACTGCATGAGACACGGCTTACGAAGAAAGTTGGTGAACTTTTAGTAAAAGCTGAGAACAGCTGATCCCTTCACTTTCAGATATCCTGGGCAATTTTTGACGCGCGTTTTGAGGAAGTGTTAAGGTTGTTTCATCAGGCTGCAATGAGAAGAGAAAACATATCTCGAGACATGTTCCTGTTTCTACTTTCTGTCCGACATATTTTTACCAGATATTTGACGGCATGCAGCAGATTTACAGTCAGCACCTGATGATGATGATGCAAATTCTAATAATACTGTTCTATTTCCGTACACTCAAAGATCTGCAACAAAACATGGATGATAGTAACACCATGTTGGCTGTTCCTGCACTTGAAAAACAACAACAAAACCTTCACTAGTCGTGTTTTTATTCTCACGTGACTGAAGACTACTAGAATTTAAACTACTACTCAAATCAGCCTGAGGTCACACGCACTGTGGTAAATTTCCTCAGCTTCAGACAGGACCGAGTTTAAATTATAGTCCATTAGCTTGGCAGTCAGCGTGTAATTTTAAATGGTTATCTTACTGGGGGATCAGTGTTCTTGGATTAAGGAGTTGACATCAGCCAAGTAGGTTAGGTCAGTAGAAGCGGTCTGAGGGCTGCTAGGTTTTGACTTCCTGAAACCATTAGACGACACTTGCTGCTGCTTCCACAAAGAAAAGACAAATTGAACCTGGAGTTTCCCTCCCGCGTAGATCAGAAATGGGAAATGGGTCGTTTTCGAGAAACGCGCATCGCTCTCCATCCCCACGCCCAGATATTAGATTGGAGGATAACAGTCACAGGAAGCTGAATCGAGAAGACTTCCTGCTTCCTAATCAGAGTGACCTGAGTTTCTTCTTTTACTGGGCTTCAGGCAACTGATTATAATCCTTCCACAACCCTCATCTAAGCATGAGTCATGCATGAGGGTGGCTAATAGTCAAAGGGAACTTGAAAGTGACATAACCTCCTTTAAGAGCTCTTTAAGATACTGCAGCCTGTAAGTTCATGAGTCAGAGACCTTTAGCGCTGAGGTGGCTAAAAGCCTCAAAATTAGCCTGAACCCTACACTTATCACGAGAGTAACCAACGGAAGGCAGACAGTAATGATGTTAGCGAGACAGTCTGGCTGGCTTAATCTTTAACGTGAACTCTGGAGCAGTCCTCCTAGCCCATACGCCTGTTTATATATTAGTCTGTTACAGTGATCAAGCTGACGGAGGCACGGGTCCGGAAGTTTCTTTGGAAAGTAAATCAAGCAATGTCGGAAGAGCTCTGAAACAATTTGTCCCTCCGAGGGAATATGGTGATTCCCATAAGTCAGAGAGCAGGTACCCGTGTAAAACCATAACAAAAAAAAACTTAATCTACAAGACCTACAGAGGTACGGGTACATTACATTGCCAGGCTGTCCACTGGGAAAATCTGGGATGGATCTGAATACCTTTTTCTTACAGGGGTAAAGCTTACGCGAGACAAAGAAACAACACATCCATCCCTTAAACAAGCACAGTCCTTGGCAGTCAGCTCTGTTTAAACAACTGCATGGTGCAGAATAATGTGGGTGTACTCTGAACCCACATAAAGAGGAAACAAGGTGTGTGCTCATACACGAGTACTTTGCTTCACAAAGGTAGCGGAAGATTGTTTTTCCTTCTATCAGATCATCATTAAAGGTTTCTCTGGACTGCAGTGACAGGAGAGATATGCCAGTGTCGCCAACAGATATCTACAGGCGTCATGCCAATGAGGTGTAAAAAAAAAAAACCTGTCAGCCCACCGCCTGAGAAACGCACCACACATGGAGTGACATATAAAAAATACATAGCCAGACACGGACCGTGACACAGACCCATACATGCCACCACAGACATAAACCTAGACAGATACCAAAAACCAAGGAGCAGCGACTCGCTTCCACTTCCACAGACAGAGCCCCAAAGAGACTGAGACACAAAGCAGCTCTCTGTTCCTCCTACTCCTCCTCGGCTTCCTTTAACTCCCTGTCTGTGTGTGTGTGCCATCTCAGACTTGGAAGGAGGGGGGGGGGAGAGATCAGCGAAAAACAAACAAAAAACTTACATTTCCGTTTGCCTTGCGCTTCGGTTTGTCACGGCGCGGGATGTTGAGAGAAAAAAAAAAAAAAAACTTCCCAAGGTAAACTTGCAAGAAGCAAAAGTGAATGGTTAAGCAGTTGCCAGCGTAACTGACACAGTTTCTAAGAGAGAATATCAAATTGATGCATTTCTGAAGGGGGTATCGGTAACGCACTCCCAGAGGGGGTATGTTATCCTTTACATGAACTTACCAGCATCAGCTTGAGATACTGCCCTACTTACCCTGAATTGGCATGTACGCGCACGTGTGTGCAATGTGCACGTGTCCACGGGGTTTGTTTGTGCACAATTCGCTCCGTGTGTACGTACGTGCACGGCGCGAGTGCAAGACTCTTGATTGCTTAAGCGTGACCGAATTGAGTTAGAATGAAAGAGAGGAAAAGCAGCAGTGGAAGCATATGAGGGAGAGCTCCGGCTAATGAGGATCACGATGTCTGCAGACGGGGAAGCTTGCATCTGAAACAACTCAACCCTGCTTCTCGCACGCACACCACACACACACACTGAGGCATCAAAAGATCAAGCTCAAGTGACTGGAATTCCCAGCACTACGTTGCTTGCCATCATTAACCCAGAAACTACAGTTAAATGATGTTTTGCTATAGTAGGACCAGGTTCTGTTAATGAGAGGGAAGGCATAGAAATACAGATGAGTGTAAAATAGCAGCCGTTTAGTCCAAAAAACGGACAGCAAAGCCCACCAAAAGGCGTGACTCCCCACAGTGGAGCTGCTGCCAAAAGTAATCTAAAAAGAGACCAGGTGGCTCGGTGGAGGTACGCCAGCACTAGCATAGTGCTAATCTGGGCGGGCAAGTATGAGGTGGCTAGGTAGGACTGCACATGTGGAAGGACAGGCACCAACTGGTAAGTCTGTTGCAAGCCCAAAAAAGATTTTCATCAGTGGGACCGGTATGGCTCGGTGCGAGCCTGCGGAACCGGCTCATCTGGAAGATCTCATAGGAAGATCTACATGCACACGCGCACACAGGCTTTAAAGAGAGCAGGACAGGAGCACACAACCAGCAGGAAATACATGTTCTTCCCAGTGGGCAGAACAAACCAGAATCTGCCGTGCCACCACTGTGCAGAAAGCCATCAACACACTAAGTAACACCTCTATACACTACCTTTCCAGGAGCTTTGTGAGGGAGGGTTTGTGTGTGAACGTGCATACTTGCAGCACAGGCCTGCGTGCTTTTACAGTGCGGCGCATTCCTAAGCTCTGCGGATCATCATTGTTTTGGTATTTCAAGGCAAATACCAGTCTTATTATTAATTCCAGTGACAGAATCACAATCCTAATGCTGACTAATAAATGGTACAATAAAATTACAAATATACCACTTGCTTTCCACCGGGGTTATGCCAATAACGGAGGTATGCCAACATCATTTTGGAATGATCTTATGGCAACAAAGGCTGCTGTATGAGTGCGCCGTTTCTGGGCAAAAGCCTGAAGGCAGAAAGGACAAATAAGCGGCAGAACTCACAACAGAGTTTGTCTTTCTTCCGCGCTGTAGTCTTAACCCAGCTGAACTGACCCACTTTGACAAACGAACTTCACGCAGGCATTAGCGCGGTAACTGCGCGGCTCCTCACCTCATGGCAAAAAACAAAAAACAAGTCTGTACTCGAGTCTTGACCCCCCCCCCCCCCCCCCCCCCAGCCGTCAAGCCACCTGGTTAGAAAACCATTACAGAACATTCCCGAGGCTATCAGATCAATCAGACGCCAGCCGAGGAGTTTTTTGTGTCAGAAATGTTTCGATTATTAAGTCAACAGCAAAAACTGACAAGTGAAGGATTTTGGCCAAGGCATCAAAAGGATTTCATCCTCAAGGCCTCCTTGTTTATCCACGACTTTTAAATTGCTCTCAAAGATATTACGACAGATAGTGTCGCAACGCCTCATTATGGCTCACAGCATGTAGAAATGCGTTAAGAGGTTGGCCCCACAACCGCAAATTTCTAAATTGTCCATCTTGATTTATATTTGACGTCCTTCATCTGTTCCATCGCTGTGGTTTGAGACATCTTAATATCTAGTTTGATGTTTTCTTCCGTCGGCTAACCATGATTATCCACGACAAACCGGTCTCTGCAGGCCTACGGTATCCGCTTCGTAGCTTTTATGTCCGTGTTTTGGCACGTTTTCACATTCAGCTAGTGTTGAAGGGGAGAGAGCAAATGAAATTCACTTTGTGGACCACCTATCCTGCATTTATACGATTTTGTGTAGACTGGAATATGAATCACACGACACTTCAAAGTAGCAAGAAAATTCTATGCCCCTCTTGAGCCATCTGTGAAAGAAACACCGACAAAACTCTTGAGAACAAGCAAAAGAGCTGAAATGGACAACAAAATATAATCAAAAAAAAATATGCAACACTGATTCATATGCATAGAGGTTAGGACACAATGTTATTTACAATCCGTAGAGACACCCCATGATGTTTTTTAAATTTTTAAATAGGTGGAAGAGACTGGGAAGATTATACATGTAATTATACAAATTATAGCAACAACAATTACAGCAACAATCTTCCAAAACTGTTTAACGGATGCATCTGAAATTTATAAGATGTGTTCATAAGATGAACACACATCCATCAGTTATGGTTAAATTCAGATACAATAATGCAAACGATATAAAAATAGCAGTAAACCCTCTAAATCCTGCTCTGTTTGAATACTTTGCATCACCTCCGCCAATAATCCTCATGTATCACCTAATCAGCATCCCAGTGAGAGCATCCAAAGTCTCGTTGTCTATAGAGGTACTGGGAAACTGTGGATGTTAGCGCTAATCCATAGGTCACATTCCCAAAGGGGGATGTTTATTTAACCCCCTTTGTCCCCGCTACTCATAAAACTAACACGAAGATGCAGGGGGAGCAACCCAGCAGAGAGCAGGCAGGAAGTGGGTACATCGATAGCCATCACTGAAAGAGCCTCTCTCATCAGCTGCTAATAGGGAGAGCTCCGTTCTTTACCACAACAGAGAGCCATCACTTTGTTAACCCGAGAGGCCCCCTCAAGGGCTGGCGAGACACGTGGTGCGAGTGAAAACAAACACAAATGTTAAGCTCCGCGCATTTCTGTAAAAACGTTAGTGCTGCGAGAACATTTCTCAAGAAAAAACAAAACAAAAGGGAACCAAGGGGTTCCCACTAAAAAGAGATAAACACACTTGCTGGACAAAGAGTCAATTTGAGAAGGTTTTGGGGAACAGAAACCTAAATAAGTGGGCTTCTCCTTCCTCTCGGTGCGACCATGCTGACCATAGCTGAGCTGCAGATACTGTAAGTATCGTGTGGGAATTTTATAAAAGCAATTTTCCCACTGTGTTGTCAGAGAAACTTAGTTATCGCATGTAGCCTTTATACCATACATCATCAGACGTTAACCTTAGGCTATGCTATCTTATGGCAACGTGTTTCTTCTTGTCTAGCATTCTAGCCTTTATCTTGACTTCTGCCTCCGCGTGTAGTTTGACTGTGAAGACCAGGAAAGGTCAAAGCAAAGCCCCTTGATTCGCATGCCTCCTCTGATTTGGAGTGACTAAGGAACCTTCTCGGTCTCACACACAGTTACAGGAGGTGAGGTGATTTAAAGTTACCTGTCAAAAATAGAACTGAACCGACCTATAAACTTAGCGCAGTCACAAAAACAAAGACAATCGCTTGGAGAGGGAGCGGGTTCTTGTGCGGACATGATTGCGTCACCCACCATCCTGTACCCTTTACAAGTGACAGGTCCTTCTCTAAAGGCCAAGTCCCTAAGGAGTGCCACTTACTAAATGTCTCCCCATTAACGTGGCTCTTGGACATTGTGACCTTCTCCAACCATCTGCCATTGATCCCAAGGGAGGCGTCTGTATGACGTCGGCTTGCAGCCGCTGATTTCTGGACACACTTCACAAGATAATAGTCATACCACAACTCTCTTTCTGACTGGGTGTCCATTTCGGTGCTCTTATTCTCACTTCGTCTCTGTCTCTTCGGCCCCTCTTTCTCCCCGTCTCCTCTTGTGTATTACTTCCATGATGTATTTCACTTTTTTTTGCTCTACTTTTACAGATCCTGCGCCGCAGCCTCCGTGAAGGTATCCAACCCAGTGGAAAAAAAAGAAGCTGGAAAGGAGGCTGGCCATTGATACTCTTTGGTAATACAGTATTACAATATGAGAGCAGGAACTTTGTCCAAACCTACTCTTAGCCTTGGCTTGGTATACAGAAGGCTCCTCTAGACTTGACTATTCCCCAAACCTAATTTTAGACAAAGGACTGCACTGAAATGTAAGACCGAGTTCAATCCATATAGCGTGGGTTGATAGTGTGCTTTTGAGAGCTCTCAGTAAGGTGTTGTCTGACCCATATTCCTTACTTCGTGTTTTTTTTTTCTCTCCCCTCCTCTCCTATATTTTGGTGCCAAACTTTGCAGAGTGGCGGGACAGCTGCAGGCTCTCACATGCTCCATTCCCCTCCATCCTCCTCCTCCCTTCATCTTCCTCAGTTCCCATCCTTATCCTCCTCCTGCGCTGGGCTTCAGGCTCCCAGGACCCAGTCAGCTCTTTTCCTCTGTTCTTTGCAAAAAACCTTCCCGCCTCATACCTTGCTTTATCTCCTCAGGATGAAACCTTCCAAAGCTATAAAATATTCAGAGGTAATCCACATTACGATGAAAGCCCCATGATGGAAAACTATAGATGATGGCCACACAGGGAGAACACTTAACCTACGATCAGGTGCAAAATGTATCTACGTATCCATGGCTATGATTTTAATGCGTTCCAATCTCTCTCCCCCTCCGAAGCTGTGAGAACAGGATGTCTGCCTGCAGTCATTAAAAGGAAGGGCGCGATAAATCAGCTATCCATGTAAGCCATACCTGTCAACCCAACCAAAACCACATGGCTGTCTTCGAGCAGATGAGGCCTCCTATTAAACTGAAAAACCAGTAATGACAGGCAAAAATATATCACCACTGAAAATTTGTGCAGCGACTAAAATAAAATAAAAATAATAATAATAATAATAAAATAAAAACTGAGCTAACAAGATATCGGTGTTACCAAATTCTGTGAGGAGGGAGAAATGAGTCACTGTTTTGTCAGGCAGAAATATTTGTGACACCGACTGCCTCATTTTATTTAAGCTAAAATGACATTTCACTCAAGCAGACCTATGCTGTACAGCAGGCGGCGATTTTTCCTAGTCATTTGTTTAGAAGTTGAGCACAAATTGCCTTTTTTCGGGGTTCAAACCAATTAAATTCATCATGAATAAGTCATAGGGCAATTATGAAGTTACAATAACACTAAACGCTCTTGTATTTGTGAACCCACTGAGTAGTGCGCTGTGCGGAGCTAGGGCCCTCTGTAGAAGCACCAGCAGCATTCCTTCATACATTTGCGTGCAGCTTGGCAACCAAAGGGGGTGCCCCACTACCCTACATCCTCCTGAAAAGGACCCCCAAACCCCTCCAATGGACCCCGGAGAACACCGCCGCAATTCACATCCAGAAAAGGCATACTGTCTTTGGGGAAAGTCTTGCACATTCATGTCTGTTCCGTCGCCGTTGTTCTTTGCCAGATCGCTGGCTACGATTGTGGAAATTACGCTCTGTAAAGCTATGAGACTATTCTAAAAAAAAAAAAAAAAAGAAAAAGAGCGGGGGATTTTTGGGGTCATTATTAAAGGATTTGCAAAAAAGAAAAAAAAAAGATCATTTGTCTAAAGCAATTTGAAGACATGCAAACCGAGTGGAGAGCGAGAAAGGTTGTGGCTGACGGCTGTTTTTGCTCAAACCATGTTGCTATGCAATTTATGTGTGTGTGTGTGTGTGAGAGAGAGTGTGTGAGAGAGAGAGTTTTGTGTTTGTGTGCACGTACCATGTCGAGCTCTTGGGATACTCGTCTTTTGCGTAGCTCCTCCATGCGGTCGCTGACGTCACTGAAGCAGGTGTTGTAGTACTCAGAGTACTCCTGGGCAAGGTCATCTATGTTACCCAGAGAACCATCCTAGAGAGAGGAAGAGAGGGAACAGTTCAGGCAGGCAACATCCTGAGGGAAGTAAAGCTGGTAATCTAATTCTACTGAAAAAAAAAATGCTGTCACGGCAAAATTTCCATTTGGACAACTTGTTATTATAATGGTGAATGTAAAAAAAAAAACTGAATCTGTTCCAGTTTCTGGACTCCAGAATTTACTCTTTCTTTTACTGAAGTTTCTGCCACTTCACAACGTCCCACCAGTGCTTCAGGGAACCAAAACGCCTGATCAAGTTAGTACACTGTGTGACGAGCACATCCCCCTTCATCATCTCGGGTTACCCCGAAGCACAGCTTTATAAAACCACTGTCACATACACTTACAATTAGTGGTGTATAAAAGGTACCTACAGGCATGCATTTGGGTAAAGCGCAAGGATAGCGCACGGATACAAACATAATCACTCCCACATCACCCCCATTTACGACTCGAGCTAAGGGAGTATTTTGTTTGCTTGGGACAAATGTATGAATTTGCACGTGGGTGGTGCGACTAGTGCAAATTGATAAAACACTCGCGCTGGGAGTCATGTGTTGTTCCCGTTCTCCAATCTACACAGAGGCTCCATACAAACAGAAAAACCTAAAAATACCCTTCAATAAAAAAAAAGGTCTATATTTTGTCTGTTTATTCATTCTTATCCAGTACCACTCAGCTAGCGTCTCTGGCCGGCCACGGTTTGATCCTGGGTTTTGTCCTTGTCGAGGCTCGTATCAAGGATGCCCTTTACCTCCCTCAGACATTCAGCGAACTCCAAACCAAACACACGCTTCCGGTTAGCTGTAGTTTAGATCAGCGCAGTTCCTGTCTTTGTGTGGAAGACGACGTGTTTAGGACCGAGTGGGGGGAAGCTGTGCTCCAAACAGTAAAGACCTGACCTAACAATATAGCACACATATTGGGCACGGCTGGCCTCGGAGTTACTTATGTAAACATTTATAATGTAGCGGGATCAAACTTCCATGAAAACAAAAGGGGCCTGTATCATGAAGATGCTGCTGCTAGCTGGGATGAGTTGCCTTTTCATGAATCCATGTTGAAAACAAATGATCCGGGTTGTTGTCAATGCCGTTAGCTTGCCAACTTGCGCCATACGACGAGAGAAACAGTCTGAAAAATTAATTAAGCCCTTAAGATTTGTATTTGCAGGATGTAGAGCGATCCCCTTTTGTGCAAAGTGGGAGAGAAGACTTCCATCTCTCGCCTTGGTAAAAAAAACGTAGGCCATTCTGGCAGCGATGGCCAACTGTTGAATATTCATCAGTGTTGATCTAATCTGTGCCAGGCAGACAGCTAGCATTGAGTCACTGTGCAGGGTCCGAACAGTCTCTCTCAGTCTCTGTCTTTCTCAACTGGACTCCCTATCTGGGTGCCAGGCCACAAATGAATGGATCACTGTGACTGTGAGTGTGTGTGCCACACCAGAGCGCACGCACACACACAGGGCCATAGGGCCCCTGTGAACACGCATTAGCATGCGCACACATGCATGCAAGAGATTTCAAAAAACATCAGACCAAAACAAACTGATGCAGGCCAATCACAAACAACACAGCTCAGTGGAGAGTTATGAGAGGATAGATACTGATTGTGCATTGAAGCACAGCATCGCTAACAAACACATGTTCTGTCTCAGTGAGCCCGTTTTGGCTGGCTGTGATCTATCCTCCCACTCTCATTACTTGAGAAATCCTGTTCTGGCCAGACATATGGTTTGAGATGACTGAGATTCCCGGTGGGAACACTCCCCGAGCAGACACATGCCCCCCCCCCCCCCTTCATTCCTCACACTGACTGAAAGCACACTCTCATTACAAAACTGCAAAAATGTTTCAACCACCATGCACATGCCATGACTGCGCTCATCGAGTTGCTCCATCCAGAAGATAAGAATAAAGCGATTCAGTTGGGTCATAGCGTCAGAATTAATCCGTCATGCTTTGCCATGCTTCTGCCCCCCCCGCGCTCCCATGGGTGCACTAAATGTACACGTCAGCTGCGGACAGGTAAGGCTAAGCGTGCTTTGGCATTCTCGAACTGCCTCTTCGCCCCACGTGCGCTCAAAACAACCCGTGTGTGTGTGCGCGGATAACTGGGATTCCTTCGATTCCCCGGTGGCATGAGCTCATGAGGATCCAACACAGCTGACCCTCATACACCCCCCCACCCACCCGCCACCTTGTAAAACGATAGCGCGCATCCACCGTGAGGCCATACATGAAAAACAAGCGGGGCGGGTGCAAAAAAAAGCCTTCGGGAGGTTCGCGCTGGGTGAAGGAACGAGTTAAGAAAGGTGAAGCGAGACTTCTCTCTGGAGGTGGGACGGGCCGTGCGTGTCAACGGATCGGGGCCAACGTTTAGTTCACGTTTTAGAGGGGAATCTGTCAACGTGGGAGTGTAAGTGGAAGGGCTTAGAGGGATCTGACAGCGGTCCACACATCCAGTTTGGAAATGGAGGGGGGGAGTGGGGGTGGGGGTGGGGGCTGGACAAGGGATGATTTGTGGGATACTGACTAGGGCAGCTGTGGTGTGAGGGGAAGAATAAAACATCTGGAGCCTGGAAAGAAAGAAAAAAAACCCTCAACATCTATGAGGGAGATTCTATGGATGAGCTTATCTAACCTGGGAGGCATATGGGGTCTCGAGCTGCGTGAGCTTGAGACAATTCTCGCTCTAAAAATATCATTTCAAGCCATTTCAGCGATGAATTCAGCAGAATAACACACTCGTGTAGTTTCACGGAGGTCTAATAAAGTTTCAGCTGATGTAACTACATCTCCACCCTGGTTATGAGGGAGGCCAACTCCCAGTTTTGGCGTGAACAATAGCAACAATAGTCATGCAAAAAAAAAAAAACAACACCCAGGCATGACTGCGCGAGTGAGTTTGTGTGTATTTACAGTGCGCGTTTCAAGCCCAAGATGCTGTCGAGTCAATCGGGATGGCTACTCCCAATGAGCAGCTGAGATTTGTCAGACCTTAGTGAACGAAACCGTTGTTGCTGTTGTCACTTCTGTTCCAAGACTTTGCGCAACTCAAAACAGGAAAAAAAAAAAAAAAAAAGGTTCTGAGAAATCATCTGGCCGCTGCAGAAGACACTTGTGCGAAGTGCTAGTCTGTGTAAAAGCTGTAATCACTCTGAGTTAGTGGCTGCTGTGTTGTTTCACCATAAAAAAAACACAAATTGCTGGTATTGCACCACAGTGGATAAAATATTTCAGTAATGCCTGATACGGTTGCTACTGAGACATTACCAAATGATTTACACAACATTTCATTTGGAGGATATAAATATCGTTGATCCCCCCTGTCTGTCACGGAAACGATCTGAAATATCTTCAGCATTAGTAATGGAATATAATATCTCTATATGCTCCCAAAAGAAGCATGATCCCACACATGAGAACGCAAACAGCATAAAGATCCAGTAGCAGCTCCTCGCTTAATCTATTAGCGATGGCATCCCTGGCATTCTTACTACCACAGAAGTTTGTCTCTTCAGACATTCAGGAAGTCCGTATAAAGCAGCCATTGTCGCCATTCGCACACTAGGTCCTGCTTTTGCAGTGACAAATATCACCGCTGTGATAAAATAGTAACATTTCTCGCATGTGTTGTCGACGCGATTTTATGAAAATGCTCCAAGGTGACTGCATTGATCTGAAAGCGGTATGCGGGGGCAGCGATTGTGCTCAAGTTCCGATCTCTGTCAATGGGTTTTTTTTTCCTTTTTGGGGATTTCCTGAGGATTACACTTCCACTGCAGCGGGCATTTTTACATTCGACATGACACTTTGAGATCGGTAATAAGCCGTTTTACGTAAAACACGAGACGGCGACGAGAACCTGCAGTTCACGGCGGAGGTGGCAATTTCTTGGAGGCGGAACATCCGAATGGTACGCCATTAAACCGGCCTCTTACAAAGTTATTAAAACATTCCACAGCCAGCATGCAAGGCGCTGATAACCTGGTTTTCCTTACACGCTTAGGAATCCACACCAAGGCAGACAGCTAATCTCACGATCGGTTTACACTCGATTCATGTTTTCCATATCGTTTTAGATATTGCAAAGTCTCTCAAAGAAAATGCTTGTTTATTCTGACCATAGAGGAGGAAAAAAAAGGCTAACAGCCATTAGCCGTGGGCCTAACATGTTTGTTCTGGTCTATGCTCTGAGCTCACATTCCTGACCATGCCATCACACTGGGGCTCAGTTATGTAGGGATTGAACGGTAGCGTACATGGTATTAACTATTGTTACAGGGCTGGCCTTGTGACTGCCCGTTCTCTGGGGGAAAGAACAATGACAACAGTTTACAATAGAGCCCGCATCTGATGTAATGTTAGAACGTCAGTAGTGTGATCACTTTCACTTGCTACGCAACCGCAGGACAGGTGCGGCAGGTTGGAGTTGCCACCAACTGCCTCATATTGTGTTGCATTGTGCTAGTGTTTCGTCCAGAAGTTATCCAATAGAATTGGCCGCATTCAACCTAAACCCAGCCCTGGAGATATCGCCTGTCCAAGAGTCTCCACACAAATCATCCTAAAAGAAACACTAAGTAATCCATCCTTTGCTCCACCCAGCCCTCGGTCCATCCAGCAAAGATTTGATCATTCCCATTTTTTTTTTTTTCCTGGACTGGAACAGTAGTGTCACTGTACTGCCAACTAACCACATAAAACAAGCAGAAGGGGGAAGATAAATGAAGTCACACACTGAGTTATGAGAAATTTGGAAAAAGATAAGCGAAGGCAGGTGGACGAACGGACGAGGCTGCGGTAGTTCTGAAGAGCGTCGGACGCACTGTCGTGGAGAATTCCACAGGACACAGAGCCAGTAAAAGCCCGACTGAAAGATGTAGTGTCGGCAACGGCAGCCAAAGGGGGAAGACTGTCGAGGAGGGTGAGGGCACGGGGGCACAGCCCACCCCTTTTAGAGGGCTTCCTGAGGATATCCGTGGCTTGAGTAGAACAGTGCTTTGCCATCCCGACGGAGGAAACCTGCCAGATCTCTGCGTGACCTCAATAATTAGACCAGTCAGGGAGGGGGAGCAATGGGGGAGTGGGATGAGTTGGACTGGGCAACAATAGACAAAATTAGGCTATGATTGACCGTGTTAGAACATTATTGGCAAAGATATAAAGTGGCCTAGCTAACCATGATTTGGCAGAGGAGGACTGAAGCATATGCTGCCACTCTGTATGAAGTGCTACGTGGGAGGAAACACATAAGGATCACCTCATCTAAGCATATGGTTCACAGACACAATCGATAATCGCGTCTCATGAAAAGTATCCAATCCTTAGGTGGAGAGAAGAAGCAGTGTCTGGTAAATAAACTGTGTTTTTCAAAACGGATAAACTCCCACCCACGCAGTGTGAGAGACCACAAAAAAAGGATTCCCCGCTGGCAAGTAAATAATTTCCACAAGGCCTTGGTTCAAGATGACCTTTCAAGCAAAGAGCTTTCTTTCAGAGGGGCAAGCGGGGAAGAATGGACGACTGTCCAGGTTTGCGATCAAATCATCTCGATGAGGAAGAGGCACAATTAGAGGCTTGCCTTGAGTGAAACCGTCTCCGAAAATCTGCCTTGTGTCTCCCCTCGACATCCAGATAAAACTAAACTCCACAGGACTAGGTGCAATGGAGAGGAACTGGAATGGATTATTACAGAGACCTTGGAGTCTATTGGAGCTGAGACAGATAGCAGTTTCCAGTCAGGCCGTGTTTAATGTGGCACATTTAACATTCAATAAAGACACTTCACATCTGAGGGAAAAAACCCTCTTGTCTCCAGACGTGGGGTGGAATCAGGAGCAAATCCCCTTTCAGACATCTGTAAATCCAACCACTTGGAACAGCTCTAGCTCCTGCAGCCATACCATCCTAAACTGCCTTTGACTCTTAATTAGCTCAAGGGCTATTTACTCTGCTTCAACCACAAATAAATGACTGGCTTACTTAGGTATTCTTATTAAACACATTCCACAACAGGCCGCTGTGTATGGTTAACCTCAAAGACAGGGGCCCCCTCAGAAAAACACACCAGGCCAACGTCCTCTTTGATTTACAGTCAAAACATGATGAAAACTCCGCAGACGCAGATGACATTAAGCGGACGAACTCTTCGCCGACGGCTATTTTAACGCTTATCTGCGCTGTCACTTCAGCGCTAAGAGTAGTTCTTGAGTTTGGCATGTGTGCTGAAAACATACAGTAATCAGTGAAAGACACAGCATGTTGACCAGATCTTTATCGGGTGACCAGATGTCTATCTGCCCAAGTATGTAGGCCTGTTCTCACGTGCGGGGAGCCAAGACCAAGCACATTCGCAACAGTTGAGTTAAATTGGGTCAACAGGCTTGGAGCAAACCCAAAAGGGCATTCACGTATAGGCTTCCCGGGCAAAACAATAGCTATTGAAAGCTACAGATCAATGGTTATATACAGCAGATCTTTTTTACTGTCAGGGAGATATGGTGTTGATTCGTTGTTCTCGGGATTTTCATCTCAAAGAGGAATGTTAGGAATAAAGTTCATTGCAAAAGTTCACTCTAAGAATCTTCTATTTGTGTGAGATTCTGAGAAATTGAAAAATCAACCCAAGGCACCCCTTTAAAGCAGCGAAAATACACACACTTTGAAAGAAAAGTGACCGACAGAAAATCGTGCATTATCACGGCTGTCGACCGCTTAGCTCTAGTGTGACAAACTGACCTGCTGAACCTTTAAAAGACACCCCGAGCGTCGGCAGCCAAGAAGGCCGATCGAGTTCCGTGCCTTCACACTTCTAATCTTTCTAGTACAGTTCTGTAGGAAAATAAGATGGTCACAGCTATCTCAAGCCTTCCCCAAGACTCAAGACATAAACATGTAAAGCGATACGGTGCATGGGACGAGAATCCAACTAAATCTGAGGTCAGTGATTTTGAAATAATATCAGAGTGTGCCATGTCTGCTAGCCAGATGGCTATTGGTTTTGAAATAACTTGAGTGCGGCAGGATGTTTATTGGCAGGATAGTTGGATCATTAAAATTAATGTTATTGGCCAATTAGTTCATGGCCATGTTGAGGTTAGCAAAAAAATGATCTCTATCGTCAACTGGCAAGATCTTGAAAAGCTTAAAGGATCATCATGACCGACATGAAATAGTGAGGAAATGGGAATGTGACACATATTTATCAAGAACAAAAGAGTTCAAAAAGATTGTTGCTGATATGTGTGTGTGTGTGTGTGTGTGTCTTTCAGCTTAAGGGGAAAAACGTCAAAGATGAACACAGCCTTACAGATATTTGCCTCCAGAGCAATAAATCTGGATAAATTGCGTGGCTGGGAGCCAGGTCTCCCACCCGGTGTCAGAGGGCAGGAAAGCACCCCCCCTCCCAGGAGCACACACACACACACACCCCTGCATTTACACACCATTCACATCTTCAGTGCCAGACCAAACCAAATTAACACCTCTGTCTTGAAGCAGACTGGAAGTAACTGCAGCGTACTGGTCAGTAGATCAATCAGACCCCGAGGCCTGTAAAAATCAAGACCGCTTTGGCAGCCAAACAAAAGAGCAGTGTAGCAGAATCGTGCATTGTTACAATACACAGCATCCCCGAAGTCAAGCATTGCAGACACAGACGTGAAAGTACAGTAGAGAGCAGCTTACAAAGACAACAGGCCACCTAAAATCTCTCGTGATAGTAGAGTTGAACACCGTGGAAACTCAGCTTCATTTGGAAATTCATAAGATGTTAGACCGGGATGTCTGAGATCCGGTGACTTCCAAGAAGTGAAGTGAACTCTAGGAAGTCCAAAGCATCTCTGATAATCAGCATTTCTAGTCTGATCTTATCACCCTGCCCCGTCTAGCAGCGGACAACACACAAAAACTGAAAAACTGAAGCCTTTGGCTCAGCAACAAAGCTTTAACCGAGCTCCTCCAATGGAAACAACGTGGACGAGCACTAAACGCACGCGCAGATCACACACACACACACACAAGTTAAAAACGCTTCATCTTTCAAAGGGTAACGTACCATATTCTTCTGTTTGCACGGGCATCGGCTCCGCAGAACGAATTCACCGCTGGCAGCAGACTACACCTGAACCCACCTGAATCCCAGAGCACATGTAAGAGTGTGTTTGCACCTCGGGCCTATAAGGACGCGCCGCCGACGGTTGTTTTGATGCGTGACTTGCACGCACAGACGAGTTGGCTACGCGATCGCTCGCTCGGCGAATCGGTGTCAACTTAGAGGACGAGGGCGAAAAGTCGCAGTTAGGTGTGAAACTATGTTGTCAGTCTACAATCAGGATCCCCCCCTAAAAAAACCCCAAAACTTACCAGCATCCCCATAACGTCCGTCCACAGCTGGGAAAAACTGTCGGGCGCAGCGGCGCTGTCTGCCTGAGGCTCTTCAGAAGACGCACCGGTCCCCTGATCTCCTTCCATAATGTTATATCTTATATTCAGTCAGACAAATCTGGTGCAGTGCTTAAAAACACAGCTCACAGGCAAGGGCCTGATCACCAGCAATAAACGAGGTGTCGGTGCCAAGGCTGCTCCTACAGAAATTTGCCCTTGACGCACCGGGGAAACGCTCCAACGCTGGTTGGCAAGATCCAAAGTTTAGTGCGTAAATATCGCCCTGACATGTTTATCGAACTCCCACGACAGCCCGCGCGTCGAAGTCGAGCGATTAAAAAAAAAAAAAAAAGCCCCGCAAAGTGAGAGAGAAAGGCGGCCCTGGAGTTGACCACCAACAGGTCACTCGTCTGAAAAACTTCCCAGCGGTGTGTTCCCCTCACTGCACGGATCCGTGCCCGCACAAAAACACCGAACCGGGGGCAGAGAGGGGGGAAAAAAAGTCTTCAAAGTGGGTGAAAAGTTTCCGAAAAGTTTGTTCGAATCCCTCGGTGAGTGACGGAAAGCTGTCTAAACTTAGTCAAGCGAGCACACATAAGCTTATTTCCATT
Source organism: Nibea coibor (assembly GCA_023373845.1). Taxonomy (NCBI): domain Eukaryota; kingdom Metazoa; phylum Chordata; class Actinopteri; family Sciaenidae; genus Nibea; species Nibea coibor. The sequence goes on from CM041730.1 coordinate 12,655,439, forward strand.
TTTTTTTTTTGAAAAAAAGAAATCGAGTGAGAGACCAAGCCGGAGCACAGAGCAAATCCTCCAAACGGTGCGCCTCCCCCTCTCTTCACCCGCCGACTCTCTCTCTCTCTCTCTCTCTCTCTCTCTCTCTCTCTCTCTCTCTCTCTCCCTCACACACTCCTCCCAACAAAACATTACAGCAGAAAAGCACACACACACACACACACACACACACACACACACACTTGTCAGAAACACAACTGCCAGGAATGAGCTACTGACAAATCATTAATATTCCAATAATGAATGACTTGCACAGTGACGCGTCATTTGACCTTGTGACACTTTTTATTCTTATGAAACTTGTGATCAAATGTTTGCTCTGTTACTCACAGGCGACTTTGCAGTGGCCAAACCCAACCTAATGATGCTCTTTATGTCCCTATTGCCTCTATGATAGTTACCTAGTTTTACTATAGGCTCTAAAAGTCCTCACAGGAGGACAGATTGTTTAAAAAGTTTAGTTTTTTTATTTATTTTTTTTTGACAGCCCCCCCCTCCCAAAAAAAAAACGTTTTATCTCATGCTGACACGGCTTTCCACCAATACGTCTCTCCAGCCAGCGTTGAATAGGGACTGTGAACAAAGCACATTCTCCACACAATTGAATGAAAAACAAAAAAAAGGGCGCATGGGAAAAATGCTTTTAAGGGGCTGACGCACACTGTGCCCTTTTGCGTGGCATAAATCTGGAGCAAATGCTGGACAATAACAGGCAGAAAGGACACGAAACTTTGACTGTAACTACTCGGTTTGAGTTAGTTTTGCCTTAGGACTGCCACACACACACACACACACACATAACACATACAGCCCCGTTGGTAGACAATTTAACAGCAATTGTCTCCGTGCTGCAGAGCTCATTTGAATAAAGTGGGATGAAGAGAAGCGCGTTATGTACAAGCATGAAATTGCGCAGCTATCTCGTCTGATCAGCCGTTTGTTCTGCTCTGCCAGCAGGCGACTCCATTGTAGCGAGGGACTCCGCAGACTCTCTATCTCCCGGTTCTCCCTGTTGTTGTCGTCAGGAGCACATTTTCTCAGAGCGGCAACAGCTGCCAGGTCTTGTGACAGATGCCAGAAGGACCGCAGATAGAGCGAGACGGAGAGTAAGACTGAGCGTTTTAAATCACAGCCGCTCACTCAGCTCCCTTCCCGCGCAGGTTCTAGTGAATCCAAAACGCTGCCTCACCTGCTGTTTACCAGATTGAGCATACAAGACAATACGAGTGTGTGCAATTAAAAAAAAGAACAGAGCAGTAAAACTTCACATTCCTTTCTGGAACCATGCAAAAGGTGATCAGTCACACAATAATCCCCCAAAGCTACAGTTTCAGCGCAGGCAGATATGTGATATGGCCAACCGTGGATTATGCAGGGTGTAAAAGACGCCCACGCAATTCACTGAGCGGGTCTGCATTTTTGCAGCATCACCTCGAAGTGATCAATGTGTGCACGGTTTTATTTAAGAAGCATCGAAGCTACAGAGTCTACAGCTATATTAGCATCTCTGTGAGACTGTACATAAAAGGACAGTTTGTGGCCGGTGGCCAGCACGCTCCCAGTTTGGAGAAGGAGACAGAAGTCCCAGCATGGAAGTGGAGCAAAGCACTGCGGGCTGTCTGACTACAAGGTAAAGCAGTGAGAGTATGCTCGCTATGACGCACACTTAAACAGATATTGTCAGTATGGTTTATCCTCTGGGGATCGTGAACTGTGATGAAAACTTTTAAGGCAATCCATCCAAGAGTTGATGAGATACTAAAGTGGTTGCAGTTTGGTCGCCATGCACCACAAATCCAAACCTATTACCTATGTTAGCACTGATCACTCCTTAACATACAGTATCGCAGTTCAAAATGTGTGTAAGTGGAGAATGACCTGTGCAGGCCTTGAGTGAGCGGCAGCTGCTCAACAGTATCCTGCCTGCAGTCTAAACATACAGAACACACGCTCACACAAGAGCCGCTTTGTTGGCCGACGAGCTGACAACCCCGGGGGTCTGCGCTGCCGACCTCACATCTGTAATCTTTGGGTGACAGCAAGAGGTTGGACTGCTAGTGTGCCCATACTGCCATTACATCACTGGGCTACACATCAGTCTTCGTCATTCTGGTACCGGTGACCGTGCTGTTTTTCTGAGGCACCACCCTGATCTTTCCCTCCCCTTCTAGCCCCCCCCCCGCCCCCCACACACACTCTCAGCACTCTATGCGCACAAACAGTCCTCCTGCTACCCCCTCTCCCCCACCCGCCTTACCCAAACACAAGACAGTATGACCCCACCTGAACCAACTCAAACAGAGGGGTCAAACCGTTAATGAGAAGAGGAGGAAGCCTGTTGACTCAGTGCACGCTCATCAAACACCACTGTGTGTGTGTGTGTGTGTGTGTGTGTGTGTGTGTGTAGATGCCACCTTTCCCCTTCTCCTTCTTCACACTAACCACTAATCAAGGTGTCATGTTGCCAGACAAGGGGAAACAAAAGTCACTCGCGAGTTACTTCACCAGATGCTGATTGCTCATTTACTACATGTTCGAGATGTTGTCGTCTCCTTTGATCAGCTCTTTGGCGCAAACACGGAACATTTGGTCAGGGACGAGAATTCGAAGCATATGAAACACGGAGAGGATACGCCTGCAAGCAATTGACAGAGTCCATAAATGTGCTCTGAGAGTAGGATGTGAAAAGCTAAACTTATTTCATGGTTTTCAAAATATATATGGGGTTCTTTCATGGAAGGGGTGATGTCATGAATATAAATCGCGAGCATGGGTTACTTTGAACGCAGTCTTGAAAGCCTCAGCACTCCATCCTGATGGATGTTAAGTATTAAAGTTATTTTGACGGTTTCGCTGTCTTTCATCTATTTTCTTTCATCTCCTCTCTCCTAGATTATCTATTATTAATAGTCTCATTGTCTTATGTATTCTTCCTCTCTTGTGCTGATCGCGCTGCGTTCCCGCGGGACGGGAAAGAAAATTACGCTGTCATCAGGATTGGGACGGGGCAGGAAAAACCTTGAGAGTAGTTAGAGAGCATATCAGACGTCATTTTACATGCCAAAGCTCTTTCAGCCTGGACTATTTTTACAAACCGGGGGTCATATCAAAAGCCTGCAGGGGTTGATGTCCCACACACGGCGTATACCTTTTATGTTTGGGGCCGGGTAGATCACAACAGGCCGGCACAAGACAAAATCTCATCCCCTGGTTGCCTCTTAAAAGAGGAGAACACATGTTTCTTGCAGATATCGCTGCAGACCACGGACCTTACATCTACAAAGAATCAACTAATCTCCCGCTGGGCCCTTTCATTGAGCACTCAATCTCTCCCACGGGCCAAATAATGTGAAAGACTCAGATAAACTTCCGTCAAGGTGATAGATGTTCCATAAATGCTCTTTCCCCGGATTACAGTGCATCGAGATGTGTCATTTTCCGCTGTAGATGACTCAGCAAGATCATCGCGAAATCCCGGCCGGCGTGCCCAAACGTGTAGGGGTGGGTGATGCGAGGCAAAGAGAGAAAGGAGAGAATAGAGAGGAGGAGCAGATGGGAGATAAAGGTCTGTGGGGGGAGTTAGAGAGTGGGTAAAGAGTGTTTAAGGCTGGTCACATAATTTGATATAAAGAGAGACTAATGAAAGTCGTAATGAACGCCGCGCTGGAGGTCAAAGTTCACCAACATTTGGTTCTAACCTCGAGCTGTTAAGACAAAATGATGGAGCTAAGAAGAGGCAAGGAGGCAAGACTGAAGGGAAGGAGAATGCAGATGGTGTTAAAGGAAAGCAGGGCTGGACCTCCCCTGATAGTGAGAGTGACCCTTCTTGGAGGTCAGTGACCCCAGGCCTTAAAAATAGCCCCTGGGGGAGTCAAGAACCGTGCTGGCAGGGGTGATTAACAGCATGGTGGACAGACATCAAGGGCACCACCAAAGCACTTAAGGAATGCTATCCACGACCACACAACACTGACACAACTCTGATGGATAGCAGTAGAATAACTGAGTTTTACTACATGTATCCTCCCTCACCGATCAATTACCTTTTTCTTACCTACACTTCTATATGCCTTCCTCCTTTTTTTCAGCTCTGTGCAAGTTCATACCCAAAGCTTAATTGGATCGAACGTCCTGAACCTTTATCTCTGAGTCCTCGGCGTGCCTTCTCTTTGTGAATAATTGGGATCAAGATTTTCAAATCATTAATTCCGCTTAGTCGATGGGTCAAAGGCCTGACGGTCTCTTGGCATTTTCTTTGAACCAGCCTGGATGTGAGCGATTGTTATTCTTATTTATCTCTGTGTGCATGTGCGTTCATGTCTATTCCAGTATGCGGGAAAGTGTGTGTGTGTGTGTGATGAGTAGGCGGCCAGGACAGCCCCTCCGTGCTTCACACGCCACTGAGTTTTGTGTGGGAGTTATCACACAAGCCCAATTAGCATGACAACTAATTACTGTTTCCTCGGCCCCCCCCTCCCCCCAGCTAAGCAACTCATTAAATTAAATCAACACACTGGTCTTTCCACTGAAAACAGGGAGTAATAATAAACGCCCGATGCTTGCTGTTTGTGTGCCCTGGGTATTACTTTTCATAGGGTGGTCAACCATAACACTGGAGCCTTTTGAAAGTTGGGGAAATGTTAACTTCAAACATCAACACAGGAATCGCTTCTGGGCTAGAGGGAGAGAAATAGAAGATAAAGGAAGAGGAAGAGTGTGTGAGATACACACACACACACGAATAATATGCACGGGCAGCCGGGAGAACGACGCCAAATGGAGGAAGAGATGAAGGCGTGCCTGGGGTTTGAAGTGCATGTGATAACCAGCTGTTTGTAGCATGGCCGTCTGTCAAGGTTTCTCAAACAAGGGCATGTACAGTGAAGAAAAAAAAAAAAAACGGGGGCGATGTCAAGGAGAGCGTGCCGAATGTGCACACCTGCACCTACAGAATGCAAAGCAAACATCGGTGCGACGCAGGAATCGGTCACGGAGACGCACCGAGGATAGAGGAGTACTAATCAGAAAGTTCTCGGGGGTTTGCTCCGCTTCAGCTCAAACAGAGCTCTCACATTCTTCCCGTTGCACTTCAGCCAATTTGACATTTCATTCTGAAAGTTCTGTATGTGTTGGCAAATGAGTACATCGTATCACGGCCGAGCAGGATTTACAAATAGTAGAACCCATGCTTGTGCTGACGCAGTGGTAAATGCAGGCCTCCTTTCATGTGCTTTGTTTAAGGGGGAAAAGAAAAAAACAACACTGACATAAAAACAAGGCATATTTCTCCTAAGCCCTGGATTTCCAGATTCTCCATGCAGTGTACGCCTCCGTGGCCATGTGGTAGACGATTGTGTTACACCACTGCGCGTACGAGTGTGTGAACCGAGGACCGGGGTGTTTTAATCAGGCGCGACTGAAAGGACAGATGTTGTTTTGGGTACAGGCGAGCTCCCGAAAGGTACGAGCGGCGCTCCGTGTCACGCCGGGGTCCCGTAAACCGAGTGTTTGAAAGGGAAATGGCCATCGCTGTCCACAGCTCCCTGCCTGAAAATAACAAGAGCGGGGTATGAATCGCATGTTTGTTTGTTTGTTTGCGTGCTTGTGTGAGTCCACAGGTGCGGACAGTGGAGACGAGCTGGTCTCGCCGCGGGATGGGGGTCATGAGGCCCGGCTGGCAGCTGCGCTGGTGTCACAGTGGCGGTGTCAGGCTGACAGCTAATGTCCAGTGTGTCATGCATTTGACCGGTCATCCCATTCTGTGTACTGTGGCTCTGCATTTGCTGTACTGTCTCCAATCAGCCATTACTGTTATCACATACTGTTTTGTGACACATACTAAAATGTGAAAGTACATTAAAATTATAAAACTCCAGATTGACTTCAAATTGTGCTTTTATAGAAATAACATCAGTAGATCAGCAGGGGAACCATACAAAGAACATAGTACAGAGTACAATAACTTTAAGAAATACTCCAGATAGTACATACATAAGTACAATAGTAGTATATATAGTATATACTTATAGTATATGCTTGCTTGCTTATCAGAATCTTTCACACGGGTATGTTTTGCCATCGTTTCTTCTACTTTTCAACCCCCTTTCAGAACGCTGCTTCCTCTCTCTGTGTTTTCCCTCTATCTGAGGACGGGGCATTAAAATGGGACGTAGTGGTGCCCCCTACTGTTGCAAAACACACTTGCAAAGCCCAGAGCACAGGCGCTCGGTTGCATACGGAACACTGGGCCGTTCTTTTTTTAAATCCTCCTGCACATCCTGTTGTGTCAAAGTCAGCCTCTCTGCCATGTGTTAGCCTCTGAGCTAGATACAGTAAAAAATAAGCTTGGCCTCGATGTTACGTGCGCTGTGAACGCATACAACTAATTATCCCCTGCAAGCCCGGGTTTTATAGCGCTCACTTCAAGTTAATTGGACAGAAATACACAAACAGGAACGCACACACACATGCAGGGATAGGGCAGCTTTGCATTTACTGTACAGTTTCAGCGCTAACAAGACAGTAGCCGACGGGGCTCGATAAAGATTTTATGGGTCTATCTCTGTTTTGTTTCTCTACCGAAAAACTCTCTCACCTGTTGTCTCAGACACATAAAGGAGCCGGTCAAACCAGACGCCGTTTGGCGCGGTTCGCGCATGTCCTTTTGGAAATTGGACAATAGCAAACCAAAGCCAGGAGGGTATTTATTAGGCGGGCACCTTGACCAGTGGAAACTAGAAAACAAACAACATTCAGTCCGTACAGAAGCAGGAGGAAGACAGAGAGTCTCTTGTGGAGTGTGGTGTGAGAGGAATTCCAGTTCTGGAGATGCCGCATTATCCCTGGCACACACACATAAACAGACACAGATATACACTCACACACTCCGCCATGCACTCGCTGACACAGAATCAGGAGCTGGACGCAAACTGCAAATCAAATCTCAAAGTACCTCAAGCTCACATTTATAATAAAATATATATATATATATATATATATATATATATATATATATATATATATATAAATATATAAAATAAATCACAGCAAGTCATGCATCATGAGCACTCACAGCTTCACTCTCCCAGCAGATTTATATCACACCGCTAGCCATACATGGCTGACATTTGGTTATGTATTAGATGTTATAATAACTCGTTCCTCGGCCAGCCCCGGGCTGCTCTGTGGTACGGCATTCTGTAATTACTGTCAGTATTCACACAGCCATCGTATATCTCACACACAAGCCGCGACACATGATCTGTCACACATACTTGGCCATTTGCACATTAGAGGCAAATAAACGGCCCTGTTAAAGTACATGCTGACCTGCAAAAAAATAAAAAATAAATATCCTTCTGACTCAAAACGGTGGATGAACATCAAAACCTCAACGCAGAGGGATTTTCAACACTAACATATTATTCAACCAAATCCCAGCGCTCTGCGCTGTGAGGAGTTATACCACTCTGTTGTTGGAGATATTGGTGAGTATTGGGCCAATACCAGGGTTAAATAGTTTCCTCATACTATAATTCAATTTCAAGAGCCAAAGAGAGAAAACTGAGCCGACTTTCTGCCTGCTTCACAAACACGGCCTCGGCAAATGAAGTACCTCCACCGAAAAAGAAATTGTTCTTATTCCTGTCAGAGAGTTATTTGAACTGTAAACACACCCTCAACATTCGGAATACGATCTGTGGCTCAGTTTATTTCATTGTTAAAGCCACAAATTCCTTGGCGGCGGGCCTATCGGTCTGCTGAGGTGCATAGAAATCCATTTTCAGACATCCTGCTGACAAAGACACGGACAAAGAATCTAAGCAAATGGGAAGAAATCCTTCAAAAACAGTTGTTGGCTCGTTGTTCGTTCACATTTTATCCAGTGGATGGTTCATTCAGGACTTTGAATTAGTCTTAAAATGTGTCTCTCTTCTTCAGGTGCCTCAGACTAAATTGTTGACTGTATAACTGGCTCTGTACTCCGGATTTAACTGCGGTTTGACAGCATGTACTGTATGTGGCTTGGGCAGAGCGCATTATATAAGCCCTCCCTACTGACATCATTAGCCAGAGTCCAACCTTGACCACAGCACATTCAGCCCCTTTCACATTTCCTTCCCAATAATTTATTTTTTTTACTTGCGCTTCCTCTCTACCCCGTCCGTTTGTGTTTGCTTTCGGACATCGCAGCGGGATCAAGTATCTCCAGTGATCGGTGACTCATCAAAAGCTTGGGTTTGAATATCCCAGCTCCCTGTTTTTAAATCAAGTTTCAATTTCAAATTTTGGTGTGAAAATCTTCCATAATTAGCAACTTACTGAGTTTATGCTCCGAAATATCCGAGCAACACAATCAAAGTAAGAGCGCAGATGAGTGGGAGGCAGGACAACAAACCAGTGGCTCTGCCCAGCGTCTCACTCTCTGGCCACTGTGTGTGTGTGTGTGTGTGTGTGTGAAGCACAAGTCTCAATCTGTCTCTGTCTGTCTCTCTGTCTGGCTGTCTACGCGAAACCACACAACACACAAACATAGTGCAAGCTCAGCTCAACCGCTGTAGCCCTCCACTTTCACAGGAATTTCCCCCCATTTTAGCCCAGAGGATCCTGCTTACACGGGCAAAATATGAACCCAGTGGCAGCGTCGGGCCGCAAAAACACGAAACAAAACAAAACTTGTATATTTTCCTAATTGCTTAAACAGGTTCACATGGCGGTACATGGGGTCCGGGTCAAACTTGTGGACTGTGCTCTCAAACAAATGAAATTGACGCTCATGTGAAGGGAAGGAGAGGAGTTATTTCTGGGAGTGAAAGCTTCCTCTTTTTCAATCCGCAGGGGTCAGGTCAATTCCTCGGAGTTTCCACAGCGTGAATTTGACTCACTGTCATTCTCCGACTGAATTCAGCACATTATCATAGAAATAAAGTTAGAACCAGAGCCGGGTGTCATTTAAAATGCTTCTATACTAGTGCTGATGAGATACCTTACCGATACTGGAGCATCCATCCATTTATTCATCGCTGTTTATCAGGGTCACAGGGCAATGATTTCTCCGTTTGAAACATTTAAAGGGTTTCTGTGCTGTAATTCCTGACTCAGAACCTTAGAGAGGGTAAAAGGGTTTGGAGGGTACCGTGACGATGCCCCCGGCGCTTAGCCTCAGCCGTGGTGATGGCTGCTCCGGCCTGATGAGACCTCATTACAGGCCGGTGGGGAGTCCTGTCTGAAAAAAAAAAAAAAACTCTGGTCCAGATGGTCACTCAGAACCAATTAACACACCTTTCTGACTCACTCTCACCAACTCAATCCCTCCGTTGCTCTGCGATTTGTGTCCCCACAGAACTTATCAGTGTGTAACCCGGCCCAACGCGCGCGAGAGGAGCACAAACAAGCAGCCGCACATCCGAGCTGATGGACAAAAAACAAATGGAGCAGTCGGCGGTCATTAGCTCTGTATGTTTAATGATTGTCCTTCCAGTCTAGGTTAGAGGCCAGCCAATGCCCCAGTAATGAGCCTGCTCCACTGCCCCCTCACCCTTCTGGAAGAGCGGAGCTTCTCTGGAGCCAAGACGGCTCAGCGGGACCAGAAGCAGTATAAAAGGTTAATGGGCCCACTGAGATTAAACGCAGGTTGAGTAAAATTGAGTCTGGGATACAGATGGCTCTGCCTGAGGTCAGGACACATCTCTAAACAGGAGATTCCACGTTTGAATACAAACTGCATGTGTCTTCACGTGGCCTGTCTTCGATGCATTATAACACAATGTGGCATTAAACTGAAACAAAGCTGGGTTAAAAATCGAGGGCTGCTGTTATAATTATTATTAATTCTGATTAAATTATCGCGATTAGTTGATTCAGCTTTTATTTCCAAGCTGACATCTTCAAATCGTTTGGTCGGGACAAACCCCAAAATATTGAATTTGTAATAATATCAACCTGGAACATCCGAGAAACCGCTACTATCAAATGTTTTTGCTTAATACATAATTGCGACTGTCTAATATGAAACTATATATGCTTCCTGTAACGTGAGTTCTGAACACCGGGCGAGTATTTGGGGACAAAACTTGAGACCTTATTGTTTTTTTCCGGGCTGCAGCGCGGTAAAATATAGATACAGAAAATGATCGGGCATGATCAGAGGGACGAATACAAGCTACGAGTCCCCGGGGGACGCACAAACACACATATTTACACACATTCACAGGAGGCTTGTGTTGGTACAGGAGTGTACTGCTGCAGGGGGGCTTGATGCTGAGCCCATGCTGGCTGAAAAAAAGATATCCATATCCTGTGGCGCATAGCTGGCATTTAGCCCAGACCAACGTAGCATTTACCTTCCTTCTCTCTGATTATCGCTTTTCCTCTCCTGCGCCATCTCTTTTCTACAGCGTCAGCACGAATGCGTGCATGGATCTAATGTGTCTGTCATTCACTTGCACCGCTTCCACACCCCATTAAATGTGCCCAAGACCAATCGGACACCCCTGTTTATATTCTCTCCCATCTTCCACACCTCCTCGCTGTCCCTTCTCTTCTAGTCAAAGTCTGGAATATCTTGAGGGACAGCTGCAAGACGATCTGGTGTTGATCTCAGAGCAGGGAAAAAAATCTGAGCGCGTATGGCTTATAAAGTACAGACCTGAGATTTGAGTGTAACAGTTTAAAGCTCTCTATGTCATATCTGGAGGGGAATTAAAAACCTGATTCAGAGCTGGGGAGGGGTATTTCCAAGAATGTGTGTGTTCTGGAGGAAAGAGTCTTACCTCTCTGGCTCGGGTCCCAGAGTCTGATGGGTGGGTGGGCGGGTTGGAGGGACGAGGGATACGGAGCTGAGAATATGTAGGATGAAGACTGGCGTCACCATGACAACCAAAACACCACAGCTCACATTAGGCCCGTTCGGTACGTCTGAGTTAATATAATTAGTATTCATGTACATTTTTATGGAGCGCAACCACAAGGAGCATCACGAGCTATCGATCGAGCCACATTTATTAGCGATATGAAGGCGACAGGCGATGATGTGAGATATGGTACAGACATGACAAGCAGCTCTTTTAAACCTCTGATCCTCAGACAACGACCATGTAAGTACACGCACAAAAAAAAAAAAACACTTGTCAAAAGTAAAACATACTTTGACACTAACCCTGACATAAATATCAATGCTGGGTGCAAGAGAAGGCTTTACTCACCACACACTGCAGCTCAGCGAGATCTACGGGGATAAAGCCGGAGCGCCCGGAGGCAAAATAACACATCTTCACTTTGCACTTTGAGTCACACACCGAAATTTAACTGTAGCTAGAAAGGAGCCTGCCCCGGCTTAGACACTGTCTAGTTCCATGGTTTAGTTGGCTCAGTCATAACCTCAAACAGACCTCTGATTCAGCCTGTTTATGTACACAAACGACTGGCATCAGAAAAGCAGGACATGTGGTGGAAACATGTTTACAGCTGCGGTCTGGGTTTTAGATGTGACGCGGTGGCAAGAAACGAAAGGTGCGGGGCACTGCGCCCGTTGTCAGGGAAACAAAAGTATGAGAGAGAAATTTGAAATTGCGCATTTTATTGGATGAACTCGAACACACCGAGGCGGCGACGGGAAGGAGAAGACTGACTGGGAAAAAGGGCAGAGAGGACAAACGGGAGTTACAAGAGGATGTTTCATGCATCTAGGGGACAGGACGGGGCAAGACAGGATGGGGGGATTTACCATCCACAGCTGGAGCAACAGCTCCCCCTGGGGCAAAGCAGCAATAATACATAAGACCTCACTGGATCCACCTCATGACATTTGCCACCAAGTCCAAAAAGTCTGTAAAGTCAGTGTCACGCTTTGCCAGACTTTCCTTAAAAAAAAAAAGTTGCACATTTCTTTTGGAATGACATTTTTATGATGAATTTGAGTTTGCAGAAATATATTAAAATGACAAATTGGTGTAAAAGGCAGACTACACCCTTCTAAGTATGGAAGGCAGACTACCAGAAACCTGCGCATTAATCTCTCTTCACCTCCTCTTACACACTCACTTCAGCACGTCCAAGTGTTTACCGACCTCTCCTCTAACAACAGCCACCTCCGGGCGAGACTTCAACGCAGGGCGAATCCCTGAAACAAATAATTCACCCCGTGATTCATGACTGGCTCTTGATCCCTCAGCACCTCATAAGAGTTCACAACTCACGCGCGCAGAAGAACCGATCCGAGCACACGTGCTCGCAGACGCACACGTGCACTTGCCCGCGCCTGTGATACTACATATAGTACACACATTCCTCATCTGTATCCATGGGTGCGGTTGGTGCTCCTATGATTATTTTTCCACGGCTGGTAGCACAGCTGTCCCGGGGAGAAGCAACCATTCATTTATGGATAGACTGTTGCTTGAATGAGACGCCAGGGCTGGACAGCGCTCCGCCAACCTGGAAACCGTTCCGAGGGGAGGGGGGGAGAGCCGTGCTCCCATGCCTATAGTATGTCAAAAAAGCAGAATCTAATTGCTTTGAAAGGGAGCACAAATACATTGATGTCAACTACAGACCATAACATGAACGCCGTTGCCTATGTTGCCCACTAAAAAAAGCCGCAGGACACGTGTGCCAGAAGCCCAAAGCCTCAAACCGAGGTTGATGAGTGTAACCGCTGGCCTTACTTACAGGAAATACAATAACTACACCCCGTCTAAATTACAGCATACAAAAACTGACCAGTTTGAGTGGTGTCATAAGAGAAAGGTACACTGCATGAATGCTAACATTGTTGACAGTGTTTGTCTGAAGACAAAGAGCGCCGAGTGCATTGTAAACAGGACAAACATGCTTAAGAGCAATTTTTGGATTTGCATTAATTACACTGGCTCGTGGTTTTCTTTGTCTTGTCTTCGCTCTTGCGTTGGCACGCTCTTACCACGACCGCTGCCAACTTTTAGCACGTGAAAAACAAAAGGCAAAAACAACAAAAACAAGAGGCATCGTGCATCCGTTGTCACCTTTTTTCATTTGAGGATGCGAAACCGTTAAAAAACCGGAATAGCTAAATTGGCCTTAGTAGCTTATTTCTTATTTATTTTAACATCAAAATGTGTAAAAAGTCAAAATACTGACAGGCTCAGCCGCATGCTTAATCAAAGAACAGTACGGAGACACAGAGACAGTGCACATTTCCATTACTTTTAGATACATGGAGTGCGCCACACCTTGTCTGCAGAGAGGGACCAACTCAACAAAACCGATGACTGATCTACAGCACCTCTCGTGACCAAACGCTCCGCACTCTACCTTTAATTTCTTCCAGAATTATCACCTCAGTATTCCCAGCCCTCTGTTTTTGATATATTAGACAGTGTATGGCGTGTTGGGCCGTGAATGTGTGCCTGTCAGAGGCCTCTGCAGGTCACGCTGCGTGCTGCGAGATTTGTGACGCCTGCGAAGGATCACACGGCGGGGCCCGCGCAGGGGGTCGAGACAGCTTCAGTTGTTAGTGCAGATACCGAGTGTGAGAAAGTCCTGACGGCCAGCGCTGGCTGCTGCTGATATGAGTCCTCTGGGACTTCCCCCTCTGCTGAGGTCATCCCCTCGCACTCCAACGCTCGTACATCACCGCTGACATCACCCGCCGGTCCTTGCCAAGCTGTTGCCAGGGGCAACGCAAACAAAAAGAAAAAAAAAAGCATATGTGTGCGGACTCCTGATGTTAATAGAGATCATCAAACTTTATTGGTCTTTTATTGAGACGAGAGCGATGTGCTGCGCAGCATCATTCAAAAAGGTAATCATCCATTAAGAGTCACGTGTTTAAATATTAGCTCCGCGCCATAAAGCCGGCTGCGTTCTGTTTATTCAGTGCAGATAAACTGTGTTTGAAAAACTGTTCAATTTTAAAAAAAAAAGAAAGAAAAAAAGATCAACTAAGTAAAAAAAATGGAAATGCGGGCTGACAGCAAAGCACGAGATTAACCTGCCGAGTGCTAATCACTGTGTGTTGATACGTACGTGCGCGCACGTGTGTGTGTAGGCCTACAGCCTTTCCTGTACCCCTGCTGTGCCAGTCAATGCTTGGTTTCCTGGGAAGTATGGCTGCGGTGCCAGCAGTAATCAGAGCTCTTTGTATCCACGCACACATTCGGGGTATAATCACAGAATGTTCTCTTTTCACCAATAATAGCTGTAATCCTCTCATCCCAATATGATGTGTAACCTGTGACACGCTCGAAACTCCGGATTTCGCCGGAGATTTATACAGCAGCCTGACCTCTGACATGTTTGAAAATAGAATTTTTAAGCCAGCTTTTGTGGGAAGAGTGACACACGCTGAGAATTACACTCTAGCCTGAGCTAATAACGGCAGGAGACAAAAGTGTGTAGAGGCGTAGTGATTATCCGCAGGGACAAAATGGGTGCATGGACTGCCCTTCACTATTATTTACAGATAATCGGGCATAAAAGACGCTGCAGCTGTACGTCTGCTCACGTCTGTACCTACCACGGACATAAACACGCGTTTATCACAATATTGGTAATGTATGCAAAATCACACGTCGGATAATCAGATCACTGATGTTCACTTTATTGGCATCACATGGAGCACACTTGAAGTTGTTTTTGTCATGTGATCTCGGCAACAACGTGCGAAATGAAGAGAGCGACGTGACTTCCGCGAGACGAGATGAGAGCGGTTTAACGTGAAAATTCGAACTCGCAAATCCTCGGCTCCGCACGCCGCACGGGACGGACTATTGTTGCAAACCTGTCGAAAGCAAATCAGGCTGTGGACTAAACAGGCTCTGAGCAAACTGCAAATCATCTGCAGTGACGGCCACGTTTCGGGCACCAGTGGCACTCCGGCGCGCAATCCACACATAAACACTGCACAAATGAACATTCTCCGCATGCTGGTAAAAAACTGATTCAGAAAATCAAACACTTTGCCTGCCAGCCTGCTGTAGAACAGCCTACGCCCATGTCGGGATCTGTATATCCTTGCCCTACGTGACTTCATTCTAAGACTGAGGTTTTAATCAAATCTGCATGCCGTCCGGTTAAAGAGAAGATTACTTGAACAGTTGCCTCCAACCCACGCTTTGAGTGGAGCTATATGTTTGTGTCCACCAGTCTGTCCTGACATATGAAATGTCTTGGATCCTACATGTAAAGCTGGACCCCAAATATGTCGAACCAGGGAATGCCTCTCTGTAATTGGAACCAACTGTAGCGATGAAGAGCCGAGAGGCAGAAATCTCATGAAAGTGGGACATTCAGCAACAAGCTAAACGACGCCGGACAACATAAAAAGAGCCTTTTCGATGCTAAAAACATGACTCTGTGTTTGCATGTCTGTTCCCGCACATATGATGAAGCACACGCCTGGATTTCTTTGTGCGAAGGCCCACAGTACGTGGTTACATCAGCGCCGACCAGATCCCCTTCCTCTCCGGTGACGCAATCTGTCTTGCATGGTGCGAACTGACTTTGACAAATCTCTGATTAGAAGCAAGAGGGATGTGTGTGCGCGAAGCAGCGCGTATGTGCGCTGAGATAAGAGCGGAAACATAAAAGGCGCGGGTCGGGGATCAAAAACGAAAGACGGGGGCCGCCGGAGCTCCAAAGACCCAGATGAGGACGAATGAGGAAAAAAGTGAGGAAGCGCAGAGGAGGAGAAGAGGATGTGGAGTCTTTGCAGATACCTTCAGTCTGGCTCAGAGAGAACAGGATCACATTGAAATACATACCACAGACGGTTGCATTGTACATTTGTTATAATATTTCATTTACATGATACATACTTGAATAAACATTTAGACCCCGACTCTAAATGACCTTTAGGCTTGTGTACAGTGCTTTCCTTTCCTTCCCACACTCATTTCTCATCATTCATACATCCATTCTGCCTCTCTGTGGTGGTTTCTTTGTCATCAGTCATGGTCTCGGTCCCGTTCCTTTATCCCGATTCTCTATT
Source organism: Nibea coibor (assembly GCA_023373845.1). Taxonomy (NCBI): domain Eukaryota; kingdom Metazoa; phylum Chordata; class Actinopteri; family Sciaenidae; genus Nibea; species Nibea coibor. The sequence continues at coordinate 12,671,448 of CM041730.1, forward strand.
TTACATTGTTGTACACGCTGTGTTGACATCACTGCTGACTGAATGTTATTACCCCGAGCAAAACAAACTGGAGCTTTGTTAGCCGCTTGAAAACATCTCGCCCGTCCTCAGCTCCCTTTGTTGGCTAGCACGCACGCCGTACAGTGCAGCGCTTTTTGTGCCAAATGACGCTGCCTCATTGGCCATGGCGCTCGCTCGCTCGCTCTGCCTAGTGACACGCTGATGCAAGACACGCTAACTAGGCTGACATCAGACCAATAAGATGACTACCACATTTCTGGGATGATGTCTTTTTAAAGCAGGGCTACCCTCTCTCAACCCATGCCGATTATGTTGCTCTATGAAATATGTCATGCTAAAAAGGAGGAACTATAACTGGTTATCTCACAGGAAAGCTGAGAGAAAGCGTGGCTATTCAGGCTGCAAACCCATTCGGCGGTGACCTCAGTCGTGCTCGTGCCACCTGCACTGTAGCGTCATCGCCGCTCGCCTATAAATCACACAGAGATGCAGGCTTGGCTCGTAACAGTCAGGAATAAACTGAAACGTAGCGGTACAGACGGACACGGAACAGCTGCGCCGGCAGAGGGAGATGGCTGAATAACACATGCACATATGGCAGAAAGTGCACAGTCAAACAATTCCTGGGAGGCTGGGGAGAAAACGAAGGCTGGTGTTTTATCACTGTTCCAATCACGGCCACCCCCCCACCCCCCCACCCCCAAAACTCTTCCCCGCGCAGATCATGTGTGCTGCACGAGGGCCGCAGAAGCAGATGTGCCCGCGGGGACTTCGGCGGGGCCCTTTAAATAAGCGCGCATCCACGCCGCCCTGCCTTTTGCTTAACGCTAATGATGTCAGCGCACACCTGTTGCCGTGGCGCTCGGCCCTGCCCTGGTATGGCTAAACAGGCACGGGAGCGGTTGCCCGACTCTGGCAGAGCATTGCAACAGCAGCTGGCGTGTACAGTCTCATCTGGCGGAGAGGACATGAAAAGGCATAGAGGAGTAATTCCCATCCATGTCAAGTGATTCTCTTTAAAGCGGAGGCTGCGACTCCAGGGAGTCTCATCAGAGTCCGGCGACGGACTGACACTCGCTGATGAGCTCAAAGGTAGGCGAGTGACGGAGAACAGCGCCGGCTTTGACAGCCAGAGCCTCGTGCAAAAAAGGAAGGAAAAAAGAAATTCCAGTTGAAAACTTGACACGCTAAGGCCAAAGCCCGCAGTGCTGCAGCGGGATGAGCCAGTTCAGTGGGCTCGACGCTGACTTCACTGGCACTGGCATCTGCGCGAGTGTGTCTGAGCACGTTCGATTGCACTGCATTGCATCTGAAGCCGTGTGTATCAAGTGCCCTTAAACATGCCTTTGTGTGTGTTTGAGGGAGTGTTTCCCGTCTCTGTGTGCAGTATTTGTGTTTCCTCTCGTACGCCGAGCGTTCACAATGACATTACGGGGGGGGGGGGGGGTCCGAGCAAGGGAACTCTGCTCTTAGCAAACTCCCCTTCCTCCCATTTCTATCCCCCACCCCCCGTCCGCACCTCCTCTTCCTCCCTCCATCCGTTCCCTTGTTCCCTGTCAGCTGGTGGGGAGATCCAGATGTGAAGGGGGATTTGGACAGGAAAAGGAGAGAGAGAAAGAGAGAGAGAGAGAGAGAAAGAGTGATAGAAATCCACATCCCCCTGGTGACAGACTTCCATTGTCCAAGACCTTTTGGACAAGCCTTTAGACACTTACACACAAACAATTATGCGGCCCAAACAATGGAGTCCCTCTAGACGACAAGGCCCGATTGTGTGCGAGTGTGTGCATGTGTGTGTGTGTGCGTGCATCTGGTGACAAAGTAAGTCAATGGACAACATCTTGCAGGAGATTTGCTGTTGATATTTAGCTGGCTTATTTACTGGGGGTCTTGGCCAGGCGTGGGCCTATTGTTCTCATTCAGCGAGCATGGAGGAGGAAAAATCAATAAGAACCTGAGAGAGCGACGGCAAACAGTGATGCAGCAGTTTGCCTCCTTCTCTTTCCCTCTGTTTTTCCCTCCCTCCATCCCCGGGGCCAAAGTCCCACGTTCACATCGCCGGGTAACCAACACCGAGAATTACATTTGATTGGCACACATGCGTAATGAGATGGAAAAGGACAGACAGGTAATCCGCAGAGAATTACCTCAGACGCGCGCGATGGCTAACACATGTACACGACACACACCCACACCCGCACACACACACACAGCATGGAGCCATGTGTATTAAGTTAATAGAGTGAGTCAGCAAAAGGGAGGTAGTCAGTCAGAAACAAGAGTAGAGTTAGAAATCCTCTCACTGCTGGAGCATGTCTCCTTGCCAACTTACAAAAGTTTCTCCCTGCGTCCCTTTTCGCGGCATCACAGTCTTGTTTGAGACTAATCCTTCTCCACACATCACCTCGACACTTATTAAAACTCAGAAACGTTAGACAGCACCTCTGACAGAGCAAAAAATAAAAATAAATGAATGACACAATTCTTCTCCCGGGACAAAAAAAAAAGCCTCCGAAATCAAAATGTCAGTACTCACCGCGAGGCAGCTCGAGTCTTTCCCCCAGTCAGCCCTTCTTTTTCTGGAGCACTAACGCAAACTAACTCTCTGAGAATGGGAGCAACAAGTAGTGTACAGTGGAGAACAATGCATGTCTGCCGGAGCGCAGCAAAACATGAGCAGCGGCGGAGACACAGAGAGGTCCAGTCATCGGGCTGCTGCTCACATGGGACGGCGAGAGGAAGGGAAGGGAGGGAGGGTGAGCCATAGGATAGGCTACAGTAACTGGGATTTGGCAGGAGGGGGGAGGGATCTCATCCTTTGCTCCACATGTCTCGCTCTTTTTTCCCCCTTCTTTCCAAAAATGTTTCAGCAAGTCTCGCATTTCTTGCCCGTTTCGAAAAAAAAAAAAAAAAAAACGGTCCGGCCTTCCTCTGGTTTGGTCCACTCCCCTCTTTTCCTTTGCTATCTCACTTCTCGTCCCTTTTTGTTCTTGCTGTCTTTCCCACACACACCAACACACACACACATAGCGCCTCTTTGTCGCGTCTGTTATTCGGGTCTGAATAGGTTGGCATGCTACTTCAAAAGGTGACTGGCTGGAAAAGTCAAAGAAAGCCGAGCTCCACCTAGACACACCTAAGAGGCCGCGGACGTGCTTCAAACGAGGCCCACGTTTGCTTGCACATGCCCGCGCACAAAGTGACCCGGCGGGCTGCAAAAAAGGGACAGTCTATCGACCCATTTGTCCGTAATGGTCACACGTGCAGCCATAGGAGCAGAGCAGAAAATTACAGGGCGACTCAGAATTTGGATCCATCTCTCCTTCTCTCCTCTCTCTGATGTCACTCGTTTTTTTCCTGCCTTTTTCACTCAAAGGCCCTAATTCACAAGTGGCCCAGATACCACACTGTACCGGGGTAAAGGAAGAAAAGCAGGGAAGGGAGTCAGAGAAAAGAGTAATCCGATACAGCTAAAAGCAACAATTATTTGAATGAGTCACTCAGCAGTGAGGTTTGAGGTTTTTTTTCTATGTTAATTCGGGAGAGGGAGAGAGAACGGCCGAAGAAGAAGAAGAGGGGGGAAAATCATCCCGTTTTGGAATACTGCACCTCCTGAGGACTCCCTGAGGTCGTGGGAGAGGAGGCAGGAGTAATGGAAAAAAAAAAAAAAAGAAAAAGAAAGAAAGGGGAATGGAGGGGCAGTGGAGGACAGACATAGGCTTGGATAGGTCCCAAAGCAGCAACTTCTCCTCATTCCAGATCCACCCTTCAGGACACCAAGCCAGTCTTGCTGACAGAATCTAATAACATAGGGTACACCGCTCTTCCAGGCTGTGTGTGACGAGCAGACGGCGACACGCTGGTAGATAGGAAACAGATCGTGGACACGAAACAGCACAACGCGGCCTCGAGAGAATCTCAAAACGCCGCGCAGCCACAACTGGACTTGACATGCGACTCCCGAAAAATGCGACGACACATCGGGGATACGATACCGAGCTGAGACCGCAAGAGCCCCAGTTTGTCCCGTTGTGTTTTCCTCTAGTTTCCAGTGTTGCTTACAGACGAGACAGCGTGAAGCAAGTTGGAGAAACGTTTGATGTAATGGCCTCGTTTTCAGTCGATTTTTGGGATGCAGCGAAGCTGTTTCCAGGGGGTAATCGTTTCCTTGCTGCCATTGTTGCTCATATTGTTGAGAATAAAAAATAAATCTCATTACTTTGGTAACTAAACAGGTACGTATTTCGTATCCAAGCCATCAAGAAAAGCTATTACCAATGATTTATTTAGATGTATGTCACAAACTGACCTTAAACTGAAACCAATCTTTGGCCTGTCCCCAACCAGCCGTCTCAAGTTGGGAAGCGCCATGGGAGAAACCATTTGATTGGACGACAGACTTGCAGTCAAGACTGAAACACCTTGATGCAAACGCATGAATTCGGTTTAAGCACAGCTCAACTGGGCTTTGTGCAGCATTCGCTGGAGCTCCATCCTTCAAAACCTGCGTCCTTGCAGCGTAGCGAGGCGCTCTTCATAGAAGCTTCGTCCAAACATCATGATTACAGTGATATCAGTCCAGCGACACTGCGGCCAACCTGTATATCGCTTGTATAAACTAATATTACGGCCGACCTGCATCCTGTTTAGACCTGCCGTCACAACATTTAGAGAAGGAAACATCGAGCGAAGGTTAGTGTAAACACGCGGCGAAGGAATTACAAGAACTTGCCGAAAGAGACTCTCAAGGATGTGCAGCGCGGCCAAAATATATAAACAGGCGGTATACAGGCGTGTATACACATACAGATGAGGGAGAAAATGCGGCCAACATTCTTTGTTCGAGTGGCCGGACAGAACATTTCCTGTGTGTGAGGTCAAGTATTTTATTTTTTCATGTTTCTGATCCACTGAGTGAGGCAGTTTTGGATACTTTCGATTAAACCATCTGGTCCAACGAGTCATTTCTAATCGTGCCTGAACGTTTCAGAATTCACAGCTTTTATCCCCGATGACGAAACTCTCCGGCATTCCCACGTGTAAAACAAGAGGCGGCGAATTTACAGCGCCACTGACCCGTTATCAAACGCGGGGTGTACATGCACGTGCACCGCAACCGCACACACACACACACACGAGCGGACGCATAAAATGTTTATTAGAGCTGTCTGGAGGTTGCTTCTCTGGCAGGTACGGAAACATGAAAGAGTCCTTGCATTCTGCTGTCGCTGGAGGCCGAGGCAGCGCACTGCTGCCGAGCAGGCACGAAGGTCACTCTTACGAAGGTGAACGTAGTTGAATGGTTGTGTGATTCATTCATTTTTTTTCCCAAGTCTCAGTATCACTCATGAGTACAACCAGTCATCTTGCGAGAAGCCCGGCATTGCTGCGAAATGTTATGTTAGAAAAACACCGATACATCACTGCAGCGTCGCACTATATCATTTCGCCTTTAAGCTGCAAATTATATCGTCTGTAAATCTTTGAGTTGTTGGTTTCTGTCTGGCTCTACATCTCTGTCTCCCACACACACACACACAAACACACACACACACACACACACACAGAAGACCGCAAAGAAAAAAGAAAAAGAAAAGAAAGAAAAAAAAAACCTCATCAAAACCCCTCCGAATCAATTAGCAGAATGTAAATAGGCCATTCAATTACTTTTAGCACCATGCGCAGTCCTTGTTCCTCCCGAGGCAAACAATCAACCGGCAGACACAAATTAACACTGAACAAGAGCACTTGTCTAAAGTCTGATCACACGCTCGCAATGGATGGCAACGCCGGGGAGTTAACGAGTGTGTGCGCACGCGCAAGTCTAGGTGTGCGTTCGGGCCAGATGGAGTGTGTGCTGTGTCCAAAGTGTTTTCTACTCAGACTCAGTTAAAACAGATGAACTGTGCTGCAATACAGCAGAAGGCTTTGGGGTGAAAGACTATATATTCTTATAGTATGACTCAGTTTGGATTATTTTTTAATATTCCCTGCCGTGCCAGAGCAGACCGTTTCAGAATACTGAACACGGTGACTTGATATAACTAGACTTGATATAATGCAGGCCAATATACACCCAGCCATGCACACACACACACACGCAGGAACAAGTCTCCTTTCACCATCTGCTAGCCAAGACCAAGTAATAAGTCTGAGCACAGAGAGAAAGAAGAGAGATGGATGACATGTGAAGCTTTAGAGCTTTTCATGGACAAAAAAATTTAGAGAGAGAATTTCATAAAATGCCTACGTGCACGTACACGCGCGCACCTGCCGGGGTTTTTATATGCATCAAAGGATTTTTTGACAGCTCAACTGTGCCTGACAAAAATCAAAAGCGTTCATGAATTTTAAACAAGCGTGCTGTTAAAGAATTTAGCGGCGACATCACATTTAAAGCAATTTGTATGCAAATGTGTAACAAGTGGCAGCACACAGAGGGACTGCGGAAGAATTAGTGCTCGCTCATTGACTTGACTGACCTGCTACGCTAATATGGACTCCCATTAATGAGCTCCAAACACACACACACACACACACCTAAGATATAAACAGTGCTTACAAAACACTCCGTCTTACATCTCATTTTTTTTACGCTTGATCTCTCTCCTTGACCCCCACTGAAAGATATGTAACAATTTCCCACTAGATGGCAGTAGACATCTTACCTACACACTCGCACACACACACACACACAGACACACACACACACACACAGATACTATACTGGTAGGCATGCCAGAATGGGGAGTGAACGTGATGAAAGACCACAGTAGAAAGCAGACAACCAGACTCAACCACAGAGCACGTAGGGCTGAGGGTTAGAGACAAACAGTCCAAGGCTTTTCGCTCGCACAGTATCACTACACACCACCATGTAAAAGTTTACAGCTTTAAAGCCAGAGCCGACATGCATCTAGCTATAATAGCAAGAGGATATATATATATATTTTTTTGGTTCTATCAAGGCCCGTGCATCAGACTGCTGGTTGTGAAGTAGTGCTCCTGTTCTCTTTGAGTGGCAGCAGCTCGCTTGGCTGCGAAATGAAATGAACAACAGGCTCCGTATTCCATATTAGTATCAGCTCTGCGGGCTGCGTGGGGGCTGCTCGCGCGTTGATGAAGAGAGACAGGCGAGCTGGTGGAAGCAGAACTCCATTAGATTTTAGCCCGGAGGGTCGAGAAGCCACGACGCCCGGGCACCCAACATCAAGCTGCGAGGAAGTTTTTTTTCCTCTCTCTCTCTCTCTCTCTTTCGCAGAGCGAAAGCTCGCAGCATCCTTCCTCTACTGATTCGAGGCACTCGCTAGAGTAAAATCAACTCAGGCAGATTAATATTATAATTTATTTAATTTTCTATGCTGCTCCGTGTGCACCAGTGGAGCAGGTAGGAAAGTGTTACTTCACTTTCTGGAGTGAGACCTACACATCGATGTCCTTGGCTGTACGTGGCTTAGCAGGCTAACGTGCTATGCTACGACAGCAAACGCGCTAAACGTCACACGTGCTAAACATCAGCATGTTGGCGTTGTCACTGTAAACATGCTAACAATTCATCACCGTAACTCTTGCTAGATGTAAACAGCCGGTCGCCCGCAGTGGCTGTGTGATGTGCTGCGCATAAAATTTTAGAGAAGTCAACTATTTTTGAATATGCAAATGATAATATAATTACATCCCTCTTTAAGCTAAGCTTGGCTAATGGAACTGCATGCCATAACAAAGGCATTTTTGTCGGTCAGCGGGAAATAAAATCTTAAAAGACTCCCAAAACCAAAACTACCAATTCAGTTGTGGACACAAAAACATGAATTCTAGACTATTAACTGTGCTGAGGGTTTGCCTGGATGTACTGTGTGCTTGTTTACAACTCCTACTTTGGATCCGATGGGTTTGGATCCACTTCTCAACCTCCAACCCTTCAGTTTTTTTCCCCCTCCAACATTTAAGCCAGGTCCCATGACTATTAACCCTTTTTTTTTTGGACAGAACAAGAGATGTATCCTAAATTCAGTCAAGGCAATGTCACCAGCTCTCATCCGACAGAGGCAGGTGTTTTCTGGGGCATTCTCGCCTACAGTAAATCACTAGAATCTTTCATTTGTGTGTACTCCATGTTATAAATCTTCATTGTCATCATCCACCACATTCCTATTTCTTTTGTTTCACTCCACCTCCCGGCTGAAATCACAGGTTTGGGGCCAAGCAGTCCAGTCCAGAATAGCAGAAATCCACAGGGGAGGGCTGGTGATTGCCTGTGATTACAGTCTGTATGCTCCTCTCCCACCGACCATCTCCTCTGGGCTCATCTGGCCAGGACTGGCTGTGGTAACGCTCTCCACACTAGAGTCATTAACCGGAGAGAGCCAGAGCGAGGAAAAGCTCACCAAGGGAGGAACTGACACGTTTCCTTCACCTTGACATTGCCTGGAGGTTACACCATTCATTTCGCAGTAAAGTACAGTTCTGGGAGGCAAGAGTCGTGTGAATCAAGGGTTTCTGATACATAAAAGGTCTCTCTGTGTGAGGTAGTCTTATTCCCTCGGCTCTCGACGTGCTCTGAACTGCTGGAATGTGTGTCGATGAAAGACATGTGAAAGAGTAACTGTGTGTGTGTGTGTGTGTGTGTGTGCGAAACAGAGAAAGAGGCTGTGAATCTATGTGGATTTACGCGTCGATACGAACGAGTGTGGTCAGTCTGAAAAAGGTGTTGCACGGTGAAAAAACGCACACTAGCCTGCGCCGCATCTCACGCGTCGACACGGCTCATTGTTGTCTGTCTGCGCAATAATACAGCTGTGCGTCACGTCTGTCTTCTCACATTACCCGACGACGCTCGACTGCCTCGCACCAGGACGAAACACTGGCAGGAGGCAGAAAGCCAACGGCCTTAAAATGTCCCTGGAAAGCCGTTCACCACAACATGACCAAATTGCTCCTTGAACCCAGAACGGAGGAATTTCAGACGGGTTTTTCTTTTTGGGGAATTTCGCATGTCCGTTATAAAACATGCAGGCGGTTGCATGTGAGGTAATGCTACATGGAATAGACTCTGTTTGGTATGTGAAGTTGCCGGATGTGATTTCTAGTAACCTGGACCCTTGCTTGACAGTTGTTTTCACTGCACGTCAGTCAAAATACTGAAGGATGATCGACGGCCGCCTATGGCTCTTGTAAATGTGTCTGCTGAATTAACCCTTTACTGCCCCTCAGAGCTGCCTCCCACTCCCCTTCATGCTACCATGCCCTCCTCCCCTCCCCACATCCCCGGAGGGTGTTTAGGTAGGGTAATACTGAGCTGCTGGTCCTGACGTGTGCTTTTACCTCGGCTCCCTGGGGAATTGGAGCTTAGCCAGCTGCGCGTAATTAAAAGCGTATAAAGACAGATCAAGCTCTCTGCCGCTCTTCCCATTCAAGAGTGTCTCGAGGCTGAATCCGCTCCGTGTCCTGCTCTGTCAAGCTCCGGGGAGCTCATTTATTAAAATGTTCAATACCTTCATCCCTGATTTTGATGAGAATAACGATGAATAAAACCTCATCAGGACGCAGACAATGAGGGATGTTGAGAAATGACTGAAAATAACTATACAAGAAAGTAATGGATATCCATTCATTTAAGGTTGAATTTGTTTATCAGTTTTTGGGTTTGTGGGAATAATCATCTAAAAATAGGCTGTTAAAGCCAAAAAGACTACTTCCAATGAAAAGCTGTTTATCACGGAAGACCATTTATGTCACATAAGAAATCCCTGACACGGCCACAAGCAGGTGGACTGAGCAGTAGTAAGTTCAAGCGAACAGGTCAGTAGTCCGTTTGCCGTTTCCGTTTCAATTCCACTGCTTTCCATCACGTTGAACTATTGTGTCTGCGGAGGCTGCAAAAAATCCAGCCCGTCAGAGTCCACACATCAGCACTCAGTTTCACACCTCACCCCATTATTTCTCCTCACCTTCACCCGTTTCCAGTCTCTTGGTCAACTAAAAGACGTGAAACGTGAAAGCTGTGGTCTGTCAAATGTAAAAGCACGTTTCTTGCAAACTCAAAAATCAAAAATCTCACTGGTTTACATCGTCATCGCTGAATTTCTCCAATTTGAGCCGGGTGTTGAAAACTTGCAAAATGAATCTTAATGTCGCTGCGGGTTGATCCCGTAGGTTTGCCAACTTAAAAACTGCTCTTTCACAGATAAAGGCTCGGCAGCATTCTGATGAATAGAAGACGCCTTCACTCTGCATACAGTGCGAGGAGCCAAATCTGGCAGAGACGAACGCATCTTGGCACGCCGCACGAGTCCCCCTGCCAGTCAGTGAATCTGTTTTAATCTTTCCTTGCCTCTGTCTCAAATTAGTAATTCAGTTTCTCTTCGCGAGAACAGAGGGGGCATGCTGTTTTATCTGCCGTATTCATATTAGACCAATAAAACGGGAGTTCAAAAAATTCAATTCGCACCTCCTCTGACTGAATGCTTTCTTGTCACAAATCAGATTATTTACACCCACGGTGAGCGAGGCGCGCTCGTGTCAAAGTGATCAACAATTCTCGGCAGCCACCGGAGGAAATAAGGGAGGCGCATAAGCACAAACTGCTGAGGAGTGAATATATAGAAGAGGCAATGGGTGGGATGTAGTTAGAATGAGTGCTGACTTTGGTTGTAAAATTCTTCTACCCTGTTGGCAGTGGTATACATGAACTATCTATACCCCCAAGGCCTTCCCAGTGAAGGGAGTTCACAGACTGAGAGAAAAAATAGTGTATTAAATAACCAGAGGTAGACCACAGTTAATGATGTGTTGTATATTTTGCAGACACTGTGATTGTACATTAGTAAAGTCTTGGGTCTGGAAGGTATGGTGGTTTAGGCTGCAGTGGAACGTGGAGATGATGGTTTTTGGGGTCTATTCCAGGGTGACTGACGTTTTGTTTTCTGTCAATGGACTGTAACACAACTGATGGATAAAACTACTGGGAAATGACTCCAACGGTTCCTGGAAAACTAGAAGTTCCTCATTTTGTATGGTTTGGGGTTATATAATAAATTATAGCTGTAATAAATGCAGCACTTTATATGAATGCGGGTGAAAGTCTTGCTCAGTTGATAAAACATAATTTTTTTCTCTAAAAGAGCCTTCAGGAGATAAATGAGAATTTATAAATGGTTGTTTGTCTGATGTGTTGCTAATGGCTTTGCATTTTTTTGAAAACAAAATCGAAGGATATCAACCCAAGGATGTATAATCGATGTATATTTATGAGCGTAATGTAATAGCCATTTAAGATAATCAATATTTACCGCCTTACTGATAACCAAGGCTGCTTGTTTATGGCAGCTGAGTCGTGCCCTTGAGGCCCTATTTGAAGGTTTGTGTCCTCGTACATCACTGTACGCGCCAAAGATTTGTGAATGCGTGCACCCTTAAACACACACTGTGTGTGAAAGCCGTCGGGTCATGGACCCCATTACCGTCACAGGTTCCAATCTTGTCCCAATTCTGGCCGGCGTGAGCCAAAAGACAAAGCCCTGACACCGGGTTACACTCACAAAACATTGGAATTAAAAAATTCAGGAGTGCGGAGAGAAGATGGAAAAAAAATAAACTGGGGGGGAGAGATTTGAGATTTATGAGTGTGAACAGGGAGTGCTCCTGGTGTGGGATATGACAGACGCAGTGTGTGCTGGCAGGGTGGAATTATTGAGCATCATCCCTATTTACCCACACACACAGAAAGACCGGGGCGCTGCACTCAGCGCAGGAGAGAGTACTTGCACTCGTGACAAAACGAATTCTCCGTAGAGGAAGGACAGCGCCGGTTATTTGCCCCGACAGGACAACACTACTGTATGCTTACATTCACCAAAGCATGGAGAAGCGTTATCGCAGTCTCTCTGACCAACAGGATCTCTTTTCCAACCCGACTTTCAGAAAATAATCATGAGCCATCTTTTTAAAAATCACTGAAGTGTGACCTACTTCATCATTAAGGTAAGGGGGATTCTTCTTGGTAAAAAAAACCCTGCATTGTAATAGTCTAATTACGCACACACCCCTCAGGCCACGAAAGAGCTTGGATCTTCACTGTCAGCTAGTCTAGCCCGTGTGAAATATGGACACCTATCCTGAGCTCTTCTCCTTCCTCGCTCCATCTCAGTTCCCCTCGGCTGCCTTTAATTACAGATAGAGGGATAATAGAAGAGCAGAAGGTCGAACCTGACGGGGAAAGGGGGGAAATACGAGCGACCGGTTGTGGTCACAGGAGCCAGAAGAGTGCTGGGGATTAGGAGTCACCTTTTCCTGGTGAGTCGGCGCAGGCGGGGTGGGCGCAGCACAGGAGGGTGTCCCACCCCACAGAGGTTTGTCAAAAAAAAAAAAGATTGATCGTCACGTCTTCTACTCAAGATAGGACCAGGCTGGAAGTCCGGGGGCTGCGTTCCCCCCCGCCTGCGCTGGAGATGGCTTACCGACAGGGCGAACAATAGGATACTGTCAGCTACGAGACCCCTTCCTCGACATTATTCAAAGAGAATGAGACAGGTGAGAGGTTGAAATAATTATTAAGCGAGCCCCCCCCTCCGCCCTCCACCCATTCGTGTAATGCCTCGTATTCTTTCAGTGTGGTCTTTTCCCGCCGTTTCTCAAGGTTAATTGATGAGAATTAATGGATCGTGGAGCCGGGGGTTTGCGATGTTTGTTGGCGGGATGTTTCATAACCAGCCCCGGAGCAACCCAGTGGCCCAGAAATTCCATTTAATAAAGATTAGCTCTCTTTCTCGCAGACCTCATTCTCCTTCTTAATTAAGAGATGGAGATAAAAAAAAAAATAAAAAATGGTGGGCTGCAAGTATCAGAAAATATCCCCGGGACTTCTTACACAAAACACAGCTCAGCTCCTACATGAAAGGCCAGGACACATGCATATTTAATGCCAAATGGAAACCGCTTAGATCAGTTCCTTTACTGAGAGCATCGGGGAAGCCGAAAACACTGTTACTATAACCCTCTGCTCCTTGGGCTGTATGAATGTGTGCAGCAGGGCTTGTGTAAGTAGGTATATATACACCTTACGTGTGTGTGTGTGTGTACCTGTGTGTATATGTGAGTGTGTGTTTGCATGTCTGCGGGGGGTCAGGGTGGGCTTCGGTAAGCATGATTGCACAGCAGGACTGGCTTCCTGTGTAAAGGAGAGAAACACAGTGGGGAAACACACACAGAGACATCCACACAACCACACACAAACACACACACACACATACTATAGAACCATTGTCCCAGTTTGATGTAATAGATTTCTTTTACTACATCCAAGAGAGAGAAAAACATGGGGTGGTTTCGGAGACAGCCATATTTATTGTCCACGTTTATTGAAGGATTAAATTCTGCTTTGTTAAACTACTCGTTCAATAAACCCAGAGGGACCCCAGAGGAATGTTACGTTCCTTTCTTTGAAATTTACATATCAAAGTGGAAAAACGTTATTTTAGTCAATTACTTTATTCAATTAAATTCACACGAGACGTGTTGTTTTGGGCCGGTCTCAAACTCTAACGGTCATTAAATAAGACACACACGGAACCTTCTCACTGGATTTCAAAGAGCAGCAATTAAGCTTAAAGGACTATACCAGCTGTTTGCGTGTACATGACATCTCAGCTCACCATTTACAGGCATGTTTAATGCTTTAATGTTTAATTGTTCAAACTCTTCACTCGTCCCTAAAGAAAGCACATCGCGCCCGGCTTTACGGCCGCCATCATCAGCGCGTTTTCCAGCTAGCGATCGCTGCTTCGTTCGGTACAAAACCGGCAAAGCCGCGCAGCAAGCTAGGAGTAAATTCTGAGACTTAATGAGATCAAGCTTCCAGAGGAGCGTACGGAGTGCATTCATTTCACACTCTGGGAGTTTGCATTAGTCTGCCTTTGTATCTGCATTTTCTACTACAAACGTAATTGAGCAATTTAATTAGAGAACCGGCGCACAGTTTAGATAAATGCAGCGCTTGGGGCCGGTAGTAATTTCTAACCGTAAACGCTCACATCTGCTGGACTGTCTCCTTCAGGTTAAGTATTATTTTACAGTAAGTCAATTCAAGTCATTCATGCAGCTCATTTCAAAAGAAATCAATGCAGGCGTTTTCTTGAAAACCATTCATTGATATAAGCTGCACCACTGTTTGCTATTCCCTATTCTTTTGGACTCCAACTGAACAGACTATGTAAGGTTCTGTATTTACGTACCTATATGTATCCGACGTATTTATCCATTTGGAAATTTAGTGGCAGAATATGAAGCCCACCGTACGAGAAACATAAAGCTTGGACTATCCTCTTTCTTGAGGACTGCCGTCTCTCTTCCCTCTTTCTCCGACTCCTTCCATACAGATTGCTGATGACACCAGATGTTTGACAATCTTTACCGTGCGACTGCGAGAGAATGAAAAGGCCGGAGCTTTCGTTTAACTCGGCATCACACTAGATCCTTGAGAATGTGATATCCTACTGCACTGGTTATGTACCGCTAGCTCATGCGAGGCTGAGCGTTCAGATGAACACACACGGCTCTTGTGTTTATCCTGATTCATTCCTCATATATTGTCATAACCCAATAAATAATTTTAATGGTCAATAGGGGACTGTGAGCCATCCCAGAATCCACTGCACAGATGGTACGGTGGGCGCCACAAGGCCACCGCATCATCACTTACGCTCACACTCACAGAGTTATGGGCCATTTATGGAAGTGTGTAGGGCCCTGCTGCGTCTGTGCAGTTGCATTTACTGCAAGAAGCGGGCTGACAGAGTGCTTTTTGTCTTCTGAGGTTGGTGGCTGGTACCATCCATGGAGACAAAGGTTGGACAGAGGTGACCTTGTTTTCCTAGTGGAGTACATAAATCATTGGAGGGCAGGAGGGAGCACTAATGCTCATAAGGGGCACCCTCAGAAGGAAAATGAGCACACCTTACCACCTGCTATCCCGGGGAACAGATATGTTGACATAAATACAGTGACATTGACACAGCAGCTCTTCGTCCACGGAAACTGATTGGAGACAAACAAGTCGTCTCCTTTGCCTTTTGCTCTGTAGATTTATGTCGCACAGACACGGGATTTCGTGAACATGACATGAATCCAGACTGCATGCTGCTGTTTGATGAACTAAAACAACTTTTAATTAGACTTTAACAATTAAGTCTTCAAAAGCTGAGGGACTTCCATGTAGACTTTCCAGTCCACTTCACATGTAGCTGGAGACACTCCTTCTCCTCACCCTGTGGATTTAAATGACTCTCTGTTTGAAAGAGGTGACAGCACTAATCACTGAGCCACAGTGCCCCCTAGCTCGTGTTATGTAGGTTTTTATGTAGCACAGCAGGATGGCGGCTACGGGAAGCAGATGGATGCCTCTATAGAGATCCAAGGTCACGGTGCACCAACGGCAGAGCTCCTCCAGCAGGTGGCTCTCCTCTTTCTCCTGGGGCAGCTAGCTATAAAACACGGAAGAACATCTGTTTTTCCCGTGTTGTGTGTGTGTGTGTGTGTGTGTGCGCGCGTGAGGAAATGACACAAAAACACACACATACACACAGCTGTATTTTCTAGATCGAATTTCCACTCTCCCGGAGTGACTGCGGAGCTGCTTCCTGAGAGAGTAACTAACTTCATTTTAGATGCATCAAGTGCCACACGGAGACAATAAAGACGATAGAAGTCCACAAACGGCTGCACAAACAGCCTGCCCTTCATTTGATTAAGAGTGAGAAAACAAACCGGGGCTCGGCGTCGCCGTTCGATGGCAGCGGCCTTTGGCTCGTTGAACTTTGCGATGAATGCAAATCAGAGGGGCTGAAGGACCCTCTCTGAGCCGATTCCCAGAGCTGAAGAGCTGCTGGGGAAACCTCCAAAAAGGGCAGACGTGCATGACATTTTTTACCCAGGAATAGCACACTACTTCATGTATATATACATGTAATAACCCCAACACATCAGTCAAGGTAAAAAAGAAACCCAAAAATCTAGAGCAGCTGTTTTTCCTTTGTTCTATCTTTTCTTTAAAAAGCTTCTTCGCTGAAGAGAGAACCATGCTAATCCATCTTCCATACAAGTAGTCCAGAATAGAGATCAAACAGTCTCACATACAATACATGTGCACTCACTGGAGGCATGGAGGATTATATTGAGACCCAATTCCCCTCTCAAATCCCACCAACTCCATGTTAATTATTCAAAAATAGAAACTCGTTAACACAGTAAATATTGTGACCTAATTTCGCTGAGATTGGGATTTGGAATGATTGGAAGCGTGCGTGTACGTGTGCGCACGCACGCAAAGCAGAAAGGCCTGACGTGCGAAAGAAGAGGAAGCGTTTTAAGGTTTACCCTTCAACCAGCTGTGGCTCTAGATCAGTAACACTGTCTTTAAAAAGGAAAAAGGTCACCGCACTGAGTCTGATACGAAAACGCTCCATAACCACAGTCCACTAACGTCACAAACAGGCTAAATCAGAGCAAACGTTTGTTCACGTGTGTTAATCTGCGCGTTGAACGCAACACGACGCGTACACAGACGTGTCATGTCACGTGCATGTGCCGGCAGCCGGGGGGTGCGTGCGTGCGCGCGTGTTTGTGAAAAGTGTGCAGGCTCGTGTGTGTGTGTGTAGTAATGAGAGTGTAGGTAGTAATGAGAGGCTGCATGGAGCTGGGTCCACTGCAGAGCCATGCTGGGTACACTGTATTGATCTGCTCCACTACTGGGAGGACTGGAGCTAGATAATGATGACTATCTGTGATCTTTCATTCTTACTCTCCGCGTCTCCATCTCTCTTTTCTGCCTGCCTGTCTGCCTGCCTGTCTGCCTCTCAGTTAAAAAAAAAACAGGAATCAGATTTAACTTGATCACACCACCAGTCTCTCACTTTTTTTTAGTATTTTTGTGTGACATTTAATAACGGTGATTTTTGATAATCCCTTTTGAAAATATCTGGAGAGGATTGTGTCTTTTCCCCCAAAAAACAATATCTTATATTTTGTCCCCAGCAGAAGCAACAGAGCCGTCGTGACACAGTGCTGACGCACAGCATCAGTTCTCGAAAGGCCGACGTCTTCAAAGCACCAGACGGCTTTTATGTCAGCATCAGCCAGACTCGCTGGAAGTCCTTTTAATGTCCCACGAGCAGCCGCCAGTTCCTGAAACAACACAGCTCTTTTTTTAATGTTTCCCCATCCGTCCTAAGACACGCGCATACACCCAAAAGTATTACACTCATAAACACCTTTAATCAAACCACCGCCGTGGCTAGATAGACCGAGGAAGTGGGAAAAACGAGAACGCCTTGATTTTAGAAACAAACGGCACATCTAAAGAAGAAAAAGTGAAGACATAACCCTTCCATAGAATCCTAAATAGATTTTTATCTACAACATAACCAATAGCACAAGAGACGTAATATTTTAGTGCCGCTTTTATGTGGAATACGTTTTATATGGAATGGTTAACTTCAGCAGTACAAAAAAAAAAGAAGAAGAAAGAGACATCTAAGGAAACTGGGACGCGCATAAATCCTTGACCCTACAAAGATGAAAGCAAATCGCGGCCCGAGACAACGCGCTGTGAGAAATCCATTCATGGATTATTCGATCAGCTACTGATCAATAAGCCGATTCAGACTGAGTTCAGCAAGACTGGACTCAGAGATCCTTTTTAAATCCATGACGGAAAAATACCTCAAATTCCCCATAAAGAGGTTCCTTTAATCCTGTCACTCTCCTTTGAAACTGCATTATTCAATCAGACACAGCTCCATGAATAACACAGACATCAGCCTGATGAGGAACCAGCGCTGGTCATTTGTCATCCACATCTCAGGCCTGTTGACAACATGCTCAAACATCCTCCTCCTATTTCGTCGCGTCGCCGCCCCCATCGTGTCCACTTCACGGTTGGCTGGATCCATCATTAATCGCCGGCCCTGAATGACGATTGGGTGGATAATGTGAATAATTGTTTGCCGGTGGCCAATAATTGGGCGCTTCAGCATGTCAGTCATGTTGATCACAGCCGAGTGGGTGGGCGGGCGGGCGGGCGAGGGGGAAAGCGGAGCGCTGATCGGGGAAGTTCGGTGTTATGAGTATCACAGGAGTGTTTATTTTAATCAGCGGGAAAGAAGTGGTTGTTAAGAGAAGTCTGGAGCAAAGCGAAGAGAAAGACCAAGAGGAAGGAGAAAGAAGAGGATTATGATGATTAATAAGGAGGGGAGTGGAGGGCAAACCCCCAAACCAGCTCCTTCCATCCTAAAATAACAGCTCCTTCCTTCATTTCCACCCTTGATGGTCCCTTCCACAGTTCATTTCATGCACACCTCATGTAAAAACACAGGCAGCGGTCGGAGGCTGGGCTGGCCATGTTAGTCTTTACTGCGCGGCGACGTATAAACTTGGTGGAGAAAAACTTGTAAAAGTGATAATGATTAATCCAGATGTACAGGAGTAAGTCGCACGTCTGCAGTCCAACACATACAACCGCACTTCCATATGCTGCTGCTGATATATTGAAGACGTTTCCCCATCCTGTAGAAAGTAAATAGAAAATGGGGCACTTCAATTTCACATGATTTCTCACACAGGCGTTCCTGTCCGTTTTACAGGAACATGTGGTAGCAGCCCGCCGAAAGCACAATGAAACATTGTTTTTACCCCCTTTATCTATCGCACTATCTTGCCACGCATAGTTCTGGTTTCAGTTTTGAGTTTTGAGCTATCTGTCTCTGAGATTTCTGTCTCCCAAACACAATAGAAACAGAAAATGTAATTTCGTTTGTGGCGCTCAAGAGACAGATTCTTCGGAGGAAAGTAGTCCTAATAAAAGCTGTTGAGAGACAGCGAGGTCTGCGAATTGTCCAGGCACAATGTTGAACGCCACAAACAAAACTCTAGTCAACCCCTACTGTACTGTCATGAGGCAGAGACGGACATTTCTGTATCAGCAGATATCACCAGACACCGCCGACAACATTAGTGTTTTATTGTAATTCTGATGAGCTGGCCTTCTGAAGGAACAGATCAACATTTTGGAAAGGTGTCTGTGTGATAATTATGAAGCTACAGCCAGCAGCTGTTTAGCACAAAGGCTGGAGAAATCACAGCACAGCTCGAGAATTGTTACTGCTTTGTTTAAAAAAAAAAGGCTTGCAAGCATTTCTTCAACCATTCAGTGCAGGACTCTTTCTTTTCCAGGTGCAGTAACTTCTCAGATCTCAGCTGGTTTCCTGGGCTGATGCCAAAACTAACTAAGTGAGTGGACTTTGTTATCTTTGGATAGAGCCAGGCTAGCTGTTTGTGCTAAGCTGAGCTAACTATCTTCATATTTAACACACAGACGCGAGTGGCATCGCTCTCCTCATCCAATTCTCTGCAAACAGTAAGTGTATTCCACTAAATGTTGAACTTTGCTTTTAAAACTCTCCCAAACAATTATTCTAAAAGCCGAGCACAGTAGCGGTCGGAGAAGTAAATGATCAGCAATGATGAAAAGGGACCTGACAGGTTCACCAAAGCCAGCAAACTTTCCTCACTTTACCCAGGGCCATTATTCTCATTACCATGGCCACAATTAAAAGCTTATTCTCCAACTTAACCATGCAGGAAGTGTAGTATCTGAAAGCACTTGGGCAGAAAATGGCAAATTAAAAAATGAACATTCTTATGCTAATATATAAATAATCTACCTGGATTTGCATGTGTGTGTGTGTGCGGGAATTTGCGCGAACCTATGCAGGCACCCGGGAGCGAGTGTGTGTGCCTGAGGCAGAGTGTGTAGCGTCTGTAGTAGGATGTCCTTGGGGAGCAGAGCCGTGTTATTACAGGAAGTAATCTCATGAGGAAATGGAATATTCATGAGTGCCGCGCTGCCCTTAAAACAAAGCTCGATGCCTCTCCAAAAGTCTCACACGGCCGTCCGTTCGGAGTGTAAAAGCGGATTGGCATTTAATAAAATGAAACAGTCCACATGCATAAACATTAAGTACGGTATGAATGTCAGTGAAGAGATCCATTTCAAAATGAGGCATTTACCGTTTAGAAAAAAAAAAAAAAAAACCCGGCACGAAAAGTAAAACCCGCGAGTGAATATCATTTGTTATTTATTGTTCTCAGCTAAATAAAATATATCCCCAAAAATAACTGCACACAATCTTATAATTAAAGCCCTCAGATAGACTTCTGGTGCAAAAATAAATAAATAAAAATGTCCTCAATGTGTGCCTGTGGTAAAAATAAGAATATGTGGATGCAGCCGTGACTAAATATAAAGGCAGGATTGTAAGCAGCGCGCAGGACATAGATTTATGTTTTTTATATCTATTAAAACCAAAAAGCCTCTCAGCCTAAGAGCATCCCATAGAGACCCAGATTAATAGGAATGAGTATGATGGCTATTCTATCGAGATGAATGACAGATTCTCAAGACTATTCACCGTTTTTTGTTTTTTTTTTTCCCCACAGAGTCTCCCTCTCTTTCCGTCTGTCTCTCTCTCCCCCTCACACACAAACACAAACCAAAGGACCTCGGCAATTACCCCTGAAATAACCTCCTTGATTGATATCTCAATTACGCTACGCCATTCTTGTGTGTTATCTTGTCTTGCACACACTCCTCCTCGTCCCCATTCTCAACTGCTCAATGGATGCTCCAACGAAGAATGAGGTGACCTTGTTGGGTCCCCCCCCCTCGTCTGGTGGAGCTTCTTTCCACGGGCCTTTGTCTGTCAGATTATTTTGCGTCTCTGCGATTTCCCTTTATGTCTTTATTTGCCCAAATGCGCGCAGGATTAGAGGAGTGTACGGCCGGTGAAACGAAATAGAAGTTTCAGGAGTTCATTTTGCTTCATGGTTCAGAGATCCGGTGTAATTCAGTGGAAACATCCCTGTGTTTCTCTCACCGTGCCCCCCCAACCTCCACAAAAGGCGGCGAGGCAAAGCAAAGAGAGACAAAATTAGGTTCACTGAATCAGGTTAGTCTAGATTGTGACACAGCCGATCAGCGTGTGAGCGCACGTAAGGCAGAAACAAAGGAGTAACAATGACGCGCGCATTTCTGTTGTTGTTGCAAATTTGTCTGAATGCGAGACAAAAAAAATAAAAGGAGGTAAAGGAGGAGGCGATTAGGACGAAGGATTCTAGGAATTCATTCTTACCTGAACGCGGGAGGAGTCATCACGGGCGGGAGCCACATGGAAGAAAGAGAAAAACAGTCACGCTTTAGTACAAATACCCAAATTCAGCATGCTCGAAGTCACTCGATCAACACCCTACTATATCATTACGACAATTAAGCAATCATTAGCAAAGCATTAACAATTAACACTTTGTTTTGAATTAGCGATGGTGTCGGCTGCGAAGTACGGGCAGCTAACGATGCCTGGGATTGCTAATTGATTCAAGCTAACTACTGCAATTACTCTGAAGTCAGGTGTGTCAATAGTCCAACACCGAGGACTGCATTTTGAGCAGGAGTTCAGCAGCAGTTCAGTGTGTGTAATAACTCTTTTTTTTAAAAAAAACTATTACTGTACCCATCTGGTTTCGGTCCCATCTCAAGCTCCGGGACAGCTGACAAGCAAAATACTCCCCATATTTTGTAAGTGGCTGGAACAGATTTGGACGAAGTGTAGAAACAGGGCCAGAAGGCACAGCGCGAGCCAATACGAAATCCTTAATGAGGTATCGCTGTTTTTAGTTTTACAGACATGCAGATGTCACCGAATCCACTCAGACAGCCAAATGACACGTCGCGAGCTACTGTGATCCGTTTACAAAAAGTGAATGAAAATAAATTAAATTCCCATGCACTCCGCGGAGGTAAATTGCTTGAGGCATTCGCTCAGTTACAGCTAACAATTTCATGCTGTCAGTGTGGGCAGGCCCATATTCAAGAAAAACCTTTCGTTTAATTGCCTTACTCCTTTTGTGCCATTCTTCATAGGAGCCGTCCTCAGCAAGACCGATCACCGGGAGAAATATGACCTTCTGTTTGCAATAACATACTAAGTTATTACTCCCTGTCCACTGAAATGTTCTCTGCTGCCTGCTGGCTGGAGCATGGAGGTCTATACTGAATTACAGTTGGACTTGGCACAGCTCCGGCTAGCGTACAGTCGAGGTTTTAAAACTATTCCTCGGAGGAATCAGATTTTCACAACATTTCTTTTAACCATAATTGACTTTTTGTTACTCAATAAGCTAAAACAGAATCTATCCCGTGCTTTGGCCAAGAACGACATCTGACAAACTATTACGGCCTTGATCTTAGAGGTCGATTCGATCACGCGTGAAGCTTCGGCGGCGAGTGTGAGAACAGCAGAATCTGCTTTTAAGTCTGGAAGCCGCTCCAGGTTATCACCGTACGGTTACGGAGCACAAACTTGCAGAACAGGCTTGAAACTAAGCAGCGGGATCGTGGAGAGAACACGAATTTGGGGGCCACAAAGAACTTTCATGGGGAATCTGAGCCTGGTAGCAGGTATTTCTTCTCACTGATGGTCTTGTTTATGTACGTCATTTAGTAGTTGTAGTAGTGTTGAGTCGAAACTGATTAAAATCTAAGTAGTAACTAAGTAATTCAAGTAAATACATTGGTTAAAACAAACACAAAGCGTACATATTCTGATTTCTCAGCTACATTTAATTCAATTTCATTTTGAATCAGCTCAGCGTCCAAGTCCGACTTGGCTGTAGATCAACAGAGCAGTGCATTTCAATCAACTGCAGCTGAGCCAACGTACATCATTAAATACCCCACCAAATTGAAAACAAGCAGCGATGCAAACTATCGCATCCCGAGCAGCGATTTGCAGTTTATATATTTAGCGAATCAACGCCTCACTTCCCCCCCCCCCCCCCCGCATTCTGGCGATGCAGCAACCACTGGTTTACATCCGCGCTACTGTACTCTAGTTAGCGGACGGCGTGGCTGACTGGCAGCGCTCGAGCGGCCCACGTTCACCGCTCCCTCTCTCTTTTGTTTCATCGGACACACCTACAGCACACCTCCCACGCAAATTTCTCGGCGAGCTCCTTTGAAAGACAGCAAAAAGAGAAAGAACGCAGCGGATCATTAGTGAGCGAACGGGACAGGCTGACGGGAATAGAATGAAGAATAAATGTATCACCGCTCACATTCAGTCATCCTACTTAGGCTCACATAAATTTCCATCAGTACCGGTGCCCCCGAGGCCCAAACTGACTGATAATAAATTCTCTGGCATTAACATAAAGATCAAGCCACGAGGTCAATTGTTCAGGCTTGTCTCTCCACCAGGACTCTCAAACCTGTCAGAGTGTTATGCCATGCTTTATGGCCTAAACCCCTCCCCCCTCTTCAAAACCAAAATGACACAGACAGACGTACACACACACACACACACATCACACTTAATGTGACGGTCTGTCATTATAATAATATTCCTATTTAAATGCATGGACTGCTATTTTGCTGAAGGCCCTTGTGTGAAGTGGGGCTTCGGCGTGGACAGATGTGTAGATTCTTTTTTTTCTCGCTATAGATTCCTCACAGGTCACAGCGGCGATGGTCAAGGAGGTTATTCCACGAGAGACAGGTCGTTCAACACGTGGCGGATGCATGAAGTCGCTCTCTGCGTCGCCATAGTAACAGCTGCCTGCGATTACAACGGCGACCATTATGTTTCCTTACAGACGGCAAACTATCATTTACAAACGCGCGTGGAGAGAGAGAGAGAGAGAGAGAGAGGGGGGAGACAGAAATGATTCACTTGTAGCGGCTGTCTACCGTGTAGGATTATGTTTTTCTTTAAACACAGCTCAGGCTCCAAGTTATGTCTTGCTGAAACGCGATGTAACATCTGTGAGAGGGAGCGGTAACCGAGGGAGCAGGAGGGCTGCTGGGTTCTGTCCAAGGATGAGTTTCAGCGCCGGGCTCCGCCTGGCCAACTGTGTTTCAAGTTCAAACCCATCTCGTATATTGTCACATGCAAAACAGAGCTGCAAAGGATGGAACTCTGCTTAAATATAAAAGTAGCATCTTATATCTCAATCCTCGATACACGCGGTAAACTTCCACGACAAATTCCAAGGAGCTACAATTCCCAAACGCCACAGGGAAGCTGCACAGAGGTCACAGGTTACGAACATCCATCAACATGCGCGTTCACCCTCACGGTGTTTGAAATAATGGAACCACAAACTAATGCCTGCGCCTGTCAGGGAGAAATTGTCAGCGCTGCGTTCAACAATAGCAAGAGTCCCGCTTTGCCCAGGTTTCCACTGTTTTCTCTCCACAGGCCGTAATTTGACTGTCCTGTTCTCTCCCAAAGGCAGGAAGCAGGAAGCTGAAGCACCGAGGAGGGTTAATTCAACAGGAAACATTACCTCCATATCTGCGGCTGCACTCTGTCACTCACCAACTGTGTGAGCTTGTTTAATCACCGGATTAAAACGAGGGTAAGGGGAGGAGAACAACAAAAAAAATAGCTTCAGTGAGTCCCAGCAGTCCCCGACAGGCATTCAAGCAAATCTGCTGGAAAAATGCTCGTTTCATGCAGGCCGGACAAAAAGCCCCCAAATAAGAAACAGGATTTGTTTCATTCATTTAAGCCAGATAAGGTTTAAGGAGCGAAAATAAGAAACGGCATGCTGTGAATATGCATTCCCAGTTAAACGCCTACCCATAGCCCTACTGTCAAAATATAACGGCGCACCGGGAAATGTGTGACAGCGCGCGCGATTCCCTGATGGGGTGGAGCACTCTGCCAGAACAACACCGCTGGGCATCTCTCACCTTTGCCCTCCACGTATGACAGTCAATGGCAAAAACATATGGCGGCGCCAGCAGAAGCGGCGTCTGTGTATGAAAAAAAAAAAAAAAAAAAGGGCAGCGCCAAGCGCCGCGCGACCACAGCCTCGCCCGAGGTCACACTGGCCGCAGACTGGCACCTGCGGGGCGGTGCCGCGGGCTACGCTGGCAAAGGAAAGGCGATGTTGTTTCCCGGTACAGAGCGGCCGGGCGCGCTGTCAGAATGACCTTCACACCTCAACACCCTGACACCACTGCTGCAACCTCACGAGACAAATGGCGCAGAAAAAAAAGAGATGAAAATAAGGAGGGAACTGAACTGGAACTTTCTTGTTTATGGCTTTCTGTTCTCTTCCGGCAATAACTGAATCAGAACTTTACGTACAGGAGAAAACTTTTGGAAACGTGAAGTCGGAACGCCCCATTCCCTGAAGGTTAATACACTGCATATCAAAAAAGTGTAAAGAATTATTCTGCTGTCTTTATGGCAGGCGCACTCTGCCTCGACTATAATCTTTTGCAAGAAACCCTGGGAGTGATGCATCTGGATGTAAATCAGCTGGCAGCGGCAGAGGTGTAAAAAGGTTCAGTCACTGCTGGCGACCCCAGTTTTCCCTCAAAACGAGATTGCTCCGAGCGGTAGAGTGCTCTTTTTTTCCCCCCTCATAAATTCTGATTTATCTCCTCCCGTGTGAAGAAACATGCTCGGCGTCAAAGCTGCATTGGAGACAACGGGGTAAATCCAGACGGGCTGGTCTTCTCTGTCACGGTCCCATGTCAGACGAGTGTCATTTTTACACACAAACAGTCGGAGCTGTCACGGGCGACTACGGCCTCGCTCGTCCGACTTTCGCGCGACTTCTTCACGTTGACTGACTCTGACAATTAACCCCCGGGTTGCCCGAGAACACCTGAGGCAAAACCAGCGAACCTCTCCAGCAAGACTGGATACGTGTGCGCGCTCCTCTCTGATCTGCTCGGTGGAAACATCGAAACCATCCGTCATCATCTCACGCTCGCTCCGTCCTGACAAGTGATGGATGCGCGCGGAACTTTACAACTTCACGGGGGGGCGACGAGGTGTGTCGAGAGAGCGTGGGCGAGGGTCTGTAAGTGGTTTTGTGTATGCATTTGTGCGTGTGTGTGTGAGAGTGTGCTGTCTGTCTATAAAGGACAATGCTGTCTGAGTGCCTGCTTTATTTATCCCATTACAGCTTTAACACAGCTTTTTGTCCTCAAAGGTCTTAACCGTCTCCCAGTTCAGGTTTTATAAATGCCAGCCACGTCAACAAACAATTACATTTATCCCAAGGTTACATCTCTGCCGTCATGACTGCAACACTCTCTCAGAAAGCACTACCTCTTTCTAGAGAGAGAGACCTACAAAACACTCACGCATCCTAACGAAAATAATATCGCCGACAGGCCGCTTCTCTCATCGCCGCTTTGTTTCGGCATCGGCTTTGTGATGAAGAAGGGCGGGTCGAGATGAGGTGGTGGAAAGACAAGGCCCATCACGTTCAGCCCGGAACAGTGACACATCAAAGAAGAGGCACCATCCCCAAATAAAGCAGACGGTATCTGCGCCGACACGCGACCCCCCCCCAAGCCAGCCTGCGTCACTTTCAGCCGATCCACCGTGGCTTTCTCGCACATGAAAGAGCGCTCCCTTCGACGCGTTCCCATGTCTTAATGGCAGCGCAGCCATTTGATGGCGAGACCGGCGACTGTCAACACACCTCGGATCTGTGAGTCGCTTTGTAGAGTCTTAAAAATAGCTTCTGCGTGATTCTGTCTTCGGTTGAAAGAGGGGGCATATCACGTGCGACGCTTTCAGAATGAAGACTATATTAAAAACTACAAAGGCTTCACCGCGCGATCAAGATCGACCGCGGACGTCAGGATTACAGCACAGGCTTGCATCAGTCTTGCAGAAAACAAACAAATAAAGTGGGCGTTTTTTGTTTTTTTTTCCCACCACGCTGAAGCAACATCTTCGCTGTCACGTCTGAGCCTACATGCACCAGTGAAAACGCGCTTTTTTTAAAGCCCCGGTAACATCAGCATACGAGTGAAAAAAGAAACAAAGAAGCTAATGATAACATGTTTGACAAGTCAGGGACCAGCTGCCTGTCTATCACTTTTCTGCCGGCCAAGAATGTTTGGACGGGTGATCGACAGGCTGGCAGCTCTAAGCGCCTGCAGCCTTTTCTGAATCACAGACGACTAAAAAAAAAAAAAACAACAAAAAAAATCAGCTCAGTCGTAAAAGTGAAGGCGGTGATCAATGATCTGTCTTGTGGGAGCGCTTGTTACACGCCGCACTCGTGTGAGAAATAACGTTTCATCACGTCGCTTTATCAAAGCGGCGAATAATTGCGGCGAATCACACGCTGGAGGTAATACCATCTTCAAACAAGGAGGTGATATTCACAACGCGCGCTCTAATTAAATCGCCTGACGCATTCGTCAAGCTGTCACCGTGTTATGCATGAACTCAACCGGTGGTCAAAGGCGTGAGTTCCCTTAAAGCTGGAAGCAAGCTCAGACCCGTCATCCACTCCGTGAGTGGACTCACCAACCCCAACAGCCCCCAAGACCTCTCCAGGTCAACAGCAGTGAAATATCAACGCGGGAGGATGACTAAGTGAGGAGGGGTTGAGGTTAGCAGAGTAGTCAACACATCCTCAGAGCCAAAACCGTCGACGGTCTTATCTGCACATCTTTCCCAGGAAAAAAAAAAAGAAAATCCAACAACTATATTTTGTTCCCATCAGAATCAGTTGCCTGTCAAGCTAAAGGAGGTCAAGAGAAAATCTCATCCAAAAAATTAGCGAGGTCTTCAAAGTCCAAGACCGCATCTAAAGGGGATTTTTAGCTTGGAAACAGTCACCGCCAGAGAGTTTTGGGAAAGATTTTTCTTGATTCTGATGCAGCAAACTGCAAATCTTTCCTGTTTTATGACACAAATATTCTTGAGCGAGATTATTTCTTGTTACCATCAAACTAAAACTTTCTTCTAGAATAAAATTGGGCTTTTGGTACTGTGGTTTCCTTCCTGCGCCTTTTTCTAAATCACTTTTATCCTCGATTTTCTTCAGACCTCTTCGAGCTTAACGCGCTTGGATCTGGCTGGGTGCAACAGGAAACGCTGGCAGCCGGCATCACCTGCGCCCAAAAATAGACTGCGCCACCGTGCGTGCGCGCGTCCCAGTAGGCTCCATGTTCTATTCTTGTAGCCTTAACGTGGCTCTGAAGAGATTACAATTCGGGAGGTACACAATAAGGACCGCAGATGAAGGGAGTCATTAAAACTCTATTTATCCGATCCCGAAACGAGACGTCCACTTAGCTCCATAAATCGATGCGATCCCGTTCCATTAGGAGGGCAATTACACGCAGATGTTTGATTCATGCGACACTGTTAATGTTTGTGTGGAGGCGCGCAAGCTTGGATGTACGTGTGGATGCAACTGTACAAGTGAAAACTGAAAACAAAGTAGTTCACACGCTTGGCTGAGTAATTAATTTGTGTGTCTTTTTTAACTGTACGAGCCTGCTTGTGCGTGTGTGTCTGCCTCTGATGTTGTGTTGTGAAGAGTGAAGGCTGCCGGTTTGTGATTCACCTAGCTGCCGGAGGTCCACATTCCTCTGCGTGCACGTCTGTGTCTGACATGTCAAGTCACACAGACGGTGCACTCAGAACATCGCCTTAAAACATTTTTTTTTTTGGGGTGAATTATAAACAGCGTGTTTCACATTAGGCTTGGAATATCACCAGCTCGAGGATCGAGGAGACCGAAAACTTTCGGCGTAAAGAGCTCATCGATGTACATGTTCAGATGCTTTCGATGCGTCCTTTTGACCCCGCAGGCGCAACTTTGTTTCAGGAACAATAGTTTGGCATCATAAACGTGGAATACAATAGAAATATACATCATTTATGTGCAAGGCTACAGGAGGAACTGACACAGAAACACAGTTCATACAACAGCTGCGTCCATTGTTAGGGTCAGTGCTTAAATTAGTGGTCACTATAATGATTTTTTGTCTCCATTTTTGTGCGTTTGTTACTATTTAAATTATACTCCTCAAGACAATGTAAAGTAATGGAGAGCAGAAAGGGGGGTTCTTCCCAAATGATGTGGAACTAGATGTCTAGTGCAAGTAAATAAGACGTACTAATAACCCTGGATATCATTATTATGGAGGGTAACACATGCATCAAGCCCTTTTGGTTTTTATGAAAGCCTTCTGGTTGTTGACATACGGCAATGTCGTTTATTAGAACGGACTGCTGAAGAAAAAAAAAAATCCTGCACAGCAGGAAGAGTTCATTCTGGGACAGTGTGAGCTAACTGAATATGAAAGAGGAAGAAATTAAAGCCATACAGAACTTTCAAAGGATATTTATGTACTCCTTCTCAATGCTATAAAAGCATTTATTACCGTGACCGTCATCGCAGCGTAAATATAGACCATCAAAGCAGTGCATTAAGCATTTTCCTATTTTCCGACTGACCCACTTAAAGTGTCAGATGGAGTCTTGTGAGATAGCAAAACGCGTAGGGTTCGTTTACGCCGCCGACTTCTGGACACGGCGCTCCTGATGAATATTTTATTGCCACTTCCTATACGGAGCAGTTTGCTCTCAGTTCAAAGCTCTGATGTTTGGGGCAGATGTTGATGACTCAAGAGTTCCATCTGAAGAGGAAAGGCTACCGAAGCTAAAGAATACAAAACACTGAACAAAGGGAATGTCTGATTACAAAGAATGAGGAATTACACCCTTTAAAATCGGAGACGCGCGTTTCACAAATGTGATTTCCCATCAAATAAATTCGAAATGTTTTATGCAACATCATGTGCAAAATCTCAACTGGCTCCATGAACTATTCATTAATGCTCGAGAATATTTGTAATAATATAACATTAAGCAAGATGTGTTCCATTTTTTCCAACCGTCGGTCAAAAGGACTTTCTTGCCCTCCGCGACCACAATTTGAAAATTCCACCGAAACAACATAATTACATGAAAGAACTAACTGCAGTGCATAAATATGATGATTTATGGGCAACACTAAGACATGCAGTATCATATCTATTAAGTGATTAATCATATCAAAGGCAATAACACTGCTGGGACAAGCATGCTGTTCTCGGGTTCTTTGATCCGAAACTGGATCGAGACCAAGGAGGTGCATTCCAGAGGCACTTTTAAGGATTAATCATGCATTCCTTGCTGCATCCAGTCTTCTACTCCCAGGAGTGCCGCTCACTTCATTAAAATCCTGAAGGGGTTTTCCATGGAAAATTATTTTGGCTGTGCAGTAATTACAATGAGGCATAATAACTGTTGAGATACAAACGGTTTATTTAATAGTGAAATGATAGGATTGCTGTGCTGTAGTTTTATCTTACCACCGCCTCGGGATACTCAGTGAAGCTAAACAAGGCAAACAAGCTGCGACTGTTTCTTGTTTCAACACCGTGCACAGGCCTCAAATCCACTTAAGCACAAGTAACATCCAACATGATGCAAGAACCGAGTTTTCAACGGATCCGCGCACAGACAACAGAATGCACGATTCCACTCATTTGGCGGTGATGTCTGAGAAATATAAACACGTCTCAGAACCCGTCAGCTAAAACGAACCCGGCTAATAGAAGATTCAGCCACACAGCGGTGGAGGGTAGTACATGTGGCTGTGGATAAACAAGAGGGCTCCTGAGAAAACGACATCCTCCAGCCAGGTGAACTAAAACGAACGGAAAACGTGACCATCATTTAAGACGATCCACAGTTTGGTTCTCCAAAGTGTGATAAACCTGCTCTTGGCGGGGTAGCGGGTGGGCTAGATGTCGACTTTTCAACAGCGAGGTGCTGCCCACGGGGAGGCCTGCGAGGCTTACCGCGGCGCAAGAGAGCCGTCTTGACTGGGAGCCCTGCTAACCCCCGAGTCCCGCTGTGCTCCGCAGGCTGGCGGTGCTCAGCCATCCACAGCTAGCCAGAGAGATAATGGATGGCAATGGATGACAGCTCTCTAAGGAGCCCGCCCTCCCTCCCCCCTCCACACTAAAGGGAGGCTGGGAGATGAGAGCGGGATATATTATCTGCAGTTTTCTTTTGTTGGAGCGCTGAGGTTTTACAGAGTATGGTCTTCTTTCAGTTGGACATTTGGATAATTCCCAGTTAGCACTTATGCTAACTGCTTGTTAACGTATGCCGAGAGTATTAATTAGAGTTGTCAAAAGAGAGAGCTGTAGGCCACGGGACTTTTCCTCAAAGAGAAACAAATATGTCCGTCCTTATATGTCAGTCACTCTCAGTTATGGTCCTGGGATAACCCGTACTTCCACACAGCTGACAAAACACTATAAAATATTGAGTGTTTTGGCCTAGCAGAGCAAATGTCAGAAGAAGAAGACCTCTCATATTAAATTAATGAGAGAAGCTATTGCCCTATAATTTGCAAAGTCCCCTCACCATCCCACTCGACTGCCACCCCTTTCTGAATCCCAAATCAAGCTCAAACAAGTGCGCATAATGAGACGTTTAGGTTCTACGGCTGTTCTGATGTCTAATGGGCCCGGGCAAGTTGTCGGGTTGAGAGCGAATGTCTTGCCAGGATTGAAGACTACTGTATGTTTTCCTGCACAATTGCGGGTTGCAAGATTATGGAGAGAAAATCCGTGGGTCCGATGGTGAACCTCCAACAAGAAATGGAAAAGATAAGCACTAACTTATGCGGCTGTGGTTCAAAGACTGGAATTAATGAAATACGGATCTGGAACTTTCCATACGGCAGACAAGTTTGTATGCAAACGTGTGTGTGCGGCGTCACTTTACGGGATTATCTCTTCAGTGCTGAGATTAGAGTGATTTTTAAGTATCTGGATTTCTAGACGGCGGACATGTTTGATCAACAGCTCTGCTAGATTTAGTTCAATAATCTCTTTAGCAACTCGAAAGAGCACGCTGGACGCGGCTTGAGCCAATTTCACTCACAGTGCCGATATGTAACACACAATACAGAGCCCAAAACTTATTTTATGAGAGGAGCCCAGCACAGGTGGCCATCTATCATTATACACGCACTCCAGGTGACAGTACCATCTGCTGTTCCTTCCTCCTTGCCAGAGCGTTCCTTACATATGTAGATGAAGTGGACTGGGCAGTTGACAGAGGAAAGATACAGAAACAAATATGTCTTATTGTCTTATACCGCACCTTCTGTGGTGTCTTCTGTTTCGCTACCGCTCTTTCTGCTAAATTATAACACCATCAGCCTGCATCCGTCCTCTTCCTGGCATGCTGCGCTGCACATGGGACATCAGTTACACTCGACATGTGCCATACAACACATTTTCCCCTGAATGCCCTGCTCCTTTAGATGTACTGCATTTTATCCAAAAGGATCCGGCACAGAGGCAGCCTCCGCTCCACTCTGTAGCACTCGCTCAAACATCCTTGCTCACAAATTCTCGGTCCCCTCCCCGGGGCCGCCGTCGCCATACCCGCCTCTGAGGCGACACGGCATTGACAGAGGAAATAAATAAAAAAAACAAGCAAGTAAATAAATAAATAAGTCTTTTCATTTTATGGCGCTCTCTCGCTATGCCCTACAGCCGTTTCAACAGACATCTGTGCTCCTGTAACAATGCGCTGGTGGCGGTTAAGTAGCTGAGATACAAGGACAAGGTCGACCAGGGTGAGAGGCGCTTTGTCAAGCCGGGAATAGAGTAAAGTGATATCTAAAAGAAGCCCGTTTAATGGCTGCTCGGTAAAGATCGGGGTTTACTCGAGGCCATCTCAGTCTGAGGCACAGGCAAAGTTTTAATTAAACAATTAAGCCTGAAAGGTTAAACTTTACATATTCACGACATACAGATTTGAATTCAGTGTTTTTTTTTTTCTTTTACAGTTAGGTGATAGTGGTATCCAATTTGTGCGGAAACAAAAGCATAATCACAATTACCGAGAAGTCATGAATAATAAGCAGGTTCAAACCACAGAGACTCTGTATATGCCACGGATGGCTGCTAAACTCATTAAAAGCATAATGCATGCATTCACACTCTCATGGGACTCACTGTACAATAAAATGAAGACCGGATTTGAAGTCTGAAGGAGTTATGGTGGAGGACACGTCCATGCGTCCCCTGAAAATCTAAACATCAGCTGAATACATCACCATAAGCGTCACTGTTTCCTTCAGATTAAGGTAAAGCTTAGGTTCTGTCCTAGATTTCCATAGCCCCTTTGGGTGTAAGGCTTCTGTCTTATACTCTGCTTCTGTAAGATTTCATCATCAATTAGAACGATGCGTGTTTGAGAATGCATTGCAGGCCCGGGCGAAAGAGACAGACAGGGGAGAGACCAAAGAGCAGAGCAAAAGAAACGTCCATCTTTCCAGACAACTTTTGTATCTGGGAGGCAGATTTTGGCCCAGTTGTCTTCAGCGACGAGAAAAGACGAGGAGGAGGAGGAGTGAAGACGAAGCGGGATTGGAGGCCGTTGCCGGGTGGTGACATCAGTGCCCTGTTTTACTGGCCTCCGCCATTCAGCACACAGACGCCGTGTCATGCAGAGTGGCAGTAATTGGTGCCCGGAGAAGCCATGTGAGGCCAATCAGGGAGCCATTCAAGTATGTGGGCGCACTTGTGTGTGTGTGTGTGTGTTTGTGAGAATGCCTGTGTGCCTGCGTCACACTCATTGTGCACCTATCAGTGACAATGGAAATGTCTAATGGGCTATTCCATTTCTAACTTAATTAACGGAGTTGCATTAATATAGCACTTAAATGATTAGTCAGCTCACTGATTAGTTAATCAACAGAAAATTAATCAACAATTGACATCATCTCCGCATAAAATAATTATAGGACTTTTGATTGTTTGGACAAAACAGCGATTCTGGCCGGCTCTTTTCTTTACATTCAGATCGTATACATTAAAGGATCAATAAAAGAGTTGAAAACAATAATTGAAATTCAATCAATAAATAAATATCATCCTTACTTGCAGCTTTAGATTCAACTTTTATGGCCATTCCGACATTTTGCTGCATAGCTATACCTTATTGCTGGTGGAGATCATCCCCATAAGAGCGTGTTGATGTTTAACTAAACCCGTTTGACTGCCCACTGTCATCACCACAGAGAGGACAACACTACTCAAACCTCAATACCCAATTAACTCCCTGATCAAATAAACAGCCAACGAAATATAAGCAATTGCCATGACACATAGAAACCTTTATATTGATTTCGAAGACAACTTTCTCTCTCAGTTAACACGACAACAATCAATCGCTGCCGTCTACTCCGGGTATTAATTGCACAGGGAAGGGGCTAAAAATGACCACATGTGCGAACACGGAGATCCACACTGGAAGGCTGCAGTGTCACTTATTGACCAGTTCATCCGTTTCCAAGCGCTGCCATTTTAGATTTCAGTGTAATTACAGCCTCGCTGGGCAATCTGTGCCATCGACCGCCTCTTTCAAATAAACAACTCCCTCCAGGCCGGCCTCGCTGGCGTTGGCTGCTGCGAGGAGAACGGCAGGGGCATGAAACAGGCTTGGGCTGTGAAAGGTTGTGGACAAAGATGCCTTTATCGTCACAGACAAACGGATGCGCGCGAGCACCTCCATACCAAGCGAGAGGGGGAAATAAATTCGAGCAGTGCTGAGGGCCGGTAGCAGATCTGCTACGTGTGAGAATTTCACCGTCGGGGTGTTACGGTACACGTACTGTATATCCACTGCACTTTGTTTGAAGTACAGAGCCTGAGTTCTTCAGCTGTGGTACACCTTATTGTCCTTATATAGTCTCAAACAAACTGGCATTCCCTGCTATACTTAAACCCCTCTCACAAAGATGAATAAAAATAGCACGTATACCCTCTACAGAGAAATAAGTCAATGTCATAAGTATACTGTTTTTTCCTGCTGTATTACATAACACTTATAGCTGAAGTAAAGCCACTATTCAATATCTTATATCCACATGTACTGCACATGCACAGATAATCTATAATAGAGTAGGTTATTGGGCATGTAGTAAGAAAAAAAAGAGCATTTCCGTGTTTAGCATCGACTGCATCCAGAGGAGTTTTGTCATCTATAATTAATTTGCTTGAAAACACAGTTCGCCGTATCGTCTGTTTCGTTTTTACATCCAATACAAATACAAATACAGCTGAACATACTAGAGTATAATACACAAGAGTAACGGGCAGCAGATGATGTCTCCCGATGGACGTTCATACACAGCAGGGAGTCGGTGTCACCGGGCCGCGGCATCCAAAAAATGACACACTTTCACTTTCAGCGCGGTAATGACACAGCGGGGAGGACATAGATCAAACTCCTTTTGTCTCGGAGCTCGCACCTTTTCCAATTTCAGAATATTCTCATTAGGAGTCAGCGAGTGGGAAAAAAGACCACAGCTCAGTATTCATAACTAATGGGACCGACTGAGGATTTGGACCGCAGTGCTGCAGCAGTGACACAGGGTCTTTCTGCTTGGTTTAGTAAGGTCATTTACTTACTCGATTTCTCTCAAACAAACTCAGCTGCATACATGAATATAAACCCTAATGGCCTCCACTTTTTTCAACTCGATTTATCTAAAATTGAACCAACACTCACACACAAAAAAATCATTTTCTGTTCCCTTAACAACGGGGCCCCTTACCGCGGCCCCTGCTGATCTTTGGGTCAATCAATATACTACGTGGAGCTGCGCGGAGCAGACAGGAGCAGAATATATCTACATGTAGAATGTCAGAAAGGTCAGCTTATAACTATGTGCTTTAATAGGCGCCAAGGGTGTCAGCGATGGCTAATGCTCCCGCTGGTCATTTATTCCTGCTGTCACCCGGCCTAACGCATGGGTATGAATGTAAAGGTGCATGCACGAACCTTTGTAAGAGGCGGGCGTGGTGCAGATCATTACTGTTTCACCGGGAGAGCTGCGTGTTGCAGGACTCCACAGGATGAATTCATACAAACAAAGATGTGTCAATTAACAAAACAGTTTTTTTAGACAGCGTTGTTCACATAATAAATCCTAAATGAGAGGCATTAAAACGTTTGATTTCATTGTTACTGATTGCATATATGTCAACTCTCAGCTTACAGGTCAGAGGTCAACATTAGCTAAAGCCAATAACCCTGGAATTGTGGAGCATTAAATATTTTTTCTCAAGGACACCTGAGCTTAGTCCTTCAGCCAAATAATCCCTCACATATCCAAAAAAACAGGCGATTCTCTTTTGAAACAAACTCATCTTTTCAGTCCTTGCCCGTTTCGACGCGTACACAAAAGCATGAGCTACCTTCAGATCTCCGTGCTGTCTCTTCCTTCCTTTCTCTGAGGAGGCGAACATCTTACCTTGGCAGAGCGAGCCTGACGGAGCACAACACGGAGCTATCCTAATGAGCTGAGCTCAGGGCTGTTTGGCTTCTCTCTTTGTCAGCATGCAATGCGCATGACGTGGCGAAGATGAACTTTGAATGTTTGATACAGCCTCTACAATCACACATCTGTCTCTTTGATAAAACGCCCAGTGTTGTTCCAATGGAATGCCCATTGGCTTGTATTAGGAAAATACATGTGTGGCACACAGTACTGGAAAGCCGAGTTGTCAACAGCTATCTTTGTCAATTGTCGGATTAATACCTAAAAGTGAACTCGTAATCAGTTCAGAATTGTTATAATATGAAATTAAATCTCTGCAATTTATCCTCCACTCTACATTAAATCAGTGGGGCTTTAGAATTTAATGCAGGACTTGGGAGAAAGACTGAGTGCACACAGTCCAATTTTTTTTTATGATATTGGAACTGCACCAGACTGGAAGTGGTCCAACAGACGGAACAAATATTCCAAAATAGATTTGTCCATCTAATCAAATCAAATAAAAAGCCTCAACTCAAAATAGACCCACTAAAAACCCATTCTTTTAACTGCTTGGGAACACACCCAAAATGTTCAGATGATGATAATATGAAATGCCAACATAACAGTGACTGATTTCAACCTAGTTCTGTTTTTTTTTTTTTTTTTTTACAAAAAAGAAAAAAATGTAGTAAATGACAAAGAAATAATGAATTCTACTATTGCACCAGAGACTGAAAAATCCCATTGTGTCTTCTCCATTATAGCCCACTGTTGTAAAATAAATGGATTTGACAAGACTTCCTAAAGCCTTTCATTGTGCTCACCAGTGGAAACGCTCACGTTATTGGGAGCTGTGATAACTGCTTCTGTCAGCACATTGTGGCACATTCAGGAAGGAATAGGGTTTTCCAGAAAGAAAAAAAAAGAAGATAAAAACTTGTTTTTGAGAAAATTGAAGGCAGAGGTTTAAA
This sequence comes from Nibea coibor, assembly GCA_023373845.1. Classification (NCBI taxonomy): domain Eukaryota; kingdom Metazoa; phylum Chordata; class Actinopteri; family Sciaenidae; genus Nibea; species Nibea coibor. The sequence goes on from CM041730.1 coordinate 12,708,665, forward strand.
ACAAAACAAAAATACAAAAATAAAATAATCTCCGTGGTTCACTCTGTTGCATTTCTCCATGTCACAACGATTGCTATCTGCACTCTGGGCTGGAAAAGTTGGATTTCCACACCTCGGGTTTATTGAATCTCTTCTGTTACAAATGGTTTTAAGAGAGACAGAGAAGTCCTGCGCGGAACCACATAATAACACGGTGGCCTGTTTGTCGGAGGGATGCCCATGTCTGTCTGGACCACTGTGATGATGTCATTGGTGAAACCTTCCCGAGAGCTCTGCGCTGCACATCTGGGACATGTTACTGCGGTGAAAAGCGGAGGATATTAGGTCTTCATACCTCATCACTGAGCCTCATCTTTTCCCCCCAGATCCTTTCAGTGATCATGTACACAACACTGGACATCTACTCAATAAACATCATTGTGGTACGGATGACTTCATCACTTCCTCGTTGAAAGAGATACAACCGCGTATCTCCCGTTACCGCCGTCCCATCGATGCAAGCATAAAACGATTATAAAATGGATTACTTCGCCTGTAAAACTGGACGCCAACTCCTTATTCGCTGCATATTCTGCAAACACTGTTGCTGTTTTATGACAGTTATTAAACAGACACGGCAGCAGGGGACCGAGGAGCTCGTGTGACAGCGAGGATCTAAGAGATGAGGATCTCTGGCTGGGAGAGACATGACTTCAAAGCAGTCAGGATCAATGATGCTGTTTGCCTATTGATCCCCTCTACACCTCTCGAGAAAAGGATTCATCAATAGGACTTAGCTATAGGCTAGAGAGGGATTAGGCACTCAGCTCCAATCTAAGTCCTTTTACTAAATTTGGGCTAAATCCCCTTTGTAATGAGATGTATAGTATTCATTTAGGTGTTAGAAGAAATTCCTGCACGACCTTCGTGTAAAATGTGTTTTTTTTTTTTCCAGAAGAGGAAATAAAAGAAAGGATTACGGTGGTCCGCTTGATCGAATAATGTGTTTAGGTAAGTGAATCAGAAGCGGTGAAAAATCTAAATCTAATCCATGAAAAAAGAAAATGAGGAAAAGAGATGCACCCCTGGGAGAGACGGCACTTCTGCAAATGGTCTGTTTATCCAGCCTTCGGAGTGCAGCGGACTTGGCAACAGCCAAACAAAGAGCTGCCGCAAGAGGCGACGCACAACGTTAAAACCGAGATTGATCAAGAGAGCGGCTCAAAGCGCCTCAGGGTAAATCATCTCTGCGTATATTCGGTGTCTCACCTCTATATGCACGCTCGAGCAGCACACTCTTTGTGTTGCCTCGAATCCAAAGAGCGCGCTGCATCTCTTGACACTCCACCTTTCTTTGACTGCTCCTGCCGTATAAATATGGAGATTAGCTAACTACGGCCTCTTTTTCACATGGATATCTTCTAACTGAACCGTACGTAGATTATGTAAGGGCCGCTGAAAGAAACGACTGGCGAGGAAACTCGAGCTACTTTTGTTATATGCGGTTATAAGACTTTATTGTGAAATGGATTCTTTTTTTCTCACTAGGAAGCACTTCCAGTTGGCACTCCATCTGTTTGCCAGTGGGTTTCGGTAAGCAGAGCTTCCTCTGGAAATGACTGAACTATACTGGCCTTGGAGATGGGGCATATGTTATAGATTACAATGGGAATGGCAGCTGGCGCTACGCTGCGGCCGGCAGCGGAGAGCATTCTGGATGTTTTGCTCAGAATGTAAGAATTCAATGTGAGCTGGCACAAATAAAAACTTGCTGTGAAAAAAAAAAAGAACAGAAATCATGGGAAAACTTCAGCGGACCTCAGTGATTGATCACAAACAAGCATCCAAACCTTGAACACCCCTCTCGAGAAATAAACAAACTTCAATTTGAGGCTCATAATCACAGTTCTATTAGTCATCTGTCAGCGGTGTATGGGAGGAGGAGACCGCAGAGGGATAGTATGCGGCTCTGGTGTTAGTGGCTAAGGGGACTCTTAATAGCAGCTATCAGGGCCGGGCTGGATGGCAGCCTGCTGCCTCTGTCTCTCCTATTGATCAGGCCTGGGGTCTGATTGCCAGGAATTATTAGCAAAGCTGGTCTCCCGCTGAATAAGGAAGGAATCGCCCCCCGTCTGTGGTGTGGAGGACAAAATAGAAGAAATTACAAGGACAGAAAAGGCAGACAACAATGAAAACAGGCTATTGTAAATACAGCACATACGTGCCCGGCGGTGACGGTCTTCAGGTTTCTTTATGTGTGAATAGCAGGACTGCTTTTTTTTTTTTTTTTTTTACAATTCCTTTTCAATCACCAAACTGTGATTGCAGTGTAAATGTATGAGACCAAATCAAAGCCGACTCGCCCGAGCTCAAACAAAGAAACAAGGACAAACGTGAACCCGTACATACAAACAAAGTGCACACGCGCGAAGCGACTCGACTGGAACCGTGAAATGGTTTCCTCGCGGGCGCCGCGAGGACAACAAGCTCTAAAGGCTTTGCGTTGCAGCAGCTGTGCAAAGGTGACAGTTAATGCATTTAGCAGACAGCGACAATTAAGCAAATACAAACAGCGGCGGAGTGACACGGTACTTACTTACATTTGACAAATGGATACACAAAGTGATAAACCCACCGAAATCCCCCCAGAGATTTAGCAGTTGACATTCAATGAAAGGCGGCACTAAATATAGCACAGCCTCATTACTTTTGGTCCGGTCTTTTAATATAAAAGACATTATATGAAGCATTAAACCCCGAGAAATCCACAATCAAGCCAAAAATAACATTCAAAAAACTGATGATCCCGCTGTTATTAGGTACTAATAACGACTACCATTTCTCCTCAGGAAATTTAGTGGTGCTCTTGAGGCCATTTTGCAGACAACCGCATCTCTCTCTTCTTCCACTCTGGCTGGCAAAATGAATCCCACATAAAATCTGTTTCAGGGCCCAGCGCCTCTCGTAGGCTTCCATTTCTTTATGGGTTTTCCAGCTGCCAGCCATTGATAACAAAAGCCATTGGCTCTCCTGGAGAGGACTCTTCACCGCCACAGCCAATGGCTGTCATCCATCGCGTCATCTCATTTCCATAACAAAGGGTGTTTATCGGCGAGATGTTTCATCACGGAACAAACACCTCTTTCTCTGTCACCCTCTTCATCTTAAGAAGGCCTTGAGGTCTTCCCCTAATTTAATATTTACATTCCGACACCGCCGCGCCTCATTTCAGCTTGACGGTTTTGTCAGTTTGGACAGGTGCAAGACGCGCGAATGCTAATGTCGTTGTTATGGCGGTTTCACTTAAGTCACATCAAATGTTCTTCTTCTTCTTAAGATGTTCCTCCGCTGCGGATGATCACAAGGTATTTTTTAGTGCTGCATGACAAGTATCCAAAACCATATTACATGGTTGCTTGCCCGTGAATGGTGGCCCTCAGTCTGCGTTACTAAACAGCTGAACAGAGTGGGATGAGGTACCGTGGGGCAGAGAGTTTATTAGATACATTCTACAAGTTTGCCGAACAGACAGTCGGTATTTAACACAGTGAGGCAAAGAGAGTCGATTAACCGCAGGTCTGTGGGGAAGTAGCGATGCCAACCCAGCCTCTCCGCCATAGCCTGGATTTGACAAACATGCCAAACCATGATGGGGAAAACACTGAATGATCATCCAGTCAACAGCTACCGTGGTTTTTCTGCCGTTTCTGGTCTCCCCCGTGTGAGGTTTAACTGAATTCCCCAGTTTAAAGGCAAAGCTGCCGAGACAGTCCTGTGCGCCAGGGCAAATCCAAGCCATCTGTGGCCAAAGCGAAGGATTTCTGGTCTTGACATGGGCCAGTGGACGTGGGCACACGCAACACATGCACGAGATTCACACAGTCACACCTGTGCCTTTGCAATTATGTGAAATCTAGAGAGAACGCAGAGCAGACTGATCCGGGAAACCGATGGTGTGCTCCGAATGTGTGCCACAGCGAGAAATGACATCCAGCTGACAATCTGGCACAACAGCAGAATAAAAAATCCACAATGTTTTGATAGTCACGTATCGGCATTAAAGTACATCTATCTGTACGTGCGCGGCGAAACAAAATGCTGCGTTCTTTCAACTGAAACCTCCCTGCAAGCATAACAGGATATTCTGTTTGCACATTGCTAAAATATTAGCCACGTGGGCGTGACTGGGGAGGAGGTGTGTGGATGTGTGTTAAGCTATTTGTTGAGTGCAGAGTTCTGGATGAATATGGGTTAGTGTAGGCAAAAGTTGTGACACACAAGCAAAAAAAAAAAACTTCTTCTTTTCTGGGTATATTTGATTTTTTTCCCTCCGCTTGTATAAAAAATACAGGAAACTTTCAAGGCTGTTCTCAAATATGAGAGAATAAACACCGCCCTTTATCCTTTCCTTACAGTATATATATATATTTTCCTTCTGAATGCTTGTTTTTCCCAACTTTCTTCTTCTTTTATCACCTGTCTCTCCACAGATAAAGGCGCACTTCAATGTCTCTTTCACACAGGTAAACAAAGACCTTATATTCCTCTTTCCTTGCACCAGTATGGAACCGTATGTTGAAAATGTGTGAACCTATAGGAGCAGAACGGGGGTCTTCCTTTCACCAATCTGAAGCTCAGCGCTGACGGATCTTAAGCAGAATCTGTCATCCAGCAAGAAACAAAAATCTCCGCAAACATATCGGCAGCTGCGAGCCGCGGCGTGTTGTTTTAACATCCAGCGCGGAGGCACGGCGGTGCAGCTTCGTGTCACGGATAACGTCAACACAACACGGTCGGCTTATAAGAGGCTTAGCGAACTGTCATGTCAGCGACAGGCCATCTGATACACGATACATGCACTCCGACACACATTCCTCACTGGCACACTTTGACAATAAATCTCAAATGTGTAGTATACGCCAACACCTTTTGCATACCGCAAACAATTCATGCTGCAACTGAGAAATAAGCATCTGGGTCACATGACATGGTGTGGATGAACGCATCATCAGAAGCTAATCTTTTGTAATATCGTTAAGACACTGCAGAGATCTTTGACAGACATTTGAATCAGAATCAGTTCATACATGCAAACCATACTGAGGGACGGTGCTTTCAGTTGGAATGTCAGTGACTCTGTAAGGTCTAATTTGGGACACATGGCCTCTCAGTAGTGTGTTTGCCTTGCGCGCGCTGAACTAACTGACTCTCAATCCACCCGCCGCGCACGTATCATGTGTGAAACCGTGTGTGTTTACGCTAAACAAGATTACCGAGAAGGGATCACTGACAAGTGATTAAAAATCTGGATTGGCTCGGGGTAAATGTTGTGAGAAGTAAACACAGGGAGACAGTGTTGTGCGGGTATTTCTGGCCTGGAGAGAAGAAACTGATTATTAACTGTCCCAGATCTGGATTTAACTTTGGGTGATCTGTGCCACTTCTCTGAAGTAACTCCGGCAACCCAAGTTTCGATGATTAATTTATGATTTTTGTGCATGTTGACAGCGAAAATAATGAAATCAAACGCCGAGATATGCTCATCAGACAGACAAACAAGCAGCTAGTGGCATTTTTATTTCGGTTTCAATCAGAAAAGAAAATTGGATTTTAAAAAAGCTGCGCATTACAGCTCGTGATAAATGAGGTACTTTTTAATCGATGAAGCTGATTAAAATATGGAAATCACTTCGCATGAAGGTTAATTGTTTCCCTGAACATCTTGATATTTATGACACCTGTGCAACCAGGAGAAGAAATCAATCGGGAAAAGGTCAGTCACTAAAATGAAACGTTACTCTGCCTGCGCACAGACTGTAGTGCTCAGGTTGGACTACCGAATTAGCCGCGTTCGCAATTTGGAATTACACGCACGTAGTTGTTATCCTGACCTCCATTAGAAAACATTTAATATGCTGTAATATGCTGTATTACTGTAGTTCAAAACAACATCAAGCTGATTGGTTTGTTTTTTCTACAAGAAATCAAACTTATTGGATAATTGATGACTGATGATGCTGCCAGAGGAAAAAAAATGGTTCAAATATTCCAAAAAAAACCCAACATTGTGAATAATATGGCAGCTTTGCATAATTTATCCTCCTGATATAATCCTCCTTATTATCCTGATAAATTAGGAGGTAGTCTGAGATTATGGGACTCCACAATCCCTCTCATCTGGCCTATCACCTCCTTTCGCGCATGTGACTCGGATGAAGACCAGGAATCGATGCAAGCACACGGAGTTACACTCGTGCCATGTGGGGGAAAGCATCTCAGGCGCATGGCAAGCCACAAGAATCGAGTATATTGAGCAAAGTAAAGAGGCTCAGATAAAGCCCTGGAAATCTCCTTCCTTAGCATCACGTGTCACATGATCAATTCCACGGCTTTCTTGCAGTCCACGATCAAATATGCATCGGGGCGTTTAAAACATTTACGTGTAGGGTTTTCGTCTTTGTGTGCGCGTGCTGTGCTGTGGACGTGAACGCCGAGGAGGCACGCTGAGCCTAACAGATGCAGGGCCACGCACATGTGGAGATGTGTCCACGGGGTGACCTTTTCAAATGCGCTGTACATGTGTGTTTTTCATTCCGCTCTCTCTTTGTCTGCTCCTACCTGCAGCGTGGTTTTGCCTTTTGTCTACTTTGTGCCGTGAAGCCTCTGGAGAGGGCAGCAGCGGGTTTGCGACTGAATAAACAACTCGCTTTGCACCACGTCTTCTCTTTGTTCTTGGACTTTTCCGCGGCCTGTGCGTTGCGGTCAAAGAAAACCCGCTCGGTCTCGGCTCGATTCATTATCTTCGACGCGTCTAAGTTTTGCCTGCTACGCGGCCTTTGATCCACTCTAAAGCAGCTGCGATGTTCTACAGTGGTCACCTGCTAATGATGCCAACACATACAAGTACAGTGTAAATAACTGCAGCTCATAAAGGCTTTTTTCTTGCATAGTGGTGCAGAATCCAGTATTTAGGCAATGGGTCAAGACGTCTATATTAAAACATATGGATCGGGTGCAGTGTCTGTTGTTGTGCATGAAGTAAATGGAGCTGTGCGGTAGCAGATGCCAGCTACATACTGTACAGACACACAGTTACCTTTGCTGGCATAGATACCCATATGCCCACTGCTGAATGGACAAATTCAATCTGACAAAAGCTTATGTCTCTGGAAAATCACTGAGACTGATCTAATGACTACCCACAATGCACTGTGAGACGGATGGAGGGAGAACTGCTTTGCATAATCAAAAGGGAATAGGTCTTTTTTTTTTTTTTTTTCCGGCCCACTTCTGTCTTTGTCTTGCTTGTCAGGTTGTCTGTTTAAACAATTATTTCACTTTCACTTTGTGGTATGCTTTATCTCTGTGTCACTCACAGGATGAGGGGAGATGCCGGCTGCGCAGTCATTAGCTTTGTTCAGCTTTCCGGTTTGGGGCTTTAAGAGTGTTTTTTAGTGGACAGAGGTTAATCCCATGAGAGAGAGAGAGAGAGAGAGAGAGAGAGAGAGAGAGAGAGCATCCGTGCAATAGGAGTAACTGCAGCTTTTTAAGTACTGTGAAGGGGAGCAGTGAAGCTACTTTATTGAATATAAAATGTCAATTTTTAATGCATGTAAGTCATATTATTGTTCTATAAAGAAGATGCCTTCTGTGCCAAGGGGAGTCTTTACAATGTTGCAGGCGCTTTGCTGTTAGCTAATATGTTAAGAAAAGAAGTCAGTATAGCTGTCCTTCAGGCAAAACACAGCAGCCATACAATCTATACCGTGCTCAATCATGAGCGGTGGATCTCTTTAATAAATGAGGAGGATATAAACATTGATAGATGCTACTGCCAAGCAACAAAATCCATTATCTGTTTATATATATATATATATTATTAAGGAGAGACTTAATCAATTCTATGTATGTGAATATTTCACCTTAACAAATTGCTATATGTTTGTGTTATGCTCCAAGAGTACACTGAAGTTATCTGGTGGGGAGAATAAAGCAAAAACAATCTGATGGTGTCTAGTCGAGCAGCAGTCCATTCAGCATGTCTGCGTACGAAGAGGAGGGGGGGACCGCGTCCGCGTGTTGTGAAAAATGACTCGCTGTTGAAAATGATTCCGCACTTACCACCCCACAGCCCCTCGGACCCCTCGCGGCAAAACACATCCACTTACCTGCAAGAGAGGAGAGACAAGAAAATCAATGACTGCACACTCAATTATATCACAACTTACCGAGCGAGCACTCCCTTTGTTTCCTCCGGAGGAAGATAGAACACCACTTTATGTCTTCACAATGTATGTAGCAGCTTAGTGAGATTTACACTTTTAGGCTTAATAAGCTGCTTTATTGCGATAACAAACCAATCCGAGAAATATTCTTTGGAGCAGAGCAAGGTATATTCAGGCCGAGGACAAGTCTCATTCTTTTCATTGACTAGACTGACATCAAGCATTAATGAAAAGGCCCTGCCTCTGTTATACTACAAAAGGACGAGGACCCATTAGAAGGTGCATATAACCTTGAGTCTGCTCTTGAATTCAATCAAGATGCCATAAAACCCAGATACGAATGTCTATTTGTCAAATGCAGAGTGATGACAATCCAGCGTAAACCCTGCCAACAAAAGGCAAGGAATAAAACCGGAGTGAATGACCTCGGGAATAGCTGGATTCATCATGCTCCATATCTTGTTACCTGTCTGTCCCGCTAAGATGGCAAAGTTAATGGGCCGAGAGGCCCTGACCTGGTCACACTGTTGGTACCGGTTGTACGTTCACCACCACAGGCAGCCCTGAGAGTAGCTGTGAGTGATAGTTCAACAGTAATGTGAAAGCTCTCAAGTACTAGAAAATCTGGAGCTGCAACCGGCGTTGGATCGGGTTTCTTTTAGGAAGAGATGCACAGAACTGATCCGCCACATCGGTATCAGTCCTGACATTATTAAGTGGACCAGGCTTTGGCCAAGCACGCACATTAAATGCAGCTTCTCTGTTAATAACATCAGTGGGTTATAGTCAGCTCGCTTTACAGTGCCACGGCCGTCTCCTCGTGTTATCGGACATAAAAGCGATTACTACTCCTTATCAGAATATGGGAAGAAAAAACAGGATCGGTTCGATCTTAGTTTCTAGCGTACGTCTTCGCTTTAATCACAAGTCACAGTGGACAGATAAGATTTAATGACGTGCTGCAAAAGTCCCGAGCTGTCAGCTTTGTGCCGCCACACAAAGCATTTGATATCACACGTAATAAACGCTGGGACGTAATACGCGTCGGCCCATGGGAGAATTCAACGCCGACAATTGCAGGACGTCGGCAGTCCCAGTGATAATTCACTAAACACTGGCATGGGACTAAACACAAGTCGCAGCTATGGGAAAACAGCACCTATTGTCTGCTGATATATGGTTAATGGGCACGTAAGGTCAACAATAGGGTGAGAAGTTAAACAAATATCAAAGTTTCCTCTGCCCTTCTGTTGGATTTTCTATTTTTCTACCGATGTCACGGTGGTGTAACGGCAGGGGGGGAGAGAAAGCAACCCTTTTATTGAGGCGGGCATCATTCCGCCGCAGCACTCCTAACGTAACTTTGACATTAACAGCCATTAGTGCGCTAATAAAGCACACGGTCTCTGGAGTGTAGCACTCTATTAGACTAAACAGTAGTCGGGGAAGCTCAGTGAGCATGTCGGATATATACGTTAACACCGGGACGAACACATAACTGGTGTGAGAGTAAACAATGATTAACAGTTTTCATCTGCGAGTGTACGCTTGTGTGTGTGTGTGTGTGTGTGTGTGTCAGTGCCCAGCAGGGAGAAGTGTCGAGCCTCAAAGCCCAGCATGAGGCCTTTGGTGAGTGACTTATCTCTGCATAGCTGATCAATAATTAACCATGGGACACACTCTAATGAGGATGATAATACACTGTTAGTAAGATAACACCTCACTGTGAGGTACCGGACCACTTCTCTTCATTTAGATCCACTCATCGCCCTATTAGTATTTGTCACTTGGTTTGATTAACATACTGTCTGAGCGTACCGACTGTCGTTCCGTCTCTTCCGGTATTCTTCTGCCTTTTGGTGCGCACCTGAATTGCAGCGTTTAAATATTTCCTTCCAGGCTCTGACACGCCGTCTACCCTGTCCCGGCTTTCTTCTCTCCCTCTCTCTCTCTTGCTTTTTTGATGCAACCCGCTGCAACAGCGCTGGCAACCCCCCCCTGTAGCGCATCAATACATCTCCAGATGCTGTATGACACGTGCGGTAAGGACCATTTCTGAGACAATCCATCAGAGGGAGGACGGGCCCTTGCCCATCCCCGCTACTTGTCCTCCCGCCGCCTCCTCCCACAGTCCACATCCAGCAGACGGGGTTTAATAGGGCCCATTAATCAGTGGGCTCGTCTAGAAAAGGCCAGACTGTAATTCAGCGAGGAGAGGCCGATCCTTGAGGACATCTACATCCATAGGAAGGGAGTGTTACCTTGGATGTGCATCAGCACCATTGAACGTGGACATGGCTGGACACCTCGGGACACCCTAACGCCCAGGACAATCAAATATAATGTAAAAACCATGTCTCTGATTAGCTCGCCTAATTTAGACATTGATCACGTAAGTCTAGAAGTCCAGCGATGGCAGGTGATAGATGTCAGATTGCGGCGACGTTAATGACGGCTCACAGAAGGAAGGTGCTGATAACTGCCTCAGACCGCTCTAGCTGCGTCTTCCGCCTTTCAACGGCAACTCTCCGAGGGCCCATTAGAAGAGCGCAGAAAGAAAGATCACTCATTCAGACCACCCCCCATCTAAAAATACAGCAACGCTACGGAGTCATATCTGTATCAGCAGTGAGAATGTATCAGTTTTTACACAGCCAGACACACACACACACAAAGCATACAGCTGTGCACTCACACACACACACACAGACACACTGGAGTTCATCTTGAGTGAAAATAATCGCAACGATGCCAGGACCTCTGTTTTCTGAAGATACCTCAGGCTTTTCCAGTGCCATCTGCTACACCAATACCTTCTCATAATGGAGCTTACTGAGGGCCAGTTGGCAATGAATCTGAGTACAGCGAGACTCAAGAGATGACTGGCGAGAGAAAAACGTAGAAACTCGGCCAAGTTTCGGCTAACATAAAATCTGTTCCCTTGAAAGATAAAGACTCTCTGTTTAAGGAAAACACTAACTTAGACATTCTTCCCTATCTATGCAGGTGCACTGGGTCATTTCCCAAAGATTTATCCTTCTAGACAGTGTGTTATTTCCAGAATGTAACATCTGCCAATGGCTGTGTTCTGCTTGTGAAAACCAGTACAGGTAGATTACCTTAAAGACATCCACATAAGCCCCAGGCATGACGGAGTCACCAATGGAAAACCTGACTTTGTTTACTTCACCCGACTGTCTTCTCTCTCCGTTGCGTAAAATGCAGACTTGCATGAAGTCGTGGCAGCGAATCAGGAAGAAAAATGAATCCGGAGACCATCGCTCGCAACCAAATATTATCGGTGGAATGTCTCGGCGCAATCCACATGTGCTTCTGTATCATGCATAAACAACAACAACAATGGAATACATCTGTCAGGCAGTTCAGTCCCCAGAGGAGACGCTTATAAAGACAGCCGGTTAGGCCATCAATAATTAAAACAGATGTAATTCCCATTAGCCGTGGGAGTAGGCGCATAAATAGTTAATGTGCTCCTTCTGTCCCCTCCCCCCCCTCGCTCCTCACATCTCCTCTCCTTCCCCTCTCTCCTCATGGCTCCTCTCATCTTTCATCTCCTGCTCCTCGTGGTTTCTCCTCTTGGTGTCCCCCCCCACCCCCCAATCCCAGAGAAAGAACAGTGCGGAGGCAGCGGGCTCTCCGACACAGACACACACCATCATACTGATTATAATGGTCCCACTGGGGAGGTCGGGCCAGGATGAGGAAGGAGAGAGGGGGCAATGAGACGAGACCCAGAGGGAAGGGAGGCCACAATTTACGACCCGGCGTCACGGGACTGGTTAGCTGGAGTGGGAGGCACTTGTGTCCGCTTACACTTCATCCTGATGAAAAACAGGCAGCTCTACTGCTCAATTTAATAGAAAAGCCTAAAAGAAAGCTAGCTTGATATAAAGAGATCCTGCAGTAAGTAAGAATTTAAGTACTGCAAGGTCTAGAGGTCAGATGGGAAGAAAGACTCACCACTTTGCTACCGTGAAGCAACAAGAGTAGAGCAAGAGCAGGCCGAGTTGCTGTGCTTCTGCCTGATGGATAACATGGGCAGGATGTAGAGTGGGAGGCTGGAATTGAAACAGCCGTCTACTGATGTCGCCCCATCAGTCAACAGACGCCCCTCATTAATCCAGACTCTCCCCCTTCATCCATCCTCCCCGCTGTTGGCGTGTCTCTCCTGTTGAAAGAGCCGCCTGTGAACGTGCGGCGCTATCGGAGAGCCAACCAAACATCCACCGTCCATCCATCTCCATGGTGACACGCGGCCTAATGCGCTGGTTCTAAACCAGCCGCACAGACAGGCCCCGGGCCATGACGACTAAAGAGGAATCCAAAGACATTCTCGGAGAGCACAACAAATTCCCAGACAAAAAAAAAGATGAGATTATTGCCACGGGCAACGTGCACAAATTGCTCCGACAAATCTCATCAAAGGCACTTTATATTCCGGCACGATCAAAAGTGATTTTAAATAGCCAGGCTGTCAGCAGTTCACACTTGACTTCCTTACATGGCCATTTGTACTTCTGTATCATAGTCGCGGAGTCAATGGAGTCATGTCAGGACTTCTTGACATGCACTTTACTGTTGACACGCTACATGCTGTTAAACTATGTCTAAGTGAAAAAAAAAAAAAAAAACTCAACAGATTTAATTTGTCTGACCTACATAGCCAACAGCAGGAGCACGCCAATCCATGCCGTTAATCAACCTAACATCACACGAATCCGCGGCATCTGTCTGAGACGAGGTCCCCTGAATTATAATCTGCTCTCCGGTTACTTGCGTGTGATGTTTGCATATTTAAAAAAAAAAAAGAAACGCCGCGTGGATAATCAAAAACCACCCACTGGTTCGGGTTTAATGTTATCAAAACGTATAGGGACGCGGCAAAGAGATAAACGCCTAGTTATGCAGAATTCAAACAGGATGTTGTAGGGTTGCATTAGCCGAGCTGCGGTCGAGTTCGACCGCTGACAAACGGAGGCAAGGCGAGCTGTCGGCTGATGATGGATACCGTACGGTACACACAAGAAACAGTCCACCACAAAGTTTGGTTAAGCTTAAGAGAACCATAGAAAGCCTCTACAAGGCTGAACAAAGAACAAAAAGAAAACAACTGTTTGCCACCTAAATGGCAGACTTTGCTCCGGGCCCCGAGGCTGCAGACGATCTTCACCTGCACAGGCCGAACTCTCACTCACGTGGGATTGACGATAGACACATCCACAAACAGACTACGTAGGTGTGCTGTATGATAAGGATGAACTCTCCCTCGTGGTTCCAGGTTCTGAAGTTGCATTTCAGCCAACGAGTGTAACTTGTAATAACACGAGGGCAGACTGAGAGACAGACACAGTCAGCGCTTTCGGGAATCGTCACACAGCGAGCGCATGAAACACAAGAAGGAGGAAAGTTTCCATTCCCTGCCTTAAATTCTATTAGTGGATTTTCCACTGTTATGTTAAGCTGAGGGTTTTTATAACATCGTCATGCTGCAAGTGTGCAACCTGAAACATCTCCAAAGCTAGCTTGTACGATACAGCCGTCCTTCCGCGTCTGCCGCAAGAAGTCGTATTCCACTCTCCGGGGCCAAGATTTTCTCCCCGCTAGAGGGGAGCTGGCAACTCTCTAAACAACACAGAGAGTCATTCATCATCTCTCAAAGGAGTGAGCACTACATCAATCTGTCTGTCAGCAGCCCTCCAGACCAATACGCCTCTGCCTGCCGCTCTAGCATTCCATGCCAGATCTCACACTCCACGGCTTTGACTCTCGGTGCATGGCGCTCCACTCGTTATATCGCCAAGGAGCTTTGAAATATAAGCACAGCAATAACTAGCATTCCCAGTGTTCTAGTAAAGTGCAGTAAAAAATGAGCGTGCATCAGTTGTGCATCGAGACACCGCTCGGCCTCTTGGCAGAGTTCACGTATCCGGCATGGGAGCTCGTAATCATGCTGTTCTTAATTTGAAAAATTGCAACACAGAATTTGCTGTGTGAAACTTTTTTTTATTTTTTTTTATTATTATTCAATTAAATACCAACAGGGATGGGGTTTAATTTTTACAATCCTCTAACGTTCCATTTAGACTGAATGAGAAATTATACCACGATACACAGACAGTAAAAAATGACTACAGAAGAATTGCTGATCTGTTTTTACTGACATTTTGTACACGGGCTATAGATTAGGAGTTCAATGAACAAGGATAACCAGTAGAGAGAGTGAAGGGTCTTGGGATCGGCTGTCCCGGGGGTATTGGATCTGTGTGAGAGACGCTGGACGTTTGGGGCAGGGGGGTAGCATCAACAGCACACTTAGTATAAGCAATTTGCTAACTCAGCATCCTACTCTGATTAAGAGCCTAATGGGGTCTGTATTCCATCTCACACACACCCCCCAACACACACACAAACACAATCATTGGTTGAGTGTGCAGAGGCATGGAAGGCTGGTTAGGAGGGGAGAGGGGAGCAGAAGACACATTGGCTGTCAAAAAGGCTTCAAGCTCAACACAGAGCTCCTGTCTATTTGACAGACGCTGACAGTGAGAGACGGCTATCCCGAGCAGGGTGTCATGACGGATAACCTTTATGCGGTTTGAAGTATAGAAAGTGAAAGATGACAACATCAGGTCCAAATCAGAAAAGTCATATCCTCCCGAACAATTTTACTCCCTAATGCGATGTGAAGTTTAGCCAGCTTTGACATATTTCCACCTCTTCCGCCCCGCCCCTCCCTACCACAGACACCACAAGTCTTTTTTAGGGCAGTAGCTGGGGATTTTTAAGTAGTCGTAACAACTCTACAATATATATATATGACAAAGAAGTGGTATGCACCATATGAAACCTGGAAACCTGAAGATAAATATTGTCATAAACCTGTAATAAATAGTGTTTTGTTAGATGCCTATTCAAATTTTGAAAGCTGAGTGTATGAGTGATGAGCATTTCTATGTTTAACTATACCTCAAGTTGTCTGAACCATTTTGGGCCTTTGACCATTTACTATGCAGATGGGATGCAAAATGTACCCATTTCTGACCACCTGAGAATTTAATAGATTGAATTCTAGGTAAGGACACAAGACTGTGAATTATCCTAGGTCATTTTATACAGTGAGGTCAAGGCCTGGCTTTAAAACTGAGCCCACTGCAGCCTCGGAGTGGTCATTATGTTGGCCGAGGACATACGTGTCATAGTAGAGTAGAGACAGCAGTTTCTTAGTAACAGTGATACGGACTTGCATTTGCACATTAGCGTTTCTTCATACATGTTTTAGAGGTCTTGTGCATATCTGACATCTATCTGACAGGTAACTGTGATAATATGTGACAATATGTTACTGCTGCTATTACAAAATAATGAGACAAGACCTCATGAATGCAGGTGTGAAAAAGGATAAAACCAGTAGAGTGCACTGTGGAGATACCACCGGGAGCATCGTGAAACCATTCAGTAATTTGTACATTTAGTAACACTAATGATTCAAGACTGGTCTACACACCCACAAACAATGCAAATGCACTGTAAACAGTTACTAAATCAGGAGATAAGTGTCCTCGCAGCCTCAAAGACCCCCGCGTCCCATTCAAGACTCCTCGTCGAGCCGCGCTGCCAGTGAATCTCACTTAGGCGTTGTAGCTGCGCGCCGACAATCAGATCAATGGCAGCTTTGCATTCAAATGGCGGAATTAAGGAACGGGGCGGACGCAGACCTCCACTCACATCCCCATCTTTCACTTTCTCATTCCCTTGATTCAACCGCCTGACAGAGTGCCGCTGACAAGCGCAGCCCTCCAGCGACAGATGATTTGTGCGGCGACTTGATTCAGGCCTCTGCTCTCCTCGGTTCTTTTTTTTTCTTTTTTAAAAGCCCTTGTCAGAGCGGTGAGAGCTTTATGTTTTTGAGGCGCCATAAGCCACAGGTTTATCACACGAGGGCACCCTGAGCAGGTAGGAGGCATGAATAGGACTTTTATAGGTATTAGCTGTAACGACTCCCTCCTCTATAACCTGATTAACACATAAATAGTGTCAGACACGTGGACGGGTGCACGCCGTCATGAAGCGTAGAGTACTTGCAAAACTCCTGAGTCTATTCTTGACGCCCCTGCCCCACCCACATGCTTACTCAGCACCCTCGTGCTACCAGACATTCTTGTCAAAAGTTCTTTTATTTTTCCATGATTAGCCAAGTTAATAGGCCATTAAAATGCTGCACCATCAAAGTGAGAGTTTTATTCCCTACCCAGTCTGGCCTCTCATTCTGTAGGAAAAGAATGTATTAGGGAGGATATAACAGGGGGCTAATCCAATGGGATACTCCCAACAATAAAAATACCTCACTGGCGGTGCCTGGTGGAATGACCCATTTTAATTGTGCGTACACTAATCTATCCCACAGCAAAAAGTGCTGCGGTTATATCCAACACTCTTCCTCTGTGGCTCAGTGGTGCATTGTGTGGGTGTGTGAGGTCTGAAGGATCAGCAATATTGTTTTTGTGGGACTCGGAAGGGCTTACAGAGACGTTTGTGCCCTCAGGGCTGCGCTAAATTTAATCCAGTATCGGGGGAGGCCATGCAACGGGCGATCACGGATGGATTTGATCACTTAAATCGGCGATTATTGCGTTCGACTTTGAGACCACACGCGCAGATTTGAAACACAAACTCTGTTTAAGAGCTGGACTTGAAAACGCTCTCAGTTGCAAGTTGGATGTTGTGTTATTTTTGGCTAATCTATGAAGCCGGCTGGCCAGGTCTGCCTGAAAATGAGAGCGTATTTTTCTTTTTGCAGGCATCTGATTCAGCAGTCCAGCTCTAAAGATAGAGCCCCGGGTTCAAGCAGGACAGCCATTAGTCTATACGGCTTCCCATAAACATACCGAAAGGCTATAAAGCAATGGCCTTTCTGGGCAGTAAATGCATTAATAACTGCCTGCTAACAGACTTCTACTCGTGTCTGAAACAGACTGCCTCTATAAAATGTCAGCACATTCTGTTCTCTCCAAGAAACAGACAGACCAGGTGAATCCGAAGAACGCGTCTGACCTGTTATTTATTTTGCCTGTTAAAGTTCTTCAGTCGTGAAGGAAACATGTACTGTTGATAAAAGGAGTGGTGGCCTAGTTAATGGTGTTTTAAACCTTGAAAGAATTATTCCTGTATTTCCCAAAAGGGGTT
This sequence comes from Nibea coibor, assembly GCA_023373845.1. NCBI lineage: Eukaryota > Metazoa > Chordata > Actinopteri > Sciaenidae > Nibea > Nibea coibor. The sequence continues at coordinate 12,726,073 of CM041730.1, forward strand.
GTAGTTCATTGATGTTTTGCCAACTCATGCTGGAAGACATCTCCGCTACAGCAGGCCTGAGTCTTGAAGCCCTGCAGCGACCCTCATAAACCAGAGCCATAGGAGACGTGTCCTCTGATTCAATTTGTGTCACTGTCGCTATGCAGAACGGACTGTGTACACGAAGGCCATACTGTGCGGTCCCTGAGGTATAATACAGTAGCGAATCCGCATTTACTTTGTTAAATAGGGTAAATAAGACCTTTGCCCTTTGCATTCAGAGAAATCTCACAGCATATACACATCATCTCCTCAGGCTGGTACTGACATTTGGCACCTCCCATTTATCTTGCAAAAGGTCATGAATCGAAGCAGGTTCTGTAATGAGTCATGCGCGCAAACGGATCAAAGTTCACACCGATACCAGAAAGGTCAACTGACAGGGCAAGATGGCCCCGAGGACCTCTGTCGCCGGTCACTCATCGATATATATGAAATGACAGCACTACTGAGGGATGCTCGAGCGCACCCACCTGAAGGCTACCGCGAAACATCCGAAGAGCGCGCGGTGCAAGTATCAGCACCTTTTGTTGTTTTTTTTTTCGCTCCTCGGAGATACATGATCACTGTGCTATTAGCGAGAGCAATGTCACAGAGACAACGCGGCACAAGTTCTCTCACGCCAAAGGCAAGATGAGGCAAGACGATGTTCAAACATGTAACCCAGCTCAGCGAGACATGCGTAAGGGCTTCTTTCATCCCTCCTGGCATCCTGGCTTTCTCCCGAATTTGTCTAAATCGTTGGCAGCGGCCTTCGCTCTCTGACACGTGTTAATCATGCTTGTCAAAACAAACACGTTTGGCGGTCAGCGTTTGCAAAGCCGATGTGGGGAGGGGGCTGGGTTGACGGGGGCACCCTGGAAAACGCTGCAGCGTGTGGGAGCACTTTAAAAATGGAAAGAGTAAGTAAAGGAATTAATACAGTAACACTTTACTTTAGCCCCCCGTATTTATGATTTATGAGTGGTCCATTTTCTTTTTGGGTACAGCCAGCTAAAACTAATGCAGTCTGACACAAAGGTCCTTACATAAATCATTCTTCACGTTTAAAGCTGCTGATTGATAGAAATCCAGTGGACAAAATAACAGGAACACCTGTCAGTACATCATCATCATTCTGCTGAAATCTGCTCACACTGAGCAAGTTGCAGGTCGAAAATCAAACGCGCGTTTTTTGGATTTACCTGTTGCATGTTTAATCGGCCGTGCCGAGTCGCTCGCCTTGAGGTAGGTAAACCTTCAACGGCATTTTAAGCACAAATATGATACATGAACACCTGTGCAATCCCAATCCAACTCCCCTGCAGCAAATACTGCCTCCATAAAGCTCATATCTTTATTACATTTTTGTTGGGAAAGTGTCAGACAGGTGTTGGTTCTTTTTTTTTTTTTTTTTTGGAGGGGGCGTAGTTTCTAGCGTTGACATATTCACTTCTTTATATTGTAAGCCGAGCAGCTTATTGCTAGACGATCGCTGTAACGTGAATATTTCATTATTTTGGACATTGACATGACAATCCGATGACAAGATGTCAAGTTCTTGACTGAAAATATCTGGAATCATCTTTCAGACAAACAAACACACACCAACACACACACACACACACACTGTCAACTAAAGCAACACAGTTAATAATCTCTCTGATATGTTTTCCAGGGTAAGCAAGTACAGCGAGCAGTGCTCCCGATACCCTGCTTAGCCGCTGTCGGGCCAGCGTCTGGGTTGCTCTACATCCTGTGTTACAGATAAGAGATAAAGAGTCCAGGCTGGTGCCAATGGTACGGCCTGATAAGCACTGCTAGAGGCCCGGTGGTCTGCTGGCAGATCACTGTCCACACCAGACTTCAGTGAGAGATAAGACCTCAGAACCTTACGACACCTTTGTGTGAAACAGATGGTACTAATGATAAAAACCGAGTAGAGGAAAGAATACGGATGAAAAAGCAAAGTCGTGGATTGAGGTTTTTTTTACCATGACAAAGCTTGAGATGCGTCCTTGTTGCCATGCAGGACCTAAGACAGCAGCTGACTCATCTGCTCAAGAGGTCCCTGATGACAGATGAGCTCTGGGTCACCGAAAAATTGCTTTTTTTTTGACCGAACACAAAGTAGAAATGACAACAAGCTTGCATGAGTTGTATCTGGAACGCTGTAGCCCGATTTCTGCTGTTGATGTCACAGAGCTGTGTGCAGCTCAGATACCTGCGCTGCGTGCATTTATATTGAGGTCTTCGGGGAGCTGCTGAAACTTCCCGAGAAGTGAACAGGCAAACATCTGAGGAACCTCTGACACCAAAGTCTAATCCTTTCTGTTTGAACCTGTGAGCCCTCCTCCAGAGATCCAGCATGTCCCCGAACCACAGACACTGCAGGATTATAGAGATAGAAAAAAGGGAGAAAGATTCAGCAGAGGAATAATACCTTAAATCCTCCAAATTGTAAAAGAAAAAAATCCCAATTTGATGTGGTGGCAAATTTCTGCCTCTCCCATTTAACTACACGACTATCTGCATTTGTTATACGGCCTTGTTTATGGTTCTTTAATCAAACCTGTCTGATTAAAACAAATCTAGCCGGCACCGGAGCCAATCTTTCCCCGACCGCAATCTATTTCCCAGCAGCAGCAGCAGCAGCTGTCCAGAGGTAAACCAATACACAAAACAATAATTGGGTGAATCTCATTGGAAGAGGAAAATTGGCTCATTGAGATTTAATAGCGGGCTGAGGTGTGCCACGGCATCGCAGACAGACGCCCGAGCGATTGAACGAATGAGCGTGTGCGTTCGTGAATATCGCCGGCGTAAAAAATATTAGGACCGTAGGGTGTGAATGATGCAAGGCTATACAGCAGATGGTGTGTGGAGCTATTCGGGGAGCCAATCTGAGGTAACGCGGCATCGAATAATTGGAATTCTATTCAAATGTTCCATGTGTAATGGCATGCCCTCTTGATAACAATCCCCGGCCTATTATGGACAATTTACAGAAATCTGGTTGACGGCGCATGAAAGCTGCCAAAGGTGCACACCCAATGCGCTCTAATTACCAGGTGTGATTTTCTGCATTCTTACCTGTACTGCGGTTTTTATTCATGCTCTGATTGTCAGGGAGTGACTGTTTATTTTCATCTGCTGATTGACTCGATGGCGCGCTCGACAAAGGTTGCGAGTTAGAGCTCCCACTTCGGAGCCGCAGACGCATTGTGAACGAGGGCTTGAGCGATGTCTGGCTTTTGACGGCAGAGTATAAGATATCTGCGACGAAGCAAACGAGTTGACTGATACTTAAAAACCACGGTGGTTTCGCTGACTCGCGGTATAAATCTCCCCGCAACAACCTGGCAAGGAGATATCAACTCCCTCCACCGCCGCTGTCGCCCTCCGTCTTTCCCTCCGCGCCTCCGCATCTGTTGCCGTCTCCGAGGCAGATGTTCCTACGAGGAGAGCCAGCAGGCAGATAGACCCACCCCCACACCCCCCACCACCATCACTACCCTCCATCCCCCATATGATTACCTCTATCCATCCGGCTGCAACAATAACCCCCCACACCCCCCACCCTGTCCAAGCCCCTGCCACCACCTCCCTGCAGCAGCCCTTTGTATGAGCTTCACTGACCCTCATCTCTAGACAATTACAACGGATAACAAGAGGTTGAAGGCCCACTGCTTGCTCGAAGGTCTCACTGATGGTAAACACAAAAGGCCACTTGACTGTCAAACAGAGGTGTTGAAGCATATAAACGCGCGGACTTGGGGTCACTTGTTTACATGTGTGACCATGGCACCTTTTAGAAAAACTACCCTGATATATATCCATTTGAATTATAATGCTGCACTGTTGGCCATTTATAATAAAGGCGGAACAAGCTTTAAAGCATTACGGGACTCTTGCCAGGTTGATGCTAAGCAGTGTACATCCCATATTTTACCTCAGTGGATCTTGGTGGCAGAGCCCTGGCCCGGGGCCATATCTGACTGCTGTTAGGGAGAATAATGATGAATTTCTGAGATGCCATTAATCTTGGTCAGGTATGTGTGAGGCAGGCTCTGTGTGTGTGTGTGTGTGTGTGTGTGTGTGTGTGTGTTCTCTTTCACGCCACATTCCCCCCGGAGCCAGGTGGTGACCAGACAGCACAAGGTCAGGAGGGAAGGTCAGAGAGCATCACGGGCCCCTCGTCGGTGACAGAGTAACAAAAGGACACACACGCATACAGTCACGTAAAAACTATTAGCGGTTTCAATCTAAGAGACCATGTATCATCATTTTAGCATAATATGTCATCGCTCGTTCCGCGATCTTAGGAGTAGGGAGTTGAAAATCGCTTTTTTGGAATGCCTCAATGAGTTCTCATTATGCAGCAGCAGTTGGTTCAACAGTTTGCAAAGTGTGAATATTGCAGATTCAAAGTTTTCATACAGAAACTGCTTGGAATTCAAAAATGGAAACTGCAAAGGCATCAGCAATAATGGGGACTGGAAAATAACTAATGGGGTTGAATAACGTCTGCACATTGACAGTTATTGTCGTACCTTTTGTGCTTACACACAGCGCGAGGGCACAGACAGCCCGCAGCGCTCCTGATCTACCACTAACAGTTGAAACATTGGCTTTGGTTAGATTCGACTAGTGCTGGAAGACAGAACAAAACAAAAAACATGGCTGCATTTGCTGGAGCGCGTGCCAGCGATCCGAGCGAGCCGGCTGAGACGGATCCTGTAAAAACTCCATGAGCGAGATGTGACAACAGGACTCGGACACGGTTTGTCATTTTGTATCGATCACAGCGAGGAGACTCGGGTCAGAACAAAAACAAACACCTCCCCGCCGGAGCTGGATGTGTGCTGCTGTATTGATGCAGAATTCACGGGTGGATGTGTCATGTATAGGGTGTCATTGCACAAGCTTTTATTTCTCTCCCTCTGTCTGGTGCAAACCTGCAGGCATGTGTCAGAATGCACACCCACACAGAAACTGATACACACAAATAAGAACACACACACACCAATGTACAGGCAGCAGCAGCAGCAGCAGCTTTGATTCTGCTCTGGTTTGGTTTACAGATTTGCAGGATAATTCCGTTGTATGTTTCCTCACCAGCCGCTCTTCTGTCAGGATTTCCAAAAGATGCATAATTCTCTTTGTTAAACAGCGCACGCTCCGTCACAGGGCCCCGCAGCTGAGCTGTAATCCTAAAATGAACTCCACGTCACCTCCAACACAGCCGAAGGGAACAAAGCTAAAGGGAAGGCACGGAAAGTATGCCAGCTGCCCACACAGCCAATCACGTGTGGGGTTTCTGCGGAGAAAGACGTCATGTGGGATCGGGAGGAAGTGCCCATTGGGGGGGAAAGGAGCTGATAACCCTATTCGAGATACGCTATCGGCTACCAAGATGCCAACAACATGTGCCAGAGCTTTGATAATGCATGGGGTTCTACGGCAGGAGGATACTGCAGCATTTATTGGGTTGAATTTATCACAAAAATAAAAGAGAAAAGACATTTTTTTTCTGCTTTATTTTCATTCTGATGCCCATAAATTCTTTAATAGACGACAGCAATTTCAGTTTTATTGGTGTCAGTGTCAGGAAACGTTACAAGCCCCCGACGGATCGCATGTGCCTTACAGTTATCATAAACTTCAACAGTTTTTTTTTTTTTCCATGACAGACACACTGCTGGAAGATATATTGAATAATGCTGCTATTAATCTCACAGGAAACAAACAATCAATGTGGCGGGGAAGTGCAGAAAGCAGACAGCTCAGCTCTCTTGTAAAGCAGCGAGTGAGCCGTGATTCATGTTGTTCCCGATGGAATTCGAAGCAGCACCCAACTCCAATCAAAGTAGAAGAGGAAAGAAGCATTTTTCCCCCTCACCTTTAAGTGGCATACGTCATTATATGACCAAAAATGGCTTTGTGTTTTCACCGAAACCTCCTTTTTCCGTCGAAGACGCTTGCCCGTTGTTGGCTCTTTTCTTCAACCTGGCTCGCGAGCCAGAGAAATTATAGCTCCGTGCCCCAGAACCACCTGGTTCAATGTGCTCTGCATGTTAACTAACCAGACGCACAACCAGAATACACAATCTATGCAAACAGCAGGAGCAGGGACATCAGTTATCCCTAAAGCACATGAAGAGGAGGAGGAGGAGGATGAATGGGGCACGGAGACAGGAGAACTAAGCCGCGGCTTGATCATTATCGTTATTTTGGAATTTGATTGCAACTCAATCCCTCTTTACTCTTTTCCTCAATCACAATACCTCCTCTATCTCTCCTCTTTGTCCATCTGGTATGAAACCTGGCCACAGCCATTCCTGCGGAATTAGACCCGCTGACAAATAGCCGCATTAGCTCCGAGACAGACCTTTGGCATCCGCTTGATTGTAAACAAAGCCAGCGCACCGGTGCTAGCGCCTCTGTACGGGGGAGATGTTTAGTCTTCAAAACAGACTTTTAAATCTCAAGCTCATTTTGGGAGAGATTTGGAGGAGCTACTGTTATTTTCCTTACGTTGATCTTCACTGATGAAGACACACTCGGCTCTACGCGCAGGCGCTAGAATCTAGATACAAACCCAAGACTCAATTTAGTTTCTAACGGTCGGCTCGGTAACAGCTGTTCTTACATTGCTGCAATCAAACCCGCATCTGGAGGATGCAGGAAGATCCAAATTAGGCTTTCATAGCGTTGCGCTCGTCAGAGCGTTTGTTCAGCGGTGTTATGACAGTCTTTCTAATGTTGTAAATGAGAACGCACGCTTCCGTTCATTCGTGGGAATCGTGTTTGGACTTTGTTTGGAGTTTTTGTTCGGGATGAAGAGCAACCTGCGACCTGCCGCGGACTCATTGTGTGACTCACGAGGACCTCACTTGGTCAGTGCGGCAACGTCGAGGATAAAACTTGCTGTTGCGGTTTCTGGGGCGTTTCCGTTTTCAGGCCGCGCCGTCACCTTCGTGTGAGGGCCTCCCTGCCGTCAAGTGGTGGTCTTGTTTTCTGAGGGCCCGGAGCCATGTGTGTCTGCGCGTAGAGGGAGGGAGGGTAGGGTGGGGTTTTTTTTCACTGGACGCGGTGGTGCGGAAATACCGTAGTTTGTCAGGAGGTGTGAGGCTGAACTGATGGGCGTGAGGAATTTGTCTCACACGTAGGAGATAGAGAAGGAGGGAGATGGAGGGAACTGTAGTAGAGGGAAAAGAAATCAAAGCAGGGCAATTACAAAAATAGAAACATGTATTTATATATACATGCTCTAACTGCCAGATAGGGCTGGTTACTAAACTTAAATTTTAAAAAAAAAGAGCCCAATGGTCTACTTGGAAGAGACCGATTCTCTGTGTGCAACCAGCCTGTGAAATTACCCCCTTGGGTAAAAAACAGAACATGAAAAGTAAAAAATAAAATCTCTCTTTCTGTGTGGGTTGTGAAATTTGACTTCGGCAGATCTCTTATAGACGATTTGTTATATTCCTGCACTTAAACTTTTAAAAATCTGCCTTTGCATAGCTTCAGAAGTCTAAAAAAAGAATGACGTGCACGGCGTGAGGTATATATTTCTTCCCCCGATGTTTATTCTAATTGGTTCCTTAGTGTCAAATCTAGTCAGTCTAGAAAACACAATGTTTCTGTACCTATTCTCTAATGTAAGTACGAAATGCAAACATCTCACAAGAGAACAATACAATTAGTTACAGTGCCTGGTGTCTCTGTGCGGTGCAGATAGGACACGGGGGATTGGAAATTAAAACTGCCAGGCTGAACGCTCGCCTCGTACTTAGAGAGGGAGCGAGAGGAAGAACAAGACAGAAATAAATGAGCGCGCAACAGTCTGACTAGCCTGATATAGTACAGCTTGTGCGCGCAGCCAGTGGAGGTGGGTTCAATGGCAGAAGTTAAGTGGCTCATTAATGGGTACCTATGGCCTCATCTGTCAAGTCTAGCGCCTGTTTGTGCAATGTATGCACGCGCGTGCGGTTATGTGTGATCTATGTGCAGCTATTCAAGCCTCCCTAATAGCATCAATTTACCAATAATTTCAACACTAACGTCGTTATTTCAGCGCACGCGTCTGTTTAATTCAATGGAAGCGGGATTCGGATCAAAGCCGCAGCGTTTCAGCAGCAAACCGGCGCACAGACGCAGCCAAGTCTGCAGCACACACATCCCCCCCACATGTATATAGTAGAGGAACCCGATCGATTTGGGATCACCGTGTTAGCATTGCAGATGGCCATCACGTGAAAGGTATCATGTGGGAATCAATCACGGCAGCGGCATTCGAGCTTTGGAGATTCCGCGGGGATAAGTCCGTTCAAATCTGACGGGGCTGGGATTTGGCACTCCAGAGCTTTGCTTGTCACAATATTGATTTAGAAATAATTACCCAGACTGCTTAGTGATTCCTCCCGTGCTCCCCCTGTATCCTGCCTCTGCCTTCTTCCTGCATGCCACTGCAGTGAACCAGCCCTTATTTTGCCTCTGATTAGATGTACCAAACATAATCTGTGAGAGAGCTGTCTGTTTTGAAATACAGCTGGAGTAGTCGGCCCCTCCTGCAGCGAGGGCTAACAGAGACGCTGGTAAGTAATTACCATCAAAGCTGCTAGGTTAGCATACAAAGTATGACTGACAGCTATAAGCCCTCTAACTGCTGATTGAATCCCCATCTTTACATGGATATGAATTATTGAAATACACTATCAGGCTAAGTGATAAGTGATTGCCTGTCACATCCTACCGAAGTCACCTGAGATGACTTTAATGATTGAACAAGAAGGAAGTCGGCTTTCCGTTGCCAGGATCAAACCTGAGACCTTCCAGTTCTCCTCCTTGACGAGCGGCTCTGCAACCCGTGTCGTGAATATCAGCTTCGCCGCGCAACAGACAGAAGGATGTAGAGGCTGTAAATTATTTCCGAGTTTACCGCGTCACCTTGCAACCCTACAGTTTTATGACACAAAGTGAGAGTCTACAGAGGTAGCACCATCTGTAAGAGCCGCTCCGTGTCGTTAAAGTCGGAACAGCGGCATAAATATCCATTTCATGACTAGGCAAAGAGGCACGTGTGAGAGACGGCAAGAAAAACAGGCACTATGCATTTCCAGCGCCGTGGTTTGTGTGTGTGTGTTTTCTGGCACATCTGCTCCACTCCAGAGAATTTGATAAAGAGTCCGCGCAGGCCATCCGGCAGAACAGCTCAGCAGGGCTAAATGATTGGGAGGCATGCTGACTTTAAGTGCTCTAATAGCACTAGATCATATAACCCATTGCTACTGCCCAGCTGTAATAGAGTAATTATGGCTCCGTGCACTACAGAAAACAGCGGATGAGCACATTCTCTCTGCTGCAGCCTCCCAATCCATTTTGCACTTTTTTTTTTCTGCCGTGCCTAAATTAGAGATGGAGCACGCTGCAAGGCTCTTTAAACATACAAACTGGACGTTCACAAAGAATACTACGAAATCCAAAAACATTCTGAAATTGCTCACTTATTATGATTGCATAATGTTTTGTGGTAGTTTCAGCAGACGCCAGTTCCCGCAACTTAAATCCGAACGCATCTAGACGCAGAGTCAGGACACAGGATGCTGCAGTACGCTGTCCAGCATACCGCGCATTTTTACAGACCAACCTTCACTCAAGGGCCCGTTGCTTACCTAAACACAGAAATTATTTTGAATGTTCTGAAAATTAGAGAGAGCCCTTCCAGCAGATGCTCGGCACATACGTATTTACCACACACACGCTTCTAATAATCAGTGTGGCAGGGCCAAGGAATGTGTTTAGACCAGCAGAAATGTTTCTGATCAGCAGAACATTCTTCTTTTGCCCTCAATACAAGTACCAAGAGGCAAGGACGCCATAGCCAATGAAATTTACAAGTCTCTTTGAACTCTACATGACCAAAGGACTGAGGACTGACTCACAAGCTGAGCAAGGACACGGAGAATCAGCTCCAGGAGCTGAGCAGATTCTCGTGTGGTGGCCGAACGGTCAAGTAAAAAAGAAATATGCTCATACTTGAGTGTGATATTTAAGTTAATAGGTTTGCTTGTAAAACCACTACAGAGTAAAACACTGGGTCTTCGTTAACGTAACAGTGTTGCTTTCATTCTCCCCGAGCACTGAAGGATCTCAGGCTCTCCACACCAGAACCCCTCATCTACACCGAAACTGCTGTTACCCATAATTACACCATATTTACTGTAACTATCCTATTAAAAACCTCTGTGTGACACACGGCCAGGTTTAGTGAGAACAACAGTTGTGGCTGTTTAACCTCCGCCAATTCGTCTGGCAGGGAGGTGTCGCATAAGCTCTGATCTGAATCCTTCTCAGCAGTCCAGTAAAACTGAATCATTGCGTTTTCTGGAATCGGCCTCCCATCACTCCCCCCTCCTCACAATGAGTGTTATTTACTGTATCTGGCTAACAAGCCTCACAATGGAGCAGCATCACCTCTGCCGCTCCAGCGGCTCAACCCTGCCAAGTTAATGACTACATCTGTGCAAACACAGACAGCGGATGACCAACCCCAAGAAAGCTCACTGGCTAATTTGCTTGACTGGCCTCATCTCTATTAACTCAACTCTCTTTTCCCTCCGTGGTAATGAGATGTGGCAAAGCTGGCAGATGGTTTGTTTAACCTGTGATGATCTGGAGTATACAGTAAATCCCAGCCTTCTACTGATCGGTGAGTAAATCGCACAGGCCTTCAAAATATAGTCCCAATCGGTCCAATCAGCTGGGACTCGCTCTAGAAACCATCCATTACCGACCCAAGACAGGAGACCGACGCTGGAGAGGGTGGGTAAATGGGTTCAACAGAGGCTACTCAAGGCAGTAAATAATTTGATGACCCAAAAACCAACAGTCTGTCCTTGAGCTGATTGATCACAGTCAATGCTCAATTATTGGCCATGGGAAATCATTTTAACATGTCATGGCTTTTGTGTGGCCAATTAAGGAATATATTAACCTCTTTAAACCACAGGCTCATGACCATCCAATACAGAGTTGACCAGTTTAGGAGTGGCACGACCTGGACAGATGAAAAAGTCAGTTACTTAAATAGTGTTGCAGACCAACAGTCCAATAATGTTATTAGTATATTGATAACAAACAGAGAACGGCAGTAAATCACAAAATCTGTAATTAATGAATTAATTGCCTAATAAATGACCAATCCGTCCCAAAATTTCAACTGTCAATCAAGTCACTGATTCAAGGGTTCACCTTGACCCATCTACATCTAACACTGTTCATGTTCAGGAACAGATTATATTCCCCTTTCTGTCTGTGAACTGAGAATATTACAGTCGAGATAGATGTAATCTACACATCAGCTTGTTTTTGACTGACAGTGTATCTCTTTAATCCAGCGCTGTACGTCCATTACTTTAGCAGTCGTCCTCGGAGTTCTGAGAGTCCTGAGATGAGTGTCTGGTCATTCATTCAAGATAATGATAATGGCCTTTTAGTGCAGTGGATATCATCAGCATACCATAATAAATGGGTGTGGCGTGCATCGGCGTAACGGTCTTGATCAAGAAGTACAAATGAAGGGCCGTGATCTATGCTGAATAGTAATCATGTTCCCGTTTTAGCACGTCGCTCCGCCGGTACAGTGTTTCTATTCAAACTGATGACGTTTTAGTACAAGCAAAGGGAGAATGAAAATTGTGCTTTGCAAATAAAAGTAAGAAGCTTAAGTGCCCGTTATTCTTGCATGCTATGCAAATGAAGCGATTCACCTCCACCAAAGGCAATAAAAGTGAATTTAAATAAAATGTAATGCACATTCATTATTCTCCCAACCTGCACAAGTTTAAATAGCTGCTCTGGCATACAGAAAGACCGCTCCCTCGCCGCTTGCAGCTTGATTTGCATCGTGTCACTCAGCGGTTATATAAATGTAGAAGGCGCTGTCATCTGAATTTAGGATTAGGGACGTCTGGTTTTTTCGCAGTCAGGAAGGGAAGAGGGGAGCAGACAGGAAGCAGACACGGAGCTGGAGTTCTGCAGGGCATTTGCACAGCTCTGTTGTCACATTGTGACTCATTTACTCTCAGCGGGGTTTTCAATTAGGCTACCAATGATTAAAACCCCTTCGGTGTTCATTTGTAGGATAAGCAGGAGAAAGAGAAAGGACGTCGACAGCATACACAGCAAAATGTCCAATAATAATAATAATATGGTGTAAGGCTGATGGAATACTTAAAAAGAACAGTATCCCATTACTGACACTGTTACACTCCCAAACCATTTTTTTGGCAATTAGAGGCTGATACTCTCACATTTTCCTGATAATCATGCGCTGCTGGACGTTGCCTGAAATGGTTTTAGTCCCTCCGAACTTAGAAATATTGACGCCGTCCATTGTTCGAAAGGGAAGAATTATTATGGCATTATTACAGCAGGACCATTAAAAGGGGCATTCATGCAAAACAGGTGACCCTGGGTTAGTGCTGCTCTCAGCAGCCTTGATGAATAGAGACAGGCGTACAGTGGGGAAATGCAGCTACGACTGTAAAGAGTGTGCGCGGAGCGAGCGGGCGTTACACGAATTACTAACCAGAGGAAAACATACACAAGCGCGCATCTGAGTAAGAAACTGCAGAAACGACGATGTTAGAAATAAAACCCAAAGACTAAATTTATATCGGTGTCTATTTATTTATATTTTGAGAAGAGGAGAGATCTGGTTCCAGTTATTGAATAAATGACTAAAGAGCGGTGACAAATGGCAGCATGAGTAATGGAAGACACTAAAAATCAATCAGAAAATTATAATTCACGCTGTTGCCTATTACTAGATACTGTTGTTGATGCTTTGCTTGGTATGATGTATGTATTGTCACAGCTCCTACAGAAATACCCTCCTCTTTGCTGCTCGCCAAGAAGCCCATACTGAAGACAGTCAGTATATGTGTGACACGGATACAGACAGGTTAAGTCAGGCGGGCGCGCAGCCCACTCTGGCCTCTCTTGATCTCTGAGAGTGTTTGACACCTCTGTTTGTCACCTCCTGCAGCATACGCCACGGTGCACAGGTGCTCCCCGCATGCATTTGCATTAATGCACCTGAATGCACCCGGAGCTACAGTAAATCAATACCGAGACGTATAACGCCGCACAACGTGAACCGTGGCCGCAGTTCCGCATGCGACGCCGCGCTCCTCTGTTTTGCGAGCGGGGGATGACACCGGTTCCAATTCATCACGGTACATGCAAGCAAGATTTGGCACAAGAGAGGGATCGCTCCTGTAGAAAATTTAAGCGATACGAAGCTGTCACAGCGTGATAGAGACATGCCGTGCAGTGTTGTCTTGTCCACGGTGACCTGGAAAGGAGAGATTCCACCAAGTCTAATCAGATTAGGGTTGTCATTATGTATCAGAAGGTGGGAAAGCCAGAGGGAGATGCCGGTGCTGAACCGAGGCAAAACAGACAGCTGCTGGGAGTAAGGCTTAACCCACGACAGAAAAACGAAAGAGGGATTTACACTTATTATTTTTCTGTAAGTCTCTTTTCATTTGAGCGCAGTTCAGTCCGATTCCCAGGAAAGAAGCACACGGCCGTTAAAATTGGGCAACCGCGCCGAGGGAAAACAAACAGAAAACACCTGAACTTGCTTCTGCTTTCTTGCTTTCTCTCTCTCTTTTTTTTCCTGTGATGCCTCTCGGCCACGAGAAAGCTTTATTTCATGCCTAATGATCCGGCCTGGTCCCACTTCAACCCCAGTGAGGACGAAACGCTAAAATAATGCGCGATTAACACTCGGGCGTCAACGCAACGCGCCAACGGACGAGACAACGAGAGCCCGCCGAAGGACAATATTTGGCAACGCACAAAGAAGTCTGATAAAGTGTCACGTGAAAGACACATCTGCAGCCACTTCAGTGACAATCGTTGCCATGGTAAAGCTGAAGCACTCCAGCGGTGGATTTCAGTTTGTCCTTTCCTCTTTTTGCTCCTGATGGGACACTGTAAGAGCATTACGTTTCTGCCGACTCTGGAAATGACTCATTTCCTGCCATTGCTTTGTGAAGTTTTCATCAGCAGATACTTTTTTAGGGATGAGTCAAAGTAAGATGGATTATTTCTAACGTCTGGGAGGGTATGCTGTGAAATCCAGAGCAAGTTAAGTAAAAACGTAGCCTTTTTTTTCCTCAATAGGAAACTATTTTGTCATGTTTGCTACATATAAGGAGCTTATTCAAGCGCTCCTGCAACAGTATAATCTGGTTATGACTGCACTGTTACGGGAATATAAAGGAAGCAGTGTGGATTGATCATGTTCCCAACTAACAGCATTACGGTAATCCAGAAACATGTTTAACTACTTTTGTCCGCTACCCATTTGCCAACGAGGCAAAAAAACTTTTAAACTTCAGCATCTTTCTCATCCCAGCGCCATTAGTCATCTTCCACATTCTTACCCTCGTTTAAAGGGAAATAACGTTACCAGACAAACTCCTGTTGTCCTCAGTGGTCCAAAGAACCAGACACAAACTGAGCATTCATGCTAAAAAATGTGCCGGGGGGGTCAGCCAAAGCTCCTCAAAACAAACATCGCAGCGGAGTGAAACTCCGTCACTGAGCTACTTCGGGTCAGTCGAAAAAATGGCCTCCTAACGCACAGATATGGCCGCTGCGCCGCAGGGCCGGTCTCCCATAGTAACGGCACACGAGAAGCGCGCCCCACGTATGTTTACGAAACAGGCTCGGCCGTAAGTGGAGGGTGTCAGGCCTGCGAATGGGTTCACCGATGAGGTCACAAGTGGATTTAAGCGGCACTATGTAAATGACCTTTCCTATAGGATTTCAATGAGCACTAATCTGCCTGTATGACCCAGTCTCATCTCTCGCCCTCACCCCCCCCATTAACAAAGAGCCTCTGTCAGCGAGTTTCCCTCCGCCGAGAGAAAGAGGGGAGAGAGAAAGCAGACGCAGCCGCACACACACACACACACTCAAAATAGATGAAGGTGCTTTTTTCCAGGAAATGGAGACAAATAAATATGAAGTAGTTTCTCTGTTCCTCTTTCAAAGTAAATAAACGAGACTGCATGAATCGCCACTTGATCGGCCTTGAAACGATCACCGTATTGAAATCTGCGTGTGCGGTGCACGGTTTCTTTAATTGCGACCCACATTGCATTGTCTAGGGTGTAAAACAAAAAAAACAAAAAAAAACAAAGAAAGAAAGAAAAAGGGGGAGGAGGGGTCACATCAGACTGAGACAGACACAATATTGTGGGTGGGTGCCAGTTATGAGTCTGACACACTGGTTTTGCTGGTTTAACGGTCCTGACTGAAGCCAGAACGGGAGACAAAAAAAAGAAGAGTACTGATCATATAGGGAGATCAAAACATCATGTCTTACCTTTATGTGTTTTCCACCATAGTGTGCACCCAAAAGAAAAAAAGAGACATTTCCATTAGAACATTTAATAAAAAAAAGAAAAAAACAAAGCACAAAGAGTTCGTGAGGACTAAAGTTAGATATTTATGCAATTTTTTATATCAGCCACAAAAACATATTTTTTTCTTATATTTTGCTGTGTGCTGTTGACGCAAATCTAAAAATGTCTTTGCATTGTATGTGTGTGATCAGTTTGTGCTTCCATGACGTGCGTGGCCAGCCATCAAATGCATCCTAATAATGAATCAAACCTCTGCAGGGATCTCCCAACAGCCCTGAACAAAAAAAAAAAAGCAAAAGAAAAACTTTCTCTCCTCACTCACACCCATTCCCCTCTCCCTGGATAAGCGGCGTATTAGCGATAACTTCCTGCATGTGTGGAAATGGGGGCTAGGTATGCTCCGGGCCGCCCCCCCCCCCCCCGAGCGGCCCACGCACAAGCCGTACTTCCCCTTTCGCCGCGGCCCTTTCCGCCTCTGCGGAGAGCAGATGAACGATCCCACTCGACCTCCGACCTTCAGTAGGGAGATACGTGACACGCAGTTAGGAGCGCATTAGCAGCTGAAAGCCCGTGGGCACGCCAGGATCGGCTGAGTCAGGATATTCCTACAGGACATGCCTGAGCCCACCCCTTCAGGATTGAATGACCATGGGTCTTCAGCTATAGCAACGCATTCCTCCAAGGTCTTGGTATTTAGCGTTCAAGGCTTACAGAACATATGACCGCTATATGCGCCGTACACTGGCTCACTCTCGCTCACAGTGACCTACTTCATTAGCCCTGGCTTGCACCCCTGCTTTCCAATCCTGAGGTGTGACATGCAAGGTGGAAAGCTGGAGCAGTTGGGGGTATTACAGCGCTGAGCCTAAGTCACCTACTGCCCGTCAATAAATGACACCTAGAAAGCCCTAACCGAGCAGCAAGACCTGATCTCCGTCATTATGATAACTGCAGCAGGCATGTCAGCCAGCGACGGCTGTCACTAGGCTTATTGTCCGCAGGATCACAGGGAGAGCGCGCCACCAAAAACTCTCAGCAGTGCTCCTACATGTTGCCTTGGTAACCTATTACAGTCAAAAAAAAAAAGCACACTTCCATGGCTTGGAAAAGAGAGCGGATGCCAGACTCGACGTCCCATAATGAGCCGGTTGTGAATGGCGTTCAGTGGGGGGCTTCACTCTGGGCTGGTGGGACTGTCAACATAAATACCCGGGGCTTCGCGCTCCCATTCAATGACGAGAGAATGGCCAATAGGCAAGTTGTCACCGGCGACGTCCGAATATGAAGAGGCTTAACGGCATCAAAATATTTGCAACTTGTTTACACTGCGGGCTAAAGTGTAGGTGCAGCGTTAATGTGGCAAAGCTGTGGACGCGCAGCGTAGATAAGTCCGATAAGTGCAGGAGGAGACAGATCTCAAGCCGAGTCACAACGCTTCACAGCTCAGGGCCTCGCTGAAAAAAAAGCTTTGTCACACAACTGCTTGTTTTTGTTTTTTTTTTTTTACATCCCATGGTTGTTTCCATCTCCTGGAGGGCCAGAGTGCTGACTCAATAGCTAGTGTCCTTGGCAAGGCCTTTAATCAGCTACTGGACAAAGGAGAGTAAGAGATGCCGAATATGATCTGTATTAGTGGGATTCAGAAGAAAGTGAACTCCGGCATAATGTTACCAATAGAGTCAATTTATTAAATCTGCTACATTTTAGTCAGGAAATCTTCCCCAAAGTTCCTTCCCCGTCGAAAACATACTTTTTTCAGCACTTAAGGAACTGGAAGAAACACGTAAACCAGACACTAATGACACCTCATTTTGTAATCATCTCCCAATTCGGTCTGCGACACAGCAGCGGAGTCTTGGGAGAGGAAATGCACGCACGGTGCATTCATCTCATCCGGTTCTTTCTGACAACCTCCCGAGCCTCGTAGATATTGAGTAGATTACGTAAGACGAATTTAGAGACCCCCCCCCCGGGGGCCTAAGTGGGATACTAACTGGTGCTGAGATGCATGTCAGCCTCCTCACGCAGCAGTCGCAGTGATGTGCATCAAGTGTAAAGGCCTGTTTCACAGCAGGCATGACAGGGGCAGTGATGAGACAGCGATTACGAAGCAGTTCGGACAAAAAAAAAAAAAAAAGAAAAGAAAGAAAAACGTGACGCTTCTCTTCCTCTGAGGGGAAGAGCAGAAGAGAAACTTGGATTTTTTTTTATGTTGAATGCTCATTGTGTTCAGCCCTTTTTTCTAACGTAGTGATTTCTAAGATTTTATGCTCTAAACAGCAGGTGTAGGTGAGAAAGAAGAAGAAGAAGAAGAAGAAGAAGTCTTCAGACTGAAGTTAGCATGAGCAGCAGTAGCTAAAGAAAGAAGCAGCGGGTAGAAAAAAATAATCCTGATAGATGCTTTGATCGAATTTAAGCAGCCAGACACACATTTTCTAAGTTACCACTTGAAAACAACCGCAGCGACAGCTACTACTACAGAGAGAAAGGCAGCATGGGAAATTCTCTAAACGTGTTCCCTCAGATTGCACAAACGGCGTCGCTCATGTGAGCGGAATAAACACGCATATCTGAGCCTCAGCCTCTGAGGACATGATGCTATTTCATAACAAACGCCTCCTCAGCCTCTTCCCAAGTGAAGAGGGTTCATCATCAATATCCTGATTAGGGTTACGGGAGAAGCCTCGTGCTAATCAACAATGAGAACACTTGAGCCCCGCGCACTCTGTTGTGATTTTGCAGGGTAATGATGGCGGAAACGTCGAGGGGCTTTGATTTCTAGACAAACATATTTAAAGGAATAAGATGGTGCGTGTGGCCTACATGGATCTGCTGGAGAGGAAGGTGGGGGGGGTAGACTCTTTTGTTCTACAGACATATACAGCTGATTGAGGAAATTGAGAGGAAGCGATGGTTTGCGTATGCGTGCAGGCGCATTGTGCTCAAAAGGAGGATGATAAAAGGGGAAAAAAAAAAAGACAAGAGGAGCGCAGTGGCAACATATTTACAGACATGTCCTCCTTCCCTCTTCTCTATATAATTTCCACACAAAACCCAAAGCAGACCCTCCATTGCAGGCAGTGTGTAAAATATGAATGACCACTTTACATAACAATTGATATAAGCCCTAGTGTGGGATTCCTGCATGACAATGAAGACCGTCTCCACGCATAATCGCTGCCCTCAACTTCCACTGCTGCATTGTAATGTACTTCCCGAAGACGCCCAAGCATGGCTGCCACTGGAGTCAGTGAAGAGCCCTTATCACCTTTAGGGAAGTATTAGCGAGATCATCTACTCCTCTGATTCAACTAAACTTGTTCCACATATTTCAGGTCGCCCAGCTGCAGTTTTAGGAATTTGGTTTTGACCAAGTTAGGGTGAAGTGAGGGTGTACTTGAAAGAGGGGTACTGTAGGTGGGCTAACTAGCATTCAGCGCTTCCATAAATGGAGTGGAACAAGGGGGGGCATCTGAGAGAAGAAGCCCACTCCTGCAGCCCATTGTTCTGGACTGACAGTGTATTCTCATCTGAGGTTGGGGGGGGGGGGGGGGGGGGGGCAATCTATTCTCCAGGCTGTGGACATGGCTAAGTGACCATAACAAAGCATTATATCACAATACAGTCCGCCTGGGAGACGCTCAATGCCAAGCGTTCCCATGCTACTGTCCATGGCGCAGTACATTGCCTAATTGGTCACACACAAAATGAGCAGGATGAAAGCCAGAAAAGATCCTAAATCGTGCTACATTTCCTCTCCTGGAGAAAAAAAAAAAAGGTGAGGCATCTTTAAAAAGACGAGTTCATGAAAGACTTCCACGCTACAGTACAGTTTACTCTCCCTGCAGACAAGCACTTTGCTCAGTCACCACATCTTCAAACCTCGCACGCTTTATGAACTGACTCATGATCTAATGCTTCCTGTGTTAATTATTGATGTAATGAGGGTAAATTTCCTCACACTCAAGGCTGCAAACACAACTTTGTACACGCGGATGGAAACAGGTTATTATGAAAAAAAATATCATGGGTGCGGGTGCAATCCTTTAAAAAGTTTCGAATGAGAGAAGATTATTAATGATTCGCATCACATAGTTTACTTCCCCCCCCGGCTGTCAATCTAGCCCCGTCGCTACCGGCTTTTCTTTGTTGCTGCCATTTTTTTTCTATCTGTCTAAAACTGCCTGTTTGTCTGCTTGTCTGACCAACTGTCTGTCTTTATCCCTTTTCCCCTCTGTTGGCTTGACAGGCCTGCCAGTCTGTCTATTTGTATTTCAGTTTGTCTTCCCTTTCTGTGAGTAAGTGAGAATGGGGTGAGACTGGGTGAGGATGTTTGGTGGAGCAGAGAAAATTCCTGATGCATGACCCCTCCGCTCAGGCTTGGACGGTGAGCTGTCAGACGGCCAGTTCATTGTCTGGCTTTTTTGTGTGTGTGTGTGTGTGACATCAGCTCTGTACTGCCTGGATTCATAGTCAAGAGGTGATTTACTGGATTAACGACACTTCCCCTGCCACCAAAGGCCACGACCACTGCATGTTAGTGGCAGATTATCGGTCTGCTGTAACTATGCAAGGGGCTGTGGCCTAAGGGGGAACAAGAAATGTTCAAAAGGACAAGTGTTGAGTCAGGGTATGCAAAGCTGTGCTGAGCAACATCCCGTGCTTCAGCTCTCCTTCTTGTTGGTCCATAAATTTTCCATGATTCAACTGAGAATATTCAAATTCTTTTAATAAGCTTCGACCGCCGTAATATATTTTTTCTAAGCCCGCCATGTCGAAATAAATATGGACTTAGCCTAATCCTCTTTAAACAAAGCTGAGTGTTTGAAATCTGTCACTTGACTGGTTACATAAACTGGTGCTTTTCAGGAAAAGTCAACCCAGACCAGTCGTAATGAAGACAAGCTTTCAGATGTTTACTAATTAGGCCAAATTTAATTAAGGCGAGCTGATGATGACTTTGTTCGCACATTTAACTCAAGCCAAGATCCTGGTCGCCTGTTTTAACAGTAAGACTAAACTGAGGTTGGAGTCATCTAAGATCCTTGGGACAATGGCGCCAGACCCCCCCCCCCCCCTCGATGGCCAACCCCATCACATAAGGAAAAAGAAAGAAAAAAGCTGTGGGACCCGAGGAGACACTATGCATTTCCAAGATTTGCCCGAGAGAAATCCTTTAGAGAGAATTCTCAAGGGCTATTAAAGTAAACAGGGGTTGGTTTGGCACGGGATTGGTTGAAAGATCTGCTGACAAGAAGGTTGTGGTTTTGAGGTTCACCCACAGCAGATGAAGCAGCACCAAGAGTGCACATCTCAGGCATTAACAAAGGGTGACCTTAGATGGCTACACAAGCAGCCCAAAGCATCAGTAAAGAGGATTCGAAACATATCCAGAAAACATATTTAGTTAGAGGGCAATGAAGTGAGGAGGCACAAGAGTGAAGAAACTTCGACAGCGCAGTGTTTGTCGAGTACGTGTCCTCTTTCTTGCATTTGCTCCCATTTCATGACTCCGAGCCGACTTGCCCTGATGTGGACGCGCACCAGAATGTCATGCTGTTTTACACAAATTCTCAGTACAAACAGTATAATTCATTGTCTCCAGAGTTCACTTACTCTGTGTATTTTAGGTAAGCTTAGAATGGGTGAACCGAATGATGTGTTGCAAGGTTAACCCAAACAAAAACAAACTTGACCAGACTTTTCTCTGCAGAAGCCACAGGACTCCAACCCCCTACTGAAGCTTTAATGATGTGGGCTTCGGATTTTGGGACTGGCCTTTGCAGCAGCCGCAGCGGACTCGCTATTCATCCCTGCGTGAATGCAATGTGGCGAGTGATCAACATTTAATGAATAGAACAATTAGCTCGAACATGTACGGGGGTCAAAAAGCAGCAATTAGCGCGATGAACTCCAGCCTTCCATACTGGGTACGTCTAGATCGATTCGCTAATGACGAGTTTGACTAGCTGGCTGCCGTCCATTTGGGCAAAACTGCTACGGTCAGCTTAACCTTCTGTACTGTCCTCTGTTGGCATAAATGGCAAAAAATCTGTGAATAACAGCTACAAACGATCATTTGTGCTGTCAACCACACATGATCTATTATCTTAGATGAAGCCCCAAACCTTTGCCGCTTTTAGCTTAACTAAGCTTCCCTTAATTAGGATTATTTTGGGAAACTTATGTCCCATAGTGCTCCAATGCAAGGACACACACAGAGACACACACACACACACAGAGCATCCCACAAAGATTAACGTCTGTGTTGGAATGCGCTGGAAGCATTAAATGTTTTGTAAATGCTTATATTACAGGCGGCAAACCACAGAGGACAAAAAGTATTCCTACCAAATGCCGGCGCCGCTTTTACAAAAGAGCATCTGCAATACACACAACGTGTGCGAGTGTGTGTGTGTGTGTTTTTTTGCGTAGGCGTGTTTGAGGAATGTAGCAACTGCCAAGTAATTAGGGTTCAGATTCAGGTATGTAGAGCCGCGGGGAGGCGGACAGACAGACACTCAGCAGGTTTAGTACGGCTCAATCCCCTGCCAGGCACAGCCACTACAAGAGCACTCAGGTAGGGACATATCGACACTGATGTGGTCTCCGTGATCAAAGCTTTCAGCGCAGCCCTGCCCTCATGCCTTGGAAATGGACCAATTAGGGATAGGGGGGTTGAGAGTTGGTTGTGCTGCGTTCCCTACACCAAACTGGCAGCAGCTTCAGACAAGGTAATTATACACACTGTGCCTGTCTGTCTCTCTAACACTCATACTCGGTGCTATCATGCCTCACTCATCTCTCTACACCCCTGCATTATATCCCTTAAACACAGTCCATGGTAACACAGGCCGGCATGAGCCAAACTGTAGCTACATGTAGCGCAATTAAACTCCGTTGTAGCGCCTGTAACTCTCCAACTCGTTAAAAAACTCCTCCACCAAGCAGGTAGCGGGTAAGAAGACAAGCGAGTGGCGTACGTCTCGAGCCTCGACGTTCAGATTTCCGGAGGTTGCCTGCGCCTCGCGCATCGCAGGGAACGCTGTCGTTGTTCATTTATAACACCACCTTCATAGGTAAGAGGATTATTTCACCCAGTTGGGGCAGAAGCTGGAAGTAGGGCCCGAGAGAAATGACTAGAAAGTGCTTTGTCCCCCTTTTTTTTAGAGCTAAACTCATGAAAAGGAGCTTACAACTGTCTCCTTTTCTCTTTTTTACATCTTGAAAGCACACCACACGTGCAGATGATTAGCGCTGTAACAATTACGTGCCTGCTCCTTTATTTGATTCATCGAAAATGAACTGCCAACAAGTTGTCGGAGTTGCTCGTCGAGCAAGCGTGTCAAACATCGGAGAGTTTCAGCTTCTCAACTGCGAAGATTTTGCTTCGTACATCATTAGAAATCACATTTGGTTTTCGGCTGTTTTGTCAGACAAAACAAGCATCCGAGACAATGCCTTGACTTCAGTCAAATAAATAATCAATGGTCATTATTGCAGCCCTATAGATGATGCAAGATTATAGAACCTTCAATAAGTGGTTGATAAAATATGGCTCGACCTTCATAGATTAATTGCACGGCTGATCTGACCCTTCCAACACAATGAATCACATTTTGCAGCAGTAACACTGTAAGAGAGAGAGCTGCTTAACCGAATAGCTTGGTAAATATTTAATCTATGGAGCACGTGCTGATAGAATTACAGCATTATTCAACAGTCCCACGCACCGTGTCTGCCATGTAAGGCTGCGAAACATCGCCCGCGCGAGATTCCAGGACAAACGTATGGTTTGACATTTAAACGGCGTTCCCTTCGTCTCCACGGCAACCTTTAACAAATCCCTTTTAACTGTGACCTCAGCTCGTAGATGTGTGTGTGTGTGTGCGTGTGCTCGCGCGAGAGTCAGAAGTAATCAGCCTTCACGGAGTGGAGGTCACACATGACTTCATGCAGCAATACGTCAAAGACAATCCCTGAGATGCATGCACGCAAACGCCTGTACGGCAACGGCGTATGGTCACGTATTTCTAACAAGTTCTGTTACTTTTTTATGAGAACACCTCTCCGGAGTAATCACTGCGGGCATAGTAATGAGCGTGCACCAGACAGAGAAACATGTGCGGATGTGTTGATTTGCGAGCGTGTTTTGCAATCTGGATCCTGACACAGACAGATGCTCAGGCCTGCTCTCTTGTCACTCTCCATCCTGTTGGGGCACTTGATATCTTCATTCCCTTCCATCTCCACTGTTCCAAGAGGACTAGAGGGTCATTACCGTCGCACATGTATTGTAACTATAGCAGGGGTTGCTGTTATCATTATAGCACGCCAGCGCCAGACTCGAGTTTTTGGATTAAACCTCTCCGGTGTGAGAAACGTGTAAAAAAACAAACATGTTTACAGCATCTAGTTTCTCTGTTTGCTGTCGCTGACAGGGAGTCTGCCTCCTGCGCACCAGCCTCGAGTTTCAAGACATGAATATTAAAAATAAGTTGTTTTTTTTCCCATTCCAGATGTCAAACTTACTAACTTAGCATAGAAATAAAATTCCTTTCCTTTATTCAACTTGGATAATCCTTATTTACGGGGTTTCTTTGACGCCAGCTAAAAGTGCAACGGCGGCAAATCCTGCGTGACACCAGCTCTGCGAATATTTCACCTTATAGCTGAACACGCAAGCTTAATATACCGAATTGACAAGATTACAGAACTAAACGTGAGCCTACATACTAACCGCATGCCTGCCCAATGACTAAGACAAAAAAGATAGACTTTGGTATTGATAAAGCAGCCTGCAGTCGCTCTGGATGCAGATACTATGTGGTCATGTAGACAGGCTGTCTGGAAGCTGCTGAAACCTTGGACCAGAATAACTCTGATAATGTATCTGTCATGAATGTGTGTCATCAGGACCTGTTCCCCGCACACTGTGGAAAATGAAATGGCTGCACCGACTGCTTGGCCTGCTTTATTTAAAGCCGTTACCATGACTGCATAACTTAAAGTCATACACGTATATTGCAGCTCGCATATGTTATTTAAATACAATATACTATATCTCCCGCGGCTGGATGGGAGTGACATTTACACCGTCATGAGCGTAAATTCCATTTTTCAACGCGAACCAAACGTCTAAATGTTGAGATTATCGCCGCTTTGGCGACTCGCGTTAATAAACGGAGAGAGAGCTCAGGGAAGTTTTTGCGGAATCGCGGATCGCTCTGTGAAATGTCATCCTCCCAACAAAGTTCATGTCCAGGGGGATAGAATAAAAAAAATAAAAAAAAGGCGGCCCAGAAGCCAGTTGATCATGTGAGAAACGGCACAGTAGGAGTGAGCCCCGTCTCACCCCTTCCTGTTGAAACGAGAGAGCCAGCTGCAAATACAGTACAAACGCTGCTTTCCCACATTCGCAGTTGCTCCCAGGAGACGGCTCTTTCTAAAGAAGAGACAGACAGAAACAAAAAAGAGAGGACAAGCATCCAGTGAAGGGATACGTCTCCAAAGCAATAGACCTTAAGGACGTACGTGATGGAGCTGCTTTCCCGATTATTGTTTTTGGCCTAACGGGAGCGAAAAAAATGTGCAAATTATTTCCAACAGATGGGAGAGCGATCACACGCACTCGAGACGATAGCCTATAGAAAACGTAAGGTCTATCTGACGCTGATTAGTTGTGGCACCCGCTGAGGACCAGAAGAGTGTGTGGTCCGTTTCATTGTCTCGGGCCGCGATCGCATCAAAGCTTTAGTGTTTCGGTCCAAGCGCGTTAAAAGCACGAGAGGTCAGAGGTCAGCGTGATAGCCATCAGCCCTCGCCACACCCAGCTGCTTTTAAAGAGCTAAATACTAGTGCTTCTACTTTGTGTTCAGCAAAGATGGTTTAAGAGGCCGTAAACAGCGTTGTTTACCCCCCAAAAAAAAGCCACTAAGTGAGTGTACATGTCACTTTTTCCATCTGATGGGAATGTGATCCATCCCCCCCTTCAGTGCTCCGTGTAACCCCGCTTCTCTATCACGTAAACAGCAGCTCACTTTGTTAATTGACTTTCTCCGTCCTCTCAGGACAATAGAGGCTGGTCCTTGACTTCTTTATGACTTCCCCTTTATGAGCCCTCGGTTGATTATGCCTTCAAGAAGCCCCTTAATAAAGACTAAGCAAACAGAGCTTTCAGCCGAACGCACGGAAAACTCCGAAGCCGTTGTGAAAGGCTTTCTCCCCCCCTTATGGCCGAATGCCAGCCACATAGCACGGGGGACAAAGATGAAGAGGATATTCGCCAAAAAAAAACAAAAAACAAGCTAAATGAAAAGCTTTCAATGGAGCGTTCTGCCGAAGCAATGAAAAAGCTCTTAGTTTGGTCGTATAATAAGTCGAAATAATGGCTTTCGGTTCAAGTATTTTTTTTGATTTTACAACAATATCCCACCCATCACATGCATATGGAGTGGAAAACCCGAATGGAATAAACATAATACTTGCAGCTTGAACGGAAATCTGTGCCACTACGTTCAATCAAATTCCATCTCTGCTTTCACCTAAGCCTCGCCGTACTTGGCAGTTAGCCTGTGAACATACACATTTCAGGGCACTGCAGTGGAAACATATTGGAGAACTTTGATTCCGACACATTATATCTTTTGGACCAGAATTATTATTATTTTTAAAAAGGCTAAAACTGCTCAAATTATTTTTCACACTGAGTTCTGGCAGTTGTCCAGTCAGCCTGAGAGCCCTTAACAACCATAACGGGCCAACGGAGGGTCATCTTAAACAAAAACCTAATTTCCTGCTTGGCAAGAGTGTCCGGGACATTAATCAAGATGAAGAGGCAGAAACAGGAAGTCAGGTGAGTGTTTGGCATGTAAGGTGATGAACTTCCTCTTTTTTTTCCACCGCCCTTTACAACAGTCAGTTAAAAGCTTCCTTTCCTTCTGCTCACCCCCCCCCCCCACCTCGCGACAGACACGACACCTCTGGGTGTCAGCCGCATTTCTTACATTCTTGAGGCTGGTTAAGCCGGAGGCCTCTCGTGATTCCCACCACCCCCCCCACACACACATTTGATCAGCTGTTCCCTGGGAGAAAAGGCCTTGAACATTTAACTCGCCAAAGAGGTGCTCTATCCATCCATCCACCCAAGCACCCACCAAGCCTCGCACCGCCAGCAAAAACAATGTGCCCAAGTATTTACAGCCCCCTCTCTCACTGCAGGACACCCAGGTTTTTATCTATGACCCATCGGCACAATGCTGGACACTTGCCTCCGCAGCCCGTTTCAATGGACGGAAATTAGGAATACAAAACAGAGCAGTAGTGAAAGGACAGGCGGCTCCATCGGCTTCCATACAAACAATGGAGAATCTCCCAATGTTTAGCTTCCACTTCCTCCTGAAACACTGCACTAACAATGAGGCGATATTATGACTGACTGTGTCTTACTGTTTCCAGGTCTCTGGGATGAGAACACATCTTCCAATTGTTGGGCACTGAGCAGAATTATCCAAAGCAAAAGAGGGATTTGTCTGGTGAGATAAAAGCTTGAGAACGCCTAAAAAAATCACTGCAGCGAAAAAGGTAACAGGACGCAGAGAGACGTGAAAATAGTGATATCTGTGCTCATCCACTGTGCTTTTTTTAAGAAATACAAGCACATTTCAACCTCAGCTTCATTGTTTCCAAAGGAAAATGCGTCTGCAGCGAGGTGAAAGACAGAACCAACAGATCTGTACATAAAAAAAAAGAAATTATAGGATCAAAACCACATGTATAAAACATATTTCGCAAGGATGAAAACATCGTATAGGCAACGGCAGTTAGTGCCAACTCCTTGTAATGGAGAACATGAAAATAAAAGCAGCGTAATGCCACCCTAGAAAGCTGCACGAATCTCAAACAAGGTCTTCAAATACCATCAGACTCAAAAAAAAAGAGGGCTCTTTTTCTTGTTTGGATTTAGGATTTGAAGATACAGCCTGCTCCCTGGCACCATTTACAGCACAGGGAAAAAAAACACACACAAAACAAAGAGCAGACACACTCGCTGCACACTTGACAAATACTCAAAAAGGAAAATCGCAACGTCAATAGGCTCGCAGAATATTCGAGCGATTCATGAGGAGATTTCAACTGAAAGAGCGAACGTCGCACTAACTCCGCAGCTGCGCGGCGACAAACTGGCAGCACCGTTTGCTCCGCTTATATTGTTCCCCGATGTCAGATCTAGAAATGTGCAGCCCGCAGACACAAGTGTTTGTTTACATCGTGAGGAATAATACTCTCTCTCAGACGAGGGGTCTCCGCGGCCTTGATAAGGATCGTGGGTATTTATTACACTCGGCAGAGCACTTCTAGTGAATTGTTTGACAATAATAATAATATTAATAAAGATCTAGCGCACGCTAGAGAGGACTTCTGAATCTTAGCGTTTGTACTGACTGGTTTTTTGTGCACAGTGACAAAAGATGGAGGCAAAGCCAGACTACGGGGCTGTCAGACTACAGTCCATGAAGAGCCCTGTGTATTGAGAGCACAGAGGACAGGTTAAATGTGGATGGAGATCTTGGTCATACTATACAATGAACGTCCCTTGAGGCCGACATTGTGTGTCCCGTAATTGCCCCGAGTCTGCCTCTCCAGTCTCAGTCTCCTCTGGGGGTGACATCTTGTATCAAAGGCAGAGAAAGGGGAGATATCTACAGACCAATCATGGCCCGGTTAGTCAAACCTCCATCAGCTGGTCACAGCTCCATCTCTTTACAATCCTCTCACTCCTCCTGGGGAGAAAAGCACTGGGCTGGAGCCAATTCTAAACTACAGGGTTACACACACACACACACACACACACACACCCAAGAGAGAGAGAGACAGACAGGCAGACAGACAGAAAGACCTTGACCTGCTCACTCCTCCTCCAAACTCTCAATGCCAAAGCTTTGGCTCTAAATAAATACAGCCTTCAAAGGGAAAGATAGTTTAACCCTCTGGAACCAACACTTTGTTTCAGCCCTGGTTCGACAGATAATCCCTCACAAATCCTAAGTCTCTGCGGGACTCACAGTTAGCCAAAGCGTCAGGAACATACAGAGCTCACACAACATGCAAATACTGGAGTCAAAGCTGGTATCGATTTGAAAAGCTGAACTGGAAGCAAGCAAGAAGTGGACGGGGTGAAGGATATCATTGTTTGAGCTGCATGAAAAGGTACACAAAAGGTAGATATAATCATGAAAGAACACGACCACCACAAATTCAGGATGTGTTTCAGTTGGAATGGAAAGCGAATATGCAAACACGCAGATAATCCAACTGACACACAAACTCCTGGGTGGCATAACCGGGAGTTTAGAAATCTTAAGGTCTATTTGTTTCTCTTTCACCTGTCTTGGTGGAAAATCTTCAAGACCCGGATGATTGTTTCTGCCTTTAACCCGCAGACTTGCTCAAATGCAGAAAAGAAGCGGATCAACAGGTTCTAGATCAGCTGAGTCAAGTGGGCAAGTCCCCCCCCCCCCCCCCCCCCCCCCCCCGAGTACCACAAAGAACATCTTCTTACGGCTGCCCTAACCCTGGAGGCTTAGACGACCTAAGTCAGTAATTCCCCATGAAATCGTTTCTGTTAGAAATATTGCCATCACTAAATTAGGAAAATATAAAGGTATTGAAAACCACCGACACACGCGTAGATAAGGACTGGTTTGTCCAGTTCTGCTGATAAACCAACAGGCCTACATCTACTCATGCAGCGTCAGGGTTTAATATTCAGTTGTAAACAAAACTGCATGTTGCTGCATCTCTAGCAAAAAAAAAAAAAAAAAAATACAGAGGACGTGACCTCTGCTTCGTCAGTGGCCTGCAGACATGCCAGTCAACAGCCTCCCTGCATGTAAACAGCGGCCATTCAGTGAAGCCCTCTCAGCTGGCAAGGCATATGATTCAGACACTTGTGAAG
Organism: Nibea coibor; assembly: GCA_023373845.1. Classification (NCBI taxonomy): domain Eukaryota; kingdom Metazoa; phylum Chordata; class Actinopteri; family Sciaenidae; genus Nibea; species Nibea coibor. The sequence goes on from CM041730.1 coordinate 12,755,497, forward strand.
AAAAGGTCACTATCAGTCCTATGAAAACAAGGAGGCCCTCTCAGCCTGGCTGCGTTCAGGACCGCAAACAGCCTACCCCAGCTGGGTGCTCTTCATTTACTTGCCCTTGCCTTGGACAGCCCATCGCCCATTCATCACAGGAAGGGCCAGGGCTTATATGCTCGTGGGCTCGGTTGATCCACCCACACACCGAAGAAAGTCAGTGGACAGGTGAGGTCAGAGTAGATTAATAATCAGTGTGTAAATCCTTCCCCTTTGCAGGAAATTGCAGACAGAGTAAAAGCTCCTCGGGATCTCGCTCTCTCTCTCTCTCTGCTCTGTGCTTATTGATCTGCATCAACTCCATCCCCATCATTCATCCTGAACGCGCTGAGCACCCACACTTCTGCAAAGTGCGGCGGGGCTGCAAAGGCTTCAGGCATCACCGCTGGCATTCGCCTATACGGTTCAGCTTCTTACCTTATTTTGACGCGGAACGCATTGGTGAAATGTGGCCTTTACACGAGATGCGCTCTGCCTGCCTGACAGCCGGCTTTCAGACAAATGATGGATGATGACAGCCTCTTTTGTGCCATATGTCGGGCACATTGCACAAGCAATCGCCTCCGTGTATATTCTAAAAAAAATGATTTTCTCCAATGTGAAAGATTTATGTGGGTTGAAAATAAAAATGTAGAGGGTGTACGCATATTTTCAAAGGAGCTTTCAGACTCATTTGGTTGTGCGGTGTGTGAGAGTCAAACAGGGTGCCCCCTCATCCACTGTGTCATGTATGATTTTGGCAGGTGGTGCTGCTTTTTGTGCCACCTGGCTGTCGTGACCTGTGTCTATCCGGCTTCCTCTTACCTTATTGGAATAGGGAGGCCTGGCGAGGTTGATGCCATCTCTGATGAGCTTATCCCTGATCATAATCTTCAGCTTCAGTTTGGGGTAAATCACCAGCTCCCTCCTGTTGCCCAGCGTCAGGTTCCTCTGCGCGCCCATGTACCCACCGTTGCGCCCAATCCGGTCACTATTGGGCTCGGTCCAGGACTTGGATCCCCGCAGTTTGGACTCGTACTGATCCACCATGTGACTGGTATAAATCTCGGCTACGGGGGGCATCGGCTCCAGGGTGAAATACAGTCCACTGGCCGTCTCCTGGGCTTCATCTTTAAGTCTCCTCACCGCGTCGTGAATCCTCTGCCTGTGGTGAGGGATATAGACGCCGATGGCATCCAAGTCGGGGTCTCCGATTTGTTTGCAGACCTCCAGGTCGTCATATCCATTATCCACAAAGGACTCGACATACTGGGCGAGCTGGAGGGTCTTGAGCCACTCGTAGACGATGACAGGTCCGTTGCTTGTCATTTTGGCTGTTGCCAGATGGGCTCCGACTACAAGAAGACACTAAAGTGATGGTTACTTTCCCATTCGGCGTTTGAAACGCATTCTAAGAGGTTGTCAAGATCAGTGTGCGCTTTCACAGGGTGTTGCGAAAGTAAAGATAGCTGGATTAAACTAGTTTGGGATCATCCATGCCAAAGGTTTGCTTACCATCCCCGAACCTTCCGAGTCCGCGGCGTTTTAAGACATATCAGAGCCGTGAGTGAATTAAAATGATCAGCCTGACAGGCTCGGTGAGGCTGTAACACCTGTCAATATTTACCAAAAGAAGATCACATCAGTTTCAAATCCCAAATGTCATCCCGACGGTTTTTTGGCCACGGCCACTTACCATGCGCACCCAGTGCCAATAATACGAGGCTTCTTTAAACACATAGGAAGGGCAGTTGCCTCAAACTATTGTCATTCAAATAGCCGCTCGACCAGATTTCGTCCGTTACGCACGGCAACCGCTGCGTCCTCGGACCGAAAAGAAAACGCTTTTCCACGGCTTGTCCTCCTCCCTTAAACTCCTTTGTATCGTCCAACGGCGGCCAAGCGAGGATAAAAAAATCCAGATCACGTCCAAGAAGCTTTAAAAAAAAATAAAATATGACACAAAGTCCACCGCCGAGGATTGACAGCGACCGCGCCGTTCCGCGTCTAACCGCTCAGCCTAAGCGTAGTCGGGTTCTTCCAGCCCGGCACATCACTGCACTGAACTGCAGCCAAGAGCCAACATGCTCAGTGCTGCTTCTCTACCGTCCACGCCCCCCCCCCTCCCCAAAAAATCTCACTGTACCCATTTAAAAATAGTGATGAGAGTCGAGTCCTCTCTTCTTTTTTCCCCCCTCTCTCTCTCTCCCTCCCCTCTCTCAACTTGTCACGCCGCCTCGGGGCACGCAGTGGGTCACCAGGTTCCCACCTACTTGTCCAAAGTTGGTCCGCGTGTTTGAGTCACATTATGATTCCCCTACGATGTGATTTCGACCACCGCACCTCTCTCCCTCTTTCTCTCTTTCTCTCTCATACACACACTCTCTCTCTCTCTCTCTCTCTCTCTCTCTCTCACACACACACACTCATTCAGCATTTCCAAGGTTTGGTTTATCAGCACGCATGAGCTCCCTCTATGTGGCAACCGGGGAAGTGAAGATCTCGCAGCACAGGGGCTGATGTAATGGGAGCACAACTGAGGTACCACTCATCCAACCCAGCGCCCCTTCCATCCACTCATCCGGCCATTATCTGTACCATCAGGTACTTCGTGCAGTTTCTGTTTGACTTCACAACACAGACAACGGCAAGAAGTGGAGTCCAAGTGTCTGCATCTAATTGCACCACTGGATGCCATCACCATTAAGTAGAAGTCAAGGCGTCTCAGAGAAAACGGAGTGAAAGAGGCACGGGCAACTAAGGGAATAGCGCTTGCTTGAATAAGACCTGTCCACTCCGTCCAAACGGATGCCAAGCCGGGCCGCCGCTGATGCATGCTTTATCAAATGCGAGCTGACAGCTTGTTAGGGGTCAGTTTGATACAATCACCATCTCAGCTCTAGCCTGGAAGTGATTTGCCTCGGCCCATTATGACATGCGGCAGGGCTGGAGAACAAACACGCCGGTCGGGGGGGAGGAATGGGGAAAGCATATCAAACATTCTCCTTTTTCTTTTTTAGAAGAAGAAGAAGAAGCCGCCAAAAATGCATGTCTGAATGTCAGGGGGAAGAGGTGCGTGCCAGCGTGGATCCTTCATCACGTTCCCAGACCGATCAGATTCAAGCCGGCTGACACTTTCTGTGATTTACCTGTCCAAGGCCATCACTGTAATGACTCAGAAACGCTCTTTGGTCCCTCATCCTTTGTAAAACACTTCTATAAAAGAGGTTTGACTGACAGGAGCAGCAGAGGTTAAACGTGTGCACCGTGTGATATGATGCATTTACAGCTTGTGCTTGTTTTGGCAGGAGAATCTATAATGAATATTCAGCTGCTGTACAAACAAATAAAAACAAAAGTATCCGTTGTAGAAGTTCATGTTTGTTGGTACGGCTGAAACATAATGTGGCCTTCATAGCAACGCACACAATGGGATGGCATGAAAACAGCAACAGGAAAGAGAGAATAAGCTCTAAAGTCTGGAGAGAATGTCTGCAGACTAACTAGGAATAATATAAACGCGAGGGACAACCTTGCCGATTAGCACGAGTTTAAAAAAACATGGCATTACCCTTTAACATCCACCCCGAACACAAAACCTATTAGTTTTTTTATTCCCAGCTCTGGTATATAGGATTAAAGCTCACACAGCCCTGCTCTCACGATTGTTCTGGGCAAAGACATGTCATTAGATCGGTTACAGGAGCAGGGGATTATGGGAGTAGAGTGACAGATGGAACAAGGAGACTGGTGCTCTCTACGGTGGGTGCACTCGGAGAGCGGGCTGGCAGTGCCAGGATTGCTGTGTTTCCACTCTGCTGCCCCCGGGGCCATGGAGTGCGACCAGCGGGTGTCGAGAGAGAGGCAAGGGTGGCAACCTAACACAAGTGTCCTGCCGGCCGGATGGAAACACACAGGACTGTTTGTTTGTTTGTCTGCGAAGGCAACCGTCCGAGTGACGCGTCTGTCTGTGAAAAATATTCATTGCAGTTAATGCACTGCAGGTGTGTCTGCACCCTGACGAAAACGGACAGAATATATTCATGTTTATTTAGAACAGATGCATTAGGACAGACAATAGTTTGGTGCAGTGGGAAGCTTTTTAGCTTGTAATCAATGAAACAAAGGCACGTCTCCTTCAACCTCGTGTTGCCATTAACTCGAGAGCGATTTGCTTCTTCTTGCTTTTAAAAAAAAAGGTCATTATGAAGCATTTTAGGGAAATAAAAGTATCCATAAATGGAAGGTTGCAAAAACATAACTTTGTGAAGACAAAATGTTTTTGAGATTTACTTTCCAATGACTCATCCCGTGAGCCCTCGGATTTATTGTGATCCCTTCTGCGGATTCCATTCCTCACGTTGGTAGCCACTGATGTAGCACGTAAAAAATGTCAGAAAATAAATTTCCATCATTTTTTTTTTTTTTCCTGAGAATCCAAAGTGAGGTCTTCAAATGATGTTTTTGTCTCACCAAGAGTCCCAAACCACAAAATATTCAATTAGAAAAATTAAAAGCAGAAAAATATGAGGCTGGAACTCTGTCCGACAATTTGCTGTACATTAACTTCATAATTCGATCTTGTTTTAGTTGTAAAATATAGCTTTTAAAAATATGATGGATTTTAAATTCAGCCGAACAACTTAGCTACGCCGTCGCGTGTTGATATTGCGTGAAAGTTAATGCTGTGTCATTGCTTTGCGGCCACATAAAAAGGCGCTCTATGCCCGTTTCAAGCAGCAGACCCGGCGCTCTTCCCACTGAGGGCAGCGGCGTCATCGCCCTGCAGCCAGAGCACTGTTGCCACATCAATAACACCTCAATAACCGGCCCTTAATAACATCTGAAATAGGCAGCCCAGAGCATTAGTGCTGGTAAATATGAATATGTGGCAGCGAGCGAGCACATTAGCATCGGATCTGGTAAATATGTATAGGCTGCTTTGACTGTGTTGATTGAAAGAGTGTGACTGCGGCAGGTCGAGGGAAGAAAAGCTCCAGCAGACACAGCTGGAAGGTGAAGGGAGATAGACACAGCCAGACAAACAATAGCGGCTCCGCTGTCAGCCAAGCTCTCTCTATGCTAATAGCGTACGCCGTGTGTTTCTGCCTCGCTCTGAAAGGGAAGGCTTAGGTGTTAGGAGGTGGGGATTTTTTTTGCTGGTTGAGATTTTAGGCTCTCTTTGGCGCTGGATGTCTTAGGTTGCACCTTTTCAAGACCTCAATTTTAAAACCCTTTGAAGCAGAGAATGGCTTCTGTCCACCTCGATGCGGAGGCACCGCGAAGGTCATGGATGGCGGTTTCTAGGTCGAGGCTTTCGCGGGTGCCTATCTGCCAGCCCACCCGATAGATATGTAGACTCCTCTCCCAGCAACACAGCGGATATAGAAAACACAAATCACAAGTTCATGCTTTGAATCAAATGCGGTCCTGTGGTAGACTTTTAGAAGCATGTCAGCCGTTTTCTGACCACCATTCCTGCAAGATTTATCGTCGGTCTTTCATGCTGCTAAAGTCCTACAAAACACAAATTCGTGATTTAGAAATTAAATTAGAGTGTGTAAGTGCAAACAGTGACACTGAACTTGAAACTCAAAAAGACAAAGTGAGATGTATTATTGAGTTTGCCTTGTCAAAGTCTTCAGATATTCCCCCCATCCCTCTCTTCCTGTTATAAATTTAGAGTTGGCCGGAGATGATTCTTCGGGAACAGCCAAGACTGGAGGAAACAATCCGGGGAGTAGCGAGCAGATGATTGTCTGTGATAACTGCACATCAACAACAGTGAGTAGTATTCCAATGCTCCTGGATAATGAGGTTTTCATTATGGGAAAAAAGTTACCCCAAGAAGAAGAACAAATTTGGGAGTAGGTGAAAATCTTTGGGGCCAATTATTATGTAGAGTAGTTTTGTAGGGTACCTGACTAAAATTAACACTAAAATCCACATTGTTTATCGTCCTGGGATGCAATTAAGGGCAAAAAACCGAACAACTTGTTTTCACAGGCTTAAAAATGAAGGAGCTCTCCCTGGAGGTTGGTGGTCCGGGGCGTCTATAGTGGATCCTTTTTCAGCCTTCTGGCATCTTCAATGGAGGGAGGAGGAAAGAGCTTGATCTGTCTTTATGCGCTTTTAATTACAAGCGGCTGGCTGGGGCTGCAACCTCCAGAGACCAGAGGTGAAGCAAGCACGTCAGGACCAGCTGCCACTCCGCTGGCAGCTCAATATCAACCTAAACATCCCTAAACCCACAGGGAGGAGGAGGAGGAGGAGGAGGGTGGCAGGCTCAGGGTTAATGCGAGGATCGCATGTCTAAGCATATCAGCCACAGACACCTGCCAATCACCGACAGAATGCGTCAGTCAGTAAAGGCAACAGGTCGGTTGTCTATGTTAGCATTCCCCCAGGAGCCATATAAGCGATGCCATCCATCAGGCTATTACTTTGAGTTGCTGTTGGAGCCAACTTCTCCACTTCTCCTGGGGTCTGGTTCAATAAGAGCCGCGGGTGGTGACGGACAGATCTCCGATCAGACAGTAGTGGTGATTACCTTTAGTGGAACACACAGGCTGATGGAGTGCAGACTTCTTTTCAAATCAACTCCTCTACTTCTGCAACTCGGATGAATCTTCAACTTCGGAACAGGGCCGGAAGGAGCCCCGCAGCCACGAACGTTCGGAAAAATAAAATCTTCAGTACGACGATGCAGATCTTTGTCTTTTCCCGTCGACTCCACACAGAACAGAAAGTCTCGGCCGTTTACCCGCCTCACAACCTGATTATAAACTGGCAGTATACATTAATAGCTAAAAGCTTTTTCCCAAGGAACAAAACAGGAGGCACATAAAAGAGATTAAGTTTGTGCGGTACAAGCACAGAGAACCACTACAACAGAGTCACTGCTAATTAAAATCACTGGTGGTAAAAAAAAAAAAACAGCAGTTACAATTAATTGTATTTATTGTGCAGAGAATTTAAAAACTGGCATGGCAGGCTAATGAGCTGAAAACACAGAAACTAGTTTCATAACAGGTTAGAACTTTAATGTCTTTAAAGGGTCAGAATGTCTTTGTCTCATAAAAAAAAAAAAAAACACCTCCCCACCCCAAAAAAAATCCCACAATTCCCACAAACTGAGCATCCTAAGAAACCGAGCTGCTGCTTTGTAGTCTTAAGCTGTTATCATTGAAACCCAGGCTTCACCAAAGAGAGAATTATCAGGCAATATGACTCCTGTTATTGCCTTTGGCGGTACTTTAATAAGACCCAGCTAACCTGTGACCCGGGTTCTCAGCGGCGGAGGCAGTCGTAGGAGAGATTTGGTGGCTCGAAGGGCATCGTCGTGCCCACAGGAACCGGCACTTAATTCCCAGGCAACTGCACCGATGTGCCATCGCGGTGAACCGCGGTCCATGTAATTAGTATGGACGGCCATGCACCCGCCAAGCACAGCAGCGTAAGTGGATTATGTATATATGCAAATTTTTTCGACACGAGGCCGCTGGCAGTTTGAGACATGCAACTGTGAGTGGCGATACAATACGGCAACGGGTGGCGTGTTTTCTTCTTTCGCAACTTGTGCTGAAACCTCGGCCAACACAGACAGGCAAGCAAAGTTGTTTTACCGTCACGGCTAATTAAAAACACAGCGGTGTGCATTAAAAAATAAAATATTTGCATTTATAATTTTCACACTCTCTCAGACACACACAGACAGATACCCCTCAAACACCTGTGGGTCTAAGGGTGGAGAGTGAAATAAAAGAGCTGTAAATGAGTCTGCCTCCTGATGAAATATGAATGCCTCCTCTCCTTCCCCTCTCCGCTTCTCTCCTCGGCTGCCTTTAATTACAGATACGGGTATAATATAGAGGGGGTGAGCGTCTGGCTCGAGCGTCTCTGACAGGAGGTATTGACTTAAGGCAATCCCTTCCAGCCACATCGCCCCAGGATCAACGACTCAACCTCAGAGCACAATGGCACCCAGAGGTATGCGGTTTAACTGCCAAAGCGGGCGGCTCGCTGAGAGACGGCCGCCGAACTGAACGTCCGGGAGATCTCTTAAAGATTGTCTCATTGCCGAGGACGGATGAATTGCGCCAGCCATGTAATCAAATCCTGAGAGACAATAAAAGACAAGGCGATTGAGAGAGATGGGAAAGCGTATCCCGGCTATCATGACAGTCCCTTACGCGTAGGGGTGTGTGTGTGTGTGTAGCTGTGTGTGCTAAAGGGAAGGTTTCCAGCTGATGATAAATGAACCGTCATGTGACTTGAGAGAATGTTTTATAACAATCCCCTCAGCAAAGCAGCGGTGCAGAAAAGCCCAATTAATAAAGATTAGTTCTTTTTTTTTTTTTTTTCCACAGACCTCGTTTCCTTCTTAATTAAAACAAGGTGATTGAAAATGAATGAATCACTGTGCAGATACAGGAAGCTGTTTTTTTTCCCCCTTTTTTCTTTATCCATGGAATAACAGACTGCTAACAGAATAACAGAAACTTCCCAATAATGATTGATGGCACAAAATGAAAATAAGTAGTGTTTCTTGGATTATAGGTAACTTAATTTCTCGGTTGACAGGCATAGAACAGACTCACCCCAACGGGCTCACCACAGCATATTAGAGATATTAAATGGTGTTTTTTTTTTTGTATCATTTAAAGAAAAGAGAGAAATTTAAAGCTATGAACAGAATTTAGACTTGGATAGCAGAAGAAGAGGATTTGTAACTAAGCTGCAGGTCCACCTATACTCAGCGTCTGTACCTCGGGAGGACCGAAGACAAAAGAGCAATTAGACACAGCGGCCACCGAGTCTCACTGCAATAAATCTAGTCTCAAATGGATGGGAAGATGATGGCTGCAAGCCCAGGTTTGTTAACATGTTATATTAATGAATAGGGCTGTAAGCGTTTGACCTATCCACCAGGTCTTTAGGGTCTATTTAAAGGTATGATGCATTAGTAGGGGGGAAAAAAACACAATAGAGGACATGGGAAATTAGAAAATGAATGTAAAAATAAATACATGTGCAAATTAAAATAATTGAATGAAATCACTACCATCTTAGATTATATGAACCTTACTTTACTGCACAGGTCATTGACAAAAGCAACGTGAAAGACGAGGTGAAGTAAATGGGTTATCGAACAGCGGACCCGATGGCTGTATTAATCTCTCAGAGACGATGGATGGAAAAAGTAAGGTTCATTTTTCATGAGCGGTCATTATAAGTCACAATGATGGCTGCGGATGAGGCATCGTAACCCAAATGATTTCCCAACAAGGGCATGACGCATCAATCAGGTTCCACGTCTGGCTATGAGCTTGGCCTCGGGACCATCACCTCATCTGTTACGGTACTCTGCAAACATTTTACTTCATATTAAAGAAAAACAGATACTCAAAAAAGAAATATGAGGTCATTGGGAAAGAAAACAATCACTTGAATGAGATTACCAGACCTGAAGAGTCCCTCCACTGTCAGGTCTAATGTGCATTTTCCCATATAATCAGTCAATACTTGGCTTGGGCTTTGTATTAAATCTGCTGTACAAATTAAGTGCATTATTATAAATCTTTCAAACTGATGACCATTTTTGTGAAGCTTGTAATCTTCAACTTCTATTAGTAACCGAGTCTGTAGTGTTTGTGTCATTTTGTTGCATTGGATCACATTGGAGGGTATTATTTCATCCATCCTGACCAAAAATAGGATGATAGCCCTTACTGACCCCCCATATCCATGGAGAGGACCTTCAGGTACACTGACAACCAATCAAATTCTGTAATGACCAAAACAAATCATCTGCAAATGACTTACGCAGGTGGTTTTCTCAACATGTTGACACAAAGCCCCTAACTAATATCTCCCTCACTGTTTTTTCTAAAAAGGACTTAGCTCTGCTGAACATTGCTTGACCTGAAAAATGTCCTCTCTCGAATAACTCAGCGCAGGACTTCATTGAAATTGTAGATTAGTTCTCTTGGAATACATTACCAGGAAAAAAAAAAAAAAGTTCTGGCACTGTTGTGGAAAGTTTGCTTTAAGCTCCAGAGGAAGAAGAAAATATTGAATTTGCAGGAAACTGCATCCAGGAAAAGGACGACTGGATTCGAGATAAAGCTAAACGCAAAATAAATAAAAGCTCACAGCGGGAAGGTAATGCGAGATATTATGATTGTGCATGAGGGATTTTGGTTGGATGTAAGGAAACTTGACTAGTGAGTATTCCTGTGAGCGTATCTATTAGAGGCGCGGCAGGGGAGAACGTGAAGCATTATTTTTCACGCCACACACCCAAATGATTTAAACTGCTTTTGTCTGTTGAAGCTGCCATAACAACAACATCCTTCAAAGAACTTCTTCAATAATCTCCTTCTCGTATTTGCAGCAAACCCCGTTGCGAACCCCCCCGCTCTCAAAAGATAATGTACAAGTCTGATGACTTGAGTGTTTTATATTTAATTTTCTGCTCAAGTAAGCTTCTTCAAACATGCCACACAATTAAGCAAAGAAAAGGCTCTACTACGTTTGATGTATTGCACAGATCCCCGCGGGACCTCGACGTCTCACCTTACAGCGTGCATGCACCAAAGATTCACGCGCTCCCATGCATGTGCACACACACACACACACATACGCACGATCCTCGCCTCCAACCACAGATTTTTTTTTTAGACTCGTCCATCGGGGTCTGGCTTTGGTGTATAGTCTGACAGACGGCGTTTGATCTCAGTAAGACGCTGTTCTCTGTTGGATTTCAGAAGCTTGTTTGGACAGATCAGAAGCTGCATCCGAGCTACGTTATTTTTTATTCAATGGAACGCACCTTGGGCTCGTAGGAAATTAGTATGTGGTACAACTTACTTGTCAAAATGACGATAACGCTCTGTAAACACCAAAGTCATTCTCTCCAGAACACGCTTCACTATTGTAGCATGGTTATACCAGTTGGGTTTGACGATAACAGCTTCTAGTCCCCCTAGGAATCTGCATGGAATACTGAACACTCGGTGGGGAACAACATTAAATCCCCCAGAGGAAAAACTAAACAGACACTGACAGATCACTGACATATCATTGAGATATGAAATACAAAATATTAGGAGTTAACCCTTGAGAAAATACTATACCTAGTAAACCAACTAGCAAAGAAATTGGGGGTTTGTGAGGGAAAAACATCACAAGCAGTGATCATATGACTGAGGGACAGAATGAATAGACCGCCTCATCTAGACGCAATCAGTGTCTGTCAGCGGTTAATCAACTGAAAATCAGCTGAGGTGGCGTAAGGCTTGTTTATCCTGCCTGAGCCGATGTTAGTTAGCTGCTGATGAGGTGAAATTTGGTCACAATTTTACTGCTGCATCCTACTACTGCTACAGCGAGGCAGGAAAAGCTAGTCGCCCTCCTGAATAATGGATCCTTCTGTATATGATGTGTTAGCCTGTAGCACCGACACATAGTATTGCACATGATAGCTAAATTTAAAAATACCATGATTAAGGTAATGCCATAATGTCCAGCCCGACTTTTAGAAGCAAATGACAAACACAAGTGGGTGGGGCTTGAGGATTGAGGCCACACCCCCTGCAGAACCCACACAAGTCTCTGTGGCGCAATCGGTTAGCGCGTTCGGCTGTTAACCGAAAGGTTGGTGGTTCGAGCCCACCCAGGGACGTCTTCGGGAATCTCTTTAAACTAAAATCTGATGTCCATAGTCAACAGTATGGCCTTCAGACAAAAAGTGGTGTGGTGGTAATTTACTGCAGTTACAGGTTTTCTATATACCAACACACCCTCATCATCGTCTATGTCACTGAGCCATTCAGAAACAACAAAAAGGAGACAGCTCTGTAGCACAGTCAGGTAGTATGTTTGGTTGTTAACTGAAATGTTGGTGGTTCAAGCCCACCCAGGGATGATGATACATGTGCACAATGACGACTCTAACATGCTGATGTTTAATGAGTATCATGCACATCGTGTTCACTGTCATCATTTGCTGATTAGCGTTAAACAAACGTTAACCTCGTTTGACTACATCTCCTTGGCAACATAAATGTCTGTATGGACCTTTATGACCATCCATCCCATACTTGAACCAAACAACAGTTCAATGTTTAGAGCAAAGAGACAGACTACGAAGGTCTACTGTAGATGAGGCCTACTCCACAAAACAATACCCAAAGTCCCAAAACCTTTGTTCAAAAGGTGACAGCACAAAGGTCTTTCACGATGCTGCAGTGCCATCTAATTTCAAGGTTTGTATTAATACTGACATTTTGCAACATGCTGTGATGTGAAATTTCCACATCTTGACATCTCTAATGGTTTATCTGTAAAAGTCCCTCCACGAGTACGAGATTGATAGGGGAATCATCCGGAAATAAAACAGAGAGTGAGCAGCAAGGGGTCAAATGTTTGAGCTCATTTTCTCCACAGGGCCCTCGACACCCTCAAACCAATTACAGAGTAATGTTCAACGGCATGTGGAAGAGTTAACAGACTGGCAGAATACCAGAATCTATAAGTAGAACGTATCCATCATTATAATAATACTCCTATTTAAATGCATGAACAAATGCTTTGCTGCAGGCGTGTCACATGCATTTATATAAGGCTCTCGAGTTTGTGTTCTGATGGCTGTGCAGATAGTCTTTGTGGTTACAGTCAAACACTAACTAGTGTGCGGGCCTTTGTCGAGTGCCAAGGATGTTAATATTTCAATGGATCTTCAACTTAAAATTGGCTTCAACAACTGAAAGCACACTTTCTCGCTCCTCTCAAAAGGACACAAAGTTGAAGAGCTCCAAATTAATTAGCTTGAAGCCCGTGCAGTACGTTGAACATCTTAAGCATAAACAAGGTCACGCATTCCACGTGCCAGATAAGAAAACTTGTTTTCTTGTCGGGAGTATTAGGAAATGTTTTCATAAAAACAATTTCATACTCGTCTGCCTCGCAGCGCTGTTGTATTTCTCCCTTTGCATTAAAAAAAAAAAAAAAGTCATAGTACTGGTCCCATTCCAGACGCCGTAACATCGCCTCAGGCACCACACATCCCCCCCAAAGCCTGCTTCATGTCTAAGCTGTCTACCTGCTGGGATTGCTTCTTTAGCTCCTGCAGCTGTGTTTGTGCGAGATGTCTGGCTGTGTTTTGTAACGGGCTGTTAGAAACTTCGGGCTTTGCAAGAGCGTAAGCGTCGGCGGCTCGTTATGCACAGATGAGAAGCTGTGATCTTCAGCACAATTGCAGCTAAGTGCGTGAAATGTTTTAATGGTCAATCCAGTGCGGACGTGGGCAGAGCAGAATGGAATGTGAGTCACCAAAAGTCTGCACTTTTAAACACCTTTCCGAGCAAAACAGGTGAGTAATGCACTGGACTCCGTGTGGGGGCTACACGTTCTCTCTGCTTCATGTTCAGCATAGATCCTGTCTGACATGGGCACGCCATTTGTAATTCATTTAAAGTTCACACAATGTTGATCACATTGTATGTACGGCGATCAACATTGTAAATCTGTTTTTCACAGTATATGGAGCTTTAAATCTAGTATCCGTGGCAACTTTCCCCTCACGTTCCCACCAACAGCACCAATATTCGGCGCATCTACTCACCAGTGGGAGGGGCCCAGTCCGTACTAAGACTGATGGTCGATTAACTTGCCAACCCCTGGCAATAAGCCAAAAAGTCTGTAATTCATAGTTTCCCATTAAACAGAATCGGATTATTCTCCAAGTCCATCCTCTAATTACTCCATGGAGACACCATCAAACTGCCTGGCCATTCCCTGGAGGCCAGACTGCAGGATGTAACGAACTCAGGAGCTGAGCTGCTTTATATTAGACTCACTTCTACCATTTTAAAGCTAATCTATGTATCTATGTAATCTATCTATCTATGTAATCTATGTATATAGACTACACTGTAGCCCTTATAGCAACTGATGAAGTGGTTACAATCTAACCCACAGCTGGTGAGACTGAAACATTTCCTCTCAATGGGTGCTGCGTGCTGATTTATGTGGATGTCATGTAACGGATATCATATAATGTACTAAAAATGTCACAGTGAGATATTCTTCATTACATTTTTAGTCATTTATATAACATGATAATGACTTACTGAAGCAATTACAAAAAAAGGAACTGAAGTAGCCACCAATAAATTACATTAACAGGTTTTATTTAATATTTTGATTAACAGTTGTCAATCAAGTTGCCTCCAAGCATTTAAACACAGCTAAATAAACATTATTCTGAATGGTGATATATATATATATATTTCTAAATCTAATATTTTGGAAGCAAAGCGAGGGCAAGAAATGTTTTTTGTAGGAACACTGATGGACTGAAGAGCAGATTACCAGTATGCTATACAGTGCAGCAGTCATATGTGCTGTCACATGCCATAAAACATTCCCCTGGAGAGGGCCAGCTATCTACAGCAAATAACTGGCTTTATGCAGAGGTGGCTAAGATATGCAGAGTCACACGGGAGAAAATCCTCGTCTCTCGAGGGCAGATTAAAGAAAGAAAATGAATGTGTTCTACAGATTTAAACGAATGTGCTTAACTACAAATACCAGTGTTCCAGGAATTCTAAAAATGCTCAGGCAAAGTAAATCTGTTAACATTCACATTTTATAATGTCTGTTTGTTTAATACTTATTCCAGGTTTAATTCATAAACTGTCTTTAGGCGAGGAGTTACTATTTACGCGGCGTCTAATGCGCCTGTCAGACAAACACAGTAATGTAACAGCAGGAACAGCAACCGTGCGACTAACATCGCGGGTTAATTAAACCGATAACCAACAACGGAATAACAACAAACACAGCGCGCACACCCCACATTACACAAAGTGAAAGTGCCTCAGCCTGAAATAACAATTAAAAGGCAACCTTCACACACCCACACACACACTCTGCTGAGATCTCACACTTTGTGTTTTATAACACGATGCTGGTGAGGGCGAAAGATTAGAGGCGCTGTTAGTCTGAAAATCGTGTGCGTTCAGTCACATGAATACGGTATGTACGGAGAAGAAAGCTCGACTTCTTTACTGGCCGTCTCATAGAGCGACATCGTATTTTTTTCCCTACATTTTGACTGTCTTATGCCGTTTGTTTTATTACTTGTACACAATGAAAAGTATGAGGCAATAAAAGTGAAGATAGTGCTTTGTATGAATGAGTAACAGAAGAGAACCAACAAGTCCTTGATATATTGCTTTGTTCTGGATTTCATTTACTTCGATATTTTTTACTTTGATGTCTTCCCGTTATGTTCAGCTATTTTTTTTTATGTGGTGAGTTGCGCAGTTTCTTAAACTGCATTGCCTCTGAAGGCTAGTGTACGTCCACATCTGGATCAGTCAGACTCTGTCAGCTGAGATGGAGTTGAAAGCAGTAACCTCTGGAGTCATGCACAGTTTATATACCTGAGTTTCTGTCCATTTGTCTGGACTGGGACTTTTTTCGTATTCATATTTATAATCCACACTGAGATGACTCCAGCTCGCAACCTCTTGTTGAAATACACTACCATTTTGTTAATACAAGCCAGTGGTTAAAAAAAAAAGCATATCAGTTGGTCCCACAGAGGCATGGGCTTATAAGACAAACCAGTCACTAAATTCAGGGTTTGGGTTAGGTTAAAAACTGACATTGGATAAATAAAAAAAAAGGCAATTTACATGCAAATGATACTTCTGGCATTTGCTCTAATTGCCATTTGTGCTGCTCATCTGACGTGACAGAATGGCAGCACCTTTAAACTGCGGGGAGGAAACAGAGAAAGAAAAAATAAAACCCGAACAATGCGCTAAAATTTGAAGATCTCGGGCACAATATTCGATACATGGCCTTGTCGAGTCTCGTTACTCCGCCTGACAGTTTAGCACTCGCTAAATTACCGCATTAAAACTTGTTTATCTTTAAGATCCGTTCAAGAATCAGTCAAACACGCGGGATTGAATAGCGTCCCATTATTTGGGCTATTTTTGAGGGAGCACTTCAACTCGCAGCTGCGCTGATTGAAAAGACCCGCGAGCGACTCGCGCGCAGCCAAACTCATTTGAATCCAAATCAATTCTGATCACAGGCTAGCCCCCCACCCCCCCAAAAAAACACGTTAAAAATAACACACTTATGCTCAATGGATGCATTATAAATTCCAGCGAGATGAAAGGTTTTGATGTGGGTTTTTGGGAAGCAGCAAGAGAGTCTGTTTTCTTTCATCTTTCAGATGTAGAAGCGGGGATACAATAAACACACACACACAGTGCAAGCAGACAGATGCAAGAGAAGATCACGAATTCACGGCTACCATATAGCCAATAGTTATATATGAAAATAAATGTAGCCTATAGTAAATGGAAGAGCAGTTTGAGTTGGTATTTACTCGTTATTTTAGAGATCATCATGTTCCATACTGGCAGACACATACTGTGTCTATAGGTCAGTCAGAACCCAACCAGCACAAAGGTAAATTCAAGGTACATTCGCTCTCCGGTAAGCTCACTCGCGCTGCAGCAAAGGCCACACAATACAGCTGCGGGATATCGATTCCCCGATTGATTTTAGCTCACGCATTGTTCAACTTCCTAATTATTTCATGTCGGTGCTGCTTTTGGCGTGACCGCTACTCTGCTGTGAGTGGCCCTCACTTTCCCGCTGCCAGTCCCCGGTGGGATGGTTAGCCGAGGATAGCTCTGCTTGAACAACATGGCAGCCATGGGTTAAGAGTGCTGGAAGCCCAGTGGGGAAGAAAGGCCATTTCTAATGAGCAGCTCAGGGAATCTCTTATGAACTACAACAAAAGAGAGAGAGAGAGAAAAAAAAGGGACAAAGACACTCACCGTGACTGCAGATATTGGACTCAAGGACTGCTTGGTTGTTTTTGTTCCAGTCCTCTTTCTTTTGAATTTTAATACTTGCGGTGTAGCGCATTGCATTTACAGGAGACATGCAAATTGAACATTAGTAATCTACAAGAATTCCTCTGGTCTGAAGGTGTTCACCAACACACCTCTTTATTATTAGCACTACAAAGTTTAGACTCCAAAAGGCATAGCAGAACAACTGACAGCCTGAAGGAATCGTTGGATTCCCACTCGGGTCCCACGGCAGTTTCTTTTGGAAAAAAATCTGTTTGGCAGAGGTGGAATGTCTTATGAGCTCTTTGAATAATGCATCCGTTTAGGCCTTTGTTTCATTGGTTTGGCTTTTTGCTCTGTAAGGTCTTGTCAGTGACAAATGCATAATTTTTCAAATTTAAACCGTTTCAGGGGCAACGAAGGACGGCTGCCAAAATGCCCATTCGGCTGAACATCAGTCTCTCTGATGAGAAAACACACACATGCTTGAAAGAGCTACCGTTTATTCGAGATGGCTTGGAACTCTGAATTGAAATATCCAAATTTGAAAAAGAAAGCTCTTGTAAGTGAACGAAAAGTGAAGACGCGGGGTAAAAAAATATGCTCGGTACAGTCCGGAGAAGTGATGTAACCTAGATTCAATCATGCGTACGTGACAGGAAGGAGTCAGAGGACGACTTAAAGGGAAGAAATAGGAATCTCTGGTGGGAAACGCATCGCGGTTACGGAGCTATAAGCTGATTTGTTTCATCAACTGTTGTTCCGCATCTCCCGTACACCAGTTTGCTCAGCCCTTCAAAGAACGATGGCTCAGAGACATTTATTTAGTTATCGATTGATGACCGTGAGATATAATCTTTTCATTCCGGCTGTCTGCTACAGCAAAGGCTGAAACACTACTGTACGTTCACAACGGCTCAGGAAAATGAAATTTACTTGGCAAGAGCTAAAAAAAAAAAAAAATGCATTTGTTATGGCTGATTTAAACTTTAGAAGTATCTGGGAGACGCTATATCAGCTCTCCTTCGGGAGACTACAGTATCAGATCATGATCACGGGAGCTTTTCTCCCACAGAAGCAAACTATCGGAGCACCTGTAGCTTTCTTATTTATGATTTCAATCAGGAGAGACTAATCAAAAGAAGAAGTAGCGTCACGCTTGACGTGACCTTTTTGACTTTGTTGTACTACAATGCTACAGCTAGTGTTGCTAAGCAAAGAAAAGGCTGGGGTCCATATTGGGAAATATTTCACACGTGCTCGCACGCACTCACACTGTGTTGACACATTCACGTGATTCTTGTATGAAAAAAAAAACCTACAGTTCTGGTGAATTCCTGGTGATTTTCAGGCTTTGGTTCCAGTTGAGGAATTACATGCTTCCACAAATGTAGGGGGAAAAAAAAGTTATGCTCATGAGAACCTTTCACAGAAGACGGCTAAGATAAGATCACTGTGAGAAACAAGACCGATCTTGAATAGAAGGTGTTTAAATATCTATGATTTTCCCGGGGTTGTCACGACTGAACACAAACACAAAAAAAAAAACGAAAATGCAAATTTCCAAGAATGCCGGTTGAGGCCGGCAAATAGAGCGATAGTCCGTGGTGTTATCTTACTAAAGGCGAATTACCGTCCTCATCCCAGCATGTCCTATAGTTAATTATTGATTAACTTTGCAGAGATAAGCCAGTCAGGGTGGGAAGATTGGCTTCATGCTGGGCTGGCTGGCCAGACGCCATCTCAATGAGCCTCTCCAGGTTTGACGTTTGACCATTAAAGCAAATCAACCATGTCTCACGTAGAATGAGCGCCGTCATCGGCTGCAACGCTAAAAGATCTCGCTCGGAGACATTTTTCGCTCGTTTGAAAGCCGACGGTCATGAGCCGAGAATTACATCCGGCTAAACGGACTAAATTTAGATAATTTCTATCTGCATTGGTCACATATATCACGCGTCAACCTTTGACTGAGTGGCACAAGCTCTTTTGTCGCCACCAAAAACAAGTTATTAGTCACTAGCGTACAATCGGGTGGTGTGATTCAACAGCACTGCAAGCCTCTTATGACTGCGTTTGAGCAATACAAATGTTTTTACCCAATGCTTAACCCCCCATGAAATGTGTGAGCCGGTCTGTCAAAACAAACGTAATTTGACATAACTCAAGGAAGTGATGAAACACCCCAGGAAACCTGCCGTGTAGGAGACCTTAGATTGAACCGAGATGAGATTAGACTGACTAAATTCAGCGAGTACAGGCTTTAAAAAAAAAAAAAAACCCACAGGTACTTCTGAAGCCAGAAAACTAAATTAAAGGAATCTAATCCACATGCAACACGGTGCTTCTGTTCAGCACAATACCAAGCTGCACTGCGAACCACTGAGGCACAGTGAGCTTTCACTCGATAGACCTCCCATAGGGCAGGATGCTGCACAGTACAGGGTTGTCTCAGCTATTACCCTCCTCTTCTTCCTCCTATCTCGCCTCCTTCTTTCCCATGCTCTATTGTGTCTGGGCTGACTGCCGCTCAGACAGGCCTCTAGGTGGGTAGTTCAACAGTCAAGCACATCCTCTGACACCCAAGTCAGACGTCTTGTGTTTGTGGAAGCTGCCGTCGGCTCTCCGGAGAGCCAGCCTGCCTTCCTCGCGTCCCACACAATAGACCTCAGGCGAACACAGCCGAGCTGAACGGGGGAACAGATGACAGCGGGGAAGGCACTTGTACCGGTGAGCAGATGGGGACAGGAATGATGGAGCAAAATCTACTGAGGCCAGATGAGTCAAATGTGTCAAGAGAGGGAAAAAAAAAATCCTTCGCCGAGACGAAATGCACTGTGGTCTCCTCTGTTTTCAACCTGGATCTCACACTAAATCACAGCGAGGCACGGACACACGGAGATACTGGAAATAAAAGCGACGGCAGAAACATCACTCTGCCCCAGTCTGTTGAACAACCATGAAAGGCAGCCTGATAACCTCATATGAGATAAATCACTTAGAGATGTCAGTCTTTTTTTTTGTTTGACTATTTGAGCCCAGAATAGGCTTAGTCTCTCAAGCCCTTGAAATCTCTGGATTACCCCCGTTGTTCTAATTTAGACGTAGCCTCAAGCAGAGAACAGGGCTAATTTCCTTGTGTGTCGAAATTAATGAAGAAGATAATTTGCTACAACGGAGCAAAACACACACACGCACGCACATACAATCGCACAAGCACCTACACACTTGCATGACACACACACACACACAGAAATACTCTCACTATCCTTTAAATGAACCCCCAAATGGGGCCAGCAAGTGAGGAGAGCTTACTGCAGATGAAACCGAAACTAGGTTAGTACATCAGCAGCGAAACGTGTGGGATTTAACACGCTTGTGCAAAAAAAGAAAAATCTCAGCATGCAGAAAGAGTCGAAAACCGGTTCATGAGAACTAAGCGAATGACAGCTTAGCATTTCATTTTACCACATGACGCCCAGTGTTCCTGAAATTTCTGCCAAATTTCCCTTTAAGACGTTCTAAAGCAAGACGACACGACGGTCTAGATCACTTACGCTGAGGGGAAATGGAATAAGAAGAAGAAAAAAACTTCCCTCCAGTTCAGGCTGGTACAGTTTCTTTGACAATTTTGGGACCTGTCACTTGTATGTGACATTTAAGTCGCTTGAATTATTTCTCTGCACAGCATGAAGAGAAAAAAAAAGAAGACAGACCCACGGTGGAGCTGTGTGTTAAGATAACGCAATCAGTGAAGACAAAGAGCTGTAATGCAGAATATTCCATTGTGGACTAACCAATTATGTACTCTGTGCGGTTGTTTCATATACAATAACATTAAGTTAGTTCATGTAATAGTGTTAACGGCAACAAATGGCATTTCTCCAGTGATTTAGCGCCGCTCTCCGACAATGATCGGGGAACTGCGAGAGAGAACTCGAGCTGAAGACAACCTGACATTTGTGTCAGACTCTGTGGATGCTAAACTTATTCCAGATCACATTATGCAACATTCTTCTTCAGTTTTTAACCCCTTGTTTAGGCCCTTCCTGTCTGGTAAATGCTCGTAAAAGCTTTTAACCTGCATGCATACACTCTGTAACTTGATGGCACTGCAGTCAACATTAATACTAGACTGATTCTGTTGTGTAAAATCTGTGAAATTTCCATTTAATGCAAATAAAAATGTATGAACTTTCTTAAAAGAGGCAGAAAACGTAATTCATTCCTCACTAATAAAACATCACCCACATCCATTAATGAACACTCACTATGACACAAACTACTGATTAAGTGTCCCATTTTGGGTGATATAATAATTATAGTCACTAATTAACTGACTTGAGAGAATCTAAAAAGGTTAAAAGGATGTGAGGAAAAAAAAAAAGGTAATTCGTTCTTACTCAATCTTATTATAACACACTGTCACACCTTTAATGAACCCAGCGGCGTTGCATTTTCACTCCATTCCAATTTTTTCTTAGAACATTTTGTCACGACGTGCATACAGATAGAACTTTTAAGGGGAGTGTTTTATTTTCTAGGGGCCAAACAACTGATTACATTCGGTCTCCTCCGCATCCACCATTTAATCACAAGAAATCAGGCGGACAGATGATCTCTCGCCAGCCAACCTCAATCTATTATCCATTAGAAGCCGTAGGGAAGCAAACAAATAGAAACACAATAATTGAAAACATCCCTTACCACAAGACAAGGCTCGGACTGATCAAATTTAAGCTGTTCATTAGAGCAGCTTCCAGTTCAGACAGCAAAGTTACAGCGGGCTGTGGAGAATCTACGCCACAACATTAAGCGTGCAAAAAAAAACCACTGGAAATTTCAGAAAGTTCAGCCGGTGGGAAGGCGCTTCAAACGCTCTGATGACAAGAGTGTAAATAAGTATCTTTTCACAACAGGAAATTAAAACCGAGTGACACAGATCCATACTTTATTCAGCAGGAAAAGAGGAGTAGAGGAAAGACCAAAAGGAGTTGTCAGACCGTCTCTACCCCCTCTGTGAATCTACATCTGTTGCAGTCTGAGAGACAGCTGTTCCTATGGGGAGAGGCAGCAGGCAGATAGAGCCCCTCCGCTCTCCCTCCACGCCTCTCTACACACTTTCTTCATCTATCCATCAGCCGCCGTACCCTCGCTGGTATCCCTTCCTTCGGCGACATCCTGTTCTCCGGTGCCGGTGCCCACCCTTCTCAACGCGCGGCTCATCCATCCACAGCCTTTGTTTCCTCACCTCATTACTTTTCATTTACAACGTGAATACATTCCAACGAGAACATTTTTTTTCTCTCTTATTAGACTCCAGAAAGCAATAGATGTGCACTAGCCTTCTGTCAACGGGATGCTGAGGAGGGGAAATTCATGTTTGGCACTTTGCCTACGTAATAATCAGACAAGTGCACAAAATATTAGCTTGCCCTGCGCTTTTAAAAAAATGCCGCTAGGAGTAATTGTAAGTAAATAGTGACAAAGCACACGCTGCTGTCTGGGAAAGCCTTGAATATGGGCAGTGACACAGACAGGACAGTGGGATGCAAGGTCAGATGATCTCACTGGTGGTCAATGTGGCTTACATGCATCATTGAACAAAGCCAAGTCAAACCTCGCTTCGGCATTCGGCCATCTGGAGATGACCACGAGCATATAGTGGGACAGACCTCTACCGCATAAGATGCCATGTTTCTTTATCCCGCAGCAGTACTTCTGCGCGTCAAATTGGATGAAACGCCCGTTGAGATTATTTCTGTCATGCCGAAATGCTGCACGCACTCTTGCCTCCTCCCCTCATCCTTATCTCCGGCTCCCGAGTGACACGTAGGATACTGATATAAAGTGGGAGGATTCTCCACAGTCCTCGGCTGATTACGAGGGTTAAACTGGTCAGGGTGCTATTCGGCCTCTTCCCGTCTTCCACCGGGAAATCCTGTTCATAATTCTGTCTCCGTTAAGAACCCCAGATTTGCCTCCAGACCCGCGCTCGCCTCGGGCGGGGACGCAACCCTAGAGTGAACCTCCACTGCTTGCTTGAAGGAAGCGAGAGGAGCAAGGTTAACTATGCAGCGCATACCTCCATACCGACAAGTCGGCGTTGAAACGTGCACATACGCACAAAGTCTCTTTGAGACGGCCCTGAAGAGTTCAGACAGAAAGAGAGAGAGAGACAGAGAGGAAGTACGTACAGCATGCATGCTGAGAGACTATAAGAAGTCAGAATCCGATGCCGTTCAGGCGGTGCGGAACACAGGAACAAGAGAAAAGAAACAACAGATATGGTTCACGGGATGCTTGCTGTGAACAGAGCGCACGACTCGTGTTTGTTTTAGCCGAGGCGGCGCAAGAAGCAGGAGTTGAAAGCAGCAGTTACATGCAGCCTGCTCGCAGAGACAAACAGACGGCTGAGGATGACACGCAGCACATTTGAATTGCATATATTTGCCGCGGTGTTAGACTGAGCGCGATGCGCGCCTTACAAATTCTCTATACCTTATGGAGACGGCTAGTTAGGGGGGAGACGAACGCGAGGCCTTATGCGTGTGCACCCGGAGACGGCGGGTAATATGCCGGGTATTTATGAGGTGC
Organism: Nibea coibor; assembly: GCA_023373845.1. Classification (NCBI taxonomy): domain Eukaryota; kingdom Metazoa; phylum Chordata; class Actinopteri; family Sciaenidae; genus Nibea; species Nibea coibor. Next base: position 12,779,004 of record CM041730.1, read on the forward strand.
GGTGGTGTCGGTGACATCTGCATAACCTATTCATGAGAGCCGTGATGGAATCTCAGTTATCCTCCACTCCAATCTTACAGGTGACAAAAGAGGAACGCGGAGGTGAGGGTGGGGAGAATGATAATGAAGATGAAAACAGAGGAAGGTAGCAGCAGAGGAAGGTAACTGAGACAGAGTGGATGAGGAAACGAGGGTAGTGGAGGGAGTAATTGGGGGGGTGCACTAAATAGTGGGCGATGGACAAGGAAAAGGACAAGGAACGGACAAAAAGATGAGAGGGAAAAAATGGAGAGACGCAGTGCCGGGGAGACAGAGAAAAAGAAGGAGGCAGGAGAGCGGAGGCGAGAGCGAGAGCAATTACGTGGAGAATGAGGAGAGTATTTCAATAAACCTGTACATGTCGATTCCGCCCGGCACATCCGCTACTTGTGCCCTGCACTCTGCATACCAATGATTCAGACACGCCATAACTGGAATTCACAATCTCTACAGACAGCAAGGGCAACAGCATTAGATATTCCACCAGAGCGCGGAGGAGGAAGGGGAGGGGAGGGAAGGGGGAGTCGGGGAGCAGCTACATGTAGCCTTGCGTAGAAATGAGGGACAGAGGAGAAACAGTCCCTCGTGTTGTTTCTCTTTCTTTGTTTCCCTGTTTGTTCACCGTGCAGGGGGGGGGTATGAGATAAGATTAAACTTTTACACCACTCCCCATCTCTGTTTAAATCTATAATCTCTTCAGCTTCTGATTCTTTCAATCCTACCTTTTAATTTATCATCATCAATCTTTACTTCAACCGGACTGCAGAAAAATACCTGTTGATACCTGACCTGTTCACTGTTCATTGTACCTGCGCTGCCTCAAAGTAGAGCAAGGGACCTGTCCTGGACCCCCGGGGGATTTTCCCGTCTCCACAATGACAACAGATGGTATTCTACTCTGCTTGGCCATGGCGTCAGGAAGACACAAGGACGGCCACAAAAACGCAGGGCACACAGAAGGGCAGTGTGGAAGCACATCGCACAATGACTGTCCTTGGTTTCAGGGACACGGTTTGGCCGACACCCAAACACCAAAAACTATAATGTTCAGAGGTGCCAAAAGTATCACAAAGAAGTATCAAAAGAAGTCTGAGTTCAAGGGTCAGAAACAGCATTAATCAATGCAAAGCAGTCGGAGCTTTTATGCGGTTTTGCTTCTCAACGAAATATTCAACGCACAACTGCAGCAGCACTTGAGTCCATTCAGTGGTGCTGCTCTTCCTCCCCTGCCTCCCGAAGCTATTCAAAAGGCAGGTGCAGTGTCCAACCGAGAATTATTCATTCAGTGTCCGTAGATTCACCTCGGAGAGCTTCTCTCACTCTATAGGCACCCATTTCTCCATTTTTTTCTTATTCTCATTTGACCTGTTCTGTTTCATGTCATTTATTTTTTAAGCACATGACTATATGCCAGTCTTTATTCAGAAATGGACTCTGGTCCTGGTAGGCTACAAATATACACGTACATACCTTCAAGGGGCTGCGATTTGCCTATTGACTTTTGATTATGCTTTTTTAAAAAGGGATTTTATTAAGATTTTCTACATTGATGGCATCCATGAAGGCGATGCCTATTTGATATGAACCACTATTCATTGTTATATTAATGCTTTGTAATATTTGTACTTTATTCTTGTCTGAGCAGCTGTATACCTTGGGTCTGCCTCATTAATAGCTGTATGGCACCACAAAATGAGTGATTATCATGTTTTCAGCGGAGTGTTCCTTTAAAGTTAAATGGACTTCCAGCTGCACTGTCATCAGTATATCTGACTTGGGGACACATTTTATTTATATATATATATATATATATAGTTATATTATCTGGCACGACTCAGCACCATTTGTCCCTCAATGTCCACCCCTTGCTCTTCTGTTACCTGGCCTTGCCCAGAGGTCTATAATAAGTACATTACGCCTAATAATGGATTATTGATCATAATGAATCAACTAATTTTATGCCAACGCCAGCATCTGTCCTGCTTAGTAAGAAGGTTTAGCAGAAAAAAAGTCTTCTTAATTCCTCTGTGCAGGAAAGGCCCAGAGCATTAGTTTGTGTCTGAATGATGAACGGCTGGTGAAGCAAAAGGACGGGGACCTCTGTGGTGGGGTTGAGAGCAGTGAGTGCGAGTAAAGGCCACCATGCTGCCTTGGCTGTGATTAAAGTGAGCCACGTATGGTTAAGCAGATAGGGGTGCCCCAGTGACGAAGCCATGCTAAAGAGAATTAGCCAGGTAAGGCATATTTTCAGTGTGCTGACCCTCGGGGAAAAGTTTAGAGGTTACTGCTAGAAAGAGACAAGGGCAGACTGAACATCGTAAGTCCAAGATCCAGCAGGCCAAAAGAGGCATGTTGGGGTTTTTTTTAAGTAGGACTGACTAAATGAAATAATGTACACGGTAGCACAACTAGGCTAAATATTGCTGTTCAGTGGGCTAGGTTGTTTGTTTTAGATAATACTGACTATACAGTATTGTGAACACATATTGGGGATGCACCGATTGTGAAATTCTGGGCCGATACCGATACCAATGTTTAAAATAACAACTTGGCCGATACGAAACTAAGTAACTAGCGTAGCATATTTACACATGTAGAAGCATATTTAGAAGAACATACGCCGGGAAAACGGCCAAATCTGAGCAAGTAAACAAAGTCTGGCGGGCTAACCGCTTCTGAAACTCTCCCGGTGGCGTTTGGAGTCGCGTGCAGGACGGACCAAAACCGCGGATGATGTGTGGAATGAGGTTTCGGAGGCTCCAAAAAAGGAAAAAAGAAAGGTTTCTCCTCAGCACAGCGTTCGTGCAACATGTAAATCAACATATAAACATGAGTGAATGTCATCTTTATTTGCTGATGGCCGATGACGGAGGCGAACATTGGCCAACGCCATTCCGGTGGGTGCATCCCTAACACATACAAACTTGCAGAATACACACTTTCCTTTTTTTGGAGGTAACTACTGGATCTCCAGAAACACTAAAAATAATTCAAAATGAAATAGTTGGAGAAGGAAAAACTTGTTCACAAATCACAGACATCCATGTGATGAAGGGTCTCTAGTAGATACTGGTCTACTACCAATTTATGGATTCATGCAATAATGTGAAACTTCCCAAGGTTGAGAGGTCTCAATCCCCCAAAACCATCCTGAAAAAAAACCCACATGGTGAGAGTGGAGCAGTAATGGTCTCTCCTCTCTCAACAACTATCATCAAGGTACACTTACAATGCCCTTCTACCTCAATCCAAACTGTTTTTACACAGGGCAGCTCAAAGAGGTGTCAACGTGTGCAGCTCAAAGAAACGCCTGTATGTGCTGAAAACATCTATGAAATATAAACTTAAAAAAAAAAAAAACATAAAAGCCGCCTGTGGTCTGATGAAGGATAGACCAGAAAAAAAATTAAACTGTCCTGGCGCATTTTCGCCCGGTGCAAAAACACAATGACTGGACAGGAAATTGACAATGTAATAGCATATTTTAGGGCATATTTGGGGCAATTTGTCACTTTCTGACAGCGTGCTCTGTCCCTCTGAATTGCACTGCTCTCGATACAAAAAGCATCGAATTCAACTGACAAGAATGTTATTTTGCTGGACCAAGCTGGAAAACGAAAAGAAAAGAAAATCAGCATGAAATGTTTTCATCTGGGAGTGTAGCACAACTGAGACGGGAGTGTTTCCCCCTTTCATTCAGACAGGAAAGGAAAATCATTGTACAATTAGGAGAATTATACTTGGATACTTCCATAACATGCATGCATTTACACTCATTTCCATGTGTGCGGCACGGAAAGGTGTGGCAGGGTTAGCACTTGCAACTGTGAGCTGAACAGAGTTCAGAATTCAGTTTCGATATGTATGAACATCCTTTTAACGGGCTGGTTTAACAGACTATTGAGATCCGTGCTGATATTACAGCTCGATAGTTTATCTGATCTCTTCCCTGCCTGTTTTTTTCTGCTGCTATTAGAAAACAAGGACTCGTTCTGTTTTGTGGTTTGGTCATTGACAGAATCTTGGCTGCAGCTGAGCCGAATCCTCACACCGTGTCTGCTTTAGTCAGCATTGCCTCCGGAGCACGTCTCCCAGTCACGCACCGACAACCCCTGACTGAAACGACGGTAAATAAATAGGCGCAGCTCCTTGTCTTGTCTCCCCCTGATAAACATGGAAATACACCAGCCTCTGATTGCACAAGAGGGAGAAAATAGGAGGAGGGCAAATTAAAAGACTTGGCAGTCGGTTTCTGCCAAACCGACGCTAGAATGTTTTTGCTTGCCTGGACACATTCCTCAGGCGTCCCACCCTATTATTATTAGCAGCGCGTGTAAATGCGTGCATGCGCCAGGGGTCCGCGTGTGCGTGTGGTGTACGAAGCACGCGGGGTATGTTAAGGAACAGCGTCTCCTCGACTCAATAACCCGCCGTACTTAAGTCGTGTCCTTCAGCTGTCATGCTCGACTTGCTATATTAGAGAATACATCATTAGACATGTGGTGATGATTTCGAGGAGAGCGGTAATTCCACAAAATTGTGAAATGATTAGAACTTGGCTGTCCAAACTCTTGCCTGGAGAACAGTTTTCCAGAGGAACAAAGATGAACTGCTACCAGAAGAAAACCTCTGCGGTGACGGACGTGAATTATTGAAGGTTGCTCGTACGGGTTTCACAGAGATCAGTGCCGGGACTTAAAGTGTTGATTCTACATAAATAATGTTTATAAAAGAAAAATGTGGGGACTGCAGAGAACCAATCATTTAAGATAAATGACTTACTTAATCTGAGTGAATTATTACTGATGGAGAACAAAATCTTGTTTGATTTATAATTCAGCTTTTCTCATTCCTTATTTGGCTATTCTGTTTCATTTGAGCTGTTCTCATATTAAAACATTGAATCTGATTAGAGCCAATAAACAGACTTCACAAAACCCTCTCTTCATTAAATGAAGCAGACAAATACTTCTGATTCATTTTCTTACCAAGGGTTTGATTAAGTCTGACCATCAAATATGTAGCTACACCCAGGAGACAGTTAGCTTAGCTTAGCATAGACACTGGAAGTTGGAAATTAGCCTGCTTCTGTTCAAAGGTAACGGTCTATAAGCACCACTAATGCTCAATAAGTGCCACATAATATCTCGTTTGTTTGTGTGAAAAAACAAAAGTGATGAAGGAAATTTGAGATGAAATAAAAACCAAAAATCGGAGTTATGCAGCCTCAGTGCGACAGCAGAGGAAAGAAATTCTGTTCTCTTCAGGAAAGTGTGTGACAGACACAGCATGCGCCTCAGTGAGGCAGCGCCCATTTTTACCACATTAAACCATGTCTATGCAGAACAGGCTAGAGTCAGAAATCAATTTCACCCCCCCCTGGAATCTGCATTCCTCTAATTCTAGCTAATATTGACCGGGGCTTCAGGTATTTGAATCTATTTTAATGGAAGCAGTGTGACCTTGGATTCAAATGAAGCACCTAAATCAGTAGGGAAAATCAGAAAGTGTGTGTGTGTGAGTGCAAGAACGTGAACACACACACACACACGGCATGCAAAAAAAAAAAAAGACACCTCCCACCTCCTGCACTGCATCCACAGCACAGACAGAGACCACACAGCTCGCTGTGTCATCACTCGTCTGCCTCTGCTTGTGTATTTACCACTCAGAGACAAATGGTCTCCTGGCACTGGAGCACTTTAATGAGCCTTGGGGGGTCTGCAGGAAGCACATTTATCAGCGGAGTTTTATTTCAGTTCACCGCCACCTTGCAGTTTACACACAGGCACACAAAGAGACAGAGGGGCATGAGAAAAAACAAAACAAAAAAAAACACTTTGACTTCCTAATGGAATATTCCATTAGGACGCATGGCAGGCTGCAGAGTTTTCAAGCAGTGTGCCCAAAAGGTACACAGGAAGCTAAAAAATCATCACAGTTTGGTACAAGCGAAGCTAAATGGAGAATGACAGCAAGGAGGTTGTTGTGCTGTGTGCAGAAATGTGTAAAAATGGAGATTAGTATGTTTCTGGAAAGGGCAAGGATTTAATGGCTACAACTGCGTGCGTTGCATGTGAGATGAGAGAGAGCGAGAGAGAGAGAGAGAGTGATGGACCCAGTGCTTCGGAAAAATAGAGGGAACAAACAATGAATGGATAATTATTTCCTGATCAATATTGTAATGGAACAAGGTCTCGATTGCCAAATCCAAGCTTGTTGGACTTGAGGAGGAATCCCAGAGGAGTTCCAACCCCCTTGGTAGAGCTTCTTTTATTGATTCACACACCTTCCACGTGATGGTATCTACAGCGTCTTCTCCATTCATCTAGATTTGTCTGGTTAGTACAATAGGCTTAGTTTTAAACTGACATTGTATTTTATTTATTCACGATGTGCCCCTGCTCCTCTGTTTAAATATTTTCCTTAGCCCAATCAAAATCAGCGGTCGCACATGACACGCCAGTGGCATTTTCTGTCAGCACAGAAGCTGCGGTGGCGCGGTTTGCGTTTTTCAGGTCGATGGAACAAATCCGAAGATTTAAAAAGTTGTCATTCCTGCAAGCTGACGTCAGACAAACCTCATCCTCTCGGATGCGCTCGGTTGTGTTTCCAGGCGGCCGCCTGAGCACAACGTGAGACCCGTTTGAGCCTCTGAAAAATTGAGGCAAGTGGCCTTGAAACTAGACTCTCTTTCATTTGGGTCAGAAAATAAATTCTCCATCCAGTTTTCTCGCTGGATTTCTCTTCGCTCTGACAGATGGTGTCACTTTAGGTCTAATGATGTGGCGGTTTCTGACATCAAGAGCATTTGTAAACAAACTGGCGTAAACCCCCCCAAACTATGAATAAAAACTACCTGATGAATAGTAAAAGAAAAAGGCAAAACGACCAGCGCCATCTCCCAGAGCCCAAGCTGATATTCTTCCAATTGATTTAATTGCATGACCAACGGTCCAAAACCCCAAAAATACTCAATTTATGATGACACAAACCAGAGAAAAACAATAAATATTCACAGCTGAGAGGCTCGAACAAGAAAACGTTTGCCAAATAAATGACACGAGAATTATTCTTAATTGGCTACGCAGTTAATCGTCTAATTGCGTCTCACCAACAGGGTTTTACACACAGCATTAAACTATCCAGCACGTGTGTGTGTGTGTGTGTGTGTGTGTGTGTGCTGGAGTGTGTTTACACTGCCTGGTGCCTTAGTTAAGGGTTCTGTCCTGAGTTGACAGATGAGGCCACAGCTGCCCATTAAGGAGCCACTTACTGTAACTTCCCCTCTGACTAATCCATCCCATCAGCCATCATACCTACATTTAGGCTGGCGGCTGACGTCCAAATGTGCATGAAAACACACATACGCACACAGCCATGCAGCGCAATTCATTAGATCAATTAATTAGTCCTTGAGCAGCCATTTATCCCTGTCTTATTCAGCCATCAATCCCTGCCTTGTTGTATAAGCACATCTGTAATTCCTGAGATGTGTGTGTGTGTGTGTGACCTCCGTCTTGGCCACAGCCATTTCATTAGCTGGATCAATTAACTTTAACATTTGTTCCAGTTTGCCACCGGGTGGGGGGGGATACCTGACACAAATGGAGAGAAAAGAGCGCTCCGGGCGGCTGAAATCTCCTCTATCCGAGTTGACAGCTCCAACCTGAACATATGGCATCTTGTTCTCTTTGCGCGTAATGCTGTTACGTTTAAACCGAACTGACTGGCAGGCCGCGGGTGGCAATGGGATTACGTATCAAGTAATTAAGATCTCAGAGACGCCGGTTTATCTTCATTCAGATTACTTGTCCTGGGTGCTTTCTGACCGGTGGGTGGTTTGGCTCAAAAGATGGCCACCGCTTCACCTCTATTATCTAATCGGGCTAATCAGTTCAGCATCAGGGACCTGTGTGTCTGTGTGTAAACCAAATTTTTTACTTTATCGATTTCAATTCTAAAGTAACTGTCATTGCCATAGTTCAGAGGTTAAATCAAAGCTCGACATTTTCTGTTGAGCTGCTATTCCTCCTCTGAAGCTTTAAAAATGTTTAAATCCACTTAACCTATTTATGATAAACTGAACCTGAGAAGAACCGGCTTATGGGAATAGCTTATGGGAAGTTGTGTTTTTGTAATTCGTGCCCATTTTTTCCAGACCCTTCGACTGTCATTGAAAGCCAGAGCGTGCCAAGCCCCGCAGAGAGACATCTGCCAGAAGAAGCTTCAGTCAGGTTTGTTTGTTAACTGCTCGTCTTGGTTGCCGCCTTCGAGCTTCATTCTGTGCGTAGGTGTGAGAACAGTATTCCGCCTCTTGCTGGTTCAGTCATATCCGTCTACGGAAGCGGGCGGCGTTCGATCTTTTGTGTTAAATAAGGATCACACATAAATGCATATGCAGACCCTGGCAGAGAGAGAGAGAGAGAGATGTTGTGGATTGATTGCAGAGACTCGCAGTGAAATAAGCTAAATGTTAGCTTAAGTTTATGGAAGACAGGCTTATCTAAGCCAGATTTGTAATCTGTATGATCATAGCTATAGTAATTTTGCTGATATTTTTGGTGGATAGGCTATCTAGTGTTGAGTTTATCCAACATGTGGCCAGAGATATATCCTTTTTCCCCCTCAAGGAGTGCTGTTTGGTTGTTAGTAGCCGCCACAACTCATAGTATCATGTCTTCCTCATCACTTTTCATATTCCAGAGGAAGTAGTACAGGGATCACAGGGCTGTAACATTCAATCAGACTGATCTCAGTGATTTGATTACAACAGAAGAGAGTCAGACAGGCTCCAAGCATCCACTGCTCACCCAATCTGACGAGCGCTACAGTACAAGTCTACTGTTTACAACAGTTCATTAACAACAAGTGGTGAGAATACACAGATACTCGGTTGACACATTTGTGTGGGAGGACTGACACGGAGTTTGGCAGCAGTTTCCTGGCACAGCAGGCTGAGCTCCAGCCAAACAGCCTTCGGAGAGTGTTACTGCTGACCGCCAGCTGGATTAGAGGGTTAACCAATTAGCAGTAAGAGGATGGGTCAGGGTACTAAGTCAATCCCAATCTGTATCCGAGGCGGTTGAGAAGCCGCTAATCCAGTGCCTAAGTCACAACCTCCAACATTACTAGCCGCAGAGGTCACAGAGAGCGAGGAAAGCCAGAGGGGGGCGAATCAAGGATCTAAGCTGTGCCCCGCGTGTGTTTGTAAAAGTGTTTCCGTAAAGTTAAGTCAAATTCACACTTACAAAAGTTAATGCGACCAACGCCGAGGGGAGGGACTACAAGTTCTAAACTGCAGCAGACAAACAGGAAGCAGAAAAATGGGGAACAAATGGAGAAAAAAAAAGAAGTGATACAAAATGTTTTTATTCATCCATATTTCATAGGATGGAACCTCCCTCGAGGAAACAAAGAACAAATCAAATTCATCACTCACATACAAAAGACCGATTAGACGACTGGATTTCTTTCATTTCATTTGTTATTTTAAAGTATCGAGTTTCCTGTCGAGGCGGAGGGCCACGTTGCGCAGGACAAATGATCGAGACGGATTCGCGTTCACAAAAAAAAAACGACAAAGCCGTCAACATTTGTTTTGTTCGCCGCGTTCTGAGTCGTTATCGCCGTTCATCATAGGGATCACGCACATGCATCATTGCATGGTACAGCGAGGAGGCGCACAGATAAACACACACACCCACCCACCCACACACACACACAGCAAAGGCCCTGTGTGTACACAAAGGCGGCGGTGTTGTTAATCACAGGGATTAGTGAAAGCAGCGTTTCCTTACATCTTTCATTGTTTCCCCTTTCCTTCGCAAAGAACGGGGCCCGCGCAGTTACATACGCCGTCTGGTAATTTGCAGTATGCTGTAGCTCATTATGGTTTTTACCGCTCCCGCCGTGGTTAGGCTTTGATGAGGAAGAAGGAAAAAACAGACAAAAACACACACAGCTTGTTCTCCATGTATTAACAAAACAAAAGTGAAGTGTGTTGGGACCTGCTCTACGTTTCATTTGGAGGAAATCTCACCCGGTCGAGATAAGAGGAGGTTAACACCAGGATGCAAAACTAATGTGGAGACTGCGTGAGCTCATTCTGTCTACAGTGTGTAAGCCCCCTCTATCTATCTGAGCTTTGCTTATCTGCAGAAAACATCATTTTGGTTGTGGTTGCCTGCAAGTATAAACACCCTCCCTCCCTCTCATATTGGGAAGAGGATGAATCTCCATGGAGACCCCGACAATGTCACCTCCGGGTTCAAGAAATCCACCTTTATCTGATCGGTTCACCAGTTGATTCCCCTTGACTGGAGATGCTGAACACGCGCGCCACACTTTCTTTGAAATACTTATACATTTGTACTCATGCGCTGGTGTAATGCGATTGAAAAGATGCCGGAGATTAGTGCGTTTATGCAGATTTATTTCCGCCGCTCGCCAACGCCCTCTGCGCCGTACAGGGAACAGCTCTAATGCACGTGGCTTCACCCGTCTTCTGCAGCTTGTCCCTCTCTGTTCTTCAGTCTAGATCTTCCCGGCAGCTCCAAAGTGCTGTTTTTAGCTTTTCGAGTGGAAGTGTTGTTAGGAAACAGTGAAGATGACCATTTTTGGTTGTAAGGCTTTTAGTCTAACACGGGCAGTCGTGCGGAAGGTGCAGAGACACTCAAACACTTCCTAATGCTGGAGGAGAACAGACAAATCGCCTCGCATGCATCCACACGCGCACACACACACACGCCACACTTATTCCCACCTCGAGCCTTATAGTAAAGCCAACCGAAAGGTGTTAAAATGAATTAATTATGATGTGTGAGTATTGAATATTGATTGGTTACATAGTGAGCAAGGCTGTCCATATTTCCAGGGGTCTTTCTATTAGTCAACGCATTTCTAAGACACTGGGTTTGTATTTGTACTATAAAGGACATTATTTTTGGATCTGTTCATGCAGCCCTATTTTCCAGAGGTGACAGGCTTTTATTTATAATGACCTTTCCAAAAAAAAACCTAAGGAAATGAAATAAACATTGTTTGAAAAAAACTTTGCCTTATCTTTTAATTCACGCTTGCCCTCTATCTTTAGATTTGTCTTTTCCCCCAGTCGTGTTCCTTCACAAGCTGACTGCGGCAAAGGCTCATCTGAGGAGAGAAATATACATTCTGGCCTTATCAGTCGCACGGGACGTAAGTCAGAAGGTTTTCACCTCAGACGGTGCATACCAAAAGAGGACGATAAGGTACAAACGGAATTGAAAATGTATTGTCTGACTAAAAGTGACATTTCTGAGCGGGTGAGAACGTGAAGCAGCTAATGGATCTCATTTCAATTTGATTTGATCAACGATGAATGAAATTGTGTCTAATCGGGGCTGATGAAAATACTTCCAGAGAGCAAAAATGTGTCCATTTTCAGTGGCATATTTGAGGACAGAGTCGCATAAAAACAAATCCAAAGCACTAACCCACAAGCTTATTTAAAATAGGTTTAATATGTGCTAAAGGCCCCACAGGGGATACATCCAACGTAGATGTGGAATGACTCTCTTCAGCATGGCAGCAAAGCTACTGACACTTCTATAAATCCTGCTTCTATCTGCGTCGCACTAAATGTGCCATCCAAATGCCTAAGCCCCCGGTGCTAATGGTACGCACTCAGCTGTCAGATTAAGGCTCATTTACTCTCAGCAGGGTCTTCAATTACCAATGATTAAAACCCCCTTTGGTGTTCTGTTTTAAGAGAAACAGGATCTATCTAGATTAAGAAGAGCCCAGAGAAAGATGGAGTAAGACAGCGAGGACCCAAGTGGATGTTTCAGTTTACTTACCTTCAAGGAAGTGATATATGGGTCTGTGTATGAACACATTCATGTCCTGACCTGTTCTACATTTTATTCACAATTAATTTTATTTAACTTGCTTCGAGCAACAGAGTGTCAAGAAAATTAGTGCAGACACTGGACTCTACATGGATCTTTAACTACATCTTACACTGGGTAAAGCATACAGTATTAATGTCGAAGAAACTCCTGCATTTGATATGTATGGGGTGAAAATATTTAAACACGGTATACGCAGTGTAATGGCATATAATCACAAACAAGCCTCCAAACTGACAGTAGAGTTGAATAAATGTGTCTCTGGAAATACAAATAGGACATTTAAAACCTTGTAAACCTTGTTGTAAAGAAGCATTGTAATTCAGATGTGGAAATCCCGGATCGACGTGATGACAGCACATAATCTAGAGCCTGCACAAAATTATAGCCCATGCTAACATTATTGATTATTGATTTTCTGGCCTCAGCTAGACAATGAAGTTAGATCATCGTGTCGCAACGTTGCTCTCTTGCGTTGAATTGTGGGTGAACGTTAGGCTAGCATTACGTTTCTATGGTGGGAGACACTCCGAGCCACGTCAGCTGTTTCCACTCTGGCACCGAGCTAACGTCTGCAGCCCCACGTTAGCCCACCTAATCAGGCGAGAACTGAGTGCTGTTCAACTCCGAGGGACGAGAATGACCCACAATCTGAAACAGCAAGTCTACATTGAAACCAAAGCACAGATAAAGCTAGTTGAGTCACAATTAACATGAGATTCCTGGACTTTTGTTGCAACTGGCTCATTTAATAACAATATTCATGTTTATGTGCTGAGGTGGGCCACACAAGTACTAGCATTGTGAAGAAGAGCTAGCAAGCTTTAGCATGAAAACACAGGTCTATGTATCAAGCATTAGCTAAACGGACAGAACGCTAATTTGCATAATAAACTCATTGTTCATTTTGGGAGTCGCCATGGGGATCAGCCATGTCCTGTAATATGGGGCTTTTAAATACCGAGCAATATGATCTGAGCCAGCGCAGGACAGTGCTAAGTAGCCCTAATCTCTGCAGACAGCCGAACAGAAGCAGATAGCGCAGTACAGTGGTAAACAGATAAAAGGGGACAGAGCTACTCCATTAGAGCAGAGGACACCGCTCTGATTTAATTTGTCATCCGGAGAAAACACAGAGACGCCCCGTCATCCCGGGAGCCTGCTTCTGTTCCACCGTGCTTGTGTGCGTGTCAGTCTCCCTCTCTGTCTCACTCTGTCCCCATCTTCATTACTTAACGCACACAGGCGCGCGCGGCATATCTTATTCAACAAAGTCGAGGAGCACAGCGCTACACAGCTGAAAACTTTTTAAAATTATTCCTGTACAGTTTTTTTAGCACTACTTCTTGCTTAGTCGTGTATTCAAAAAACATATTTGGCTGTAGTTGTGGGTGGGAAGCTGCAAAAGCTTGTTGTTGCATAACCGGCTTTTACTAGCCGGTCACGGCACCTGCACAGTGGTGTTGCAGGAGGTGGTACATATTGATACAGCCCTCCCCAGGCAAAACAAATGACAAGGACTCCTACTGAAACCACTACAGCTGGTTTTTAGATGCACAACACATCAACCCTCTTGTTTATCTGCCTGGTGCACAAGCATACACAACCCAGTCAAGTGTTTTGCTCCATCCAAGCTGAAATGGTAGGATTTTGGAATGGAGCCACTGATGAATCATTGCAGGCAGACCCACAGTGCAGACAGTGACTGGCCCCACTCCTCTTCCTCCTCCGCCTCTGACGGAGGGCGTCAGCTCATGCGCGGCTGCGAGATGAAGAGTTGGACAGAGACCTAGCTTCTCCCCCCTGACCGGGGACAACCAGCCCTCTTTTCTCGATCCCTCTGTTGTCACTTCATCCAGCAGATGCACCGCTGTGCACATGCACTCGACCCTGCGCGCGTTTGCATTAACACACACACCCTTACTATACCTTTCATGTCAGCCATGCATGAAGTGTGTGTGTGTGTTTGCTTTGGTCTTAACCTTGAAAACACAGAGCAGGTGCAGTCTACTTGGACGGGAGGGTGGCTTGTGTTGCATCTTACTCCACAGTACCTCAGTCAAGCGCTGAAATTTGGAGACACCGGACACATATGGGCCTCAGTTTTGTACACTACACACACACACACAGATATAGCACCAGCTTGCTGTTTATCTGTGTGTGACTCTGTAGGGGGGGGATTTAAGTGGGCACGAATGATCATGTCCACGGGAGCACTGAAGAGAAAAATAGGATGTGCGTGCAAAACACACAGAAACACACACACGCAACACACAACTCTCACCCATACTCATCCTCTCTGAAATAAGCTCACCAAGCTTGGCTGCCCGAGTTAAGCTCTTTTCAGTCAGTGCCGTAACTCCAACGCACCTACAAGTGACCCAATTGGCCCAGAGTGCCCCCTACAGATGTGATGTAAAGGTTGCTGCTCTACCTCGGTGGGCGGCGGAGGCGTTCCTACCCAAGAAATATTGCCAGCTAAATAATCTGCAATTTGACTTGTAAATAAGACGTCTACCCGCTTTAAATTAAGATAAATGATGTGAGGTATTAAGGCGAAATCTGTACCATAAATCAACATTAAACAAGGTTTGCTATTTGTCGCCTCTTCCTCCTGGTGTTTGTGTGTCTGTTCTGTACTTCTGTGGCACTATCGCAGTGTGCCAGGGGTTACGCACTCACCCCGCCGCCATCGCCGCCTGTCATGTGCATGCGATGTTTTTCTAATTACTCTGAAAAATGACGGAGCGCGTCTCCATCCGAGTGTGTCGCCGAGTACGCCACCACCGGCTGCCGAGACATACATCACTCTAATTGGCTCAAATAGCTCTAATATATGCCACCATGTTGCCTTCATGGATCAGCAGCGTCGCCTTTTGAAAATCAATACGGGAACAGCATGCTGGGACAGAAGAGTGTTACATTCAATAAGCGGCCCAGTGGCTTTGATATTTCGGTGTTAATCTTTTTGCGATCCACCAGTGGCGAGAGCGGTAATTGCCGGTAATTGGAGAAACATTAAAAGGCCTGAGATAGAGACAGGAAGGGCTGAAATATGTCAGGATGCACGGTGTTTTGTGCGTCTGTAGGAGTCAGTAGGTGGGTATAAATATATGCATCTGGTGATGTTTTTTTTTTTTTTTTGTAATTATAGATATCCTGACACGTAACGCAGGCCTGAAAATATGAAAAAGAACAGAGGGTGGGTGGGTTGATGCTTAATGATTAATATATGAACAATCTTCCAACGCGTGGGTGCTTTGGAGACACCTGCAAGCTCTGGTGAATAGAGATTTGTGATATTTGCAGGAGAGCATCTCGCCTCCGAAACAGCTTTTTCAAACCCAAACTGATGAAATCAACTCTTCAGCAAAGTGAACAATGAATTTACCCTGAAGAGTGAAATATATGATTTGCAGTAAAGAGCAACAACATGGCGGTGAATTAACAGACAAGAGTTTTCAAAAATGTCAGACGCCGGTTGCAAAGAGCGCCGAGCGCCACTACAAAGTAACGCCCGTCATCTTTATGTTTCAGAACAAACTGACACTTTTGATCATCCCACAGACTTGCAGGTGTTTCATCTGCATCTGAATGATAACTTCAAAAAAAGGGACATCAAAGTCATAATTTAATAGAGAGTAACAGCCTTGAAAGGTTGCAGAAATAAAACAAAAATCCCGGCGATCTTCACAGATTCAATCCTTTTTCATGTCCGGTCAGTCGGCTTCATGCGCGCAGAGCAAAAATAGGAAATTTCACATTCAATCCGCTTCAGTTTTAAAGTTCACGTTTACTGCGCACAGCATAATATGACATACCGCTGTTCATCACCAGGCTACTGAAAATATTATACTACATTCCTCATTAAAGTCAGTATGACATGCATCAAGAAACCGTCTATAAAACTGAATAGGATTCATTGCTATAACTTCTAGTGGACTGCGGTAACATGTTTCAAATCTGGATCTGATGTATGGCTGGGACTAGCTGGACCACAATCCTGTATATAAATCGGTGCAGTGTGTTATCATGCATGTCATGCATAGAACATGTGTTATTATACTGTCCTGGGAAGCTCAAGTCTACATTTTCTCTTTTGAATCCTGTAATAACAGACTTGGACTGAATGAAAGATGATCTACCGAATTTCCCAGCTGAATGTCCTTGATAAAGCTCTACTGGCGGGGTGGGTTGGGGAGGTGGGGGGGGTCTCTTCTTCATTCCTTAAACTGACACTATAGGTAGAGATGTGTTCTCTATTAAAAGGACATGGAGGAGGAAAAAAAAACTGTATTTCTCACCAGGAGACATAGATCACTGTCACTGTGGTGGAAATAGAAGGTGGTCTGCAGTGGGGACGTTTTGCCAGAAAATATTCTCCCTTCCTCTTTCTCTCCATCTCTTCGGTTCTCTCCCCCTCTCTCTCTCTCTCCGTCTTCCTCTCTTATCCAGATGTCCTGTGATAAAGCAGCTGTACGGGAGATTGCAGCTTGTGTCATTGGTCTTCATTTCGGGGGGTGCGGGGGGGGGGGGGGGGGGGGGGGGGGGGGCATGAAACGGTCTGAGGAATGATAAACACGGGTTTCTCTGAAGCCGTGTACCATTGTGGTGCAAAAAAAAAAATAAAATAAAAAAAAAAACCTCCGCCGCACTGGGATTCTGACCATGCCTAAAAAAATAAACCCCAGCCTTGGCTTTCTGCTACCTTATCACACCATTACAGCTGTTGGTGCTCAAAGAGGCTCAGCTGCCTTCCTCTGTGTGTGTGTGTGCATGGTCATGTGAAGCGTTTCACTGAACAGAGACAGGGATGGAAAAGATGATTTTGGAACTCAGACGTTATGGCGCAATACTGCTCTTTGCTTGTTCACGTTTTTTTTATTTCATATACATTTTTTTTTGTCTTTCTGTGGTAGCATCCACATTTGCTATGTTCATTCATTCATTCAGACTTTTGCTTCAATTTCTCAACTGTTTCCACACTGTCTGAGGACGGACACTGTCTTGCTTTTCTGAAAAGGTAAGAATTATTGTGTAGTGCGGCGTGTGTCTCAGCAGTGGAGGACCCAGGTGGCAGTAGGAAACGCAGTCAGTCTCAAAGATGCCTGTCTGACTTCTCTTCTCTGTCCCCTGCACCTCGACTCTTCCTGGAACTCAGCATAAACAGTGCTGTGTGTGTGTGTGTGAGGGACGCCGGTTGTAAACAGTGGGGAAAGGAGGGGGTGTTGAGTGATCCACGAAGTGTCCATGAAGTCTGTGTGCCCGTGGATGAACTCTGTGACAGTACATTTCATCTCCGACTTACGTGCATCTTCGTGCATCTCTTTATGGAGATTATCCCCTTTTTAATCAATAGGAGATTGTCGCCTAAAGATAGCACCTCAGTCCACGTAATGAACACATTCCTGTATTCGCGAATCAGATTAAACACAAACATAAAATAAGCCGTACGGACTGTGGGCTACGTGTGAGATTTTGCTCCAGTCGGCCGCAGCCCGTGCAAACTCGATGTAATACTTTGAGTCGGGAGCAGCACAGAGCTGATAACTGCTCAGTGGCGTGTGGGAGAGCCATCGAGGCACACTTAATAGAATGCCCGTTATGGTAGCCATGTTACATTTGGGCCGTGGGGTAAACAAACCAGGACCCAGGGGAGAACAAATGGCTGGAGACATCTAAACATGCACATACAAAAGCTGAGGGGGGTGGTGGTGGGGTGAGGGAAACACACGCTCAAAATGTACAAATACACATAAAGCATGCATTATTCATTACATCAAATCCAACCGTTCGCGCACTGATGCACATTATGTAATTGTTGCCCAATACCAGCACCATTCCTACTGTCAAGTCATGTCGACGTCTTCTTGTAGAGTGCATCAGCAGTGACAATCTTCGTCCCAAAAGCAAAATGAAATCACCAGTGACAGCCGATGTCATCTCTCACAAAACAAACAGTCTAAACACAGCCGGGCTGACTGTATATTTGGCTCCAGTCCCCGTCCTGCATTCAACATCTCTGTCACTCGTAATAAGAGTCTGCGTGTTTGGTGGATCGTCCCCCTCGTACAGCCAACAAATATAACCTCACTTAACTGTCTCGGAGAGTAACCGAGGGATACAATGAAGAATAAAACAAACAAAAATGCAAATGTACTGCTGATATTATAGGAAAGGAGACGTTTTTCCATCTTTTCTTCCCTCCTCTCTGTTACAGTAGAAGCCCAATTACCGTGATGGCCCAAGCTTTGAAGATTTAAGCAACGTTTCCTCCTCTTAAGACCCACCAATCAAAGCTCAGCTCCGCCGAACATTTAACTGATAACACTGCCGACAACATAACCCATCCAGTTTCTCTGGTATTGTCCCGGCACATTTCCTCAAGAAGGTAATTCGGCATGTCTGCGCATTTATTTTACCCATAATTAACTTTTCTCACTTGACCGACTGCATTGTTCACCCACTCCTCAAACTCCCCCCCTGAGTCCTTCATTCTTAAGAACTCCCGGAAAGAATAATCCACTGTTATTAGTCAGTATGAAATGGACTTCTCTCCTTCAGAGGTGTCATAAGTACATTTTTTTTTAATTACTATTATCCCGTAGAACAAAATTTAACCTTACATGTTTTGGTATTGAGAGAATATGTTTAATGCATGAGAATTCTGGATACCTTGGTTACATACAAGCTAAGGTGTGCAATCCAACTGTATATCATCCTTGTATGTCCTACAAATGTATGTACAGGTCCCAGGAGGGGGGCACATGTTCAGACAGAACATGATCAAAGCGGCCGATGGTGGTGGTGACAAAGGAGATGAAAAATGAACTGCAGCTTTGTGTGCACGTCTGGGAATGTCCCAACACACAAACAAGTAAACAAAACACAGACCGACATCACACATAAAGGGCAAAGATGGGGAACAAACCCTGCAGGGAGTTCTATGGGCTGCGTAATGAGTTGGCAGATGACGGCTTCTGTTAGAGGCCTGTAGGACGAATAGGCTGGGGACCTAAAGACAGTGTCCCAAAATCTGAACTATAGCCAGTGAAAACAAGGTCATGTTTTTCCTCCCACCCGCGACTTTCTAAATGATCTTGCTGTTAGCTTAGCTGCCAGATAAGCGCGCATTTGGACTTGATTGGGGATTGCGGCATCTCATAGCAGGGTGGTCCGGTGAGGGGAGCTGAGGTGGGTTGCCGTGCTGAATGTCACTGCTGTGAAACAATCAGGAAATAACTTTTTATTTCTCTGATTAACAGCTTAATCGAGGCCGGTGCTCGCTCTCTGTTATTGTTACTGTATGTCTCTCACTCTCTCAAACCATCGGACACAAATCAAATTAAACGCTGGTGCGTTTTTCTGCGGCAACACCTGCGCTGCAGACGGCCAGTGCAGAAAAGCATGACCCCACTGAAGTGAACTGAACGACCTAAGTTTTTGCTGTGACGCCCGATCCTGTCTGAACCCCCGCTGAGAATGGAGAACTCTTTGCGGGGCCACACACAGCCATTCATAGCTTAAAAACTTGAGGTTAATTGGGGACAGAGATGTGCACACCCTTTCACAATTCAGACAAACTAGTATCCCTTGTTTTTAAAATCCAACCACACTGGATGAGCCTTTTGTTGGCCTTATGTTTTATTAAACATTTGTAATAATTTAATGACTTACAGAGTTCGCCATCCGCTCTGACATGGCTTTACAAATTCTGAACTCCAAAGAGCAGATTTTGACCTCAGCTGCCTTCAAACTCAACATTGAATCAACTTGGAATGTAAATCAGCAGTCTGACTCCCCTCTAAACACAGAGTGGGCAAAGAAACACAAACGACTCAGTAACAAAATGAGATACTTGCTGGCTTGTGTTACTTATGCCGTCCACAACAATACACGAATATTTTGACTTTTATGAGCCCATGTTGTATGTTTGCCATCAGGACGGCGTCACCAGACCATTTTTGGGAAGGTTATACGCCATAGTTACACAAAGCAGAGCAATAGGTATTCTCTCTGGTTATTGTTTGGCTCCTTCCCAGACTTCTCCGCTGTAGATCCTTTAAATAACAACTGCGTTGTTGACATTCGTGTCTTTAGATTTATTTCAGATGAACTTTTCAACTCGAACATCTGTCTTGCGCTCAAAAGAGCTCATGATCCTGCTAGTTTGTGCACACCAGTAATCTTCAACAGACACGCGTTTGTGGGGAAGAGACGCTAAAAGCTTTGGACAAGAGGAGGTCAGGAAAAGGGGTTATCTGGGTAATGTTTTTAGGATGTGAGTGGAGGGGCTGGCCCACAGCCCTGACCCAAAACATCTCCACCGCCACGCAAAAACAAGCAAACAGCGTCAAACATGTTATTCTGAGACTCAGCAGAGTCACTTGGAGTTCAAAGTTCTGGAGCAAACTTCAGTCTCCGGGAAGAGTAAGACATTTTTTCAAACAGATATTCGGGATTTTTGTTTAAATTTACAAAAAAAAAAAAAAGCCCTGGTAGGAAATCAGAGAGGCTGCTCAAAAGCCCTTATGCACACACGGACACAAACACTTAATGACAAGTGAGCTTCAAGCTAAATGAAAAAAAAAAATGTAATAAAAAAGAAAAAAAGAAAGATTCCCCAAGGAAATTCAACCGTTAGAGTGACGGCACAGAAATGGAGCGTAAAAAATGTTTTCATTTATTACTTTTTAAATCCATTTAGTGATTTTAAAAACGAAAATAGGAGACAAGAGACTCATAGGCACTGTCATTTCTCACATTATTTATATATATTAATAATAACTGAGTGCAATTAGACTACAGTTTCACTGATATTAGAAATATATCATGCAACAGCTGACCTCAGTTCAGATGAGGAAAAGCATGCTCGTACTGTCAACAGAAGTTATATTAATCACCATAAGGTTGTCATAATAAGCCAAAACACCAGTGCAAGGAACCTTTTGCTGACCAGAAAGAGCTCGTCATCGGAGCTCAGTGTCACTTCATGCATTCAAAAAACAAATCATTCAAAAATCACTGCTGCCTCTGGAAACCCCCCTAACTCCCATAATGTGAAGTCTTGGAGATTTATGTTGATACTTTTTTTTTTTATTATTTATGGCCCCCAACCCTCGGGCTCATGAGGCCCATTCAAAGCATATGTGAAAGGCTGGAAAATGCACGGTTATAAATCTGAATTTACAAGTGGGCTTCCTCAGTTCTCCAACATCAGCAAAAGTGAACGCGGAGTGATTAGAAATGATCTTCTTAACAAACTCCAGACCTCAGGAAGTATTAATATGGCAAATTGCTGCTCTCTTCCAGATAATCCGGTTATACAACTGATAAGAAAAAAGGGCCTGTGTGTTAGTAACTGTGTCTCGGCAGCGGCACTGAAGAGCAGAGGAGAGAGAGGAGGAGACGAACTAATGGCGGCTGACCTAATCCGAGCTCTGTTCTTTTCTAATTAAAACCTGCAGTCCATTCATTTGCTCCCATAAGGACTCGGTGGAAAGCAGCAGACGGGGCGCTGATTCAAATGAATGGAGGAATTAAACGCAGAAACAAAAGGCCACAGCCGGAGATAACTGCGGAGGAAAAGGCAGCTCGATTGAAAGTGACATCAGCAATGTAAACAGGCTTCTCAGATGAAAGCACATCCTGAATCGGACGCCTCGTATTCAGAGCGAGGAAGTAGTGGAAGTCAATGCGATTACAGTACAGTGGGTCAATATAATGCGAGCGCGGCCTGTTAGTAATTGCTGGAGCGAACTGGAGGGGTGGGAGTAATTGCTCTTACTTGCTCATGCTTAGGTTACCAGATGAGAGCAGTTGAAGCAGTTGCAGCGGAGTGGGTCCTGCTTATTTGACCTTAACAGTCGCTGGCAACTGCAATGTCCTCGGGCTACAACTGGTGCTCTGTGTGTGTGCGCATACGCATATGGGTGTGTGTGTGTGTGCTTGATATGATTAGGGGTAAATCATAGAAGAGAACAGAATATCTAGGCCATGAGTATATAATAAGAAAAGCACTAATCTTTCTGTTGTGACTAATGACTTAGTTAGCGAGCTGACTAAATTCTAAATCAAATCAGGAGGAGCAGCACTCGCACATGTTCGTCATGTTAGTGATGTGCTTTGCTTTGCTTGTTGCATCATATGATGCGATTAAAGACGACGGCCGCGGCGACGCTGGGTGGTTGTCGCAGTTCTAACAACTGGGTGCAGAGTGGATACACTGTACGACGTACGCACCCGTACAGTATGTCATGTTTGTGTCAAGCGTTTTCCACCCATTACCTATTAATGTAGACGTTACCTGCACAGCATAGTGGAAAAACACAGAAGTGTGACTGCATTAAAAGGAGGCCAAACACAAAAACTAGATAAAGATAACATAATACATACATACATACATTATGTTATCTGCAAAGCAAACACACGTACATAACGCACCAATGGACAGGTGTGTTTCGAGGGGTCTCCGTTATCATCGCTGATAACTGCCAGGTAGATTTAAAATGTGACCAAAGCATGAGCGCCAGCGTCTGAGTGTGTGTGTCATACACCGTCACCGTTACCAAGCACCGGGCAAAGGAGACTGCCACTTATTGTGTAATATCAAAAAGGTACTTAAGTTAATGTAATGTTATCTTAACCTTGCAATTAAGCAATATTTCTTTTTACATAATAAAATTAAGTAAGAGGTCATTTAGGGGCAAAACCCACTAAGAAATGGTGCCGAGCATTCAGGAGGTGCGCAGCGTTTAGCCTCTTGGCCTCTCCTGGCTCGCTGATATTTCATTTAGCATGACGGAGCCTCGCCACATCGTCAACCCTTTACACAAAGCGGCGCTGAAAAGATCCGACATACTTGGAATGAAATGAAGAAGTACTCAGAGTCATTGCCGTTTATTATGTGCTTTATACAAGAAATTAACAGCATGGAAATTATTTTATTAGTCACGGGAAAAAAAAAAAATGTCCTTGACCTTTCAGACGGGATCCTTGCCTCCCTGGCTTGTACTGTACATGGCTCGTGTGGTAAAGAGAACAAGGTGTCTGAGGTAAAATGAGAAAATATAAACTCGTGACATTTTAAAAACACTTTGTTTTTGTGAATTGAAGTGTCTCCGGTCCTTTCAGATTGATGACTAGTGGCTACGGTGTGTACACACAGAGGCACGGATGCTTTTGAGAGTCCGAGGCGGGGAACAAAATAGAGGAGAAGACAACGGGCGTGCTGGGCTGTCTCTTTGTTTCTGATGCATTGCATGGATGGCTGAACACTTTGGCTCTGAAGTCTCTAAGCGCCAACTGATACTGTCCCCCCCAAGTGGACGGGCCTGCCTGCAGTACATGCAGTAAATAGTAGCCTGGTGCGGCCGGTTTTAGCTGTGAGGACCGAACAGCAAACGACGCGTGCATGCGGGTCTGCTGTAATTGTTATGACACATGTGGCACCGTATCTATAGACTAAAACAATACCGTTAAACAGCATGTGCGCAAGTGACACGTGCTATAGTTACAGGTCAGGATGTATTTATGTAGCCGTCTGGAGACATGTGTTCTTTGCGCCATGTAATGCAGCTGAGGAATGGCTATGTAACCGAAGGAGAGAGGGTCACTGAATCTGGACGACATTTTATTGCAGGTTTTGTCCATCAGTGCTGGTTCATTCTTAGCATGATTATTTTCTGGAGGTGGGTGTGTGTGGGAACCAAACATGTATTTCCAACGTGGACTGTATGGGTGAACTGTGTTTGTGGCTGCTGATTTCCTAAAGAGAAATACAGGATTAGAAGTATCACAAATCCATGGTGGTCTTTTCTGGGCTACTTCGCAGGAACATCAGCGAGGTGTCACTGTTTTTTTTTTTTTTTGACACCCATGTGTCCTTTCAAGGTGGCATGTGACAGCTGTTGTATTACAGCTCATCTTGTCACCTCGCTCCCTGAGAGCTCTCTTGATCTCCTTTCCCCAGACGCCGCACATGACAAAATGCTCGCGAAAAGCTTTATGCGCCCTCCGAGTAACACCCGACACTATCTGCTCTCACTCTTCTTAGAGCGCGCCTACCAAAATGCCCCCTCCGTCACCGTCCCTGTTATCTCCTCTGTCTCCCAGCCCCTTCCCTTGTCTCCTGTGTTTCCTTCTCTACCATCTCTTATTCCCAACCTTGAGCTCTTTATCCTTTTTATCCCAGCTGTCATTACTCTTTCTTGTGTCCTTGAAATCCCCAAGTCAGGAAAATGTTCATCTTGAAGGTAAAAGCGCTGACTGGACGGGATCTTGATGGCAATGGAACGGGTGCCAACTAGTTTGTAGGTGCGGGGATGACAGAGATGTAGAGGTGTGTCTAAGCTCAGCACTTTAGGGAAGCATACAATGACATCAAGTTTGGACAGAGAGTGCATGTAGTACCAAGGTTATATTTAATCAGCAGCGACTAGCTGAGCACACGCGGTAGCACGATGTACAGTATCTGGCATTCGTACTTGGAAAGAATATATTTGTTATGATAGTTGCAGTTTTTCTGCCTGTTAGCTAAATCTATCCAGAAATTAGATCTCTCTTCCTCGTATGTTTCCCCTGCTTGAATGTCTCAACCTTATCCAGAGGGTTCCAGCAGCCGCGGTGTTTGGATGAACTCCTGATCTGAAGGGGAAAAAGTTCAGCGCCCTGAACACAAAAAGGCCCAGAGTAGCTAAGGTAAGACTTCAAATAAAAGGAAAACCAATAATATCTGCAGGCGAGGTGCTTTTCCTTCAGCATCCTGAACAATCACCTGTATCACTTTCTAAGCAGGTAATGAATTTATGTCAAATGGGATCCAAAGAAAGAAGAGGAAGGTTTACATAGATTTTTTTGAAGCACACTGAGCCATCTACTTGTACTTCAGCTTAAACGTGTCTCTAATGAATGAGAGAAAAAAAACCTGCATTAACACCAGTTATGTAACTGTACAGAATGTGCTGTTACAGCTCTATTATAGCATCAAATGTGCAAAAAAAAAAAAAAAAACATTAGGCGGTGCTCCTCTTCACACATCGGCTCTGATGTAACTAGGTGCGTGTGTGTGCATGCTCACGTGTTCGAATGTGTTACAGAAAGCTAAATTGAGGTTTCATCAAATCTGTCTTCGCCTCCTGAATTTCTTTTTGTCACAGTGCTCCAAACCGGTCTTATTATTACCGTATACATACAACTACATACATCTTCATGTTATTATTATTTTTTCAGATATTTCTTGAGACAAACTTGCACAGGCTGCAAAAACCAGCAGTAAAGGAATATTGCTATAAGCAATCACGCTGAGATTTCTCACTGAATATGAGCTTATACCATCCACTGTAAATTGGATTTGGTGTATGCACCCGCTCTTGGACAGAATACTTATTGTAGACACACATTTGCATCTGAATGCACACGTGTTTGGGTGCGTTTTCCAATGCTGGCATGTACGAGACGTTCTTAATACGCCGCATAATTTTCCCCATGAAATATTTTGACCATCCATCCAAGAAGCATAATTGTATATTGTATGCATCTTAAGCCATGCACAAAAACTCAAATACATCAGAATTCAGAGGAAAGCAAATTGGGGAGATTAGACTGTAGGCATATCTTGTCGGGATCTTTCCTTATCCCCATTGTCCGGGAAGGATTAGCACAATATGTTGCTCCTGACAGTATGGCCAGACGTAAAACAAAAGCAAACGCAGCAATATAATTAAGGCTTAGCTGCTCTTGACCGCAGCACAAGCTTTCACTGCAACTGTCAGCTGGACTAAAAACAGTTTGGTGCTGTGCTATATATTTTCATTTTTCAGGTGCTCGGCCTCCAGCTCCATGCTCGAGTTGACGGTGCCATTAACGCAAGAATCATTCGCAAACAACTAAAAGTGTCACTCAACCATACTATTAAAAACTTTACACAGCTCTGATCTGCAGGAGTACATTACATACCAGAAAGCTCACAGGCTCGGTATCTCTCGCTGCGGCCAAATCTCAATCGCAACCAGATTTCAACTAGATCTTTAGGCTGGGAGTTCATTTCAGGACGGTGGTTATGTCCTTCGTGAAAAGGTCCTGAGGATTTCCTTTGGGTCAAACTGTCAACTGAGAGATGTCAAACCAAGAACGTCAACATTCCCACCCCGGTCCTCATCCATATTTGAGGGGTGCAGAATTTTATGCGTTTCGGTACAACACGAGCCCGGCGTCTTGGACAGATTTGAGTACTATTGAAACAAACAGTGGGTTTGGCAGTGTGGCTCAAGCGAGATCTGCTGACAACAGAAATCCTGGTTTTGTGGCCACTTCCTTGGCTATACAGTTGCGCTGAGACTCAGAGTCTACATCTCAATTGCTGCTGTTAACATGGAGAGACCTGAAATAGCCCGAGGACATGCGACAATCATTGAACCCTGGCTCGGTTCAACTGTTATTGTAACTGAACGGAGCCAAAATGAAGAAGAGTCTGAAAACATAATGGCAGTGGGGTATAACAAGAACATGGAGCCAGTGATGTTGGAGGAAGGAGAGAGATAAGTGTTCTTAAAAAAAAAGAGCAAATTAGATCAACGGAGTGGTTTGGGAAAGAATGAAAGGCATGGATTGACATGAGGGAAGCGCCGGGGTTCTTACATCTTCTTCTCCCTCATAATTACAGCCTGTTTTTCTTTGAAACGCGGTATCTGCTTTGACCTCTTTCAAAAAGCTTCAAGGGAGATACTGCATTTGACACAGGCAGCCGTGTACAACTTTACTCAAACAGCGGAGGAGTTCAGAGTTTCAATGAAGAGGAGAAGAAAAGCTGTCGAGGCTGCCAACGTGCAGTCCTCCTGAGTAGGAAGGGAGTTAAATATACATCAGCGTGTAACTGATGCCCTCCAGCTACCTGGCAGCTGTCTTCCTTTCAAAAACAAAGAAGGGAGAGACCTTTACTCAAATCTTAAGATTTTTTTTTTTTTTGCTTGGTCCGCTGATCCAATTAAAGTGATTTATTTGGACTCGGATACTCCCAAAAAAGGAAATATTCAAATTTCCAAGGCTAAGTGGATGACTGCTTTATCTATAAACACAGTTATGACTCATTCTGACAAATCAGTCATGTTGACAATGTTGTAAATCTAATCTCCAGGCCCTACAAGTTACCTCATGTTAACCTTCGGATGACCTGCCAGTAGCTGACAGGACTTGCACCCACACTGCCACACTCTGGTGTTGAGGTTTACAACCTCCTCGTTAACTAAAAAAAGGCTACTATACAAACTAATTATGTGACTTATAATTAACTGTTCTACTGAGGAAAAGCTGAGCATAACGTTTGCCAAAACCACACGCTGCCTGTTACAAAACCGCATATCCAAATTGCATTTACCCCCGTTTCACTTAATTATTTAAATCCTTGCTGGTTCACACCGAGAATCCGTCCGCACAAATTATAGCAGGTACAAACAAGCTGCGAGAAGAAAAAACCCACCTCTAGCCATCCATCCCACTTGCCTTGCCTCATCACTGACAGCCATTTCCCATTCTCGTAAATGCTTCCTAAATGGATCATGCAAATCAGGCTGTGAATTAGCGGGAGGGATCGTGATGATGTGTTATCCATCTGCGGCATTGCACGTCCCTGATACCGCGTCTCTAATTGACGATCGCTGTCATTGTACTGCATTTCAAAATGAGGTTCTGTGTTGGCCCCGGCCGCATAAATTAAGACGCGTGCCGTTACCTAATTGCTCTCATTAGCATGAGCTCTGTGGCAAAAAAGCAGTGATGCTAATCAGAGTCGCAAATCTGCACTGACTGGACATAACCAGTGTCAATAGTCAAAGCAACAGTGTACATTCATTTGAATTTTTCTTTTTTTTACAATTCAGTAGCCACAGTTTCTGAATGCAACACCACAATTATTGATATGAACAGCTGTACATTTATAATCATGACATTACTCGTATTACAGTGCTCTGAGCACCCAGATGGGGCAGTAACATTACAGCTATCTTAGATACTTAAAAACAGCTAACAGCAGCTCACAACTGCACACATAATGGACGATTCAACATTTACAAAGTTTACCGCTACGGCAACGAATTTAAGCGGTGTGCTCTTAATCTCGCAAGGCAGAAAGCAGGCGTGGCAGGTGGGTGAGTATCTTATCGGACTAATGCAGAAAGGTTCAAATTGCTTCCCATCACGTACGTGCAAAGTTCAGGCGTCGGGACACGTTTGCGGTGAATTTATTTGTAATAGTCACAATCTTTACCCAATGTTAACCATGCTGCAGATATCATAATACTTTTTAAAAGCACTGACATTGGATGAAAAAAAATAACTAATTGAAGGTTCTCCAGGATTGTGCATATTGACATTCTTGTCTGGCGAGAGTAGAAATCTATATTTTTTTCTTTTTTTTCCCCTCCAATCATGTCCTTCTAACCTCTACTTGTCATCCACAGAGGGCTGCTGCTGGCCCACGGGGCCTCGGGCCAGGCTGAGAGGGAAAAAGTTACACTAGCGGGACAGACTAAACAGCTGTCACCATGCTGATGGTGAGGTATGTGCACAGACTCCGAATCAGCGGCCACTGATAAATCCATTGACAAGACTGTCACTCATCATCCTAAGAAACAACCACCACACAGCAGCACGACGACATGCTAATCGTGGTTCTCTTCAATCCTGTATCTGAATGCTGCTCATTCTGATACCCATCAGAGAAGTTGAGGCAGATGAGTAATGTGCTATGTTAAAGCAGACAGTGAAGGGTGGCTTTAACTCCTGAAGAATACAGGGCGAGAGAGAGAGAGGGAGGAGAAAAATCAGTCAACAGTGTCCTGGTTTCTATTCAATCACGAGCGGGCTTTAGTTGTATGACAGTAGTCTGCATACAGTCTGTGTTGAAACCAACAAACAGAGCACACTGGCCCAAACACAGTCTCGTCTGATGTTGAATTAACTTTTTTTTAAAGCTTTGTAAACTGGCTTTCTGCAGAACAACTCCATTCTTTCAACTTAAGCTGTTAATCAGACTGTAAACAATGACCAGTGCACAAAATGAAGAAGTCTTAAAAAAATATAATTTGATGGCCCACAAAGTGATCAACTGTGACAGCTCTGAATGAAGTCATATTTTCTTTGATTTATGATACACGTCCTGGTCCCCCAGAACTTGTTTTAAAAAGACATCAACAAATCCTGGGAGGGAACTTTGGCCATTTACGGATGCGACTTTCTACTAAAATTAAATCTTTTATTGATAGTTATAACATTAGTTTGCCAGTACTGAGTAATGTAATGGATGCTGTTCCAGAGCTGCTAAAATGTGACTGGGTGACATACCTCGACAGGAAGAGCAGAGTGTTGCAAAGCTTTGATGATAAAATACAGAAATTATTTTCTACAAAGTGATATAAAGTGACCTGACAAGACTGATAAATTGCTTCCCATTTACATGAAGTTAGAATCTGCAGCAAGGATATACAACATAAACCTGCAGCCAGTGCAGTCTGGAGGCTGACTACCAGTGCATCATCGGTCATGGGAATAGCAGACACAGCAATATCGTGAGTGGCCTACATGTGTCTCTATCTGAGCCACTGTTAAGACGCGACTCTCTTATGGATGTGTGAATTCATGCGCGCCTTCGGTAATTGATTCAATGTCCCTCCTTTGGTGCAGAATACAGACATCAGGAAGTGCTGATAAGACACTAAAAACAGGCAGCCATGTGAAGCTGGGTGAGAGTGGCACGCAAGGGAAGGGAAAAGGTTCTCCGTACTTAAAGCCTCAGATTGACAGATTGCTAGTTTAACCACCTAGGCGGACAGGGGGGGTTGGAGCCAGTCAAGCTAGCATAGCAGGCTAATGAAGTGCAGGAAGGAGATTAAATGATGTGGATTGCGAAAGTGCTGACGGTGGCAACACAGGAGGCTGGAGGAAGGACAGAACCAAGCAAGTCAAAAACCACCATCATAAGACAGACATTAAACCAGGCAAAAAGAAAGAACCAGCGAGACATCAGCGTGAAAATCCCGACCTTCAACATGAACAGTTGTTGGGGTAAGTCAGTGCCGCAGAGCGGGACTTCTGTAGAGGTTAATCCAAACTAATCCTAAACCTGATGGTTTGGATTTAACAGATTATCCATGATATGCAGTAAAATTTTGTTTTGCCAAAAATTAAGCAGCGGTATCTAAACCAGAAACACTCAGTGATTACACAACTGACTAACGCTCCATTTAGGACACAACTATGGGAACTTTGTACCCTTTGTACTCATACAAGTACGGCGCGGTACGGTACAAGTACTTGATTCAATACCTGATGTCAATTGGAGCTGTGAACATTGTGCAGCCTTCCAATCCCTGTAAGTTTTTTTCCTTGCTTGATGAGGTGATTTACCATTTACCATACTGCCAGTTCTTCCTGAAATAATCCTTCAGCAAGTCTTTTTTTCTATATCTGGCATGAACAGGGTTGAATGTGAGTAACCTTTTTTTGGAGAAGTCTCAATACTCCTTGGCAGTGGATTATTTCGGGCTACACCTAAAGAAAATGACCTATCAACAGGTAATCAAGCCATCATGCACATGGACATGCAATACCAACATGACCAAATCTGTAAAGGCCCTGGTGTATTTGTTGCCGTGGTAACCATCCAGCGCAGAGTATCAATAGTGCGATTGCCAGAGCTAAATAAGGCTTTGGCCTGTCCTTTGGATAACAGCATACATATGTCAAGAAATTATCTGATTTGCTCATAATGGGATCATTACGATACATTGCAATGTGACAATAATAACAGCTGCTGAAACATTTGTGCATCAAATCCACCATGAATGATTCCATTACACCATACAGTGTTATCAATGAGGAACACGCTCCGGCTTCCTCTATCACAGCAAGGCACAAAACCGGCTTTTGTGCTTAGTTGAAGAGAGGCACCGATCAACAGCCTAACCCATTGTGTGATGCCAGTCCGTAGATGCGCGCACGTGTTGGTGTGTGCGTCGACGTACGTTATTCGCTCTCAATTAAATTCACACGGAGCCGTGACAAAAACAGGCAGGATCCAGAGGCTGCAAACATCAGCAGCACGGCCAAATGGTGCATTCTGCTGACGGCAAGGAAGAGCCGACAAAGGGCCACCGCTCTGTTTACACAAGACACACACTAAGATCCAACGTGATAAGACAACTGAAAGATGGCGAGAGAAATGACAGATGGCAGTTCTCTCTTTTTTAAAAAAAAGCTTCACAGTAGATGATTTGTTTTACACTAAGTATGTCATGTTGTGGATTGTGTCTTTATATGGAAGCAGGGTGACTTTGTGAGGAGGTCATGTGACGAGTATCTGGCCTCCGAAGTGCCCCTGTCTTTCCAAAATGGGCTGGAAGGACATCAGGAATGTTTGGACCTGACAAATGTAGCAGGATTGACAGTGAAATCAATAAATAAAACACCGCCTATTATTGAAACATTTCTTATCTTCCTTTTATTGTTCAACGGAGCAAATCTGGAGAGTTTAAAAGCTTATTATGATCGGTAAAGAATAGAAGATACCAAAATGAATTTAGCCAAAAATAATTCACTAGTGCCAATTTGGACAAAAGGAGAATAAAACAATTACAAAAAGATTAATCCTTTAATCATATTTAGCAGTGCCAGATTTTTGAAGATGAATATTGCCTCTAATCTGCTTTTAGTACACAAATATCCAAATGCCTTTTTGTGGAGTTTACAGATAGGACATGTGTCATCGTGCTTATTTCACACAGGAAGTGAGTATTTTTCCGAGCGAGCGTGATTTTCTTTTAAAAGACTTTCTGTAGCTGCCTGATCCGTCACTGCTCTTTTCCCTGGAGAGAAACCTGACATGCAGGCTGTCAAACGTTCAATACAGAGATGACAAGCCGCACTGTACCTTCGAGCTGGTGTATTCATGTGTGCACGCGTGTGCTTGAGTGTCGGTACATGTTTCGCGGAGTGTGTTGTGTTAGTGTTTTTGAAAAGGAGGACATTTTCCCTTTTTCTCCGCCACGGTTTTCACCAGAGATTCAGCTCTGTCTGCAGCAAAGGCTGCCAAAAACTGCCAGCCCTACCACAGAACTTCAGAGCAGCCTGACTAGCTCTCTCATTTGAGGACGTGATTTTGCTTGATGATTTTTTTTTTTTTAACAGAAAACAATAAAAACACAACCTCGCCACCTGGTTTAGATAGACTTGTCAAAACAGTACTTTGTCTGAGGCTGTTCGTGTTGTTTCTTTGTCACATTTCAGAAATGATCATCGCTAGCTGCTGCCAGCGCAGGATATATGTAGGGTCAGCTTGGATGGGGAAGTCTGTGCCTCTAAAGCAGAGTCTGGAAATAGTCCAGGTTGGACCACTCAGAAATGCATTAGTGTCCTTGCATGGCCTGCCTGATGTGTGTCACTGGAGCACATATTGTGCACAAAGAGTGAGACAGGCTTACAGTAATCAAATCAAATCAAATCAAATCAAATTTTATTTGTATAGCCCAAAGTCACAAAACACATTTTGCCTCAGAGGGCTTTACAATCTGTACAGGGAGTGACACCCTCTGTCCTTAGACCCTCGGTTCGAGTGAGGAAAAACTTGCACACAAAAAACCCTTTTAACAGGGCAAAAATGTGGAAGAAACCTCAGGAAGAGCCACAGAGGAGGGATCCCTCTTCCAGGACGGACAGACGTGCAATGGATGTCACATGTACAGAACAATCAACACAAACATATTGTACAATTACAATGAATTACAGTAACATGGTATGATACAGACAGTTATCTGCAGGAGCCTCGAAAAGGTTATCATGGAGTATAACCATCAGTGTTGAGTCATTAATGTTTTGGTTTGAGCTTTTTATTCATTGGAAACCTTGGATAATTGGTAGCAAGATGTGGCCGTTACTGTAGATCAGTATTTGTAGATAGTATTTATAGATTTATACAGTATTTATATATTATAAGTGTTTTATCTAGCTGTTAGGCACCAAACATACAAGAATGACTACCCTTTTAATTATTGCTAGACTATCTAGATTAGAAAATAATGGTTGAACATCTTAGTGTCTGAAATGTCTGCCAATATTAGATATCCCTAATCAGCATGCCGAAGATAACTAAACAAATTAGATCAACAATTAAACAAGATATTGTCTAATGTCCAATCCTATATACTGAACAATTGTCAAAAATGTGTAGGAATATTATGGGATCAGCTCTCGCCCCTGCTGATGCTGACGGATGGATAGAGAAATCACTACAGGCCAAATAGAGACAGTTTCACAACTCAGATGAAGGTACAAGTTTCGTCACGAGGCACTCTTCAAATTAGTTTTATTTGACTTCATCATGAGGTCATATCCCCGGAGGTCGAGGGATTACATTTTGAAGTATTAGCGGGATCAATTGCTGTCAGCTCGTATCTGTGCAACCATTTCTCACCATTAACAGACCAGATGAGAAGCTTCTAAGAAATAACTGTTGCAATGTCAACCAGCCCACTAGATTCACAGCCTGCCGCAGTTATTCTGTGCTGAAACAGACCAACAGTGTGCCGGAAAACAATGTCCGTTTGAATGGTGCATAAATGTTTTCATCACCATCTCTGTATAGAATGCAGCAGAAATCTCATGAATTTGTTCTGTCTTTTAACAGTCTTGGATCTGCCCTGTCCTCTGTAATAGGAAACCATTAAATTAAAATTGGAAAAAAAGTGTGGAGAAGACAATATCCCATTTCAAGCCCAAATTGAACACAGCTGCAATCACAAGGTGAGGCATGCTCTTCCACGTCTGAGTCTTGCTCCCTGGAGAGACGGTGTCATATTAGTGTGTGTTGAACAAGGATTTGATGTTGCTGCTTATGGTGCACAGGGGCCTGCATACATGTCTGTACATACTACACATGTGCATTGCAAGTAAAGTAAAAATCACTGGTCACCGCATGCACACGTGCGTGCCTCGATGCACGGACATCAAATTTTCCTCAAGTGGTCCCCAGAGGTGGCAGTGCTTTTAAAGCTATTGTGGCCAATTACGCAGATGAAATCCTCCTCTGCTCGTGACCTTAGTCACACTGACTTACTGTGAATCTAAAGCTGAAGGATCCATACCACCGTGGTTCATTTGAACCTACAGACATTTCATTAACAGATAAAAAAACAGTCATATTTATATCACCACCAAGGGCTAAAGAGCTCTTCGTCCCTGAAAAGAAAAACCATTCATATGGCCACAAATACAGCTGACGTCATTTTATGAGCTTTTTCGTGATTAGCTGATATAAGAACAATGTGATGTCAATGTCAATCTTTTGTTACAGTCTGTGACGTTTGTAATATTAGGCTGGACAATGACTTGTTCTTATTGGGTACAAAAGGACACAAATGAAAGCCTTGATTGCGACTTTCTGTGCAGTTTCTCCCTCATTGCTTCCCTTTCCGCGTTTCCATCCAATTACCTGCTAACTGCAGTCCTCGTCGTTACCATCACAGACTTTGTATTGTCACGCCTCGGCTCGTCTCGAAAGAGACGTCCTCTCTGAAATGCGGCGTGGGATCATATTTCATGAGCTGCGTGTGGCTACTGGGCAGCGAAGTGTTTGCGCGCTACGGTAGCACACAAACGTGCACTTTGGATGATTCAATTAGACATGTAGGAGAAGAGCGGCTACCCAAACAGACTTATAATTACCTTGGTTGTGAATCACACATTGGTGAAAAGCTGTCAGCTGTGCCAAGGCCGTGAGGTTTTCAAGAAGTCTAACTGCTGTTTTACACAGACTTAACATAGACAGAAAGGACATGAATAAATGGAGTATTTTTGCATCTGTCCAGTTTGGAAATATATTTTTACTTCTGAAAGACTTCAGCAATTTAATGTCAACATTATTAAATAAAAATATTTGTTCTAATATTACTTATTTGACATGCCTTCTGTTGGTTTCTTTTAGTATTTTCAGCTGCCTACATTTCCCATTTTACTCAGCGTGTAACTCGCTTTGGAAATGTGTCCTTAATGGGACATAAGTAAAATGAATGATTGCTTCCATCACTCGCTGAAAGCGCGAGACAGACACAGAGAGACAAGTACAAAGAGTAAAAGTTCGTTTTGTATAGCAAACATCTCAGCCTCACCGAAGCCGTTAACGCTGATGATGTTTGCACGCTTACACTTGCGTTCAGGCCTCCTTTCTTCTAATTCACTAATGGCTTCAGCTTGACTGAGCGTTGGTTCGCCCGGGGTGAAAGATGTGTTTGTAGTGTTTGAAACTCTGACACAGAAATTTAGCGAGGCTGATAGGGGTTTGGCAAATATGTGAAAGGAATTCTTTGTTCACTACAAGGCTGCGAGCTACAGTACAAGCATTTTTTTTCCCCAGTTAATTTCCTCTTGAATTACCTTGAAAAGCACCTAGGATGACATGTGGGACTGCACCTGCACCTTCAGGTTGAATAAACATCTCTGTCGTCACAAGCTTGTATCTATGCTCCAAAATTATTCTCATGTGTTTTTAAGTAGAAGCCGACAACTTGCAGCGAGTGCGAGTCAGATTTGGTTTACACCTTTGTTAGCTGGGTCAATTCATGGCTTCTGATTGTTAAAAAGGGGAGATGGAAATCTACTGGAGAAAAGACTTCCAGGGCTCTTTAGTACTGGGAATCCGATCCTGCCCTTTCCATGAATAGCTGCAGTGGATCCATAGCTCAGAACGTCCCGTCTGCTTTATTTCTGGATTAGTGCTGAGGTAAGCAGGCAGGCTCTTCACTGCTCCGTAGCCACTGGGGAGACGCTTTAGTCTGTGTGAAGAGCCCATGCTGGGACACACACACGTACACGCACAAACCCCCTCATTCATAACGACCATTTCTCTGGAGACTCTTTAGGGTAACAGATAGCTATTCATTACCAAAAGCGTTGATGCTTTTGGGATTTGTGTGTGTGTTTGTGAGCGTCTACGGTACGTGTGTGTGTGTCTACAGGCAAAGCTACTGGCGGCAGTGTGATCGCGTTCCCTGCCCTCCCAGTCACTCTCTCTGCACTGGTGCTTTGTCCTGACCGGTGAAGAAAAAAAAAAAAAAACTTCCCCTGTGGCACTTGAGTGCGGTCAGCATTTCAGAAGATCAACCAAAAAAAAAAAAAAAAAAGCATTTTGGTGACACGCTGCTGGTCGAGTGTGACTTCCAACACATTGCCATGACAACTAAGTGATGTGACACCCTCAATTATTTTCCAACTGGACGTCGAACAGGCAGGCTATCATCCGTCTACCTGCCCCTCTTGTGGGAGTCACTTCTTCGGGGGAGGAACAGCGGTGTTGTTGCACTAAAAGTGCCCCTCTTTTATGTCATGCTAGGAGACTTTTTGTGCCACTTAGTCTGAAAAAAGAAAAAAAGCTGTGCGGTTTAAGTGAAAACTGGACGTATTAAACACAAGCTTACCCCGATGCCAAAAACGGGACTTGTGCGGTGAGTCGAAGATCATTTTAAATAAAACAAAAACCTTAATCAGATGTTTAAATCCCTTAAAAACAGATGGGATTAATCATAGAGTACCTGCTGTGTTCAGATGAAGAAGGACGTCCGATCTGATAGGTCAAGTTAAATCACAGGAAGGAAAAGCAGACGAACGTCAGCTTCACAACCACAACGCCCACAGTAATAATCTTAAATACAGTAATACAGCATAATCTATGTATTCCATGACATATTAATAATTACCGCGTGGCCTCTTGATCTGATACTGCTTCACACAAGCTGGCTCCTAATGGCACGGCTGTAAAACGTCTGCAATCACATGATTTATAAGCTGATATGCAGATGCTTCTCCCTGTATAGTTGGCAACACCTTCGCAAAGCATCCATTAGGTGCTCGTTTTGAAGCGTGCCATTAGATATGACACGTGGATAAAATATTCCTGTCATCGCGGGCACACCGTGAAATGTGTCCTACGTGACACTTTTAACAGATCACTGTCATTAAGACTGATGGGACCCGTCTGCGCTCGTGCGCTATCATTCGGCAGCTCGATTTATTTGCTGTAAACTCTATAATTAAATGACCAGGCACCAAAAAAAAAGACAGCTATTAGTCACGGAAATGTTACTTATTGTTCACGGGTCTAATCTAAATTATATTTGGTTAATAGAGTATAGGACATTAGATTCAATAACGTTAAAACACTACAAGCATTGTGTAAACATGCTGTCGGTGGAATGGTTAATCTTTATTGGCTTAGTTTTAGGAGCTGTGATGTTCAGCCGAGATGAACGCCATCGCGCTGATTGCGATTGGACCGTCAGGGCGGACTGAACGCAACAACACAATGACGGCGTCTGCGCGTTAAGAACGTACCCGTTAATGCAAACCGCCGCTGCACTTTGTTACTCATTGCGGCGCGTGACGTGGAATTGTTCGTTAAACGAGTCGCCCGATCAGGAAGCAGTGATCAAGAGGCGAGCCGAGCAGTGGATGACATCTGCCTCCATTAGCCTGCGAGCACTGGAAGTTCCCTTTATTTACCACCCCCACCCCCCCGCCCCGCTTCATACTGCCACACATTCATCACACATTACACTACAGCCCTCGAAAAACAGCGAGCGGCCTACCGCTCTTAATGGAAAACAGACAAGTCAAGCAAAAATGCAAATTAATATGCCTCACCAGGGTGAAGACTTAATAGGAGCTTATGATTGACCCACATTTAACGTAAACTCTCACAGGGTAAAAACGTATCCCCGTGGCAGCGCTCAATTTTCCTTGCTGACAGCCACCATTCAAATCCCCTTTCCCAATCACTCAGTTGCCTTGGAAACACCAGCAGCTGCCAGGCAGTAGTTTTAAAAAAAAAAAATTCCAAAATGAAGCGCCTGGATCTGTGGAAATTCCAGCGAGGGATGTGAGGTGGGGGGGGGGGGTGGGGGGGGTATCCTCAGCCAAAGATACATGGGTCCAAAAGAGGAGGATCACACATCACCACATACGGTTCATTTGTTTTCCGCAGCACCTTGTTTTGCGGAACGGTGCATTAAACAATTATCTCGCGTGATCTGGAAATGACACAAAGGAAAATTGAATGAGGAAGCAGGGCTAAGCTGTGTACTTAGTGGTTTGTGTTTTATGGGGAGCTTTTATGCTTCCAGACCATCTTCCCTGTTTGTGCAGCCACTACGCCGAGCAGCTGAGTTTGTTCGGGCTAGTTTTTTTTTATTTTTTATCACAGCACCTAAACTGCTGTTGCGGGAGAACAGGGCAATTTACTGGCCAGACATGTTAATTAGACCCTGCGTGCTAGTCAAGCAGATAGGAGAAGGAGAAAGCCCCACTGTGTACAAACACTTATGATTCCACATTAAGAGGGAGCAGTCTGTGTCTGTTTAAGGGGAAATTAATGCATCGTTGAGAGAACGACCTCGCCGCACGGTCCGTTTAAAGCTTCGCTCCAGTTTTCGATCATATCACAAATATCAGGCGCACACACCCAAAACACAGGCCCCGGCTCAGCTCACGTTTCTTTCCCTTTTTTAAGCAGTATAGCATCACGAACTAGAGCTGTGTAGCAGCTCATCCACCTCTTACCTACTGGACAATACTTCTCCAAGCCTATATTTCAGTTTCCTTGGTGCATTATTAAGGCTTGGCTCGGGCTATTTACACCCACGGCTCTGCCCCTCTGCAGCCTTGGATTTCAGAGACTACTACAT
Organism: Nibea coibor; assembly: GCA_023373845.1. Lineage (NCBI taxonomy): Eukaryota > Metazoa > Chordata > Actinopteri > Sciaenidae > Nibea > Nibea coibor. The sequence continues at coordinate 12,817,651 of CM041730.1, forward strand.
GTCCTGAAGGCTAGCAAATGGCTTCAGTTAACTCCCCCTGTATTGTATGAAATAAAAACAGAAGGTCACAGTCTCTCTCTTTTATCCTGCAGAGTCACAAACTTTAATGAAAGCCCCCACCAGTCCGTCACACAGGGATACAGCAGGGCTGCTCAGCGCCCCCCAGACGATTTCCATTACTGTTGGGCACACTGTTACCAAAGACTCACAAGAGAAAACTCCCAAAGTAAAAACCAGTAAGATCATTTGCTTTCAATCTGCTGTCTGATTTATCTCTGACTCAACCAAGAGAGAAAAAACTAAACTAAACAAGTTTACTTCCACAAATTGATGTCGAATTATTCACTTAGTAAATCACACAGGCTGATCACCGGTTGTCTTTCACCTTCAGACCACACCTATAGAAAAACATGTGCACCGCCACGGCACACAGCAAGGGAACGAGTCATACTGCTTTAAATTATTGCTTACACTATGCTGCCGAAGAAAAGCAAAGGCTGAACTAATTGCAGCTCTTCCTGACCTCCAAAACCGCAGGTTGCCCAAACAGCAAGTTACCGTCCAGATTTGGAACAGCCTGTCCTTGGGGCAGACAAATTAGGACAATGAATGGGTTTCCTCCCAGTTGGTGATTGGCTTTATGGCATTTTGATAAAAGGGCACCTCTGACAGAACAGGTCTGCGTCTATTTTTAACATTTTTGCTATTATCCCGTGATTATCCGAGAACATCGCTGACATTAAATTGAGGATAAATGGCTGTGTGCATATTCCCGGGATTCGATCGTCATTAATGGTGCCTGCTGCAGCAGCCCACACACGGCCCATTGTTTCCTGTTGGGAAATTACAAGCATTTCCAGCCTGGACAGACAAGTGGTGTGTTTAATAGAGAAATGATAACCTCTCTCCTCCTCAGACGGGGGGGATCTGTGCGGCCTAGATAGGGATCATGGGTATTTATTACTCCCACAAGAGCCCTTGGTCTGCACCTTTGGATTATGGGTCTTCTGGGAATATTGAACAAATATTTGAGAAGGGGGCTTGGGCATTTGTTACTCTACACACCTCAGTAGATAAGACACATGGTCGTTCTTTATGCAGAATGGTGCACAATACAGTAGCAGCTGCCGTGCAGCGACAAAGAATGTCCATCCGCATGCTGACTGCAGTAGTATACATAGAGGAAATATAAACAGATAGCTCGCAGAGGCTGTTAATCATTGACGAGGTGTAGCTACTAGATTAGATCTTCTGGCATGATCAAATATGCATTATGGCAGACGGGGTACACCCGTGATGAATTTGGTATTGTAACCAGGGCACATTCAAGTGGCTGCCGGATGATTCGGCACGGCTGTGCTTCACCTCGGTGTCCGTCAGAAAAGAAAGGAGGTTGAAAAAGTATATTGCGTGCGCTTCGCAGAACGCCTTCCTCTTCTTATTAATCCACATTAAGCCACAATACAACATTAAAGCAATAATTAAAAGGAAGCCGTAAAAATTAATTGGATACGTGATTAAAAAGAAACTCTGCTAACTCCCCTGAATGCAGTTAGGGGTTAATGATGGAACTAACGGTGGAGCTATCTCATGCAGTCAAATTATCCGCCGCTAGCCGCCGCGGCTCCGCGCCTGCTTTCAAACCGGCGATTAAAGTTTCATTCCTTTTTATGCTAAAACGTGCCGTGCCTTGCATATCGAAACGGGCCCCTCTCCCAGAGAAGACGGGCCACTCTTTCCTAAAACCGCATTAAATATTTCAGCAAGTGAAATGTTCAAGGATTTTACAGACACAACAAATCAAATCTTTGCACAAAGAGCAGGCTGCTCTTGTCCTCTCTCTGTTTTTAGGAGTGCAGTTCAGTTTGTCATCAGAGAGGCATTCGGGCCTAAATTCTGGCTTTAAAAAAGGGTGGGTGGGTAGTCGCTAACAAAAAAAAAGTCCTCAATTAGGATAATGACGCTAATTTACGTGAAGAACAAATGAGAATGATCATAAGGAGACAAAACAATTACATGTGGAATATCTGCGCAACATAGAGTTAAAAAACAGAGCAGCAGTAATATGACGGCAACATTCACAGAAAGCAAGACATGACTGGTTTTCCACCATCTCCTCCCTGAGCAAGTCTTCCATCCCTTAGTCATGGCTCACAGAACCAGACTGATTAAACTCCACTTCACTGCCTGTTGTAATTATACACACAAGACCTCAATTTGTGTTTATTAGTGCTGTGGTATTTCAAAACCACATATTACAGCAAATTGAAATTGGTCGCGCAGGGCTGAGGGTTTGGACGGTGGCCATTTTGTTTCGGTCTGCATTCCGTGACGTTGTCTTCTACATCTGTGCCCAGGCCCTGTCTGCAGAGGTCTGAACGTGGGCACGTCTGTTTAGCTTTGTATATTATTGTGTGTTATTTTCCCCCTACTGTAGGCCTGCGAGAGAAAATAGACCGCAGGAGTGAGTGACCGCTGAGAGGGCAGCAGCAGCTCTATCGCCGAACCTTCAGGCTGCTCGCTCCAACCAGGGACAGAAGTCCTGAGTTCAAGCCATTTGAAAATTACAAGGTCAGAGTTTCAACCACACCCATGTCTGTTTTGGACGCCCCTTCTCTCCCTCCGTACGCAGACGGACAAAAACCCGGCATGCAAATGATCTTCCGCCCGTTTCCAAAATGCAGATGTTTCGCTTTGACAGACTGGGAGCAAACGATCCTTTTAACGCGCTCCTCTGTCATGTGCGTGCTGGAGGTTAACTGGGTACAGTTAAACTTAACGGAAACATATGTATTTAAATGAGCCATGACTAAGAGCTCGAGTCGTGAGAGAGAAGGAGATGCTTTCTCAGCGGCGAGCGAGAATCGGTTCCAATCAGACAGATAAACAAAAAGCGCTGGAGATGAAGCAATATCCAGAGGCACCATTTAATAGTAGTTTTTATTGTTCCCATTTGCTTGTAGAAACAGTCGACATGAAGACATTGTTTTGGCCCCGGTCTGTAGAAGCACAGTCACAGTAAGTCAAGATACTCATTATGTTTCCAAACTCGATCCGCCCGGCGGTATTTTATTACGCCAAGGAGTCTCAGTAACTGAGACTGCGGGTCAGCAAATCTACAAATCCATATGCTTTGTTCAAGTTAGAAAAGGAAATCTGGGGACTTATAAAAGACCTCATAACATCAGCTTTATTAAATGAGGTCTAAAGAGACGTTATGTAACTCTTGTGACCTTAAAAAATAACGGCCTCGCTATCATTTCGATGTCACGCCGACTTGTCATCGGGTGAGGGGTGCCTCTGTCGTTCGCGCCCTGCGCCCCGCGCGCTTGTTGCGCTGTGTAACTTCGACCCCCGGGGGCTGGGATGGCGAGAGATCGCGACAGCAAGTCACACAAGCAAGTCGGCGACTTTGGTGAAACTGGATCGCACTTTAATGGAAAAAATGTTTTTGGTTTTTCCCCTGATACCCTCCAGCTCGCTCTCTCTCCCTCTCTCTCAGAGATTTATAGAGTTTGCTGATGGACATTAAAGTAACTGCTGAGAACTGGAGCTGCTGCTGGACAATGTTAGTTTGCTTAGGCCTCATCACAAAAAACACATGTACCGTGCAACAGATGTAAGAGACACTACCGAGCCTGTCTATTGAAATCCACTTGGCATGCAGCAGGCAAAGCCAGTATTAATTATTTAACTCAAAACAAAACAATATTATAACAGTATTTTTTATGATAAGCTGACGGCTGGCAGTACGTGCAGTGTAGCAGCTCTGCAAACAGTTCAACATGAGATTGGCTGTCAGATGCAATTACGAGCCTTCGCTTGGGACCGAAATATTTCCGAAGCTTAACTGAACAGGAGCTTGTCGGGAACGGGAACGTGTGACAAAAGCCACGTTGTCTTTTCCCATGAAGCCAATATTACAGGGATATTATGTGAACGCGCCACGCGCAACAGTCATGTTTGCATCCCTGCAAAGCCAATATACAATATTACCCTCTACAAGAGAGAGTGAGCCAGCAATAGACTGCAAAACAACCGGGGGGAAATATGTAACACCACCAATTCAGCAACACAACAACACTCATTACTCAAGCTAGTCCTCATATTTCTTCTTGCTATGTAAGTCAACACCAAAAAGAGCTCAGCGAATACTGCACGCAGGGAGATAGCAGCAGCATGACAGCAGAGATGAGAAGGCAGCAGATGCAAATACAGCAAAAGAAGCAGTAAAAAAAAAAAAAAATTTAAATTCATATAAAAAATACACAGCTTTATGTTGCCAGGCACCAAAATATCAACTGAACATGTTAGCACAGCAGCTAACGTAGGCTAATGGGCGCTGTGAAGAAGTCACCTGTGACCAGACGGCTGCAGGTAGCAACCGCTGACACTGGCTAACCTTAACAGGACGCAGCCATAAGTCATGCTATTAAATTCAGGGTGAAAATGTCTGCCATAAAAAGGGTTTATTGTTCGACGAAATAAAAACACCAAAGCAAAATGGCAGGAGTGTAAACAGGCGAGTTTGTGAGGGAGCGGGGCAGGGTAAGGTTGAATACGCAGCCTTTGGTGTGAGAGGTGCTTTGGATTTATGTCGCAGATTCTATGACAATAAACATCGAGTAACAGTTTTTGTTTCATAATATGAACAGACATATTCTGAAACCTGCCATGTGTCTGTTTATGGTTTATCTTCTTTTAAATATTCTACCGTGGCGAATAAAAATGTACTTTCCTGGCTATAAGGATGGTTACATCGAGCTAAAACAGCCCAGCTCCTTCTCCTCTTGTTTCCCTCAGGTGTCATGCCGATTCCCGCTGTGCAGACATGGCTCAGGTCATTCATGTTTCAGTCACCACGGCAACAGCTACACTGTGTGTGCGTGTGTGTGTGTGTCGTTTGCTGAGCAGCGTGCTCAGGTCTGTCTGCACGGCCTAACCCTATATCTCTGTGTGTTTGTGCATGCGCTAACAAGGTCAGCAGTTCAAACAGTATGCATCAACAAACATTTCTCCCCGCTGACCTTCTCTCTTCATGGCTTCAGTCAAATTGAACAAATCAACATGATGTTTTTTTTTTTTCTTTTTTTTTCATCACCCAGCCAATCTCCCTCCTCCTGTTCCTCAGTCGCCCCTTCAACATATCCTTCAACCTCTCGCGGCCGCGGACGCTTATATTCGATGGAAAACACATGCGCTTTCCGTAATAAAATTTTGACACCGCTGTGTTTGACAGTTTTGTTTACAGAAAAAAGGGACGATGATATGCCAAAAGGCCCTATTCATTATAGAGGGAAGGAGTTCTCTCTGAGGATCATGCTGCATGCCGTGTGAACAATTTCCTGTCTATACCTTTTGTGTATGTATTTTTCCTTAACTTTTTTTAGTGGATTGCAGGTTTAATAAGCACTAAGCATTGTGGCTCAACTTATGGAACTACTTTATATCTGCTGTTTGCTAGATTGATCATAAAACAGCTCCAACGAAGAAATTCAATCATCCCTCCAGCCAGCAATCCATAGTTTTATTTGCCGAAGGGTTTGAGTGTTGCTTTATAACTTATCCATTTACTCAGGGAAACCTAAGGATTCTAGTTAGCACGCAACAAAAAAATCATATGTTTGTGTTTTCTTATTCAAATACATCACTCTGTCTTCACTGTCAAGTTCTTGCACGCTGCTTTCGAGCTACCATGAGTTACACACGACGCTCAGAAGCATTAAGTGACATTGTACGGTTACGTTTACACAGGAGTGTAAATCTTTATTCCTGCAGGAAATCGTCGAGCGGAGCTGGAGGCCTCTCTTGTTGCCGCAGTAACTGATCCATACCATAAGTCACCGCGAACACAGCACTGACCCCAATGGACGGCGTGACTGAGATCAGGATAATAGCCGATTCAAGAGGTTTATGCCTAATAGTAGTGGTGTATTGCAAGGCATGGAAAATAGTAGAGAAAGCCTCCCAGATAATTACGGTGTTTCTAGTTGCAGACACAACATTTACCAAAGAAATCAGGACGACTTAAAGGGGCTTTGCCACTGCCTGCAATCCAAGTGCTGAAAGCTTGTAGAAACAACTCTCATTTCCACAAAAGAAAGGTGACCTTCAGGGGCTCCGCTGACCACTCCGTCACCTGGGTCATCGTGACTGCAAAGAAACCGGAGAGCGCGTTTTCAAGTCACTTAGCGTGATCAATACGGGATTGTGTTTCTCTAAGAAAGGGAGCATTATAAGCTGTATAAACACACGGCAGACCACCAGCCGACAAAGGAAGCCATCGCAGTGATTGTTGGGAAATGCAAACTGAGAAATGACACAGCTCTGCTGCGTTTTATAGCTGAAACCCACGACTAAGTGATGCTGATGCCGTATCCCTTTATATGACCTTTTCAGATCAGCTGATGATAATTTGCAGGCGAGTAGGACTGCATCATTTCTGCTCTTCGTCTTGTTCAGTCGAACGCAGGTGGAGACAACCACGCGCGTTTGCTGCCATCTAGTGCACACGTGCAAATATGGCAATTTTGCGGTCCACACCCTCGTCTTTCCGTACAGTACTTGTTCTTATTTTAAAGGATGCGTTAAGACAAAAAGAAAATAATAATAATACATTTTCCACTTTTATTTTCCATTGCACAGTAATCTCTATCTACAGAATTTCTAAACTTTTTGTGGCAGCAGATAAAGTCATAAACATCCATGTGAAAGTTGCATAAAACTGTACAAGAAAATTGGCTACAATGAGAAAAATACTGCAACCCACTGATAACTGTTGAATCCAGGACAGAAGATGGCATGTGGCAGATAGACGGGACTCCCTCTTGTTGTTGGTGAGCTGAGTGTATGGGCTGTATCGGGTAAGAATACTGCATACTGTGGTGTTCGGACGAGAAACAAATCACTCAAACAGTGAAACAAAAAGTATAACATTGAAAAAAGAAGAAGAAGAAAAAAAGAAATGACAGCTGGGGGCAGAAGGAAAGACATTTAACAGATTTTTGGGGATGACCTCTATCTAAAACAAGTTAATTTTCCTGAAGTTGTTTTTTTTTTTCCTCGTCTTTGTCACCTTGTAGGGGGGAAAGGGACAGAGCTACCTACCAACATCCACACTACAACGCTTACTAAACACAAAAAAAGGCCCTATCTGTAGCTGTGTGGAACCTACAGAGTCATTTGGAAGACTCGCCAGAGGAATTCAGAGGAGGAAGAGTCCAAGCATGTGTGCAAAGACTGAACAGGCGTGGGTTAAATTAAACCGGGATTTAGAGGTCATCCTCTAATGCTTATCGTCCTGTTATCTTTTTAGCGTCGTTGGTGGCTTTAGTTAGTGTGACAGACACTCAACTGGACACGGACTGCCGACCGGTGAGACTAGGACATCAACATCGATTATTAAACAACCAAAACCTAATATCTCAAATTATATCACTTGAACACATCCTGACACACAGACAGACAGACAGACAGGGAAACTTACAAACACACACATCCCCACACACACACACACGGATGAATACCATAAATATTGTTTGTGTCTAAGATGTAGTGGAATGGTTTAGGTTGTTGAGTTGAGAGGAAACAGCCTTAGAAACCAACAGTTAGGCCACTTTAAACATTAAACATTAGTCCAAATGTTACATTTTTTTTATGACATATTGTGATACAATAGTACTATAAATGGCTGAGTTCCATTGCAACTTGCTCCATTTCTTCTCGTACCCTGAACGGTGATGAAGATGATCGTATTCCTAAATGGACCTGCCCCTGGGTCTGCACTCCATAAGTGAAGCTATGCCGCGTCGAACACACATTTACTGTACACTGTCCGGTGTCGAGACTCACGGAGTGACGAGCCAAATCATAATGCAATGGAAAAGCTAAAGCAACTCTTTGGCGTCAGAAAAAATATGGCCTCTCTCCTCTTATGCCGCTTGAGCAACCTCGACATTTACTTTCCAGTTGGTCTTAGATTGTCAAACTATTTACTTATATACAAATAAAGGTTAAAAGCCTGGGAGACAAGAGAGATACGACACATTTGAGCTCTTTACTGCAAATATGTAAATAGGAATGAGATAACGGTGAGGTTGAACGTTTCTGACACCAAATGCAACCGTCTCTTGCGCCTCGATAAATAAATATTAACAGAGAGACCACGCAGACGAACTTTCCCATACAGACAACTGGCAGCAAATAACTGAAACGTGTTTCAAATGTATGCCTTTAAAGGATTACACACCATATTTCCATGATCCTGCATATATGAATACACATAAAATAGGATTTCTGATCGTGTGCATGTGATCTCCGCACTGATGTGTACCCCAGAATTTGTGAAACGCCTGAAAACCCAACAAATCCGGCGCGTCGAACGCCGATCCGATCAGCCTTTGTCGTCGCACTCACAGACTAAGCCAAACCGCGGAAGTTTATGACATTAGAGGGTGAGGGGAGGCAGTTAACATCGCATCAGATAGGTCACTAAAATGAAATCCTCGGGTGAACAAAACGTGTGTGTGCGCTCACGTTGAGACTTCAGAGTCGAGAGATCCGATGCGGCCGCGTCGGCGAGCGCTGAATGATATATGCCTTTTGTATCCTTGCCCTCCTTTTAGATTCCAGCCCTTTTCATAAAGAGAAATTAACTCGAGTTGTTAAGACAAAAAGCCACAAAACGTCGTTTTTCAACAAATCAAATATCATCCACTTTCACAACAATAGAAAAATAAGAGATTTTCCAATAATACAGACAGAGCAAAAAACCCAACGAATAACAAAGAGAGGAATGGCGAGAAAATAGAAATTAACACACCCACGCACGTACACATACACACGCACACGCGCGCGCGCAAACACACACTGTTGGTAACGATATGAAAGTCTGTAAGATACAGAGGAGAGTCTAGAGTGAAATATCCAGTGTACATCAGAATAAGTTGCTTATATCCCCGTGACTTTCTGCATAGGGGAGGCGTCACTGTCGCAGCACTTCCAGCGTTGCCTCCTTCGGGCCTTCCTACCCCGCTCCCGTCTCCTCGTCTCCTTTCTTCAGTACTTGTCACTCGGAAGTGGATACAGCGTTGCACATTTATTAGATTTATGTATATATAATGACGTATTTAGATTCTTTTTCCTTCTTTTTACATTTTAAGAATTTTTTGTAGTCTGTTTCTTCAATAGTGTTTTGTCTTTTTTTTTTTTTTTCTCAGCTGTGTTCGTCGGTTTGAATACTGGCGCCCCCCGATGGGCTTGAAGTGGAGACGACGAGTGAAGGACGTTTTGGCAAATGGCAATGAAGGAATCTCCAGGTGCGCGGACCAATCGGCTACCTCGGAGGAGGAGAGGGTGGAACAGAGATAAACAAAGAGACATGAACATGAAAGAAAGAAAAAAAAAAGACAATTTATTTGCTCCCTCTGAGGTTGTCCTTCTCCCCTGTCTACCCCCCTCAGTTCCACCCTAAGACTGAGGTAAGAACAGTATTCAACATTGTGCTAGGGAAGAAAATCCCAAGTGTCCCAGTGAAGAAGGCCCGGAGGGATGAGTGAATGGACAGACGGATGGGTGGATGGGTAGGTGGCTGGGGGGGGGGACACACGGTGAGTCCAAATGAAGCCGATGAAAGGTGAGAGGCGTGTCCGCGGAGCTCCGCTCCTCCCCCGTCGTCGATCAGAACTGGTACCACTTTTTGTCTTTGCACTTCAGCATCATCTGTGAAGAGAGAAAAGGTTGCAGGATGTGAGGAATACGAGAGGTTTCACACGCTTGGCAAGCTTTGTCTTTGGGTCATTCCTGAAAATAAAGTCTTGAAGTGAGGACGGTGGAGGTCTGACATAAGAGTAAAGTCCCTATCCCGGGTACTGTCAACACTCTACAGATATGTGCTGCTGCCTGGTGGGTAAATAGTGCAAGTGAGTAATAATTCTGAAGATAGGCAGTCGGTATTCCTGCACTGCAGCATATGTGTGACAAAATGCATCATCTAACGGGTTTTAATTTATTATTTAACATTTGCTGTCATGCATTTTCCCCTCTTTTTTGCTTCGTCTAAAACTCTGCATGCAGATGAAATATATTAGAAATGTCTTTATTCCTCACAACACTTCGTTTCTCATTCTGTTGGGCTCTGTGTGCAGAGGTATGAGCAGCCGCTGTGATCTGACACGAGCTTTGCTGTTCCGTTCAGTTTCCGTTACCTCGTGTGCATGTTTGGAGAAGGAGTCCGCACTGGCCATCATGGCAGCTGTCCTCTCCTCCAGCTCGCCCAGTTTCTGGCCTCTTTCATCTAGTGCTATCCGGGCACGCGCCAGATCTCCGACCACACCTGAGGCCGCCCCCTTCATCCCCTCGATGCCGCCGGGGCCTGGGATATGCTGGGCCAGACTTCTGGAAGCCTTTCCGGCCGCTATCTCACCAACTGGGAGGAGAGATGGAAGAAAAAGACGCGTACGTGAGAGACCGCATCGACGAGGGGATTGAACCCATGCATATGTGGGCGCGTGTAGGTCTGGCATACATAGCTCCTCTCTGTCCAGCGACTGTGCTCCACCCCCAAAGAGACCTTTGAAGAACCCTCTGTTGGGCGCCTCTGGTGTTTCCACTGGTGTAAAAAGCTCACCCAGCATCTCCTGAAACATCAACACACCAAAGATCTTTTCAATCAACTACCAAACGCGGCTCTCTCGGGTTTTGAAGTCCAAATCTTGAACCGTGACTCCAATCCCTTTGCATACCGCCCTGTATTTAGAGCTGACCTGTAGGTTTTCACAGATGTCCTGGCTGTAAGTGATCCTTTGGATCTCAGTGGGGGAGCAGAGGTACATGGCCTGACCCAGGTTGGTGAAGCAGAACGTCCTGGCTATCCGCATGTCTGTCAAAGGCAGGTAGTTTACATCCATGAGCGGTCTCAGTCCCGGAACACTAGACAGGGGACACAGAAATGATTTAAGTGATTCGATATCTGAGGAATATTAGAAGTCAGGGTGATGATGTCACACATGATGGCTGTGTTTAGGAGAGAGCAAATATTTAAGGCTTCGTCACTCTCCTGAAAGTCTGAGGACAACGTCTGCGCACTCCACTTTGAACAGGAAAACACACACACAGACAGGTCGACAGATGGATACCCTTGCTTTATCAGACACCCCGTTCTGTCTCCCTCCTCTAGGGGAGCAGGGAAGATTAATGAGGATGAGACACACATTCCTCACTTATACCCGTCCAGACACGGCGATAAAATAGTTCCCAATCTCGTCACATTAGGTTTAAATTTAGGACGAGGTTTTGGGGTGGTGTACTGTTAAGGGTTCAGGTTAGTGTCCGGGTTAATGGACGGACGTCAGTGGCAGGCCTACGTGACGATATAGAGGCCCGAGGATGTGTGTGGGTGTGTCGTCCATGAGGACAAAAGTTTGCGTCTGACTTTGAATGACAACTAGAGCAAAAGGAAAAGTTTAACTGAGGATATAATGTGATGATCCTGTCTGCTCCAGAGGGGACAGCATTTATTTCTGCCATTTAAAACGCAATCTGCTGCCCTGCGAAAACAAACCAGAACTCCAGCAAACAACGGTTGTTTTATACTCGTAGAAGGTTGGAAATTATGACAAGTATAATTCAATCATAGTTTTTTTGGAAGCTTTGACACAGGTCGACTTAGATACGCATTAATTAAAATGGATTCCACTACTGAAAAATAAAGAAATCCAAATAAACTTCTCACACTTCCTGCAGGTCAATCCGTGTCTCCACAGTTCGTCCGTGTCCCAAAATATGCCAAAATATCTTTCTTCTCAATCATCACGATCCTGATAAGCTCCCACATCGGCTTTTTTACACACTTGTGCTGCACTTTCTTATAATTAATGACTTTTTCTTCTTTTTTTCAGACTTAGAAGACAGATTTTGTGTGGTTGTCATGGTAATACTGACCAATATTGGCAAAAAAAAACAAACCCTGCAGTATATTTTGTTTTAAAACCACAAAGCTTATACTGTTCCCTGCAAGAGTAATAAAACAGTAGGCGGATGAATCTAATCTAACGATGAACATGATTTATTTAAGCTGACTTTGATTGATACATTTTAATAATAACCAGATATTTCCGGCTGACGGGTTTCTCACCTGAGGGTCATGATGTGGCCGTTGGCACAGAAACACGCGACGCACACGCCTTGGCTCATCTGCACCACATCTGCCCGCAGGATGAAGGAGGTCTCTGTGATGCTGTGTTTGTAGATGCAGGTCTGGGAGGGCAGCGACATGACTTTGGCCTGTTTCTCCGAACACACCACAGCGTACTGGCTTTCATTGAGGTCCTGGGAGGTGGAGGGGGACACTGAGACGGGCCTGCGCTTACGGACCTTCTCCCTTTCTTCGCCGTCTGCCGTGACGTTGGGTTCAAACCAAGGCTCGTACGCAGGGGGCAGCAGGGAACCCGCTGAGTCCAGGAAAGCCATCCGCATGATGCTGCCCTTCAGCCGTACTAACATGCCTGATGAATGGAAGGAAAGGGTTTGTTGCAAATTCACTTCTGTTATCTTGAAAACCACTTAACCCTGATGTTGTAACACGCAATATTGTGGTCGTGATGGCATTATCATCTACATCATTCCAGTTTCCATCCCTTCTGATACCCACCCGTAGGTGAAATGATAACTGGCTGCAGTTGCCGTTGCTCCCCAGCAGGTGGCATCGTGAGAGCTAGAGCCAGCACAGTGCCCAGGGATGTGCCCACGTACAGGCAGGGCGTCAAAGTACTGTCCCCCTTCCGGGCGAAGGTTTCACTAAAGTGGAAGGAACTGATGGCCTCCCGCGCCTCCTTATCGATGCTGGTGACGCTGGAGGAGCGAGAGCGGCTGAAGGAATTGTCCCGGTGGTCTAATGGGTTGGCACCCCGCGGTGGGCATACAGACAGGAGGACAGTAAAGAGAAAACAGAGGGAGGTAAAGCACCCGCAAAGCAGCGCAGTGTTACATGACAGACACACACACAGATGTGGACAGCGTACGGACAAAATATGATCAACAAAAAAAAGTTTGAAACAGTTTTTCTAGGTAAATTTAACACTTTTGGGTTGAAGCTTTACAGCAAACTCAACACATACCAGTCGTGGTGTAGTAGTCGTGTTGTATTTTTTTGTTTATGACCTGATCTCTGGAAGATATTGGCACAGAAAACTGGGAGAGAAATCTAAACGTGTTGGACAGTGGGTAAATGTATAGAAGGGTTAGGGTCTGGTTTTATCTCTACGACAGATGGATCTCATTTGGTCAACAGAGCAACATCAACTGAAACCTAATTGTTGGAGATTTTATATTTTAACCATACTTTCTATTGTATATCATACACATTCTTTTATTAATAGGCTATGGAATAACCGGCTATCAGGCACTTAGGTTACATATGTATCACACTGGAACTCAACAAGCATAAAGGTAAATGTGTTGGCACATGCACAATTCAGTTTTGACCCTTTAAAAGCCAATGTTCCTGGCGCTTTAGGAGACTGCTGTACACCCCTGAAGGGAAAAAAAAAAAATGACGGTATTTCTGCTCGGGGGAAATTTGAAACGGACCAATTGGACAGGAAAAGCAAAGGCATGAAGAACACAGAAGAGAAAGGAGGAAGCTGCAAAAGTTACGGAAAGCTTTACGGTGAGATGGAGTGTGGATAGTTAGCTTAGCAACACTGACCTCGAGAAGAACCCCACCCCCACAACAGAAAAGGTCAAAAAGTGGGAGTCCGAGCACGACAGAAAAATTTCACACTGAATTTAATTTCGAGCTCGATGAACTGGTCAGATCAGTGCTTGCTTTTGTCGCATGCAAACTTAAGAGCACAGCTTGCCAATTTTGAGGCTAATAACCAGATAAAACTGGACTTAATGGAATGTGGTGGAGTCCAGTTGACGTGAGAAAGATATACTGCATTTCCATATAAAATTGTTTGGAGACACGAAGTCAAGGCTTACCCAAGTCTGGCTTTAGCTCAGTAGGCAAGCTTAATTTCCGTGACATCTTTGCTGGAAAAAAGAGAACATCCCTCTTTACAAACACACGTCTAAGCTAACACACGATGCCATGCAAAGCTAGGTAACTAGCACTGGGCTAGGATTGTGCACAAATCTGAAATACACAAAAGAAAAATGACAAAAGGCTGTGGAACAAGTGCCGGGAGAAGGGGTGGGAGGTTGTTTCATAGACTAGAGGAGCCAAAATGCTTCACACAGGAGAAGACACTGCGTAAGGACTCAAGAGACAACCCTGTATGTCACAGAGGCATGCTGCAAAAGACAAGGAAGGTGATCTCTGATTTGCACACCGCCCTGAAAGAGAGGACCAGTACGGTAAGACACATCGAAACTGCACAGCCATCCAGGACCCTCATGCCACAGGAGCATGCATCGAGAAGAAGGTAACATGAAACAGAAAATACTGCACAGGAGATGGAAGAAGACAGCGGGAAAGATGATCAGAAGTTACTGAGGTAGTTAGTGAGGCTAGCAGAACTTTGGTCACCTTCTCGTGTATAAATGACGCTTCTTTCATGAATACCTGCACTAGGCACACTTTCTCAAGGAGTAGAGAAGTATGGAAAGAAGTAGGAGATACGCCGTGTCATAAGAGGATGGGAAATTCATGCGTGCATTGAAATGACACATTCACCGATGACATTTGAAGCGCTAAAGTCACGGCTAGCTCGTAGGTTTGTTTTTTTTTTTAACGGACAGAAACCCTCCGAAGAGGTCTGTGACATCCTTAATTCCCTCAAGCTCGAGCTGAGTTGGGTTTCACTTTTTATTATTTAGTTTTTTTCCCCTACCTAAATTAGAATCCCATTTCTTGTTTCCAAGAATAAAATGGCACTTCGGTAATTTGAACGTCTGACACTTCTGAAACTTCTATCAGTTTCCAATTTTCAAAAGCTTGCTGTTTTCCAGCTCCTGTCCATAATTTATGTACACAAATGTACAACAACATTACTTACTCTCACCTTCTATTTATCTTATTTTTAAGGCCCTACGTATCCACACATACGATTAAACTTATTCTGGCTAATTGGACCTTTCTGGAACTATGGGAATTATGTGAAGTCACCAAACTCCATGAAGTAATAAGAATAACAAAGTTTCTGGCCTCACAGGTGCAACACGAAGGGAAAAAGTACTGTCTTGTTGGTTTTAACAAGGTACGGACTAATTAGACGAGGTGAGGCTAGTTAAAAAAGAATCCATGACGTTTGCTTGCAAGGGACTGGTCTGGGTCAAAACTCCAGTCTTTGCTGTAGCAGTCATTTTAGATGCCGACTCATTATCGCCTGAATCTGAAAGAGGGTACGATCTAGAGCTCCATACCTCGGACAGACAGGAAGCATTACTTTCAACTGTTCAGGCAACAGAAATTGTCAGTTTCATCGACACACACTCGAGGCACACAGAGACACGGTTGGACAGATGAGTCGCTCGCCGCTCTGCGGTCATCACCATCGTACTGCACTATGGACAGAGAACGTCAACTCATAACGTCACACGGGGAGTCTGTTGTAGGAAGTCGGGACAGATATCACACGCAGGCACATTTACAATATGACACTCGTGCTACATACATGTAGCATGCAAATGTGTGTCTAAGGCAACTGTGACAGCAGTACTGGGAACGGCTACATTTCTGCTCCGCTCACAGGTTAGCCTCTGCTCCCCGAGATTTCAGCTCTCTGCGTATACTTTTCCGACCAAATACTTTGGTACTTTTTGTACTTAAAATATGCGCCGTATCATTTTGACCAAGAAAAACAAAAACACTACTGTTTGTAATTTAATACAGTGAGATCCAAAAGTTAGTGGAACAGAAGCTAACCCAGAACTCTGGCTCTCTATTCTTTCTTCTACTTCTTCCTGCTGTGGTGACCATGACACGGAAGACAGAGACAGTGGGGAGGGAGGGGGGACAGATAAATCCGGACTTTCGTGTCCTGCCTACACAGCCTCTCATGAAAATCCTTGGCCAATCTTACCTCCTCTACCACCTCCATTGTAGAATTGCTGTAGATTGCTGTTTGGCGTCAACACTTTTGGGGGGTGTAAAGAGGAGAGTAAAGTAGAGTAAATGTGCAGTTAGAAACACCCTTTGGCTTATTGCTACACACAAGCTACCATTTTTTTTTTTTTTTTGTCCTGAGCAGCAAGCCGACCTTTTAATTTCAATAGAATTGGTTCCAAAAGTTCAGATCCGATTCAAATATTCTTACGTAACACCTTGAACCATCAAAACAAATTCGCCAGCGACGAATATGGTATAATTTTCCAACGGCTTGCTAGTTAGAAGGAGGATCTGATCTCATTTTAATTCACGGATCAAATATTTGTCTTGCATTTGTGCCTAGAATAAAAGCCAATTCAATTTGTTTCATTTGGATCTCATAATGAACAAAGATTCAAACCATTTCAAGTAAATGATATGTTAAACTGGAAGAGAAACAAAGAAAAGAAGAAAAGAGGGATCTGTGGGGGAGTGTTAACTAGCTACCTTTTGTTGCTGTGTGTATATCCATACACTACCCTGCTATTCACAGACTTAATTCATTATAGTGCAGGTATTTTAAGGTCAAAAAGGTGAAACTGTGTGAAAAGGAATCATTTCTTTTCTCTCACTGCCAGATTTTATCACTTACCCCCCAAAAAACAGAAAATAAAACATATCCCTAAACTTTGACTGCTAAGGCAGAGATTTCTCTGCAGGAAGACATCCTATCTGTCTCCCTCCTATGAATAATGCAGAGCAGACAGATGTATCAGACCACGGTCTGATGTCACCAGACGCTGGTTGGGGCTGGGACAGCCGTCATACCTGGAAACAGCAGCAGAACTCTCTCCAGACTTTGAGGTTTGTTTTCTGTCTGACCTTTTTTTTTAAAAAAAAAAAAACAGCTCCTTATTTTCAGTGTGCTAATGCCAAGTTAGCCCCGTAATGAGATGGATCTGGGCTGCTCTCTCTTCGAGCACCTTCAGCTGAAATACTAACGACGCAGATTAAGAAGGAGGCAAGCAAAAGGGCAACAGAGCGCCTCACTGTCGGGACGCACAGCGCGGTTCTTCGGTGCAATCATCAGTGGGGTCGAACGTTGCAATGTAGGAGCGGTGCTTAAAGCTGTATGGGACAATGCATTTTGTTTGTTTGATACATGATCTGCTTCAGTAGTTCACCCAGACACCTTTACATGTTTAAACTTAATGCACAAGTGATATACCTTTGTATGATATTGTTTTTTACAATTATGCAGTTATACAGTTGCTGAATATGTGATAAGACCTTCAAATTAATGGGTTTCTCTACCAGAATGCAGAGTTTTGTTGAACGGCCTAATTCAATTTATAATTCTTAGCTGTCACACTGAATTAGCATCACAGAGACTCGTCCACAGCCTGTACTGTAACGCGTGTGAGAATTGAACCAAGTGTATTCCCGTCTATTGAACTCTGCAAAGTGGTAAAAAGAATGCATGCACAAATGGGAAAAATAGTCTCAAAAACCCATAAATGCATGGCAATAAACTCAAACAGCGCATTTCTAAAGACCGAAGCAGAATGAAATTGACAGCCAGACAATTTTATGGTTCAAGAAAAGAAAAGAAAAGAAAAAAAAACTCTTCTGTGTAGTTCCGGTGTGATGAGCAACAATTTCAATATAATATGAAACAGTGTTAGAAGTAGAGGCTCATTTGAAACATTGATCTTCTCCCCTAACCGACGCTCCTGTATTCAAGTCTATTTTTGACTGGTTCACTGTTTGGTCGTCTAGATCTGCTATATTTCTCCCACATTTCTCCTTCTTCTTTTTTTTTAATAAGACGCTGAAGGACATGTTACCTGAAGTAGGGGACTTGCAGCGGTCCTCTGACGTGGCTGAGCCCTCGTTGATGTCGCACAGACCTGCAACAGAGAGATCAACCCATGAAACACAAACACTACACGACGCACTGCTGCCACATTTCAGAGAGAACGTCGGATCACTCTGCTCGCCCACCCTTCTTGAAAGTTTCTTTATCCAGTTTCAGGTCCAATTCTTCCCTTTGCAACGTTTGTGTACAAATGCGCACACTTGCGTGTGCGTGATGTTGTCCTGTGAGGCAGAAAGCCAAGCAGACAGCAGTCCCTGCTGGCAGAGAAACACAGCTGGGTGCCTGATTACTGCTTGCGCTCGCCAAATTCTGACAGGTGCCAGCCCACCGCTCACCAGTCAGTGACACCAGATGCTCTCTGTGTATTTACACGTGCGCATGCTTGTGTGTGTGTGAGCAGCGTACGCCAACACCGGGAAAAAAAAAAAATCCCACAGCATCCACTTATTAATTCACCCATCAAACTTTCTCTTGTGCATGGGCAGCACACCGTCATGACACTGCGGCATCCTGTTTGCAGCTGCACTGCCGCCGTCGCGCACAGGGTGGCAGTGTGTCCATACGGAAAGCATCTCATCGTCCATCGGCTGCAGTGGCCGTGTGTGTGAAAGGGATGGGCCGCGTGAGTGAGCGAGTGTGTGTGAATGAGGAGCAGAGGCAGATGGACAATGAGAGAGTTAGTCAAAGTGCTTTGCTGGGCGTCAGCCTGATGAAGTAGATGGATTTCAGAGTGCGCCCTGTGATCGGTCTTCACATTTGGGTCGGTTTGCGGATCAGTTGAAGGGCGTTGGACTTGTGGGGTTACTGGAGACCAAATAATAACTTCAGTAGGCTGCACTGGAACAAACCTGTCATCATGTTGCCTGAAAGACTCGATTACAACTGCAACCCAGAAGTTAACTGCAAATAAACCATGAATACATCATCGGATTCTCTTAAGATGTACCCAAAGTTCTTAAACCTGCCGAGTGTTTGTCTATCCGCTCTATCTACTCCAGGCTTTGTTCACACTGCAGCTTAATTGTGGTGTTTTATGTTTCTGCATGACTGATTCATTCGCCTTTGAGACAAGATCGGCGTTTTGGCTTAAAAGGCAAAAAAATGAAAAAAATAAACCTAAACATAAACCTAAACAGGTCTGAGCTGGTGGAGATGAAATAACAGATAATCAGGGCCACATGAAAGCAGTAAACAACGGTCGGACATTCATATAAAGTAGGCATAAAAAATAAAAACAGGTGGAAAAACATTCAAGTATGATGTGATGATGTGAAATTTCCACCCTAGCAATGAGCTGCACCGGCTGCCCCACACACATCTCTCACGTCCTCCTTCTCCTCATTACCTCCAGAGGGCTGTCTTGTCTTTCTTGGCGAGCGGGGCTGTCTCTGGTAGGGGTCATTGGAGCCGTAAAGCTCGACCGTCCCCAAGTTGAGCACCACTGTCTTCTGGACATAGTCCACCACCGCCAGACCGTTGCTGTTGCCAAATACCACGCTGGAGGCGGGGAGAGAGGAAGAGGTGAGGTGGAAGGAAAATCGGGGAAAGAATGACGAATGCTTTATATAATTCGATTTAACAGATCTGATTAAAACAAACACTGTAGTCAAAGCACAAAAACAGCTAGAATGTCCAAATTTTTTCCTGGCAGTCATAAATTGTGTTGACAAGTCTGGCTGTTGCCGTGAAGTTGCTGCTTAAACTGCAAAATTATAAACTGCACGTCCACTTTGCATATTTCATCTTTTAGAGATTTTAGTCATTTAAGCAAAACAGTGGGAACATTTCAGGGGGAAAAAAAAAAAAGGTACTAGTCATGACTAAAATGTCGCTGTCTGTATACTTACAGGCCATAGGAGGAATTGAGCGCCAGGCTTGTGATCTGCTGAGGAGGCTCTCCGCTCACCCACACTAACTGGACCACCAAATCTACCTGGTAACCAGGAGACTGCTTCAGAGGAGTACTGCGCACTCTGGAGAGGAGGAAGAAGAAGACAGAGCGGAGTGAAGAGGAGCAGAGACAGCGACAGAAACAGAGATGAGCAAAAAAAAAAGGGAGAGACAGAATGACAAGTGGTGCAGCTGCAGTTCTGAAACAGTTGTGCGTTGAGGGTCTGGCATGAGTGGCTGCGAGGGGATGATGGGGAGGCTGCGGCTGAGAATGCTTCAGGCGCTGACTAAGTCTGTGCAAGAGTGCTTGAAGCAAAAAGGCAAGACTCTTGTGCGCATGAATGTGTATGAGAATGCGGTGCAAGCGCTCCGGGTGCTACTGAGAGTTTACGTAAGTGTGTGTGTGTGTGTGTGCGCGTGCGTGTGTTTCATACTTGAGGGAAGGCATGTTGCCTCCGTCGGAGTTGTTGCTGCTGGTGGAAGGGTGTGAAGGTGGGCCGCTCGTCTGAGGGGAGGCACCGGGAGTGGGGAGCGCCGAGGTCTGTTCTCCCCCTCCTCCGCCCCCGCCGTCTGGAGACTCTATGTCGTTCAGCTCGTACTGCATCCTCACCTCTAACAACTAAAAGACAACACGCAGACACACGGCCACAGAAGACAAGACGTTAGCAGGTTCATAAAAGAGGTCACCGTCGCGAGGGCACACATCTCATGTAAGCAACAAATCTCCGTGAGTTCCTCTGAGGATGGGAATGACAGCCACACACACATCCACACCCAGTCATTTTGATAATAGGGATTTGTTTGACGTCTGTGTGTGTGTGTGTGTAGGCAGGCTGAGAGTCAAAGAGGTCCTCCAATGCTGAAATTTTCCATTCCTTCTAAGTCCTCCTTCAGGCTACTTCTCTGCAACCTCCGCCTTCGCAGTCACACGCGCACGTGCACATGCACATGCACATGCACGCACGCATACGACGCGTGTTAGCTCTTCTCCTTTGCATTCTCGTCAGTCTCATTAGCCCCGGTGACACGTGGGAGGGAAGAGTGATCGCTGCCCTTCTTCAAATCCTCACACACCCGCCTGCGTCTGCCCTCCTCTTCCCTCTTACGTCTCTGCGAGGTTTACAGAGAGGGGTTTGACCTTGAGCAAAGGGAGGCCGCTCTCTTAATTACACCTCGCCGCAACCGCATATCTAGTCCTGATCCACATCCCAATCACACGCTTGGAGCGTAGGGGAAAAGTGTCTGAGAATTTCTCTGGCACACGCGTCAGCGCTCGCTGGTAGTCACCCACAGGGGGAAAAAAAAAAAGCCTCTAACAGGAGAGTGGCTGATTCGAATCGGTCTCCTGCTGCAAGGTGCCTAAAGCGAGGCACTTGAACTCTCGAGATTCATGAAAACTTTTTGCTGCGAGGGCCAGGTTGCTTGGCGGAACCAAAAAAAAAAAAAAAAAAAAAAAAAAAAAAAAAAAAAAAAAAAACTGGATAGTTAGCACAAACAGTGCAGAGCAACTAAAGGGCACCTGCGAACAAATGAAAATTCATTTACAGGCCCGCGAGGAAAAGCACATCACAGCACCTCCCACGTACTTTGATTGACAGCTGATCTCTGTCTGGAGCAAGGCTGGTGCAACGCCGCCACAGCGGTGACTGCACAGCGACGCGAATGTTGCCAAAAATTCTTGCCCGGTTGCCAATTTAACACCCCGCCACTCCGGCGACTGCAGAAACTACACGTACATACACACGTCTGCAACATGGGTGAGTGTGAGAAGTGCACAGGCAGATTAAACAGCTTTTCTCTTTATGCCATTAAACACAGGCTCCCATCACACCCCCATAAGCACTTATGCCACTATCAAGGCAGATTATAATGACAGTCTAGCTTTGCTTGTTCACTGCTCCGTCTGTTGGCATGGCAACCATACTGCCTTTGACTAGGCAGATCTTTGAGAGCCCGCGTGCGCGCGCGTGTTTGTGCATATGCCTCGACACCTTAAAACAGCAGAGAAACTGAACGTCGAGGGCAAAATAATAACAAATAAAAGCTACTCGCGTCCCGCATTTGTGTCCGTTCTTCACACAAAAAAATAAATAAGCATTTAACCCAGATTCTAACCCGTTACCCACCTGCACCACCTCAGTAGTTACTTCCAGCTTGCTGAAGCGGTAGATGATAACATTGGCTGACACCCCGGCCACACACAGCATCCGGCTCTCAGGGCACCAGGCCATGATCTGAATAGCAAAGGGGTCTTCATCTGACGCCTCGGTGCTGCCCTTGTCCTCCTTGGACCTGTTTCTGTCAAACACCTTGGCTGTTTTGAGCTTATAGAGCACCTGGAGCATTACTAGGAGGGGAAAAAAAAGTGACAAGAATCAGCTGTAACCTAAGGACACTGGACACATATAGAATCTGACTCCAAATACTATGTAATGCAACGCCCCTGAATTTGAAATGAAGACCTAATTGAAACAATACTTTTTGATGTATACTGACAGTGTGAAGTCTGGTACTCTTTTCCTTTAGTTTGCATTTCTGGCTCAAATTTAAACTAAAGCTCAAAACGTCCTTGTCTTCTTCTTCTTCTTCTTCTTCTTCTTTTTTTTTATTGGGTTTTTGAAAACTCTGTGAAAATTCTGTGAAGCAGAAACAAAGCTTAGCCCTCGAGTGAACTCACTTGCAGAGGCATCCCAGAACTTCACAGTTCCATCAGCGTGCCTGGGAATTCAAAAGAAACAAAATAAATAAATAAATAAATAAAAGCAGAGGGACATGAGAGAGATGAATTTCAGTTTGTGTCCTGTTGTCTTGCAAAATGTCCAAACTCCGAATCAAAGTCTGATCAAAACAGAGCAGTTTGTAAGATTCGCGGCACTGAAACGTCTCTAGAATCTCAGATGAGGAAAGTGCTGGGGTTACTTTGCATTTGCAACAAAATGAAGTGACGTCTGGGCAAATTAAACTAAATATCCTGCCATCCATTTTCAATAACTGCTTATCGTTCAGGCTTGCATGTGTCACAGTGACACGGGGTGAGAGCAAGGGTACAGCCTAGACAAGTTCAATCAAGGTTGTTTAAACACAAGGTCTACTCTATAGGTAGCCAAGTTTTAAAGAACATCCTTTCTTGTTTCAGCATGACATGAGGTCTGTGTGCACAAAGCTAGGTCCATGAAGAAATGTTTCCCCTGGTGTGTAGGAGAACATGACTGGCCTGCACAAAGCCCTGACTTCAACCCCATCGGACACCTGAGCTGGAGCACCGTCTTGTGAGCCGGGCTGGCCTGGCTCCAAATCTTGAGACCTTTTCTCCCCACAAGAGTGGAGGCTGTTATGGCTGCATAATAATGCCCACATATTGATAATTGCTTGTGAATTAATTGAACCCAAAGCATAATGAGGGTATTCGGGATTACACTCATTAGCAGGTCATAATAAGCCTGACAGCTTCTCCGTTTGCCGTCACAGAAAAGGACTCCGTCTCGTATTTTCACGTGTATTCTGGCTCCCATTTCTTCCTCGCTTCTTATTGTGGTATTATTTGTTGTCAGTCCGGCCGAGCGGACTCGGAGAGGAATATTCTGCAGGCCGTGGTGCTCTTAGAAAGAGCCAAACCTGGACAGAATAGTAATACGGCACCGTAAGGGGCGAGTGGAGGGGGGAGGCAGGAGAGGGGCGAGGAGTGTCCTGCTGCCAAATCCATACCTCAATGTCACTTCTTCAGCGTGTGTGTGTGTGTGTTCTGTTACAAACGCCCCTTCTCCCCTTGTTGACAGCTTAGTGCCGGATAATAAACATCAAAATGGAGCAAAGTGTGCATGATTGGAATATATCAAGACGTGCCGTACAGTAAATATCTCGAGACAAGCTCCTCCGTTGCGGTGACCTGGCAGCGCGGGGAGAGGTGAAAGTAATTGAGTTGCAGCGAGACGATAATGATAATGCTAATGAAATCAGTACTGTCTTACCCAGTGATGATGATCTCTGGGTAGCTTTGTGTGCCTTGACCCCAGTTTCCACCACTAATAGGCCATTCCTGGAGAGACAGCAGACACACATGGTACATTAGAGCCAATGAGAGAGCGCAGGTAGGAGTACATCTGTGTCAATAAACTGCTCATCAATACAAACATCGATTTTTGAAATGGATAACAGTGCGCGGGGGAAACGGGCAGGAATCCTTTTGCGTGCGTCCCACACTGGGTCTTGCGATTGTACGCTATGCGCCTCGATGCGCGCGTGCGTGTGTGTCTTCGTCTGAGACTGCGCGTGTCGGCGGGGGGTTTGGCTTTGAACACGTTGACACATACAAAGGTCGCCAGGATGACTCACGGTGATCTTTATGTGAGAATGCCCTCCTGCAGCTCAGCCAGGCCTTTGCTTAACAAAAAAAAAAAAAAAAAAAGCAGCAGCTAGGCAGCCAGTGTGGGTCAGTACATGCTGACATTTCCGACAGAAAGCTAGAACAAGGCGACGGGGAAAAGAACACAGGCATACATAATGGCTGAAAGGGAAGGGGGGGTCCGCCTAGGTATGTACGAATGATCAGTCATCAGATGGAGTGGGGTGTGAAGTTTCGAGGGTTTGATGTGGAACGTTTACACTTCTAATTTAGGCATTTAGCTCTTTTGTGGCACTTCTTATCCAGCACGACATGACGCGAAATTCCACCCTCGGGATACTATTAAACTGTTATATATCATTAATCTGCGATTGGAGGTGCGTTCAAAGCGTTTTTCGTGAAGAAGTGGCGGTAATTCTAGGTAACTAGGGTAAAATATTTCCTATTAAGATTCACAAAGCCCCCAAAAACAACACGCAGTGTTACGATATAAAACATTTGTGTTATATTTTAGTACCTTTTTGCTGTAGCCCTGTCGTTTCTGCCGCGAGCCAACAGAGTAAAGTGCAGGTATGAGGTCCACAGGGCAGTCGGCAAAGTACTCGCAGCAGGTCACAGGAGACTCGTGGATAGTCAGAGGATAGGGGTTCTCGAATATGGGGTAACTGTGAACACAGCACAGACAAAGTCACTCCAAACTGAATTAGTCTGTCTGCCCGCTATCGGTGCATTAGTCTCATTGGGTGCTGCACGCACACCAAAGAATAAGATTTATGACAGTCATCTATATCATGATACAAAGTAGGGGCAATATATATTACAGATAACGAGCGTTATAGGTCAGCCGTGACACTTTAGCCCACATTTGAGAAACAAAGGAAGTCAAGATAATGAAGAGTTATTTAATAAAGTCGGGCTCACCCATTTTGTGCAAGGTCGATCACCACTAAATCCTTTTCTAGAAGGACCACCACAGCGTAAGGTTCCTGAAAATCTGCACAGCCAAACAGC
The DNA here is from genome assembly GCA_023373845.1 of Nibea coibor. Lineage (NCBI taxonomy): Eukaryota > Metazoa > Chordata > Actinopteri > Sciaenidae > Nibea > Nibea coibor. Next base: position 12,842,803 of record CM041730.1, read on the forward strand.
AAGACGAGTCATTTATCAGGCCGCACTTTGAGCATTCCCGTAATTCCTTGAGAGCAATATCCTGAAATCTACAAACCACAGGGGAAGAATTCCACCGACTTTATATGGCAAACGTTATTATCATATCTGGCCCGAAGACGAGAGGGCAGGAGCGCTAACGCTCAGTATTTATTAATCCGTGTGATTTATAACTGTGGGGGATATTACCCTGATTAAATATTTGTATCCATCTGATTTCTCGAGTAGGATTTTACATGAGGAAGCTTGTAATAGATTTTAAACCTTTGTATTGAATGAATTGAAAAAAATGAATGAACTGGTCCCATAAATAGATAGCAAGTTACGGGCACGGCAATAGAACTAGTACAGCCTACTGCTAAATAAGCAAATTGCACACATATCTGATTCTGTTACATCAGAGCTGTCCACTTTTGTCTTCTATTTTTTGGCCACCAACTGGCGTCATTGTGGGGTTAAATCTTCTGCTACAGGGCACCTTGATGGAAGTCAATTTATAGTCCAGATAGTGCAGCATAGCGTCACCTAGCACTCTCGTTTCTGTATAATAGGTCCACTATTGATGTGCATTCAGGCTGACTACAGTCAGACTATGTACTAAGTGTGAGTTCATGCAAACTGGGTGTTCGCAAGCTGTCACATATAGCAGCAGGTCTCAGGGCTGGTTCACCAAGGCTGAAAGACTTTGACAACTGTTGTCACTACATCTCTCACTGTCCATCTCATTTTCCTTGCCTGGCACTGGTTTACAAGTGATTCTCATTTTCTTGTGAATGGTCATGCAAATGCGGATTGCTGTCAGTAGCTCTCTGCGTCAGTTTTGGCATTAGGGAGCCGAGAATAACAAGTGTAATTAAGGCAACTGAAAAGAAACAAATGAAGGAAAACCGGCAAACGAAAAGTATTTTTCGCCGGCGCGTTCTGCCGGATGATGCCTTTGTTTTGCCTTTACGTCGGTGTGCACGCCGCATCCGCAGCCTCACCGAGGATTACCAGCCTCCTCCGCACGCTAACGCCGGTTTAAGTCCGAGCGCTGCACGTCATCTGCCAGACGTGTATTGTGTAATCCAGAATTCCACTAATGTCCATTACCAGATGAAATCAGCCGGCGCTGCTATCAGGTTACCAGTGACTAAATGAAGTCAGCATTGTTACATAACTCACTAAACCTTCCTGCCAGATAACACTGGATTACATGCATGCAGGGTCCCGAACCATTCCGCTCCAGTCCGACTTGTTTTAGGTGTTGACTCCTCCAGACAGGAAATAAGAAAATAATTTAATTTAGGCGGGAGGCTATTGCGCACAAAGAGATGAAATGAAAATGTAATATTCTGTGTGTTGGATAATGAAAGCAGAATAGGATCCTTTCTCTTGGGAAATTTCATATTTATTACAGAAACACACTAACACAGGGGCAATCTGACATAATTAAAAAACAGAAAGGTGCGTGCGCCTGCAGGCGCGCGCGAGTCCGAATCACCGACGGAAGGAGGATAAGACGATGCTTCCCACACAAACAGAAAGAGATGCACGCACGCACTTACCATTAGGGTATGGGGTCTCACACAGTGTGAGGAAGTCTACTATAGGGTAGTCCATCTCCAGCACGGCGGTACTCTTCCCATGCATTACTGTCAAACAAGGCCGCCGGCCCACCGTGTCATAGGACAGACCACCAGACAGGATTATGAAGGGTTCCCTGCAACACACACACACACAGGCATTAAAATTTTACTGACTTTTTATACCATGACCACAGACAATACTGACTGCTCTGCAGATGTCTGTGAATCTGACTCCGTCTGACTACAAATGAGCCTTTATACTGTAATAAATGGGCAAACTATTGGAGCAATACACCAATGTGTTACAAAGATACAAGACGGCATGATGCAAGAGGGGTTATTTTAATATTAGAGCACCTGTGAGTGTGTTATAACTTACACAGTAACAACCCAGTGCCTGGAGACAAACGCCTGTAACAGAAATCATTTGTTTTGCCCGTAACTACGTAATACACGTTGGTGACTCGCATCGCCCTGGCAACAGCTTTTAACTGTAAATAACCTTGATGTGTCTTTAGCCTTAACCGCGTCTAATTAAGATCAAGATCGAGATTGACTTTATTGTCACTCCGACTATAAATAGGACGCAGTGCAGAGCAGCAGAACGAGATTTACAACATCGCACCCGGCTCACAGAGGAGGAATACTGACAAAAATAAAGAATTTAAATGTACTATAAATAAGCATATTCATGCCCAAGTGCGTGTGTGTGTGTGTGACAGAGAGGGAGCGAGAGAGAGAGAGAGAGAGAGAGAGACCCTACCCAGTTCTAGTGGTTTTGTACTCCACTTTGAGAATGGGTTTACAAGGCTCTGGCTTCTTCCCGTCCTTGGGCTGTTTTCCTAAAATAGAACAAACAGAAGATACTTTAGTTTGCCAGTTCATCCCTCTTCTTCCCCTCCTCCCGCCTTGTTTCTCCTGTCATCTCACCCACCCCCCACACCCTCCACCACCCAACCCAACCCAACCCCCAGAAGCTGCACTTAAAATGCCGCTTTGAACAGTAGCCAGACAATAACAAAAGGCTATTCATCAGCCCGGGAGAAAGACAAATGGCAGGAGCAGGGACATGCAAAGATGGTGTGACAATCATGGATGACTTGCAGAATCCGACTCTTCAACACCTCCGGGGAGCTCCGCCGCGAAGGAGATTTGCACCATCCAGCATATATGCATATAAGCATATAGGCGCCTACCTGAGCGTACTGCATCTGAATGCGCATTAAGGTTGTGTTACTGAATAGCCAAAGTGAGCCCTGAGGCACGTTATGCACAGAAGGTCTGTATAATAAAGGGCTACTTTTAATAACTACATCTAAATAACAGATATCTAAAAAGACAATTAAAGAAGGACTTATAAGCCTTACTTAAACCTGTCAAAGGAATTTGCATAATTGCCCATTAAATACCAAACTAATTATGTATGCAGCAGTGGAAGAAACAACTAATTAAAGACCCTGTGTGGTGAAATCCTTTCTACAATCCCCTACACACAAAACCAGCTCGGGAAAATGGTTAGAAGTTTTTTTCTTTTTCATTTAATTCCTTTCTTTGTTCCACTTTCTGACTCTCATGCTCTCTCTCTCTCTCTCTGTCCATTTGTTGGACTCACACACTCTTTCTATTTCCTTCATCTGAGTAGTTTTGTGGGGAGGAAGAGGAGTATGGATTAAAAAAGGAAAAAAAAAACATCTTCACAAGAGCAGACTTGCCTTTCTGCAGGAAATAAACAGAGCAGCAGCGCTAATGTATGCGCGCGCGGACACACAGAGCAGAGCAAACAGAGGCAGGACATAATTGAACTGACAATAATCCTGAAATGAGGAAACGATGAGGGAGCCACATGTAGGCTCTTGACGGATGGCTCCGATTAGCGTGGAGCGGGTCATGTGACTGACGGGTGGCACTGGCACCGGTATGTTTTGTTTAACTCGCGCTATACTGTTTAACAGAACCCAATGAGAGCCTGTCAGAATCAGATATGGCTGCATCTAACTTCATATGGCATGAAAAAGATTTTTTGAACTAGTGGATCTTTCTTTTGCTCGTGACCCCTCCATAAAGTATCCAGTACCAATCCTTGTGAGCAGTTGACTGGAGGCTGACTTTGTTGCATCTGTTTCATGTTTTAGAGGCAACCGTTCACCAAAAAGCAGATATTAAAGATTATTTATTCCTGGAAATCAACGAGATTAATTGTCACAAAATGTTGTTTTTTCCCCCAATATAGCACACTTCATACAAAAAGATATAATACCCCGAGCCACACAAAAAAAAAAATACAGCACAATACAGATGCAAGAAATAGGAAGAGTAAAAACAGCAATATTAAATATTAAAATAGATCAAGTGAATGAAATCTGTTGAATTACAATGGGATCCATTCAAGTATTACACAGCGGCTAGACCATCATGCATCTGGCTGTGTCTGAAATCATTCCTCTTTTGCCATATAGCGCACCGCGTTCACCCTCCGCATTCTATAGATACAGCACTCCACTCCTAATTCCCACAACATGGACACTATCTATTATATGCTGAGCGGTAAATGAGTAAATTAGGGAGTGATTTCAGACGCAGGCTCTGCGTGCCAGTGTGTGTGTGTGTGTTTGTTTTTGTTTGCGTTTCCACATCCTTACCGTGTGGGGTGATTGTCTGTATGGGTTTGCCCTGGCCTCTGACGTTCCATATGGTCAGAGTCCCGTCCGAGTGACTGCAGATGAACTGCTTGCCCTCGTGATGCCAGGCAACTGAGTGGATCGCCTAGGAAACGACAGGCAGGAAGCAGGGGAGGAGGAGGGAGGAGGGTGGGGGGGGAGTCAGTGGTTGAGCAGGTTGAAACATCATGTGCCACCAACTACCTTACGCCACAAGTTTGTCGCATCGCCACGGCCATACGGCACCACGGCACAAATGTTCATATGTGACTGTGGATTACATACTCTCGAACAGATGGTGGAGGCGAGATTAAAGAGTCCGGCCCCCTGACTTCAGAGCGTTTCCCGTGGCATACATGCATATATTAGAAGAAGCTTTTATGTGACCCTTTTTGCTGACTGTGGGAAAAAAAAAAATCAGAAATGGATTGGTCATTTTAAGGAAGGTTTTATGACCGCGGTTATAAATTTAATAATTATATTTCACGAAGGCACGAGTTCACGGGAAAAAATGACTAACGTCTAATGTAATTGAAACACGGTTGATCTGGTGCATTCAGGTTCATCTGATGTCATTTGGAGGCACGGAGTCTTATTATATATATGGCCAAATTAGCTTTTAGTTGGTTGTCTCTTTGTAATGAGTATTCGGGAAATAAAGAAGGAACAATTAAATACAAGATATCAGACAAGCTAATAAGTACAGAAAAGAATAAGAAGAGACAGGAAAGGGTTTGCTCATCCTTCCCCGACATCTAAACGGTCCCGTCTCTGTTGTAAGCCCGGCTCGCAATGATTTATCTACTGACAAGCAATCACTGAAAACACAAACACATCATGACCAAAGTATGCCAGTAAAGGGCAACCTTGCTTATTGATGCCCTTTTCATAGCTCGTAATTAAACCCAGCCAACTGTTTTGACGCTAAGTAAATATGATGACGTGCACCAAATCCGGGTGACGCTCGGCAACAGCTTCCGAGGCAGTTTTTACGAGGCTTGTCACATGAATTTCCACCCGGGGGCATGTTCTTACCAGAACACCCGCAGCATTAGTAAATGTGTCCCAACACAAGCTGAGTGCTTTGTCAGGGAAAATATTCCTTCAGATGATGATGGGGTACACTCTCTGAAATGATGGTTAGCGTTAGATGCAGCCTTTTCTGAAAGATCTGCTTCATTCTTCCCACCTTTGCACTCTTTAATATTTTGCAACTCTTGCTAAAGCTCCGCTTATTGCTCAAGCGCGAACTGGTTGCCGCTTTTACTTGTCGCCTCGTCTCTCCCGCGTCTCGCGTCGCTCATCCAGAATGAATGATCACCCCCCCCCACCCCCCCACCGCTGTCAATGCCGATGCGAGCACAAGGTCAGGTTAAGCCAATCTCCTCCAATTGAAGCTGCTATTTGTTTAGGTGTGTATCAATGTTGCCTTCGGTGTGGCATTAATCATAAATGGAGGCGCGTGTCAGGCTCAATGCGTTTTTCAGAAAGCAGCTAAATGAGACGGCGTGGAAAACAGCTCGCTGCTCATGTGACACCACAACAAATGTAACTGTACCTGTCTCAGGGTAGATCGTGTCATATTTAGATGTTTTGAGGGGTTATGATCTCCATCTAATGCTTGTCTGTAAAGTATATCACCAGATGTTAAACTCGGAGAACTTGTTTGGTGTTTTTCGGATGTACAGCCTTGAGAATTTTCAATGGTCTCATTATTATTATTATGTTCTTCAATGGGATTTCCTCCAGGTCACCGAGAGCTCGATGAGACAGAGCCATAGCTGTGTGACATCACGCCGCACAGACGCCCAGACTCACATTATATTGTTCCACAGCTGATGACTCACTCCCTCTCGCTCCCACGAAGAAACCGAAATGACGCAAGACGACTGAAGTTCTACAATCTGAAATCCTTTCTTTTCAAGTGTTCTTCGGCGACGGCGTTTTCTGATTTCCTGTTCATGAAGAACCGTCTTCTTGGAGATAATCCGAGCCGGGATGAGTAATAGCCTAGGTGTCTTATCTAAGATGACGGCGGATGTGAGTCCTGAAGTGACGGGGACGGTGGGATGCAGTTTGTCAATGATTTGTTGTTGCCAGAAGTGATTCACCGGCTCGCGCGGTGCCAGGTGGCATGGATGTAGTTACAGCAGGTGTGCTGAATGGAGTGCGAACTCATTTCTGATGCTGTAAAATCCTACGCTCCGAAACTGAAGTCAATTACCCTGCGCTGTTTAAGTCGTATGTAAAATTAGACCTGTAGCGTATATTCCTGTAGATCTGAGACACGGAGTGTGCATTGGCAGTGACTGATGCGTCCTGTTCCCACTTTATTTACGGATATATGTGATTTGTTTTAAAAAGGTGAGATATTAATTGATAGATTGTGGACGAGGGTCTAACATGTTTTTTTTTTTAATTACTTATATCGACCGCAGCCCAGCTAAAGGATATGATCTGCATTCGAGAAAATGCTAAATGCTAAAACTTATCATATTTCTATGAGACAAAGCCCTAATCCATCCATTCAGGAATGGTTTAACAGCGACAGACGGAATTTTAGAAATCTATCAGTGCATTGTTCGCCGTGACAGGGAACAATGCACTGTTCTTAATTGGAAAATGAGAAGGGTAATTGAAACACATGGCACTCATCATATCAAACAATACCAATTAAAACGACTAATTTCATGATTTATTACATTAGGTCAGTTTTCACAGATTGGTCTTTGGGGGACGATAGATCTCAGTCAACGCTTATTAGAATCACACGCGCGCGCACACACGCACAAAATTCACAGCAAAGGCGAAAACAAACAGACAAATTGAGATTGGTGAAGGAAAATAGAGATACCCATAAACATGCGTATCACAGCCCTAATTATAATAGCTTCTGCCAGCGTTGTGTCACACTGGGACATGAAGACAGCTTTGCCCTCAAGTGCCACACACACACACACACACACACACACACACACAGGGGCTCTCACAGCAATGGTAATTCAGCTGAAGTAGAAAAACATTCAGCCAAAAAAATAAAAAAATAAAAAAAAGCTTAATCTAAAAAACAAGCATTTGGGGGCAAGCATGTCAACAGTGATTTCCATAGAGCAATCTCTTTTTTTTGTATTGCAACGTGAAATCCATTCTGTTTCTGTTTTTGTGCCGTGGTTATTATATAAGCCCCGAAAGAAACAAGCCCCCCCGTGAGCTTCTATTTACCAATTAAGACTCCTTCTATATTAAGAAAAAGATGATGTCCAATCATCGGTTATGATTGGAGCAAGAAAATATATGCTTCGTTATTATTATTCTCGGAATACAACAGAGAATTCAGCCTTTAGTTTTGGAGGATGCCAGACGAAGAGTCGGGGGGGTTCACGAAAGTCGTTAACTGTTTGATTCCCCTAAATTACGGATAAACAACTCGAGATTGTCAGGCCCTTGCAATTAAGTTTTCAAAGTTTTTCACGGCTCGAGGGACGGAAATGTTAGTCAAAACTGTAATTTCTGGCCTTTTTTTTCTGGTCTTGGTAATTACATTGTCATACTGCCAGATGTATTTTTAAAGTTTTGGTTGTATACCGGGCATCACGGTGGTGCAGAGGTTAGCACTATTGCCTCCCTCTATCTATCTGGCTTCCGCCCACAAAAAAACATGCGGGCTAATAGGTTAATTGGTGACTCTATATTTCCCACAGGTGTGTGAGGGGTTGTTTGTTTCTATGTGTTAGCTCAATACATATATTATCTAATGTTCCATTGGCAAAAGAATACGTGGTTCAAGGTTAAGATTCATCCTGTAGTTACCACCCAATAATGATTATGATATTTCACAATGGACCGGCAGAGTGACTGACGTGGTTAACAACACAATGTCAACATGTTTACTTTTCTTCAGAATCATTTTCGGCAAATAAATTCTTGAAATGGCAGCGTGTGAAAATCACCTTTTACCTGTTTTTCTAACAAGGACACAAATATTAAAATTATGAAGAGTAACATCTGGTTCATCCCCCACAGACACAGACTATCGTATAAAGAATTATATTCTATCCACTAATGGATATTACAGCAGACTTGCCAAATGACCCATCAGCTTTGAATAGTAAAGTCATCCGTCTGTATTCTCAACAGGTCTTACGGGGAAAGAAAATACCTACTAATGAAGCCCGACTTGTGTCAGACAGACTTGGTCAATAATTTGCAGCATTTGCTTTTAATCTTCTTGGACAACCAGATGGGAGGGATTTACTGCACGATGACATATCAGACCGGGTCAAACGAGCTGTCCATCAAACGGAATACGGCAGGAACGTCTTTCAGGCAACGTATCGTCCTATATGGCCCACGTCAACTATCCGGAACTCAGTTTGAAAAGTGCCACTAATTTTATCTATTCATTTTTATTTTCACAAAAACAACCAAGAATAGCTGTTTACTGGATGAATTCAGGTTAAAATATGCTAATAACAGAAATTCCTCCACAGCCCCGGCATTTAAATCTTTATTGTGTCGCCTGGAAATGAAGTAATTAATGCTTAGTGGTTTGGGGGATAAGTTCACACTTTTACTGTGTTATTGTTGGCCTTCAATAATAGCTCTGAGAATTGTGACTTGCTGCGAGGCAAACAGAAGCAGACATTTTTGTGTTTTGTTTCGTGGCTCGCATTTGTGCAAGCTTGTATACATATATATTTTGTACATAATCTGCTGGTCCTTTTCCGTGATTTGACAGAGAGAGTAAGCAAAAAGGCCGGAACAATGTACAAGTACAGAAAAACTAATTACATACATCGAGAAATTGTAAATCACACAAAGAAATGTAGACATAAGAAGACTTGTGATGGAAAAAGGGTGGGAAGTTGGGCTTGTTTGCATAAGCAGGCTGTAGAATAAATTCCAGAGTTTGAATAATGGGCCTTTTGAAGTTCTGACACAAAAATAAAAAATTCATTCATGCATTCACTGAGCGAGCGGTAGCCACCAGGAGACAAACAGGAGGGAAAGGAACGGAGCAGAAACTCCAATCTGGCTGCGATATATCAGACATTCTGGGCCGGACTCAGACCAAGGTGTTGAGTCAGATGGAGCAGAGTGGAACAGGGTCGGGATGACGGATGCTCTCCGTCTAGTACTCACTGGAAACCCATACTGCTGATCCACAGCTAAAAATACACAATCCACTCAAAGGCACAGAGTGGAAGGCGTGCTTCTCTCAGCTCTTTGAGAGCTTGTAAAAACAAAAGTTTTATCGCCTCCGCCGTTTGTCTGAACTCTGCCGGAAACTTTGTTGTTGTCTGAGAGCCAGGTTAAGTTTCCTCTTTTGCTGACATCTCTGCAGCCTGACAGCATCTCTAACTAACAAAAGCTGCCTTTATTTGAGTCAAAACAATTATTTCCCTTGCTATGTGCACTGGGCTTGCTGACTTCTGTCTGAGAAAGTTAAAGCAAGAATCGTTAAAAACGTGCCAAGAATACAGGAGGCAACATTACTCACACAAAAAAAAAATCTCTATCTCTATTCTTTGAAATAGATTATTTAATTAATCGTCTTTCACTTCTTTAAACATCCACAAATTTCCATCAGAATTAAAAAAAAAAAGCAAATGCTTATTCCGAAGCCTGAATCCATCAATGCGCGGTCTGCTGGCTCGCTCTGCCGTTTGAAAAGAGGAAGAGGAAAAGCTTCCTTGTTCATTTCAAGTCTACAACTCCTGACACTTGGCAGCAAGCTTCACGGTGAACAGTGTTTGAATGAAAGCACCCGGCAGGAAACGCAGCGCGCAGCAGTATGCATATGGCTTGCAATGGGATTGATAGCTGTAAAAAAAAGAAGTTACTTCGGCCCGCGGCGTTGTTTCGAGAAGCTGCAAAGAGGTGGCTGCGGTACGCGCTCGCGACGCGAGCGATTGATGGCTTACCAGCTAATGCTCGCAATAATTGGCTCGTAATGAATGGTCAGTGTAACGTTTAGTGGCGGAAATGAGCTAAGTAATGCAAAAATATCTATCTTCACATCAAATTAGAGCCACGTTTCCATGGCAACCATCTTGATGTTGGACCTTTTAGTTCAGCCTTCACTCTCTGTCTCCCTCGCCAAATGTGCACACTATCATCAGACTGGTTTGAAAATATGTTGCCGCATTAGATTTTCCTTCAAAGGATGTACTATTATTTATTTTTTCATTTCAGTCATTGTGATGAACAGAACTTCTATGATGTGATTACAGGATTTAGAGAAGTGTAGTCGCTGATTGCAATCCTGCGATCGAAGCCGTCGCCTCACCTTCTCCTTCCGAGGATGACGGAGAAACTGCGGTAGCTGTGAAAAACGCAGAAATCGCTAAAGAGCCTATCTAGAGCCAGTGTTTAGTTTATTCATGGCAGTTCACCACCACCATTATATTCCATCTTTACCATATTATAAAAATGAAGCATGTTAACATGTGCATACTAGACCTTTAAGTGAATATCACAAGACACTAATCATATAAATTTTGCCCATACTACCCACTCCTACCATCCCAAAGACCTGATTTGTTTATGTCTTACATCACTTGCTCTGGTGTGAGCTACAGCCCTGTCCGGTACTATTAGAAAAGTCATGGTGCAACCATAATCACATTTTACTAGTGATGCAGAACACAAGCATGCCCTTGAAAGCTGGTCTGGAGCCAGATTAAACTTGAAACCATTTGGATGTTTTGACCCATCAGACATCCGAAAAAGAGAGGGAAGCGTCGCGTCTCACAGACTCTTTCACTTCGTCAATAGAAATCACAGTAGGAGCAGTACCCTCCCCCGTTCCCCGCCCACTCAACCCCGAGTCTCCGGAGAGGTGTGACTGTAGGGGTTTGGAGGGAAGAGATGAGCTCCCACGGGAGATCCAATACTAGAGACTGTAATGCCCTAGGAGCAGCGAGAGGATATTAGCTTATCTGAGAGAGGAAGACAGAGCAAAGGCAAAGAGAGAGAGAGAGATCGGTACATGCTGAACATTCAAAATCTACTCTCATTTTGTGTCTGTGTAGTCCTCTGTGATTTTTATTATCTCAGAGTGTTTGTAGCACCACGACGCTGCTGATGAAGTGAGCATGAAGTATCAGCTTCACAATAATCTGATTAATAATAATTAATAATCTGATTATCTTAAAACCAGTTTGGGTCTGTATGACCATGTACATGTTGACTGTGTGCGGGCATGTGCCAGCCTAAACTCCAGTGACATGTTTATGAATATGATCCCCTCATATGAAGTTCCCGTTATGCCTTCAGATCATCGACTGTGTTCAGAGAAAGCAGAAACACAGTAAATGTGAATGGGCCCAAATTTTTTTTTTTTTTTTACATGCTTTAATTTTTTCACATCAATAACAGATTCTAAAAACAACCCCAAAACAGCAACTAGATAAGTGGAAATAATATTCTGCAGACACACCAATCAGGTAACGGATACAGCCTGACGCATGCCAGGTCCAGAGGGGATTTAAGCAGCTCTGACACCGAGTCTATGTTTTTTTCATTTATAAACACACAGCTCTTGCCTCTGGGGAGGCCTGTAAAGCCGCATGACTCAGTGCTTTAAAAAGGTGGACCTTTTACAAAAAGTTGCCCTTTTTTATATATATATATATATATAGCCGTATTATGCAAGCGCAATCACGGTGCAGCCCCGCAACCTCGTTCCGGGGACGCGAACACATGGCAATCTGCTGTATTAATCATTGCATTGTTGAAACACGCGTCTCGCAAGCTGTGCTCCTTTATGAATGGCACTAATTGTGTGTAAAAAAAAAAAAAAAAACATCTTTTCTTTAGTTGCAACACTAGTCGGAGAGACATCCGCCGGTAGATGGATTTTGTTACCGGAGCCCGGGATAGCTGTTCCCACCTATTTCCAGTCTAATCAAAATCTCATCTAGCTCTCAGCACAAAAGCAAATATCTGTATTTCCCAAAATATCCTATCGAGGAATTACTGCGATGATGTGCATCTTCGTTCTTCTCGTAGCCGGGTAGCACAAATCCGGTTAGCGAGTCCGGCAAGAGTTTGCTGTAAAACTCTGGCGCGCCGAACTTCAGCTTCATCTTCATTAAACAGCACATTAGAGCTGCTACGTCCCCCTCTATCCTACTGAGACAAAAGTCCTATTCTTTCCCAGTCAGCACTCTCCTTGTGTGCCGTCATCAGCATATCAACACTCTGAGGGGTGTGTGTATGTGCGCGTGCCGTGTACACACACTTTCTCAATTCACGAGCCTTGTCAGCCGAAGTCAGCTATCTCAAACTCTCTGTTTGCTCAAGGAGTACACTCGCGACTCGCACATGCGCCCCGACCACACAGGTCCGTTCATGAATATGTAATTTCATTCCCAGTTTCTGTATTAAAAGACACTCTGTAGATCAGAAGTGGGAGGGATGACTGAAAGCTGTTAGGGAAGAAAGGAAATGGAGGATTTGCCTACCTCATCGTAAGTGTAGCGATAGTCGGCCTTCTTTGATTTCAGATCCCACAGGACCACGATCCCAGACTCAAATCCAATTATAAGCTGGAGAGGAAGAACGACAGGCAGCCGGTGAAACAGGTAGGAGAGATGACAGAGAGGAGATGGATTAGACCCCATGATGGGTGGAAATAGAAGTAACACATTTGACATTCACGCGCCGCATGAAAGGAAGTCAGGTATAAGCAGGCTACGGGTGGGGGGCTCAGGAAGAAACCTGCCCACCCTAGTTCAGGAGAGATGAAAACAGAACATGGGATTTTTTTAGAACATTTTTATTATTATTCTGAATAGCTATTTATAGAAACAACACCTAGACACAACAGGCCTAATTTTAACGGTGGAATTGCCCCACGACCCTCTACTGTACATCATGTGTGCTTCATCTACAGTTTCATTTGTGATCATCTCCGCACAGTGTGTTCTGTGTAAAGGCTTAGGCGAAGCAGGACGTACTGTATACAAGCGAGTGTGATTTGTGTGGTTCCCTCATCCAGTCACCTCACTCGCATCGGTTAAAAATAGTTGAGTCGGTGTAGTAGAGTGGGCAAACCCGCTTCTTCGCCGTACCGCAGGCCGTTTAAACTGCTCTCCTACCATTTGTACTGAGTCATTTAAAGCGACTCTAACGGCCTGCCGGTCGGAGAAATTTCATTTTACGCTCGCTAATATCAATATGTGTGTGGAGGAGAAGATTTTGTCCTTTACCTTTCCCTCATCCATGGGGTTGTCACTTATGTGGACCACGGGTCCGGGGTGAGCCTTGGAGGACCTTATGAGAGAGACAAAGAAAGAGACATATATTGAGTGTTTTTCTCTTTAAGCCGCGACGCGGTTACTCAGACTTCAAAACGACGGCATGGACGTATAGCTCACAGTGATGTATGGAGGTCGGAAGCGAGTGTATTTGAACCTGTGGACGAGGTCCACCAGGGAGGACAGAGCTGCCAATCACTCCGAGGCTCTAAAAGGCTATTCAAAGACATAAGCTCACTTAAGGTTGTGATGGATGGCTCTGTCAGGCCCGCCAGTCCCCAATGGCTATGTGTGTACGCGTGTGTGCGTGTCCATTTGCATGTCAGCGAGAGAAGACAGCGCAAAATGCTCGGCTGCCCCGATTCCTTGTTCACCCCACCCTCCTTCCCCTCCTGTCTGCGCTTTACCCTCCAGACAGCCTTATGTCAAATCTCCTCTGTGTGTTCGTGTGTGTGTGTGTGTGTGTGCCACATGGCTGCAGAATTTACCTAACCTGCCCTGCCTTAAAGAGATGATGCGGGCTGAGGAGTGCCAGGGAAGGTCACAGCTGAAAAAGAGTGACTGTCAGAGCCCGAAACATAACCCGAATGCCAGGGAGCAAGGGCGTGCGCGGCTGACAAGGAGAGGATGAGGAAGGAGCTGCAATCGGATGCAAGTAATGGGAAAGGAGGCGAGGAAAAACCTCGTTTTGGCCAATGTCTTAGCAGAGTACGGAGTTTTTTATTTATTCTGGAGGTCTGACGGTGAAGAATAGGGCATGCTGATGATAAAAAAAAGTCTAAAAATGTTTATATTCCATTAGAATGGCATGTTTATGATTAAAATCTATGAGTATTAATGTAATGTAATGTAAGGGACCAAAAAAGGGAAGCATCCTCAGCAATGTGCATGTGTGTCTGTGTATTGGAAGGTAGCAGTTAGTGGGCAGGCAGGCAGTCAGTCAGTTGTCTCTATATTTAGCCTGTTTGTGCTGGAGCCTTATTACCTAAGCTCTGCTGCAGCTGGAGCTGTTGATTTATCTAATCCCCCTTCACTGCCTGTCTCTCAGCTAAGAGCCGTCCACAGCAGCTCGTACGCACACACACAATTTGCATGACGGCACAATCGAGACACGTCGAGACACCTACATCCATAACAAACAATTACCCACTCGCCGAATTACAGGATGCAACTAGTACGCATGAAAAAGCTTTGCCCTCTCGTCCCACGTGGTTTTATTCCTCTTGTTTTAGGATTTCAACGTCCTCCATGCCCCCCCCCCCCCCGCCCCTCCGCGAGACTCCGCAACAAATCGGTTTTGTTAAAAAGCTCCTTGTTAGACGGTAAATAAACCTGACACGAACACATTCACAAAAGTCCACAAATACATGTTCAGGTTTGGAGATAAAAGAATCACCATGGCAACAGAGACAGGATGGGCAGAGCGCAGACGGGCTCCCAAAAATCATCCATACTCTGCTACAAACACACAAGCCCACCCACACAAACACAGCGCCCGCTTAACTACTTTCAGCACGCTCCCGTAACCACACATCCCTGCCTGCGTGCCGCTAATGACTCTGCGTTTTGCAGTTTAAAAAAAAAAACACACACACACACACACGCGCGGGTGTGTGTACGATAGCTTTTGCATGTTCTCGCATATTTCCCGACACGCGCGTCGTTATTATTCTCGTAGCATCAATTGCAATTACAGGCGTCACGTTCTTATCTTTCAGCTACTGATTAAAGGTCTTTCATGTCACACACACACACAAACACACTCTCTCTCACACACACACACACCGTGTGACTACTAGAGTTCAACTAATTGCCTCGTGGCAAATCTAACGCTTGTTCAGTACATCATAAAATCTTGAAAATCTTCACCCCTTGGCACCTTCGGTTCAACCAGTCATCTGTTATAAACCTTTATGGCTCAAAATCCTCCTTTGTAGAGCAAATATTCATCCCACCCGGCGCTGCCTTCAGTGCATTAAGGAAAATGGACCGTTGCTGTACGTATGCGATGCAAGTGCACACACAAAGACCCGCGTACACACGCACGCATGCACGCACGCACGCACCACAAAGCAACTGTCTGTGGGTGTGTGGATGACGCAGGGAGAATGTTTAAGCAGCAGAACGGGTAACACCTCATTGACTTTGAAAGGCTCTCTCCAGTGCAGGCACACCTATATGCAAACATGAAATAAATAACAATAGGTGATTTTCAAAAAAGAGGTATTATTTCTGATATTATGCATGTGTGGATAAACGCACAGCATACTTACCCGACGGCTTAAGGCACACACACACAGAGGCACACATGTACTCTGACTCACACATGCACACTGAAGTCCTGAACATCTGGTGTCACCACAGGTGACACTCTGAGGCAGCACAGGCGCAGTCACCATGACAGCGTCTCCGCGGCAACATGACTTCCAACAGCCCGTTTGTAGCACGTCCGTACCGTATGTGCCCTTGTGTCACCTCAGCAGACTGTTTGAGTGCGCGTGTTAATGCATAGGAGCTTATGTAAAGCTCATACGCGAGGCTAATTTGTTATTGTCACATGATTGCTATGTATGGTTGTTCCAGCATAAAAAAAACAAATGAAAGCACTCGATCCTCCTGACCTCAGCGAGGCGTCCGGTACACGAATCAACAAAACTTTAATATTAAATCCTGAAATCAGCCACAGCTGTACATTGTCAGCTCAGCTAAGATGACAGCAGACCAGCAGAAACAGCCATGATGCGTTGCAGCTAACGTCATAGTTTTGGGAAATATGCATTTTGACTTTCTTGCTGAGCTTTAGACGAGATGATATTGATTTCTCATATCTGTCTGTCTGCTAAATATGAAGCTACAGTTAGCAGCCGTTTAGCTTACTAAGCACAAAGAATGGACACAGGGAAGCTAGCTAGCCTGATCGCTAACGTAACTCACACCTTATCCCGAAGTTTAGTCTGTTGTTAATATGTTATCTAGTGAGATTCAGTGCTGTTGATGGACTATTCTGTCACCTTTGTAGAGAGACAGGCTGTCTGTTTTCACCTGTTTTCTGTTGCTATACCAAGCTAAGCTAACCGTCACCTGGCTATAATATAACAAGAAGGTAAATAAGCATATTTTCCAAAGTGGGTGCTGAAATATTTACATTTTTAACAATGCATATATTAGTTTGGTTTTGTACTGAACTGAGCAAGCAACAGACAGAGGTAGAACGCCGTCATCCACAAATCAACGGTTTGGTCCCCAGCTCTATCACCACATGCATGCGTGTGTGAACGGGTGGATGTGACATGCAGTGTAAAGAAGACTAGAGAGGTCCATTTACCATCACTCTAAGACTGAAGTGAAGACTGTCAGAAGCAGCAGCTTATGAACAATGACACGATCGCTTTCACTTTCTGATGTGCAAACTGTGCTGAACAAAACGATGAACTGGCAAAGTGATTTTTTAATTTCCATCTCTAACTGCATCGAGTGTTGGAAGCATCTGTCCCCGAGAAAAAAGGTCACCGTAGGCCTACAGCCGGAGGCTGGGGTCCTGGTAAAGGACCTCGCACATGCATACTGAGTACTTGCACTGAGGAACATACGCAGAGGCATGAAAAATTCAAACAAGTATTTACAATATTATAGCTTTAGGGTCCTAAGTGGGAGAAAATGGAAGAGGACGGAACAAAAGAGGCCTCGGGCCGACGTGTTCATGTGAACTATGTGTCATAATAATCCATTAACATTTTACCACTCCTGTCCCGCTTCTCCTCGGGTCTCTGTACCCAGTGACCATCCAACTGAATCAAATCAAACTCACACCCACAGACGCTGCCAGGTACAAACGTATAAAGATTACTGCATATAGAGTACATACATGCAAGCGGATTATGCATGTGAACAAACACAAATTCAAATGTGGCCCTATTGCAATGTCCCTAATGCCTATAGGACCGGCTGAACTCTAGTGTAGTGCCATGCAGTTGGCTACGTACTGTAGGATATGTGTTTGTCTAATAGTCTTTCCAGTACAGTAACTTGGGAACAGTGGTGTGAGTCATACAAACACACAGAGCACTGGACCAGGCCAGGCCTGGGGCAAGCTGGCACATCTACAGCAGCTTGTCTCCAAATAGCAGGGCTCAAGGGATGATGACCCCAGCACACACCACATCGTAGCCTCATTACAGAAATCACAATACAACAGAGGAGCAGACAGGGCTTGAAATGAAATCTTTAATAATGCTTTCAATAGTATGACATGTAGGTGATATGTAGGTTAGAGTGTATGTGTGTGTTTCGCACCAGTTACTGTATTTGCCTACATTATGTTGTCCTTAAGGTGTCAGAGGAGCCTAATTGCAGTGGCCAACCAGATCTGGAGCACCCTGTCTGTGCTCCGTAGGATATAAAAGCCCAAACTTTCAGGGCGGATCTCTTTCCTGCGGGCACCTGCAACCCCATTAGCTTTTTCTTGGTTTACTTTGACTTTACAAAGGGTTTCACTTTATCGCACACACACCTACATTCACTCTGTCGATGTCACTGACTAACAATCTTGCATTTAAATATGCCCCCCCTGCTTACTTTCATTACTATCACGAGTATAATTCTGGCAACATTCTGTTTTTTGTCATGGTCCACAGGGCCAGATCATGACAAAAGAACAATACCAATGTCCATGATTCATACAGTAATGATACTGTCCTATGACCTAGTTTGAAATTCAGGTCAAAATTGTAACAAAAAAAAAAAAAAAATGCCCAACACAGTTTCCAGAGCTCAAGGTGACACCTGCAAATTGTTTCTTTTGTTCAACTAACAGTTCAGAATCTGAAGATAATCAATCAAGAGTGATAAAACAGAGGACAACAGTTGTCTAGCAATCGTTTGGTCATTTTGTTTGAATAAATTATTGAAACAATTAATCAACATTTCTGTCGATATGACCTCTATCACTCATCTGATTGTTACAAGACTAATTCCCCTTATGTAGATCAAGTGGTATATTCGTCTGATGACAGCATCAGAAGAGAACAACGACAGAGGTACTGTACCTAGGCTTTTGTATCTGGACTCCACCCCTGCCAACCCCACACCTGGCAGAGACAACAAGAGAATCACCTCAAACCTCTCTGATCAGCATCAAAGTGCACCAGAGACGCCGACTCATACGCTCAAACGGGGAGCATCTGTAACAAACCGGAGAATAAATAACGCGGTGCCGCTGCCATCTTCAAGACATAGTTGTGATCAAGGCCTGAAAAAAAAAAAAAAAAAACACATGGAAGCCTCATCTCCTCAAACTAAATGTGCAGTTTGGATGGAAACAGCGCGTCAAAGAAAGTTTTGTGGCGGAACAAACTGTCGTGGAGCAAGATGTTACGCGCGATGATGAGTACAAATAAGCTTTGGGTGGGGTGAGCGTAGGCATAAGTAGGCACATGTTGTTATATTATTACTGATATAAATTACTTTTATTATCTTCCTTTAGATAGAAAATGGTGAAGTGAGATGTTTGCTGCTCCTGCAGTTTGTAATGTGGATAATTAAGGCTGTTTAAAATTCCACTTACAGGCTGTGTGACCTTTTGTCTCATGTCAAAGTGGCATATTGTTCCATTTCTAACTGTGGTACAACATCCACCAGAGGTCATAGTTGATAGAGTCAAAAAGGACTTGTCCCGAATCCAGAAAAGTAAAAAACAATTTTATATCTTCTGGATAAGCATTTCTCTCGATGCTAAATTTGTATATTTGCAGGGCTAACCCTCGACTTCAGCGACAGATATTTTGTTTCTGTGTCCGTTTTCACAACTGAGATGGCAGATTTTATTTTTATCTAGGGATGTTGGGGATGTTCTCACATCACTGCAGCGACGGCAGGTCAGAGCGAGTCATCCCCTCACTTGCACGGCTGGGGCTGATCCCCGGCTCCTCCATTGTCATTTAAGATCTGACGCTATGCCGATCGAATTATTATCCCCGCTCGCTGTACGCGCAGCAGATATTTGTAATAGGTTACCGGTGAAAGTAAGCTATATTTCACAGGAAGCGCTTTTTCACGACCGCAGGAACAAACTATAGACGATACGTTGAAATGTGGTATGTGAGGACGGCCCGGGGGGAAAAGCAGGGACATGTAGATGAAAGGAAGCGAAGAGGAGCTGTAAAGGTGAAGGTGAAAATGAGGAGAATAGTTAAGTAAAGAAAAATGGAGGTTACTGCTTGTCCTTTAGTCAGGAGGGATCCCAATATCTGCTTCTTTATCTTATCATCCCTATCTGCCCTCCATCTCATCATTATCACTCTTTACCTTCCCATTCTGCCCTTTTTTTCCTTAATTGGAAACCTTTTCCATCTTCCTCTCTATCCTCACTTATCTGTATGACTCCTCTCCTCTGGTACCCGCATTTATCCCTCTGTCACCGTTCCTCCATCACTCCTCTTTTCTGCATGTCCTTTTCCCCAGGCAAAAGCCCTATTTCATCCATTCCACTCCTGTCTCCTCTCTGTCACACACTCTCCCTCCCTCGTCTCTCCCTCTCCCACCACTCACTCTCGCCTTTTCTTCCCTGCAGCCCTGTCGACGAGACGAGATGTCTGTGTGTACCATACACTGATCTCGGCAGACACCTGTTCCACCCTCCTTTCCCTTCTCTTCCCTCTCTATCCGCATACACGCGCGCGTGCACAGAGATGCACAGAAGGGGATGAGGGGAAAGCGTGAAGCAAAACGCTCCAGTGAATAATTTAAGTCTCTACAGCAGGGAACCAAAATGGAGCCTGTCAAGCAGACAGATCCATTGAAACAGCAAAGAGACAGGTCGCTCACTACCTGCAGTCCGATACTGCCTGGAAATGATAGACTGACTAATGATTCTTTCTCATCTCATTAAATTTAAACTACAATAACCTTTTGAACATCAAAATGCTGATTACGCAGCATCCCTCACCTCGCTTAAGTGCTGCAAGGTGAGTCAATAGACCCTGAGATCAGCGTTGCAGCGCTGGCGGTATGAGTTTGAATTCTGCAGAGTTCAAATATTGATCTACGTATCAGTGATTCCCTTTGGATAAGAGCGTCGTCCACACGGCACAAAATGCACGCAATTTTTGCAGCGCGAGGTGCTTTTGGAGCGTTAAGGGAAGAGAGGCGGGGTCATGCAGCAACTCACAGTTCGATGGCTTTGTTCCACATGATGACGTAGCCTGAGAGCGTAAAGGACTCCACGTTGACAATGTGGATGTTCCCTCGTTCCGTGCCGATGTACAACCATTTACTCTGGAAGGGCAGGTGGCAGAAGGTTATTCTGTGAAGAGAGGGAGAGAGAGAGAAGAGCGGTGACCAAGGGGCAAAAATCACTCGACATCGCGCTATAACGAAAGACAAATTATGCAGAAACTTTGTGAGGATTATTTACCACCCCACCGGGTCGAAGCGGTTGAGAAGAGAGGGGCAAACCAAAGAGATTTCTGAGCCACTCTCTAAAGACCTACAGGATACTCGAGGGCGAAGAGACGCCCATAATTCTCCTGTTTTCATCATCCCACCCCTCATCTCTTCTTTTCATCCATCCATCAGACTTAAGTTTAATGAGTGGTTATAAACCCTTCCCTCCTTACATGTGGCCGTCCATTCATCTTCTCGGGCCTTTTTTCATCATTCTGTTCTTTCATCCATCCGCCGGCTCACCCTCCGATCCGTCTGAGGAATAACAATGTACGACCTTGATAATCCAGCCTACTAATGTTTCAAGGTCGTCCACCTCCTCCGGTGATCCTTTTGATTTGGCACGCTGGTCCGAGCTACACCTGTGGACTCCAGTGACCTGTGTCTACGAGACAGAGGTCCCCTCGTTCCTCGGCCGAGAAGAGAAACAAAGTCGCATCCGTTTCTTTTGACAGCACTATCTTCCTTCTCCGTTATTTCCAATGAGGCAAGGGCCCCGCTGGAGTATTTCCACTGCGTTCAGCGCGACAGACTGGCTCGTGTTTAGCACTCTGCTCGTCCTGTTTAATGTTTGAATGCTGTCAAGGATACATTAAGTACATACAACAGTAGTACTAGTAGTAGTATGACAAGAAAATATTACATGGAGATAAAAGAAAGTGAGTTTCCTTCCTGGGATCAGATTAAATGTTATCTTGTCAAAGATGAATTAATAAAACTGGCATTAAATTTAAGACCAGGCGCTACAGCACGCCGTATTCCAGGAAAGCTCATGATAACCTCTTTCTCCCGTGCTCCCATGCCCTTTTGCAAACAGCACAACATTACCCCGTCTCCTAAACATCATATCGAATTAGCAAATATCATGCATACGTCTTTTATTGACATAAACATCATTAAGCGCCAACATGACAAAGACACAGCTTAATTGAACGTATCTGCGGAACATTCACGATCAGCACATATTTAATTTGTCCTCCCTACAATAGCTACTTCTGGAAACTGAAGCATGCTTCTCAGAAAAGGCGAGTCAGTGGTTATGGTTTTAACTAAAACCTGCCATCTTTTACTTTATGAAGAGTTAGTAACCTAAAACGAACAAAATATTGGATGCAGGACTCAAATTCTAGCCTCTGAGTCTACGGTATTAAAGTTATATGATCTATATGGGGGTGAATGTAATATGTTTTCTCTGAAAAATACTTGGCAAAGGATGATAGCGGCGTATTAATGTATTTTGTTGGACAAAAGGTTACAGAACAGTGATATTGTACCATATAGGCATGCATACACTTAACATAGATCACAACACAGATCTGTGTGAACATGCCCTTGCAGTGACTTTGAGATGACTTCAATGCTCAAGAAGAGCTTGTAGAGCTCCCCACCCCTCCACACACACTCTCACTCTCTGTGAGTCTATCTCATATTGTGGCTCCAGGGTTATATTGAGAGTAGCAGCTCCTACTAGCACACACACACACACACACACACACACACACACACACAGCCTCCCTCTCTGCCCCAGTGCTCTGCTCTAAAACATGAATATATTCATTTTTTTTTTTTTTTTTTTTAGTAGGAGAGGCTACTTGACATAAATCTTATCCGCACAGTTCAAAATGTGCAGCAGGCACACAAAACAACACTTACACACACACTAACTTACATTTATATACAGCAGGCACAGCAGGTATATGACCAAGCTCAATCAAACGCAGAGATGCACACGCTCATTTAAGTCTCGTCTGACAAGGCCGCCTGACTGAGAGAGATGTAACTTTTCTTGCAGTCCTTTCTCCTGCGATGTTTTTCCGGACCGGGAAGTGTGACATCCTTAAACGGCGCAGGAGTCATCGGGACAAGTTTGGTGGGTGTTCAAAGCACATGACTTTGACACAGGAGACTGGGATTCATGTTCTGCCACCCACCCACTGTTGTAAGTGTTAGTGCTATTAAAAAGTTTGGTTGAAGTTAGGAAAAGATCCTGTGTTTTTTTTTTTTTTGTTGTTGTTGTTTGTTTTGTTTTTTGTCGAATCTTAAAAAAAAAAAAAGTCAATGCATCCTGTCTGCAAGCTCTTTCATCGTGTAACTAAGAGAACAATCTTAAAGCAATAATCAGGTGACAGCTCCACAGTGCAGTGGTTAGCGCCGAGCTAGTGCCACGCCGCATGTCAAAGACGCGCAAGTTAACAGGTTAATTGGCTCTAAACTACCCAGAGGTGTGAAGCTAAGTGGTTGCTTGTCTCTCTGTGTCAGCTCTGTAATGAAATAGTGACCGTGGTACACCTGCCCACCTCTCACCCAGTGTCGGCTGGGATCGGCTCCGGCAGCTTAAAAGCAGCATTGTGTTTTAAAATGTGGATGATATTTTTGGAAACGGGGGTTGCGAGAATATCAGCTACTAAACTTGGACAGCCGATCACCGAGATGCACACTCACTTAACCCAGGCAAGATGACTAAGACCTGCATGACTTTCCACGACGACTTGTGGCATCCTTATATCCAGCAAGCGGCCTGCCTGCAGGATTTAATGTCCTTTTCCATCTGCATAGGCAGATGTTGCCTCATCTCAGTAAAATACAAACACTGCGTACTGTACTGTACATGCCCCTGTTTTTGCATGTGCACATGCTTCTAAGGCTACCGATATAAATGAATGTAAAAATAATGTACATATTTAATGTATGTAAATGCATTTATACATATATGAATATGTTTGATCTGTGCATGTGCACACACACACACACACACACAGGCTAGCTGAACAAGTGTTCTTGTTCTGATCAAGAGCCAGCATGAGAGGGCCAACTGAGAGGAGCAGTGTCACAAGCGTAATTATACAAATTTGCTCGCAGTTTGGAAGCGTGCGTGCGTGCGTGTGTGTGTGTTTCCATTTCTCCGCGTGCAAGCAAATACGCGGCCCGATTGTTTGTGCAACTGCTCTCGCGCGTGTGTGTCACCGCGTTCACACTTGTTGTGCGCGCACGTGTCTCTTGGTGAAAATCTCCAGCTTCGAGTGGTCACGACACACAAAGGCAGCTGCCAGCTTGCAGGCTCAGGGCCAAACACATTGCCTCAGAAATGACAGACGCCTGCCACACACACACACACACACACACAACGTCGAGGCTAACTGCACTGTGGGCTAGACGTAGAAGAGCATGGCTCACTGCAAATGAATTGGGCAGAGGGGGGTTTACTTTCGAAAAAATCGCTGTTTGTAACGCGCGGGTTTTATGCGCCGCTCCTATCAAAGAGGGTCATCGCTGCAAATGGAGTCATCCGTACCCCGCCTGATCTGGGCCGCGTTGATCTAGTGGCACTCGCCTTGTTCTGAGCAATTTTTTATTAAAACGCCATTAAAATGCCCTTCAGCAGAGCACTGACCACTAACCTCCGCATGGCTGACTAGACAATAATGTGGTATGAACGAAAATATGATTTGGTTCCTGTAATGAGTCTGTCATTGCTGCAGAAAAGCAATAATACAATATGATAAAACATGGGATTTATATTATGCACAAACAGAGTGTATCCAAACATATTCATTAAAGAACTGTGCTGGTTTGTACAGTGTGAGGTCTGATCATGTTTCAGAACATAATACTGGTCATACAGTGTAAATGAATCAAAGCTGTATCTGTTCTCTGTGATATTACTGAGCCAATATTCAGCAGAGTACAGACATTCCTTTCAGCATTGTTTGGAAATGATCATTTGGACAAAGACAGCTCATACGTGTGTATAAAATGCCCATCACTGTTGAAATAATAAAACACAAATCAAATAGCAGTCAGTGACATACAGTATCCATCTGACAAAGCTCCATACTGGATGGAAGAGTCCGCTCTAATCTCAGAGGCCAGAGACCCCAATCTTCTCACAGGGTCTCAATTAAGAAGAATCTAATCTGATAACACTGTGTACACACACACACACACACACACGCACGCATTGTCTCCACAACACGTCTCTTGAGCACTTTCACACTCTCCCTTCGCTACACGCGCA
Organism: Nibea coibor; assembly: GCA_023373845.1. Taxonomy (NCBI): domain Eukaryota; kingdom Metazoa; phylum Chordata; class Actinopteri; family Sciaenidae; genus Nibea; species Nibea coibor. The sequence continues at coordinate 12,867,764 of CM041730.1, forward strand.
CACTAAAGCACGCCTGTGAAAATCAATCCGAGCCCGCGCCTTCGTCATCGTTTAAGAAATGCCGAAGTTAATTCACCTTCACAGTTTGTTTTTTAATGTGTGCGTGTGCACAGTTTGAAGGTTAAGTCGAAGAGACCGAGGAGACAGGAGGAAATGTTCCGAGGGGAATAAATCCAAGATCAACACTGCGTAGCAACTTTAATCAGTCAAATATCTCCGAGTAAACTCTAACAGGATGAATCATTTTGTCGAGTATTTTTAAGTCATTTAATTGATGCACTACCAATGTCGTCAAAGTAGATGTTTTAAAATTTTAGATGGCTCCTGTTGGACTCAGACTTCACAATATTAGAGTGCACAATATTAAGTGACTGATCTGTTTCCGGAGGCATAGATTTGAGCACTGTCACTGTTCTGTTGTGATAGAAACAAAATCGTCTAAAAATCTCACCAGGGAGCAAGAAAAACTGGAGAGATCGGGTCTCTCATTTGTGTTGCCCGTGTCCTGGTGTGTGTGCACGTACGTGTGGTGACCCTAACTCCTCCCTTTTATTATCTCCCATCATATCACCCTGCACTGATGACAGCATCCACATCTGCAGTGGATTCCTGTGAGGCCAGGAGGTGACGAGAGCATCCTACGCCAGAATGACTCGGCAGGATTTCTTTTGCGCTCCCTCCATCCCCACACTCCTACCCACAGACTGACTCACTGCACTCTGGCTGAGGCCCAGTCTGTCTCAACTCCTCCTCTCCTCCCTTCCGTCCTCTCTCCTAGTGCTTCTGATGTGATGTGAATGGATGCTGATGCCGGAGGGCTTTCTGCAACACTGCTTTCGCCCCGTCAACTCAAAATCAGACCAAGGAAAGGAGGAGAGAAGAAGAAAGGAAGGTGGAAGAGGAAGGATCTGTTAGGAGTATTGGAATGGGCCCTAACAGGAAGCCTAGAGGAGAGGGCTACGTAAAAAAATAAAAAAGACTGACTTGAATTGACTGATTTCTGTTCAGCAGTGACCCGAATATAATCTTGTTGTTTTTTTTATTTGATTTAACTCTGTTAACAATGAAAGTAACATACATAACTTAAAGTTTTGATGCTAGCAAGCATAAAGAAAGACATTATTAGCAAGAGAGCTGTGCCCGGTGAATGCCAATCCATTAACATCTTAAAATAAATATGCTTAATATGCTGCGAGAGTGATAAGAAAATCAATACTACTCTTCTCTAGTGTCTGTGCGTTGCAATTAGCCTAGCTTAGCAGGCTACTAGCACCTCTGAAGCTTACTAATTACACTAACACACTCTTTCTTGTTTATTTAATCTGTACACAGAAATACATGTAAAATACCAATTTATGATCAATAATTAGAATAAATAAAGTCTATTTTATCTTATTAGCAAGTTTTAGAGGCGTTAGTAGGCGTATTACTTCTGCTAAGCTAACTCACTCAAGCCTCTCGCTCCATGTTTAAGGCACAGACATGAAAGTGCTTCTCATGTGACTCACAGCAAGAAAGAAATTTGGTAAGTTTCCTTACACTATTCCCTAAAATACGAGCGTACCGGTACAATAAAGCTTTTACTGTTAACGTCTGTGGTTAGAGCACCTAGAAGTGCGGCTGTTTCATCTGACTCGTGACAGGCTGTTGTTTTCTTTTATTCCGTTGCACCCAGTTAGGAGGATGTCGTGGCAGTTCTGGTTGGCTGACTGTCCTTTTGTTGACGGAGGAAATGGCCGCCTTGTCCTCTACACCCTGACAAGCTAAAGTCAAGCTTTGAACAAACAGTCACAAAGGGGAAAAACAAAGGATCAAAGGTAAAAGTGAGAGATGCGGTAGCGTGGCAGTGGGTGACAGACTTTTTTTTATAGGTCCACCGATATGCCCGATTCAATCCAGCAATACGGCTGTCTTGAAAACCATCTACCTCATTCCCCGGCTTTGCTTCGAGGGACGTTCTTACCATAACAGGACACTTCAAGCTATCATCTTCAAATGGCCATTTGGAAATGAAACCTGATGCCGTTTTTCTGATAACATTAAAACGACTTCATCCGAACAACAAAGACGAGCACACCTTTCATAAGACTAAACAAACCAGAGAGACATTTGTAGCCTTTAGAGCCAGAAAAGATCTTAAAGGCTTATCGGAGTGCAAGACACTTGGCTAAACGGCGTGATGGTTGTTAAAGTTGAAATAAGACGGACCCAACAAAACCCTGATGGTCCCATTAACTTTGGAGGTTGTTCCTCTGGGGCAGCTACTATGCACTATAATAATAGCTACGGAAGACTGCAGAGTTTTGTTATGAGTTCACAGAAGGAAAATGGAGTGGTTGAGCATAATTCAATACCAATGGAAGACACAATTACCTTTCATATAAAGCACTTCATGTATTGCTTGAATAAAGAGGTAAAGACTGAAACGACCGCCGCCAAGCAGGATACTTTTTATGCTGCATTGAACGAGCATTCGTTGTATCGCACTTGTTAGAAATAATTGCACTTCACCCGTTATAGGCATGTCAAAATGTGCCAGTTAATCACAAGTTAATGTCAAGTGTCAAATTATTACTTAAGAGCATCCATCTATACCTGCTTAGGCCAAAAGACACAGGAATACCTTTGACAGGTTTCCAGTATGTTGCAGGAGTACAAGGCTAACACATACGGCGATGCATGACATGAATCAACTCCCCACATGCCCATTATTTTGTACGCGAGCCCATAAAGTGACCGGGTCTTGGCGCGCATGGGCCGACACCCGTCAACATGTCAGTATAATGGTCTCCCAGCGACATCCCGTTCACTCCATGGATCGGCACATCCATACTACTGTCCTTTGACGGCTTCCTCCTTCTTTATAGCACATTCAGGATGCGCGCTGTGCAGATCATGATGCACGATGCGCTTAACACATATGGAAGACAAATACATTCACAGTTATGGGCAATTAGGTTTCCAGTTGACCCGAGCTGTATGTGTTTGGGATGTGGGAGGAATCCAGAGACCTGACAGAGAAGATGCTGCGATTCCAAGCTGGCACATGTAGACAGAGAGCAGAGTGAGACATCTGAGACCTAGTGCTCAACTAGTAAGTCTGTTTAACTCACGAGGTTCAAGCCCCTATATCTGCATTCCTCCGTCCATATGTTACACATTATGTATGAAAGAGGGCTGAAATACAGCATCCAGAAATCTTTAACTACTCTTCCTGACAAGCCCCTTCTTCTGCTTTTTCCACTTTCTGACACTATTTTAGTTCAACTTCCCCCTTTCCAAATGTCTCAAGCGACTTTGCGGCTCCCTCTCTCCCGTCTTGACGTCTCTCGAGATGCAGTCACTCTGTGCTCCGCTCCTTCTCGGCTGTGTCTCGAGGTCGTTGCGTCGGACGGCGGTGCTTACTAAATGTCAGAGGCGGTCAAGCGCCTCCACAAGAACACTACGCGCCCTAAAAGCCGCTGCCGGCCACCTGTCCATCACATCAGCGCTGTCTCAGATCATTGGCTCTGACGTTTAACCCATTCACCACTTTTCACGATGACAGATCACCGGCCAATGATATGATTGGCTCTGATGGGTAATCACTGCACGCGTGATTGGAGGAGACAGTGGACACCCACTTCCTTGAGGTGAGGTGATTCTGCACACCACTGGTCTTCTACGGCTCGTAGACAACAACGTCGTCAATGGGAATTTGGGTTTTGGAAGCACGATTTCATGATTTCATCATACAAACGCACGCTCTTTGGTTTTACCTCGACTATATTTTTTTCCTTTCCAATGCATGCAACTGCAGGAGCAGTCTTGAGCTCCCAGGTTGACATGACCGCTGGTTTGTCTTCTCAATCAGATTTTCCGATACCTTAACTAACGCAATCCTTTTTTGCTTTCCCATGCTTGTCAGTTTTTGGATTGCCCTTGATGCCCTTGAAGCGATGAAAAAAAAATACACATCTGACATTGTCAGAGATTTGTTAATCAAGTGACTGTTTCAGAGCAGCTTTTGGCCCCCTACTGTTTCAGCCTTGATCCCGTGATGCGCCATATGTGTGTCCTTCCTGTCTCCTTGTTTACGTGACCTGACCTTTAGTTCTCACTGCTTCTTCTCTATTTACGTCCATATTGTTTGATCGTCGATGATTTTCATGAATGGAAACACCTGACGCCCTCAAAAGGAAGCTAACAGGTTATGGTATGCTTTTAAACTGACATTAAGCACCCACATGTTTTGTTTCTCAAATAATTCATTCTCAAATAAATCTGAATTTCAGGATATTATCCTATCAGCGTTAAAGTGGGTGCATTTGCGCGTCGCCGTGTGTACTAATTGCCTGCGTGTGTGTGTGTTTCAGTTTATATTTATGTTGGTATAAACCTTCAGGTGTTTGGGTGAGTTCACACCTGTGCTCCAGCGATGGGGAAGCCTCAAAGGCAGAGTAAGTGACCTAAATAAGAGTTCATTTAGAAAACACCAGAAAGAGAGTGAGAGAGAGAGAGAGAGCGAGGGAGCATCATCCTCTCCATCACCTCCTTTGCCCTGCGCGCAGTGTTGCAGGCGTGCCGACACATTTGCCAAACGAAATGCCGTCTGTTTGCACACACGATGACAGTCACTGAAAACTAACAGTTCACACAGGCAGCAAACTGTGACACTGCCCCTGCTCGGAAGGACACAGTTCACGTCGCACCAGAGCGAGTGTGAGGGCCTAATTGAGGAGGGAGAGGAGAAACAGAGGGAGGCAGGGGGCAGGGGGAGAGAATGATGGCGAGACGGACACACTGACTCGGCAGACGGTCTTTCTCGTGGTTTCGCGCGCGTCGGCATGCCACCTCTTACCTCTCTCTGTTGAACTTGAGGGAGTGGAGGATGGCCGGTCTCTTCTGCCTCAGGTTCCACAGGTGAACGCTGTCGTCAGCCAGAGCACTCACCAACGCTCCCTGGCATAACAGAAGGGGCAGTTTATGCTCAAAGATTAACCATACAGGACCTCAAAGAACAAAAAAACAAGCACCGTCACTGAAATACGTGCAGGTTATACCTACAAAAAATCTCCAAAATATTATCTTTGAAGTGCACATTCTCTCTTTAAGCAAGACATTTATGAGTCACACTGCATTCCCTGCTGGAAACTTCAGACCAGGCAGCTTTCTCCCAGGTAACGGTGATGATTCATAAGATGTATATATGAGTGTGTGTGTGTGTGTGTGTATGTGTGTGTGTAGGAGGCACTAAAAATCATTTCCATCACCCTGAGGGTTTGTTTGAGCTGCTGAGTCACAGTCACACAGATGCTGACACACACACACACACAGAGCAAACACACACGACTAAGTATGAAATACTGCATTTCTCATAAATATGAGGTAAATCAAATCAAGGTCAGGATTTTTTTTTTCCCCATACAAATCAAAAACCGCTGTGGATATTTGATACTAAGCATGTTTCAAGCCTGTCATTCGACACTTGACAAAATGCTAAACAGTTTTCACCGTGGTCTCTATGTTTGCTGCCTGCAGTAACTGAAATTGACATATAGACAGAACTAGCTTAGTAAATCTCCAACAAGGGTTGGTGCAGACCTGTGATTTTTTAAAAAGGACACATGAAAAAGTAAGTTCCCAAAAAGGTTTGGAGGTTGAAACATCAGCCAACACTTTCCGATATGGCTGCCAATGGGTAAGATTCGACAAAGCTCACAAAGAGCATCCAAAAGTCTTGTTGGCAAGAGGATTCAGTACCACCTCCCCTTTTTTTCCCCCTTTTAATTAAACGTTTGTTCGTAATTAAATATGCTAAAGCCCTCAAGGCTATTAAAATGTTATTTTACACAATTAGCCATAACATTGCTGATTTCTCAAGTAGGTCAGAGGAGAAGTAAGCAAGACATTCAGGCACTCAGCGCCAACTTCTGATACATTATAATACTAGCGCTATCAAAGTCCACGTACAGTAGAGTTTGTCAGACCAAAGAGGAAAGTGTTATTAACCGCCCAGCTAAATTTGAATGCTTAAAAATATCAACAAGTTTATGAAAGGTGTCAATTTGAGCAGCATTCTCAGCTCCAGGACTGGGCATGTCCACTGAAGCTATGCCCGCTCGTGAGACTCTCTCTCTCTCAGAGCTACCGAGCAACTGAACGCAAAGAATAATAACGAAGTGCAGATGCTGAACATGCTGAAGGCTTTCACGCTGTTGTGGGTTAGGGAGGCAGGTGGATCATGCTCAGGGTGGCTTCAACGCATCATCAAGTCACCTTTAAGGAAAATCCTGGACTGAAAACTGGTGAAAGTTTTACTGTTTAGAGCACATTTCAGTAATATATAGTTCAAGGTCTTTTCAGCAACTATTTTCCAACATATTTAATGTATTTTTAAAGAAATACAGAAATGCCTTTACACTGTCTTTAAGCACTAAAACAGTACTTAGGATCGTTACCCCGCCCTGCTGGTACCAGGGGAATTGCGTCCAATTCTACTCCTGGTACGGCAGCATGTAAATAAGATAACGTCTCGCTGTGATAAAACATGGAAAGAGAGGGAGGGTGATAAGCAGATAGGAGTGGTGACTCACTTTCACACTACCAATACGATCATCCATACACCTTTCCTGACAACAGCATAAAAAAGGAACTACTTTTTGAACATTTTAAGGCGTGAAATGTGCTTACCAGGGATGAGCATTCATGAATCAGCCCCTAAGTCTTATTAAATGACATGCAGCACAGTGGGCTTTTTTTTTTTTTATAGACTGAAGTGGAACACCGGAGGAGGATAATAATATTTTTCTCCCAATATCACTATTACGCACGGAGTTGCCTGCTTGTCGTCGTCTTTGTAAGACAGCATTGGTCTTACTGGCGAGTACAGGCGCTTCACTGGAGTCATAAAGGATTGCGCTGACTCATGTTTCTTGCTTCTTTTTTTTTTTTCTTTACCTACCTCATTGATGAGAAACTGTAGCTGGATGACGGCCGCTCCACTCTCATGCTGGCAATAACACTCCACACCTGGACGACCAAACCTGAAAGGTTCTCTGTCAAGGAACATCCAGTACCACCAAAAGGATATTTTTGTGCGTGTGTGTAAGCAGCACAGCATGCAGTGTATATGCAAGAGGTGCCCCCCCCCTCCAAACATACTGCAGCCCAGAACAAGTGCCTCAGCGTTTGAAGGTCATTTGCTCCTCACTGCACCTGATTCAAAGGTCATGACATCTGTTACCTGGTTACCTGCTGGGAAGGAAAATGGAATATCCACGGTGACATTTTTATGGTCTACTAACAGAGCTTGAACATATTCATCATCTACAACAAGGCAAGATCTTCACGTAGCGGGACTTCACCCTTTGTGACTCCCCCGCGTGCCTAAGAATCATATTTCTATTTCTCAGTATGTGTCCTACAATCACAGGGCTCAGTGTTAGCAGGCAAGATTTTATTTTAAAAGAATATATTCGAATAAATAAAGACACTTATGTGTAATTGAACTGAACTGCGTACATGATTGCAGGCATACGGAAACAGTAGTGCGGGGTACGGGAGGACTACAGATATACAGAGTTAAAATAGCGCTGCTGCAGCAAAGGAAGAAAACGGGATTGAGGAGGGGGGGAGAGAAAATGGAGTGGGGCTGGATGAAGATATTCAAATATATAGAAAATGAATCAGCAGGGAAGAGATGGATATTATGCGAGCAGATGAGAGAATAATAGCAGGGAGGGAGGGCGAGAGAGCGAAGATACAGTTAAACAGAGATCGACAACTCCGATAAAAGATGCAGAGGAGAGAGAAACCAGGCAGAGAGCGGCGGAAGGATGGAGGCCGGGAGGGGGGAGAGAGAGAGAGGGAGGGAGGGAGGGAGAGAGAAAGAAAGAGGGGAAGGAGAAGGGAGTGAGAGAGAATAACAAGCTTCTCTTCCTGGAGAAGGGTGAATGGGTGAGCTTACTGATTATACATTCATTCTTCACATGACTCTCAGGAATAAGGTGGGGGGTGGCAATTTCTCATACAGGGGGCACATAGAGGTGTAACACCCTGGGGACGACACTATTGCTCATCATTAATGTGTGTGTGTGTGTGTGTGTGTATAAGGGTGGGGGTGATGACTAGCTACTGTAAATTGCCTGCAGAGGCATCCAACAAAAACACAGTTTGAACCATGCAGTGACTTATGAATACAGATTAACCCAACGTTACAAGAGGATCACTCATGCATCTACATAGAAAGCCCAGGAAAAGCAGGAAGGCTGACTGAGGTGAAGAGATATTCTTTTGGTTAAGCATTAAGCGGGAGAAAAAAGAAGAAGAAGAAAAAAAAAACATCGCATGTCGGTTAATGGCAATTGTAGCGAGCAAACAAGCAGAGCAGCACACCTAAAAATCTAATTCAAACACCAATAATCAAGTCCTCCGCTCCCACAGTACAGACTGCGCCTTCAGCCCCCAGACAGGCAGCGGTGTAATTTATTAGGGTGTAATGCATGTAATCATTCCTGAGGTGTGTTGTGACCATCCCAATGAATAAAGCCACCGCATCAACGGAGCCAGCACCACACACCTTGTTTCTCCTCTGCCAGCTCATTCTGTGCATTCTGTTTCCCCCTCAGACTGAATACATAAAAGAGGAGTTTATACATAAACAAACACATTATGTAGTCATATATTTATACTGTTTGATTCATATTTATTTTTGAGCACAGACGTATGTGAGCATACAGTCAGGGTGTGCTCAAAGCAGCTGTTATCAATATTGTTCCATTGAAAATGGGTCAGTTTTCTTCAGTTCTATGAAGCATTTTAGTGTGTTTACTTTCGGGTTATTATTTTGTTTTAATGCAATGCAACTTTGTTGTCACCATTTTCAGATTCAGCATGCAGCTGTTTAAAAAAAACAAAAACAAAAAACACCAGCACCAAATGGCTAGCTAGCTCCTGGGACAAAGATAGCAACTAGCTAACTAGCATGCAACTAACAAGCAGTAGACCATTAAGCAGCTAAAGATCCAGACATCTGAACAGAACTAAATGAGAATGGATATATAAAAGAATTTCACTGAATATATGTGAGATGGCCAGAATCACAGCCCCGTATGAATACTAATGTTGTTCTGCATCAGCTGGATAGCGGATGTAACTTTATCTTACTCATCCAATCATAAACATCTACAGTAGTTAGCGCTATAAATCACTCTGGAAGCTCTAAGTGATACATAAAAGCCCCCCGGTCTTGTGAGAAAGATATAAAAGCCTGAGAAAGCTGACAGTCAGTCTTAAATCCCAGCTGAGCACATGCTAGTGCTCAACACCACCATTCAGGTATCAGCATGATACAGTAGCCTCTATACTGCCTGAAAAGCTGCCTCTCGACTCCTCAGGTGGATTAAGCCCCCCACCCCCCCCACAGACAGGTAATTAAACGACTACAGCTTTGAGCCACTGATGCCCTCACCAGGCGAAATCTACCAGCTCCACTGGATTTCAGCCAATAAGCCCCAAGGAAGATTGAGCAGACCTAAACTCCGACGCCAAGGGGGCGACAGCAAGTCGGTGACGATCGCTATCTTTTTACCCCTATATGATGGTAGCTGCCGCCATCTGGATAGCTTAGCCTCAGCAGATGAAAACTTCTTACGTTTACCAGCCAACCTCTCTGACCCTCAGTAAACCCTCAAGACCTTAAGTCCTCCACCTCCTAAACGAATACCGCGTAGGATCTATAAAAAGAGGAGGAAAGTTTGTAGCAATTCTAACTTCCTTCTCCATCTTTACATTAAACGGACAGCGTTAACTCATTTATAGGTTTTCCTCAAATAATTTCCCTCAACAGACCTTACAGAGGAGGTTCCAAAGTGTCAAGTGACAGAAAGTCAGGTCTGTAATGTAGAGCTCTGCAAGAAACGAAAGTGCCGCAGCTCCAAGACAGAGGCAACAGAGATCATCAGCGCACATGAAATCGCTGTCACGGTCAGCGGATGAGGACAGAGGACCCCAGTGCTCTCTTCACTTGACCTGGCATGGCCGTGGATCCTCGAGGACACCGTGGCTGACTTAACTCGGGACGCTGACGTGACATGTAGGTCAAAATCAGCTCAGTTAATGCGGATCATAATGTACGGCACGCCCAAAAAGCTTTAACGATGCCGCTTATGTCGTGTCCGAGCTCAGAAGGGGAAAAGCGATGAGAGAGAAAGGGACACCAAAACACAAGAAATAGTCTACCACCTTGAAGTGTCGATTGAATTACTGCCTGCACATGAAGTTAATCACTGGAGCCGGCTATTTGTCTTCATAAAGTGCGGAGAGACCGATCTGCACTAAGTTAATGAATGCTCCGTAAATTAAGGAGTGAAGAGTGAACTAAACCTAAACAACAAAAATGCAGCAACGCTTGCACACGATTCATCTCCGCACAGAAAGCCGTGGAGCCTTTTTCCTCCAACCTTACATAAATGCGACAGCACAGGTACCATCACGTGGTGTTAGTCAGCGTGGTTCTGGCCTGGCAACAGTGCAGTCCATCTAATTCAAAATGAATTAATTGAAAACTCTTTCCCAATGTTGCCTGGCAACCAAATCTTCCAGTGCCTCAGAAAGAGAGAGGGAAGGATTTAAGGTTGTGCTTTTTAAACCGCTCACATTGCATCCTCTCTGAAGAGAGGCCGCCATCCCGCGAGCACATTATCGTGAAGCTCACATACACACGGACACAGGCGTGATCATAAAAACACGCCGGTAAAAAAAAAAAAAAAAATTCAAACCATCAAAGAGGAGGAAACTGGCTTTTGTTCATGTTTCAAGTGTTTGTTGCCATAATAATTATCATAAAAATGCAGCAGGCCACAGTAAGACACTGAATCCAATGAGAGAAGACTTCGCTTTAATGCCTTGCAAGAGGTGTGCAAAGACTTTGGCCATGGACTGAATTTTACAAACAAGTAACTTAGTTCTTTTTATGTTCAATTTGTACGTAAAATAACCTCAGTGAAAATATGAAAATTCAACAAAACAAATAAACAAAAAATATCGGGAAAATCTGCGAAAATCATAAAAAAAACAAAAAAAATGCAGCAGAGAAAGCATCTATGAACAGATATCTGACTGCTGATGCAGAAGCTACAGGCTTGGTATCTGTTTGTCTGTTTGGCGTTCTGGTTTCCGCTTGTACTCCGAGCGGTATCGACCAATCACGTTTGAGCGGGCTGCACATAAACAGTCTGCGTGGAGGTCAAACACAATGGCAAAAATGCGAAGAAGAGAAAATATTGGCCTGAATATCCATTATCTATTTGCCAAAAGATCGACTGTTGTCCCCAGATGAAGTTCGGGATTGTAAAGGATGTGACTTAAAAAGCAAAAAGTTTTTCCGGAGGGACAGATTTTTAATTATGTCATCTCATTGCTGCTGCTCTTCCTTTCCTTAATGGTTTAATGGCACCAGGTTAATGAAAACAACTGTTCATCTCAATGCAGCCAATATTCACATTACAATAAGAGCACATTCATTTATTTTGTTTGCCCATTTTCTGGAAATTTGGTTACGCTTGCTTTACATTTGAAAGGAAACCTGACAATCAATCAATCTTTTATATTTAATGAAGGTTTTTGCAGCCCATGTGTTATATTAATAACACAAAAAATAACATTTTGCAGTCAACCTTAAAAGAAAGGTTTCTCACAGACGAGTAGTGGATCGTAGGCAGGTTTATCTATGCAGTTAACATTAATAATAACTCTTAATACTTCCAAAGGTGGTATGATAAAGCAGACAATCATTGCTTATTGAATTATATGAATCATTTGCAAATGATTAGTTCATCATTAAATGATAGTATAAAAATAACATTATATTACATTAGTGTATAGTGTGACCGGAGTAAATACTCTGTGCTCTGTGCGTCTGCGTTATTTATTTGAATGCCCTTCCTGCTGCTCTCAATATTTGATGGTAATTCAATCTTTACCCAGCGTATGAAAGCTCTTACATTTGTTTTTTTTGCAAACCTCTGGCACTGGGCAGCTATTTACCACTGCTGTCAAAATGTGTTTCCTATGAAATGCACGTGTCCTCTGGCGGTGTGTCTTTGCCTCGATTTCACGGCAGGTTGGGAAATAACGTAACTTCAATTTCGATGGGGTTGTTTTTACATCACTGGCTTCTGACATGGTATAACAATATTTACAAAATATTTCACCGATTCGAGAAGGGAAGGCAGGAGACGACTCCCGTAACGGACATGATCATACTTTTTAGTTGTCGGCCTTCAGGGCTTACTGACAAAAGTAAACTGCTTGGTTAGGTTCATGCACCAAAGCTATGTGTCAGGTTTGGGGGGGAAAAGAAAGGCAGAGAGCCCTGAAGGTAAACTTCTCCCACGTGCTCCTTTTTTATGAACCATGAAACAAACTGAAGGTGCATTAGCCTGCGTGTTATTAATTGAATGTATTTTCCAACAATATCTCCTTAGGGGAAAACATGCTGATGCACCTGGAAAACCCTCGTGTGCAGAGGAGGTGATTCATTTCATTTTGTTATTCTGTTATGTTTTTTTTCTGTAATAAAATAACCATGGGAAACACAAAGAGAGACGTCACATTCCTAACCACACTGCGATTGACAAGTGATGCCAAAATGCTGAACGAAAATGTGCCATCCAACTCACGTGAGCGCTACAAATGCCAGAATGCCAAAATAAACCTTTAAGAAATCTGTCCGTGACCTTTCCTCAATCTTAAAATGACACGCATCACTTTACAAGAAAAGTTCCTCGACATCTCGGTTGCCGCAGTCGCATTTCTTCCAGTATTTTAACAAACATGACCCGGAGTTACTCCGCACTGTCTCGGCTCCATCCACATGGGACAGGCTCAGTAGGAAATGTGTCACAGTTGCTGACAAGAGCATCCCTCATATCCATTTTAACCAGGCAAAGTCTCTATCTCTGTCTGCGGCCCTCTCACCGCACACTGCACCAGCATTAGAAGTGGGCAGACCAGACCACAGGCAGCAAGAAGACAGGAAAAGAGAGGAAAGACGGAGCCGAAGCAAAAAGTGGGTCAGCTTTATGTCTTGTCGGGTCTGATGAAATTTCCCAGAGTTATTCTGGAAGTCGAAATCGACTGATAATTAACTTTTCTGCTGCTTGCTCTTGTATTTATTTTTGTCAAAGCTACGGGCAACTTTCCTCACAAACAAAGGTGAGTCACTGGGCATCTGGCGAGGCAAAGTTGTCATAGAGAGAATTGGCTGGGCACAGTGGGAAACAGACTGTGGGTTTTATGAAACCACGTTATCCAGGAATAGAGTTGATCTTGATAAGTGTAATTGAATAGGGATGAGTCAATATTTCACATGAGAAAAGGGGGCTGGCTTGCTGCTCGTCTGCTTGGCTCAAACATGTCATGCTTCTGTATATTTGTACGTCTGCGAGACGAACAAAAGGGGGGAGAGGATGCAGCCTCAGACGAGAATAGAAAGCTCCAGAAGGGTGAGAACAAGGAGGAGGGTGGACAAAGAGGAGAAAGAAAACACAGAGCGATGGAAAAATGAAAGGCAAGATAGAGAAATGAAGCAGGGGGGAGAGTAAAACAGACAAGACACCAGCAAGGAAGAAGAGAGAGGTGATTAATGGAGGATAAGGAGGAGAAGAAATAAGGGAGAGGCGCTGAGAGAAGGCACCAGAAAGAGCAAGCCTGGGGAGGACCGAGTTGCTATGACGTCGGGCACGGAGTGACGTCAAAGCTAGCCACTCATACATCACTCTGCCAGGGAGGGAGGCGGGACCACGGGGAACAGGCTGCACTGCACTGCACTGGACCCAGAGACAGCAACGAGGCGAGGAAAGTTGGGAGGCAGAAGGAACAGAAGGGAGGCAATGCGAGAAACAGTAGTGAAAGAAACGGAGAAAAAGAAATAGGGGGAGGGAGATGGAGGAAGATGTGAGCAAGGGGGGGGGGGGTAAAAAAATGCCTTCAAGACAAGGAAGCGATGAAACAGCACAGTAATAAGCCAGGACGAATCTCGCAAAGACCCCCACCGTGGCCACAAAGGGCGCGGCTCGGCCGCTTGTCCGCACATCACTCAGCTCCCGTTTTGGAGGCGATATCCTACAAATCATCCGTAACGCTTACAGCCCACCTTGACCTCAACCTGCCTGAATGCTCCCGCGTCACCCATCGCCTGCCCTCCCTCCGGCTGCCTGCGGCTGTTTACATCAAATTTAAAGGCAGCTGAGGGAGCTGCCTCTCCGTTCCTTCAGGGCAGGACCTGCACCGTGGCCATTAGCAGGCACTTAGTCAGCCTTCCTTAAGTCAGCCGTTTCTGTCGCTCCGCCCTGACTTGGCACATTTAATTACGTTTTTATTATTATTATATATATTTTTTTTAATAACAGCTGCGTAATTTAAAGGGAAAATCACGTCCTGACTGTTTTTAATGTGTCAGCTGATTGACGGATTGTTCTTTTGGCTTCCAACCCACAGACTTTCTTCTAGTTTGGCCACAGAAGAGTTCGGAAAAAGTTCGGAAACATGCTGCTCACATCAACAATGCCCTGTGTTTTTTTTTCTGTCTTTACAGTCCTGTAGAAATGAAAACATATCCTGTATGTCCAGGGGAACTCTTTTTACAATGCTGACATGGTTTTATTGGTTTAGATGAAAAAAAGAACATGGCCTGGACAGAGAGGGTCAATACGGGGCAGTTTTTTTTCGCTGAGCAGCACAACGGTCAGTGAAATTTGAAAACATCTCAACTTGAGCAAAAAAAAAAAAAAAAGGTTTTCAGCTGTCGCTTAGCAACAGCGGGAACAACGACTAACATCCTCCACCAAGGTGCCGGGCCGCACGCTGCAAAGCTTGAAAAGGTCTCTGAATGCAGGTCTTCACGCCTCTGACTTTTAGAGATGTAAGCGCACACATTGTAGCTCTAAAGGGACCCTGAGATTTATTCGTGTTAATTTGTTTTTCCTTTCCCCTCCCCTCTGCCCACGGCACATTCAGATAGCAACAAATACATCGACGACACACCGAGTGCAAGGAGATTTACGATCCCTCGTGAATATCAGTCACACGTGGGGGGAAAAAAAAAAGGGACACGCGGGGATTGCCGCGCAGTCGCAACCGAAACGCGAGCGAACAGCGACGCACGCACACACACCAGGAGAAGCCAAGAGTTGAGCAAACTAGCGATTCATTTGTTTAACACAGTCCTTGTATAAATAATCTCCCTTGACACGTTTGATTTATTACGCAGGTAAACAATTAAACCACGACGGGGGCCCTCTGAGCATTTGTCGCTGCCTCAGCTTTCCACGCGCTCCCCTCGGAAAAAGCATTGCAACACACACATCTATTCGAGCCCCTGTCCCCGAGACTCATCTCGGTGACATCCTTGACAATGGCCATTTGCTGAGGTGCACAGTTCAACGCTGCAGTAATCCAAATTCTCGTGAAAAATGAGGCCTGTTGTTAAAGTTTGCAGGTAGACAGCCGAGGAGCGCGCCGGCAGCTCCCCCGCACCTACAAAACACGATATTACCAATCTGCACGAGCGATCTGTGCAGATAACTTTTGACCCGAGCGCTGATTTGGATTCGTTCATTGCAGTGAAACCAGCCACAACTCTCCTGAGCTCTTACAGGTTACAGGCGAATCGCAATGCTTAAACACAAAGGGCTATATAACCAGTTTTACTAGAATCACGGCTCTATTAAGAAATATCGTCTATGAGTTAGCCTGGGCCTCAGCCAGCGCAGGCGAGGCGAGCACAGTGGTGATACACAAAAACTGTAACCCCGTTGCTGTAGGGATAATGTGAATTGTTGGTTTCTGGAGCATGGCCAGTTCTGCCCAGTAGTAGGGCGTTAATAACCCCGGACATCGTCTAATTTTAGCAGTAGCACCGAGCTACTGTAGGACCACTGCAAGGCGAATATCTGGGGGGGGGGGGTTGGAAATTCGCTGGCCGGGCTGTAGGGATCGAAGGCTGGGAATGAGGAGGGGAGGGCGGGAGTGGAAAGGGAGCAAGGATGAGACAGAAGGGAAGCAGGAGGGGAGTAAAGGGGTAAACTATGAGGGAACAAATGTTGAGTCAGCAGAGCAGCTCGTGGCCAAACCCTCCCCTGCAGAAGCGCGCGTGGTACAGAAGAGAGAAAATGAGAGATGCAGGGGAGGAAAAAAAAGTGAGGAAGAGGTGAAATAGAACGAGACAGGCTGAGGGGAAGAGAGAGAGAGAGAGAGAGAGAGAGAGAGAGAGAGAGAGAGTGCAGCAGAAGAAGAAGGAAGTGAATGAACTCACCAGAGAGAGAGGGAGAGAGATACTGTATGAATAGAAAGCAGAAATACTAGAATATTCAGTCTGCATGACCAACCTGGACGCTTCTCCACCCCGATCGTCTTGGATAGGGACAGACGTGTGATATTTTTAGCCCCGCTGCCGCAACGATCAAACCGTTTAATTGTCTCATTTACGGCACAGAGTGTGACAGGCAGCGGCTTCACACAAATCAGAAGTTGCTGCTGTTGTGATGGCAATGCAAAGCCCGTTAAAGGATTACGTTCCAACAGGCGACGGAGCTAAACACAACAGGGAGGCAGAATAATGTTCCCGCAAGTGACACGTGGCTGCAGAGGATTGATTGACTGGAAGAGAAAATAAGATTTCCTGTATTTAGAAACGGCGATGTCTGCCTTTATCACAGGAAATAAGTCTAGTGAAGATAATCTCACACCAAATCTTACCTGTTTGGATTTAACAGTACCAGTTTTGTGTGTATGTGTTTTTTTTTTTTTTGTTACGTTCATATCTCGCACAGTGCACATAATCAGCTGGGAACAAGGTTACTATGTATTAAACATGAGTCCTGGCCCGTGGATGAGTGCAAGGACACCGACTCCATCTGCTGCTAACACGGTTGCGCTCTGAACCCCACTTGGCCAATTACAGCATGAACTGTGATAGAAGCAGAAACTCTCGACTCACTCCGCAGCCTACATCAAATCTGCCCTTGGTGATTTCCATCTTTACTGTAGCTTAAGCTTCAGTTACAACGCCCATGACGAGACTTTTACAGCGATGAACCACCAAGCGCCTGATGTTCACGGATGTTGGGGGTTTTTTTGGGGGGCGGGGGGGATAAACAAGATCAGCCAGACTTTTTCATCATTTAGAGCTCCAATAGGACTGGAAGCAGTCAGTAAACGGAAAGATAAGGTTGATATGTGTCGGTACAAGGAGGAACTAAACTTCAAACCGAGAATCAGGTTGAAGCTGCAAAAGTACCGAGAGCTGAAACACAGACACAGCTTTCTCTTTAGTCGTCAGTTTGGACGGAGCGAAGGGGAGGAGAACGTCTCGGGTCCACAGGAGCACAGTGTGACTGTAATAGAAACGTATGTCATCACGGCTCGGTTCGGTGCGGCACAACTAAAATGGACCAACCTGGGATAATGTCAAAAAAAAAAAAAACCCAAAAAGCTGTGACCTGTATGTGTCTGTGTGTGTGAGTAACATTCAGGCCAGAGGGGAAACAACTTCACAAGTTTGGCAACACAGCCAAACACATAGTACTGTAGTACAGCGCTGGAAAACATGACCGATATCATCTATCATGTAGCAAAGGAGAGGCAGCCGGTTCGGTCTATCGCCTGGGGCCACGTGTTCACTTGCCGGCCTCAGTTTAAATCCCACCTGAACTACTTCTCCAGTCTTTCTCTACTTTCCAATGTCATGAATAAGAACTGAAAAGTCAAAGAAAAACTTGGAGGCTCTGTAAGCGCAGTAATGTAGCGATCAGGTATCGTCTGTGTTTAATGTTAAACCTGCATGAACTGACTTTTTGACAACTTGGGGGCAGTGGAAACTAAATGTTGTCACAAGGTGATTAAACTAACAGTTGCTTATTACACATCCGGTATATGAAGAGCACTGTATATACCTTTGCTACTCTCCTCTTAGCTCTGCTTAAGGGTCACAAACTCCAGAGAAAGATGCTCCTCCTATGGCCCTAGGCTTGTCGCTAACTTTGTTTGTCTTTAGCTTTTTTTCCTCTGAAAACAGAATACCACTGAGAGCGGCAGGACTGAAACAAAACAGCAAAGTCGTGGGTAATAAAACCAAAACAAGGAGCTGAAAGACACTAAAAGGCTTCGTGGAGTTGGCTGAACGTTCTTTGTGGGTTTTTGTCAGTACAAGCGAAACCCTATTACATGAATTCAATCCTCTGAATATTAATGAACACGCCTTTGCGATTCATGGTGTCACATTATCTGACTTCTGTCAAGAAGACGAGAAAGGATACTGGTAACAATTTGAGCGAGGAATTAATAATCTTGGTACCAAGATAATATCTCGGTATGTTTTCTGAAAAAATACAGACAATGACGCTCTTTATCCAATTATTCACGACAGAGCACAACGACTTCAGAACCCACGGAACAAGAAGTCCACGTACCTGAACACTTTAATTAAAATAAGCGACTAAATTTAGTTTCACATTGTCAAGGCCTTTCATCTTCATCTATGATATAAATGAAAGATGAACCTTGGCCCCACCAGGTCTCCAAAGGGATGCTTGTAATTCCTTTGCACAAATGGCTCATTCCTCTCTCTCTCTCTCTCGCCTCGCGCATTCAGCTCACCGTTGTCATTGGATTGCACATATCGAACATGCTCGCTATGAAAACAGATCCATAAACAGACGATCCAATAGTCCAAACAATAGGTTACGTAAAGCCAGCAGGGACAGGGAGAGGAGCTGGTACAGAACTCTCCCGGACATCTGATCAATTTTACCATGTAGGCCGAGCGGTTTACAGTGATACATGCTTGTTACCGGATACGGCGGATGGCAAGAGTGACGAGGCACTAAAAGGACAAGTCAGGAGGAGATACTGGCGCTGCAAATACACAAAATATAAACGTAATAATGGTATCTGACTTGCGAGGCTTTCATCCTCCGCCCAATTACGATCAATGTCTACCTTACACCGAGAGATTTAAGGACTGAGACAAAAGACACCAGAAGGGTGAGGGGGAGAGTTTTAAAGACAAAATCCGAGTGGGCATTTAAAAAAAAAAAAGATAAGATATAAGGGGTGAAAATAAGGGGTGTGCTGAGGGAGGGAGAAAAATGTGGAAAAAGAAGACACAGGCAGGAAGACACAAGCGACTGCACGACTTGAAGTCTGTGACTGGCTTTCCTCCCGTCTATGAATAATGGATGTGGCGAGTGAATGGGAGCCAGCATATGCATTTAGATGGCTTTATGTATTACCCTCTTAAAGTAGCAGGGAGGAAAATGTTTGATTAGGACGTAACTCCATGCCAAATTAACCTTTAACAGGTTCACACTGCGAGATCATGAGTCTTTGTTTTAAGCTCCAAAAGGCAATGAAATGCATCCGGACTGAGGAGCTTTCCCATCAAACACCTCCAGTAATCTGATCTTCATTAAAGCAGCACCAGGTACGGCACTGAACTGTGCAACGGCAGGTGTAGCTAGTTGGAGCGAGACACAGAAAAAGAAGAATTGCATCGTTTACAAAGCCAAAGAACATTTTACAAACCAGCGCAGCCATTAAGCTTGTTCTCGGAGCTGTCCGCACCATTTTCCCAACGCTATCTCAAAGCAATCAAAGCGGACCATACCCTGTGTGTGTGTGTGTGTGTGTGCTGCCTCCACCCTTCTCCTGACACAAAGGCACACACCAGCACCCTCTGGCACTGATATCAAACAAATCTTTTCAAAGGTAGGACCACGGGAGATTAGCCACTGCTGGCCTCTAATATGTTTCAATGTGCCAACCAATGCAGAGCCAGGCCCTACTTTCAAGGACAGGTGCCTGTAAGCTGCCAGCGCAGCAGGAGTCAGTATATTGCCGGCCGTGCAGTAACACTTGACTGACTGTATACTCACACCTCAGAAACGGGTGTGTACTGTACGTGTGTGTGTGTGTGTTTCGTGTGTGTGTGCATAAGAGAAACTGACTGTTAAACAACAACAAAAAAAAAAAAAACGTTGCAAAGAAGCGTCGCAGAACAGGTCGGGGCAGAATTAGCATGATTTACTCAAGCAAACACAAAGTTTGTCGGTCTGGTTTGGGAGGTCAAACGAAAGGTATCAGACAGACTCAGCTAGACGAAAACACACACACACAAACACACTGCCGTGTGATTAGATTGCTGGTTTCTGGACAGATATTCTTAATGAAATAAAAGCAGAAATGACACCATCACACGGATACTGAGAGACCGGCGCAGACCTTCAACACCGGCATCTATAGATTTATCCGGACTGATGGATTGAGTTATCTATACAGCACTCCCTGCTGGCATGAATTCTGTTGTGTCTGCTTTAAGACTAATTAGACACACCGTTGGTACATTGTATGGTTGTCACTTTGCCAGTAGCACACTGGAGGAGGGCATCTTGCCAAAAGTGTCACGCAGCATATAAAATATTAATCGGAGCGCTGTCCTCTGCTCTTTGATTAAAGTGAGACAGAAGGCCAAGTATCCCCAGTGCTGACCTGGAGGTTGCTAGTGGCAAGTAGCATGCACTAACGCTCACGCAACGCGTAGAAGCACCGCTGGGCTGCAGTTTGCGAAGCATCTGCATTCTCTCCCTCCGCCGATCTTTGACACGCTCGCCCTCACAACTCTGAGGGCAGCGGGGTGGCATGGTCGGCGAGGAAAACGTCCTTCAGCTGGAGGACAAACCGTTTTAGCCCCCGTAACGGTGACCATCTGTCCCTGCTGAAGGGCCCCTGAGCAAGATGGCATTCGGCAAACGGGTATGGCAACACCTACGCAGAGACCCAATGCACAGAACATGGAGTATATTAGGGTGTCAACGTTCCTCAGCTTTGCACATCCACAGCAAATTTCATTCAAAAAGACTGAAGACTAAATGTCAAAGGGTCACCAAAATCATTAGGAATCATTGTTTGATGATCATAACAATCAATAATTGAACGCAATCTAATAATTGCCCCGAGCCTGTTGAACAGAGATCGAACGATTCATTTGATTACCTTTCTTTTGCAGTTTTGCATCCTGTCATACGATTAAGCACATTTCAGTCAAAACCAGCAATTTGATGACGTCACCTGCATTTTTTATCAATTTCCGACATCATCATAATAATATTGCGCTAATCCTAATAATACCTCTTTTAAATGTATTAAAATTGCAACCCCAGCCAGGACAAATGGCTTAAAATAGATGGGATGATGGATAAATTGAAGAGTATGAAAGTCATTTCAATACTCTTAAAGGATGAAAAGACCATTTCACGCTTGTTAAGGACTTTCCATTTTAGTGATATAGCGATGATTTCAACAGGTCACCGGCGTCTGCGTGCAGACACAGAGGTGTGTGCCGGGGGAGCAGACAGGGGACGGGAGGTTGTGGATTAATGGAGGTGAAGAATTAGATCGGATTAAACAATCGAGGGCTCCAGAAAGGAAGTCACACTGTCTGAATGACAAACAATAAAAAAACAAAAAGCACACACACACATTCGCACAGACAAACACGCCACGCACTTTGTTAAACAACAGCACTTTGATGACTCACACGCCCATCTGTGCAACATGAAAATGTGTCCCTGTAACAGACAGGTTAGGAGAGAAGAGAGAGGATGCACGCATATAATCACATCACACACCATAATATACGGGCCTTCAGAGGGAGGGGTTTAGAGGGAGTGCAACAAACGTAGTTACATAAGTCAAAAGGATTGTCCCTGCCTGTGAATGTGTGTGTGTGTGTGTGTTTTTTATAGACATGTGTCATGCAGCATTTGGGACGCGCACACACACACACACGCCAGGATGTATTCCGTTTCATCACTGTGTGTCAGACAAAGTGCCTTTACTGCGCGAGGAAGACGAAGGCGAAGGACTGCGAGCACAAAGAAGGAATAGCGCCTTCCTCCTTCCTCGCTCCGCCACTAATCCCCTCCGTCGCCGCTCCGCCTCTCTCTCTCTCTCTCTCTCTCTCTCGATCGTACCATCTCTGTCGTTTTTATCTCTATCGCCTCTCTGTCTGATCTCTCTCTCCTCTTATTTCCTCTGCCCTTTTATCCCATCCCTCTGCCAGGACGCCTGCTAGGTAGCCCGACCATGACGGCTGATCTTCGGCACACGCAAACATACATTGTAACTACACGGCGGTTTGTGAGCTGTGCAGATGCATGACTGGCAATAAAGTGACTCCCGCGCGGTGGCACCGGTGCCGGTGCTGTTGTTTGAAACCAGGACAGATGACGGCTGTGTTAGTGTGTTGTGCACTCTGTGTGTGTGTGTCTGTGTGTGTATACGGATTTATTTGCAGCATCTACACTATCCGTCTTGTCCTTTCTTTCCATGCATTATCAATCCCGGCATCCCTCGCTGCTATAGACATTTCCGTGGTAGCAATTTTATTTCTCCATCACAGCAATAAGAGTGAGCAGGAAGGATGTGTCAAGGTGCATTTCAAAATAAATGGGACTGATCAAAGTGCTGATATGGAAGCTATTAAATAACAAGATGCTTTTTTCAGCGGTGATTTGTACAGTTTATAATGGAAACACTGTTCAGTTTTATATCAGTTTTATTGGCTAGCATTATACTGTTAGGCGCTTCTACTGTAGCATTTTCCATGAATGCACATAAAAGCAAAACGCCGTGCGACTTTTCGAGCATAAAATAACAGACTTTAGATCGTTTTGATCAAATTAAATCAAAAGGCTGAAAGACAAACGGCAAGCTGAGATCATCGAGACAATATATGAGACTCTCCAGTTCACCTTTAAGTCATAGGTCTCTATTACAGGGTTGTTGTATCGGAGTGCATGTCACAAAGTTTTAATGATGGCCCCACTGAAATCCTTTTCTTACGATCTATAGATCTCATAAGTGCGGGCATCATTCGCAATCCGCATATATTTACATTTATTTCAGGAATATTTTGAGTGCAGGCATGTCGGGGCGTCTACAGTAACTCTAAAATGGAATATGCATGTGTGATTTATGGACAGTTTTCTGCTACGTATCATCGTCTCTCATTCGTCCCAGAGTCACATCACAGAGTTAATATGCTTTTAGATGAGACATTCTGCCCTCGGTCTTAAATTATTAACCCTTAACCAGCCGCAGTAAAACATGCAATGTCTTTAAGCCATGGTGCCGTGCTAGCAAATCGTATGTGGGGGGGGGGAAAGAAAAAAGAAGCCATTAACGTGACAGCTGAGCTGGTTTTCAGGCTCCTCTAGTCATCCTGTATTCCAGAATGGGAGCACGCAGTTATCCAAGATTACTACTTTCAAGTTTAACTAATCTATTTGCTCGCTGCATTCAAAGGGCTAAGACAGACGAGGATTAAAAGATCATACTATGAACTGGCTAACGATATTATCCTGGATTAATTAAAGCTGCAACACATATTTTTCTGCGCGTTCTCTTGAGCTATCTATGTTGGTACGGAGGGAAAATGTGACAACTGACCAGGTGAAATGAATGCAGATAATATTAGTTTGATCTCCATCTCAAGCGATTTCAGCTGTAATGAATACATACATGACAGGATCAAGATGGATGTTCACAAAAAAAACAAAAAAAACAACCACGTTTCATGTAAAATGCCAAAAAAAAAATAAAATAATCGATTCTATTTTGGACTCCCAGTTGTGTTGAGCTTTGGACAAGCATCAAATTAATTTTGCTAGGGATGCACAAGAGCCATAGAAGCATTAATAGGGAGACCTCTGGGAATCTGAGCCTCACGGGTCTTATTCAAAATGATTCAGGGAGTGTGTCTGAGGCCCATAGCTGTCGCATCACATTAGTGCTAAAATCACTGTTAGCAAACGAAAAACGATACACAAGTGCAAATGGAAACAGACGCTCGCGTCCAAATGTACACATATGCTGACGGGGCCACATACGGACACACACACAACTGCGCACAGCCGCTTCGTTCCTGGCTCTTCTCGACGTACTGGAGCTTCAGCCACGTACCTCACGCAGGGCGCACACGCAAGCATTACGCACAAACACTGACAAAGGACACACACACACAATACACATACAGTGAAAACAAAGGCTGCTGCGATGGCCTTATCCATTAAAAATGCATGGCAATGCAGCAACAGTTTCTAAAAATGGGCACAGGGGCCAGATGCTGATCGGGTACACACAACTGCCTACAGAGAGCGAGATTGAACGCGAAATCTCCCCGGCAATTTCATTTCAGCATTAAACAATAATAGAAACGCTCCTACCGGAGAGGAGGGTCACAGAGTTGCACAGCATAGCCAATTATATTAAAGACGGCCCTTTGTTTTTTCTGTGTGTGACTTGACTGTCGGCGAAAGGGTTAACAGCTTGTGTTATCTCCCTGGATGCTAATATTGTCAGGTCTGCAGCAGTGCCAGCGCGGGTTAATGCGCTCACCGTTGTCTTCCCCTCGTCGTGTTATCAGCAATCATCGACACCCGCGTCTAATGCGAAAGCAAAAGCGTTGCCAAGCACCAGACAGGAAGAGAAATCACGCCGATAGACCCCGATCGAGGCTTAATGGGGGCCTAGTGGCACGGCTAGCTGAGACCTCTCGCACTGCCTGTTCATCATTCACTCCCGCCGGTGTCTGGGAGATGGCAAGGGCTTCTGGCTTATCAAACAAATTAGCTGCTTCATCACCGAAATGAAAGTGGTGATGCACAAGCTGCAAGGTTGTCCTTTCCTCCTCGGGCTGCCCTTGTTATGAATCAAAGAAGTAAAATGCAAAAAAAAAAAAGGATGCTCTGTATTTGGTTTGGTGGAGACAGAGTCGGGGGGGGATCTGCAGTGCTCCGTGTGCTGGGTGAGAAATAGTGGGCGTCTCCCACCTCCTAGGGTGCTGACATTTCGTCCGGCTCATACGGGAGGCAGGCGGCCAAATGTGCGGCGGGTTCTGCTCGGGCAGCGGTCTGATTACAGGTGGGTCAGGAGCCAATTGTTGCCCTTCCAATCTCTGCACAAACCCTTCCCACACAACAGCAAGGCTCTGAGTCACAGAGCTGAATGGCCGGCGACCACTCTGGCTCCGGTCCACATGCAGACACTCCCACAGCGCACTTTATCTCCTTCTAATTTCTCTTCCTCCTCTTCACTTTTCTAAACTTAGACGCGACTTCGTCAGCCTGCAGTGATTTCATCCCTCCACTCCGCCTGTTGCTTTTCCTCCTGTCTTCTGTAGCTGCAGGGATTCGGGCCTAGTCGTAGTCACTGCGCTGAATGACAAACCAAGGACACATCTGCAGCACTTTTAGGTCTTTGTGTCTTTAAAGATTTGCACCATGTCAACGCTATTCCAGAAGTCTCTGGTGTTCACGCGGCGCGCATCCCCTACTGCTGTGTCTGCCGACTCCCCCTCTGGATGATGCTGAAGCAAACAGACACAATGTACCGTAGAGCTTTGTGTCTGGACAGAAGTGTAACTCCATTCTTATTATTCTCTCACACCCCCTCCCCTTTCACCGTATGTCCCCTCACCGAGCCCTCAGTCGTCTATAACAACCTGTTTGCCCCCCCCCCCCCCCCCCCCCCCACACACACACACATTTCACATCACAACATAATCCACATTCTGCTTCACTCAGACGGAAAAGCAAAAACAGCCCAAGGCCGGTCACGTTCCACACACAAACACACACACACACGCCGGACATAAATATAGACCTATATCATACACACCAACAGGCTGGGAGCCGAAGATGGGGGGAAGGGGGTTTGTGCGCATGACAGCCATGTGGCAGCGCATTAAAGCCTGAGTCATCACGTCATGCGACACGTGTGTGCGTCTTTCCCCTGCAGGCGCTCAGCATGACGGCATGCTAAAGGGCAGCCTACAGAGGAGCAACAGGAGGGTGAATATCATCCGCAGCTACCAGAAAGGCAAACGTCCAGATTCGCGTAGCTCTTGACAAGTCCCGGGCAGAATCACAGGCCTCAGCTGGCTAAAGTTAGACTAGGACGCTGGCTTTTTTTCGAGCATCACCAGACTGGCAGCAGCGAGGCTTAAGTCACTGAGTGGATATTTAGAGCCCTGACTCTTGAAGCTGAGGAAACTTTCTCGCATTTGCGCGCGATGCCGCCGTCAGAGGACGTGCAGAAACAAGCGCCACGAGCCCACGACGGGCTGTCAGTCGAGGGGCAGATCCCTGTAGACTAGGGCAGATCAGCTGTATTTACACTGATCATTTGTAAGGTGAGCTTAGCGCACACACACACAGACACACACACACACATTTGTCAACAGGCGCTGTGCAAGAAGCAAGCATCGCGGCGTTCCAGTTTGTTTACTCACACCATCAAAGATTTCTCCCCCCAAAAATCGAATTACATAACAACCCCGTATGATGAATCACTGTTTCCTCCACATGCGAATTTGGAGAATTTGAAATTCACACTGTTTAAACCTCTAAAAACCACCAGCCGGAAAAACAACAGGGGCTATCTAGCTTTTAAGCCGATATCACTACATCAAGTATGACTATACTTGTTAGCAAACAGTTGCTTAGATAAGGAGCGACGCTAGCATTCATTTAAAGTCCTGTTTCTGTCCACCTAACGTATCAAACTCTTCTTTTAGTCCTGTTTTTTTGTCTCGACCAACTCCTGTTCCCTGTTTCGAGGGTGTTCGCTGGCTCATCTTTGACTCTTTATAGTTCTAGCAAGTCATCTGGTGGTCCAAGTGAGGTATCCTAGCACAGAGCCGCTACCCGCCAACCGCTCATCGGTTGGCTGAAGGACAATGTTTAATATCTCTTAAAACGCTGCTTCAGCAGTCTTTCCACCTTGGCGAGGAAATACTTCTGTTGAGAGAACGTAGCCACGAGTGGAACGAACGGCTGTGCCAAATTTTATCTTACGGTAAACATCATAAGCACTTTGTTGGGCCGCTGCGCAAATGTAAACACTAGCTTACGTTTATGAGGGAAGTCTTTGTCTCAGCTCGGGGGGGGTTAGCACTGTTAAAGCAACAGCAAGTGAAATATGTAGTTATACTGCGTATTCCATAATATCCCTATAAGCAACATTACCCACGTGTGCGCGGCTGCAGTCTATGCTTGTTAGCTACAACTGACAGAGACACTAATACTCTCCAGCTGGAGTTGGTTTAGTTGAGTATGTAGAAATTAGCCTTTAGCAAAGAAGGTAAAAAAGCATGAAATAGAACAGTCAGGCTCAAATTGTGCAGTACTACATCTGGGACCAACACTTTGAGGGAATAAAATTACAGGAAACGTGTGTGCCTGTGTGTGTGTGTTTCTGCTATAACAAACGGCACACCTGCACGTTTTGCTGCATGGTTCCTCCTGAGGCTAACGACACATGAACATCGGACCACGGGCAAGGACACACACGCCTACTGTATGTATGCAGCTGGAATCACACACAGCTCTGTCTCTGTCTGCAAGAGCCTTGGCACACACATACACCCACATCACAGCACACGCAAACACGGTGACAGGCAATTCCTCAAGGTCTGGTACCTTGGGAACCTCTCTGTCTTTCCTCCTCTGTGTGTGTGTGCGTGTGTGTGTTTGTTTGCGTGCACCTGTGCACAGGATCTTGCAGACAGAGACAGAGCGTCTAGATTTTAGTAAGGTCATAACCGACCATTTACACAGCCCATGGCCATTAGGTGCTCGTGGTTTGTCGCCTGCGCGCCTCCAAACCAGATGACAGGCTAATTTTATTTCATTTATTTCATTTACGCCGGCCTGCGCTAATTTTATGCCACCACAATTTTTGCTGAAACGGTCAACACATCTGAAAAACGGTTTTGATTTTGAAACTCAACAAATCATTGGCGGGTTGCAGGTTCTCACATATTCTGATCGGTGGCTTTTCTCTGATTTATACAATTCTCATTATATCTAAATGAAATTAAAAATGGTTTTGTGTCCTCTGGACTGGGTTCTGAAGATTCGTTCGGGACATTTTTTCATTACTTTCTGACATTTCATTGATCACCCGTAAACTAGTTTAAACTAGTACGTACGTGGACACAGCCATCGCTCAATTCTTTATGCTTCCGGCATCTATAGAGAGCAAACATCATGTTTGTTTGCGCAGTATTTCAGATATCACATCATAATGTACCACTGCATGTATAGCATAGATGCTTATTAGGTAGTGGCACACCTCACTGCACAAATGTGTATTATTAACAAGAGAAAACTAACTCTTTTTATCAAATGAACCTAAAGATCATATTAATATCTATGTGTTGTATAAAAGAAAACATATAAATAATATTTGCTCATTAATTTATACGTAATTTATCTCAGCGGTTGTGGCAGGGCAGGAGGTGCATGTGGTGAACATTAAAATACACGTGACCTCTGGTAACTCGAGCCTCTGTATGTTTAAGTAAGGCACTTGGGAGAGGAGAAGGTTACTAAAACAAATAATAAGAAAACATATGATGCATTAAAATGGGGAGGGAGCACAACCCCCTGAGACGGAGTGGAAGACTACCTAGAGTGGCTACACAAAAATAATGAGCTGTGGTGAATCAGCAGGGGACCAGGAGACACACACACACACACACACACACACACACACAAACACACAAAAATCAGTAAATCCCATTAGAAAAAGCTTACAATCCTAAAACAACTAAACAATTACATCCTTGGGAATTATAGAAAGGAGATTGTAAAGGCAGTACAATGGGAGATGAAGTAAGAGAAAGAATAAAAGAAGGAGGCGTACAGTTTTGTCAGCGGCGTGGCCCTGTGGAGACCCGGAGGTCACGCGAAGGGCAGGGAGGAAAGCAAGACGACAAGATCTCTTCACAGCATTCTGTAAGCCTGTCCCCTTACAAGCACCACAGGGACAGTGCCAACCTGACAGCAAGCGTTAGACTCAGCCCTGCCACACTTCCACGCTTTAACAACAGGGCCGAGCGAAATCACCGAGTGTCAGCCACAGACACTCGTGTTCCATTCAAAGGAGCACCTGAGAAGACATTCTTTTATTCCCGGCTTATTTTTAGCTCATCAAAAGCAGCGTTTTCATCCAGTCAACGAGAAGCTTGTTGAGTCAGCCGGGGTCACCTTGAGAATAAACAGGAACCGTTGTTCGGTTCTGACGTCCTACACAAAAACTACGCCTCGCTTTGCATTTCAATTCAGCTCTCCAGACGAGCGGGGCTCGCGGAAAGCTTCAGACCCGCAGGTGAGCGCGCGTCTGCGCACGCCGAAGGTAATTGAAAGACATCATATTCTCATTTAACCTCAGAAAACGCATTTAAATTGATCTCATACGACTAGCTCTCTGCGCTGTCATGTTTGATTTGATACATGACGGTGACATTTCACTGAGACGCCGGATTTACAGCATGTATGATGAAGTGATATTTATACCACTGGACAAGCGAGAGCTATCCGTACATGCCGTAATCTGCTCGGGGGCAAGTCACAAACAACAACCATACTTGGCAATGGGCCCAACACGTCTTACACGTCTTCTTTATAGACAAAAGGCACCAGGGATCATTTGTTTCATTTCGGATTTAAAGAAATCATGTGATTTCAGACGCGCTAGCATTTAATCCGCTGGGAGTTCATGATAATGAAAGCCTAAGACACGATTTGAAATCAATAGGAGGCATCCTGTTACCACATGCTAATACACACATAGCATAACTCCTGAGTCAGACACCAAAGAAATCCAATACGCTGCACAGGCTCATTTACCTTTAGAAACTTGACTCTGATGATGAGGGACCTCTGTGGTATGGGGACTGGACAGTGGTCAAACCCTTTGGTCATGACAGCGCTGTTACAGTCGAGAAGCATATTGACCAGGACTAATATGAGTGCAAATCAATACATGAAGGTACATGATCCCCACAAGTGGCCTTAGCAATGCTGAAAAGGCAGTTGCGTGAAGTAAAGCCTGTCATAAATCACAACAGACTGGCAGCTCTGCGTGTCCCCGGTTGTCCCTGTTTGCAAGGCCGGAGGGGGGTGCAAGCAAATCTGTTTCCAAGAATACTGTACTACGCACAAAATGAGTAGACGGGAGCTCAGATCTCAAATTGTTATAAAATCACCGACATCCTCGGCACTTCGGTAGCAGCAGCTTACCCTCTGGTCGCTTTCTACTGTATTTGTTATGGTAATTTTGTACTCAACAACAATACTGCTAAGATTTTGGATTAAGGCAACAAAACAGCCTCTAAACACACACACACGCACAAGTGTGAGCATTAAATCCTTGATCAAATCCTCATCAACAACAGTTAAGTTGCCCATCACATGAGCACACTCTTTTCTTACAATTAAGACATCAAATGCGAGGGTCACGTATCAAACCTAATCTACCCAACTAAGTGAAGCTTAAGATACTGTGCTACCACGCTACCAAGATGTTCAGGCTCCCCTGCAGCTTGCACCCTCACCAGCCTCTCCCATATGTTCAGTAGCTCACAGGTTTCACAGGTTGTCACGTCCATTAAAGGTGGTTTCCACCAGGTGGGCAAAGGTTCGACCAATCAGAGCTGTGTAGGCGGGATTAAAACCGTCAAGGCCCACTAGTATGAATCTAGCTAGCTAGTTAGCTACCTACACCGATGGAAACATGGCAGGTCTGATAGTTTAAACAAACAATGTCGGGCTGAATGAAGGAAGTCATCCAGCTGGGTTGTAGTTTAGTAGGTCAATGGTAAACCAGGAAGTCTGTCCGCATATTCACAATGCTGTTTACATCAGACAATCTGGATAAGTATTTTACTGTTTCAGCTTCGTCTTCTCTTTGCATAACTTCCTGTTCCTCGCCCTGTCAGAATTAATTTTCAGCAATGTCACTGTGTTCTCTCAAACTGCATCAATTAACAAGGAATGATGGCCCAAACTATGAAAATAAGACTGTAATCATCTGGAAAGCTTTTTTAATATAGGAAAGAAAAAATGGATCCAACCGCTCATCACTCTTGGGCCATTTCCCACGGTACAGTGCGACCATGGAAACTCGGGTAAGTTTGGTTTCAGATTCCTCTCAGAATGTTTCCTGATTTCTAAGTTAAATAATGCTTTTCAAAAGGTGCTTAAAAAAAAAAAACGCCATCTGTAATCACACTGCAGCAATCCATCATCGAGTCTGATGTCAAGTTTGAAAGAATTTTTTTGCTTATTTTTGTGTTTACTTCCAATTAATGCTACCTAATTAGCGCTTCAAAACATTATGACAAGCAATCCCGGCGCTATATAATTTGCCTGGTCAAAACACTGTCACTCGTCCGCGAGCAGTGAGAATGGAGCCGACCATCAACCGGTGCAGTAGGTACGCCCTCCGAGTGTGTATGGGTACAAATCTCAACCAATTTATTTTCTCCGGCCCACATGACACTGTGTATTTACGATGAGCCACTCAACCGTTGCCTGTCGTCTGTTGGGAATAATTAGTGCACAAGTCGGTGACCTCTCTGCCATTGGCGCTCCCTATCGCACACACAAACACACACGCTCAGGCGCCAATTTACAACTTCTTCTTCTGAACGTTTGTTCCTGTAAAACGGTGTTAAATGTAAACTTTGATTTATTGATGATCCTAAAAAAACTTATATTCATCCCCAACAGCAGCTCTCGCTGTTAACCTTTCTCCAGGTCATCAAGATTTCTTGTCCCCTCACAACATTTCTTTCTAGTGAACAAAAAAATCACATTGTGCATTGCTTTTCCATTAGTGGTTGGTTAGGGTTGAAAGATATCCCTCAAAGTCACATGTCTCGCTGACACATGTAGACACACAGGACCATCACTTCTGGAAAAAACAGGAGCTGGCAGGTATTAAGGGACAGGGAGTAAAAGCTTGAGTTAAATGTACACTAAATTATTAAAGAGAGCAACACAACTTTAATCATCCTAAACCCAGATCCCATCTGGGGCTCGTCAGGGCTAAAGGACTTCAGCGGGGACGCATTGTCAGGATGCCGGACAGAGAGAAGCAGCGGCCACATCGTTGTGGTACTGATGCAGCAAAATGCGTTGTTTTTTTTTTTTCCATCTCTACGAAGCGATAGAACAGAGGAAGCTGAGTGGTTTTGGAGAGCATGAAAGATGAAACCCAGTACACAAGGGGTCTTTGATTAAGAGTACTCCACCGCAGCGCGAAGGTACACAAACATTCACGGGCACGCACGCGCGCATCCTTTGTTCCGGTAATGGCGTAAAGTTGATGCGCGCTGAGCTAACATGAAAGCCGCGTCTCCGATGACCTCACCGCGGACTCTACTTTGAAACATTTTTTTTTTTTCAAAAACACCATCTGGCAGACACAATCTGACTTTTCCGACCCCACCGGCGGCTCTTTATTCACACATACAGTAGAGCACTAAACTCTCTCATCGCACTCCATTCAACGACTTCATTTGAAGCCGTCTTTCTCTTCCCCGATCCTTGTCCCACTTGTGTAAAAAGTAAAATGAGGTCAACGGGGATGAGGCGCTAATCCCTCTTGATTTTATGTGATACCTCTCCTCTATCCCACTCATTCACTCACCCCCGTATGCTACTCCTTTAGCTAACCCGCTAACCACAGACAGTGAATTTTCATCAGGTAGCGCCGCAAGTGCAACATAGTTATACATGGTAAATGAAGACAAATGCATGTATTGATCACATGTGTGGAACATACTGCATGCAGCAGCAGCAGCGTCGGCGGCGGCAGCAGCAGCAGCAGCAGCAGCTTAACTCCCCTGATGAGGCTGTTGCTGTCTCATTCAGCCTCGTCTTTGCTGCGCCAAGCTCCGGCACGTTGCATAACCGAGCAAAAAGACACACAAACACACGACCCCAGGCGTGGTCTGCACTACGGAGAGAGCCATCTAGAAGAGTTAGCTCGCAAACTGGCAACCCCAGCGAGGTGAAACGGAGGGATGGGGGAAGAGGATAAAGACGCAACAAAACAGAGAGAGAGGAATAAATGAATAAACAAATGATCTGTGACCTGAAAAGAAGCTCCTGCACTCTTTAGGCACTAAACTGGAAAGGGAGCTTGACGCAAGCAGTTTTTCACATTTACTATCCCTCCCTCTCTCTCTCTCTCTCTCTGAAGACATGCAGAATAAAGAAGCCGGAGCATCACTGTAATCACTCTTTACTATCTAAAGCCATTACCATTACATCACAGACATATAAATTATATACAGTCGGCGTGCTGTTTGAGGCTGTGAGCCGCTCTGTTAAACAAGAGCTCATATCACACTGGAATCCTCTGGGATTTTCTCACACACGGTCGAAATACATTGAAAATCCCATCAAGGTCTGTTCAGAAGGAGAAGTATGCACACGGCGCACTCGGAGCTCTCGAGTGATTGCAGGCCACGATTGAACACTTTCAATTTTTGCGTACAATGAAATTCCAACATCTACCGCCGAGCCGCCGCTTCTATTTGAACACTTGATTCCCGTTCGGCGGCCCGGTCGGAGGACTCGTGGCTCGTGGTGAGGTTCCTCCCGTGACTGCAGACAAAGCTCGGAGGCTACCGAGTGAGTCAGGAGGAAGATTGACGATGAAGATATGTCACAGTCAATCTGTACTACGACCAAAAGCCGCACAGGGCCGCTGCCAGTCACGGCAGTTGCTGCAGAGCAGTGTGTGTGTGTACGAATGTGTGTACAAAGTTATCTCTGTAAACACGTGTACGCCACTGTCTGTCTGCACGGCCTCCTGTTTAAGTCAGCACACACACACACACATGATTTGCATGTACGCGTCAGCTAACATTTGTACAAGTCGTACGCTTGTGTGTGCGCGTACGTGCGAAAACACAGTTGTGTGTGTTAGCTCCGCCATCTCCCAATGTCATCATGAAATAATAACCCGGTGCGTGTGTGTGCGTGTGTGTCTATTTGTATGTGTGAGTCCTATGATGTCCTGCGCCTGCCGATGAGATAATCTGGCAGAGCATGGAGTGACAATTTGATCTATTGCTGGCTCACAGGGAGTCTCTGAGTTATAGCGCTGCCATATCTCCTGGCCACCACCAGTAAAGAGCCGTCTCTCTCCACAGAGGTGAATCGCAACATTGTTGCACACACCGAGCTGCAGACCACCCGGCGAACGGGCACACACGCACAGAAACACATACACATGAGTCGAGATTGATAACAGTAAGCCGTCAAAAATGATCCAATAAGGCCCGAGCACTGTTTTCTATCAGGGGGTGACAGAATCTCCCATTACACACCCATATTACGCCTGCCTTTAACACGCAGACAGATGCAAAAACAAATATAAATTTCAATTATCAAGTGCGGTGACTTTTTTTTCTATTAAAGAAAAAACTCTTGTTTACATCCAAGATGGATTCTCTCCAAACTCTGGAGAGCCGCTTATTAAAAAGTACAATTTCTGGGTATTGTTTGAAATCTTTCAATACCACTGCTTGACTGCAGTGTGAGAAATAATATGTTCTATTTACAATTATGCCAGACCGCCCGACACATTCTTATTTCCTGTTATTTTGACACAAGCAGCAGAGAAGAAGAACTTTGCCGGTCTAAAGTCCAGCGTCCAACCTTTTTTTTATTTTTCCGGTTACACCGCAGGAAGTGTTTCCCCTCGGATTAGGGCGGGCGCTTCGGTTAATGTAATGTTTTCATCGCGGGGCTGACGGATCTCAATTAACATCCTGTTCAGCTCCGATGAAGGTTCATAACATCATTACGCCGTGTGGCTGATACGCGGATGCAAGCTCGTCACGTCGAATGGGGCCCCACCTTTTTTCGTCTGTTGATTTTGCGAAACCCACGCTCTGTCAGCAACCTGCTGCTGCTGCTGACGTCGTTCAACGCCGCCACCGTTTCGAGCCACACTGGGACGCACGCAACAAGAAGTGAGAAACTTTTTTTTTATCACAAATACTCAACATCGCTGGAGCTTTTTCCATGTAGGACGGAGATCTCTTGCTTATTTTTGAAGATATGCTGGTAACTCGGAGAGCTAATGGACTGCTTTAACAGTGAAACTTGTTTTCCAGATGCTCATGACTTCTTTTGGCTGCTGAGATATTTTGTAGAAAACAATCGACAGCAGTGTGTGTGTGTGTGTGTGTGTGTGTGTGTGCACTTGGGCATATCTGTCTCAGTGCATTACCACACACAGATCAATAAGGATTCTATTCTTGGCCATTAGATCTAGAAGCACGGGATAGCCTGTCTCCCCCACTCTTTCCTATCTGCTCTCTCTCCCGGCTCCCCATCGTCTATCAGCCTGTCCTCTCCCGCCAACCTCTTTCTCTTCTCACCCTCTTTCCCCTCCTCCAGACAACACCAAAGGGACATTGTCATCTTCCCAGCTGGACAGTGGGAGCAGCAGAAACGGAGCCGGTGGCGAGCATCAAACACGGGGCAGTTTTTTAAGGGGGGCTGATAGGCTTCCCGGGCGGAGGGATGAGCCGTCTCCTCGGAGGATCCACGTACGCGCACAGACGTGGACACATCCACGCGCAGCTCCTGCGTTTCCTGCTGTAATTCTCGGTCCTCTGCCACGCTGCCAGGCTGAGGCCCTTGATCTGCCACTTCCTGTAATCCTCCATGGGAGAGAGGTGCAGCCAAATGTCCTAAGCAGGCCAGCCAGGGAAACAAACACACAAACACGCATGGACACCGATAGCTGCGAGCTGCCACTAACTGCAAAAATAATAACTTCCAGGACACAGATGTGCATCGGCGCAGAAATCCCGGGATTTCAAAAAACATGTCACCTGCGAAGACGAAGGCTGCGGCACAGCAATGCAAAAAATATGAATCGCGAAATCTCCATGATGGCCCCTTCGTTTGTGCCTCACTGGTATTGTCATTATCAGATAAAGAGGCAGGGCGGACTAAACAGCAACAGGAAGAGAACCAAAACCGACCCTTCCCCTGACTCAGATAAGACTATCTGATGCACATCACTCAAACACGAGAGACACTGCCCTGCTCTTTCAATTTCAAAGTGACCAGTTTCAGCCAGGAGGGACCGTCTGACAAGATCATCTCCAAGCAAACCCAGCGTGGTCTGAGGGAGAATCTCTAAGCTGATTGGTTATAGGCTGCTTTCACGCCACAAGGACAGCTTTTTCTCAAACTGAGTTTACCCAGTCTGGAGCTCACAGGCCAGTAAGACGTAAGCCCCCATTAAGCTTATTCACCAGCTCTTGCATCACCCCTGACATGGTACCTCTGCAAGATGAGGGATTTGATCTCCTGTCTTCTAATACGCATGTACCATTTACAGGATCTGCTTCGCTTTGGACGAAGACATCTGTGGCGTCTGCCGAACATTCGCACGAAAACTGGTACATCATTATCTCTTCTGACACCTTCGCTCTGCTTTTAAGGAGCAGAAAACGTACCAAAAGGTAGCGGCGCTGGACGTTGTTGTCTTTTAATTGGTCTTGTAAGCATGGCTCTGCAGACTCCACGCTCGCATTCATCTCCGCCTGAGAATGTCTCTGTTTTGGCCCTCACCTTTCCAGCACAGGTGAATGAGACTGAGTCACCGCCGTAGCTGCCAGCAGGCGGGAACGAGGGACAGCCAGGCGGACGGCTCTTCATCACACCGTAATGAGCTGGCAAAGGTTGTCGGACAGGCAGGAGAACACATGGAGGACCTGTAAAAGCAGCCTGACACAGGCGAGCTTGCAGGCGTTCTCTGAAGCTATACGACTCCCCACGGTGCCATTTCATCACAAGCTGTTGTCCCTGTTTGTGTAAATGTCTTCATATCCCAAGGAAGCCGACACGAGCTGCCTCCCGCCACTTAATTCTGCCACCGAATTGCGGCACACACTTCAAAATGTGGCTAAATGTGACATTTCTTGTACGACTGCAACAGTGAGGCAATGTCTGCAAAAGGACATGAAATGCAGCGTTGGAGGGATGCTAAGTTAAACTTTACGCATTGTCTTACCACGTGACAACATCTGGAACTTGAACTTTAGGTTCTACTCTTACAGCGCTCACGGTGACTGGCAGCCCATGACTGCTACCAAAGACTCTCCAACATACTCCACAAATGCCGTGAAGCCCCTCCAGTCTACATCAGCATCCGACTTGGCAGCTCTGACATCTGTTCACTTACCTGCTGCCGCCTCTCAGCGATGCAGGGACCCAAAGGAGGTGCGACAGGCCACAGTAACCTATGACAGCTCAGCGGAAACTGGAAAGGATACAATCTGAGAGCTCCACTCTGGGTCCCGATGGCCAGTATCTTCTGCACCGGGTCGAAAGCCATGGACGACGGCTGATAGGGAAAGCCATGACGGACGGTCTGAGAGATGTGCAGGGAGGTGAGAAAGAGAGAACGCGTTAGTTTGAATTTTTACAGCAAGGGCGTCGCGTCAAAGGACGGCGCGCGCATGAATTCTGGCTAAACAGAAAAGGTCCCAGATGGACGCGTGAAGTGTTAGGAAACATGAAACGCTTACAGAGACGAGAGAAAACAAAAGAGAGGGACAAACGCCGTGTCTGTGCGCGTGCCTACCCTGTCCTTCGATGATATTTGGCTTCACTTTTTATAATCACGGGCCTATTTTGAGATTTCCCCTCTCTCTCTCTCTCGTTTCTTTCTCGTTATCTCGTTTTTCCTTCTCTCACTGCCTCCCACATGAGGACGTGATTACGCTGAGGTCTAGAAATTAAAAAAAAAACAAAAAAAAAAAAACATGGAAAACACACCCGTAAGGAAATGCTTCTTATGGGCGTGTTTTCCATGTTGGTGATTTGATATGATCACAGTATGATGTGTTCCAGGGTCTTCTACTGGTGTGTATTACATTAGCTTATGTTAGGTGTTTCTGTTCTGTGTGTGTGTGTGTCCAACCTCTGTATATTTGCGTGCTTGTCTGTGTGTGTGTGTCTGTGTGCACGGCTGAAGCTTTATGGCATCAGTCAGCCGGTGGTGGGCTGTTGGATTTGTTTGCTTAGCGGCAGAAGGCTAAAGCACGTTACATAAGAAGCACTCAGTGCAGCAGAGACACCTGCCTTCCTCGCAGAGAAACCGTACACAGAGTCTGTGTCCACGCAGGCAGACAGTAAAAGGTGCAGGAAGGAGGCTGAAGCCTTGTTCGAAGACACTTCAATCAGACGCCTGGCCTGCTGATAGACGTACAGCATTTAGGCCGTATAGTGTCAGTCAAACCTGCAGTCTCTGAGCTCTTTTTTCTAGCCACTAAACCACAATATCCCCTAAGTCCTCCAGTGTGACTCTAGATTATGTTATCTAGTTTCTATTTATGCCTTCGGGCACGCTGACTTATTGCTCCTGACGACTGTTGAGATGAGCACAGTTTAAAAAAGTTCATCTCCCTCAGCCTTCAGTACGTCTACACCTGATCTTGGGTGTTTGGTTGGTTGTCGGTGTCTCTAAGACTCCCAGAGGCTTCTACCATGTATAATACAAAAACGCTTATCAATAACAATGGGCTGTGGTAGCTGGAGACCTTAAGAAACACAACAAGACTGGATTTCAGGGAGCTACGAACACCTGATGGATTAGACTGGTTTTACAGTTAAAAAGCTGCAAAAGAATCCGCAAACGTGGCCGTTACAAACAATCACGCAGGTTAAATATGCGGGGAAATCAATAGCGAGCACACGGCGGTGTCTATAAAAACCATTAATAGGCACTTGGGAAAATCCTGAATTAACATGACAGCGGGCTAAGACGTAGAACGCATATCGTGTGCGTTGCATGAGCGTGCATTAACCCAGTCCATTGTTGATGGCC
This sequence comes from Nibea coibor, assembly GCA_023373845.1. Taxonomy (NCBI): domain Eukaryota; kingdom Metazoa; phylum Chordata; class Actinopteri; family Sciaenidae; genus Nibea; species Nibea coibor. The sequence goes on from CM041730.1 coordinate 12,906,521, forward strand.
AATTCAGACTGAGGAGGGCAAGCCCTTTTTTTTTTTTTTTTAACAATCACTTCAGGCGCCATCAGTCCCCACTGGATCAATGATCTGGGGGGGGGGGGCAAAGTAGTGCATGTCTACGTGTGTGTGTTTGTGTGTGTGAGGTAGAAAGAGAGAGAGAGAGAGAGAGAGAGAGAGGTGTGTCTGTGAGAGGGATGGAAGAAGGGGATGGAGAGACACTGCGAGGACAAGAAAAGCAGAAAGGGGAAGACATATATATATATACACACACACACACACACACACACGAAGCAGAAACCACCGTTTTGCTAATCCAAACCCAGCAGATTATGCAAGAGGGGATCAGTTTGGCCCAGCCCCTCAGTATTACAGTTCATATGGAAGCACACACACAGCAGGCGATGGTGCCTTTCCACAGAGGATAACACGCTGTATTATCATCTTCCAATGATGAATTCTGCATGCAGCCATCCATATGGGAACTTGGTCATGTTTATTGTTTAGTCGCCAGAGCGCACTCCCCCATACAGTATGCGCAGTGTAGTTAGGTACATTATAGACCATGCACTGGACGAGCACAGGGCACTTTAATGATCCTCTCTCTGGAGAGGCTTCCTCCCAAATGTTAAATAACCCTTGGCCCAGCAGACGCTTGTTCTAGCTGCTAAAGAGGAAGAAGACTACAACAGGAGCGAAACCGCCGTCGGTTCGTTTATTGTGTGGAGCTCCCTCACACCTGCTGTGTCCTGACACGGGATAAGCGCAGTGCAAACTGTGAATGGTGAAAAAACCAGAAGGCTGCGTGCGGGAGAAAGGGAGGTTTAAAAATAATAATAATAATACAAATCAGGCTCGCCCACCTTGCAGAGCTGGAAATGATCGGACTGGATGGTCTCCTGGATCAGATGGTTCTCCTGTGGCCCCACTTGGACAGACGGGGTGGAGGAGGACACCTCTTTCAAGCCGTCCAGCACCTTCCTGATGTTGAACTTCTTCATTTTTCAGACTGCAGAGCACAGAATTGAGATCACCCGCAATAGATAAAGGGGATAGCCACTTTCTCTCTCTCACACACACACACACGCGCGCGCACAGGCACATACACACACGCTCTCTCTCTCTCTCTCTCTCTCTCTTCTGATTTCCTCTGTATATCTCACATTTTTACTGCCTGTTTTTTAGCGCAGTCTCCATGCTGGAAGGCTCTGGCGCGCACCGCACACAGGCTCGCTTCTCGGCGTGTGCAATTTTTGGATGACGCGCTTGCTGCTGCTGCTGCTGGGATGTTGGGTGCGTCGGTGTAATTTTGCTCGGAGTCCGTGCCGCGCCGTGCCGTGCCGTGCCGTGCTGTGCTGTGCCCCAATGCGTCTCGGTGGCTCCGCTCGTCTCTTCTCGGCTTCCCTCCCCTCCCCTCTCGGGCTGTGCGCGCCGCTCAGCCAAGGCGGAAACGCAGCGCAGTGTCGGTGGTGGTGGTGGTGCTGCTGCTGCTGCTGCTGACGCTCTTGCGCATGTCTGACAGAGCAGAGGCTTCAACACAAATCCCGCCACCTTGCCATCTCTCTCTCTCTCTCTCTCTCTCTCTCCTTCTTTCATCTGCCCCCAGCGACAACGCCTCCCCCTCTCCCTCCCTCCCTCCCTCCCTCCGTCTCACGCACACATAGTAGGTTTTGCTCCACTGCGCCTGGTGATGCTTGTGATGTTGGGATGCTGCGGCGTTGTGTCTGTGGAGACAGACGAGCAGGCAGGCGGGAGGCTCGGTCCCATTCTTTCCAGTGCAACCCTCGCCCTATCCACTGCGTCTCTTGTTTGTGTGTGAGCGCTGAGGGTTCGCCATATTAAAGACCATCCCAAACCACAGCGGAAGGAGGCTGTGACCCTTATAAAACACTGTGTGAACGCGCCACAGTCTCTTTAGATCCCATTTTTCATAGTGGATTTAGGCAAAAATCCAAGAAAATGTGCTAACATTCGATTAAAAATGGGAAATAAAAGCATCATTTTGTCTCTAAATCATCTGTTTTAAAAATGGAGCACATGCAAGCCTAGTATAGAACACTGATTGGGTTTTATTGCTTAAGGATGTGATGCATTTGCAGGTAAACATGGCATGAAATAAGCCAACAGCTGAGCAAGCAATGCGTCTATCTGTAACCATGGGGACGGCTGTTTCCTGCTCGTGGAGGAGTCCCATCCTCCCTCTTAATGTGGAGAACCCTTCACAGCTGCAAGTGTGACTACATGCAGGAGTAACACTCACACCGAGAGAGCTGCTGGGTGGGGACGGATTGGGAAGGTGTCTGAACAACCAGGTGCCGACACATCGCACATGACGGGCAAAGGTCACAATGTCTTCATGTGAAAACATGCTCGGACGCAGTCATATGATGCGCTCCCTGTAGGTTTTCTGTAGGTTTTGCTCATGCAGTGTTAGAAACATCTGTACACCAGTTTCTAGACCGCATGAGGCTCCCGGCTATGCTACAATAGTGTCACGTGGAATGACATGGCGGGATGGTAAATCTACCTGGATAGCTCTGATTTGCATCCTTTACGTTAAAATCTGACGTGTGCCTCAGCTGACTTGTCTTGTCTCTACAAGCACTTTTATATTATTTGCTAGCTGCTGGATGCATTGGAGGGTGGCACGGCGGTGCAGTTAGCTATCACCGCTTTGCATGTTCTCTTTATACCTGCGTGGGATTCCTCTCGGGGGCTCCAGTTTTCTTTAACCATTCAAAAGATATGCAAATCTGGGGGAACCGAACTGCCATAGGTGCGATTGCGTGGCTGTCTGTCTATATGTGTGTCGGCCTAGTGTACACCGCTTCTTCCCCAATGGAAGATGGTCTCCAGGCCACCACAACCCTGCAAAGGATCTGCACTCATGGATGATGAATAGATGGCTGTGTTGGAGCTCAGGGGTAATAATTACGCTAATTCCATGATGCTAACTCTACTAGAATTTCTGTCCTTTCCATTTCACTGCAGAACGCTAAATTCATGAACACCTTGTACCCCACTCTAGCCACAGTCGGGTCCTCTCACTCCTCTCTCAGATGATATCCCTTCACCACTTCTGACAGGCCGTGGTCTGCCTGAACTAGCTGCCGCAAAGTTCTATCCCCGAGACAGCTTTATCGCTGGCCACCCCCTCTCCTCGGAGCTTAAACGAGTCGAGATCAGAACCTCGGTGCCTCTGTGTGTGTTTGTAAGGTCACAGATGAAAGTACCGGCCTTGACAGGCCCAGCTGAGGCTGCTCACGCTTGAGTGACACCGATGTTGCCACCTGTTTGGGCTGTTTGCTAACACGCTCGTCTTGGACAGGTTGCCGCCAGCAGGCAGGGACGGCGGAGTGGGGGGGTATAGCGGCGGAAATAATAGCTGTATTTGCGCTCTCTTGCTAACAACACCTGATACCAGGTCTGACCTAAAGTGGAGAAAGTCCAAAGAAGGGCATTTCTGTGTCCACCATAGCTCCACATTGTGATAATCGATGCTGATTAGATGAGCTTGCCCTTATGCGTTTCCACGTAAATCCTTTGTTGAGACACAGCTGATGTAAAGCAGGCATCAAGGAAAATTAAGATGCTATTGAGTAAAAGGACACAAAAAGATATGAAGAGGACCAGGGAGCAAATTATTAATTCAGTAATCGTACCGGGGTGCCTTGAGAACAATTGTTGCAGCGCTGTTTTGCATAATGAACTGAAATTGACCAAACACACCTTCCAACCCCGAACTGATATCACCTGATCCAGAATACATTACACAGGCAAACAAAGAGGTCCTTATTAGTCAGTCCTTGTGTGTGTGTGTGTGTGTGTGCGTGTGTGTGAGTGAGTGATGTGGGAGGGGAGGGCTTTTGGCAACTCTGACATCAGTGATTTAATTTAGCACCATTGTGTCGTGGCGGGAGCCATTCATCTGGCTGCATTGTGTATGTGTGTGTGTGTGTGTGTGTGTGTGTGTCGTATTTTGAGTCTGACTGCTGTGTTTGTGCTCTTTGATAAGGCTTTTCACCGAGGCAGCGCTGTATTAGTGTTTTCTTTTTCTTTCTTTCTTTCTTTCTTTCTTTCTTTCTTTCTTTCTATTTTTTGTGAAGGGCCAAAGTGTAAAGAGAGCAAGACAGAAAAAAGAGAGTGAGAGAGTGAGAGAGGGATGGACAAGCAGAGTTGTAAATCCCATTTAGAGCCAGAGTGATGTGATCTGACCAGTATTTGGTCCTTACAACTCCACATTTTTGGAGGACGTTTGAGCAGGATTGGAAGATAATAAGCCATGTGATGGACCAGCGACTCGTCCAAGATGTGCCCCACTGGGAAGTCAGCTGGGAGCCCACCGCGATCCTTTGCAGTTACAGAAAATGGATGGGTTATAATATTCTAGACGGTAGTATGTTTCCATTAGTGTATAAATACCTGTAAATAAGAATCAGATTGAGACAGAGCAGGTCCTTTTCCACCATTTTGAAGCGCCATGTTTCTACAGTAGTCCATAATGGACAAACAGAGCGCTGTTGTTTTTCCGGCGATATTCAGTTGGTCTTGATTAACAGCCTCACTTCTAGATGCCACTAAATCCTAAACACTGGACCTGTGAACCGTACTTTGTAATACAGCCTCGATTATTTTGTTGCATAAACTGTTTTATAATTGTTTTAAATGTGCGCAACCAGAGTTCATAAGTAGAAGTACAAAAGCGGATCAATCTCTCAGTGCAATAGTTCAGAGACAAAGTGACCTATATGATCCAGTTCTACCTTCCATCATACCTGTCAGGTTTTTAAATGAACGCCTGGCCACAAGTTTATTTTGCACGAGCATTCATCATCAGTTCGCAGTGTGTTCAGACGTCCCGCAGGTTGAAATATGTCCTACGGCGTGGTAAATTTTATCCCGCATGTGGACCAATTACAACAGCGCAGAACACGATGCCTCTGCAGTCCCTCCATTATCTCGGTATTATCATTCAACACAGCACCCCTGGAAAATATGCAAATTGAATCACATATCAGATTTAGTGGCTGCTTTGCACACGAGCAGAGTGCTAATCCAGTGCTAATCCCGGGTCAGAGGTAAGGATGGATGAGCCAGGAGCGACATGACGACTACGACTGACTGTATCAAGCAGCCGCTGCATTAGCATCGTGCCCACTGGGGGTGCTCAAACGAAGAGTACACATCAGCAGCAGCACGGGCCTGTTTGAGGCAGCGCTGAGTTCATCAACACAGAATAAAAATACAGTTAATCTGCGTTCATGTTTATTTTAGTCACTCGTTTTCTTCTAGTTTTGAAGGCACACGGGTGCAGCAGAGGGTAAAGTACAGGACGAAGGTATTGTCGGACAGCAGTTTGCGATATGAGGCGAGGACGCCCACCTACACGCGCACATTTGCATACATTACACAGATGTTTGCTTAGAGATTATGAATATGCATCTACGTGTGTCACATACACATGACATGCATCTCATTACTGATGTTATAGTATAAGACGGTATGTTCTGAAATGTTCTTAAACGATCTTTTGTTTGTTTGTTTGAGTCAACAGGACTGAATAAAGACTAATTATGAACCTAATGCTCAAATCATGTCCTTAACGCACAGAGCGTTCACCTCGAGATGGTTTTAGCCACTTAAAATCCTGTCTCAAACGCTCAAGACTGAGCAGCCCCGGAGCCCAGCATCAGAGTCAGCCCTGTTTGACCCCTAAAGCAGCAAGGCCCGGCGCTGTCTAGAGAAAGTGAAAAACCCAGGGGGGACGCAGAGGACAATAGCAGGTCGCAGAGAGTCGGGGCGTCTGCCTGTCATGCAGAAAGACTGGAGGGACAAGGACCTTCCGCCCTCGCTGACAGCTGTAGTTAATCAAGCGAATCATAGCACACCTGAGTTTAGAGCTTATGACCCCGAGCCTTCCCGTTGGCATTCAACCGCCGTGTCCTCAAACGGCAAGCACAAGCGGCGCTAGCTAACAAGTGAGAGGACGTATCATCAGACACACACATCTGCCGGAGGGCTTGTGATTAAAAAGAACGAGCAGGAGACACGCGAGCTGTTGATGGCGAGAACGTACACCCTCACAAAACGGCTGAAGAGAAAAGAATGAAATATGTTATGATACACACACACACACACAAACACACACAGACATCCTGGAGGGATTGGAAGTTAATGAGCCAATGCCCTTGAGGGAACACTTGATTGTCTCTGCCCGGTTCAATAAGAAGGATGCTTCCCAATGTCAAACATGCGTTGTCGCTAACACGCGCACGAAGGGAGGCGACGAAGCTTGGAGGTACGTCTGGATACGTCCCTCTACGGAGGCAACCACCCACCAAGCAACCAGTCCTTCTTCTGGTTACAGTGAGGCTTATAAATATTGATGGGAGGATAAAAGAGATGAGGAGACAGGGGTGGAGAAATTGACAATACTATAAAGCCTTCATCACGTCCAGAGCGCTCCTAATCAAAAAGCCGGAGTCTAATACAAGCATGAGTTTATGATCCTGGCGAGATAGCTTGTTTTTTGACAGATTGGGGGGGGGTACGGGGGAAGAGCGAAAATATCCATTTCCACCAGGAAAACGGTGAGACGTGTCGCGTGATCAAACTTTCAAGGTCATAGGGTCAAACACCCCCCCCCCACACACACACACGCACACACACACACACACACACAAGCCAGAAATAACAGAAATTGCTGTTTTGTGTCAGGGCAAACAGCTCAGGGAATAGACGCGACACAGCGTCAGCTCGTCTCAACCCGGGGCTGCACAGCTGGTATCAATTCCAATAATCAGCCAAGGCGATAAGCTGACCATCAACAACAACACGCACACACGCACGCGCGCGCACACACACACACACACACTCATGACCAGATGGATGCCACTATTTAAGGAAAGGGCATTGGCAATGTTACCGTCAGAGTGACACAGGACTTCTTGGAGGGCAGATTTGTCAGAGAGAAGCTGCGGCCGCAATGAAGTTTACTTAAACCAGTCATCCATAGACTGAAGGAGGAGACGTGAGAGGCGAGCGGCACTTTGTCCTCGGTTCAATGTCAAAGACTCACCGAGTCAAGATCACTGCTGTCAGTCCCAGTGCTTTGAAGGCGGAGGAGGGAAATCCAATACAGTCAATGAAAGGCTACAGTGACTTTACTGGTATTAGGTTTAATCAGGACAGAGACCTGAAAGTATGACTATCCCCTTTTCTAATACACAAACTGATAGCCGCATAGGATGTGTGAGGGAGAGAGGGAGGGAGGGAGAGAGGGAGAGGGAAGTCTCCTGCCCTCTTATCTAAGATAGCAATAATCAATGGCGAGCACAGGACAGGTTATCGATGACTCCCTTGTACAGCCATCCCCCTGTGTGGTTTCAGCTCCAATCAATTCACACTTTATCAAATCAGCACTTCACCGTGACCACGTCTGTGCCGCTTAACGGCCGCGTGGCAACACACTTCAGCCCTTCCTGTCCACACATTAGAGGCGAAAGTATGTCAGGAACAAATGTGTTTAGTTAACGAGAAAATCTGAAGCCAAACGCAACGAAAAGTGGATTCCTCGTCTCAGCGAGGTCTCTCATTCCGCCTCAGCCTCTGATGGTAAATTAAGCCACGCAATTACCCCCCCCCCCCCCCCCCCCCCCCCCCCCGTGATTGGCAAAAGGCTTCAGCACAAGCCAATAAAATGGGATGAAACTTAGGCTCCTGTTTTATTGGCAACCTGACACCCCCTGGCTCGGCTGCGTAAACCGAGTCCGCACCGTTGAATTAATGCAATCATCTCCAACACGAGGCAATTAGGTTGCGATTCGAGGGGCCGCCGTGACGCGATTTAAGGAAATTGTGTGTATCCTCCCATCCAGCCCACCTATCTATTAGATTACCCTTCATCCGCAAATCAGCTGAGGCAGGGCTTTGGAGGGATGACACACCGAGTGAGGCGCTGAACACAAAGCGTTCCTCCACGCACCGGACGCACGTCTGTGCATCCAGGGACGGACGGACGGACGAGAGAACCGCATCTGAGAAAATCTAAAGGGCGTGGCAACAGGACGTGACATCACTGTGACATCACCTGCCCCCCGTGACCTGGCCACACCGACTTCTCTACAGTACTGAGGTGCAGCTTTAAACCCCGCGCGGCAGCAGCCACCGAGAAAAGTTCATATCATATGCACACACATATCAGTGGCAGTTAGTATAACTGTCAGGGAGGGATGGGATGTGGTCGGGTCTAAAATATCCCAGATGGCAGCTCAGATGCAGAAACACTTGTATGGACACACACACACACATACACACACGCGATCTCTTGATCCCACCACTGTAAAAACTGTGTAGCGATGTGCTGAGTGAGGGACAGCTGTCAACCCGGGTCTGTGTTTTGAATAGTAACTCGCCCGTCTCTGCTGTCACTGTCAAATCTTTACGGATACACAGAGCTGGACAGTCTTATCCAGACCACCCACCCCCCTTCTTCAGCCCTGCTTAAATATTGACTCAGTTTGACCTTCAGATAGACTAATCTTTGCAAAGTATTAACTGGGGAGGGGGGGGGGGGGGGTCTCCTAGGTGCTGATAAATGAGGGTCGTGGGGCTAATAAGAGAGATACAATCGCTGTCTAAGTTACAACAGAACCCGGCTCATGTAGGATTTCTCACGCGATAGGTCTCTCGTCACCTAAATGTGATGACAGGTGCTGTTTTCGTACGGTGATGATGACCTTGTGTTCAGTGCTTTATTCGCTCTGCGCCTCCGAATCTGATGGGTTGCAGTTTTTTTTCTTTTTTTTTTTTTTTGTGAACTTCTCTCGACTCATTATTTGATTTTTCGCATCTCGCCCTCCCCGCTTGCCTGATGTCTGCAGAGCTGTGCCGTGTTGGCTGTGAAGGGGAGAGGTAAGCGTTGCCGGAGAGAGCGAGGCCAAAGAAGAGTGAGGGGAGAGCGGAGCCGGAGCAAGGTGAGGCAAGGGGGAGAGAGAAATAGTTGGGTTACAAGAATGAGGCTGCAACCAGGTCAGCATTTCTGTGTCTGCGCGTCTGGGGTGTGTGGCGCGTGTGTGTGTGTGTTACAGACAGAGTTTTAGATTACTGCGGTAAAGAATAGGCGTCAATCTGTGAGACCTCACCTCTTCCCCTTCAGTGCTGTCGCTCTGTTTAACATACAGTAAAAGCTCGGCCTTTCGCTCCTCGTCGTCTGAGCCGACAACGGGGGCTTCTTTAGGGTTCTCGCTTTCTCTCAAAGACTTGCTCCTCTGTCTTTTTTATCAGCATAGGAGGCTCTGAGGACGGACCTCTAGAGACGCTCAGTCCCAGAGGTAACAGAGCAGCAACAATGGGACAATGCTGCGGCATGTTGAGCCAATAAGCCAAAGGACCCTTTATCCACCCTGAGCCAGCTGGAAGTGTATGTTAGTGTTTCAGTGTGTGTGTGTTTATTGATGTGTGTGGGGGAATGCATGTGTCTGTGTAAGGCAGAGGAGGGGGAATGAAAAGGCAAAAGGAGACTTGAACGACACTGCATCCTTTTTTTTTTTTTTGCAGAAACAGTACAGATTTCTAGACTGAACGCTTCCTCGTGCAGGAGAATCACTGGCGGTGCAAAATTCACAGATGTACACTTAAAGGGATAGTGCAACAATTTGGGAATCGTGATGAGAACATCGACCCTGCTCCCATGTTTGTCTCACAGCCATGAGACAGTTATCATAACCGAGCACACAGACCTATAAATGCACTTACCAACACCTCTGCTTGATCCACATGCTGTGGTTTCACACAGAATGACATGTTATGAAAACTATTTCCAGAGGCCTGCTTCAGCCAGGCTAGCTGTCCTCCCTTGCTTTGCTAAGCTAAAAGAAGTTAGCAGTCTCCTGGTCCAGTTCTCAAAGGTAAGACAAGGGTTCAGAGATCTATAATTATATATTGTGTGGCTTCACTTCAGTTTGGACTTGAACATTAAAGTCAGACATGATTCACGTGAAGACGCATAAAATGAGGTCAGGAGTTAAAGAAAAAATAAGATACATGCAGACATTTTGGTTTCATCTATAAGAAAACTGTGAGAAGAAAACTTCTCATTTCTTTAAGTCTCTATCTTGAAATAAAACAATGAAGCACGTTTAGTTTGTACGTTGTGTGTGGAACATATTCGTTCATATTTCGGTAAGACGTGCCCGCTGATACTGCACCACAGCTCCCCGAGAGCAGGCGCATATTGTGTGACAGAGACGTTTCCCTACGAAATGAGAGAGAAACCCCGGAAAGACAGGCAATTCCTCCAAGCCCGAGCGTCCTTTTGTCATTCACAAAAGTAACAGCAAAGAAATTGATTAAGGCGTTCTTGAATTATTACCTCCAAAATGGAAAGTGAATTAAAGACCCACCACAGTCTCCACATCACTCGGGGAATGTGTATCTGCTTTCACTTTATTTCATCATCCCTCTGTGTGGCTCCATTTAAGAATCAAATATTCTCTTATTACTTGTGGGAAGTCAAACGCACACACACACGCACAGACACAGACACACACAAGGGCCAACTGTCCCCTTCCTTTCAAGGTTACACCAGAGTTCTTCTGTCGCTCGCAACGCATTTGCATCAAACCACCACCAACAGCTGCCAATTAACAAACAGCCTCACCGTTAATACACACACGTCACTGACAATTACAGCGCCGGGTGATCTCTCTCTCTCTCTCTCTCTCTCTAACACGAGAATGGTGTGACACACATACACTCACATCCAATCAGCACAGAAGAGCAGCAGGAGGAGGAGGAGGAGGAGGAGGAGGAGGAGGATGGGTTTAGGTGTACGGAAAACAGCTAATGTTTTAGAAAGGGGAGGAATGAATTGGGCGACAGGGAACAGCGCAGAGACAAGAGGGAATGTTCTGTGCCAGGAACAAGGCTTTCAGGATTAGTTCTGTCATGCAGTTACAAGGGTAGAAAAATAGTGGTTGGCTAGATGAGGCCTGACAGAGTGAGCAGACACTTAAAAATGCAAGGTGGGATACACACACAAGACAGCAGCGCACGTTTATGAGCAGAAAAAACACACACACACACACAGAATAATGCAAATGTTGTGTTCTGCGTGCGTAGAGCAGCAGCACTGCTGTAGGTGGATAAATTCATATCAAACAATATGCTCGCATAAACACATAAAGCAATTAGTGCTACAGTTTTCTTGCGTCTGCGGCATTCTTACGAGATCTCATTCAACATATTGTTTGTGCCCAGTTTAGTCTCCACATCACAATGAAAGAAAAATCATTTCCCACAAAGAGGAATTTTTAATAAACGAATCGTCAGCAGCAGAGCACAAAAGCTTCAGAGCAGGAGCGGATTACTGCAGGATGACTTTGCACATGCACACACACACACACACACACACACAAAGCAGGCCCAAGTCATTTGTCCCATCGTGATACCTTAGGTGCGCGCACGCACGCGGCATAATCATCATTTCCTTCATGCAGCGGCACAAAATTGAACTATTCATTATTGTCAACAGTGAAAACAGCATAGTGGTATGGTATGGTAATGGAAGAAATATGTTTATACTGCGACCACTAGATGGCACCATCTTCCCTTTCATTTCCAATTTAGCTTCTCATCCCTCAGCTGATGGGCTGACTCTCTCTGTGGGATGGAGACCTACCTCTAGGTGCACTGCAAACACTGAGCTAGGATAAATTTGACAAAGAAACACCAGGTGGATTAACGGTTTTATGCCTATTAGACTGTTAAGCATCGGTTTTAAAATTCACTATATTCACTTCAACCAAGGGGAATATTGACAGTTGCCATGCGGCCATAAAGATCCGCCACCTACCTGCGTTGCATTGACCATGCACCCTTTGTCTTGGTCTTGTAGGAATGAACTCTTCTGGGCTCCTATCAGCGAGAATATATCAATTAACCGATCAATCAGCACCACTCAGCTTGTGGGAGGCTGGCTGTATCCAGCATGCCTTGGGGCCGTACAGTCGATACAGTGACCTTCAAGAAAACAAAAGATTTGCAGAATATAATCAGGCGCGCTGAGCATCGAAAAGTCAAAGCCATACATTGCGAGCGAGATGGCTTGACATTCTCGACGCAATGTCCACACGCACAGTTTGTCATTTCAGTTTTATTATATTTGGCATATTCTGAGCAAAAACTACAAAAATGAGCAAAAACTACAAAGACTGATGTTGTGGGTGAACAGTTAATACAGTTAATAGATTAAAGATGAAGATATAGACATGTGCTCAAGGAATATGATAAGATATGGCCTATAATATCTTTGGTTAAAAAAAAAAACATCTAACTTTTTAGTGTATATCGATAACAGCAACTTCAGCTCTTTAATCTGTTGCAGCAACAATCTTTCATCAAGTACGTGTTACAATGTTGTGATTAAAGGAAGATTCTTTAGTGTTCAAACAGACTTCTTGAGAGGTGTCTGCTGAGAAAATTGAGACAGGGAGTTACTGCCAATGGCCATCATTTCTTCCTGCCAGCACTCTTGGCACGGTCGTTGGGCTGTTGGGTGGCAGCAGGGGTTGGGGTTGTTTTTTCTAGAACTGCCTGCTGGGCCTCCTCCAAAGCTTGTTTCCCTTCTTGATCCCTTTTCTCGGCTGCCATCTGACGGCTACTAAATGCCTTGCAAGCGTCGTGAAACATCTTGCAGCGTTGCCACAGGGGTGCCTGGAGACGAGACAGAGAGGCAAGGAGAAAGAAGTTATAGAATGGTGTCTCACCAGAGGGAAAGCCGGCTCATCTTCATTAGGCCTGTCTACATCTTCACTTTTAGACGTCCCACAGTTCTTTCTGTCTTGACTGACCTGCAGGTTCTCGTACGTCTCCAGCTGGCATCTCATTATCTCGTCCCCGTTGAGCTCCCACTCTTTCTGGTGCTCCAGCACATTGTCTCGGATCAGTCGGTAAGTCTGGATCTTCTCTAGGCGCTGCCTTTTATGGAGCTCCTCTATCTCTGAGTCCATGAGCACGGGAAAATCCTTTTGGTGTCTACAGACGCACACACGGACTTAATACAACGTGTATATGTACTTTAATTCACTTGTTTTACAGCTTTCCTACATTGTCTCTGACCAATATTCCACCATTAATACTGGCAGCCTGTATTTTGAGGGTCAGCTCAAACTATGGTCAATAACACCACATTTGCAGGCTGTTTTGTTAGACAAGAAAAATAAAAATGGAAATGTCAATAATAAATACAGACATGGGAAATGACGGATACACTGTCCAATAGCTTATCTCAAGTTATATATCCAGACTCATATCCGAGAAGTCCATTTGGTTTTAGTTAAAACCGCTGATTGTGTGTACTCATCTGTTAAGAACTGATTGTGAAACTTCAGTGATATGTATGAGAGAGACACATAATAAGGCAGTTAGACAGTCATGTGTGTGTTTGTCTGAGAATGAACGTATGAACGTATGCAAAGGGAATTCAAAGTGATAATATGGCTGCCCATTATTTAAAATGACCTTAATGAAGAGGGGAGGGCGGCTGAGGTCATGATGGAGTTCATTTGGTTAATGAACGCTGCCCTGGTCAACCTCTTCCACTGCGTAAAACGGCATGTGTGCAAATGGTATAAAGATGGCATGCAAGAGTGTGTGTGTGTGTGTGCGTGAGTGTGAATCTATGATGTGCCCTGTGGTGCACCTTTGAGAGAGAAAGAGGTGTGCTGCAGACTAATCAGACTCCCCTAATAGACTACTCCTCGGGATCTCTCTCTTGGCTCGGATCGCGGGTCACGGTGTCAGCAGCCATTAGCAGCTGGACACGGACGCACGTGCGGGCGCACGAATGCACACGCCCACAGCGGGAGAGGTGACGGGAGAGGGGGCGCGTCTCATTGCAGCGATGAGCTCGTTGGGGTCCTGAAATAGCTCTCTAATTAACAGACCCAAATATCATCTCATTTATCATGGAGAGGGACGGACAGAGGGAGAGGTGGTGTGAGGGAGACTAATAGGAGACTCTGAGGGGAACCATGGAAGGAGACTCTTCCCTTCAGACCACTGACACTGACAAAAGTCTAAAGTTGACACACATAAAAGCAGGAAACTAATGATAACTACAGCTGTTCAATTCTTTACACGATGGTTGCTTTTTTAGAATTGCGATGTAAAAACAATTAAAGTCGGTATCATTACTTTGATGTTTTAGTTGGTTTCTATTTTTTTACAGTGTGAATTTGTGCTGTGGCCCATAGAATAAAGCCTAATGACCACTGTACATCAGAGTTTGTCTTTTGGACTTGGATTTTTTCACCTAGCATGTCCTTAACGTCTCCGCATTATACAGTACACATGAATGTCCTCTGGAGTCCACGCAATGCCCTTTCAGGCCAGCCAAAGCGCGATGTCCCGTAACACCGCTGTTCACGCCACCAATGGGAGCAAAGGTCATAAACACAGGAGCTCACGAGCAATGTCCTGCAGATACTGTATGAACCAGTCTGCTGAGGAGAAGGGTGCTGGTAAGCGCAACAACTCAGGCCTTGGAGTTAAGGGTTAAATCACAAATCTAGAAAAACTGAGTCATCCAGAACAGACAACAGACAGAAACTGATAATTCTGCAATGTTTAGTGATGCAATTATCTAACTATATATAACTATATTATGGCGTCAGCAGTGGTGAAGCACCTGATGAAGGAAGTGTAGTCCATGGGGGCACTGGAGCATAAGGTACCAGTCAGCTTTTCTTTAGATGGACTAAGACATGTGACAGAATCGGATCTGGAAGCATCTGTAAAAGAACCAATCAGAAAAGGCCTCATTACAACACTGTGTGACAAACAGATATCTAGATCTGAGATCTAGATCTCCGTGTATGTAAGAGGTATCTAGAGTATGGTACCTGGCTCTTTGGTTTCCGCATCATCTGTAGTGGCTTCATCACTTGCTTGATGCTGGACTGGGTTAAGAAACTTGAGAAGAGACTGTGCAGCCTGAAAACACAGCAAGACGTTCAGTCTGTGGTCTATGTTTGAGTGCAGGCAAAGCCCATATGGAAATGAACGCAGTTACCCTGGCACAGCGGCCTGGTTCAGCCATTTCCCAGGCTTTTTTCATGGCTTTAATTTGGTCCATTCTCTCCGTGTCCTTCTTCGCCTCGATGCTTCCTGTTTTGCTCTTGTCGACGACCACGCGCAGCGTCCAGTTCGGTTTAGTCAAATCGAGCCTCTGCAACCACAAAGCACACAAAAAGTAACGCGACGTTGTTCGCGCACGCAAACATCCCAGCTGAAGGTCGCCGCGCGACAATACATCAATGAGCAACTCAGACAGTCTGGTACACAGCCAGCCGTCTGGATTATGATGTCCTGTTCAGCTGTCTTGTCTTCATTGTAAATAATAGATCATTTTTAGTTCACTCATTATGTCTGCTATTTCCAGTGCCAAAAAAAAACTATTAAAAATGGAAATTTATTAAAGGGAAACAGCACTGTGAAATCTGCCTTTTAAATGTCATTGTCTTTAGGGTTTGACACGTAGAGCGGTCGAGAATAAAGAGAATAAAAGGCATTTATTACATCGATGAGAGCTTTTTCAAGCAGCTGTGTTTCTGACTACTAAACCAAGACCATTGTACAGAGAATTATAGAGCACGAAATTATAGTGTTTGATAAGACAAGTGTCTCTTATTCAGTGTAAATACACACAGGTCATGCAGGCAGTTGTGGTATTAGGCTGATGCCAGTCTTTGTTAGCATTTCAAAAGCGGCAGAGTCAAACAAATATGTAAATGCTGACCTGTCTGATGAAACAAACTAAAAATCTGTTTTGGAAAAAGGACGTGAGAACAGAGTTCAACAATAATCTCATTACATGTGGTTTGGGGAGGGAATCTGTGAAGAGGAGTCGAGTGTGTACTCCACTGAAGTGCCTTCACACCCTCCTCTTGAAAAGGTTAATAGTACTACTTTGGGAAATTTTTGTACCACTCCAACTTGTCTCTTGACTATAGAAAATATATAGAAAATACTACAGACTAATACTGCCTGTTATGTTTGACCACATCTAATGAATGATTTTTCTATGTAAAACTATAATATCCATCAAATAAAATTATCAAATGCAACAAAAACTAATAAAACTACGATTGTGTTTATGGATATGAAATATTTATACACAATGCTGGTCCTCATTTGCAGTTGGCAGTGTTATGTCATCGCTATCTCTCGCTGTGCTCCGCTGATGTATTACCGTTTCCAGCTTGGAGCCTGATTTGGAGGTGGCAGATGGCTTCCCCTTCTCCTTGTTACCTTTGGGTGTCTCAGATTTGTGTCCATCATGGCTCGGCGTGTCAGTGGATGAGAGCTTCAGGTCCTCCGTCTTATATACTATGTTGCAAACAGAGATTAAGTAGATTCACTTCAGCTGTGCAAAGCTAACAAAATGACACAGGGCATGTGTGTTAATCTGGAAGTGGTCAACTATCAAATGTGCAATCCTGAGAGCGTCAAACATTCTTTTTGTTTCCATCAGTTCAATTACAGTGTGAAAGGACTAAAACTATTGTCTATTGGTGTAAATTCATCTTCTCTATGAACGTCAGCTGTTCACACACACAGTTAAAGCTAATCTGAAGTGGGAGGGTGGCGAACACTGCAAGTGTTGTGTGGTCGCATGTGTGCTAGATGGCACTGTTGCACTTTCGAGATAAAATGAACAAAACCCCCCCCTTAGCTTGGACGAAGCATTAACAATGAGCCTCACTTCTCTGATAGAGGCGTAATAATCCATCATTTAGCTGACACCCTGCCATTCTGCCTGAACAGCTTCACTGCACGCTCACTGAGTTACCCTCATCTCAAGTCACACAAAAATTCAATGTTCACGCTGGATCCAAACATCAATCTGTTCTGATGTGATGTCAGGCTCATACATGTAATGAAACCTGATTTCCAGTTGACCAAACCACTGAACGCGCAAATAAAAACACGATTGTCTAGATGATCAAATGTGTTCTCTTAGTCGCACAGCAAAGCAAATGTCAAGGAGGTTGGGTAAGGGAATTAAAACTACTGCCACATATGAACGTGCAGCTACAGCTTTAATCGCATGTACTGGGGTTTAGGCATGCCTAAATGTGCATGCATTAAGCATGCACAGCACAGTATTTTGACTGGAGCTTGTTAAACAGCTTGTTAAAGAGGTTTCAAAGCTTGCCGTGGCATGTAGTGCGTGCGTGTCCATGTAGCATGTAGGGAGCATGATCAAGGGCACAGCCTCACCACTGAGACAGAGTTTAACTGGGTGAAATTAATTCACTTTCCTGCTGAGATATTTCCCAGGGCACCAGGGGGCAAGAGCCAACTTCATTTGACTTCTCATTGACCCATTTTCACAGGCTTATTGGAGAACCACAGGAGGTTTGCGTGGACATTGCTCTGTACATACATGCTGTATGTAGACAAAGCCAACCATACACTAGCAAAAAAAGAAAAAAAAAAACAATAGCCCATAATACTCTCACATGTGTCTATGCACAGAAAACCCATGCAAGTTGACTGGATAAACAACATATCATTCCCAGATTTCATGCCATGCAAACTGAATGCGTAAATATGGGGAATATTGTCAGGAGCAACAGAGGGAGAAGAATGAGGATTCAATGGCAGCAGGCCGGCCTCTCTCTCTTCAGGCAATCATGCAAATTGTCACCCATGCAGCACCTCTTTCGCATCAACATCCACCCGTGTCGCAATTAATTCACCCCCTCCGAATTTTTAAGAAGCTCCTGCAAATTTCAAAGCCCTGATTTTTCAATCGATCCAATTTGTGTGGCATGATTAAAGGCAGAGAAGCGGAGTCGGTGGCAGAGGACAGAATTATTGCCTCGGCCGACGACCAGTGGGCACAAGAAATCGCGCTCTGTGATCTGCGAAAGCAGCTGTATTCATTTGGCTTTCATTAGGCTCGTGATTAACAGGCCCCTGGCTAGCGGAAGCACAAGAACAAACAGCGTCTGCCTTGGCCCCTGACACTGCCTACTGAGGATCTGCCACATTTCACAGATAAGCAGTGAAAAATACAAACATGAAGGCTGTATTAGAAAATCCATTCAGATCCCAGAGCTCAAATGCTGAAAACTTTTGACTGCAATGACAAAAATGAAAAGGCTTCACATGTCCTATTATCGGGATATTTAGGGATATCTAGACCATGCGCAGTGCATATTC
Source organism: Nibea coibor (assembly GCA_023373845.1). Lineage (NCBI taxonomy): Eukaryota > Metazoa > Chordata > Actinopteri > Sciaenidae > Nibea > Nibea coibor. The sequence goes on from CM041730.1 coordinate 12,924,746, forward strand.
ACTTTTCTTGGATGTTTTGGGTGTTCAGATGAAGATTCAGGGTACTGAATTGAATTAACTAACCATATTTTTATGCAAAATGTAAACAGAGACTTTCTTTCCTGTCTTTTCCTCGGGCGACTCGGTGTGGCTGACGATGTTTGATGTGGCGTTTGTGATCGTCTGTGAGTGTGTACCTCTCATTTCGTTCTTCTCCAAGTCTCTGAGCATATGGACAAAAGCCAGCTGAGATTCATCCAAATCCCAGCTCTTATAAAGCACCTCTGCCTGCACCACATAATTATGACCCTGTGAAACACAGACGAGCAAAGTCAGCGTACAACACCCACATCACAGTTTAAACACAACGTGATAGACAGATACGCATGCGGTGAAAGAAAGACCCAAACAGCAGAACGCAAAGCCAACGTTAGAGCTGTTTTGTGTTTTGTGAACATGCAGCTGTAAACTATACTAGTGTGGCTCACTCAGAGAGGGACACAAAGATCTTAAAGAAGAGTTACACCTTTTGCTTCTGCTGTTCTCTGTCCTCTTTGACAGAAGTACATGCTTTGCACAAAGAGGAGAGAAGAGGCAACGGCGTGTTAGCCAAGATTACATCTGGGGTGGTAATTACCACATCCATCACGCCGAACAAAATTTTAACAAAATCCCACGGTGAGACTCGAACTGAGCAGGATGCATTCTATAAAAATATTGAACAAATCTTCTGTTTGGTTTTGTCTGATGTCAACCTTTAAAAAGAAAGCATTTGTGTTGTCATGAATCACTGCTGTACGTCTCTGTAGAGGAAATGAAAGTGGCACATCGGCGTGGTTGTTTTTTCAGGTGTTTACATGTGTGTTTAAATCCCATGCAGCTTACACTGCAGGAGCCTTCACCATTAATGCGCCATTACCGAGCGTCGATATGTCTGCTGTGTGTCCCTGCAGCACTAAACAGCGCTTTAATCACCGACCCTCTCACTGATCTAAGTCTTGATCAATGGTCTTAGTCCTGATCAAGACCTGTTTATTCTGGCCCGCTGCTGATCCGATCGGTGGGATCTGACGTGATCCGCATGATTGCCATTCATGTCACGTGACTGCTGCTGACGAGTATTTGTAACACATGTACACTGTGGCCAAATGAAACTTCTAGTTAGGTCTGTCGCACAAGAACTGCTGTGTTTTTGTAACTTCCATGTAACGGACAAACTAACCACTGGGTCCAGATGGCGTCTTACGTTTTTGTGTTGCCACTTAAGTTTTTCCTTGACACTTGGAAAGGGAGAGTTAGGTGTGGGGAATTCAGTCAGTTTTAATCTTTAACGTCCAGATGCTACTGAGCCCTACATATCAGACCTTTAAAAGGCTCAGTTAATTGCTTTAAACGTCAGATTAACAGTTACTATGATTGGTTGACAGTCACCACACACCGCAATTGATTTTCCTTGTTTTATGGACTTGCAGAGCGTACAATCAATGTCTTTTCCTTGTGTGTGTGCGAGTGTGTGATGGTACACACATATGGCGGAATGGTATATACTTTGGCAATCACCAAACTATGACAACATGTCTGTTAGATCGGGGAACTGCAGACAATTGAGTGACTCATAAATCATGCACAAATCACTGCTCCCTGACAAGCACTGATAAGACAGACAGCAACAACAAAACCACCCCTCCGGTTTCTGCTGCTCTCCTCTTGCAAATTTTTTCTGCGCGAGAATGTGTGTGTGTGTGTGTGTGTGGGTGTGTGTAAGTTTGTGTGTGTGTGTGCGCGCATCCCTGTAAGTAAGGCGTTATGTGTATCTGGCATTGAAAAATTGATATCAACACAGGCAGCAAGCAAGTGGGTGAGAACCACAGAGAAGGGAAAGTGAGATGCACGCTTGTGTGCATGTGCGAGGGAGATCAGTTAAGTCTTTGAGCAACAGCAGATACCACACAGGCAGTTGTCAATGATACCATAGTCTCTGTGGGAGGCTGAGACTGGTCAGACAAGGAGTCTGATTTCCCAGCTGTGCTGTCCTCCTCGTCTTTCTGCTGTGAAGCGTCTACCACTTTGGCTGCCTTGTCCTGGGTGGGGGAGCCCTTCTGGTTCTTCTCATTGGTGCAACTCGAGGCTGTAACAGAAAGAAAGATATTAAACTGTGCGAATATCTGAGAAAAAAAACAAGTGTGGTCAGCAGTCTGTCTGTTTGTAACTGATGGGAGCATCGGCTGAACAGCAGACTAAAGAGTTTGAGAGGCAGGGTTTTGAAGAGCTCTCCTGTGTAGTGCCTCAACCGTCTGACTGTGTTTTACTGTTGATCAGAATAGAATAGCAAAAAGCCACTTCAATGTACAACTACAAACTCCAACTACAAAAAACATCTTTTCACTCATCATTAGTAGTATTTACCCACGCAAAGAGCTTTTATGTGTCCAAATACATAATAATAGCATAGCATAATCCAATACAATGGGATTGTTTATGATGCTTAGAGAACATTGCATCTGGTATCTGACTGATTAAGACCTGAAGCTCTTAAAAAATGAGCCCCAAATGAGGCCAATCGCACTTTTTACACTCACAGCAGCAATGAGGTGATCGATAACACGCGACTATTCCCGATGACTGTAACCCTGTACATTCAACATATATTTAATTCTACAAGCAGGACGAGGACGGTGGTGTCAGGAGCGTTCCAACAAAAAAAAAAGAGCAAATCAATCCTCTATCCAAGACATGATAAAATGAACTAATCCACAGCTTACATACTGCTACTCACTTCAAAAATAGTATCCTTAAAGTCCCGTGGCCCAAACACTAATCCCAGCTCACTAGAGACAAGATGTGACAACTCTTAATGCTAAACCCAACGGCAAGCTATTAGGTGCTTGGGGAGGGTTATCGCCACAAAGCAAATAAGTTCAGTTTGAGGAGCAGAGAAAACAAGTTTGCATGACAAATTGGATTTTGTCTGCAAACTGAATTACAGCACCTGTTTGAACCCAAACCATGCAAATGAACTTGAAAAAGGTGGCTCAGTGCAGTGTGCTCACCACTGTGGCTGATGTTTTGATATCTGCTTGGTACGTTTGGTGTGTGATGTAATGTGTGTGTCTGTTATCAGAGATGCACTAATTATTTTACAAAGAGAAAGAAGTACAGTCAGTAGAAATCACTAAAATAACTAGACAAAAACAAACAAAACTAAAACTAAGACTGCGGTGCAGATTTTGACAGTCTGGTTAAATTGCTCAAATAAATTTCATTAATCAGTTACTTCAATTATTAAACCTAATGGCTGCTCACCTTTGTTGGGCAAGAAGAAGAACACAGGAATTACCACATGGCCCTTCCCCATGGAACCGGCAACTTCCTTCTCCTGGTCCAGAACGGACAGACGGATCAATACGTCTGGCTTGGAAGTCTGAAACTGAATTGTTCCTAGGACTTCTGCTGTCACCTGCACGAGGTAACTGTGGATGTGGAAGTGATTGTAGGTGCCGTTAGTCTCATAGAGTATCTTTAATGTTGCCCTATGATGTAATAAGTCTAATAGCTAAGCATGAGTGAGATTTTTTTTGACAGTATTTTATTTTTATGATACACTTTATGATAATGCATTTATTGCATAGTATACACCGCACACTGTGGTGATTCATCCATTCAATCAAATATACTCCATGTTTTCTTACCGACATATGAGGTTTTTGTCGTTGGGAATGTAATAATCCCGGAATTCCTTCACTGAGAACGTGTTGAGGGGTGTCTCATGGGACAGTTTTGGAAGGCGTTCCCTAGAGCCAATCAAGCACATCCTCCACTTGGCACCATTACGGGGTGACTCAGGTGTGACAGCTTCTGCTACAAATGTATAACCACGCTGGAAAGAAGAGATACAGAGAGATTCAGTCATGAAATCAAATCATTTCTATTTTCAGAGGGAGTGTGTAGGAAAAGCACAACAAGGAGGATTTCTATTTACTGTTCTCTCTTGTGGGATCTGTTTCATGTACGCATATAATAGAAATGTTCCCGACATTATTACACCAGGCAGCCCGGCAGATTTTGAAGTGCAAGGATTGTAACATCCACAGACCTTGTTTGGTTGACAAACATGGGCTCCTGCTTTGTTGACAGCCATGTCCAACTCCTCTCCTGTGTCATTATTTACAACGCGCAGCAGACAATTTGGAATTGGGGAGTAGACTTTTGGTACCAGCTGCATCTCCTCAGGAACCAGGAACACCTCTCTTCACAAACAAAAAATTAAGTTAAGCACAAGATATTAAATTCTAAGGTTTGACCCAAATTGTCAAGTAATTTTCAACTGTTTTGAAACCAGAAATATCTCAATGTAAGCTTTAGGGATTCATCCGGATATTACAAACCAGGTTGGGAATTCTCTTTCGCCGACAAGACACAAGCCTAACCTTAAAGTTACAATGTTCTCTAACCTAAAGACCAAGACCCAGGAGTTAGCTGTGTCTTGAAGTGGGACAGAGTAATCAGCGATGCTAATTCTGGTCCATTCATCCTGCTGACAGGGGTAGAGCTCTTCTTTCCCATCAGAGTTGTCAATGATATACCTGCACGGAAAACACAGAAAAGCATGTGTAGAAAAATAATAGAGAAATAATAATAACACAGACTTCTTGCAGGGAACACAGTTATGTGCACCGGAGGAAAATAGATATAGTTCATGTCTCGACTTGAACTTTGACTGAAGTGACTGTTCCTGTCAGTGAAGAAAAACACATGCTCAAAGGCTCAAAACACTCCCGCTCCACCCTCCGTACACACATTGATTGAGCTCTCGAATGCTCGTGCACACGCGTTCTTCCCCAGGCAGCGGGTCATTCGGCAGACGCTGCTAGCCGATTGGAACGCGGAGAGGATAAACAGCAGATGGTACCACTGGGAAAAGATGGAACACAATGTGGAAAATGCTCCCTGCCTGGCCACCACAGGCCGCCACAACCAGGAGAGGGAGCAGATTCTGGGCATGCGGTGCAACAGAGAGGCTAAACGCATGCCGTACAGTACATGTAGCATTGGCACAGGACTGTAGAAGGAGCCCTCATATGCTCTCAGATAATGACGTTCATGTGAACGGATATTTGCCAGGTTAATAAGGTGTGAGGTGTTTTATCTATGTGTATAGAATTATACAGTGTGCATAGATGCATAGATATGTATTTGGATGTAGATTATATCATCGTATTTGCATCATGATTATACAGTTCTATCTTTTACCGTAACAAGAAGGCAGCATGTTTTTCTGCATCTGACTGAACCTTCGTCCACATGTCCAAAAGGATCTTAGATGTACTGAGGTTCTCCTTCGTGCCTAAATGACACACATACACACACACAAGAGCCACCATTAAAGATGACAGACGATTCATATTGCACACAAACATTATTGTAGTTGACCTACTGCAGGATAAGAAACAGAAATTGCAAAATTCGTTTTTGTCTCCTTCGGTGGGAGGTGACAGGAGGACATTATTCACGCCTTGACATTTACCTTCACACTCATCTCACCAGACAGGTAACCACTCTGGCAGAGCACAACCTTTGATAGAAGATGTAGTACCGTGTGATCATGAGCACGCGTGTGTTTGTGCATACATGTGAGAGGAGCGCTGCGTAGAGACAGCTGCGTGATAGATGTTTTCCCATCAGACACGCGGCATAGGTGTCCTCACATCCTCCCTTCGCCAATCCCTCCCACATGCTCAGCTCTCTCTTTTCAAATGGCCAATTTTCCAAATTGATGCAGCCATTACGGCCAGGGCTGGCTATTGAGAGATAAAGACCTCCTATCATCCTTATAACCAAAGAGAGGTGACAGAGAGACAGAAAAAGAGGCAGACGGGAGAAGAGTGGAAGGAGAACATGAAGTGGAAAAGAGCAAGGAGGAAAGGAGTTGTACAGCAAGTTGCTTGACGTAATCCATGGTATTTCAGATGTGCTGGGGGCTGTCTAAAATAAGAAAGGCCAGTTCTTACTTTTCATTTGCAATTAATGGCTTTTCAAAGTGTAGTTAGACAGGCGGTGTTTTTAAAATATGATTGGTGTTTTGCCATTACTGTGAGTGCCACTCTGAAAGCTGCACTTTTGTGCTTTGACTCGTTAATGAATAAAATTTTGAGAGAACTTAACCATGACAGGCCTATTTGATCAAAGTCAGTTCAGTGTGTGTGTGTGTACATGTGTGTGCCTTCATGCTAATGGCACATAACCACCAGCAATATATATATTTTTTTTTTAGCATTGCAGGCAGATGGGTTGATGTGGATATTTTGGATGTCTGGCATGCTTGAAACACATTTTCAGTTTTATGCAAATACTGTATTAATGAGGCTGCGCACACTCCCATATGTGCAAGTTGTTCAGTGGGTGACGGTGTCACGTGTTGTGCCTGGAGAAGACACAGTTAGCTTCAGGTTCTGGCAATAAATAGAGAATGTCTGGGCAATGTGTCACCTCCGGTGTTTCCTTCAAACGGTGGTGCATCTTCACAGTACGATAATTACCACCACCTCTGGATGAATGCGGATATAAACAATTATTTAGCTGAAACTGAGAAAAGATTGCCGGCGCAAAAGCACATCTTGTCGTCAGACTGTACAAAAGACATTTATTTCAAGGCAACATTGATGAATACATTTACAAAAGAAAAGCTGTTCAGCTCTGTCTCTATATTTAATATCTCATTGTTTCCATGCTTCCTCCCCCCATCTTTCACTTGCTGTCAATATTTAGAGGTTTGGCTGTTGATACAGGAATGTTGTGTGCATGCGCGTGTGCGTTTCCTACATGTGTGTGTGTATCCCTCTGTGGCCACCGCTCATCTGTCAGGGCGTATTAGTAAGAGTGGCAGTCTCATCAATAAATATTTGTGCCTCTGCTCAGAGGCTCAATATACACCGCCGGGCTAAATCAAACGGTGAACGTAAGAAACAGCAGGTGTTTGTGTGTCTGTCTGTTTTTGGACACTAAATAAAAATCTAAAAATGAAACATAGACATTTTGTAGTTTTAGTTGTTCCCCGTTGCTACAGATGTTTATCTTTGAAACATATAACATGGAAGAAAAAAGCACTTTAATAAAAACATTTTCAAATATTCAAAAGAAAGATAAGATTCACACTTTGTTAAATAGACCTGGCTATGATTCTTGAATGAATACATGCGTGTACATGCATGTGCTTACCTGGTTTCGTGGCATTAAAGATCTGTCGCACAAAGTGCCCTTTGAATCCAGCTTGCAGGGTGGTGACTGCCTCGATTTCCTTGTCTGTTGGCTTCCTGTCTCTCCAGCTTTCTGGAGGCTTTGACTCTGCATCTACTTACAGCAAAACAGTGCAAGTTAATATTGAATACTGAACTACTGTTTGTACTCCTGATGTACCACTGGATAGCTATTGTGCAATTCAAATCTCGTGCTATACTTTGGGTGGAGCACAGTAAGAGTAATATAGTTTTAATTCACTGATTTTAGCAATTTTAAACAATGTAAAGGAAGAAATAAAGAATAAAGCTTACTGAGGAACGTGTACAGATGGACAGTGTACATACACATTTGCACTTACATGTAGGGGAGTGGTGTTTATGGTCAATAGCCAAGAGTGACGGGTCAGCTGTGAGGGCCAGTATAGCAAACCGCTCCTCTGCTGTCAGCTTCCTGCCCAGCGCTTCACACAGCATGTGGTAAACTGCATTGTTAAACAGCTATACTCACACACACACACACACATATAGCAAACATACACAAGGGAGATATATTAGCAATCATGAGCTGTATGTGTGTCTGCATGTGAGCATTGATTGGGTGAAGATTGATTTTTGTAACTTACACCCTTTAAAAATACACATGAGAATAAGAGGCCACCAGTTTGAGACATAATTCATAAAACTTCAATGCAATCTACTTCTTCGTTAAGTAGGTGGGTAGACTCCACATCAATTATTTTCTTCTAATAACCAAACCAGTCAGTGTGTGCTATTCTTTCTAGCAATGAGAATATACAGACATTATTTTGCTATTCTAAAAAGAAGAAGCAGCAACCTCAAACAAACAGCCTTATAGCCATGAGTATTACTTTAGTACATTGCTAGTTTTCATCAGAGGACCACTGTAAAGAAACTACCTTGTGGTGTTTTCCTCGGGTGGTGTTGATGTTTTGGGGGCAGTGAGCCTCTTCTAGCATTCTTCTGGCTGCTGGCTGATCCTGCTCATCGCTGAAGGAAGACACCACTCTGGATAGGGCCCTCAAGATGGACGAGGCCTGCTCAGTGAAACGAGCACTGTCCTGTTTTAAAACAGGGACGCAGGGGGAAGCATTACAATTTTGTTTACTGGCGCAAAAGGAATGCAAGTTAAATAGAACAGACAGGCAGAACGGCCACAACACCAATACATTTCGGTGAATTAGGACTGTTGCAGGAAATTTGCTTCGAGTGTATAAATCGCGTGTGACAAACGAGGCATTTTATTTCTCTGTTGTTCTCACATACATTAGCCGACGATTTCACCCTTCGTTCCTGACATGAAGATTGCTTTTGAAAAATAATTCAGCCACGCAAACGTAGCGTTTAAAAGAATGAGAGCAGAGGCAAGGACACACTAAAATGATGTGATTCTCTAAATTGAAGCTGGAATAAATCCCAATTCAAAAATGATGCCGCTGCATCAAGGACAATTTGTATCCTGTCTGTCTCTACGTTTAGCAAAACTCTGTTTACTTTTTGTATCGTCGTGATTTTTTAGGTTGGACAAGTCATCTACATTCTCTCCTGTTTTTGCACATTTCTTTTGTTTCTGCTCTATCAGACATTTATGTTGCAAGATTCCTTTGTTCCAATATGCAACCACTTTAAAAATAACTAAATATTTTGGAAAAAGTGTGTGCACAGCTGTGGCAGCGCTATTCATGCTCTGAGTGCTTTCTTGTTCATTTGTTTAGTCACCACTATGCGCCCCTCTCAGAGCCTTATGTACGAGCGAAGACTGAGAGGGAAATTAAAGCAATATGCAAATCAACCTTTATATGAGAAATGTACGTGTTAAGCTGTAACCAGCTTGTAGCAGAATATGACAGAAAGAGACAGGATGTTTAAGGTCTCCATATCTTGATTTGTCTGTGTGTGCTGAGACATAAGAGCAGAGAGCAAAGAAAATGTCATATTTTCCAAATCCAAATATTATTATTCAGCAAACAAACGAAAACGACCTCTGAAATCTTTGACTTTGTGTGTATCTAAGCCTCTTTGTCACCTTGGTGAGGTGTGACATTATAGTTTCTTCATCCCCAAAGATGAAAGGTGTCATGCTGCACAGGTGAACATGGTAGCCCAGTGCTGCCTTTATGTGGAAGGACAACACATGGCACCTGGAGGAGAGAAAAGGCAAGTCATTTCACAATAAAAAATAGTGATCTTCTATCTTAACCATATCATGACCTTATCTTGCAACACATTCTTGACCCCCGGGATTAGGAGCTACACCTCTAGACAAACTACTTTTTCCCCCTTTACAGTGCATTTTAGGGGATGAAATCCATTTCTAGTCTTAATTGTGAAACTATGCTTCTCTCAAGTAAGGATGAGTGGATCAAATGGTCACACATGCTGTAGCCTAACGTCCTGTCTGCCGAGTGCCAAGCTGAGTTCACAGGGCCTGGGTCAGGCATGTGAGAGTGGAACCCCACTTCCTTGGCCCCATTAGCTTTACATAATTCAACCATCACAGCCTAACTAGATGGATGAGCACTGAGGCGGAGCTGAGCTAGTGTACCACATACAGATGGGCTGACAGGGACATACAAAAAGAAAAAGAGTGGCTTAAAAATGCCTCAAAGCGTGGACATCTCAGCTATTCTCTCTTGGAGAGAGTCTACTATGGGGCGTATGGGCTATGTGTGTGATTATGGCTCAGTGGTAATTGCACTGCTGCATACCTGCACCTGACCCCAGAAACTAGGCCCTCTGCTTCTAGGCCAAGAAGCACCCATTAATAGAGACTAGGACAGATGCTTTTTACTGCTTTTCAGAGCATCTGAGCTCGGCAGATATTTGCTCTGCTCACTTGATGATAGCTTTAAGTAGATCTCTGTACATAATACTGTAGCTGTAAAGACAAGAGTGAAATACTTTCTTTCATAAAAAGCGCTAATAGGCTCTGTGCAAAAAAAAAACTGCATATATTTTTAAAACGGGCTCCCATGATGGCAATTAATGCTTTAACCTTGGCAGCATAAGTGGCATGCTGACTAGTGCTTGGATTCATTTAGAGTTGTGTAAGCGTAAAAGTGGAAAAATAAAATAAACAAATAGCAGGTTTGTTTAGATACATACGTTCAAACTGAGTTCAAATTGCATCAGAAAAGCAACACATTGAGTCAGCAAACGTATCATGGAATTAGACTGGCCACAAGTGCCTTTGCCTAATACGGTGTACAGTATTTAATTCGGATGCATGGTAATGTGAAGATGTCAGTGTTTTTAATGGCCGACACAAGAATCAAATCATACTATCATATCAAATATTAGAAGAATGAAAATGTCATACTACTGTGGTAGTGGCTAACAAACGAGCTCGTGAACTTGATCTAGGCTTTTAATTTTGATCAACGCAGTACTCAGTAATCAGTGTTCATCGGTGCTGTCCTACCCCGGGGGGAGGTTAAGCGTGGCTGCCTTTGAGGAGGTGGTCTTGATGGTGAAAACTGGCAACTGAGACCGCAGGCTTTTCCAGGAGTACGACCTGGCGATGAGCACTGCAGACCCACGTGCCGCTGACATTTCCTTTTCTGTGAGGTGTTGCGGAGAGGGAAGGTGGATTGGTCACTTCCAGTCAACAGCACCGTAGGTCATATTCATAAAATATTCACGTGTACATTTAATGAATGTTTACATATACTGTACATACTAAATATGGGTATAGCATGTGGTCTGTGTATGCTCACGTCAAGTAACTAAAGTTAACATGTTGAATGTGGAAGTGTAAAATCCTTTTGTGTGTATCTCAGCGTGTGTAGGTGTGTGTGTAGATAAATCCTTACTCTCTTCAGCTGTATCTCCCCAGAGAAGCAGAGCGGAGAAACTGATGAGGATCTGGGAAGGTTGTAGGCTGTCCACACACAGGTAGTAAGAGCCTCTCACCTCTGGACACTGGGGGGTGGATACACACACGCACACATATATATACACACATACACACTGGCCTTAGTTATCAGTATGAAGGCAGACAAGGAAAACAAGTAAAAGAGAGGAAGAGCAGAAAGCAGCAGGGAGGGATGATGGATAAACTGATAGAAGGGTGGCTTAGTAGAGAAGAGAAGCTGGAGAAAAAGGTGAAAGAAGAGCGGAAGTAAGAAGATCTAGAAAAGAGCTGAGTGAGTGAAAAGCGGTTGAGGTGACACCTGAATAGGAGAGGCCAAGATGATGAATTTAGTGATGTAAGAAAAAGGAGGCGGTAAGAAAGACAGAGAGAAAGACAAAGCAGGAGACAAAGAGCGTGGAAGAAAAGACAGATAGAGAGGAGGAGAAGAGGGAAAGGATGCATACGTGTCTGGAATGACAAGCAGACTCAGCATCTATGCACACAAACACTTACAAGAAAAGCCAGACAAAAGCCTGCACTACACACACAGTCACTTTCAGACAACTTCAGAGGTGTGTATATGTGAGGCATATGATACACACAGAAGGTACACTTTGACAACTTTACATATTCATTACTTCCTAAAAACAGGCACAAAATATATCTACAGACTTCATGTTTCACAAAGTTGACAAGGTTGAACCGTTATGTTTCTACATAGGTCCATTACTGGCTCTACAGAGGATGGTTCATGTTTCACACACCATAGTTTCTAATATATGCTAAATATGCTAAGGAGGACAGGGCAGCAGTCAACTACAAGGCTAGATGCCACAAATTCACACACACAGGATCTCCTCATTGCTTACCAAGCTTACTGTGAATTGCTAATCTCAGATAAATTATCTGTGCATAGTCTAGTATATGCAAATTTGTCAGACCTTGAGGATACACACAATGCTTGTGGTGAGAAACAATTAATGTAATAGAGCCTTTGTTTGTTTACAAGTCAAAACTTTTAAGTTATCATTATTATGACACACGTGTCAAATGATTCTATGTGTATGTTTGTGTGCGCTTTCATGTGTGTACTGTACTTCAGGGCTTGCGACAGCAGACATCACAGGGAGGGATCCAGAGCTAAGAGAATGTGTAGATGACCCAGTACAGCTAGAGCTTGTTGCAGCTTTGGACAGGACAGTGATCTGCAGACATCAAGAGCTGAATTAATATGAATATATCCAGTACTGATAGTAAAAATCTGTCCGAGCAGAATCATGTAGAGAAAGTACGAACATTGGAGACTGAACGTGCAGAACTTAAGTCACTGGATTATTTCATGAAACACACTGTACCTTAAAATGAGATTTCTGGACATGATGTAGGTAGGTGTGTGGTTTATGAAACACCAAGAGAGTCCTGGAAAAAAAAAACACAAAGGCGGTTATGACGATGTTTGGAGTGCATGTATACATATTTGCACGTGTGCATGGCTCACTGAAAGCATTTAGCAAAGTCATCCAGGTCCACCCAGGTCTCCTGCAGGATGGGTCTGATGACAGATGTTGAGGTTTCCTCAGTTACGGGCTCCATCACTGCAGTTTTGGGACGACCTGGAACAAAGTTCCTCAAGGTTCAAATTTGGTGTAAGGTAGCACGTTTACAGACTACAGCCACATAGCTGAAAGACGCATCATAAAGCAAAGTGCTTTATTCATTACTGCTAACAGAAATCTGCAATATCTGAATATGGGAAAAACATATCTTTATCAAGCTGAGTAGCATTCAGGTTGACTACTGCTTAATACCAAATAGATATACAAACAGACTGTGAAATCTCCCATTTCAAAATGCTGGGAGTAACAAAATGCTTTTCCTCTTGTGACTCATAGCAAGTTATCCTCGACTCAAATCATTATCTGAAACACAGTGAGCCAAATTGGCCAAACTCCCACATAATGGCATAGTGTAAGTGCACATGCACATCCATACTCCCACTCACTGACTCCCACTATCTCGATGCATGCAGAGCAAAATCGTAGACATATGCATACAGACACACTCTCCACCCAAAAAGCACACACATGCACACACACACACACACACACACAACACAGTTACTCTGCCCCCAAGCTCTTCTCAAAGCGAGAAGTCTGATCAGAAAGCTGAGGCGGCGAGGGCCAGCGTCTCTGCTGCTGAGCAATGGTGGTCCGCTAACTCAAACTGCAGGTGTTACTAAGCAACTAAACGGGGGCAGAGAGAAGGCAGGGAATTGGCTGGTTGTCATACTGCATAATTTCAGTCCCATCTTCTTCAAAGTGTCTTGGCCAACCGATGGAAGCATGGAGAGAGAGATGGAGGGAGTGGAGGCGAGAGATGCGAATGCTTCCAATAACATTAATTGGACGACGCTGCACAGATGCTCTTCAAGTCAACCAATAATGAAGTAATGAAGACCTTCACTGCATTTATCACTTCCAATAAAAACAGAATTAATGAGCAGGGGCCTATCCTGGCAGCCTACTGTTTGACCTCAGGTAAGGCGATTTTGTGTGCAGATTATTTTCAACATGAATGAGGGGCCCAGCGTTGCAAAGAGACAGCTTTTACCATCAGAGACGTCATCATTGTCCTTCTTCCTGTCCTCTGTCGTAACCTAAAGGGAGAGAGAGAGAGAGAAAGAGAGAGATGGGGATGAACAGCGAGTTGCTGATAGGGTAACACTGCCAGAGATACGCCTCCACCCTCTAGTGATTCCATGCCAGCTGTGGTGTTGCGCCACCGTGGCTGAACACCACAGGACACAAGACACGTTTTAATGTGACAAGGGCTGCTCCCCTCCTGCTAAAAACACCACCAGGGAATACCAGCTCTAATTTACTTCGACTGTCGGTGACAGATGAGGAGTTATTGTGTTGTTTAGTATATTATTGCTCTTGGAGGGGAATTGCTCAACTGCTCTGATTTCATGCTCGTCTGTGCAACGTAATGAAGAAATAATAGTTAATGAGTCATTATCAGGTCCTTCAAATAACATATTCTTCTGCCTGAGCGAGACGGGAGATGATGAGGTCTATAAAAGGTGGTGCTTTGAGAAAAGGTAGCTAGATTCAGGCGCAAGGAGTGCTACACCTGTATCACCTAGCAGAACATTCCTCCAGCCTCCTTCATGTGAACTTTTTCAAATAATGTCCCCTCGAGTAAAAATCGCGGTGAATGTCCAACAGTTTACTCGGCTCTGAATAAGAATTATGACTTTGTGTCGTGTAACTTCAAAGCAACCCCAGCCAAAACTCTCTAATGAGTCAGAGTGAGTGTGTGTCTGTGTGTGTGAGTCACCACTTATTTGAGTACTTAAGTATTTAAGCGCCCGGAGACTCACAGACTGACAGAAAAAGGCAATGGAATGGGAGGCACACTTGATCTCCACTACACCACTGTAGCAACAAAAAAAAATGTTTTCACCAGAGTGAGTAGAACTCTAGCTCGAAGGCATGCTATGTCCTGTCCACCCACAGCATGCCATTTTATTAGATTGCTTACCTGTGTATAGTAAAAGAACATTGAGACTGATAGATACACACGAGGCTCCTGGGATTTTAAGCGGCTGCTTTCAGAGGGGAAAGTTATATTTTGTGCGATCGAATCACAGTCATGTGTTGATGGATGGAAGAGGCCGCGTTTCTTTAATCCCACACCTCATGGGGCTTTTACACAGGCGGAGTTAGGTCTTAGCTCTCCGAGAGGCTGTCTTCATACTTCGCAGTTTTCCCCTTGATGTGCCCCACAATTCATACATGAAAAGTTAAAAATGTTGTGCTCTTTCACAATTCGCGGGCACAAAGTAATCCACTGATCTCAAAACCCTTTGGGAAGTGTAGTTCTCCGGCATCGGTGACGTGAAAACCAATGAGGAGCTTTGGTGATTTAGTGATTAACCACATTCCAAGCATGTGGCAGAGGGTAAAAACAGCACACCTACACCAGGATCGAACTCTCTAACCCACACTCGTGCTGAGTGAGTAGGCTATTGAGGGGATTATGGGCATCATGTGACACCACCTTGTTCTGTTCTAGCAGCTAGGAACAGAGGTTGATACTGTTGACAGACAGCGAGGGAGGGGTCAAAACAAGCAATAACCCCTTTCTTACTTGGTGTAGCACGTGACCCACCATGTGCTTGGGAAGAGCGGGAACACACACGGAGCAAAAATGTGGCACGCATATGACGAATACACAAAGCAATCCACGCGGGCGCGTGTGCACACACATCAAACGACACATCAAATTAGTGTGTCCATACTGCCCTAGCCTAACCGCTCTATAACTGGTCACAGTTACACAAGAGGGCGATTAATATGAACTCTATTTTTTCTCTGTATGCTAGGAGTGAAGTGTAATAATGAACCCCCCAGGAGACGCAGACACTGATGGCTCCCCCATCTAATTGCACTGCGTTTTTCCATCAGTGCAGTACACGACCTCTCCCTGTACGGAACCCACGCGCCCCGTTCAACGCCGCCACACACCAGAGAGTCTCTTTTCCCATATCCCTCCATTTCCTGCCACGCTTTCAGCTCTCCCTGCCCAACTGTCATCTTCTTTCCGTTTTACAGCCCCCTCCTTTCTTATTTGGTACAGTTATCGCCCCTCTTCATGCCTCTCTATCGTTGTTTCTATCCTTGTCTCTACATCTGTCTGTCTGTGTCTCTCTGCTGCTGCTCTGAACCGCACCCACCCCCCCCTCCTCCTCCTCTTCGTCTCTCTCTCTTCCCTTGCTGGTTCTCTCTTTAGTGCAGATGTGCCCCTGGTCAGTAGTGGCCTGGCTGGGAGACAACAGAAGTGACTTTGAGACTGGGGGATGGCAGCCTTGTTGTCACTGACACACAGAGCTACTCTGATGAGCCTTCAACTGCATACTCACAGGGTAGACCGAGAGATGAGAGAGGAAGGAATGAAGTGTGGTGATAACAAGAAGAGGCACCAGGATTTGGTGGACAGCTGCTGCTATCTTAGTATTTGGACGTGTAGTGTTATGCTAGGCTTTACAATTCCTCGTAGATATTTAAATAAATGACTTACCACAATTAATTGAGGTTCTATATTGAATACCAAGATGCTCTGTAAAATATGCAAAGGCTTAATGTATACATCAGCTTCGCACCCCAGCGGACAGTAATTCTGTGTACCTCTATTTTGTCTCTTGTGCTGCTTGGCGAGCTAGTGGTGCGTTCAGCTGCATCAAGCTCAAGGCCCTCTCTGCATTCAGTCTCCTCTCTCTCAGCAATGGACACCAGAGGGGATCCATAGGAACGCATCCTCTGAGCGCTCGTCTTGGCCTCCCTGACACATAAAGAGACGTATTTATGCTACATTTTATATGCACACACATGCGTCATCTGATAAACATGACATACACGCATCACACACGCACATTTGGAAGCAATACATTATATGATACACAAATGAGTCATGCATGTCACATTATGGACGTAAAATACTACCAGAGCAGCATTTCCAGTGTAAAATTGCCTTGATGTGCAAATTTTTATTCATGCTGGCAGATATTTCTACAGTTTTTATGCTGCTGAAGGGAGAAAGAGGAGAAGAGATACTGTTACAGCGGGAAGATGGGGAAAAGAGTGATGAAAACGTACTTTTTTCTATCCCCAGATGGAAACTGTTTAGCTATAGCATGGTGAAATATACTTAAAGCAGTACAATAAAGTGAAATGAGCAGAAAAGCAGGAGGACAGAGAAGACCTGTTTCATTTCTCAGCTTTAGATCATTTCAGTGTACACACAGCTCTGGGTTTGGGCCAACGCTGCTCTTGACACGGTAGGAGAGAAAAGGGCTGGCAACCTCAATGAACTGCTCCGGTTTTGACAAAAGAAGCTCTGTGAAAAGAAAAAAGGAAAAAAAAAATATCTCACACATCACGGCTTTTCACACTCTGACTCTTTTTTTATTGCATTTTCTGTTTTACTCAGAGATCAGCTGATGTCAGATATGCCCGAGCCAGTAGCTATTTTCATTACAGAAATATTGTAGCTACCCTGTCTCTTTTTTTTTTCCATTTTACCACACGGTACTTTATGCCCTCTGCATTAGCACTCGCTTTCCTTTCTAGTCATATTTATTTATGACATTCACCTACAAGCCTTTTTACGCTGCTTTTCTACTTATTTCATATCCACCCCTTCATCCTCCTCCTGGTTTCCCCTCTGCCACCTTTTTTACCCTGACTAAATCTCTTTTTTAAAATTATTTCCTGTTTCCTTCTCTGTCTCTCACGCACTCCGTGGTTCGTCGGTGACCGTGATCTCTTTGCGTGGGCGGATGAGTTTCCATCGTGGCACAGGTGGAGATATAGGTGGTGCCTCCAGCTGGCATGCCCGGGTTCTGGTCAACAGGACAATGTGGCTGTACAGCAAGGAGAGGCCATACTGGCGAAGCAACTCTGAGGAATTACCCTGCGTGGCCACATATGGACAAACGTACAGAAAAAAAACAAGGATGCATGAATATTTAAAAATATAGTTTAAAAAGTATTCTCCTGTCACTGTGTATATATATGGAGGCGATATTATGGAAACTGCCTACAAATTAGGCTTAGAATGGCTATAAATAATAAAATGAGTGAATCAGATTTAGGAAAGGATCCAAATAGAACACACCATACCCCTAGGTCACAAGCACTGCTATGTATTATCTCCAACAGTGACGGGTGACTAAGATAGTCATCATCGGTGCCTAAAGCAGTATACATTTTAAAAAGCATTGAATATATTGAATATGTTTTCACATGCAGAGTAAACTCATTATTATGTGTGTTACTTAAGAAAAATATTCTGTCTTTATATTTATTTGAATCCATCCAAGTCAACACAAAAATGAGCAAGAATGTCTCTATGACGGCTTAACCTTAGAAGGTACAGATGAATCTCCTAACATCAGAGATGACTCTTCTTCTTGATCTTTGAGATGCGCATATAGACTGGCCAAATTGCATCAGAATGTCAATCGCTGTACTGCATGCTTCCAAATCTGCATTGAAGATCTGACTGCAATCTACACAAGGTGAAATCTAATTTTCATGCAAATGCGACTTGTGACAGTGTGACTGAAATACAAAACTCACTTTGAATGAACAAGTGTGTGCAGCGACACAGGAGGAAAGTAGAAAAGACATACCGTGTGTCCAAATCCAAAGGAACTGTTATGCGGCTGCAAAGGGTAGTAGCTGGCACACACCACTATTTTGGGGGTATCTAAGAAACGCACACAAAGACGACTAACATAAGCACAGATAAACATGGTTCTGTCCCAGGCTCCCATTGATTGAATTCTGGATGGTGTCCTAACAGTGCACAGCGTCCCCTGAGTGCACAACAGCACAACTTAATAGGGCCAAGCCTGCCACTGTGCAGGCATGGTTGGGTATTGCTGAATCCATAAGGGACCACCTTCAAAGAACACCCCCGCCAACACTCCTTCACACACAGTACTGCCAGACCTGGAGCATGCTAGCTTTAAAAGTTACAACAGAACAGGTGGCTCTATACTCGGATTTGGTATTTCTTTCTTTGGTATTATTTCTTTTTTGTCTGCTGCTGTTTGTATTTTTCTTGGGAATATATGCTGTTATTTTCATTTATTACTGCTACTGTATTTGACGTTTATTTCTTTTTTCAACACCGCGGTGCACTGCTGTTGTTTATTTATGTCCTGCCCATTCCAAATAAAGACTGTTGATCATAAAGAGTGCAGGTACACCCAGGGCGCAAGCACACACCATGGACATTGCATACAAAAATCCAAATACTGATGCAGTAACACTTCATCATCTACCAATGAAGAGTACGGCTGATATAAGATCAAATCAACGTAAAGTGAAACCCTGTGGTGTTAAAAGCACAATTGGCCTCCACAGGTATAAATAAGGCAGCAAGAGAGACTATCTATGTTATCTATGGATGGCCCTGCCCCCCATGGTGCATCTGAGTATATCATATAAGGAGCACATGGACCAGGAGACATGGAAAATCAATTTGAGGTACCATGGTGAAAAGAGATGTGAGAACTGCTTGAGTGATATAAAGGCTACACATTAAGAATTGAACAGAGAAGTGGTTCTCTCACTACATAGTGATTTATGCATTTTTACTTATGCATTTCAATAGAATATGACGGTGAGCTCAAAAACAGTGAGAGAGAAGGAATGTTTGAATTTTGAGTTTTGTTGGAAAGTGCGTATGGGAGTGCCATGTGATGCCTAAATGTCCGCTTTGTGCATGATTGTAAACAAGAGAGAGACCAGGGGACAGATTACTGTCAGAAAAAGCAGGGGAGTAAATACGAGAGCAGGAGAGAAAAAAATATTCTATAAATAAAATGTCATGTTTTTTGTGTTAATGCAATATAATTCTAAGACATTTTTGACATTATTGTCACTTACACTCAGTTAATCTAATTGTTAGCTGCATTTGTAGAACATAAATTCTGCACAAACTCAATGTCAAGCTCCTTTGTGCCATTTTAAAATCAGATTTCAACCACAAATCTTTGAATTCATTGTAAAACAATAATAATCCCTCCATCTCGGTGACCTGAGATAACTCCAAGCCGCATGCTCGTTAACGAGGACATGTTTCAATTCTGCCTTCGTCACATAACCACACTTGACTTGGGAGGCTCTTTTGCCCTGCGGGAACACCAAATAATTCACCCTGCCACTGCTCCCTCTGCTGGTTTATTTATAGTCCACCATACACGCATTAACCCTCGCCGCGCTCTATAATACATGAGCTCAGGAAAACAGGAAGTGATTTTTGAAACAACAGGAAAGAGGTAACAGTGCAGTGGTTGAAACTGAGGCGTTCTGCAGTATGGCGCAATAGTGACCTTTTTCCTCCTCTTAAAGTAAGTCACCAAACAATACTGTGATTGTTGCAAAGGTATGCCACGAGAGAATGGAATCATTGATAAGTGCAAGTTCATGCAGGAACAATGAAATATTCATTATCATACTCCACAGTGGTTGAATTATGGATGTAGAGGCAGGAAAATAGAGATTTACACATGCATTCGCAAACATATAGACAGATATGTGCTGTGGCACTGCACATACAGTGCAGACACACAACAAATATCATTTTACGCTGACAAATGAATAAGCTGTGGTAAAGTATTGTGTGCATACACATGAACACAATCTAATGGATAATTAGATTCGATTAGATGATTTAATTGACTCACTCAATTACACGTGCAAGCAGAGGGTGTAATTGAGATGTATGTTTGTGGGTATGATTGTGTACATAATTGTGCGGCTTTCCGGGTCTGTGTGTCTGACAGTAGCGTAATTCAGACCTTGATTTTTCTCCGGCTTTGGCAGCTCGTGCTCGCAGTCGTTACAGCTGGAATCTCTCCGTGCAGCCGGATCTGTCGTCTGAGGCTTCGTCTCTGGCAAACTCTCATCAGGGTGTTTAAATATGGGAATGGTTTTTTGCAAGAAATCCCAGGTTTTTCCCACGTATAAAGACCTGCGAGGAAGTTCAAGAAATTATGATTGGTTACAGGCTACAGGGGATGACATTTGCTTGTTTGCTTATGACTATTTATGCTTTCCAAGCAAGCAAACAAGCACTTATTTACAACACGCTCTAACACAATGCCATGACTGCTCTGAAGTCTACTGTTTGTCTTAGCCTTGAATCTACTTCCAGTTCTATACTGTCCCTCTATTTGCAATATAATAGACTGCAGTTCTTATGTCAGCATCTCTCTCTCACTTAAGACTAAAGTACAGGACAGGCGAGTATATTTGTGTAGTACAGTTCTTACAGAAAGGCATTTTACAGTGCTTTCCATGATATATAAAATCATTAAAATGGTCATTTTAATAACAGAGACCTTTTTAAAGGAAAGCCCCTTTAACCGAAGTGCACTGAACATATTGAGGAAACCAGTGAGGGATGGAGTTGGAGCAGGTCCCTGGCCTCCTTTCCATGCCCGATTTATGGGTCATTTCAGTACACTGAAGCGGACAGCATGGCGTGAAGCAGGGTAGTATACCAGAATCACCGAGCATCATTTTTATGTGTGATTAGCAAGTGAAAAGTAGATAGCTATTTGATATTATTAAAAGAACATCACTTTGTTATTCGTTTAGAGGGCTGCTTTTCCTGTCATTCTAATATACATGGCATGACAGGACGTGTAAAAATCTGACATGAAAAGCATTCCTGCTGCAGTTTGCATCTCCTGAGCTGAAGTACCAGCTCTCACTGCTGTGTCCATTGGTTAAAAATATGTGCAGATTATAAGTAAGAATAATGAACATACCTAGATTTCTTATGGTAACCAGGGGCCCTTAGTAACGAGCAGTGCTGCTAGAACCATTTGAAAAATTCACTAGACCTAGACGTAACGCTGCATCTAGACGTAAACAGAAATCTTACATGGCTACGTGTGATAACTTATTCGTATGATTGCTTTCTTCTTTAACAGTAGTGAATAATGTGAACTAAAATCCCGAGCGTGTGCCTGTGTGTGTGAGAGTTTGTGCACGGAGGACTGCAAACCCATGTGTCACGAATCAATCTGAAACACAAACACAGTCATGCTCGGTGCCTGTACATGTTGATAGATTCCCCAGGCGACACACTAACAGCAGCTAACCTGCTGAGCTATAGAGAATAACACTCCCCAGCTTCACTCCAAAACACTGTTGCCCCATTAAAGTTCCATCACTGACAAGCTGAGATTCTCCGCTCCACACTGCCTCTCCTCCCCCTTTATTATATATCTCCTTGTTTCCGTTTTGCACCTCAGTCATTTTTTTTCCCAGAGTGTGACTTTCCATACTGTTGTAGACAGATGCACTTCTCTGCATGACTGCATGGCTTCCATATACTTTATATAATAGCATACTTGAGAGGAAG
This sequence comes from Nibea coibor, assembly GCA_023373845.1. Taxonomy (NCBI): domain Eukaryota; kingdom Metazoa; phylum Chordata; class Actinopteri; family Sciaenidae; genus Nibea; species Nibea coibor. The sequence continues at coordinate 12,946,778 of CM041730.1, forward strand.
AAATGCACAGATGTCACACTGTGTGAGTACATTTTTAGTACCACAGCCAGGACCTCATTGTTAGATATCGAATTATCTAATTAGATATTAGATAGTCAGTTTGCTTCTTGCTCAAGAAAAATATAAGAAAAGGGAGAGAATGTCAACCCCACTAACAAAGACATAATTAAAGGACCAATGTGTAGGATTTAGTAGCACCTAGAAGTGAAACTGTGATTGCAATCCTCTCTGCTATCCTCTCTAATCATTAAAGTAAATTGTTAAAAAATGAAAAAAATCTCTCTGTCTCTCTCTCTCTGTCTCTGTCTCTCTCTCTCTAAATGAGCTAGTAAAGGTAACACAGACATGTAGTAGACAAATGTACATAGACCAATGAGCACTTACTTTATTGGACTAATTTCTGGCATCCAGCCGGTGAGTGCGTGAGTAAAGTTGAACTCACCCATCTCCCCACAGCCCTCTGGCAATACACTGAGAAACAAACACACAAGACAACAGACAACGGTGTAACAAACAAGAAGCTAGATTCAGACCTTCCTTAGTGGCATTGGCAGTGTTGCTAAGTAAAACTTGTGAGGTCCTGATTTGAATATGGGAAATTGCAGACAATATACTTGGTAGTTTAGGTAACTGACAACAAAAAAAGGGATGTCATTATCTCTTGCTTTTATTATGTTTTCTGTTTTTAAAGCTTATATGCAGTAATTCAACAAGCCAAAAGAAGTGTTAAATTCACCATTCTTTTCTACTGTCTGTGTGACTGGATGTCAAGGATACAGGCACAGTCTGTGTTCTACATTTTGAAATATGTCCTACAGTGTGTGTACTGCAGCAATTATCCCAGATTTTGAGCAGAGTATGTGAGAGTATGTATGTATTCTTGACATAGAGATCCAGAGGCCAACCTGTCTGGTCCACAGTCATGATACTATACCAGAGGAAGTAAAATCAATACGACATGATCAGCAGCACCACTGTCTATAATCACTACAAAAAAGCGACTCAACAGCAAAGAGAAGGGGCTCTCATATTCTGTTTTTTTCTTGCCAGTAGACACCTGGACAAAGTTTGATACTGGCTCAAAGAACTCGGCTATAAATGATTCACCACAGAGAGTCTCCTTTGTTTCCTGTCATGGATGAAACATTTATGTCTCAATTTCTGTGGATACGGGCACAGCCCCCTTTACATATTGTTGCCATGTTGCCCAGACACGCATGCTGCCTGTCAGTCACCAAATACAACACAGCCTAAGGCAGAGATGAGGTCAACTGAAGGTTTGAAAGCGAAGTGGAAATGTTCTCAGTGTATTGTTTGTTTTACTAATATTTCCAGCCTGTATACTTCTTTACTTTAAGCATGGTTACTGTACAGTGCTAGTATAGGGTAAGTAGCATAGTGTGCGGTGTTATAGTAGTTTAATTAGTGTCAGGCTGCACAGTGGTTTTATACTTGGAATAATGTTGAGTCTATTCTTAAGCCCTCTTACTTTAAATATAACAACTGATTTCCCAACTCCTTGGCGCAGACCTGAGATGCTTACAGAGTTCCTGATGGAATCTACAGTAGACTCACTTTGTGTTGGACACTTTAATGAGAGCCTTAACCAACAACATTGGCCACAGCTCTGAGTGACAGGTGGAGGCAGGGAGAAGCAGGTTGTTTTCTTCATCAAATGGCATGGAATCATCTACTGTTATCTTCCTCCAACAACCCTAAGAGCAAAAAAGGGAAGACACGGAGAGTAAAACTATGGTGAGGAGTTTCTTTGACTAAGAAAACCTAATTGAAAACAAATGTTTTACTAAAAACACTCAGAAAATTGCTCAGGAGACAATAAGGGAATCAGTAAAGAATCAGGTTAATAAACAGAGTCAATAATGACATTAGTATCAATAAAATCTTATAAATTCCCATCCTGACTTTGTCAACTCTCTTCCTTTAACACATACATTTTAATTACTATTTAATTATTAATCCTTAATTAATTCAGCTTGAAAAGGGCATCATATTTCTAATAACCTGGATCTGATGGAATACTGATTTTTGCTGTATGCATTCATAGACTATTTGGGCTTGACCTCAAGCAGAGCGCTAAAGTGGTGCTGGCGATGGCTGATCAGCTATCAGCCGTGTCATCCATACTCATTGTGTCACGGATGCATTTTCTGGTTGGCCACAGCTGACTGGTAACATCCAACCTCAAGTGTACGAGGCAGCAATCACAGTAAGCACTAATAATCAAAAGTGCTTTTTTTTTTTTTTTTTTTTACTAAAATAAAAAAACGTGTAACTCATCAGCTCAAAATCTCTGATCTATGGATTCATATTTTAGCACCTTTCCTAGCATTAGCCACCTTATGTTTCCATCTTAGCATCCTGTTTGGTGTCAGAGCTTGTTACATGCTATCTTCAGTGTGGTCTGTCTACTGGCCGTCTGGGGGAGTTTCACACTGCTTGTAAGAAAAAGCAGCACAAGCAGGTGATAATCTGAAAGGCTATTCACAGCTGTGCCTCTCCTTATCTAACGGAGACGTGTGCACAAGAAATGCAAGTGTATGTGGAGTGCATTTCCCTTTCTCCCTTGTTCTTCCACTTTCTTGTCAAATCATCGCCCTGAGGAAGAGCTCGATGTGCTCACAGACGGGGTAAAATACAGTGCAAAAGGGCAAGTTAGAGGAGAGAGTAAGAAAAGGAGCAAGGGAGAGACAGAGTTGTAGGGCAGGGGGGAAAAAAAAACAGGGTGAGAATGAGAAGAGGATGGATATTCACAGCGACGTGAAGGAGGAAACAGTTGGAACAAAGATTGGTGTAAAGAATCAGATGAGCAGGGGAAATTGGAGTAGCCTATGAGCCGAAGCAGGGGGAGGAAACAGGAAGAAGGGGTGGGGGGGGGGGGGGGGGGGGGGTTGGGTGCTTAATGCCATCTCAACAACCATCTGTTAGCGTGCTATGGTTGGCACGGGGACTGCTGCCTACAACCGTGTCATGCTTGTTTGTCAAGGCAAGAGTGTTACGGAACACCATCATTTAGTCTTTTTCACTCTCTCGCTGACCCAAATTGCTGTGCTGGAAGAAGTTCCCTTTTCTGAGATGACACAATGATGCAGTGTCCACTAGTTAGAGATCTGTGGCAAGCAGCGCTCACTAGCCCTCACAGGCCAGTAACTTCAAGCTGCATCCAGATGCAATGACGACCTTTGTTTAGTGCCAAAGTCTGTCAAACCCTTACACATGATTAATATATATGACAGGGTTGTTCCCGCTCTCATTGTCTTGCTAGGCGAGATAGCCAACTCGAGCCTTGCTCACTGAGAAGCAGCTGACTCCTGTTAAGCCTTATCTATTCATCGGGCCACACATGAAGCCCAGCCACTTTTGGCACAGCGGTAAGACTGATCGATTTGAGCTCCGAGCGAATGAGGATTTCTCATCCCTTACCCCCTTCAACCCTCAGTCCATCCCCACTCCCCTCCTATCTTCTGCATCCTAGGATCCACTGAACAATATAATGCAGTCTGTGCCTCGAAATGGGTGTTCAGACTCACCATCCAGTAGAGTTTGACCACGTATTTCCCATAGTTGTTAAAGAGTGGCACATGACCTTTCACCACCTTACACAGCGAGTAGATGTGCTCCCAAGGTCTCCAACCATCTTGTTCTGTAGACGCGCCGTTTTGCAGTGTCCAAACAATATAGATCTCACTAATGATCCATCTCATCAGCTTGACCGAAGACGGAGGAGAGAAAGGAGAGAGAAAAGTAATCGTGAATCTAACAACTACCCACCAATCTTTAAATCTTTTGGGTGAATCATCAATTATCTCATATATCATTCATTAAATCAATATGGCATTGCATTACCTGAGACTAATTCATCTCTGTCAATCAAATGTCACCCTGTCTGACATCTGAATTACACTACCCAAGCGCTGATCGATACTGATTAGCAGAAAGTCAGTGCAGTGCAGCGCAGAGCTTCCATCTTCAATAGAAAAGGAGAAAACAACAGTCGAAAACGAACCTCACTGCAAATCAGGTGATCATTGGGGGTGATCAGGTCAAAGGACGTTTGATTTTCAACAACAGCGAGACCCTGAAAGAAAAAAAAACACACACAATATATGTGTATAATCATAATATCAGAGTAATTCATTATGATCAACCACACACTGTCATACGTTAGCTTTTTAAGAATGGACATGAATATGTGACCTAATTAATGTTTCTCTAGTCATCCCAGGACCTAAACCAGTTTAACCTGGCCATGATACTCCCAAGACTGTGTCTGTGATGAATATTTCACTACCAGGTTAATAGACTCTGTGATGTTACTAATTAAATATGAATAAATGGATCAGGTGATGGTGAGATGGATTAGCTGTGGGTCAAGCAAGGTTGTGTTTTCTCACATCATCACAGCAACCCTAAGTCGGAATCAAACTTCAAATTATTTCAGTCGATAACATCGTCTTTAGAAATACAGGCTGCTATGGATTGATGAAGAGAGAGAGAGAGAGAGTTTCGCAGCAGAGCTGTTTCCTGCATCTGCATGGCTGATTGCTTTTGTGATTAGCCTATGTTCCTCTTGTATGAAATTAATGAAATGCTTTCTGACATCTTGAGTGAAAAGGCAGTTTGTGACCTGGCAATGACTAATTCAAAAGGCAGGAAGCTTGCAATAATTGCTCAACGCCGCACTGTGAAAGGGTAACAGAGAAGTGGAGTGACGCAATTAAAACTTCACCGGAGGTGACTAGAGAGCAGATTTCCTTAACTACATTTCACACTGTGTGGTAAAGAAATACAGTTTGTTAATATATGCAATGGCCACAACCATCTACTGTATACACATGCACATGTAGTCTATAGTAATCTAATCAACAAAAGGGTACAGAAAGCAAACATCTTCTTGAAATTAGTTCTGCTATCTGACCAACAATCTAAAAATCCACACGTATTTAAGTGACCGTGTGACATTGAGCTCTTGAGGAACTAAAACCAGCATTTTTTTTTTAATGATATCTGATCAAACCAAATGTTCTTTTGTAACTGTCACTTGTGGATAACATGCAATAACTGTCTCAGATGCTACCCTGTTAGAAGCTACACCATTCATATTGAAGCATGAATGTTACCTTGTTGGCAATAAACTCTGTGGGACGCTTCCAAGAGTGCACTTTCAAAGATGGAGGCAGGGAAATTTTTCCCTCAGGATCTTCAAAAAAAGGCTGCAGACAAAAGAAAATAAAGTGAACGCGAAATACGTTAAACATAATGTCCGATTTAACATTAGTTGTAAAGTAGATTTGAGGCCAACAATACGTTCTTGTACTTTGCTTATGGCAAATTAATGAATAATCTATTCGAGTTAAAATCATCTTTCATATTACAGCACTGGGAGCCTTGCTCGTCTTTCCATCTTCGGCTCCTTTGTTTGAGTCCCATTTCTCCTTATTGACTTCTGCTTCATTCCACTCGGGCCAAATGGGAAATCTGCATCTCCATACACCTCCTAAGCTCTCAGTGGAAGTGGCTACGAGGGATGCTGCTCTGAAATGATGACACATAGTTTATTCACTTCATTTGTTCCCGGCTTCCTTTGTCAATATTTAGCAGCAAAATGAGATTTAATGTAGAATAAAAACAATGGTAGACAAAGGGGAGTTACACACATACTGTATGTCATGTGCATCTCTTGTCAAGTGGCTACATGGCTTTTTAGATAGATAGATAGATAGATAGATAGATAGATAGATAGATAGATAGATAGATAGATAGATAGATAATGACGCCACGATTACCATATCCACTTTATTTTGATGGTACGTAGCTAACGCCTGGATGCTAACTACAGCTGGCCTTAATTAAAGCTAATTACGGACATTAACCGAACTCACTCCGTCTGTCGGTCGGATAAAGAGACTTTACTGGAGGAAGAATCCTTTTTCTTCAGCTGTGTCTTGGACATGGCACTTGGTGTGACAGACGTGGAAGCTAAGTGACGAGTCAAGTAGCTCGTCGGAGGTGGGTTGGTTTGGTTATGTCTCTCTCTGCTCTCGAAAGTTTACGCGTTGCTAAGCAACGGCGCCCCGACGTGGGCGGGGCCCGGAGCGGCTGCGTCACTTGTTGCCATAGTGAGGGATGGACAGATTTTCTTCTACATTAATCCCTTTACAGAAAATGACTTCAGCGCAACGAAACGTAAAAAAACACACACACACACACACACAAATGTCCTCATTATCTCATACATAAGCTGATAAAATATTAAAAACATGTTTAATGGAAAAATATAGCCTCGCATAGTTGAATCAATATCTTTAATCTTGGTACATGTGTAACAGTAATAGCACCAAAAAGACTGCATTTTCCTGAAGGCCGTGGTATTAGATTGTATTGTATTTACCTACCACTTACTTAAACACAAACGCAGAGATTCACACTGAGAGATCTAAGCAATACATCAGTATGTTGTCAAGACTCTGAAGTGAAATGCATGCTGGAACGCTTTAATGGCATGCAGCGTTGGCAGTGAATGAGAGTTGCTGTAGCTTGTACACAACACAAGTGACACGCCTCCATTACATTCCTGCTCTGGTAACAATTAGGTGTGTGGAAGAGCACAAGCTGTAGTGTTGTGAGCAGAGTCTGATGACTGTCACACACTGTTTCTTGAGTAGAGTCACATGATCCTCTCTCTCTCTCACGCACACACACACACACAGGAGTCATACTGTTCACACATACAGCTTTATCCATAGTGTTTGTGCCATGGGTTTCTTCACGAGAAACACTACAGGTAAATGGTTTTTGCAGACATTTTGTGAGCTTTTCCCTCCCCTCCCACAAAACAGAAACAACTTCACCAACGATGACTCAGCACACACACTGCTAGACTATGTAGAATCTAGACTACTGAGGTTGTGGAAGAGTTTTACCTTTTAATTTGGCCGACAAATATTTAGGCTTGCTCTCGACGATATATACTGGTGATGCCACTCTCTTTCTTCGAGTGCAGAATTTATCACTGTAGTTCTGCTGTTGCATGGCAATACCAAGAACCTGCCCGTTTTTATTATCAGTATGGTAGGAAGAAATGTGAGAATAATCCCAGCTCAGCAGACATGATCCAACAGGTTGATGTGCAAGTTAAAAAAATAATTTTATAATCTTATTTTGCTTGTTTACTTGAGAAAATGAACCATAAAATCCAAAACACAAAGACAAAATACTTATACTGTAATTGAGCCAAATACTGTGCTTTAAGTATATGATGCAATTACAAATGATTTGGAGCATGTAAGGCAACACCAGCATTGCTCCAGTGTATTGTTTTCACATATATAAATAAATTACATCAGCACATTTAATCAATTAGACAGATAAATACATTTGATCAAATAGTCTAAATCACTAGTAGACATCAGAAAAACAGTTAAAATGTTTATTCTATTTTGGTCTTATAAATTTTAAGTTTTTTTTTTCCACATGTAAACTGCATGTTAAAAAATCCTCCATATTACAAGTGAACATTTTAACAAATTACCATCCCTATGTACAAGAGAGTATAGTCCTCTGTCAGATTCTGTTTTTATGATAGCTCACCAGTTGTATAATGCACAACCCAACACATTATAAAAAAATACATACTGTAAATCAGATCTACATTTTCATACCAGTGGAGAGATAATCAAAGATTTTTCAGTATCTTATATAGTACCCTTATTAGTAGAGTTTTTTTCTGGAATGCTGTATTGTCCGTCTGTGTCCTTATAAACGTTTGAGTGAACAACAGAAAGTATCCCTCTCTATTTAACATAACAAAACTGTATTATGGCACATCATTTCAGAAGGAATATGGCATAAAGACAACATTTCATGACAGAAATATGTAATACGATAACACTTTGACGTTTGCTTACTTTTTAGTCTGAAGACGAGCTGGAAACACAATCTGTGCGTGCTGTAAAAATATCGTTGAAGGGGAATCATCTATGTTAACGGCTAATACGTTAGAAACACGGAACAATAAAGTGTCTTGTTTCACAGTTAAATATTGAATAGCAAGGATATTGAGAGAGAACAGACCAAAGTGACAGAAATCGAGAGGGTACAGGTTGCTTTCGAGTTTGTGTTTAGTCCAGGGCAACGGGGGGGAGCACCAAGGTTGAGGTCTGGAGGTCTGGTAGGCCTTCATACACAGTCAGGGTAATATGCAGTGAGACAAACACAATAATAAAGATCCTGTGCTTTAGAGGTGTCAGAAAGAAAGAAGACAGCCTGCCTGGTAGGAACACTGACAACATCGAGATAAAATTGGGCTTCTATTCTGGCCTTAGGGAAAGCTACAATGAGAAACTTGGATGTGCAGGTCAAAAGAGCGTCAGTGCAGGGAGACGATCCTAGAGCTTGGAAGACCCAAAATATTCATATTCCTCTGAGAGTAGAGGGCTGAAAGCCACAGGCTGCGTGAACAGGTTGGACCCTGCCAAAGGGAGGCGAATGGCTAATGTGAATGGACTGAGTGTTAGCAGCAGCCTGACTTGCTCTCAGCAGCCACAGTCTCCTTGTCTAGTTTGATCCGGTCTCCATTGCTCTCCTCATACGGCAAACCTTTGTCGTTAGCCAGGATGTTTTCTACCAGGAAACGTGCTGCCTCGTCCACGTTGATGTTGTCCTAGGAAAATAAAGACAGTACGTCAGAGGGGGTGATTAGATGTTGCTTCTGGAAAAATGCACATTTACACCTTAGTGACAGTGTGGACAGTAGTCGTTTTCCTTGCTGTAGCAAACTACATCTAGTAGAATGAATCACATTGCCCCTTTTAAAAATTTGGAAGTCTTTATATGAACCAGTCTTTTATATTAAAAGCTGGGAAACAGACACGGTTTCCAGAGAGCCAATCTGAGGCCAGAAGAGACAAGGTGAAACAATAGGCATTGGCTTTGGTTCCTCAAACAGTGGGTTGAAGAGGTAATGAATATTAATGTGATTTCTCCCTGCTTTACAGTAACAAAGATGTTTAGTAAGAGGGCATCAAACAAACGTTTAATCGAAATATAGTCAGGTAACAAAATTCAAGTATTAAATAAGAAAAGAAAATCTACTTGCTAATTATTTTAGAGAAGATTTACAAGTCCAGAAAAAAGCAACGCAGTACATAATTTGCCCATATTTACGCTTTTAAACTTCTCTGATCTGTAAAGGGTGCGCACCAATCAGAACCAGATGAACCTCCTAATTAGAGATATTATTTATTGGCTACATCATAGCAACAACAACACAACACATAATCCTACAATGGTTACAATGGGCTATTCTCATGTGACATCTTTTGGGGTTACATTTTTGAAAGAGAAAGAGAAAGTAAGTCATTGACAGAATCCCAATTATAGTAGGAAAATACCAGCGTGACAGGCACAGAAAACACCAACATGTCATACCAGGAAATGGCTACACACACTTCACATGACACAGCATGTGACACAGCTGCAGGGCCTAAAGGTTGCCTGGGATGCGTTTGTAATGTTTATTCTGGCTGCCAAAACCCAGAAAAAAAAATCCTCAACAAAGGGAGGTACCAAAATGTCTTTACCAAAAAGAACATTAGAAATGTGTTTGAGAGAGTCTTCTGGCTTGTTGACCTTGGAAGATTTTCTTAGAAGGGCGTTTGAACCAGACACAAATGTAACAGGGAGACGGGGGAGGTGAGGGGAGCACAGTAGGTGGCTCATTGTTATGAAGAAGAACATTTGACTGGCTGTGATTCAAGCACTCCGACACACCTGCATCTATCAAAGGGAGTAATCCCATGAGCTGGCACATGCAGACAACTGCAGCCTTTTGTTTGTGTCAGCCTCATGCTCTCACACAGTCACTCGCTGATCAGTCTGACATATCATTTAATGGACAGACAGACAGGCAACGTTCAGATTTGTTTTCAGTCTTTACATGAATGAACTTGTCTCTTATAAGATTTTTTTTTTTTTTGCTGAAGCGAGAGGCGGCCAAAAGAATTTCACTTCACCAAATTCTATTCATGAAATAAAGAGCACACATATGCATAGAAAAAAAACACACACAAACTCAGTAAGACTATTTAAAGTTGAGGAGAAACACTACACAACATTATCTTTTAGAGCCCTTCCCCTCTAACCCTCACAGCTCTGGGATGAAACATCAATCAATGTCAGGTGATACCTTATCACACTAGCTGTCCAACAACTCTTTTCACTGGTGGGAGAGATAAAAATTCTATGAATGGTGCCAAAGACAAAACAAAAGATAGAAGGACGAAAAAACAAAACACAAATTTACGAATGTACAATTTGTCGAAGTAGCCAAGAGATAAACAAAATAAATTAGCAACTATTTCACAATCGCCGCAGTTTAACCAGCGTGGTTACACCACTATGAAGAGACTCAGCTTCCCCATAGGATAAGATCTGACGGCGGACTTCCTGTCTGTCATGAGAAGTGAAGAAGCCTTTCGGTAACACACAAAAATGTCTTCAGAGTAAAAGTCTAAGCTGCTCCTCTTATTATGACTGATTCCGAAGCTCTTATCACATCAGAGTTGCCACAAACCCAAGTCACATTCATGTATAAAATAAGATTTGAAGCCATTACTGGTCACGTTTGGACTATGACTCAAGGAGCTTTAAAAGGAAGTATGTAGTCACATGATGCAAAATATGTCAGCCAGCATTAATAAGCTCTAACCTTGGTAAATTCATGCTGCTCAACCTGGGGTTAAAGGTAATAAAAACATAAACATCAGGAAAAGAATATTTTAAAAAAGAAGCCAGTTAAACAGATAGGAACGTATATAAAAGCACATGGACCTATTTAATATACATTCGACTAAAAGCTTCTCCGTCTGATGTATTGATCTCTCACCTTAGCTGAGGTTTCAAACCAGCCCAGAAAGCCAGTCTCTTTGCAGAAATTGTCCATTAGGGCTGTGTTGTTGGAGCTCTCTTTCTTCTGGTCGCATTTATTGGCGAGCAGCACTGAGGGGATTGGGTTGCCATTAGCCAGCTTCACCTTGCTGTCCAAGTCATGCTTCCATTTAGATACCGCCTCAAACGTGGAGCCCCTCGTCACGTCAAACACCACGAACGCCCCCACGGCCTCTTTGTAGTACACTCGCGTCATGTTCCCAAATCGTTCCTGACCTGGGGGGATAGGAAAAGAAGTGAGGAATATTTGCATTTTTAAGAAGCAGCTAGACGAATAATAAGGTTTTGGAGTTTGTGGAAATTTTTAATCAAAAAAGCGGCAGAGCTGAAGGACAAAATATGATGCGGACAGAGGCGGTTCTGATTTAAACTACCTTTCCTTCACAGAGTAATGTGCCATAGTAATAAGCCCATTCTCTGGAGTCAGTCTGAGAAAATTTGGGGTGATATTTCACAAAGGCAAAGCAGGAGAATCACCGGTAGGATATTGGGTGTCACTAATCTGAGAAAGCTTCTTGCAACACACAACTGGACTGGACCTTAGGGGTTGTTTGATACTTCTCTTAAAATCTACTGAATGTATTCACATCATACCAACTCATTAAAAAGTTAATCATGAAAAAATGATAGATAGATAGATCTAAGGTCATAAGGTCATAACAAATTAAAATCTTCATACATTACTGTACAGTAATTAAGACATTTTAAGTGAAACCCAAAAAAGAGGAAACATACCTTCAAATCAGCCCACATTACTTCACCTTAGCATAGAAGTGCACCGAAGCGCACGGCACAGAACAATAACTTACTGGGGGGGAAGTGAATCTACGATGAGCCGTTTAACTGGTAACACTTGGCTGACATTGCGCTTCAAAGCACGACTATCTGATCAAAAGATGGCTTGATTTCTGCCTCAGATCATTTTATCTACCAATATAATTACATGAAGCAACTGGGCGCCACTGTGATTTTCCATATCCTCCTTATTGTCAAGAAGTCCCATGAGAAAAACAAAACAACGTGGTAAATCCACTTCTCGATCCTTTCAAACTTCCCCAGCTTGCGTTAAAGATAAAAAATATACTTTCGGTTTCAATGAAGACTCAATAATTTCCTGAAACAGCTGCTCTATGGCACAGAGGAATAAGCTGTTTCAGGCTTTGGCTACAGAGAAAACACTTGTAGGTTGGATTAATTAATTTGGGATTTGTTGATAAAACACAACTATGGCTACATAAAAAAAATGCATCCAAGGCACTATAGTTGGGAGCTAAAAAATTATCCCTGTGATTGGGCTCTGATGCTCACTCTTACTGGAAGCTTAGCCAGGTGTGTCGACGCTGCCTGCAGGTACAGAAACAAGTACAGGCATAAACGCGCTGTAAATGTGATCAAAATCTTTGACTTGGATAGTCTGGATTGTAAGTGCAAGATGAAAATGAATTATGCCAGGAGAGAGAAAAACACATCTAGATGTTCAGACAGAACAACAGATGCAACAAAAGCAGTTCACATCAAGTTAGATGCTAGATTATGGTTGGTTTTACTCCCCTTAGACAACAGCTGTGTTTTTTCATCACATTAAAAAACACACACACACACACAAAGTCCACATATGGTTCCTGTTTTTGAGCTTGTTTATACCAATATCAGTTATACAGTGACTCACCGTCCTTAACAGGGCTGAAAGTCATGTGCAAACATATTCGGTCTCTTTTCATTTCCCTGATGTAAACACACCTATGGCAGCATTTTTGGCGGTAGTGCCAACTATATTTTGCCTTTCGAGCACCTGCTCATTTAACTTCCTTTTTAGATTCAGTAGCAGCAATTTTATCCTGCTTCTAATGACTTCAGGTGGCATTTGACGGATTTAGCACATATTTTTGCTACACCGCTCCAATTTAAGAAAGCCCACAGGGCAAGTGTAATTGTACTTGTACTGTATTAGACATGTTAACTGCCAACGCGAGCTCAGTTACAACAGAAAATGTACCAAGAAAAAGGATTGAGGAAGTGTGAGCACAGCTTCTCCCAGCATACTTTCACTTTACTATAGGTACTTACCCAACCACGCGAGCGAACTGGAGTGGCGTGGCGCAGTGCGGGTGTGAGCGAGAGAGTGAATACACTGTGGGGCCCACAGGCCTGACGGTAATTGCTCATAATTGAGAGTCTAATTTTAGCTGATATAACCCCAGGTGAATTCACCAGAGACACGACACAGTGGGATAAAGAGCTGATAGACTGAAATAAGGCTGTCATTTCCAGGCCTCGCAGAACTCATACATCCGGCAGACTGGAGTTAAAGGCAAGATATAGCAAGATATCACACTTTATATACATATATATTCTACTGCAGGGTCTGAGTGAGCCCGACATAATGTTTAGTCAGAATGGAGAGAAAACTTTTGCTGCTACAGCTGTAAATATTTGCCTCTATCGTTAGTACTGGTCAAAGAGCTACAAAAAACCCACACAGCATATCATATTTTATCAGCTAAATCAAATAAGCTTAATATTGTCACTAAAGAACAGCCCCTTTATTATTTACTGACCTTAATAACACCCCCAAAATAATTGTGCTGAAGTGATAACATGGAGCAGCGATGGTATAATATGCCTCTTAGACTAGGAACTGGTTTGCATATAGTGCTGAACTGCAAGGTTGCCCAGCACACTCCAAAGAAGCGTTATCATTTATTCTAGGAACTGCTGGACATGAACATACTGCTCCATAAACACTGTCCAGGCAGTCAGTCGTCGTCTACATTTAACAGTTCACTTGATTTTCTGACACGTCCAGTCCTGCTGGGTTGATGTGTACGCACAGCCTGTGTCAGGTTGCCTCACCCCTCCTGGGAGAGGACTGGATGGAAAAGACTCCTCATACGGGGAGGATCATATCAATCAATATCACCGATTTCCATTGCACGCGTACACACCTGAGTGTTTTAGGCTGTAATGAGTTTTTTTTTTTGGGGGGGGTGGTATTGATGAAGTACCGTAGTTGCACGTGGAAGTCACTAGCATTAAATGATAGCAAATCCCATGGTGCATGACCTTTCAAGTGTCGTAAGTAAGTCCTGATAATCATTCTGCTGCATTTACTGCACCTAGCCCTGTTGCTGAAGAACAACATAAAGAGTATTACTACTACTTCACTTCGCTGAATGACCTCAGTGTGCATTATGCTGATGGTGGAGAAGACTGGTGGATATTCTAAATTTGTGAGGCTGCCAACAAATCCAAAAATTAAACATTATGTCAAAAACAGTCTAGTCCAGGTCCATCTACTCTGTAGATGTCTCTGCTTTTAGAGCATGTCTCGTCTTCACATCACTCCAAGTTGCCTCCCTGCTTGGATTGGAGAGCTGGTTGTCTTTTGTAAACACAGTAGAGGTCAGAAATCAGGGACTCTATCAACGTCCTGGGTCAATAGAAGTGATTGATCAGTAAATATCAATTAAATGGCATTTGTACTTTTTCCTCGTATAGTCTGTGTCTTGATCCTGCCAAAGAAATGCACGTCTGTTTCTAAATAAAGGATAAATAAAATTATTCTTAAAGATTAATGAATGTCATGCGCTGCTAACCCAATCAGCATATAACACAGGGGTGGAATGAGCCCTATGAACAATGGGGTATTTACACACCGAATGCCACAGAGGAGCATGAGACTGCAGGGAGAGAACAAAGACGTGCGCTGCTGCGTCAAACGCTCAACATGCCTGCGAACTAAAGAGAAGTACGTCCGAATCTGGCTGTAAAGAAACGATTGTGAAACACCAAAGGGTTTAAACAAGGACATTCAGTACGGTCTGCCACACAGATGAGTACTGATGCATGACCTCAAGTACAATTATGAATTCTGGAAATGAACACGTGAAATCATCTTCAGTTACAAAACTACTTGGTGAAAAAGTGCTTAGTTCCAGCCACTGTATCATCTCTGTTTGTTGTGTGGGAGAAACAGAAATAAGAAAAAAAAAAGTCTCATCATTATCCATAGCCCTAGCAACCCCAGTTTCCTCTACGGCCGTACATATTGCTATCCTGTGGGTGGGTTACCATAGAAACTGTCCAAGCCAGACATGGCAGTAGCAACAGCAGCAGTCTCCATCTATTGTTAGGAGGCAACTGGCTGTGAAACTTCCCCGCACGTCCTCCCCCAACAACTAAAATAACAAAGGCAACATGGGATCCAGCCATTAAGGTAGTCTTGTGCACGAGCTTTAAAAAAAAAAAAGAGAGAGAGAGAGAGAGAGAGACTCTGAACAAACACATGACTGGCACATTTAAATTCCACCGAGCAGCATGTGAGGAGTGACTTACTACAGCTTACTACGGCCTTTAGCACTGAACAGACTCTGAACTGAGGGAAAATCCCCAACCGTTAGCGGTATTACCCTTATTTCCCCTTCACCTGATCAGCATAAAGCTTTGGCACAAGGTGATAAGAATTTAGTTTTGAACTCTATTATTTGTTGTAGACTTTTAAGTAGAATTATTACATGTGACCAATTTCAACTATTCTTCTACTGATAGCCCTTAAAGGAATCTGCAACAATCCAGAACAGGAAGGTGGAAGTTCCCAGCTCTCAATCACAATATATACAGATAATATAACTGTAACAGAGTTAGCAAGGATATAGAAAAGTGCCAAAATTAGAGTGTAGAAATGATAAACATAAAAGATATTGTGATGGTGAAGAGATGCTGTCAGAGTCGAGTGAAGTCAGCAAGAACCTGTAGTGTAAAGTTACTTGAAAAGCCACGAAGATGAAGTCAGACATAACAGGAATGAAACTGCTAAGGGCTTCTACATTTACATCGTTGTCAAATTAAAAGGAAAACCCCAATGAATGAGTGGAGAAACATAATGGAACAAGTATGAAAATCATGCATATGCTCTAAACCTTACTCAACACATTTAAACACCCGTGGAGTGAAACGAGCGAATATCTTTCAAAGTTCAAATCTTTCAGAAGTCGTCACCCATCTGTATACTGTGATTTTTGTTTTTTTGCTGTTCATAGTTCACTCTGTGCTCTCTGCAAACATTAACCTTTCCTCCTTCGATGGGTGTAGCGTTTGCTCGTCACGCTGTGTGCTTGAAAAGGTCTCGGCGTCACCTTCGGTTTGCCCACTTCTAATTACCAAACGGAGATAAATTGATTGGCAGTGATTAGGTTTTGCTCTGCGGTTGCAAACTCCAATTGAAACAATTAGATGATTTGTCTATTTGATGATCGACAGGAAATTAATTTGCAATTAGTCTGATAATTAATCAATCTTTTATGTAATTCCTCCATGCAAACATTACCTAGTTCCCCTTCCTCATTTGTGAGGACATGGCATCTTCTTTCTCCTATGTGACAATAAATTGAATGTCATTAGTTTTTGGAGTGTCAGTGAGGCAAACATGCAATTTGAAGAGGTCACCTTTGGTGCTGGGAAGGTGTGAGTGGATTTTTTTTTCTCACTTTTGTTCAATATATATATAAACCAAACTATAAACTGATCGGATTAACTGAAACTGAAAAGAAGTGGTGATTTCAGGAGTGCAGTCATTTCCAGCGTTGCCTCATTTGAAGGATTTTCTGAAGTCTAAAGTATCCTGCACAAAATAAATGTTAGACAAAAGGCAGAAGAAATAAATACAACTTTGTGTTCATTTTTTTTTCTTCTTATCATCCTTCTGATTATCTTGCGACCTTTCATATTTATCTTGCGACCACTCGGGGAAAGGGAGTTTATCAGGTTAGAGTCAAGGGTTCGATGTAAAGGAAAGGTTTTCCTGTTAGCACTGCAGGTTAGCTCTGTGATGGAAACCACTCCATATGTTAATGTGTGCCCTCCCGCTCCTACAGGAATGTTCGGTCCTACATGCTGCAGGTTTTTCTATACTACATGCCATAGTGGTAATCATCCTGTCCAGTAGCTTAGATAAATCCAGGAGAGAGTAGCAATTCTGGGTGAAAAGGGGGTGGGAAAAGCCGCATGCTTCACACTGACTTCCATGGTGCCCCCATCTTGTACAAGCCTCTGATTACTATCATTCCTCCCAGACTGTAATTATTATTAAGGTTGGAAACAGACAACGCAACTCTGAAGTTGCTCTCAGTGTTGCCAAGATAATTCCTCCTTCTTTTCTGCACGATTAAATGGCTTAATGGCTGGTCTTAATGACTTGGCAAATATACCTCGAGCTTTCACTCTTTCACACCCACGTTTGGTTACTTATTTTATCCTCGGAGTGTCCTCAGGCCAGGACTCGGTGTAGGTGTGAATAATGAGGTTTAGTATCTGTGTCATCTAACCTCAGACTTTCTTTCTGGTCAGTGTGCACGCATTGAAATATTTCTTTTTCACCCAATATGCGCAAGTGTGTTTCCATGTCTCTATGAATGCTATGAGTCTATCTCAGGGTGTCTGCCTGTGTGTGCGTGTGTGTGTGTGTGTATGTGCCAGTGTTTTATTTACCCTCACAGATCCTGTGATCGAGTGCAGTCTGGCTGTGACAGGCAGACGGCCTTCCCCGGCACTCAGTCACAGATGCCCCTGCACACCGAGCTCCTGCTGCCAGGGCCCAAGTGACAGCGGGGGGAACATAGACCACACTGCCAATCAGTTTCAGACATACCCCCAACCCCCTGCCCTCCACGTACACACACACACACACACACACACACCCCCAACTGTCCGCTCCCTTTCTGTCACTGCTGTAAGCGATGGAAAAAAAAATATAAAAACAGCAGTCTTCTAACCATCTGTCCTGATCTGTCTCAGCATATGAGGACGGTTTGATTGAGGGAGAGGATGGACCTGCACAACCATGACGGCGTTCAACACATGAATAGAACATATCTAGAGGCGCAGCGGTTCTGTTTTTAAGACAGAAACCACAAAAAATGTGAAAATATCCAGCGACAATAAGATCTTGCATACTTGTGAATGTGTGCATACATTGGATATGACCTATAGCAGGTGACTTTCAAGGTAGAAGCGAACTCTCGTGGACTGTTCGGGCAATAAAACGCCTAACTACGACTTCTGGCCCGAGAGTATCTGAACAGCATGTACTAGAAACAATCTCTGCTCTCTGTGGTGCAGGGCTAAATCGCTTGCACATGGTGATTTTTCGAGCGCCGTGAATATTCCAAACTTTGTTTACCCATCTCCACAACGGTTAGTTGCAGCCCTATGTTCTCTGCCGTTCCCGAACAGTGTAAACGTGTCATTTGCACACGTGAAAAATCCTTTAGTCGCGTTCTTTTCTTCAAACTTTGAGGATGATTAACTACTCCTCCCGTGCTTCCACACGTGTGGGAACACGATTGTTGTATGAGCTGCAGAACTAAATAAATGGCCAAAAAAAAGAAAAGGCCGCGGAGAGAAGAAAGACGAAGGGGAAAAAAGTCAAGTGATCTCATTACATCAAACATAAAATGTGACCAAGCGGTTTCATATCCACAAACCCCTAAAGTCACATGCCTTTTTCACTGACGAACATGCTTCAGATCCAACATGAAAAGCTGGAGGGATCCAATGCAACGTCACAGACACCCCTCACCCCACAGCACACCCTCATCCAGCTGGAGCTGATCTCGTGCCTGTCAGCCCGTCAGCTGTGACTCTTTTTTTTTTTCTCTTGCAAATTTGAAGTGAAGTCATCTTCCTTTTGCCTTGGCTCTCTTCCTCACCTGTCCCATCAAGCATGTCGCCCTCAGACTTACTGTTTGCTGCGAGATATTTCTGTGCGCCCGGACGGAAATATGACAAACAATGCGAGCTGGAGCAGGGCTGAGCGCGTGTGAGAAACTTTTATTTGCACTGCCACTGATTTCTCTCTGGGCTCTTACACAAGCTGTTGGAATGCATAGGTTTCTGTGTGTGAGTGTGTTAAAGTTACTGAAGTTTACTGTAATCCTTGCAGGGGGGGGGGGTAAATCACATGAGAGAGTTTGAAGAATATCACAGTGACAGTGCAACGTGAAGTGAGGAGAGGAGGGCCAGGGAAGTCACTTATTAACCTGTAAACACACTCTCACTCCCATGAGAAAATATTACAAGGCTGTTATGGTGAGGTTTGGAGGAGGAGGAGGAGGAGGGGAAGGGGGGCGCTCAGTCGGTAATAGCAACGTGACCTACATTCCTCTGACAATTATGAGCTGTCGTAATCATAAAGTGGGGGAAAAAGAAAAAAGGGAGCATGACATGATCAACCGGTCTTTGTTGCTGGAATTCCCTCCTGCCTTTGTGACTAAGCGCGTTTCACGCGATACTCTTTTAAAACCCGAGGACAAAAAAAAGAAAAGAAAAGTTGACATGTCACCGCACCGTGAGACATCTCCTGGAAAACAAAAGTCCCCCCGGCTCCGGGCTTATCTTTTCCCCTTAACGTCGCGCCGTTCAAGTAAACGAGCGTTTCCTTACCTGCGATATCCCACAGCTGTAACCTGACCAGCGTCTTGCTGTCCCAGTTGATAACTTTCAGTGCAAAGTCGACCCCGATCGTCGCCCGGTAGTGCTGCGAGAAAAGCTGGTGCACGTAGCGTTTGATGATGCTGGTTTTCCCCACGCCTAACTCCCCGATCACCAGGACTTTGAACAAATACTCCTTGCACTCAGACACCGAGCCCCCGGCCATGCTGAGACTGACTCTGGACTGCTTTTTTTTTTTTCTCTCTCTCTCTCTGAACTCAGACAGCTTCTGCTTTCTCGCTCATGTAGGCTTCCTGGGAGGTGAGGAGCTGTTGCTGCTGCTGCTGCTGCTTTGCTGTGGGACTGGGCTGGTCGGAGGGCTGAGGGCCAGATGCAACAGAAATTATATCGGTCTCCCCCCTTTTCTCCTTCTCCTCCTCCTCCTCCTTCTCCTCCTCCTCCTGATGCAGCTCAGCAACCACCTGATAAGTCACAGGACCCGGAAATGTTAAGGAAACTTGATGTGTGAGCCAAGGTTCCTCGTGCCACTGCGTTTACAGTAAGCCTTTCATGTTTACAGTCATTTGGTAGTCTCCATTTAAGCTGTCAAGTAACCTTCAAAGCACAGACACACACTTTTGTCAGGCATGATTGTTTTTTCTTTCTTTTTTACATAAAACAAGTAGGAAAAAAGAAACTTTAAAGATCTCTTCCAGACATTTTCAGGCATAAGGTTTGTTTGTTTTCAGAAAATCTCAAATTAAGGAGTTAAAAACTATCAGAAAAGTTCCGAATCTTTAATATTTATCTTTTTAAAAGTTTAACTAAGAGACACGAGACACTGAAAAAGTTTCTTCTTCACATATGTGCACTGGAGGTTTCAAGTTTCCACATCTCGTACACATTATTGACCCAGCACTGGCTCCAAATTTAGTTGTAACATCACAAAATCCTGCTACTGCGCGCACGTGTTGATCTGAAACTTTAAGATGAGCTCAGGAAAAAAAACCTTTCCGCCTCCGGCTGATGAATGTGAAAATATCCTCCTCGTGCTGAGCTCTACACGGAGAAGCTCAAACATCCACGTGAAGTAACAATAAGCAAAGCGCGTTCTTTAGGTAGAGAGGGGACTTTATAACTTTGCTGGACATTGAAAACCTCTCAAGGATCCCTAATTGGCCCCAAACTCTATTTTGTAAAGAAAAGATTGATCAAGCAAGTCTAATATAATCCCAACCCAGTTTTTTCAGGCAGTAATCAGTCGTCTTAATATAAATAGTTTTTATTTTACAGCATTGTTCAGCTTGCCCAAAACATAAAGGCCTATTTCATTCTAGATCTGACAGTGTTAAACAGGTGGCACCCTCGTATATTTTTACATTGGATAAAATCATTTAACAACTTACACTATAATAGACTAAAACATTTGGAAATACAATACAATTGCACTATGTACTGTATAGGCTTGTACTTTGAAATAATTTGCATTCTTATAGATAAAGAACTAAGAAACTTAACCTCAAGTAAACTACTTAAGTTTATAATGCAAGATTGAAGCAAAAATCGAAACATGTATAATCTCATTACAAGAAGCAACTAATCATTGGTTACTTTTACAACTGAATATTTTCAAGAGGATACAGTCGACTCAAGTTAGCTTAAAAGTTACCCAAAAAACCAGAAACACACTGCTCCGTGACAAGTATCTGAGGATAGCTTCAAAATGTATAAACTCTTTTTTTTTTTCTGTTGACATTCTAAATATAGAAACATTTATCAGTATTACAAACATACCACCTGTGTGAAAAACAAGAGATGGCTTAACAGTATTACAAACTTTGAGAACTCGTACAAGTACTGTGTTTTCCATTACAATGACACAGCAAACTCAGAAAACATGAAAAATATCAACACGGCATGGAAAGCAAAACGTACCACATCCCATGCTCGTAAAACGTCTTCTCGGGTTTATGAGCGTGTAAACTGAATTTAACAACACCGCCGTCGTCTACAATCACACTAACCTTTTGTCAGCTACATCGTTAAAAAAAATCGAAAGCAGGGATGTAGGTTCGATAACAACTTCGATTGGCACATTATATCCATTTCGTATATCATACAGCGCAAGTCTTCGGCGGAATCTCGGTTTAGTGACGATATCTTTGTGATGTTGAGCAACAACTCGCAACACGTAGTAAGTAATATGCAACCAACTTACTGCACTTTATCTCTTCGTAATATTTAAATTGCAATGAGGTCGGATGAAGGGATGCCAAGGTGAATTTGGGGGGAAAAAAGAGGCGTATAAAGCAAATAGTCTTTCGATTGCAGCTGCGGCCAGAGAGGAGCAGAGCTAATCAAAAGTGGCATGAAATGCACTTGAGCTATTGCAGTCCTCAGAGCCAGTTTGGTCTCTGGTTGTATCTTACACTCTGCGGATATGTACGCACATAGAGTTGTGTTTTCCTTTCCATTATGTTCCCCGTGGAACCAACTAACTGCACTGCCACTGTTAGAACCACAGCTACATCCTTGATCATGATTCTCGGTGTGCTTTATCAAAATTTGGCATGAGAGCTGACTAGTTTTGGCACTGTTCCCAGTTTAACGATCTGCAGAAAGACTGTGTGTGTGCGTGCGTGCGCGTGTGTGTGCGTGTGTGCTGACAGCCCTTCAGAAAAGCAAGCACTCATGGAGGATTCCTGCTGTTTTTCTACTTATAGTTTGGATTAACCCCTTACTGATAAAAAGCAGAGTAATAAATGCAAGCAAGCAAATGAGAGCGCAAAAATAATGAAAGGTTAAAAATTTGAAATGATAATAAAATCATGTTGTTGTGGAGTGTGTATATGTGTGTGTGTGAAAATGCATGTGTATGTGTGTGTGATGCACCAGCGTGCTGACAGCGACTTCGTCAGTGCCTGTTTTGCTCTCACAGTGTTGAGGAGCTGTGTGCGAAGTCTCTGAGGATGTTTGAGGTGTAGACTGAGCTCAGAGGGCTACTGAGCATCGACTCCATGACGGGGGAGTCGCCGATAGACTCCCCCGAACAAACAGAGTCTCTGAAGGGGGAGGGGGGCGACAGAGCTAGGGAATCCTCCAGAGTTGGCTTGCTCTGTGTCAGATCGTGGCCTTCCCCGTCCTCCTCCCCCTCCCCCTCCTCCTTGGCATCATAAATGTAGCTGTGTAAGAGGTCCAGTTGCTCGTCCTCAGACCCCTCCTCCTCGAACGCCCCCGCTTTCGGGGCCGAAGGAAGCTGAGAGGGTGTCAAGCTCAAAGGCTCGTTGGCAGGGATTGCCTCCCCGGAGGTGTAGTCACTCATTGCAGGGGCATGGGAGCTGTGTGTGTCCACCACAGCCCCCTGCAAGCGCTCTGTGGTGCAGCCCTTCAAGTGAGAGGGCAAGTAAGAAGCCGGCTTATCTAAATCAGACTCCAGCCCTTGGATCTGTCCAGAGCAAGTCGGAGTCCAGAGGGGGCGCTGCGAATCGCCCTCATCGTCCTCCTCCGCCAGGTTGTACAGAGGCTTAGCGCCACGTGGTTCTTGGGGGAGATGGGGGTCTGTGCCAAGGTCGCAGGTGGAGGGCTCACAACTGTGGGGGTCGGGGTTGTTAGTTAGGGGCCTGATGACCGCCGTCTGATTCAAGCCGGCTTCCTGTTTCCTCACATGCACAGACAGTCTGTGCCACACATTCCCCCCCCTCGGAGGGTGTCTTGCACCTGATTCAGACCATGACACAGACTTGCCATTAGAACTATGAACGAGATAAAGACCCAAGTTACTATCACAGGAAACCGGAAGGTGGTTGCAGAAAAAACAACATCAACAATAACAGGAACATAACACAGCAGAGCAGCAGCATTTCAACATTCCTGA
Organism: Nibea coibor; assembly: GCA_023373845.1. Classification (NCBI taxonomy): domain Eukaryota; kingdom Metazoa; phylum Chordata; class Actinopteri; family Sciaenidae; genus Nibea; species Nibea coibor. The sequence continues at coordinate 12,970,044 of CM041730.1, forward strand.
CGCATGTTAAAATACTCTTTAACCACATAAATTGACATTAAGAGCTTTGCTGAGGGGTTCAGTGAGCTCGGAAGAGCATTACATTTATCGACTGTGGCACTTCACAAACAGGGTGATTCATAATGTGCCGCAGACAGCATTATGATCTCAAAAACTGCTTCAGACATCGAGCTTACGAGCTGCGATCCAGCTGATTTCTGCCCGTTTTCAATATTTGTGCTATGGTTAAAATGGGACGCATGCATTCGGGGTAAGTTTTACAGCGGGTGCCTGAGCTGGCCTGAAGACGACATAGAGTTTAGTGCAGAACGAGCTGGGACTGGCTCTAATGTGATTAGTTGGGGAGGTGGGGAGAGGGGAGGGGCGTTCATGCTGAGAAAAGTTAAATGTGAGGTTAATTCAGGATAAACCAGAAGCAGCAGGGTGGCAGATCTCCTTGTTGGAGGGCTGCAGTGTCAAAAACAGTTATTATTTATTTATTTGAAACTCAGGAGTGAAATTACGACAGAGGTGATTATTTTAATGCATCATATACTTTAACCCACCACATAGGCTTTGCTGTTGAATGCAAACTAAGCAGATTTGACACGATACACGATACAGTTTTTCTTCATGTCACTCATTAAAATCAGGCTTAATACAGTGCAAGTAACATGTACGGTAAGTTTCCACACTTTTATAATTCCACCTCTTTGTCGTGCTGCAAGGCCCAAGTGTGCAGAAAAATATGGGTTTCAGCTTTTTCTTATCTGGCCAGTAAGCATCCAAATTTCTCTAATATAATGATGAAATATGCCAGTTTGTCATTTGACAGTGCAGCTCTCCGGGAGAGGAGTTGAATGACCCCCCCATGCCAAAACATTTGCCAGCCTCGACAATTTGCGGACAGTATGCTGCTCACTTTTTTTAACGCGTTTAAAGGGTGAGAAGATTAGAAAGGCTGCATAACAAGGGTGAGAGACAACACGCAGACAAATTGGGATCACTCTCACACTCTTCCCCACTCCTTACTTTAGACACTTGTCCGTGTGTCACTGCTGTGGATCTCAAAAAAGTTACATGCAAGTCTTATATCTAGTCTAAATAAGAGAAATCTGTACTTTAATGACATATTTGGATGGCCCGTTAGCTTTCGATCAATGACAGCAAAGTGCACTGCAGTTTTTAGAGTTTTCTGTTAAATTTAGCTCACTTTCACTGATGATCTTTCTTTCTCAGGGGGAGGGGGATGTGCGATATATAAATCAGTGTTTACTATATACTATATACTACTATATCGTATCGTATATGCTATATTGTTTCTATATCAATGCATCAGTTTAGTTGTGCATAGACTGAAGTACTCTGTAGTTAAAAACATTTTGCTTAGACACTCAAATGTTCTTGTGATATCGTTTAAAAAATTAGCACCTGCATAGTAACTTTCAAATAAGAGATAGACGTATTTAAATATGCCGACTCACTGCAACATTTGAGTGTTTAGGCATCTTATCGTTCCAGGAAATGACATTGAGATAAACAGCATAAAAGGTCACTCACTTAGCGTTGCCAGATCCAGGCTTCTTTCGGCGGAACATATTGAGGAAGCTGTTGCTTCCACATTGAGCTGACTTCCCATCGCCAACGTGCATTCGCACCACGTCAGATGTGGTGAAGGCGCTTCGGACGTTCCTCTCTGGTTTGGCAATGATAATGTACATCTTAGGTGTGAACATACACCCCAGCGCCACTGTTACGCTCAGGCTTACGGAGAACGACGTGGTTATGATCTTGTAGTTTGAGCCAAAATAGATGGGCACGAAGGCCAACCAGATGATGCAGGTCGTGTACATTGTAAAGGCAATATATTTAGCCTCGTTAAAGTTGGCCGGGACGTTCCGTGTCTTGAAGGCATAGTAAGTGCAGCTCATGATTAGCAGGCCGTTGTAGCCCAGTGGCGCTACCATGCCTACATTGCTGGTGTTACAGATGAGGTAGACCTCACGTATGCTCGGGTAGGACTTGATGGGCTCAGGAGGCTCCAGGATAATGAGCGTAATCTCCAGAGTTAGCTGCACACTGATCAGCATAAAGGCTATGATCACCTGGGCCCAGGCGCTCATGAAACGTGGCTTCCTGGTGCAGATCTTCTTCTTGCTGCCTGCCAGAATACGGGCAATGCGGTTCGTTTTGGTCACCAGGGCGGAGTAGCACATGGCAGATGAAAGGCCAACAAGGAGTCGCTGCAAGTAGCAGGAAGCCACAGTAGGACGGGCGATTAAAGTGAATGGACAGATGTAGCCCATGAAGATGCCTGCCAAGATGATATAACACAGTTCTCTGCTGGAGGACTTAACCACGGGCGTGTCACGGTACTGGATGAACACAAAGGTGACAAAGGAGGTGATCAGGATGCCCACGCAGGAGAAAACCACCGCGACTATGGATTCCACATCTGCCCAGTCAAGATACTTTAGAGGCAGTGGCTGGCAGCCTGGAAAGAGCAGAGGAGATGATGGGTTACTCTTCTGTCAGCACCGTAGTACGCTTTTGTGAATGAAAGGTACATTAAAACAGGTAAAAAGAACCACGGAGCAGACGGTAGAGAGGTGGGAGCGAGGAAAGCAGCACAGATTTTGGAGACGCAGGGGAAGTCAGGTGTGCAGTGCGAGCTCTTTCAGGATGGCCTAAAATTGCTCAGAAACCCATTTGCATGTGTCATCATACACATCCCAAAGCTCCAGTTCTGTCAGATTTCTCCCGCTTTCATGTTATGTTATACGAGGGTACGTGTGCCAAGTCTATCGCGATGCACCGGTTGCATACTTGTCATCCAACGTGCAGAGGAAGTTCATCAAGCTTAATAAAAGAAAACTGACACACACTTCCCCAGTTTAACACTCCATAAATTATATGCTGCTGCTAATAGCATTACAGTCACTACCTTTTCCAAGCAAGGCTATGCACGGAGAAACCACTTCTGGTTTGCAGTGCTAACTCCCAGACTGTAAAAATTTAAAGCATACCCTAACTTGTTGCCTCTGGAGAGCTTGGATATTTCCAACACGAGATGCGAAAGGTGCTAATGTATCAGTTGTTACGCTCAGTACTATTTAAAACCACTTCTGCAAAAGCACATCGCTGCCCGCTCGAGGGGAAAGTGTCTGAAGGGCACCGCGGTGAACTGTTGCTTGTTTTCTCTCGACCACCCACCTGGCTTAGCTTAGCGAGGCACCATCAGCCGCACACTGCACGCAAACAGACAAAGGTGGCAAAGATGAAACGCGTGTTATCTGCTTCTGTTCTTACACAATCCTCAAATCCCTCATTCCTCTAAAACCTACAGTATGCTGTCATATCTAAGCTCTGGAAGAAAAAAAACTTTAAATAATTTGGAAGCTCATTCTTCTAATGTGCATATTCTCTGTGCAACTTCAAATTATAAAGAGAAACAAAGAACATAATGAAACGGTTCTAAATACTAAAAGTTTTTTTTTCAAATCCTGCCCTATATGAGCAAATGAGTGAATGTATGGACAGTACAGCCTCACTCTATGAATAGGATACCAACTCTCTCCATTAGTATTCTCCAGATAGGGACATGTAATGAGAGTGAAGGGAGAATTTCTTCCTCGACAGACTGCTGAAATGTATCCCCAAGCCTCTCATGACAGTAATAGGATTTTACACCTGGGAACTGAGAGCTCCTCTCAACTCTATAAATCGCTGTCAAAACAACCACTAGGTCACAACAAGGCAAAAAGCAAGGAGGTGGGGGGGACGTGAGCAGTGTCACTTTTGGAGGGGGGGTTGAGAAAGCTAAGGGAGCAAGGTCATAGGACCTGGTAATGAAAAGCATCAGTGAAAGGAGGTGTCAGGGTTTGACGTATGAACAGGTTTATAGGGAGAGGATGATTTTTGACAGCACAGAATAGTCTGAGAGAAGTGGTTTGTGCTGTTTCATTGAGTAAAAGGTAGCAAAGACACGAGATGGGGTGAAATGTGCGAGTTGGTTTAAAGCGGTAGGAGACGTCTCAGCTCAGAAGTCTGGTTTTGTCTAACCTACCTGACAGGTCATCATCAGGCCACCATCCCAGCTCGCACGCCTTGCAGGTGAACTCATCCTGGACGTACTCATTGTCCTTGCACGTGGTGCAGATCCAACAGCAGCTCACCTCACCCTTCCTAATCACCTGCAGGCAGAGAGCCCAGACATAAAAGATGAGGGGTCACAGACATCTTAGTAAGCAGTCAAAACACTGATGAAACCACAGCAAGAAGCGCATCACACCCACAGCAACCTAAATAGGTAATCAGTATCAAGGGGATATCAAAGACGGGGATATGTTGGTGTAGATTTTTTTTATTTTTTTGTGAGCCCCAGACATAAAACAAGGCCAGCTGCTTTTATATTCTGCTCCCAGGGAAGCTGTTACCAGCACTGTGATATGTAAAGCAGGGTGATAAGTGGGGCAGGAAACAAAGCAGATAGAGGGGGAAGCGTGAGCAGCCAGGAGAGAGGATGCACCCTCCCTCAGGGTGACTTAGTGTATACCTAGACCAAAAAACAGTCGGCTCCACATGAAGCAAATCAGGACATTTCTTCAAACTGGGCTCAAAAGCAGTTTCACTGTCCTGAACTGGCCTTCTCCTCCGTTTGTGATGTAATATAGACTAGTTAAATCTCAGAAGTAATTACGAAAATTACAAAGACTCTTTTACTCTCCAATCATGTTAAATTGGAGAAAACATGTGCTTGTAAATTATTTTCTCCTTCGTGAAGCCTTTCATATAATATTTAATTAATGAAGCACGATCCCAAAATGTAGGACAGGCTAACATACTGGAAGTTTGCTTGCCAGCTGAGAATGAGTTGGATGATTACCAAAGGGAACAAATGGGAAGGGTCAAGATTCATGCAAGAATGGTGCATCACGTCCAAGCGGTGACATAGTTACCAGTAAAAGAAAGTTATTTGAGAGCACAGGGGAAATACCATCCCTGTCCTGACTGACTGCGCTCTCTGTGCTTATTTTTAGCGATGTGGATAAGGAATGGTCAGCCGGTCCGCCACCAAACAGAATTTTCGGAGCAGGTTTTAAATGGATTGTTATAAAACATGTTCAGGAGGTTTCCCATGTGACGTATCCTAATGACTTTGGACATCCCTTGACTCACCACCAGACATTTTTAGTCCAGGGTGACATGTCCTAACTATTACATGGAATGTCGTGGAATTATGTACACATTCACATCCATCCCAGAGTTATTGTAACAACTTTTGAGTTATTTCTTTAAGCAAAAGTTCATCATTTTTGAAAGTACTTGCTTCCTTGAGTTAGATGAGAAGATTAATACAACATACCGCCAGCAGTTGGCTAACTTAGCTTAGCATAAAGACAGGAAACAGAAAAATGACTAGCTTGTCTGTGTCCAAAATGTATTTGTTGATTCAAGAGCTTCACAGGGACTGGTAGGCCAATTTTGTTACATTTCGATACAGCCAGGCTATCCGTTTCCTCTAATTAGCCAGCTGTTGGCTGTAGCTTCATATTTATCGGTTAGTTATTGATGATTGAAGAAAGCTAACAAGCATATTTCCTCAAATGTTGCAGTGGCATTATTCCAATTAGATTCTAGAACCGATATCAGGTCAATATGACGACATTTCAACCGCCAGTAGCACATTTTTAGCGTACTGACATATTGGATAGTGACCATGATAGACATTATCTGCTACCTGCTGAGCATGTTAGCATTTTTCTCAAAGCCCACTTGGGTTTAAGTACAGCTTCAGAGAGATGCTAGCTTGGGTGTAGACTAGTCTTGTAATGAGATTTTTTAGTTTAAGACAACTTGTAAAGAGCAGTCTTCAACAAGGACACTCATTGTATGTGTCTGCTGAGCTAAACCTATGTACTTATTGCAATAACAAATGAGCTACTTAAAGCAGTCAATATAAAATGTATTTACCTATAAAAACACTGGCACAGAGTTGGATTTGAGATAGTTTCGGACCATTCCCCCAGAGTCGCACAACAAATTCTCCACTGTTAATGACTATTGATTTTTCAGACCTCGGGGTTTTTTTTAGACTAAATTAACACTGGCACAGTGGAGTTCATTTGCCTTAAGGAGGATTTGAATCCCCTACCTTGATCTGTCCTTTGGAGCAGGGTTCACTGCAGACTGAGCGGACCATGTCGCTCCTGTTCATCCACAGCTTGTAGTCGTCGATGCTTAAGATGCCCTCGTGCCAGGAGCCCACGTTTATGTAGTCATAGCGGGCTTCACTCATATCATTCACAAACTGTAGATTCATGATGTCATACCTGGATGGACAGAGGGAGAGAGGGAGGAGAAGTAACGATCAGAGACGAGACGAGAGGCAAGAAAAAGGGCGACGTAAAGGAAGGAGGAGAAGGAGAGAGTGACATGTAATTTAATGATAACGACTCAACAGCTTAGCAAACCTTTTTACTTATCCAAAGTAATTTAAACAGCTTACAACCCTGTTAGTGTGACATCAAGAGCTCACACCAGTGGCCTCATTTTTATGTTGAACCGGGATGTGCTGCACCTGACCTCTAGTTGACGGAGGAATGACATGGCTGTGTTTTCTGACTGTCAAAAGCTGTCTGTTGGACTGAAGAGAGATGAAAGTGGCTGCCACAGCAGACAATCCGCTGAATCTGTTCCAGTCCAAACTAATTACATCCTTTTGTGCTGGAGATCGGCGCACATGTGTGTGCACGTGCGTGTGTGCTAATGAGCAGAAAAGTGTTGAAATTCAAAGATTCGAACCACTTTGATCATATGAAATCTCCTTTTTCTCTTTTCCTACATTCTCAGCGCCCTCCGTCTCCTCTCACCTTCCAGGGGTGTCTCCGTTTTCGTCAAAATAAATATCCTCTCCCGAGACTCCTTTGAAGGATGTCTTTAGCAGGTAGTCCAACAGCTTGCTGCCATCGATAGGGTCCATCGCCTCACAGAGTCCCGTCTGGTCTGGGCATAACTCCTTGTGCATATCATGGAGGCCATGAGCCATGGCGTAGATGGCATTGATGACAAAGCCCATTTTACTATCCTGAACATAGTTTTCATGCAGGCTCTCATTCCCTGTTAGAGGAAGAAAAAAAGAGGGAATAAAAATCAAGGATGAACTTTGAGTTCGAATTGAAGAAGCTGCCTTGTTTGTCTGGCGTTTTGAGCAGTCACACTGCAGGGACATAAGAATGTGCTGTTTTCCACAATGCACAATGAAATTTGAACCAGACATGGCGATCTTATTGCAAAACAGAACCCTATTTTGCAGCAAAATATATTAGCGTACAAGGAAATCACAACATGATGTCCAAAGGAAACAGATGTAGAGAACACTGCGGACGCCATGTTGTACTTCACTGTAAGCCATCTAAAGGCACTGTCAGATCGTAGTCAGTTTTAAATATTTTAAATATAAAATATTTTTTTGCAGCCTTGTATGAAGATATTTCTTCCAATGTTTAAGACTGAATTGACATTTCTCTTTGCCTCCCAAGACAGTGCATTTAAAATGTTGTTATTCATTGTCTTTGACATCAACATGCACACACAGTAGAAAAAGAAAAGGTGTGATCGCAACACAGCAACATATATATTTTTTTAGGTGTTTCTGCAATTTAGGGTGAACAGTGTGTGGTGGGTGAGCCATTCCTTTGTGCAGTTTTTTCAAAACGTAGGGCCATTTATTCTTTTTATTCCTCGCACAATATAAACAAAGCCCAGTGCTCCGCGTTACAGTTTGACTGATGCAATCCTCACATGCTGCCGGGATCTCACCATTTGGCTACAATGCAGTTTTGAGACAGTGTTGTGTTAAAGAAGACATCAGTCAAACTCCCGTCTTGAATGCTTACAGAGTGCAGGTGCAATTGCTGATCCAAGTCATCACCATAGTAGTGGCTAGAAAAATGCACTTACCACCTTGAAGGTCTTTGGAATAAAAGAAGTATATAAAAGTGTGATACAGAGAAAGTAAAAGAGCAACTATGACAACTGCTCTGAGATAACAGTCATCACAAACCACTAAATGATTTTTTTTCCTCATCATTTCATTAAAGGCATGCCGAGCAATTCACTTTAATGTAATTTTGATTGCAGCGTTCATTTGATTACTTTTTATTTTTCAGTCATTTTGAATTGTGATTTTAAATGCTGTTATCAAATCAAGAACACAATTTACCATGGTCACCTTTTGGGAGCAAAGGGAGAGAATATTTGGGGAGGAAAACAGACAAAAAAGTTCTTTGTTATTATTCACGAGTTTTGCACTCAAGTTCAACCCTACGCTCACTGACAGTAAGATGAAAGAACAGAGGATAATCCATTAGAGATAAAGCTGTCTGCCTATAGATTTCTCTCCTATTTAGAAACAAGTAAAGTATCTCTAGTCACCCACCAGAGCAGACTTTCTTGTAGTTCTTGTTCTCCTGTGGGTGGCCCGCTAAGCGGCACTGGAAACGGTGCTGCCAGAACTCAGAGAACCAGGGGTTCCTGGTGTTGGTGTCCAGGCGCAGTTTCAGGTAGTAGTCGTCGAAGGACTTGACCACCTCCGATTGCAGCTTCATGGTGATTCCTCCCTCTGCTTCCTGCTCGTAACCTTCTACAACCTCGTCACGGTCTGCCCATCCATCACTGCAGGAGCAAGGGAGAAGTAGTAATATAATGTGACGATCGCAGGGGGGAAGATCATGAAAAAGATGTCACAACATAAACAATGCAGCTTTGACTTTAATCATTTATGATTTTCAGTCTTTACCAGGAGTGACTGAACTGAACTGGCTAAGTGAATCACCATGTGTAGCTTTTAGCAGTGAAGCTAAAGGCGCTGTTGTCAGCTCAGCCCTTAGTTTAACAAAAATGTCACAAATGCACATAAACAATCATGATGTGATCTCTCTCTATTGCAAACAGTCACTGTTCAGCCATTAAACTTATGTGCAGTGCTTGTGTTGGACGGGGTTTGGGCTGAACTGACGATAACAGCTACCCGTTACCGGCTGAATTTCATCGCTGTATGTAAACGGTGACGAAAGTGCATTTGGATGATGGTGTGATTGAAACTACGCCGCAAGCTATGTACTTTTCCAGTGGTTTGGAGAGAAACTGTGAGAAACTGCTAGCACCATGAGCTATGGTTTGAAAAACAACAACAGCGGCAGTGAAAGAGGTTGATGGAAATGTTGCTAGCATCATTTATATCGAGTATTTTTTCATTGAAAGTTAAAAAAAAAACTCAAATCCCAAAGTGGATTATAGAGGACATATAGCACGAACAGAACCACACAAATGCTGTTTGCAGTAAACAGCAGTATTACCAAATAAAAGGCAACACCGTTCAGGTGGAGGCTAATAGGAAAGTTCCTATCAAACAGCAAACAGAGTGACAGAACGTTTCAGTGCCCAAAGCCCAAACTCTTGGTCATGTGTTGTTTTCATTTAAATAATGAGCTTCCACTCCAAGTATAGGTAGGCTATAGCCTGTACTTTTGCACCATCTTAAATTAGCGTGGCAGCTCTCTGGAGGCTTATCTCAAGTCCACTGCAGCAATCCTCAATTTAAGAGGATGGAAATTTCAACAATAGTGCCTCAACCGTAATTGTAGGCTTTACACAATCCCTTCAGCTCGCTTTTTTGTTTGCTCGTGTAACCCCCTGTGCAAGAATTCCTACCCTACCAAGCTAATTTGGACACACAGCTGGCCAGTGGGCTTGATAAGAGGAAAAAGTCAGTGAGTGGAACTCTGAAAAACAAATTAACAGATAAACAGCACCTCTCTGAGGTGAGCTCCTTCTCTGAATCCAAACCGGTGTGGGTTCACTGCTGTGTTTTATCTGTATCTTTAATCGTGGCTCTGGGCTACTGCTCTGAAATACCTGTGGTATTGACAGCTGCACACCAATTAGGTGTGACTCACCGTGGAACCAATTACCTAGCACACATGGGATGTTCCGGGTGATGGATAAGGACTGTGTGTTCGTGTGCAGGTCAAATTTTCTGACCTTTATGTCCACAATTACTGTCAGTCAAGGAAAAGGAAACATTCAACAAAATTTGTGAGAATGTAAGCTAGAAGCTATAAAACCAGTGTGATTCAGCTGGTATATTCCTTCTCACTCTCAAAGACATATGGATTCCTACACATACTAGGTAGCAGGAGACAGTCAGTGTATAAATTATCCTGAAATTAAATAAATTAAATGATCCTGCTGAACCCTGACATCTGTCTCTTTGAGCCTGTTGCCTCCCTACCAGCAATCACAAGTCTAAAAATATACTGTAATCAACTTATAGACAGTATCAAAGCTCGGCACTATATGTCTAAGCAAATGGCACTCAAAGAAACAGTGCATTTGCTAGGGACTACTTTCAGCTGTGGATGAATACACATTTGATGCACTAAGGGGTAATTACAGCGCCAGAATGATGCATGAGGGACTTAAAAAAAACTACAGAAAGAATATCTCAACCAGAGGTTAACTTATATCCAGCTTTGGCTACACAGGTAGTAGGATCAGTTCATCATAAGTTCTGGTATTTTCATAGAAATAGACAGGAATAGATCAAACATACATAATATAACCAGCCTTATATTTGAGCTTTGAATTCAGTGTTTCCATAGGCTGAAGGAAACGTCCACAGCTGACGCTCGCAGCCCTTCGTTCCACCACTGCAACCAATGCAAATTCAGAAATCGCATTCTTTGATGGAGGTGATAAATGGTGTTTACTGCTCCTGCCTACAACAAAGACAGGAACAGTGTTTGGTAACAGTGAGAGGACAAATTACAGCAGTATGGACCAGAAAACAACATTATCTAGGTCTTATTCTGTGGGTAATAAAATCACCCACAGTTTGCTCTGTTTTTGGTGTACATCTAAAAAAAAAAAAAAAAAATACAGAGTCATCATCCTAATTGAGTTAAGAGCCAGAAACACGTGAAGTTTATTAGTCCTAGTCACATTTCCTTCATTCGCTCCAAATGAATACTGTCTCTGTCCGTCGCTCTCTCTGTTAGTGCACGTAGGACAGACAGAGACACAACACACAAACATCCTCCTATAGGTTTGTGCACATGCATGTCTCAAGTGTTCATCATGAACAGACATTACCTGCCGGGATAACTGCATTTAATACAGTTCAGTACAATTCAAGTATTTAACGTATTTGTTCTAACAAATCAGGAAAAACAGATGAAGAGAGAGAAGAGAGAGAGAGTGGAAGTGCTGTTCGACCGCATGAATAATGCACGAGGCACTGAAGACATGCTCGACTGTTTCTCACAGTGCAGTTTGTGATGAAGTAAAATGACATTCTCTCTTCTCGCTCTCCTCTCTCAGGATTGCGCTGTCTGGCAGAACTCCAAACAGCTCATCAAAAGTCTCGGGCCACGAGAGGGACGTCTAAAAGGGGGACGAAATCTGATTTAATGTCACCTCAGTGTTCTGCCGCTTCACGCTGCATATTGGAAGACCCATTATTACATAACCTGTGTCAGATCTACCGAAGGAACACCTGTTTAAGCAGATTAAGGAGGCAGCGTATGTTACTAGTTTTGTAGTAGCTGCAAGACGGACAAGACAGTAAGTCTGATCTAAAACCTCATGATTACAGTTTTAAAACCCTTAACGCTTGTTTGAAGTACTTCCAAAGTACGGGAAAATGTAATCTCTTTTATCAAGACAGCAAAAACTAAGTTAAAATAATCTAAAGAACTAAAAGAAAAGATTGTTGCCATGGTTATTAAGCTGTTGGAAGAACTGAGCCATGGTATCGTAAGTACACTAAGTAAGTAAATTATCTACATGTATGTAGCACTTTACTTAACCAGGGTTTACAAGGCAAGATCAGTAGAAATGATTCAATCAGACATTATGCAAGAATTGTTCGTAAATAAAAGCAAAACCAGGGCATTTGCAATTAAGGAATCTGGAATCCAGCGGCCCGTTTCATCAAAAGTTCCAACATGCAAGCTGCCATTTAAGCAAATGGCCATCAGACCATTTCATTACGCTTTGCCACATTTACCACCCAACAGGCGAGAGCCTGTTAAGACTTGCAAATGTCATCATTTGTGGAACTGCAACCAAACAACCAGTTTTTGCAAATCGTTTTTTACGAAACATTACCCAGAACTGTAGAAATGTGGAACTTTGTACACAACAAGGAGCCAGGATCTGGTAACCTGAACTGAGGTGGACCCACGGTATATATGATCAACTAACAACCAACTGAGATGTGATGGAGACTTAACGTAAGACTTTGAATTCAACCCTAGATTTGACAGGAGGCCAGCATATCAAAGTTAGACAGTAGGTTCAATCTTGAAGGAGGATCTTGGTGGAAACATGTGCATCCACAGACAAGGGCACAGTTAAGAATGAACAAACAACATATTTATTTGGTGCAGAGTGGAAGAAAAAAGTGAACCCCACAAGATGAGCTCTTCTTGACAGGATAAAGTAAATCTAATTTCCCTTTTACCTTCAGCTTCCCAAATGCATTTAACAAATCATTCATTTAGCAGGATGCTATTACTTCACTGCCATATGTTTAATAATGGGATGTGTGTATTTTAAAGATTTACTGGGACTTGATGATGTGTGGCATTGTTTAGAGGAGCGCAGCGGGCCAACAGCTGGATAATTTGCAGAGTAGTATACAACGAATAGACGGAGAGCTCCCTCGCCTCTCCTGGATGATCTAGTTCCAGTTTGATAGCACATTTGTATATTTATGAAGCCATGAATTAATTGGCAGGGCAGAGATTTAATCACATGCGCTGTTTCCCCTGGAGGATGAACGGGAAGAGTTACTTTAAAAAGAGGAAGGGGAGTCAAGAGTTTCCTAATTGCTCTACGCGAGCGTTAAAATAAAAGTTCAGGTAGTTAATGGAAAAACTTTTGATCTGTCTGTCATTCACAGACCGCTAGAACGTCAACAGGTTTAATTAAGAGAATTACATTATCCTTAAAAGTGAAATCATGCTTTAAGTTTTTGATCTTAATATAACGCACATGTCACTGTTGAAAGACGTTATCAGGTTATACGTAGTCATAAGTCATCGTAACTGTAGAACACATGCTTATGTATTAAAAATAAAAGATAAGATAGCCTGGGCTAATTGTAATGTAATATTTGATGCAAATGATTCTTAATAATTAAACTTTATAAAATAATAATTAAAGGATTAAGTGCAGCAGTCAAAGATTAATGTTATAAAATGGATTTTGTGAGAAATCTGAAGGTGTCAAACATGGCAGCTAATTACTGAGCAGTAGTCCGACCAACTAGTGAAATCTGTGAAGCTTTCGGCGTAACTGGCAGCGACTGTTGGCTTCCAAAACCAGGAAATGAAAGGGGAGACAACAACAAGTGCAACCACAAACCTTTACTCGAGTCAAACCAACCACGCTAACCGTGCTGACTTCAGCTGGGTCAGGGGTCAAGAGACAGAGTTGTGAATGGTTGACAAAAGCGGCATGAGACTCAGCGAAACTTTGATTGGTTTACACGAATCGGTTCATGAATAACCTTGACTAACACAATGGGCAGGGGTTATTTCTATCACTCTATATTTCAGTGGCTAGTTTGCGTCATCAAGACGGACCCCCAGCTAGTAAATCCCTCATAAATGTAGTGATTGTAGATTTATGCAATTAAAACAGAGCACTAAATTACAGCAGGTACATACATGTATCTCATTTTCCACCACTGCACTCTCTAACACCATAAAACAGGCGCTCTTAGGGGTAATTCTCGTTTTATGTTTTACATTTATCTCCATGCTGATCTCACCACATAATTAATTCCAGACTGCTCTGGCAGTGGGGAGAAATGTTCATACGGGGACTCTTCACCTGAACGATCATGCTCCAAAACTCTCCCTGCCTTTTTTTTTTCTTTCTTTTTCCTCACTCCCCGCTCTGCCATACTCATTTCTCATATTTCTGTGACTCCGTGGAGTTAAAACAGTAGTGGCAGTGGTGGCTTGTTAGCTAGCTGGCAGCGGCAGCAGCAGCAGGACTCTCTTGAGGTGACACAGAGGACCCCGGGTGAGCCGAGGAGCCTTTAAAAGCCCATCCAAGCTGCTTTTACTTATTCATCATGCCCCAGTTTGTGTTGGAAGATCAGTCTCCTCTACACTGACAGGGAACACTGCGGGGAGAAAATCCTTTTTGGTTTTTACTACCAAGGGACTTCAATTCACTACTAAACCCCATGACAAAATCTCTGAATCCAGTACCGGCAGTGGAAGTGACTGATGGATGACAAGATCTTATTATCAGTTGGCCAATTTAATATAAAACTAATATAAGCTTTATTGGTCCGACTTCTATTTGAGCTGTTGACGAACATGCCCTCATTTAGTCCATAAAATATTAGAAAATAATGAGCATGTAGTGAAAATGAAAAGAAGTGGAGGTCCAAACGCTGAATTTTAAACATTTTGTCCCATGAGGTCTTTGTCAGGACGTGTACAGGAGTCCCACATACAATGGTAAGACTGAAACAGCGCACAGACAGGACTGGACCGTCTCGTAGCCAATATGACAATAAAAAAAGATGTGTAAATGTTGTGAGGCCCAAATCCGAAAGTAGCCGGGGTTTTGGTTCCAGGGGGAGATACGTCAGGTTAGTAGGTCTGGGTATATTTGCCTCATGAAGACCTTCTAGGTCTAAACTATGCATCATTACATTTTTGGGAGCTTGCAAATTTCTGTGTGCGGAGTTGCTCTCTTTTTTCCTTTATACGCTGCTTTACCCATCAGTGTACATCACTGGTGTGGTGGTGTCCGGAGAAGCGGGGATGCTCTTATTTTATGTCCTAATTTTTCTCAAAGCGGTCAGTCCAGCAAAGGACATGCCTCCCGTGTTACAAACAGTGACATGTAAGACTACTCTTGCGTATTTAGCTCACCCCAAAAAAATTGGGCCAGTAGGATTTGCCACAATGTCACTTAACTTCTGCTGCTTGACTTCGGGGAGTAAGGATCATTATGGCCACAGAAGAGGTGCAGATTTTGCTTTCTTTGATTCCTTATTCCATCCGCTCAAGAAGATTAGGCGTCATTGGAAAAAGAATTTTTCCAAGAATGGGATTTAGAAGTTGGTAGATCCAGTGCTGACTGAAAAATCAGTAGGCATACTCTGTATACCCTGCACTACATCAATGACTGTCATGTCACATTATATAGTATTTCTAAGACAACAATATGATGTCTTCAAATCGCTCGTTTTGTCTGCCAACTGTCCAAAGTCTGGTCAGTTTACAATGATATAAAACAGAAAGCAAGAAGCGCTCACAATGTAGAGGCTGCAAACACAGAACGATTGGGATGTTTGCATGAAAAGGGACTAAAATGATTCATTGCTCATCAAAATTACTGATTAATTTCCCCTCAATTGTTCTAATAATAGTTTTAGAACCATTCCGTCGCTGCTGATTCTGACTCATTTGTGGTGTCTTGACTGTTTGTGATTGAAATTTTTGCGCGGCCCCATTCACTATTCTCCCCGTGCACGCGCGTTACATCCGTACACTTTGGCTCAATTGTTAGCTGTCTGCAGAAGAAAGCATCTCAGCTTCCGCGAATCAGGATGTGACAACTATGTCCAGATGCAAAGCCAGTGTGCTATTTTTGATCGCTCCAATGTCATTCAACCATCCCCTCGCGCAAGGGAACACAAGGCATCAATTGGAAAGAGGGAGATGTCCTTGACAATGTGTGGCTGCTTTCAATTAACATCAGAGGCGCGTTATACATATTCAGATGCAGCTCATTGTGCCCTGATGCTCAGTAGAAAGACAAACAGATGCAGCCACGAATCCTGACTCAACTTGAATATACTTGCCAGGGCCACATGTGTGCACGAGTAACACGAGCAGGGCTCTATTACCGGATGTGTGTCTTTATCTTATAATTACAATCTTTGTTGCTGTTGTTGCTGGAAGGAATTTTTCAGATGTCAGCCGTATTTTCCTGAGATGGGACTATTGTGCTCGGAGCCGTGCTGACAGTCGACAGATCTGAGCAGCAGATCTGCAGTGAGATGATCGCACCGACTCTGTCATGAGCCCAAACAAAATCTCCATGGTGACTGTTACACAAGCAGCAACGCAAGTCTTTTATTCCAGCGGTACAGTAAATCCTGTTCCGCACAACAAAAATTATATTGAGCTCTCTCCCTGCATAACGTGCCCCAGTAAACTCTTGTTAAACTTGCACGTGGATTGTTTTAGTGCAGAGGGTCAAAAGGACAGAATTATGTCACACGGAGAGAATAACATAAGGTCGGAAGCTCTGCGCTCGACATTGTTTCACAGCTGCTTTTTGTCTCAGTCCAAGCCCACCCTTCATTTCCTAAGTCCTAATGTACCTGTCGCTATTGTTGCCTTGCAAAGAAAGACACTTCCGGAAAGTGAGCCTACAGTAAGCACGAGGGTGCAGCGAGTTATCGGTCATGGAGGATTACGCCGCACACATCTCATGGAGGATTGTAGATTTTAGGCGAAACACAGTCCTGTGAGTATGTAAAGCAAGAATCACCGGCTGTTTGCAGCGGTGCTTAGTTCAGTCACTAAGTGGAAATCATTTTCTGCAGCCTTAAATTTCCTCGATCTTGTCATCCAAACACTTCTCATCAATCTGAACATATTTCCTAACATTTGATTCAGAAGAATTTATAAAGTACGGATTACGCCAGAGCCCAAAAACAAAAAATCAGTCTTAACCCTTTGTACATCCACAATTCTGGATGAGAAAGATACTAATTTATTTTGGCGATGCTGTCAGTGCCGGTGCCAGAGATGAGGTCTCTTTTTGCTCATGCCCCGCTATTTGCCAAATTACTCGTGAGAAGAAGTCAATAGGCAGAATTCCACATCCTCCGCACTCTCCTTCCTGAGATGGGTAGGAGATGAAAGCCTTAGAGATGACGGGGAAAAAGGCAGCTAAATGTGTCGCGCCACAACTCCCCTCTCTCTCCCCATCTCCATCTCTCTCTCTCTCTCTCTCTCTCTGGCGCCCTAAACGTTTCATTTATTCGAGCTCAGAGCAAAGCCAGGGCCCCCTTGTTGCAGAAAATCAAATAGGACAGCCAAATGCAGAAATGCATGTGACACGCACAATACGGGTTCACAGCTTTCTTTGCACCTCAGCGCAGTCTCAAAAGGCACAGTCATACACCGCTAATGACTTGTGCCAAGCCATTACAGAGGCGGAACGTCGACATTCCTGTTTCAGTGTCCATTTTGTCAGGAAACAAATAATGATAATAATAAAAAAAAAAAGAATCAAGCATTCAGTATGGGACTCAGACCAAAACTGGTGTGTGTAAGACAGGGGCAGAAATGAGCGTTACATGTGGAAAAGCAGCTTATGCAAATGATGTTTAGTAATAACAGCATTCAAGCAGCATTAGAGGGAGAGAGAGAGAAGACGAACTGCTGCTAATTGCAAGAGAGCGAGCAGGCGGGCAAATGGGTAGGTGGGTTCACTCCGTGCTGCCATTCAGAAGCTAGGCTTGGGAAACAGGCAGAGGGGGGAATGAAAACAAAAGACGGCGTACAGTAGATGCATATCTGGCTGTCAAAGCTGCAAAAAAAACGATTTCATGGCAATCTCTTTACGCTGCATAAAGTGAGCAGATAGATATTCAGCTGGGATTCAGAGATTTGCCGTGTTTGCTCAGGGAGACCTTAGTTAAAAACACACACTCAGTGTCAGATATTTTCTACGCCTTACTGTCGGTTCGCAGACATATATTTGAATCCGGCCATTTAAAAATCCAGTTTATGAATCATTAAAACAGCTCTTTGAAAAATATCTAACGTGCCCCTCTTCACTGCAGCAGTAAGAGTGCGGGTTGCCTTTTCCCGTCACTTTTTTCTTGAGTTGGCATGACCTCGGGGCGTGAAAGAATTTGAGAACACTTTCCTGTGGCCTTTCTGCCAAAAATTGTTCTTTCGGGCTCCCTTCAAACGGCTCCAATTTACAAATCTAAGAAGAACGGTAAATTTTAGTATTGCATGCAGTTGGGTTTGGTGTACTTCACAGCACAAATGTCAAAGAAGCCACTTTTTCAGATGTATTGATGAAAGGTGTCCGCGCGACCGTCGATTGATTCATGGCTCAACAGGCAAAGAATACAGTTCTCTGCTCGTCTCTCGTTTTATTTCAAAACCAACGGACTGACTAACTCCTCATTGTTAAAACATGAATGCGCGCGCTGAGGCAGACGGATGACTCACTTTTATGAAGTGCACCCGACGCTAAACTTTTCCTGTTGCAGTGATTTTATCTCTTTTTAATCAATGTGGTACACGTAAGCTGTTGGCGTATCGTGAGGGGGGGACCTTGTTCTTAAATTAGAGATGACTATACTCCAGATTTCCTTTTGTGATCGTTGTGCCCAATTTGCATCAGGTAGATGTTGCTAGGCACATTGCTACATTTGTAATTGCTTATACAGATGGTGTCTGGGTTGCTTGTGTATTTTTGTTATTTTTTGTATCTTGTGTATTTTTTCGAAATCTTTTATAAAGGTCTTGACGAACCTAATCCATAAATGGAGCAGCAACTACTTCAGCAAAAAGGCACACTGCCTGAGTGCACTGGTCAAAGCCCCCTCAGAGCAGCATGGTTGTATAGTGGATCTGCAATAATATGGGCAGCCATCTCTTGAGAGTCATTGTGTGTATTGCTCTCTGCGGTTAAATAACAGGCAAGGAATCAGTAGCCATTTCACAGCGTCGAGTGCACTCTACTGTATGTAGCACACAGGGTTCCATTATGTTCCCTCACAGTGATAAATAAATTCAAGGGTGGTTTTATCAACGCTAAGATATAGTCAAATTACTTTCCTCCCTCCATCCCAAATCACTTTCAAGTCGTGCGGCTGTACAGTATCCATGATGTGTATAACATCTGTAGCTGTTGCTTGCCCTCGGACGGACATTAAAATGATTCCTCCCTATGGTGAGACTGATTTCCGAGTTTCGGTGAAAAGCCGTGCCAACTTCAAACAGGCTTTGAGTAACAGCGCTGAAGCTTGATGCGCTAATTCATTATGACAAGGTCTGTTTGTCAAGGAGCTGTCATGTGCCGAAAGGTAAAGCGACATTTCTTTTCAAAAGCGCTCTGTGGAAGCACAGCTTCTAAATTAACCCTGATCTTTGCAAGCTTACTGTACTGTACAAGAAGTTCCCCCCCATCACATGCAATACAAGCAGTGACAGTTGAAGGTATTTAATCTCCACTTATCAGCTCTTTCAGATTATTATTAGTTTTTGTTTTTTTTTTTGAGACCATCTTTTACGAGATTATCAAATTGTTTTATGCAACAAGTCCTCCAAACTAGCCGGGTGATTATTTGTCAGTACATGTATGTATATGATTACATATAACCTTTTTGCTAGCTTTTACTGATTAGTGACAATAAACTGACACAATCTACTCCCAACCACCTCGCTTCGTTTCCATCTCTGTCTCTGTCTTTCTTTTTTCTTTCTCCAGGTTACACTCTCGAGGAGGGGTCTCCACCGTAATCTATGGACAGACCAACACGACTCTACCGCCAAAGTCTACTGCGACTCTTCCTAGACTTGACTGACTCCTAATCTGCTTTTCAACCAGTTTCCAGCTCTGCCATATATAAACATTTCTTATATCCATTATATCAATACATTTCCTGTGTTCCCTGCTTCATTCTGTCGATGCAGAATGTGTTTCTCATCTCATAGAATTCATCTGAAATGTACTTGAACAAAACGGGAACGCGGACACCAGTGTCCTCTTGATAATCTACGTCAGGAACGCGTCTGTATTTTAGTGTAAGCGTGGAATGAATCTTCGCGCGTGTGCAGCCGTCGAGTAGTGGAGGCATCTGATTGGCAGAAATCATGACTGACATCACACGAGAAAGGCAAGAGATCCTCAACAACAGCAGAGCAGAGTGGGTGGAAAGTGATGCAGAGTAGAGTCTGCAGGTCAGGAATAAATCGGGTCGAGCACGCTGCCATACCTGGCCCTTGTCTGAAGAGCAGGTTCGCTGAGCGGCAAAAACAAAAGCACTTTGATTCAAAACTCTTTGCATGTAGCCGCTTCTGTATAGAGTGTTTGGCTGGCACTGTGTTGTTCTGTGATCATCTACACACATGAGATGTGGTAGAAAAGAACACATGCTACCAAATCCTACGTTGCTGTGCCATAAAAATGCAATAAAGTGGGGAGATGTGTTAAGGCAATAGCTGCCTTGCTGTCTCATTGATTGTAATGGAACATGCTGCAGACACCTTGTTATCTTTACAGATTTAACTAACTATGATGAGGTAGTGCTATAATTAACTCACTGATATCCTCAAATGTGATATTGCAGCCCTGCTGGTTGGCTGTGATGAAGATGCTGATGCACTTTGTTGTGGAGCTTTGACATTTAAATTATTCAGATGATTGGTCTGGCGAGAATGCAGTAATTGAAAGTTTCATTTTCTAAATGAAATTTCATTTTTTTAAAATGCAACGGCGCCTGTCTGATTAGGAAGAAACGTGCACCCTGTGTCTGATTCTCACATGATTTTAGTTGTTGAACAGTAAATGTTTCATGGTTTAGAGCTTTAGAGCCCTCTCAATTTTACTTCCTGCACCTTTAAAGTTCATACTTTAAAACTGCATTAACTGATTTCCTTACAAACACACCGTTGACATATTATCACCTTAAGTAGATATTATGAACATGTCAGCAAACAGTATTTATCCATCCAGCAACATTAGCATTCGCTTCAAGTTCATGTCTCTGGCCTCCAAATACACAGTGCTGCGCTATGATAGCCAGCTGGTCCCTAACTCTGTCTGCTGTTTGAGGCTGAGCGGGCGGTGTGTGCCGAGTTTTTAGAGCTTTTTCACTGAAAACAGTTACCAGTTGGAGGCCATAATACCAAAACAGTGACCTGGAAAACACTGAAAGCTTCGTAAAGCTGAGGGGATCTGAAGGGTTTGGCGATAACTCTCTCAAGGGTTCATGGCTGCGAGTGAACCTTTTCACAAACATTTGATGCATTGTTAATAGCAAATTATTGATAAGAGCAGCTTAAATGTCAAAGAAGAGAAGACTTCAGTTGCAAATTTTTACCTTCTGTCCATTTTTCCAGTAACGAAACAGAGACTGAGAAGCCAGCGTGTTAGATGATCAATGTCAGAATGACAAATAAGTCTGAATTTGCCACTTTGTTTCATTCATCATTTGTGTACACTGCATCCTTCCAGCTCTCTCACACTCGCGCGCGCCGTAAACAAGGCTTCTTTAGAGTTGAAAATGTAAATTGAGAAAACAAGCCCCCCCCTTTGTTGAGCTGATACCTGTCTGCCAGCTTCATTCAGTTGTTCACTACATGCCAGGAAACACACACATGGCTTGGCATCTGTGTTGGCCCAGACTTCCTCTGTCATTTTTACACACTCTGGCTCTCTAGCTCTTTCTCCTTCTCCCTCTCTCTCTGTCTCTCTCTCTCTCTCTCTGACCCAGAAGCATTTCTTCCGCCCATGGAGACTTCCACAAAAGCTAAAAAAAGACCCACTTTCCCATCTCCTATGGTGGAAAGAGAAAAGGAGTGATATGGGAAGGAATGCAACCCAAGAGTGTCATTATAATGGATAATTTAAAAGGCATGTTCTGCATGTGAAAAGCCTTCCCCTGCCGAGAACTTAAATATGCACGCATGCATTGAATATAACGTATACAACGTAAACATAAGCTGTTAAGAGCAGCACTTGTCTCCTCTTTATTTCTACCTCTGGGAGATATTACAGGAAACAGGAACGCTTCGTCAAGGATAATGGCAGTGACAAGAAAAAAATCCCCCTGTGGCTGCCAATAGAGCGACATCTATTAGACGAGCGGATGCATGTGTAAATACATGCGAGGAAATTAGATGTGATAAAAACTCATTGCTCGATTTTTATCTAACACAACAAGGTGTCCCAATTTACACTACACTTGCGGTCGCTAATCCACGAGACTATTTTCTCTCATGCCGTGAAAAGACCCAAACCATCGCTCCATACCTCAATGCTTTCCGACTTCCCTTATCTTTAAAAACTTAAAAATTTTAACTTCTAAAAGAAGTGCCAACAAACGAAAAACATGCAGAGGAAAGAGACAACAGTCCTCAATACAACCGTGTGTGAAATATTCAAATTAATTCAATTAATGAAATGTGTTTATTGTACAGAGCATCATCTATGCATTTTTCCAGATTGTGCCTCGCCAAGAGACTCAGAATGGCAGAATTTACCAATGACCCATGAGTCTCTATGGCAAAATGACTTCTTGTAATTAACATTCTAACCTAATTTTACCCTTTTTTATGTAGAAAGGTCCCAATTTTGGAACATTCAGACTATGTGTAGAGGCTGAAGAAGTGCTGTATTTTGTCCCTTCCTGTTAGAAGATGACGGCTCGGAGTTTGAGGCTGCCCTTGTGCAGCGTTCAGCAAATTTCCGAAGCTAGCCTACAAGCCTCGGCCATCCTTAGCTGTCCTATTAATGTTCTCTTCGTGTGACATATGGATGACAGCTGCCCTACAACAGACTGGTGCCAAAAACTTCCTCTCTCTCTCCCTCTCTGTGAACCGACGAGGGGAACGATGTTACATGAATGAACTGAAAAGTAGCATCAAGGTTGCCGTGGCTTTTACTGACAAGTGTGAATGTTCCTTGAGGGTTATTTCATGGTGTAATGTGCCGCTGTGTAAGTGTGTGTGATGACTCTACTTGCCCTTTCCTAATGACTAAGATTACAGCTACAGTCAGTCACTGTCACTCAACATTGAGTAACAGACGGAGAAAGAGAGGGAGATGAGAAAAATTAAGACAAAGAGATGGAATGAATAGCCGGAAGAAGAGGTGTAATCACAAAAAGAGACACACACACACTGTATGCGTGTGTCTCTTTGATTGCTACACGCGAAATAACTGCCGTTGCCTTGAAAAAAACAAGACACAGCCCAGAAGAGAGAGAGACTGGACTGGGGGCATTGTTTCCTTCTCTAGTTTTGTGTCTGTGACAGAAACACCAATTATTCATTGCTGGAGAACATTTCTATTCAGTGCTATTGGTATGTGGTCTAATTCTTCTTGGTTGCCTTGGTGACATGCACATCAGGAAGACGACACGGCATCTCACAGCCTTCCAGTCTGTTAACCGATTTCTTGCCATCCGGAGAGATGCTCTAACTGTCAACCAAAAAAAAAACACAAATCCATACCTGCCAATGAGGAGGAACTCCCCAAACACCCCGAGTCTCCTCATGGCCATCAGGAGGCCCCGGACCGTCATGCCCTCGCAGAAACACACCACAACGCGAGCCTTGGGAAGACGTTCCCGTAGTTTCCTCAAAAGGCGATCGTAGTGCTTCTCCCCAGCATTACTGTAGATCTTGTCCGAGTGGGCAATGCATAAGCCTTCCTGAGAGGCCAGCTCCTTGAAAGCCTCCATGCCGCTCTCTCCGTAGTTTCCTACAGGCGATAAAGTCAAAGGCTGTTATTAAAACATTGTCCTTGTGAAATATGTTCCCCTTTACACCGACAGCGGCATTTTCAGTAATTGTGAGCTTAAAATATTTGGCGTTATGTAAGTGACACATCAATGTTTTAGTGTTACTCGCAGAAACACGTCAACATTATCAAACAGGCACAAGTAATTGCTTTCAAGCATACATTTCTAATTACTCCGCTGTCGGACAATCAATGTTATGCTTAACCCCCCCCAGCAGTCGTTCAATGCGTCAAGTCCTGCCTGAGCTGAAGCGATCCTCTGAAGATGAGTGTCGGAGATTTCACTGGCCACTGATTGCAATCAAAGCCAAAGGAGGGTGAAGATAGCTGTCCTTATTTAACACGGCACGGCCATCCCAATCAAGAATCCCGCAAAGCCGTTTGAGTCTAAATCTTCTATTTCCATCGGACTGCAGTGCTTGTGTGCCACGATCAGGATTGTTAAAGCCTACAGCTCTTTAACATGAGAGCTGGATTACACAGACAATCTAATCACTTGTGCATGCTTGAACGTGTGTGTGTGTGTGTGTGTGTGTGTTTGTATGCGCATGTTATAAAAGGAAATGAACAGCCCCTCACCATAAATATCTGAAAACATTTGTTGTACAATTGCCGTGATGAGAGGCCAGGTTCCTGAGGGCCTCCATGCCTCTCTCTCCCCCCTTATATGGATGATGAAGAACAGACACTCTATCTATGCATGGTTTGGCTTTATAGAGGAAGACAGCAGCTGAAATAGGCATCACAGTAATGCATTTCCACTGGCACACAATGGCCGCATGTGTTGGGTTTTCCAATAGTCCTTTGATGATGCTTCATTTCATTCTCCCACTGTTAAATGGAAATAATGATATCCAATTATTTTACTCTTTCCATGCAGGCTGTGAGACAGGTGGGTGGTGGTGCATTAGTTGACAGACCATTTGACAATGACCACCGGGAAAAAAAGAAGAAGAAAAAAAAACTTGTTTTGAGTATTCCTACCAGGCTGATGATAATCGGGACAGGTAATTTATGCAATTTCACAGCCCCGGCTGTTGCTACGGGAACAAGCTGCATTTATAACTTGCCTAAGGTGGCAGGGAGGAAAAACTCACGAGCTTAAGCCAGTCGTGACCGACCATTTCAGAGATACCTAAAGATAGAGCAAAACAAACAAGTGGATTGGATTTACATGTGACTCCACAAAGGTCAGCGTAAACTCTGCATCAGGCAAATTATGAAGTCCCAGTGATAAACATTCACCGCGGCTCCAAACTTCTCAGCTGCTGTCTCTCTCTTTTGTTTTTTAGTTTGTGAAATGTCTGCATGTAAAAGACAAAAAATAATAATTCAAATTAAAGCTCAGGCTACAAGTTTGTATTTCAAACTTAACTTTTTGGAAGACTATTGACTGAACAATGTGCTTGCAATCAAATCCGTCCTTCCCCTGACTGGTCTTTCATTACTCTTAAATTATGACTTCGGTCCCAGAGGATCCTCCTGTAGATGTATTGAAGGTCAGACAGCTGACGCCACCTAGTTATGCCTCCAGGTACTACAGCTCCCCAACTCCCTCTCTTCATCTATCCGGCAGCAACCTGTGACAGAGCCCCTCTCCAACGCCTAACTATAATAGGACTTTCCAAAGATGTTTTTCACTCCCCATGAGTCCACAGCTCCTCAGGGGGGATCCTGGGTAATGTTGCCTGTCAGTCATAATTTGGGTGCACATCACTGACTGTGTTTCGCTGAGACTTTAATGAAAAGCTATGGGCATAACTCACTTCTCAGTAATTACTCTGTCTACCGTACCCCCCCCTCCCTCTTTTACCTCCTGTTTCCTTCATAAAACTCTGTTGTGCTGCTCGGCTGTAACAAATAAGCAAAAGAGTTTCACAAAAAGAGAATGAGCTCATCGTGTCGTGAAATTCTGAAAACTATCACTGCTCGGGTTTCTGTGGAGATAAGATGTTATTCAGAATCTTTATATAACTGGTGAGATTTGAAACGGTAACGCCATTTCTCATCCAAACCTCATCCTCTTCTGACTTAACCACGGCATTAATTTTAACGTTTCCAAATGAACACCTAAATTGTTAATGCTAAAACGGTCCCTCGTGTGCTTGGCTGGACGCTGACCGTTAAAAAACTTGGCCATGGCAACTCTGATAACACGGCCAAGAACCTCCAGCTTTGGTTCCACACACTGAAACATAACAAAGAGCGAAGGAAGTGGGGGAGAGTAGCTGTGCGCATGTTTCTAAAAGAAAAGAACAGATTACCCAATGTTTACTCAACGTACACACACACCACAGCCAAGTGCAGGTTATTTAACAAATGCACACACAGCTGTATGATGATGCAAATGTTTGAAGTCATGTCCGCACTACCCTCAAGTCTACTGCATAGAAATCCTACTGAAGATGTACATAGGCGTATGTGTGGATGCACCTAAAAAGACTAGAAGATACTGTACTATACACTACGTTCAACATGGACATGGACCGGTGGACTCAGAGACCATTAATAAAAAAAATGTGAAAGTGGGATTGTTTCAGGGTGGAGGCTCAGTTTAGCTGGTCTGTGCACGTTTTGTTGGTCATTTTATCAAATTATTTAATAAGACAAATGACCCAAATCACTTAGAATCTCTATAAAATCTTTAAAAATATATATTTTGGACATTTCATTCACAGCAAATGTGTGTGTCTGTCTCAAAAATGCAAATCACAGACATTTTTGATGCCATGAGCAGTTAAAACACAATGAATGAGGTCACCATGGGCTCACAACATGGATGTGTTACACATAATGGTGATTTTCCACTTAGAGAGGTCAGTGACAGGGGTCTCACCCTCGGTGTGCACCGCAGACACGTAGGTCCAGTTGTACCGTTTGACAATGTCCAGCATGGCCCGAGCCTGAAGGGTGTCTGACGGCACGACCCTCAGGAAGTACTTGAACAGAGTCTTGTCACTCAGGTCGATGCTGGTGGCAGAGTAGGCGATCTGCGGGATGTTGAAGAGCTGCAGAAGGTTCTGCACCTGAATGGCCACAGAGCTGGATCCCGGTCCGATCACCCCGGCAATGGGTTTCTTGGAAGGTGGAGGCTGATGGGACGGGGTGCCGTCAATGCACCATTTGGACCCATCCTTATCATCCCGGATGGAGATGAGGGAGTCCCGGATGAACTCGATGCTCTGCTCCAGAGCCACAGAGGAGTGCCAGCAGGAGTCCCGGATCTCGCAGCCCAGGCTGATGTTTGGGAGCAGGTTCGGGTCGGCGTTGATCCGATCTAACGTATGGAACATGGCCTCCACCCTTTGGATGCCATACTGCTCGCGGACGTCCCCGCACTTCCGCTCTGCCACTTTCTCCGCGGACGGCTGGTGGTGGACGGAGAAGAGCGCGCCGATGATCACGTCTCCATCCATGCGAGCCACGGAGCGGGACGCGGCGCGAGGGACCACCGACCGCTCATAGATGCTGCTGCTGTGGGAGAGCACGAGGACGCGGAAGAAAAACGTGGGGAGACACAGGAGAGCGAAGAGACCCATCTTTACGCGTGCCATGTTGTGCCACATCGCGTGAGCCGTGCCAACTGTGCAGGCATACTATCTGCTGCCGGTCAATACATCCACGTTTATCCCAGAGACCATGATCTGCGAGCACAGCACCCGGGGCATATCCACGCACACCTGCAGGGAAAAAAAAATGAGACAAACTACTGTGACATGTAAGCTGAGAGAAACGAGGCCAGATGTGCTTAAGGTTTATGTTGGAGTCAACTAAGCACGCATGCTCCTTTCCATCAACGCCCTGCTTTACATTCCTACAGCTGCAACACCCCATCACGCCTCTCTTACATCAGCGAGGCGCCTTTGAGCAAGGCACTTAACTCAAGCTGAACGGGACTGCACACTCCACTGGGAATTACCCAACCGTGCAGGTGGTAGGCTCTGGAAGGGGCAGCCAGGTACTTTTAACATTTCTCAAACACTCGTTTTTTGTTTTTTTGTTACAAACATTCAGGAAGAGGCTGCGAGGACTCTGGCCTCAGTGTCCATTGAGAAAAATCACAGGCAGAAAGCAGATTTCAGCACCGTGGACAGCGCGTCTGAAGAACGTCTTTGGGACTGTTTCCTGAGCTCACCGCCTCTCTGTCTTACACACACACACACACACACACACACACACACACACACACACATTCTTCACCATTTGACTCAGCTAGTTTGCAATAAAGCCGAGAAAACTACAATCCTACGACAGTCGACTCCTGTTTGAATTCTACATGAGGATGGATACAAGAGACTAGGCTACTTCTGTTTGACACCCTACAGTCCTCTTCTTATCTCTCGTGCAGCATATGGTATCATCGGTTAGTAATAATAATAATAATAATAATAATAATAATAATAATAATGAGGAGGAGTAGCAGGAGAAAGCATGCCATGAATTTTCTGTTCTCAATTCGCTATTTTGCCTTTTATCCCTCCATATTTTTCACTCTCCGGTCACATCGTGCATATCTCAGCCTGTTTTTTTCGGCGTCTGTCGCATCCAAACTTACCTGAATCCTAGAGACATGTCGCGTGCCTTCGTCCGTCTTCTGTAGCGCGTGGTCCTCGGCTGTATCGCTTGAGTCTCTGCCTCCCTCCTCCCCCTCCTCTCCCTCTCTCTCTCCATCTCCCTCTCTCTCTCTCTCTCTCTCTCTCTCTCTCTCTCTCTCTCTCTCTCTCTCTGTCTCAACTCGAAACGTGATCGTAAAGAAGACCTCCCCGCAACCATCGCCTGTTCTACAGTATTTACCTCTGATGTGTGCAGGTCTTTAAAATAAGAGTAAGGCTGTTTTTTTATCAAAGATAAAATGACAGAATTTGAATTTAAAATGATAAAATAATATAATTTAAAGATGATCTGCCGTGCGTGACAGTTGCTTACCTACGCTCATTTATTGCCTTTTCATCAGTGGCATCTCATGCAAGGCCTGTTAGATACGTCCAGCTTAAAGGAAATCCCCCCACATTTGTCAGCAGGAGTTGTCACTCAGCTCTGCAGCACGTAAATGTGTATGTGTGTGACAGTGTCCCATTATCGCTGCCATTACTTAATATCCAGCGTGTCAATAATTCATTCATTCATTCATTTTCAGTCACGCGTTTAACACCGTTTGAATGCTCATTAGAAGTGAGGGGAGTTTGCAGGATGTTGGACTGACATGTGAGTACAATAAGCAGTCTTTCAGGCCTTTCCCGTGTTGACTCCTTGGGTTTACCTGAGACCCCTGCCCTCTTAAAGACCTCTCTGAGGATGCCTCCCGTGGACCAGTTTGCATCGCGCCATCTAGCGTTTGGTTGAAGGTCACCGATGACATTTCAGGCCAATCACAGATGTCAGATTTTCCGCCCTTTCACCTGCTGAATAAAGCTCGACTTAATACTCTACAGCCCGAGAAACACGTGTGCCATCAGGTCTTGGTAAACAGGTCCGAGGCAAACACTGGAAAAGAAGTCACATAAAAAAAAAGTATTATTTCTATCAGTGACTGTTTTCTGCACAGAACTTCTGAAGCAGCTCCACCCCTCAGTGATGAAGACAGTGAGTGAATGTTTCAACTTCATCCCACGCAAAGACGCTGCCCACTCCCGGGAGGGCCATGTGGTTTACGTGGCAGGGTCGTGTCGTGACTCACGCCAGGCGGTATAAATCACAAATAAACTTAGAAAGGAGTCGCTATGACACTGCCACTGCTGGTGCCCGGGGCTTCGGGAGCGAGCATCTGATATTGAACCTGAATAAAAGTGACATGTTTGGAAGGAGAGACTGCTTGGATGCCGCAGTCACACTTGAGGGCAAAGGGCGAAGACGATACGCGGTTTATTCGAGGACTGCAGTCTGCGTGGGCTGACCGCGAGGCAGGATTATTATTTTCATGGTGTATTATTGGTCAAGAGAGACCGATCAATTATATAATTATCATTTAGAATAGGTAGGCTCTCTTTATGACATTCTTTCTTTTCATTCTCAAATTGATTGAGTCAAAAAAAAAGCAAACATTTCTTTTCTTCAAAAATCATAAACTCCATCAATCAATCTTTTACCGAGCCAGTTTTTCATATTAGATCTTGCTGGGCGCAGCTGAGGGGAATCAGAAAAGTTGGCACTTATTCAAAAGCTTTTGTCTTTTCTGGATTGATAGCCTATTAAAAATGAAATGCTTATATAATATATTAGAGTTATACCTGCTTTGTTGACTAGAATGCCACATTAAACAGTTTGAAACTTGCAAAAGCAGGCATGATTTTCAGCACCGGACAGCTCCACGGGAGAGGTGGGCGGGGTTAAGGTGTGTTTACAGCAGCACGAGTGCTGAAGTTAAAGATCTGACCGCCTATTCATCATTTCCGTTTATTATCTGTCTCGTGAATAGTCACCAAGGCATCTGCACAGATCACAAATGAAAAGGTGTGTGTGTGTCACGGTTCTTTCAGTGGCAGCAGGACTTTAGTGTCCGATTTTTTTTTCTTTATGGGCGCCTTGCTCTTGCAGTGAACCTCAAATGAAGCACCGGAGCCACTGAATCACAAACCTCTGCCTGACATGATTCTTGGATTCATATGCCGCATATTGGATTTGCAAACTGAAAGCAGTCTGACAGAGAAAATCCAAGCAAACGCTGTGATTGCATTTTGTTCTCACGCAAAATCCAATAACAATATCATTTATA
This sequence comes from Nibea coibor, assembly GCA_023373845.1. Classification (NCBI taxonomy): domain Eukaryota; kingdom Metazoa; phylum Chordata; class Actinopteri; family Sciaenidae; genus Nibea; species Nibea coibor. Next base: position 13,000,333 of record CM041730.1, read on the forward strand.
ATAACGCAATCTGTACGTGTAACCATCATGAGCTTATGACTCTAGAGTGTTTAGGTTTGTGTTGTATTCAAAGGCTGAGAAGTCATCTGACAAGTCATGCAATTTCTCATTTTTATACATTAATCATTCCAGGTGTTACGTAACAAAATTGTGATGTCTCAGTATTTGCATGAGTTGAAAGTCTATTCAGCACTGCCCTGCTGTGGAGTCCATGAGTCAACTCCTCCAGCTCCAGGGGTGCTGTTTTTGTAGGTGACCCCGACCTCGAAACGTGGCGTCCTCCTCGAGTTAACAGTAAAGTGAGGCTCGGCCTGATCACTGCCAGCCAGGAGGCCACAAAATGATGCAGCAGCGACCTCTGCTGTTTGTGACTGGTTACTGCACGTCATTAACAAAAGGGAAAAAGCTGTCAGACATTGTAATGAGGTGACAAGATTGACGTGATTTTCATGGGAGGTCAAGTGAGTTTTTTTAAATTTATTTATTTATTATTGTTCATAATGGACACATGGACATTTTCAAATGATTTGCCATGACATGAATCTATCACAACTCCAGTCACTGATAGAGGAATTCATTTTCATAATATAAAAGTACAATTTCAAACTGTTTTTTGGAGATATAACCTGACAACCCAAAAATTAAAGGAACAAAAAAATTAATTTCATCGTAAATTATTAGATTTTGGGGGGGGTAGAGCCTTTATTTACAAATGTTATTCTACATATTTTTTGCTGTCAGATTTAGTTATTTGCTTAATAATAAAAGTTACACATGTGTATTTACATATTTTTTGTATTTATATGTGTTTCTCTTCCGTTTTTCCTTGTGTCTCCATGACAACCCGTAATAATAAACGTAAAATATTGTGTACAATTTTTGTCAATAAAGTTTTGAACAGGGGAAAAAAACAGTCAGGCTGAGGAGGAGAAGTGTAGCTCCAGCTATCATTAGCACTTTCTCCACAGAGCTAACTAAAGTAACAGCCGGTTGTATTACTACATAACAGCCTAAACATATCTTGTCGTGCGTTTTCCTGCCAACACAACGAGAAGGTGAGCCGCTACTCGACTTTATCCCGCTAAGTTAGCTCGGCGTGAACTTCCGTGCTGGCTAGCTGTTGTTAGCCAGCATTAGCCGGCGGGGCCAGTGTGAGCTAGCTTGTCATTGTTAGCAAAAACAAGTTGATTTAAATGCGAAGGGAGAGTTGACAACGAGCCGGCCTGCGGCAGGAAGATCCGCGTAAACTACGGCACACGCCGGCTAAAGCTTCTCCTGTTATGGTCGCTGTAAACTTTAGCTGGCGTGATGTAGCCACGGCAGAGTTCAGCCTGCCTCCTCAGCTGTTATCAGTTTATTTGCAGCACTTGTGAAGTGAAGAAGGGAGCCAGTCTAATTAAGTGCTGCTTAATTTACCCAAAGCTAGTGTGATTATAAAGGTTTGACTTGGTAATGATAAACTTTACAGCTCGGGCACTGGATAGACGCTTTCATAATCCCAGACCTGACTTTGAAATGTCAATATTTTTAAAAAATTTACATCATAAATAAACGTACACAGTTTCATCCAGTGGATGTGGAAACAGACATGCGCAGTGTCACCTCGGCTGCAGAGCACGGTACTTTTACTTTGCTGCTTTACTTTACCTTGTTAGTACTTGGACGAGAGACAGACAGAGCAGAGACCCCCCACATGTGTCCCATTTTAAGCCTGGCTTATAATAACTTTTATATTTACTTTATTCACCCTTTATCTCACCTTATTAACCTGTTTATATGCTGGCTTATTAGTCTATATGTGTTTATCATTGATAGAACATTCAGGCATAATAATGGAGCAGTTTCTAAATAATATATTAACAGTAATAGTTATTGTCAAAAGTAGCTTTTTATTGCATATTAACGCTTGCATTTTTGTTATTATATTTTTTAATTCTCACAAAATATTTGGGTGAAAATTGTCAATTATTATGACAAAAATTGACGGACCCCCTGCAGTGCCTCTGCGGACCCCCTGGTCTATAGTACACATTATATAATTTAAACTGTACGGTGGATGTACTGAGAGAATTACACACGTAATACTCATCATCATCAACCGTGTCCCAGTTCTACACTGCATGTGTATGTTACTTGCATGTAGTATGTATGTAATATATATATATCTATATTGTTTTTGCAGGTAGTATATGAGAAATCATCATACTTATTTTTATTCATAATTATACATTATACACTGTGCACATAGTCATTTATCGTTGAACTTTACCTAGAGGAAGCAAAATGTATTTTTCCAAGATTTCAAGTCCAGATGTAATTAAGGGAAGGTTTTGACCTCCTTGTCATCGAGCTGGGAAGCTTCCTAATAAGGCTCTTGTGCGAGGCTGCTTTTCGTGTGCGTCACGTGACTGCAGTAGACGTCCACAGAGGGTGGAGGGGGGCTCTGTTTCACAGACAGACGCTAGACGAAACAGAGAGAGAGAGAGAGAGAGCAGCAGTCCCTTCAGACAATTTAGGTTTGCCGAGTCATTCGCTTTGTTTGGTAGTCCCCGGTCGGTGTATTAAACTGTCAGCACTGATCTGACATCACTTTTACTACAAATGAGCAAAGACTGCGTCAGTTCAACCGTGTTAATATTAAAGTGTTAAATACAAAGCTCTGCTTAACCTAGGATGTCACTGTTGCTGTTTCATAGTTTAAATATGAAAGTCTTTTATTCGTTAGAATGAAGCTGTCTTTATTTTATATAAATGCAGTAGAAATTCTGCACCACATGTGACTAAACACTTTTTACTCTTTGCTCTATCCCTTTGGCATTTTTAGATATTTTTGTTTGTTGTTTGTCTTTGAAGTTTTGGAGTTTTCTTCCTGTTTGTGCTGAAAAAAGATTTTTTTTTTTTTTTAGCTTGAGGGCATGAATCTCAGCAAACATAGTGACACCTGCTGGCTTACAGTAATTACAGCAGCTATTCAAGACTGAGAGCTCACATCTCTGATACAAACACCACTCTAACTTTATGTTTTCAAATTTAAACGTGGCTGATAAAGCTGTATTTTTATCGAGAATATTCTTGTCTGAAAGGCTCTGGTAAATGCAGATATTATTAGCAATATGCTACAATAAAACAACACAGGTTTTTGTTGACATGAATGTAGCGTTTTCTGTGTCTCCTCTTGTTTTCTTTCGTCTGATCGTCTGACATTATTTCCTTTTTTTTTCTTCTTTGGCAGGACAGTGGATTTTCTCACAGTCAGCCTCAGCAGTTCTCCACTCCCTCAGCTCTGAAGATGGAGGAGGACCATGTTCACTGTATGTCCTGTGTTAACCAGAGATGCATGGCCAGACCTCAGCCAGGCATTTCTTGTGATCTTATCACCTGTCCCCTCGTGTGCGGGGCTGTATTTCACTCCTGCAAAGCTGACGAGCACCACCTCATGTGCCCGTTGGTGAGGGTCCCTTGCTTGAACAGTGGCTATGGCTGCCCCGTGACCCTGGTGCGCAACCAGATGTATGCACACCTCGAAGTGTGTCCAGCTGGAGTCGTGTGTTGCACCATGGAGTGGAATAGATGGCCTATTAGCAGCCTGGACTATACTTCCTATGAGAGCCTGAGCCGCGGTGTGGAGGAGGTGGAGCAGCTAGACATGGCGCTTGCCCTTCAGGACCAGCGTACACTCCTGGAGTCCCTCAAGGTGATTGCCATGGCACCTACTGCAGAGGAGAAGCCAGTTATCCCTAGTAAGGAGAACTGGGAAAAAGACTCATCTTTGCTTACATCTGCCCCTGAGGCCTCCACCTTTATTGAAGCACCTCCACAGTCATCACCCTCACATCAGCCACAATCTCCCCCTCCAGGCTCGGCGAAGGAGAAAATTGCCAGTGGAATTAACGGCTTGAACGAGGAGCACTTCAGCAAACTGTATGAAGCCACAGTTGAGACTGCGAGAAGCTTAGTCGCCGCTTTGGAATTCGTTAGCAGCGGCACAGAGTGCGTGAACAGGGCAGCTGATATGCAGAAGAATAGAGACCTCCAGAATGGAGTGGAAGACGGAGCACCCGAAGCTGCTGAAGGTTTGAATAAAAGGAGGTCGGAGGAGCAAAGTGTTTGCTCTAGCTGCCTGAGAGGAAATGTGGCTTTGAAAGAAACCGGTCTAAACACTTCAAACACAACAAATGGACCACTGTCAGGAGCAATGGAGGCCGATCTGGAGACAGCCGGTCCTGTTGCGCTGCAAGATGACAGGAATACTGAAGTTTCCCAGGAGCCAGTCACCCCACTGATGGCACCTCCAGTGCATGTCAGCCAAGGTTTGGCACAGAGGGCTGGCCATGTAGTCTTAGAAGACAGGGGGTTAGTTCTTTTAGAAAACAACGGGCCTGAGCGCAAGTTCCACAACTACCAGTTTATTAGGGGCCAGCCTCAATGTTCATTACCTAACGGGCGGGTAGGTTTCATCCCAGACAGGTCATTGTATAGATTGCGACCCAAAATGGAGGACAAGGCTGTGGATACCTCAGACCTGGAGCAGGATGACGACCCCATGGGTCTTGGGGAGATCGATCTGATCACAGCGGCCCTGCTCTTCTGTTTAGAGGAGTCCCGGGAGTGTCGGAGGATCTCCGATACGATCTATGTTGACGGGTACCATGTTGACTTTGGCACGCAGACTTTCACTTTCCCCGCGGCGATCTTGGTAACCAACACGAGAGTGGGTGACATGGCCTCTGCGTCTGCCTGTGACCACGCCGCCCCCCAGCTCTCCTACCCCAGCCCTTTCCGCACTCTCCGCCTCGGCCTCGTCCTCGAAGCTTTAGAGGTCGAGGCGGTCCCACATAACCGCTACCTCCCTCCCAACCCCCGCTATCAGCACATGTTCCCCTTCGTCTGTGGTCAGTCATTCCGCCGGGACCAGTTTTCTTCCCATTTCACAAACGTCCACGGAGACATCCATGCTGGTCTCAATGGTTGGATGGAGCATCGCTGCCCCCTGGCATATTATGGCTGCACGTTTTCCCAGCGGAGGTTTTACCCATCCACCCGAGGGGCCAAGGTGGTTCATGACAGGCACCTCAGGTCCTTTGGGGTTCAGCCTTGTCCAAGGGCAAAACTGCCAGGTGACTCCCAGTCTGACCAATTTAGTGGGCTTCCCATTGAGATACTGTGGCACATAGCTGGGTTCCTGGACAGTTTCAGCCTGTGCCAGCTGTCATTGGCGTCACGGACTATGAGGGAGGTGTGTGCCAGTCTCCTCCAGACCAGGGGTATAGTAGACCTGCAGTGGGAGCGAAAGCCATGCCCTGGTGCTCCTGGCACCGTGTCATGGCAGATCAAAAACAGAGTGAGTAGAAAGCCATGCAGTGTGGTTAAAATTAAGATTTGATGGACAAACTTGCTCTACTGAAAGTACTGTAATATATGCACAATAGAAAGAACTGTGACCATATTTTTAACAACATGAATGAAAATAATAATTACGTGATTCTGATTTACCATGAGCTGAAAGGTAATTTCCCCATTCTTACCTAGACTGTGGGCAGCCTGCCACAGGTTCATAATGAACCGAAAACATCTTCACACTTCCTGCAGAATTGAAGTTTACCTTTCACTTTCCGGCAGAGTTACCTTCGGACACCGCTTAAGAAAGAGTTCAACAAATTATGGTGAAAGCAGCTGAAAAAAAGGTTGTTGTACAATCTATAGTTCTAGTTGTAAATAAAAAAAAAGGAAGTTTAATTATAATGCCCACAACAGCTGCAAAGCTCCACCACCTAAATCAAACGTATGGTGTTTTGTGAAACAGCTCATTAAAAAAAACGAATGGCCGCGAGCTAGTTCACTTTTGGGAATGTGAACTTCCAAAAAAAAAGCAAGGTGAGCACATTGAAGTCATTTGTAAGAAAATGCTTAAAATAAGGTGGAGACTTAAGAAGAAGCAAAATGGTGAGATAAGAAATGGCCTACTAGAAATAGAAATAGAGCCTCCTCCTGAGGGGCTTTCTGTGGGAAAGATAGATATTTGTTAAGTTCTAACGGCTCCTAATGACCCGGTGTGTATGTCACTGTGTGGTTTAAAGCGTTTCTACACAGGAGGGTGTGCAACGTGTTTGTGTGTGTGTGTGTATAGTGTTTTAACGAGAGCCTCAGTTAACGTTTTTATTTATTTATCGTTCCAGGTGTGGAGATTCAGCACCGCCTTCAGCCCGGTGTCGTCGTGGGGGTTCACCGATCTCCCCAGCATGTCGGACCATCTCAAGAAGTGCCACTACAACGTAGTGGAGCACAAGACGGAGCCTGTACCCCTTCCTGCCATGTGCACTGCCCGGGATGGACAATCCCTGCGACGCGTCCTGCGTCACATAAACACCTGACCAAACGAGGCTGACCTCTGGTAGCCGCACAGGAGTCACTGTGGTATTATGTGGATGCTGCAATTAAAAGATTATCTGTCTTGAAAAACAATTAACTCTTCCTGTATTACACTAGATTATGAAGAAGCCTTAATGAAATAACACTTTCTAGCACAGTGAAGTCTGTCATTGTGAGTGGTCTATGTGGAGAAAAAAAACAGCTTTGCATGGATTTGTGCTGAAAATATTCCCTTATTCTGGTAAAACAAAGTATATTTTCTTGAAGTCAGATATGCATAATAGATTTATATTAGTCTATATGATACACTTAAATTGAATTTAAATGTTTTCACTATCTTGCCTTTCAGTAGCCATGGGGAAAAAGCCGATTGTTGGTTATATTGCACTATTTCTGCGTGACAGAAGTTGCCAGCACTTTACACAAGATTTGCTAATCTCTCCTATGTCGACACGTTGACCCTAAACGGTCTTGTCTTTCCGATCCCTACAGGGGCTGCAAGTCTGATGTCTGGGTTTGTATGATGTCAGGAATCAAGAGAGATGGATATTAATATGAGGTTGGCCTCATAATGCATGTGATTTGCTACCATTTAATAAAGTCTTTACAGCCTTTTATATTTTTGTGTTTATGGATGTCTTTAGTTAGTTGTTCAATATAAAATTTTATTGTTATTACCCAGGAGTGCTTGAATAATAATAATAAAAAAAACTTTGCCTATATTTGTTTGCGTTTTATACTGACCAAAGCCATGTGCGTATGGCCTCTTTACAATAATGTTTTGACAGTTTGTGCGGCCGTTCGCTGTACTTAAAACGCTGAGGTCTCTGTCATTTGCCCTCACTGATATAAATGCGCAGGACAAAACAGAAAATGAAATACTTTTATTTAAGCAATGTAGCTCCACTAAGAGCTTTGTGCACCGGTTATGGTGACTGAGCTTCCTTCCTCAGCAGAGGCTCTTGCTCGCTGGTGAGGGGGATGGTACTTTTTTTTTTCATGGCTAAAAGTCAGTTAGACCCTCCTGGAGCTGTTTTAATTTACATATTTGAATTCTAATCTGCAAAATGTTCTGCATAACTCTGGGTTACTATGACCTCCAGTAAGATCAGTTCAATGACTATCGACCCATAACTTACTTATGGAAAAATCTTACATACATTACGTTTTAAATATTCAGTGTCTGCATTTCATAGCTCATAGTCTATCTAGTTTTCTCTGTCAGTCATACTTCACCTCTGTGAGGCACCAGATTTTAGCTAAATATTAATGTTAGCATGCTAATATGCTCACAGTGACTGATGCTAATGATTAGCAGGTAAAATTTAGATCTGATTATGGCACTGGAGGACAAGTCAGGAATCACCAAAGGTTCATAATTCACTGTTTGGGGAACATGAATGTTTACGCCAGATTTCATCCACGAAATCGATCCATCCAAAATGTACTTCCCAGTTCCCAGAAAGCTGTTGGGTAGATAACAGTATGTTAGCATCTTGACAGACTAGGAGGTATGATTTGCATTTGCAAATGTATTATGATTTGCATGCAAGGAAATCCACAGTCCTTCAATAACAGAGGAAGGTATTTCACTGTATGAATCATCTGTGTGACCAATACTGCTCCAGTGACACCACATCTGTCTGTGAAAGACAAGGAGTAGCAGTAGTAACACTTTTTAATATAATGACATTGAGGCATCCTACATACCTACCGAGCTTTAATCAATTTATTGTGCTGCATATCCAAAACATGGAAAATGTGCAGCCGTTGCTCCTGTTGGTCGCTCCTAACTGAAAACACATGGAGCTGTAGTAATTTTGGGGGCCGAGACCAAATCCTAACACTGACATTTATGAATGGCACATGAATTGTGAGAGCAAGAAGAAAAAGTCATAAATACACAAAGTGACTCTTGCTCTGAAGCCTTTCAATGGACTCGTCTCCTGGAAAAGAATTCACTCTGAAGTCTCAGTACTCTTTGATTAGGGAATGTTCAACACCTGTGACTTCTGTTCAAGTGCTCAAGTGCTGTTGGGCTTCCTGCCGGTCTTGCTTAGTGGTTCCAATTAAATGGTGTCCTTTCTGTACAAGGAGCTTCTCTATACCAAGCTCTTTTCTTTTTTTGGCATTTGTGTGTGGTAGTTGTTGTACCTAGCTAGACATTATGACAGAATACACTCTGCAAGTGACTACAGGAAGCGTGCTGCATGCAGGAACATTTGATAACTTGTATGTTACTCTAATCGGTTCTGAGAGGCAAACTGAGCACACTCAACTGACCAGTATTGGGTTGGATGATAAAACTGGAAAGGTAAGTTATGAAAACAACAATAAATGTAATTGTTACATTTTGTTTGCTTTGTTAAAACTTTTCCTAGCGTGTAGATTTCTTTCTTTTCTTTCTTTCTAGTTTTAGAAGAAGCTACAGGAAAGTTCAAATATAAAGTCAGTCTTCATGCACTATGATCTATCTTAATATTCCTAATTGCATTCTCCTCTCCAACCACAGGTGGGAACGTACTCTGTGACGACATTTTTTTCTCTAGGATGTCTTCTCTTCCTCAAGTTGGAGAAGGATCCTTTCCATGAGTCCCCGGAAAAGGATTGGTTTTGCTCCACAATAGTGGTGACGACTCCAGAGAACGATGAAATCCTCTTCCCCTGTCACAGGTGGCTGTCCAGGGGGGAGATTGCGTTGTTGAGAGGTGGAAGAGGTTAGTGTTTTCCCACTTGTAAGGGGCTACATGTACATCTAATTCCATTCAACCGGTTTCGGGTGTTTTTAATCCATCTCTGTGCTGTTAATACACACAAAGCTACAAAACCTTCCGAAGATCTCCATCCTCGACTAGTAGAGCAACGGAAAAAAGAATTGGTCCAACAAAAATTGATGTACAAGTGAGTTTTCCATCCATCTCTTCAGTGCACCTCTATGGACGCTGGCATTTATTCAGGACTTCTAACTTTCCTGTTCTTCTCCACAGATGGGAGAAGCATGAAGATGGCATCCCATACATCCCAAACATCAAGGATCTAAAAGCTCTTTCTGCAGATATCAGCTTCTCCTCCTTAAAAGCCTTTCAATTTAAACACATAGGTGAACTAATGTAAGTGCTACACCCTACCATTATTCTAAAAGTCAATCTTTGACAATCAAACACACATAACTGGTGCAGTGAACAAAGGTTTACAAAATTTTAGTTTGTTTTATCCAGATTAGCTGAGCTCAGCATGAAAAATCTGACAGATGAGCCCTGGGAAAGCTTCAAGGCCATGAAGGACTTCTCCTGGTTAAAAAAGTCCCCCTTCTTAGGTAGAACCTTCGCATGGTACACTTTTGTATGTTCGCTTCTCTGTAAAACATTCAACATAAAAACAGATCATTTATTACGTTCCAGACTATATGTTTCAGCACTGGAAGGACGATGACTTTTATGGATACCAGTTTCTTAATGGCCCCAACCCCAATATGATCCAACGCTGCTCGAAACTTCCTTCCAACTTCCCTGTCACAGAGGAAATGGTGAAACCATTTCTGGCCAATGGAAGCTCTTTGACTGCGGAGATCAAGGTACTTAAAAATAGTCATTTTAATTTAAGATGTATTAAACATTGTTAACTCTTACCACTCATCCATTTTTATTCTAATACCTCACGTCAGTACTTTATATTCTACAGAAGGGCAATATATTCATTATCGATTACAAGATCATGGAAGATCTACCTCAGAAACTTGATAGTGCACGGGCACCTCTGGCTCCTGCGCTCTGCCTGCTGTACCTGAATCCAGAGAAGAAACTCTTGCCCATTGCAATTCAGGTTCTACTTCCATCTAGTGAAATATTTCTGACTATTTACTTTTTTGTTTGTGATCGCCTGTGAACTTTCTTCATCCCTCAGCTCGGTCAGAAGCCTTCAGAGGAGACACCGATTTTTCTGCCCAGTGACTTGGAGTCTGACTGGCTGTTGGCCAAGATTCATATGAAGCATGCAGATGCCATCTACAGTGAACTGATAGCTCATTTGCAGAACACTCATCTACTGTCAGAAGTTTTTGCAATGGCGACACTTCGAAATCTCCCAAAGATTCACCCCCTGTACAAGGTGGGCTGTTTTTTTTTTTTGCAGGCAGAATGAGGCTTGTGTATATGTCCTCAGTTTTCTTACTTAGGTCATGACTGTTGCCATTGTCTCCCCTCTCTCTCCAGCTGCTGATGCCCCATCATCGATACACCCTCCACATAAACATCTTGGGTCGTGCTTCGCTTTATGGCCCTGGAAGAGTTTTTACAAAAGTAAGGGTTATCATTGACAAGATAAATTCTGCTAGTTAATGTGTAGATAGTTTAGTAATTTGGGACATGATCATTTATTTTAAATTGTATGCAATTCATGTGAGACAGGCAGCTTACTTTAATGTGGTTTAGCCTTTGTTGGAGGCCATAATAAATGACCTGTTTCTTCAGTTTTCTCTTGAAGCGGATACAGCAACAGAACTATCGAGGAAAGCGCTCTCCCAGACGACATACTCTTCCCTCTGTCTGCCTGAAAACATTGCAGCTAGAGGGCTGGAGTCCATCCCCAACTTTTATTACAGAGATGATGCACTGAGGCTGTGGAGCATCATCAACAGGTGAACTTCTGCTCGACTAGTAGTCAACCCCTACTTTTATGAACTTAGTATTCAAATGTGGGGCACACTGGATAACTGTTTTTAATCAATCATAATTTGGCTTATATTCATTCTGATACTGGTACCGTGTTGTCATCAGCTTTGTCGAGGCAGTGGTGGCATATTATTATCCATCTGACAGTGAAGTGTCTGCAGACTCTGAGCTCCAGGAATGGGTCAATGAGATCTACTACTATGGATTTCTGGGAAATGATGACTCAGGTATCTCATTTTGTGGCAAGAGGTTCTCCCCTTTTTAAAAATGCTTGCATTATATGTACAATGTTGAGACCCCAGACGAGTTCTCTTTAATCCTGACAGGGGTAGTCTACCAAGCATACCATTTTCCCAAACAGCTAACGGTTAAATTAATCAGTATGTTATGAAACGTTGAAACAAATTTTATTCTATGTTCGATTCGTGACAGGAATCCCTTCAAGCTTTCAGACTGTGGAGGAACTGATCAAGTTTGTCACTATGGTGATTTTCACATCATCAGTTCAGCACGCTGCGGTTAACAGTCCACAGGTAAATATTTAACACCTAATGTGTGATTTCTGACAAACATGTGGGCAGAGTTGGAAAGTTAAAGTAATTACATTTTTAAATGATTCCTTCAGTTTGTCTACCTTATTTCTAAACTACAGAACATGTCAGTTGTTTGCTGGCCAGTAAATACTTCAAACATAAGCTTGTTAATTCGCCAATGAGCATGGCACCAATCCTCTGATCTAACATTCGACAAGAAGGCAAACAAGCAGATGTACGGAATTTTTGATTGATCAAGGTTTGATTGTGTTAACGGCTACTGTGTCTTCTAAAGTTAGATTTTCTAGGTTGGATTCCCAATGGTCCATTTGTGCTTCACCAACCTCAACCAACAACAAAAGGGCAGTCAAGCATGGAGGCCGTCTTGGCGACTCTGCCAAATAAATCACTTTCAGGGCTTCAGTCTTCTCTTACGTGGCATTTCAGCGAGAAGTCTGATGACTTTGTAAGTTTGATATGTAGTTTTTCTCATCAAAACTGCCACAGGTGTACTGTAGAGCTAGCGAGTCTCCCTTTCATAGATGGAACATAATATTTTGGTCTTGTCTTATTCAGGTACCTCTAGGTACTTATCCCCAGCAGCGTTTTGATGAGCCTGCAGTCTTGCAGATGATCAAGGATTTTCAAGCTGAGCTGTCCTCCCTCAGTGTGGCCATTACCAAGAGGAACTCTGAGCTTGAGCTGCCTTATTACTTGAACCCTAGAGAAATAGAAAACAGTGTAACCCAATAGCAGATGAAGATCATAATGTCAACAGTAAACAAGCTGTCACAGCTTTGTCGTATGACACATTGCTACCAATATTGTAATTAATGTACAGTACTGTGACACTTTATCCTGAAAGTAAAGATTGAGACTTTTGTGGGTGATGCACTTTGTTTTATTAGGTACAGTAGGTGAGAGCACATATACAATACATTGTATTTGTGATCTGAACTAACCCAGTGAGCTGAGAGCAAGAGAAGAAAGCAATTGTAAGGTTATGTTTGGTTAAAAAAAAAAAAAGATTCATGATGCCTGAAGAGAAGAATTGTGATCACTTTGGTTAGATCAAAATTTGAATGCCTATTATGGGAGTACCCAAATTTGCAAATGTATTTTGTAAATTCCAGCTTTGTCTTTAGTTTGAATTAACACATTTTCCAAATCTAAATACTGTTCAACCAAACGTGGGAGGAGCATGAGATGTGGAGATGTTTTAAAAAGAACACACCTAAGAAAAGTTGTCACCGGTACACTGGTCTTCAGAGAGAGTTCTTTCTTTAGTTCAGTCCACACAGCATTGCTCCTTAATAACCATGGCTGGGCAACATAACAAATGCATGTATGCTTGACAACATACATGTCACCTTAATTGGTACTGGAGGGCTGGCTGGGCAAACTAAATTGGACAACTTTGGTGCAGATTTTAAAACTGGGATGGTAAGCTGAATCCAGTTTATGAATCAAAGATTGGGTTTTTTTTTCTTTGCATGTATGAGTGTACAGGTAGCTTTTTTTTTTTTTTTTTTTTTTTTTTTTAGGAGTATTGCTTTTCTTTTGTAAGCCTGTATAACCTTTTATATTCAGTGTTTTCATAATTTGGATTGACTACCAGTCCTGGGCACCCAATGGCTCTCTCCTGCTGCACAAATCTCCCCCAACCACCAAGGGGCAGTCAAGCATGAAGACAATTTTGAGAGAGTCTCCCGAATGTTGGAGAGACGGTCAGTTTTAAGCTGTGCGGCTATTACATAAGAACTGGTAAGCTATTATACATGGTCCATCCTGTTAGCTTCTTCTGGCTCTGGTAACTCCCCAAAACTACTGTACCCCAGAACTATCTCTGTAACCAAATCACACACATTTATGTGATCTCCCTTTGATATGTAATAATGACAATGATATATTGTTAATGTGTCTAGAGCAAAACGTAGATAATAAAGAAGAAACAACAGAAAAGTAAATCATAAATCTAAAATGGTGGGCATGGTAAAGAGACCATTTGTAGTTTTTATAAAATGCCATCAGTGCCTGTGTGAGACAAATTAAATAAAGATTCATAAATGGTTTAATGCTTTTCCTCTTAATGTTGTAACAAAGGTCATACTGACAAAAACTGTAAAGCCTTCTAAGGCTTAGTTTATTCAGTGGCGCTCCACTGAGAGCGGTGTGCATCTCGTCATGGTGATAAGGCATGTTGCAAACCCGTCTTCCAGCAGACACTTGGAGCAGTTACGGTTTACATATCTGAAATCTAATGTGCAAAATATTTGCATAACTGGATCTGGGCAACGGTGAACCCCAGTGAAGTCACAGTTCAACGACTTGGCATCAATAACTTCACTCAGTCTTTATGTAAACACTGCCTCTGTCTCTGCATACTGTATGTACTGAATGTCCCGCTGTGTTGTCAGTGCTCTTCCTGTTCCCAAGAAGCTTGTAGATTGGGAGGTCATGTGATGTAATTGTGGGAGCTTGCAAATGTATTTGCAAATAGGAGCATGGGATGTGGAGATTAAAAAAAAAAGAAAGCAGACCTGAGAATAGCAGGAGCCAGATAAAGCTAAAAGCCGAGGTGACACAGGTATTTTGCTTATTCTTTACATGTGCCGTCGAGTTTAGAGAGTTCATTCTTAATTCCAGTCCACACAGCATCGCTCCTTTTAATAACCATGGCTGAGTACAAGCTAGAAGTGACAACAGGTAAAGCGATAAATGCAGGAACGCATGACAAAATATACGTCACCTTAATTGGAGCCAAAGAGGAGGGTGTACGAACTGAATTGGACACATTTGGTTTAGATTTTCAGATTGGGATGGTAAGTTGAATCTGAAATTCTTGACTGCTCTACATATTAGTCTCAAATAGTTATTTTTACTTGTGTGTGAATGCTTATTTCATAATTTCTGGTTACCACGCAGAAACACATTTGAGATAACAGTTTAGGTATAATGTCTTCTTTTCTCAGACAGGGAAGTACACTGTCAAAAGCAATTCGTCTTTAGGAAAACTTCTGCTGGTCAAGGTAGAGAAAGATCCTTGCTTTCTCCTACCAGAAGACGAATGGTACTGCTCCAAAATAGTGGTGACAACTCCAGAGGGAGATGTCCTTCTCTTCCCCTGTTACCGATGGATCTCCAGAGGAGAACTGGTGGAGCTGAGAGGAGGGAGAGGTCTGCTTCAAATTATTCAGATCCACTTCTCAGAGGTTTTGAAACAACATTATTGTTAGTTACGTTATGTTCTCTTATGTCTCAGCCATGAAGGTTTTTGATGATGACCATAACCTGCTGACTGACCATCGGGAAAAAGAGTTGAAGCTTAAAAAGAACTTGTACCTGTAAGTTTCCATGTGCTCAGCTGTCTCAGACACTTATCTGGACAGAATCTGACTTTTCTTTTTCCGTTTCTGTTTTTTAGGTGGGAGGTCACTGATGAAAGACTACCACACATGAGTCATTTCAAAGAAGTATCTGAGCTCCCAGCTGAAATCCGCTTTTCTGTGTCCAAAAAAATTGAAACGCTTTTCAAAAAAAAACTAACGTGAGTCGGTAATCTGTGAATAATTTTGTTATTCCGAAGTGCTCATATAAATATATTGTTTAATGGTCTGCTTTCTTTTCCTTGTCTCCAGTGGTGTTGAAGTCAAGCTTAATAAGCTGGTTGGCTCTGCTGAACAATGGAAAACCATTGACGACATCAAAAAAATCTTCTGCCTCAAGAAGACAACAATGTCAGGTAGAGTTTAAGTTCTGGTAGTTCTGGTAGGCGACTGACGGAAAGTCCTGAAGTTTACCATGACTTACTGCTGGCTGTAAAGCTGCACTAATAATATTTAAATGACTGTGTAATGTGTCAGAGCACATGTTGTTAGAACAATATGTGTGTTATGTATGTACAGTATGCACCATATTTTCTAATGCCTCACATAATGACTATATTATAATAGACATATTTGCTGTTCCAACTATTCCAGAGTATGTTACAAATCACTGGATGGAAGATGACTTTTATGGATTCCAGTTTCTGAACGGAATCAACCCCAATGTGATCCAGCGCTGCTCAGGACTTCCCCTAAACTTTCCGGTCACGGAGGAGATGGTGAAGCCGTTCCTGGAAGAGGGAAGCTCTCTGCAGAAGGAAATTGAGGTATAGAAGATGAGTGGCTTTGAATGGGTGACAGATTTCATTGTCTAGATATTTATAGAAGTACATTTGTCATTATTGTGCAAATCTGTGCAACTTCTTGATGCCTGTCACACTTCTTTCTCTCTCTATTATTACTTCCTATATAGAAAGGCAATATATTCCTCTGTGACTTCAAGAGGATGGATGGATTGCCCACTAGGGTGTATGATGGTGAATCTCTGCAAGTGACTGCTGGTCTCTGTCTGTTCTACGTAAACCCGGAGAAAAAACTTAAGCCGATTGCAATACAGGTATTTCACCAAATTCATTTTTGTTTGAAATTAACAATGAATGGCCAAAAAATGCAACAGTTGCAAAATAGAAAAATAAACAATGTTTATTTTTCCATATTCCAGCTGCAACAACAACCTTCTGAGCAGAACCCCATCTTTCTGCCCAGTGACACGGAGACAGACTGGCTGTTAGCCAAGATGTTCATTAAAAACGCAGATATCATGCAGCATCAGTCAGTCTATCACCTCATGAACACTCACCAGCTGGCGGGAGTCTTTACGGTGGCCACTCTCCGCAGCCTCCCTGCGATTCACCCCCTCTACAAGGTGCATGTTTGACTTGGTCAAACCTGTTGAGTGATTGTTTGGGTGTGGCTCACTTTGATAGGATTGATCGTTATTTGCTGACTGATTTGTACAAACATGTATTACGTTTGACTTAGATTGTATTTTGAATTTAATATAAAAACCTCTCTTTCTGTACAGCTGCTGATCCCACACATCCGTTACACTCTCGAAATAAATACTATGGCTCGCAAATCTATTTTTGGACCTGACGAGATTTTAAGCTCGGTATGGAGCTTTAAAAACAGCATTGTATTGCTTTGTTTTTTAAGATCCACCGACTAGTTTGATCCTGATTATTTGTGTATTATTGTTTTCTTAGAGCTCACTTGGATATAAAGGGATGATTGAGCTCATGAG
This sequence comes from Nibea coibor, assembly GCA_023373845.1. NCBI lineage: Eukaryota > Metazoa > Chordata > Actinopteri > Sciaenidae > Nibea > Nibea coibor. The sequence goes on from CM041730.1 coordinate 13,017,035, forward strand.
AAAGGCTCTTTCTGAGATGACCTACAGCTCCCTCTGCCTGCCAGAGAACATCACCGCACGAGGACTGGACTCCATCCCCAACTTCTACTACAGAGATGATGGCCTGAAGCTGTGGAACATCATCAACAGGTTACACGGTTGTGAAGTTAAAACTTATGTGATTTCAGAATACAATTTTAAAATCAAATTGTTTTGCGCTCACCAGCTTTGTGAGGGCAGTAGTGGAGCACTATTACCCCTCAGACAGTGAGGTCCTTAAAGACACTGAGCTGCAGGAGTGGATCAGCGAGATCTTCACACATGGATTCTTAGGAAACAAAGATGCAGGTAACAGGACATATAATTATACATGACAGTATATAATGTATTTTGAAATTTTCAATGCAATAGTGGATGGCAAAGATGAACTGATAATGTCTGTGATGCCAACAGGGTTTCCAGCTGGCTTTAATACTGTCGGGGAAGTGATCAAGTTCATCACCGTGGTGATCTTCACAGTGACAGCTCAACATGCTGCAGTCAACAGTGGCCAGGTGAGCCAATGAACAGCTTTTACATAACAATCTCACTTATTCAAGTGAAATAACAATAAGCAAAACACGTGCTTGAAAGACGTATACATATTGAAACATCTTTCCTTAGTTTGACTACCAGTCCTGGGTGCCCAATGGCACGCTCCTGCTCCGCAAACCGCCTCCAACCACCAAGGGGCAGTCAAGCATGACCACGATTTTGGAGACTCTGCCAAATATTGAGGACACAGCAAACTTCATAGCAAACGCAAGGATAATGTCAGAAGAGTACATTGATTTGGTAAGTTTGGTCCATATTCCATATTATAAATGTGCTTTTTAAAAAATGAGCAAACAAAATACTCACACTTCATATCAATACTTTGACAGGTTCCCATGGGTACATACCCCGAAGACCGTTTTGATGAACCTGCCATCCAGCAGATGATTAAGGAATTTCAAGCAGAGTTGTCCTACCTCAGTGAAGCCATTCAACAAAGAAACTCGCAGCTTGAAGTGCCCTACACCTATCTGGACCCGGCTCACATAGGGAACAGCATAACCATTTAACTAAATCTGAGAAGACAATGTTATATTTCTGCATTATCTGCCATTTTTTAACATCTGTCTTTCATTCTCGACGTTTTAAGGGAACAATATGTAAGATAAATCATAAAATGACTGTGTTTTGTCACTAAAGATGAAGGAAACATGTTACACGACATAAATTATTACTGTCATTATTGCTATCTCCATTACAGTTCATAGTTAGTTACTGATTTGCTGCTGCTGTGCATCTGTGTTCAATTCACTTATGACTGCTTTATTTCCCTTGCTTGCATTTCAAATTTAAATGGTAAGTGAATTAATGATTTAATTCAGTCTGTTGCATACTTACTAGAGATGTGAAAGTATTTAGTGAGAACACTACTTTAATGTATCTGATCAGTAACTCTAATCACAAGCAAGTCAGTTGTTTTTGGAAGCCAAAGATAAATCATGAGTTTGAGGATTCATTCCACCACAGAGGGTCCATACACAAGAGTCTGATTTCATGCAAGTTTGGAGTGCAAAGAAACAGGTTTCATGCACTGTTTGTCTTGCTTGTCACAATATTAGCCAGGCAATGAGTTAGCCAGTCCTCGAAACTCATGCGAAACTGCAGGCTACAGACAACTACTAACAAGATACTAGTTTCACAAACAACAGTGCTTCTACAGTCCATGATGTGTTTATATAGTTAAATGAACCTAAACATTTCTGAGGTTATTACATAAAAACTGGTAGGTTCTCATACATAAAGACACCTATCTATATAATCTTTACTAACATCCTTGTGTTAAACAGGTTGTTCAGGAAAGTTTGTCAGGGCAAGTCAGTTTCAATGTTGAACATGAAGAGGAGGGGGCTAAGCACTGCAGGCCCTGTGCCCTCCTATCAGGGCTATACACTAGTATGTGACTGTTAATATTTTAGTGTGCTAGTACTTTCCACGGAGTGAACATGGCTGAGTACAAGCTAGAAGTGACTACAGGTGACATGCAATATGCAGGAACATGGGACCACCTGTATGTCACCTTGTTTGGAACTAAAGGGCAGAGTGAGAGGACTGAGTTGGACAACTTTGGTACTAACTTCACTGCTGGGACAGTAAGTTGGCAAGATTGCATATCACTATGTGTGGATCCAGGTTTCTATATTTTTCAATGTTAAAATACAGTAACAATTTTAGAGGACTGAAGTCTTTGCAGATGTAGATGCCTGCCTTTTACGTTTTAAATATTTTGTGTTAAAACGTTGTTAATCACAAGCAAGTCAGTTGTTTTTGGAAACCAAAGATAAATCATGAGTTTGAGGATTCATTCCACCACAGAGGGTCCATACACAAGTGTCTGATTTCATGCAAGTTTGGAGTGCAAAGAAACAGGTTTCATGCACTATTACTGTTTGTCTTGCTTGTCACAATATTAGCCAGACAATGAGTTAGCCAGTCCTCGAAACTCACACAAAGCTGCAGGCTACAGACAACTACTAACAAGATATAGCTTAAAAATAAACATACATATACATCATATTTAACTACACAAAGAATTTCAACAGTCCTTCTACAGTCCATGATGTGTTTATATAGTTCAATAAACCTAAACATTTCTGAGGTTATTACATTAAAACTGGTAGGCTCTCATACATTAGGACACCTATCTATATAATCTTTACTAACGTCATCGTGTTAAACAGGTTGTTCAGGAAAGTTTGTCAGGACAAGCCAGTTTCAATGCTCTGGAATGTTGAACATCAAGAGGAGGGGGCTCAGCACTGCAGGGCTTGTGCACTCTTATCAGGGCTATACACTAGTATGTGACTGTTAGTATTTTAGTGTGCTAGTACTTTCCACGGAGTGAACATGGCTGAGTACAAGCTAGAAGTGACTACAGGTGACATGCAATATGCAGGAACATGGGACCACCTGTATGTCACCTTGTTTGGAACTAAAGGGCAGAGTGAGCGGACTGAGTTGGACAACTTTGGTACTGACTTCACTGCTGGGACAGTAAGTTGGCAAGATTGCATATCACTGTGTGGATCCAGGTTTCTATATTTTTTAATGTTAAAATACAGTAACAATTTTAGAGGACTGAAGTCTTTGCAGATGTAGATGCCTGCCTTTTATCTTTTAATTTGAAGCCATTATTCCTGTTGTAGGACTCTATCTAAACTAGAATAACCTTTTCAACGTATATATTTACATTATCCATTATTCCAAGACAGGGACCTACACCATGAAGACCAGTTTGTCTCTGGGGAACCTTCTGCTGGTCAAGGTGGAGAAAGATCCTTTCTTTCTTCTACCAGAAGATGAATGGTACTGCTCCAAAATAGTGGTGACAACTCCAGAAGGAGATGTCCTCCTCTTCCCCTGTTACAGATGGATCTCCAGAGGAGAACTGGTGGAGCTGAGAGGAGGGAGAGGTCTGCTTCAAAAAAATTTTGGAAATCATTTCTTTTAACACTTTTTTTGCTTTTAATTATTAAAATTTGCATGCTGTTGTCTTTTTTCACACCACAGCCCTTAAGGTATTTGAGGAGGACCAACCCCTGTTGATTGACCATCGAAAAAAAGAACTGCTACTCAGAAAGGACATTTACCAGTAAGTCTGGAGCTGCAGACATGGTCTCAGAAGCATATCTGGAGAAACGTTTATGTGCTTTTTGGACACATTGTTTGTCTGTTTTAGATGGGAAACCATGGCTGAAGGAATACCCCACAAGAATAATTTCAATGATGGGTCTGAGCTCCCAGCTGAAATCCGATTCTCTGACTCCAAATCAGATGAAACAAGTAATACAAAAATAAAAATGTAAGTCTATATATACAATGAATCACCAGTCCAATATAGTCAGCTGTATGTTTTAAGTCAAAAAATACATTTGAAGCGTTATTATCACTGTGTGTTTAATCTTACATTGTGTGTTCCCTTCTTCTGCCCTGTCTCCCTTCAGTGGTCTTGAACTCAAGCTTAAGGGGCTGCTTGGATCTGCTGAAAATTGGGAAACCATTGAAGACATGAAAAACATCTTCTGGTTCAAAAGAACAACAATGTCAGGTGGTTGTCTTTTTCAGGTCGTCCAGTTCTGCAGCATAGCTCACCACAAGGCGGCCGTAACAAATGCCACTGTCATACTTCCACAGTAAGATCAGGCTAACTCATTTGATTGTTGGCAGATTTATGACTGTGCAGTTTCCTGTTTGCTTGTCCATGGCAAAGTATTGTTGGATTTTTGGGGGGTTCCTCCATTTTTTGTGGTCAGAGAGGCTGTCAAGTCAATACAGTAGGCACTTGATGCCTTCATCCATACTACAGTTTATTTAGCCACAGAGCCACACAACTACCTGTTACAGCTCTAGTTGATCTAAACCCAAGACACCCCTGCCCAATAATAGAATATTTAATGTATGATTGATGATTATAAAATGTTTTACATTGCTACTCTTACAGAGTATGTTGCAGAACACTGGATGGAAGATGACTTTTACGGATTCCAGTTTCTGAACGGAATCAACCCCACCGTGATCAAGCGCTGCTCAGAGCTTCCCTCAAACTTTCCGGTCACAGAAGAGATGGTGAAGCCGTTCCTGGAAGAGGGAAGCTCTCTGCAGAAGGAAATGGAGGTATGGAAGATGAGTGGCTTTGAATGGGTGACCATCTTTGCCTTGTAGGATTTGTAGATTTGTGATACCTATCTTGATATCTTCTTATATCTGTCTATCCCATACAGAAAGGTAACATCTTCCTCTATGACAAAAAGAAAGTGGATGGAATGCAAGGTAGACTCTACAATGGTGAACGTCTGCACGTGACTGCTGGACTGTGTTTGTTTTACATGAACCCAAAAAACAAACTGATACCAATTGCAATACAGGTATTTATAACTATTATTACTGTATACAACTGAGTAATATCTGGTCCAGTCACATAATGTCCTGTTACGCTTTTTATTTTATGTGAAATCAATAAATGAAATGTGTTTTTTATCACAGCTGCATCAAAAACCTTCTGAGGAGAACCCCATCTTTCTGCCCAGCGACACAGAGACGGACTGGCTGCTAGCCAAGATGTTTATTAAACATGCAGATGTCATGGATCATGAATCAGTCCATCATCTCATGAACACTCACTTTCTGGCAGAAGTCTACACTCTCGCCACTCTCCGCTACTTTCCTGCGATTCATCCCCTCTACAAGGTATAACTACACAACCCAGATCAGAATGCTGGTGCACTTCCATTCCCTGGACTTGAACTGATGATCTGTCTTTATCAGAGAGTTAATCGTAGAACTTTACTTTGACATTTTTTGATCTTCTGTACAGCTGCTGTTTCCACACTTCCGGGACACTCTCTACGTAAACACTGTTGGCAGAAAAGATCTCATGGAAGGAGAAGATGCAGCTTTCAGAATAGTATGTAGCTTTGTAGTAGATATACAAGAATATTAATATAATTCTTGTTATATTGCACGACTGCAAAATTTGATTTGTTTGTTTGCATTGTGGATCATTAGAGTTCACTGGGAAACGATGGGATGATTGAGCTCATGAGAAGATCTTTTTCTGAGATGACCTACAGCTCCCTCTGCCTGCCAGAGAACATCACTGCACGAGGACTGGACTCCATCCCCAACTTCTACTACAGAGATGATGGCCTGAAGCTGTGGAACATCATCAACAGGTTACACGGTTGTTTCAAATCTGCCTTTTTGCACATACAAATGAGATCATCTAAATGTGTGTGTAATCAAATTGTTTTGTGTTCACCAGCTTTGTGAGGGCAGTAGTGGAGCACTATTACCCCTCAGACAGTGAGGTCAGTAAAGACACTGAGCTGCAGGAGTGGATCAGTGAGATCTTCACACATGGATTCTTAGGAAACAAAGACGCAGGTATTTAAACAATGCTCTGAAGTTATTAGTAACCACAATCTGCATGTATAGTAGCCTATAGAGTTTTGACATTTTCCAAGGAGGCAAGATGAACTGATGACTGTGATGCCAACAGGGTTTCCAGCAGCCTTTAGTACTGTCGAGGAAGTGATCAAGTTCATCACCGTGGTGATCTTCACAGTGACAGCTCAACATGCTGCACTCAACAGTGGCCAGGTGAGCTAGAGGTCAACTTTGGAAATTGTTCAAACAAACCTCAAACATATGGAACAAGTGTCTGATGTGTATTGTTTTCCTGCAGTCAATAACAGGCAGGTGACAGTATAGTAAATAGTTGGGACAGTGACATACAAATTTATGTTTGATCAAGTGTGAGGTTTGTGTTTACTTTACCTTCCTGTTTTAATGTTTAACATTGGATTCAGTTTATTAAAGTAATTTTCCATTAAAGTTGGCCCACAACTCCAAAAATATATAATATGACAATTAAAACCTTAAGTGATACAGATTGAAACTTCTTTCATGATTTAGTTTGACTACTACTCCTGGGCACCCAATGGCACGCTCCTGCTGCGCAAACCTCCTCCAACCACCAAGGGGCAGTCAAGCATGAAGACAGTTTTGGAGACTCTGCCGAATGTCGGAGAGACGGTCAAGTTTGCATCAGTGGTGTGGGTACTTTCAAAGAAGTACGCTGATACGGTAAGTTTGGTGATGATGAATGCCCATCCATATTTTAAATGTGCTTTTGTTATTGCATTTTTATCATTTTGGCAGGTTCCCATGGGTACATACCCCGAGGAGCGCTTCGATGAACCTGCCGTCCAGCAGATGATTAAGGAATTTCAAGCAGAGTTGTCCTACCTCAGTGAAGTGATTCAACAAAGAAACTCGCAGCTTGAAGTGCCCTACACCTATCTGGACCCTGCTCACATAGAGAACAGCATAACCATTTAACTAAACCTGAGAAGACAATGTTATATTTCTGCATTATCTGCCATTTTTTAACATCTGGGAACAATGTGTAAGATAAATCATAAAATGACAGAGACTAAGGAAACATGTTAAAACATGTTAAATTAAATTACTAGCTTCTTGACAATAATAATACTGCAGTATATTTTCTGTCTGAAACGTGTCTTACAGTCCAGAAGGTCTGTCTGTGTTTGGTCCTGCATGATCCCGCACACTACCAATGTCGACCCTCCGAGTTGCCAGATATGAAGCAAACATGACTCACTGGAAGCAAGCAAAGTGGATCAACATTGTTAATGTTAGCTAAAAACCTCCATGAGCAGAAATGTGGTGTAACACTGATAAACGCTGGAGATGCATTAAAAAGGAAAAGACAGCAGAAAAGGACCCCAGGCTGCTTCTTTCTAGATTTCACTATAGTTCATTTTAAGTCAAATCAGAGAATAAAATCGTGAACTAAAATGAGAAAATAAGTCTTGAGCTTGCGAAAATTCACGTCTTCAATCAGAGAACCTGCATGTACTTCGAATCAGGGAAGGATGGGCATGAGGAGAGAAGACTCTCCAATAGTTTGAATTTTTCCTGCAGTACCCCCTTTTAACCTCGAGACGTCAGTGTTGCACATAAAGTTACATATTGTTCCTTTATCCCCACGTTGTGGACAGCCAGTGTGGAAATGCACGACCCCCACTGAAATGAATGAATGATCCTGTCTGAACCCCCACTAAGACATAAATATGAGCGTACAACTTATGTTAAATAAACCTGAAGATGTGTTATTACACACCAATTGGTAAGCTCTCATACATAAAGATACCCATGAAGAAAAGCTTGACTAACACGTTATGTTATGTGGGTAGAAAAAGAAAGCTTGTCAATACAAGTCAGTCTTAAGTGAGCCAGAAAGCATGGGCTTATCATTGCAGAGCAGATAACAAGAGATAAACGATACCAATGAATTTCACAGAATACAGCCCTCATACAGCCCATAGTGTGTTAGTTTACCTTCATAAATGCTTAAATATCACTGAATGAAATCTCAGGTAGTGTACCAAATGACTGATACATGACACACAGAATGGATATTAACCAAGGTGAAGAGAATCCAGATTGTGTTTCTGGATAGAAGTGGTACAACTGTGGCTAAGACCGCCCTTCAGCCAGATATTCAAAACTGGAGATACCACATTCGTCAGAGCAACACCAGAGCTTGATAAGGAAAGGAGGTAGTTAGGAGAATTCAACAATACACTGTGTCATTATTTCTTTTATATTTTCAAAATATTTTTGCAGTGTATCTGAGCATTGAGTTTAGACAATTTACAATTTTTTTTTTTTTGATACTTTCCACGGAGTGAACATGGCTGAGTACAAGCTAGAAGTGACTACAGGTGACATGCAATATGCAGGAACATGGGACCACCTGTATGTCACCTTGTTTGGAACTAAAGGGCAGAGTGAGCGGACTGAGTTGGACAACTTTGGTATTGACTTCACTGCTGGGACAGTAAGTTGGCAAGATTGCATATCACTATGTGTGGATCCAGGTTTCTATATTTTTTCAGTGTTAAAATACAGTAACAATTTTAGAGGACTGAAGTCTTTGCAGATGTAGACGCCTGCCTTTTATCTTTTAAATACTTTGTGTTCAAACATGCATACACTTACTGTACATACATGTTAAACTGCATTTTTCCATATGCTGTTTGAGTTTACTGAAGCCATTATTTGACTGACTACTGTTGTAGGAGTCTATCTAAACTAGAATAACCTTTTCAACGTATATATTTATATTAACCATTATTCCAAGACAGGGACCTACACCATGAAGACCAGTTTGTCTCTGGGGAACCTTCTGCTGGTCAAGGTGGAGAAAGATCCTTTCTTTCTTCTACCAGAAGATGAATGGTACTGCTCCAAAATAGTGGTGACAACTCCAGAAGGAGATGTCCTCCTCTTCCCCTGTTACAGATGGATCTCCAGAGGAGAACTGGTGGAGCTGAGAGGAGGGAGAGGTCTGCTTCAAAAAATTTTTGGAAATCATTTCTTTTAACACTTTTTTTGCTTTTAATTATTAAAATTTGCATGCTGTTGTGTTTTTTCACACCACAGCCCTTAAGGTATTTGAGGAGGACCAACCCCTGTTGATTGACCATCGAAAAAAAGAACTGCTACTCAGAAAGGACATTTACCAGTAAGTCTAGAGCTGCGGACATGGTCTCAGAAGCATATCTGGAGAAACGTTTATGTGCTTTTTGGTAACATTGTTTGTCTGTTTTAGATGGGAAACCATGGCTGAAGGAATACCCCACAAGAATAATTTCAATGATGGGTCTGAGCTCCCAGCTGAAATCCGATTCTCTGAATCCAAATCAGATGAAACAAGTTATACAAAAACAAAAATGTAAGTCTATATCTACACTGACACAAAAAATACATTTGAAGCGTTATTATCACTGTGTGTTTAATCTTACATTGTGTGTTCCCTTCTTCTGCCCTGTCTCCCTTCAGTGGTCTTGAGCTCAAGCTTAAGGGGCTGCTTGGATCTGCTGAAAATTGGGAAACCATTGAAGACATGAAAAACATCTTCTGGTTCAAAAGAACAACAATGTCAGGTGGTTGTCTTTTTCAGGTCTTCCAGTTCTGCAGCATAGCTCACCACAAGGCTGCCACTGTCATAGATCAGGCTAACTGATTTGAGTGTTGGCAGATTTATATGACTTTTTCAGTGCAGTGCCCTGAGGAGCTGAGGCGGGTTGGCCATGTCTATACCTGTTGAACATAACGGCTGTGAAACTATCAGGAAATAACTTTTTATTTTGCTGATTACTGACAGCTTTATCAAGGCTGAGCTTTATCTCTGCGTTGTTACTTGATGTCTCTCTACCAAAGCTGTGTGTGTGTGTGTGTCTATCTCTCTCTAATCATTGGACACAAAATCCAATCAAAATTTTTCATGTCATTATATTTTGTGGCGTAAGTCTGGCGTGAATCTGGCACAACTTCTCTTGCTGCACGCCAGGCTGCCTGTGTGGAAAGGCACAACCCCCACTGAAAATGAATTGAAAAACACTGCCAGCGTCCGCTTTGCCTGTCCCTGTCTGAACACGCGTTCAAGTGTTCAGAGATTGCCTAATAATAGAATATTTAATATATGATTATAATGTTTTACAGACATATATGTAGTGATGCAAATCAAATACCAATAACAGAATGTCATTTATAAAAATTAAATTACCTTCACTCCATTTTTAGTCAACTTTAATGAAGATGATGTTCTTGGATAAAACTATTTTTTTATAAGTAGCAAACAGTATTGTTTTTAAGTGACTGTGATCATATTAAACATTAGATAGTATATTTGTCATTGCTACTCTTACAGAGTATGTTGCAGAACACTGGATGGAAGATGACTTTTACGGATTCCAGTTTCTGAACGGAATCAACCCCAACGTGATCAAGCGCTGCTCAGAGCTTCCCTCAAACTTTCCGGTCACAGAAGAGATGGTGAAGCCGTTCCTGGAAGAGGGAAGCTCTCTGCAGAAGGAAATGGAGGTATGGAAGATGAGTGGCTTTGAATGGGTGACCATCTTTGCCTTGTAGGATTTGTAGATTTGTGATACCTATCTTGATGTCTTCTTATATCTGTCTATCCCATACAGAAAGGTAACATCTTCCTCTATGACCAAAAGAAGATGGATGGAATGCAAGGTAGACTCTACAATGGTGAACGTCTGCATGTGACTGCTGGACTGTGTTTGTTCTACATGAACCCAAAAAACAAACTGATACCAATTGCAATACAGGTATTTATAATTATTATTACTGTATACAATTGAGTAATATCTGGTCCAGTCACATAATGTCCTGTTACACTTTTTATTTTATGTGAAATCAATAAATGAAATGTGTTTTTTATCACAGCTGCATCAAAAACCTTCTGAGGAGAACCCCATCTTTCTGCCCAGCGACACAGAGACGGACTGGCTGCTAGCCAAGATGTTTATTAAACATGCAGATGTCATGGATCATGAATCAGTCCATCATCTCATGAACACTCACTTTCTGGCAGAAGTCTACACTCTCGCCACTCTCCGCTACTTTCCTGCGATTCATCCCCTCTACAAGGTATAACTACACAACCCAGATCAGAATGCTGGTGCACTTCCATTCCCTGGACTTGAACTGATGATCTGTCTTTATCAGAGAGTTAATCGTAGAACTTTACTTTGACATTTTTTGATCTTCTGTACAGCTGCTGTTTCCACACTTCCGGGACACTCTCTACATAAATACTATTGGCAGAAAAGTTCTCATGGAAGGAAAAGATGCAGCTTTCAGAATAGTATGCAGCTTTATAATAGACATAAAAGAATATTAATATAATTCTTGTTATATTGCACCACTGCAAAATTTGATTTGTTTGTTTGTATTGTTGATCATTAGAGTTCACTGGGAAATGATGGGATGATTGAGCTCATGAGAAGATCTTTTTCTGAGATGACCTACAGCTCCCTCTGCCTGCCAGAGAACATCACTGCACGAGGACTGGACTCCATCCCCAACTTCTACTACAGAGATGATGGCCTGAAGCTGTGGAACATCATCAACAGGTTACACGGTTGTTTCAAATCTGCCTTTTTGCACATACAAATGAGATCATCTAAATGTGTGTGTAATCAAATAGTTTTGTGTTCACCAGCTTTGTGAGGGCAGTAGTGGAGCACTATTACCCCTCAGACAGTGAGGTCTGTAAAGACACTGAGCTGCAGGAGTGGATCAGTGAGATCTTCACACATGGATTCTTAGGAAACAAAGACGCAGGTATTTAAACAATGAAGTTATTAGTAACCACAATATATATGGCATCATATACAGTAATATAAACTTCATAGTATCCCAAATTAATTAGACATTTTCAATGCAATAGTGGATGGCAGAGATGAACTGATAATGTCTGTAATGCCAACAGGGTTTCCAGCAGCCTTTAATACTGTCGAGGAAGTGATCAAGTTCATCACCGTGGTGATCTTCACAGTGACAGCTCAACATGCTGCAGTCAACAATGGCCAGGTGAGCTAGAGGTCAACTTTGGAAATTGTTTAAACAAACCTCAAACATATGGAACAAGTGTCTGATGTGTATTGTTTTCCTGCAGTCAATAATATGTCATATTATCAGTCATATAATGTGATATTATTTTTAATATATATAATATGATAACATATAAAGAAAGCCTTAAATTAGACAGATTGAAACTTCTTCCATGATTTAGTTTGACTACCACTCCTGGGCGCCCAATGGCACGCTCCTGCTGCACAAACCTCCTCCAACCACCAAGGGGCAGTCAAGCATGAAGACAGTTTTGGAGACTCTGCCAAATGTTGGAGAGACGGTCAGTGTTACATCAGTGCTGTGGATACTTTCAAAGAAGTACGCTGATGCGGTAAGTTTGGTGATGATGAATGCCCATCCATATTTTCGATGTGCTTTAAAAAAAAAAAGAGCAAACGAAACACTTCATATCATTATTTTGACAGGTTCCCATGGGTACATACCCCGAAGAGCGCTTCGATGAACCTGCCGTCCAGCAGATGATTAAGGAATTTCAAGCAGAGTTGTCCAACCTCAGTGAAGTGATTCAACAAAGAAACTCGCAGCTTGAAGTGCCCTACACCTATCTGGACCCCGCTCACATAGAGAACAGCATAGCCATATAACAAAACCTATTAAAACCCTGTCATCTTTCCCCACTTTCATATGACTTCAACACCAATAATATGGTAAAGCATATTTTCTCCCTGGGAGTGAATTGGCTGTGCCATTATTTGATGTTCTTTATGCAGTGGTTTCACTTTCTTTGTACTTTTTAATGATGTTACTGTTAACGACTTTCAACCCTCCTCGGCCCCTGTCCAAGAAGAAGAAGCTGTGGTTGTAGAGATGTCAGCCAAATCTTCTGTAATACAATTTGGCTACCTGAACCACAAAGAGTTAATCTGCAAAATCTAGATGACAACACAGCAGCATGTAAAAACTGCAATTCAGCGCTAACTAGGACGATTGGGGTCATATCTCACCTAAAGGGATTTGGTGAATATTACCTACTGGCTGTCTGGTCTTGGTTGAGTGGTGCATATTGTTATACATGGGTGAGTGTATATTGTGATGTACGACTGCTGTATGATCACACAAGCATGACCTGTCTATCTAAAACCATTTATTTCCTTTGCTTGCATTTCAAATTAAAATGGTACGTGGATTCATGATTTAATTCAGTGTCTTGCATACAGGTAGCACCAGGCACGTGTGGTGGTATATGGTGGTGTATTCTTGCCAGTCAAAGGACTCTGGGGTCTTGTGGGGGAGCTGTGTGCATAGAACAGGGGAGTGCAGGGGACAGTTGACAGTTGGACTGTGATACAGGTGGACCCGGGGCTGGACCCGGCCCGCTGGCCACCTATTTGTGGCCCCTGAACTGTTATTTCTCCACTATGGGTTTTGGTTGGGTCAGAACGTGTATGTATGGCACATTGACACTTTGCCAGCTGTAGGAGGCTTGCACAAAACTGCATTAGGAGACAAAGCGTAGGAATTTGAAGAGACGTCTCCTCAAAAGTCAGAGGTAAGAACCTCTTGTTTTGAATAAAAGGGACATTTTCTTTTGAATATTAAATATATCGTATGTGGCCTGACCGACCTCAATAAATGGACCACTGAGTCATTGAAAAAACATCTGGTAGCCCTTTAAGAGCATAATTGGAAATGACTAATTACACATTTTTACACAATTACACACTATTCGTGCAATGGATGTACATGTGACATCCATTGCACGCCTGTCCGTCCTGGAAGAGGGATCCCTCCTCTGTGGCTCTTCCTGAGGTTTCTTCCACATTTTTTCCCTGTTAAAAGGGTTTTTTTGTGGGCAAGATTTTCCTCACTCGAACCGAGGGTCTAAGGACAGAGGGTGTCACTCCCTGTACAGATTGTAAAGCCCTCTGAGGCAAAATGTGTTTTGTGACTTTGGGCTATACAAATAAAATTTGATTTGATTTGATTTGATTTGAAAGATACTAAAAGTATTAACAGTATTTTGAGTTTACCAGTGAACTTTAGTTAGCAGGTCTGATGTGTGGTGCCTGGTAATTCGGACAGAGTGGGACCTCTTTCCCCAAACTACACCATCCAAAACAGCACCTCAGTATTATTTTTAGACCATGTCATACAGCGACTCTTTGAGCTACAATATAAGCTGTAATAACCCAGGACCACCATACTAAACAGCTGAAGACTAGTATTTCTTTATGCTGGGGACAATGTTATTCAGATTCGGTGTCATTCTCACTCCGGAGTCCTCGGACCTGGAGGTGTTTGTCTCGGGTTCGCGTCCGGAAATGGGCCACTGGGACCCGGACAGAGCGGTTCAGATGAAAGCGTCGCAGAAGCTGCTGTCAGCCCGTGAGCCGTGTCTGTGGATCGGCGACGTGCAGCTGGCGGAGCCGGTCAAAGACACACTGTGGTTCAAGTTCGTCAAAAGACTCGGAGGCACTTATATCTGGGAAGGTATACATGAGTACTGTACAATAACATGTCCACAGCTGTGCACACACTGTGTGGCTTTTGAGTCGTCACATATATTTATTGTGACTCCCATCGAAGGTCTCAGGCTAAATAAACAAACACCTCCGCCGCCATGTCTGGTGGCTGTTATGTAATGTATACTTCATGCCACACGATGGCGCTAAAATGACACGAACTGCTCACCTGGCTCATGAAATTCAGCTCACCTGTGTATTTGAACACAGTGTTTGATCAGTGGTAGAAGAAGGATTTTATATGATCAAATTATATCAAATATTTAAATGACTCTATTTTCTATTTATTATTATTATATGTTCATAAAACATGTAAGCAGCATTTCAATGCTGTAGCTGACTGAGATGACGTTCATTTGAATGACTTCATGTACTGTTGGGTTATTTATAACAATGCTTTACATTTTATTACTGATCATGATTTCCATTTAAGTAAATAAATAAGTTACTAGTGACTGTCAGATGAATGTAGTTGGATAAAAAGTGAAGTATTTCCCTCTGAATCTTTGTGTAGTTTTGAGTATTCTTAAGTCTAAAGTAGAAGAATGAAAATCACAAGTACCTCAGAAGTGAATGTACTTGTCTGTCTTGAAGAAGAGCCGTGCTTTCTCCCAGTCTGTGTTTGTTGTTTTCATCTGAGGGCTACACTGTTTCCAGCATCTGCTTGTAGATGTTTAACCCGCAAACGTTGTTACCACCAGGTAGCGGCCCGAGCCATGACAGATGCTGTTCCTACGACGACAGGAACATGGTGGATGGGGTGTACTGCCACCCAATTGGTCACTGGATAGAGGAAACGGGGCACACGGATGAGATGAAACACACCACGAGCTTTTACTTTAGCGTGGCAGGTCAGAAGGCCATGCATTTCTCCAGGTAATACACCACAATAAAAGCCATTTGCAAGGTGCTGAACGTGAATGCTGCAAGTGTTTCATGAGGCAGGTGAAACATCACATTTTCGACTAAAAAGGTAAAGTTAGTGGTGAAAAACACTTGGGCATTTTTTTAGTAAAGGCTGTCTTTTTTAAAAATATCATTTGACTGTTTTCAGATGTCCCATCTGGTTCTGGTTCAATGAAGCACTTTCTTTGCATTTCATCTCATACATTTTTAGCCCTTTTATGCTTTTGCAAAGATTCAACAAACCAGAAATAACTTGTTAAAGAGATTTAGAGGTGTCGGTAGGTGGATTTTGTTACTTGGGGAATGAGTCAGGCTGTAGCTGTTTCTTCCCCTGTGTCTTTGTAAGACACAGCTAAACTTCATATTTACTGTAGACTTGAGAGAGTAAGTAAGCAAATCAAACAGTTCCACGATGCTGTAGTATTTCTTTGAGGGTTTTCTGTTGTGGCTTTTAGTCATCTGTTCTCTACATTCATATCTTCTTTACCTCGCTTCTGCAGTTTATGATTTCACTGACAAAGTGCTTTTGTTACAGTCTGAGATGAGTAACTCGTCCCCCTGTAATGAAATGTGAAGCCAGTTTAAAGTGTCCTGCCTTTGTGATGTATAATCCAATATGTGTACTGTATCACATTTAATAACACAAAAAAAAATTAATGAGGTCTCCTGAGGCCAGCGAATTTCCATGCTGAAGTGCGATCGTTCCTTGAGCGACACCGAGGATCACATCAGCTCCTCTTCTCTTATCTTCGGTACAGTTTTCAAACACAGCCAGGTCTTCTTCAGTAAGGCTCGTGTATTTATCTCCGTCCTCGATGCAAGTTTGAATTCTGCTCCGTCCTGATATGAAATTTGTCAGAACAAACTCTTTAATGTCCCGCAAAGAGAGGAGGGCGGTCATGTCACACTGCCCTGCCTTGATTAAAGTTGTAAGACCTTCCTCTCTTACAGGGCAGACAAAAGCCTCATCACCCTCTTATGCCGGGCTCCCTCCTTTGTTTTTTAACCTTGCTCTCGCCCATTTTGTTATAATTGCTGTCTGTCACTTGAAAATAACTGTCCTTTCAAAACGTAGTTTTATTTTCACCTCTGCAACCTTGCTGGCGAGCTCAGTGGAGAGGAGAAGGCATCAGTCAGAACGCACTTTTATTTTCAAGGCAACTCATACAGTAAGTGACTGATAGTTACTGCGTCAATGGAAACACTCTTTCATTGTCCCGTTTGTTATTGTTTTAAATCTCCGTCCTATTCACAAGCCTACTAGAAAGAGACAGTGGGTTGTCAGCTCATAACATCCCAGTGACAGATAACTTCATTGTTTCATTTTTTAATCAGAATTGCAAATAAATCTGTCAAAGAAGATGCTAAAAGTCACAAATTTGCATGCACGCTGTAACACTTTTGCGGTGTGTTTCTAGCATTGATGTAAGTTTTGAGAATCCAGCACTAGTTTTTGGTCTGGTGTTTTGTGACGTGTGTGTACTTTGCCTTTTTTCTCTTTTTGAATCTTTCCACAAATGTACAATTGGGAAAGCCAACATGTTCATGTTTCTTGTCTGACGAAACTGAATCCTTTACTCTATTAGAAGCGTGGCTATAGGTATGGCAATGTCTGCTGAGCAGTCAGTCAATCAGTCTGTCTACCATTTTGGTCCAGTCTTAAATAATATAACTGTTATAGCTATGTGGATAGCTATCAAATTTTGCACAAACCTTCACCGTTCCCAAAGGAAGGATTCAGCTGACTTTGGTGATCCCCAGCTACCATGACAATGACATTTGTAGGTTTTAAGCGGACGGTCATGAACTTTAGCACAAATATCTATGGTGAATGTGAAGGATGAATATCTGTCTTTCGTCATTCACATCCAAAAAACAGTCCACCACCATGTTTGATGTTTTATTCACAATTACACCACCTTGCCTCACAGACTATAAACACACATCTGCGATATAAGGATTTTGAAATCCAAGCAAGAGTTGGGTTGACATACAGGCTCAGGGGGCTACGCGTAATTCGCTCCAAACCAGGGGATAGCTGTGACAAAAACAATTCTAATGGACGATTTGGAGGATGCACACGCAACAACTAGCGTGCACTTAATCAGCCTACCCATGCGTGCCTTCCTTTTGTAAGGCACACGCTCAGTGCCATGGTATACCAGCCGTAGCTGAAATTAGCCAGGGACCCCTGAGGCAGTGAGCACATAACTTGCATAAGAATGAGGAGTCTTGGCTTCTGCCATCAGGTTTTAATTTGTGTCCGAAGACCTTACAAGGCTTATGTCAAGGACCTGTGTTCTGTAGGAAGCACTGTGCCCTTGTATCTCGCCTATTAATAGCTTTTTAAATTAGTCTCTCAGACCTTGCATCCATGTAGCCCCAAGTATCATACACACTCACCTCTGCAGCAGCTCATTATATGATTCAAAGGGACTTTAACTCACTGTCTAGCAGGTGCCTCGTCTCTCATGCTCATATTCAGAGGAGAGGAGGCCTAAGGGTTATAGAGGCATTTTTGTAATGAGCTTTTATTACTGTTGAACTGGGGGGAAAAAAGTGTGATATTTCAACACATTCAAATGTTTGTTTTTCAGTTATGAGTCAATTTGTGAAATCAATTTGGAAGAACTAAACACTAGAGACAAACAGACAACCTTTTTAAAAAAAACAACGCACATGCTGTATATTCCCTCAGTATTAGGTTAAGTGGCACAGTTTATGAAAAGAGCTAAATGAAAACAATGTGAAATAAGAAAACCATCCACCAGGGTCCTCCAAGATTTCTCACACATTGATTTCATTGCAGCAGATTGAAATAGACAGTCAAATTTCTAGTCGTACGCGATAAAGAAAGAAGTGTTTTTACTCAACTCGCACAGCTCAATTTTTCAGTTTTATATGGTCCACTTGTTACATATTGATACAGCCTGAGAGTAAGAAAAAAAAATCAGGCATATAATTCTTCTGTGACAAAAACAAACAAACAGTTGATTCACTGACAACAAAGCCATTTCGTGGGGGATTTCTATGTAATGAAAAAACGACTTTCACTACAGTGCCACTCTGGGACGTCAGAGTCACAATGTCCTTCTTTCCTTTATGTGTCACCCGCACTGGCTGTTGACTTTGTGCATACTAAAGAGCACTAAATGGAGTCTGGCTGAGACCATGGTGGTCAGGAAGAAAATTAGAGGGACAAGAGGTCAATAAAACATCACTGCTGACGGAGAGAGGGGGAACAAGGAGAGAGATGAAACCTTTTGCTTATTAGTGACCTGTTAAGGTCAGCGTTCCTCTGAACAGTCTGTAAGACATTTTCTACTTCATATTCTTTACTGTTATCCTAAAGTCCAGTTGTAATCCATCTTCACATTCCTTTATTCCGTATCTCCACTTTGCAGCCTTTGTACCTATCTAAATACTGCTCTTTAAATCCATTCAGGTCCTGTGTAATATGACAATATTCACCTGGATCACCGCTGCATGAACCTCAAAAATTCAGCATGTGCAGCATAAATTAATGACATTAACATGCAAATAAATGATCGGTGCATTCCTGTGTGTCGTCCCCAGGGTGCTGCCACGTGTTTGGCTGGGCAGCTGCCCTCGACAGGTGGAACATGTGACCATAAAGATGAAATATGAATTGGGCATTACTGCAGTGATGAACTTCCAGACGGAGTGGGATGTGGTGAACAACTCCAGTGGATGCAGGCGCAACGATTGGGAAACCATGACCCAAGAGACTATGATGCACTTGTATAAAGACTGCGGCTTGGTGTATGTCTGGATACCCACACCTGACATGAGCACTGAGGGTATGATTAGTTTTGTGTGGCGACAGAAGAATATATTCAGTAAGGGTGTTTCATTTAGTCAGAGTGAAAGGACAGCCATAGCTTGCAGGTGTTAGGGACTCAACAAAAACAGTGCTGTGTACAAGTGTATATACAGTACAGGCAGGCGTGTGAGTAATTTGGCTGAAAAGCTCTAAATCAGCTCACTATGTCTCACTGTCAACACGCTGTGTTTTCCACCTTAGAAAGCTAATTGAAGGTTCCATTAAAATATTTCAAAGGTCAGAAAATCAGCAAGGATAAAAGTTTATAGAAATAGATGAATGCAAGAAATAAACATAAAAAGGACCTGCGATTGATGAAATTACAACCTTGACCATAAATCACCTCCCAAAGTTTCCTTTAACTAAAATCTTGTCCACGGAAGTGTGTTCAACGTGTACAAAGACTGTGGTAAATATGCACTTAAAGTGTGCTTAAGTATGCTTTGAGGCGAACAACATCAGACAGTCCTGTAGGCTGTAGTTTAGTTTCTTCCCCAGAGGTGATGCAAAGTAGGAAATATAGAAGTTAATCCATGGAGTTCACCGTTTTTTTAAGGAGTTAGGATATAACTACAGGATATGTCCGGTCATATATGAGGCTGAGTGCTACAAACAAAGTCAGGAAGTTGCAAAGTTTCGAGACACACTAACAGATTGTTAGTTTTGGTCTTTTCATGGGATTTATTGATTGTTCCTTTAAGCATATTGTGTCTTTTTGTCTCCTTCTGCAGGTCGGATCAGGATGCTCCCCCAGGCTGTATTCTTGCTTCATGGTCTCTTGGAGAATGGTCACACCGTCTACGTTCACTGCAATGCCGGAGTAGGCAGATCGACGGCAGCTGTGTGCGGCCTTCTCATGTACGTCCTCGGCTGGAGCCTGAGGAAGGTGCAGTACTTTGTTGCAGCCAGGAGGCCAGCGGTGTACATAGATGAGGAGGCTTTAGTCCGGGCTCAGGCAGATTTCCTCCAGAAGTTTGGACAACTGCGATCATCCATCTCTTACCCAGAGACATGAGATGTGAGTGCCTTACTCTTAAGGGCACAAACTGCTGTGTAGTCAGCATGAAAGGTGAAATAACCTACAGCAAGAAAACTTACTTCTTTCCACTTAAATATAATATATATGTAAAATGACTCACTTCAGCTTAGGGGATTTCGAAACCTGGTTGATCTCCAAGTATCTGGAGAGAGTCCTGCTGGCTGCCAGCATCAATGCTGCACGCAATTAATCCTACTGATGTGTTAGCTTTTAACTTCTCTGCCATTTAGCACATACAGTTACAAGGAGTCAACTAAGGACACTATTAGTGGTTTTCAGTAAATGTCCACAGGGCTTTTTGGAAAGGACTTTTCTTTTAGCCTTTTTTTTGTGGGAGAGGGAGGGCGGGTGGGGGAATCAATTAATTAGAGCTGACATTTTAGAGGCAACTTTTACCTCATGTGTTGAATAGCAAAACGAACAAATATCACTGCCCTCAAAAGGGAATTTAACAAGACTAGACATATTATGCGGGAAGACATTTCTCATTTCAAGGTGAGTGAGAAGGAGGTCGTGAGCAATGTTTTCGCATTTGCTCTCCTCCAGCATGCCGAGCTCTTCAATAAAAGATCATTTCACATTATTGCATGATTGTGTATCAATTTGGAGGATCCCTTTCTTCGTTTCGGGATGGAAAATGATCTTTCGTTCTTTGCTTCTTTTTTTTTTGCTAAGTCTTAATGCCGCATGAAAATGTAACTCTTTGCCGAAGCAGCAAATCAATTCCTAAATAACGACAATGCTTCTCCTGCTCCGTCAGACTATTCAGCTTCCAGACACTGAAGAATACAGCTCCGCCCCATCTCTCCCAGAGAGCTTCATAGCATTTCATCTTTATTTATTTATCCGACAGATGCTATTCCGACCCATCTCCTAAATAACAAAAACAACATCCCTGCCCGACCATTTTAATGCATACATAATAAGACATTATTGGAATACTGTTTGTTGTCATTTCTGAGCTTCTGTCTAGATGCCCGTTGAGGATATGCCGCTTTTTTAACATTGTGTTTTTGTTACCTGTCTCTGATTTCAGAAAGTTAGTGGAGGGGAGGAAAGATTTTCCTCCTCAAGCACAAGTCATATACCTTCTCATTACTTTTCACCGAGTCCCTTCAGAAACAGCCCCTTATGTGTGTGTCAGCGGGGGCGGGTGGGTGGATTGAACCGTCTGCTTGCTAGCAGAAGCAAATAATCGCGGATTTCCAAACTAAAAATATTCACAGAACCGAACGTGAAATGAGTGAAATCTTTGTTTGAAGTAGAGTGTGTACTCATTTGAGGAAAAGTGTGTCTGTGCGGGCATTGTAATGTGTGTGGGTGGGCTTGTCATTTAATGTAATTGGTAAACATGTTGCATTTATTCCACCGAGTTACTGTCAGTGATTGATGTTATAAAGTGTCTGCAGTCTGCACGGTTTCCCGGATCTGCCAGTCACCTACGCCGCTTCCCCCAGATCCTCGCATTCAAATTAGCCCAAGAATTATAGAGCATTAGCGACTGTCAAAGAGACGCCGTCTAATGGTGTAAAAGATTTATTCCCTACAGTTCCATTTAATGTGCCCAGAGGATACTGTGTACCTGTGCTGTACCTGTTATTTTGGCCACCTGTGTTCATGCGTGCCATCAGCTTATATTCATTTCCTCTGCTCCTTCTTTTACAGACACATTGATTCTGCTGATTTAAGCCATCACAGACCCATTCTTTACATTTGCTCCAGCAGTTCAAATTCCCTTTTAGCCAGTAATGGATCCATCAACTGAGACAGACCATTTCCCCCTCTCCTGTTAAATGTTTATTTCAATGAAATGAAATAAACATTTAACAGGACTAACCTTGTAAGTTTAATCATCATGGGTGATGATATATATGATGTATTTACATGAAAATCATTCTGACAGAATTTAAATTTATTGAAGTTATTTATGCGCAAATGGTAAACTGTGCACAATACAGTGACACAACAACAGCAATGTAAACTTTTATTTATCTTTAACATATAACACCTGACAATATAATACATATACATACATATATACACATAATACAACACCTGAAATAGAGTGACCTGGGATTAAAGATAAAATTGTCTCATTAAAACATCTGTGATGTGTCACGTTAGAAAAGATTTTTAGATCCTTTCCTGGCTGTAGCCAGAAAAAGGCAAGAATGTGGCTGGAGGGGCTGATATTAACGTGGACAGACATGATATTTGATGTCTGTCATTTTCTACACAGGCCGCGCTGCTTCAAACGGCCTGCGTCAGTGACTGTTTCGAGTGGTCTAATGTCAGCACGGAGATGCCAGCCGAGATGAAAAGAAAATACCAGAGCTGTTTCCTGGATTTACTGCCAACTTTTCTAAATAACTACAGAATGAAATGACAAATCTCACCAGCTGTGAAGATTGTATCCCATCCTTGTTAGCAGTGGGAATAATGCCAGTCAGTGTATCAAAGACGGTAAATACCCTGGACAGCCCCCTGCATCCCTGGTAGGCCTAGGATCAGCATTTTGAAAAGCGGCCATGACTCACAGGTGCAGAATATTATAAAAGATCCATGTGAGCTGTACAGACAACCAGAAGGATCCTTTAGACTCCAGACTGATCCATGATTGTCACATTAGCCTGAGGCATGCCACTGCTGGAAAATAGATTCACAAGGGAAAAGACTGGGTCCATGTCATCATAAAAATATGTACTCACCATCAGCCTCTGTGTTCGAACCAACTACTGTGTATGATAACTAGACGTAGGTTTCCTTCTGCGGTGTTACTTACTATTTGAGTCGCAGGTTGCTCCGTGCTACTGCTGCAGCCGCTCGCATATAATTGAAAAACATCATTCGTGCAGTGCAGACACATATTATTCTAGTCAAATACACACGCCTGCCAGTTCAATTCTGCATAATTCAGCCGCACAATCATGTAGTATAGTTACACTCAGGCAGCAAAAGCACAAGCTGGGTGGACACACGGTGGATTTGCAATGCAGTTCTAGATCTTTGTGATCTGAAAATTAAAAGTGCAAGCAGGCAACACCAGTCAGATTGTGTACAGTATATCACTCCACGTTCAAACATCAATGTTTTATATTCTGTGGCTGTATTTATTCTCAGCCGCTGCCTCAGTCCATCCAATAGTCCTGTGACAAAGGTTTCTTTCTGTAAGAAGGCAGACACTCAGTCCACGTCTTGCCAAGGCTCATTAAACGTCCCTCTACTTATTTTGCATATCTGTAAGATGGATGAACAGACTGTTTAAAGTCAGTAAGGCACACTCTTTTATTTACTTTCTGTTGGCCTATTATAATTTATTATCTATACACAGCCGGCCAGTCTATTTCAGCTTTGGTGAGTGAAATGGGTTTTGTGTTTTCAGTACGCCTTTGGCTCTATGAAACACATGATATTTTGAACATGAACTCCGCCGTTTGAAACCATTTCCCCATTCATTTTCCGTTTAGTTCTCCGACTGCACTGGGGATTCATTCATCACAGAGAGGCAAAGCTTTTTCACCTGCACAGACAATCCCGCGAGTCACACATACATACAGACACAAATGATTTATATTCATCACATCATTCTGAGCCCCCCTGGTCAATTTACTTAATAGATTCCAAGACCAGCCATACCATTTGCATGGCCTGAGCTGTGAGTGTGCTTAAGGAAAATCCAGAAACGTAGACATTGCTCTTGACTTTGCTCCCAGGCATAACCCCAACTACTCTTGCAGGTAGAAGGAAAAATGAGGAGATGCATTGATACGGTACACATAGTGCCAGATTCACAGGCTTACTTCACCCTGTTTTTGTAGTTTGCACCAGCAGCCAGAGGACAAAATGGGGTGGGGGGGGGTTATTTATACACCTCAAGAACATTGGACAATGAGGCATTCTGTGCAATATGAACAGGAATGAGTAACATCGGGCAAATATAGTGGAAAAAAAAGTCTGCAGAGTCAATAAATCCAGGAGGTACAGCACTGTAACATCGCTAAATAATAAATAAATCTGAGATTTCAAGTTGTACAAAGAGGCGAATTCGCCAGCGAATTGCATGGCTTATGCAGCCACTGAACCTGCACGAATAAGACAAAAAGAAACCATGTAATCCACGAAGCACTCACAAAGGTGCCAAGCAAATTGCATATCAGTACTCTGTTGCTCTTTGCATGTATTTAAATGAGGTAATATGCATTCATTTGGTGCAAAATTGCCTCTCTTCTCTGCAAAAAAATAAAGTTTAAATTTACAAACACCAGCACTAATAGCCACGCACAATTAGAGCGAAAGTTATTACGCCCTCGGAGAGAGAGAGCTGAGCGGTAACTGAAGTGCATGCAGCAATCATTGCAGGACACAGCACGTCGTGTGTACACAGATGGCAGAGAGACAGTACAGTACCTGATATTTGCTATGAGGAAATGAAACTGTAAAACAACATGAAGCCGACTGCTGTGAGAAACAGAGGCACTGTAATAGTTCTGCACAGAGCAGAGTAGGAGAGAAAACAGAACGCTCAGTACAGGATTGCAAATACAAATGAATAAAAGAGCATGGGGAAGTTATTAGAATATTTAAAATTTGAATTAGAATGAGTCCTCTTTCACATCAAACCTTTTAAGATCTGAGTGTGAGTCTTGTTCTTGCAGCTGTATTTATAAAAGCTTTTTACTCTGTGCAAAACAAGGGCAAATTGCACTTTACAAAATACATACAGATACAATGTATCTTTTGTGAATGAGACCTTCAGACTCGCAAGCGATGCGCAATTCATCGTGCCATCAGCGGTCACACTACACTTCACCTCCATCCACTGTAGCAGTTCAGAGAAATTCTCTTTCACAGGCCAGAGAGTGCAAGAAAGTTTCTTTTATCACTGTGATCCAAGCTGAGGCCGTAATGTGTCGATAGCAAGCTTCCAGAAGAAGTAGAAATGTTATGAGAAAAGTCATTTTAAGCAATAAGAGACCTCAATCAGCTGTTTCATCACAGACTTGCAAGCATTCTGTTAGCTGGGTGGTTTCACTTACGTTGATATATAAGGATTTGAAAGCAGTTACTCAAAGTGCAGAGTCAAGGAGAGGGAGCCATCAAAACATCCAGCAGATGCCAGCTGGGGGGGGGGGGGGGGGCGCGGGGGATTATCCAAGCAACCAAAATCTGCTAAACTGGTCCACTGGCCAACTGAACTTCAATGCATTATTTGTAGTCTGAGTCATTCCACGAGCAGCCAGTGGCAGTGCCCTACTGATATCCAATAAGATCCAGCCTTGGAGCACCACAACAATGACTGGGCTGATATACACGCACTTCATATTTCTCGTGCAGGCTGTGCGAATACGATCACAAAGTTGTGTTTTGCTGCAGCACATATACTACGCACACAGGTAACTTCCTAATCAGTGGGCGGACTTTTGCTTCTACTCGAGGGTGTACTTTATTTATTTATTTATTTTTAAATCGATATTGAGATTTATGTGGAGGAAGGGAGCCTCTTCTTCTTTTTTTATCCACACACCACAAACCTTTTCTCTGAATAACTGCAAAATAGATGGGTGTTACGCCACAAAGCAAACACTAACATTACGGTCATTTTGTTGTCATTCTCATCCATTTAAAATGTTACTTATTGATTTTCTTGCATGTGCATATCCTGTCAGACTTTGTATTATTATTATTAGTGGTCATATCGAAGTAACTGAACGAGAATCAACTTGACAGTTTGCTTCCTTAATGGTTTAGTTGTCAGTCAGCTCAGGCAGTCTGCTCCTTCCAGATTTTCTAAACGGCATTAACTCGGCTCAGAAATATTCCTCGTGGATGAATGTATGCTTAGCTGGATTGATGATGGGGAAAAAAAGAAGTTTAGGATGATAAGTGTAGCAAAGAGTCAACATCTGTGAGTCTGTGTGAATTTTGACAAAACTATCCTCATCACTTGTTCTCTCATTACATGCATGTCTGAAATTATTTAAAGTAATGGCACCACCGAGTGTTGTTCACTGTTGCTGGCCTGCAAAGACACCATTTAATTCCACAACGCATCTTCATGAAATATTGATGATTGCTGGCAGTTGTAATAATTGCCTCCATTTATGATACTCATTTATGATAAGCGCTAGACTCAATTTAAGCACATTAGTGTTTATCACGGGGAAAGAGAGCGGTGGGTGAGGGAAAGCGGGAAATGGATGAAGCAAGTCATTTGCCTTGACAAGCCTCCGCCGCCTGTACCGACCGGCTTCCTGTAAAAGCCATTCTTGCTGTCAATACCTCTGTTGTTCTCTCCGTCTTCCACATTGTCACTGACGCTGATCAGTGTCAGCGAGGCTGAATCTGATATGAACAAAGGAGAGGGATAAAAAGCTGTTGTGCCATCGCGAATTAAAAGAGTGTCGGTGCGTCACAGGGAAAAAAAACACACACGGGTTTTATGTTGCGCACAATCCTTGATCAATACTGACATCTTTATATGTACTTTGTTGTGACATGTTACTACAGTCCATCAAATTCTGCAGGTCTATACGAATAGGGTGTCATTTATTGTGCTCAGCACAGACTGACAGTACTTCACAGGTAGATGTTAGGTTCAATGACCTTGGACTAATAGAGATACATCCCGAATCAATAAAGTCCACCTGTTACCTGAGGCTGCGCTCTGGGTCTGTACTTACAGACTTGCCCGGGGTCTGTCTCTCACTCTCCTTCTATATCTCATCTATGACAAAGAAATTAAGCCAACATCTTGAGTCGCATTTGAGGAGAAGTGTATGACTTATTTTTTGGTTAGTCAAGATCCTGCAAGCCCTAACAAGAAGTGTAGTTTAAGGTCAGGACACAACATAAAATATAAATGGTACATTTATTTTCTTATGCGGCCAAACAACCTATTGACGCTTTATTGAAGGAGTCGGGCAATAATTGGCCTTTTTCCATCATTCTGTGAGCAACTGTGAGGTGACTTCACACTGTACATGGCCGGAGTCAGCAGGACAAAGTGAAAGGAGTTGG
The DNA here is from genome assembly GCA_023373845.1 of Nibea coibor. NCBI lineage: Eukaryota > Metazoa > Chordata > Actinopteri > Sciaenidae > Nibea > Nibea coibor. The sequence continues at coordinate 13,044,366 of CM041730.1, forward strand.
TTACCTCGCTGAGAAGTTGGAGGTGTGCAGCCTGTCTCCTGCAGCTCTTCATCGAACACCCCACTGTGACTGCTCCTTCTTGTTCCATTCTTCCCTGCAATATTTCAGAAATGACCAGCTGTCAGAAAATGCAGAAAATGACTGTTGTCTTGTTTTTTTAAATGGCTTTCACATGCTATCATCATTGTATTAACCTCATTCATTCAGACAATAGATAATGTCTTAATACACTAACATAACATAGTGCCACTGAATTCTGTTTAAAATAATCAACTGTTTGATAGTCCCTCTTTTTTATTTTACAAGGACAAATATGGGGCATCATTAAAAGGACCATAACAGCGGTTTTGTATCATGGCCCATTAACAACAAACTTTTAATTGCTGCCCATGACAGCAAACCTTTCGCTAGTGTTGCTGAAGTTATGCCATTGTTGCATTCTCAAAAAAAAAAAAAAAAAAAAAGCCTCAGCTGTTCAAACTGAGCACGTTTTGATTTGTTTAACAAGAATCATACATGCATTGTTTTTCTGTGTTCTAATTAAACTAAAAGGCTTTTGATTAGAAGATTAATCAAAACCTGGAAACCCCTGAAAATATTTTTGCCTAAATGATTTACGATGCAAGCACTTAATGTGTGAGCCGCTTCAGATTTACGGCATAATAAATCTGAGACTCATTGATTGCTTAAAATAGTTTTAAACCATTGGTGGTGATTACTTTCAAAACTGTTTGTCACTACTGGATGAAGATAGTTATGTTTGACAGTTTGACAAAACAATCACTCAGTTGTCAGTGCTCTCCGAATCATGTTTAATGATTTTTTTTTTCTTTCAGTTTATTTTTATAAATCCTCTCCTCTTCCAGTAATCCATCATATTGTTTTGCAGTAAACAACAGCAGTGACATGTGAAGGAAGAAATTAGATCTCTGCATCTGAAATGTATGTACTGCCCGCGAGTGTCTGCGCAAACTGTTTGCATTCATATTTGTCATCCTACTTGAACTAAACACGAGTGGACAGGTATACATTAGTTTGCGAGAGGAGCTCGTTTGAAGGCGTTTTTAGCGCGTAATTAAGCTGGCTAGCTTTCAGAGGAGGACGATAGAGATTGTGTGGCCATGCATGATAAGTGGGCCTGCCTCCATAGTTTCTTTCCCCCCGCCTGAACCGGTGATGCCAGATGCCAAAGCTGACAGCTCAGTTAACATGGTAATCACAAGATCAATGAGCACTAAATGATCCAATGAAAGACTTGTCCATCAATTTAGCATGACTCTGCGGGGAAAAAGGTTGCCATGTGATGTGTTCTCGAAACTCTTTCACATTAACTTTTGTTCATTTACAAATACTGTCCTCTGGCTGACAATGGAAAGAGTAATGCATAAGGATAAATTATTCTTAGTACAGTATAACGGTACATACAGCAGCTGGTACAAGGACAACAACATCGACTCTATTAATTTCAACTTTAGAATACAATCAACTTAATCGGAGCACACTTCTTCCGGCATCTCGTGTGAGTAAAACAGAACCCATGTCCCTGAATTTCCTTGTCCAATCATTATCCAAGAAGGGGCTGCTGTTCCACTTATGGAAGCATATCCAGTATGGCTGCCCCGATCCCATGTGAAATACCAGTATGTCTGAGTTGTCCATGATCACAGAGACCCAGGAGGCCACTGGGAGAAGGAGGAAGACCTGAAGTGGCTTGACAAGGGACAGAGCGTGACTCTAACCCACTTCGTCACCCTCCTCACCCTCACACTATTTGACATGGACTCCCTGCCAGAACAGATAACATTAACTACGGAGCAGAGAGCAACCTAGCACAGATGGACCAGAGTCCAACACACACACACGCTGACCTCTTTTCAACACTGTGGATATTCCAATGTATGCACATGGAGGAGCTGTTGAAAAAACTGTCTCTGATTGATTAGTCGACTAATTATTTGAGGAAAGGTTCTCAACAGACCAAACCTTCATGAGAAGTGTTAACAAGATGGCGTTAGCATTGTTTCATGCCAGCGTGTTACATATAGCTGAAAGCTGCTGATGTGCATCTTATCATTTACATGCTAATAGGGAGCTAACCAGATGAGTCGCTCAATACAATGGCAAACTTTTGCATAGATTAGCCACCAGTTAATGGACATCCTTGAACTGAATGTGATTTTCTGTCATTCAGCGCCGCGCTGGCTGATGGACAATTAGACGAGGGTAATTCCTCCATCTGTGTTTAGCAATAATGCAACCCGAAATTGCTTTATGGAGCTTTTTCGTTCCTAAATCAAAGACTTTCTGTTACGCTTGTTTAGCAGAGCCAGAAAGGAGACGAGCCAAAGAGAGGAAAGGCTCTGGTGCTGTCGACACCATTAAAAGTTCATTTAGTGTGTTTATTGTGTCTTTGGATGATGAATCCGAACATCATTAATAGGACGGTCCTGTGTGTGTAGCGATGAGGAGACATATGGCTGCCAGTACCCCGGCCCGTCAGATTCATAAATCAGCAGTGACAACAGATAATGAATGCAGGCCTATCACAGGAGATTGGTTTGCCCATCTTTATATCTTCTATGTGAAGTGATGGTAAAATTTATATTCACAAGAAAATTTGTGTTCAACACGATCTACGCAAGTCGGCGTCTAAGTATGAATAAGGAACAGGGCGGCTCCCAAGAAACTATGAATTCAAACTAATTTAAAATGTTCTCTTCTTTATTTTATTTTATTTTTTAGCTTGTATACCGTTCAGTGCATTTCGCTCACTTCTGCTCTCTCTACCTTACCTTCATTACTGTTCCTCGTCAGCACATCTGGGCCCTACAGCCAGACAGATGGAAAGTAGATGAGGCCTGTCTTTAGTCTGGGGACTAAGCCAGGTGTTCAAAAACTTACTTCAGGAATATACCGGTATGATCATGTCCTGAAAGACATCAGTAAGGAGCCTTCGGTGTCTGATTGGTGAGCTTGAATATGATTGCAAAGCCTCGAGGCAATATTCAAAGGCAAATTAGTCTTGTTAAAGCAGGTTAATATTGTAGCATAAGTTGTCATATACTATTAAGAAAACTGACATATTAGGGGAGGTGAGTTCTTATAGTTCATATAGTAGTTAATGAGGCACCTGAAGAGTTTAGCTTCACCGTCGGATCACTTGCAAATCTGCAAACGTAGCAGGAACAGGAAGAAGTTTGTGCTTTTGGACTCCACCTATCTGTCTTTATCTTCTGAAAGAAAGTTCCATTCCATTCAGTGTCAATCTTTCAACCTGAGTCCACAAGCTATCTCTTTCTCATTCTTCCTCCCTCTCACACAAGCGCACACACACTCCCATGCAGATGTACACACAAGCGCACACAATTTCACTTGAAATCCCTACCTAAATTACCCTGTAACTCTGGGGGGCTGTGAAACTGCCAAGTTGATGGGAGGGCAGAAGAGGATTGTGGGTAATTTCATGTCACATTTTCAGCAGACTGATGTCTCTTTGGACAGATAATAGCCTACAGCTCACAGTGACAGAAAAGGCAAAGTCATAGCACGCACAGTCTTCAAACAGTCGTCTTCCCTGTATTTCCCTGAAATGGTTCTGTGCATTATTTCTGGGGGCGGGGGTTGCATTTGCATAGGCATATGGAAATTGCTTGTTTCTCCTAATAATGTCATTATTGGCTCCCTATTCTCATCGCCTCCCTGATAAAACGCTGTGAGTGGCTCAGTCAACGCACTCATCCGTGCACTTGCTTCCTCCAATAATAGGAGAGAATGAATTTTACCTCCATCAGCCCTCTGTTAACTCTTTGTCATCTCGACAAGACAGTGATGGGATGAAATTTTTGCTGTCAATAATTTTTCTTTGAGTGTATTGATGTGTGCACAAAAGCATAAGAATAGGCATTTCAGTAGGAAACATGTAACTGTTAAGATTTAGCAGAGGCTAAATATTAGGCTTTTTAAGGAAACTCAACTTTTCTACTTAACTTTTAACAGTTTGCATAGTCCACCATCTCGACTCCATCCTTAGTTTTTGCTGAGGTATATCCATGATATTGGTCTACCTGCCAATATTTGCACTGCCAGTTATCACTGAATGTCAATCCCTGACAGAAAAGACCATCGCAAACATCACAAATGTTATTTGTACGAAACAGGGTTGCATCACCTTTGCCCACTTTCTCAGCTCCTGTTTTGCCGATTGATCTCTGCACAAAACTTAGATTTTCCACCATTCCACCACACACCCCTCCTCCACTTTGCAAAGTGCTCAGATAAAACACTGGAGTCTTGATCTAATCTGGGCGCTCTACTGCCTGACAATAAACCTCATTCTCTCTTCCCTAACTTCTCTAACTTTCCCTCTCATTCTCTGCCTTTACCCGTCCCTTACTCTTAAACTACCCTCTTTATTTTGTCTCATTACTTCCTCTCCCCACCCCACACATCTTATGCTTTCCCATCCTGCCAGTTCTGTTCTTGTTTTCTTTTATCGTTAGAAGACATAATACCACCGCATTGCCAGGCTGGTGACACGTCCTTTAAAAAGCTGCATCCTCTAAATAAACAGATGATTTATAATGTCTATTAGTGAGAAGACAGTAAGACTCAAAGAAGAACACAAAATCAGTGAATGTCTCATTGAGTGCCAGGGTTGACGACACCGCCTCATTGTTTCGCGCCTGCTGTTAATTTAATTTGGCATCTTCACCGGGAGAAAATTGGGAAATGTTTAAATGCCTTCAAAACAATGGCTTCCACCATGCAAAAAAAAAAAAACAAAAACAACAACAACAAAGCAGAGGTCTATAGTTTGCATTTTTGGCTAAATATAAGCCTTCCAGTGTGTGTTCAAATGTGGTATCAGTACACAATGTAGTCAAACTACACAGCAAATAATACTGTAAACAGCAGATTTATGGGTATATTTTATTTCTCTCAGTAAAAGCCTGGCCTGTTGTTCCACAAACCAACCATCATTTTGATATTCCTTGACAAGTAAAAACAAATATACAGTATTCATTTTAGGCATGGCTGTCTTTTCTCAGTAGATGTGTCATGCGCCAAGATTTTATGGTGTACGGTATTTCAAACTTTTAAGGCATCAAACAAAACTTCCTCCCAAAGCGCTTGTCTTTCAAAAGTTGCTGCTCACCGCGCGCTTTCATTTGCACACAACAGAATCAAAATTTTTTAAAAAAGGAGCAGGTGTGAATTCTAGACAACTACCAGTGCTGATGAAATCCAACTGGCTCCATCTATCACTGTGAGGACCTCAGGGCGTTATGCCTGGCGCGTTAAAATCCCGCCATACACTCTTGTCCTCGAGCTGAGCTGTCAGGACTCTTGGCCTGAGCGCTCACTCTCACTAACAGCCATCTCCTTGGTCCGCTGTGAAGGGTGGCTATGCTCCTTCAGTCCTGTCATGTCCACGTCTCCCCTTTCTTGTCGCTCAGTGCAGTGCCAAATTATTTCCCCCACTTCAACAGTTACCCTTCTACCTTCAGGAAGGAAGACCTTTGGCTGAAAAACATGAGGTACAGAGAAGGAAGTGGAGAGAGCTGAAGTGTTTGGTTAATCTTCATGCTCATGTCATGATGCTATAACTTGTCCTGAGTTTGAAGTCATAAAGTCTTTTGAAAGATTTGTGTTGATGCACCTGAAGGACCCCAGTTCAGTTTGTCTAGTGGGTGAACAGGTCAGTGGATAACGCAGCAGACATGGGAATGGACTACATCAACATCTCGACTTCAGAGATATATGCAAAATACGTTTGTGGCCTTCAGTTTGGCATCATTCCAGTCATCTTACACACTCGCCTAGCTCACTGTGCCGCCTCCACCTGTCCATGGATCACAAACTTCCTGACTGAAGAGCAGCAGATGAGGCTGTGGCACTTCACATTCAGCACCTGGAAAATCAGCCAGGGGTTTATGCTCTCCCCACTGTTCTTCTCCCTCCACAAAAATTGACTGCATACAGACTGGAGGTTGAACTGAACAAACTGTAGATATGTCAGTGAACATCTGGAGGAACCTCCCTAACACTACCACCTATCACCATAATAAACGATACATTGTCTGTTGTGAAAATTGTTTCTAGGATCCACAGTCGCCCAGGATCTAAAGCAGGAGTCCAATACAGAGCCCATCATCAACAAAGCTCAGCAATGGATGTACTTCCTGCAACTGCTCAGGAAGCTCAACCTGCCTTAGGAGCTGTTGATCCAGTTCTGTTCGCCATTATTCAGTCTGTTCTTGCTTCATCGATCACTGTCTGGTTTGGATCTGCCACCAAACAGGACAGGAACAGACTGCAATGGATAGTCAGGACTGCAGAGAAAATCATTGGTGCCAACCTGCCCTCCATTCAGGACTTCACATCACACTCCATCACACCCTGGCCACATCCTGTTCCTGTTGTACAAACACAGGTCGTCACTTTGAGTCTTTGAGTCACCAGATATGTCAGGAACAACCCCTGTTCAATAACCTGGTGTCCAAAAGATTTACCTGTGAATTATTCATTTTTAGTTGTTACCTGGCCAATGAAAGTTATTCTGATTCTGAGTTACAAATGTGTGAGCGTGTGTGTCTGTTCTCCTTTAGCCGTTTGCATTTGTGTGCATGCAAGAGCAGTGTCATCCAATACCCTGTTGTCAGTTACAGGAAGCAAGAAGTCACACAAGTGAGATGTATTTTCAGGACAATGTGACAATCACACCACTATGAGATGCCAAAGTTGTTGTTTTTTTTTTTATCACTGTAGGCATGTAAACAACAGCTCCAGAGTCTACAAGCTTTTACATAAGAATCCTCAACAGTCCTGTGCTTTGCTTAATAAACAGCCTTGTGTGGCAGTGCTGAAAACATCCTGCAGGCAACAACGCTGAATGAATTTCCCTGAGTAGTTATAGTTCTCGTGTTCTCAAAAGAACAACAGTGAGCTGTTTTGGGGAGCGAGGATGGTCATTTATCATAACCGAACACCCTTTTGCACTTCAAGTAGAATAAAAACAAGATTGAGTACGGTGCATGTTGGAATGAATTAAGAGGTTACATCAATCTAAATTATTTCACACCAACAATCTCTAGGAGTTCCTAGGAGTAGCTGCAGCAGGAGGTTTCATTCAGTATGTAATCCTATACCTGCTAGGAGTCAAATTACATTCTGAAGCTCCTTCTTGTAAAAATCAATGTGGATATTTTAGTAAAACCACATAGACAGGATCATGATGTTGGGTCTCCTGTGATAGTGGTATTGCTAGTGTTAAAAATAAACTCGGTCATGCATTTCATTGACCACTTTTGCTCCCTGCTGTACGGAGGATGTTGTTGGTCTGCCAAATCATTTCACTTTTGCTCCTTCTTTAAAAACCTTTACCAAAGAATTTTAAAAAGATTCTTTTAGCTGAATGTTTTGTTGTATCACTGTAAATATACTTTGGATTTATGTGTGGAAACTGTGATTTTAAGTGGTCTTTGCACTGGCTCATTTTAGCACCGCCATTTTGAACGCCTACTGGAGTTCAATTTGAAAGGAGTGGTGAAATAGTCGACCAAGGCAAATTGTTTGAGAACGTGGAGGAAGGAATTGCCACGGGAGAACTGCACACATATTCTAATAACCGAGGTTATTCATGGGAACTCTGCATTGGGAAGAACAACTTTGGAAACGATGTTGATCATGTGCTCCAAGCCTCTCGAAACACCTCTGCTAGAGCAAGATGGAGGACAAAAGGAGACAAAAAAAATCCTGAAAAGGTGGACGAAAGTTAAATCTGATCTTCTAAGAAAGAGAGACAACTATCAGACACGTTCCATTGACACAATACACTTCAAAGGGAAGGAAATGATCCTCACTATGTCGATGAAATGGAGAATCAAACAGCTTATTACCATGGTGATGAGTGTGAGATTGGTTTTGTCCATTTGCGTGGTGCTTGAAAAGAGAGATCCACCTTGGAGTTCACCCGAAAAGTGCCCCCTGATTGAGTTCTGTAATTTGGGGACAGAGATGATGTTAGGCTGTTGATTGCCAGGAAACATGGAGACAAAAGAGCGAGGGAAGGAAATGAAAGGATGGAAGAACGAAAAAGAGAGGGCTGATTTTGTATAAGTGATTGGGCTTGGTCCCGGGGCTGTCGGCCAATTTCATCTAAGTGAAGATACTGATGGCTGACTGATAAGCAGATCATAAAAAAAGGGAAATAAATTTGGGTAGCAAAAGAGTGTGGACACGATGAGTGAGGAAGTTAGAAACTCTATGACATTAAGAAGACTATGCATTCAGTGGTTTCAGTAGTATTTATAATGGAAGTGGTCTGGTAAAGGAGCTATTTAATATGCGCTATGGAAAAGACTGGAAAGCATTTTCTGCTGCTGCTGTACGACGAATATGATAATGGTCTTTTTCAGCTGTTCTGTGCCACTGCCACAACATAATTATTATCATTTATCAGAAGACTTAATCAATACAATATATGACACCAATGCAGTATGCTTGTTTAAGCTCCATGCGATACCTTGGCACACATGGAGGTGATACAGAGCAATAATTTTTACAACACTGGCAAACTAAAAAGTTAGGATTTTCAGTCTGTTATTTCTTTTTTTATATATTAAATTCCTAGATATTACTTTTCAACAAAGACACCAACCTGCACAACACCAGCAGGAAAGGAACAGAGTCTTATGCGTTTACACTACTATTTCATTTTTTAAATGGCTGCTATGAAAAAGGCTAGAAAAACAACACTCTGATTAATCAGAATTGAGTGAATTATCTTTTTTTTTTGCTCATGTTGTTGAGTTTTTAAAGGTCCAGTGTGTAGGATTTAGATGCATCCCCGTCTAGAGTCAGTATTTAGTTTGTCTCTTCTGGGCTACTGTAGAAACACAGTGTTGCAACATGGCAGCCTCCATGGTAGAGGACCCGCTCCCACTGTAGACAGGTTTCTTATTTTAGGTTATTATACATGCATGAAAACATAGTTGGGAATATTATATATACATATATGCCTTATTCTGAAAATAGAGGTCTCCGATCTTACACACTGGACCTTTAAATAAATAATAATTTTTGAAACCCAATAATAAACTGACCTGATAGAGATGCTGGTCCCACACTGCCCATATGCAAATACAGATACTATACACCATCAGACGGGGCCTATTGTGACTCTCCTTTATTGACAAACAAGCCAATTCCAGTAAGCTACGTCAGTAACAACTGTTGCTCTATGCTGCCAGTATTTTATTATCCTTTCCATCTGTGTCATTCTGTTTTCAGCTCTCTGAGGGTGTTATGGCCAAGGCCCTCAATGATTGCATCAGGTTTTAATATCTGTCTAGTGGTTGTTTTCATGGACAGAATACAATGGGCGAGAGGAGGAGGATATGAGTGTGCCAAGAAGGGAAGCATCTGTCCGTTTTTTACCACCCACAACATCAGCACCCAGTCCATGTAACCCATGCAGCACATTGGACAGACCTTCCCAAATTCCCCTATTCAACGTAAGTGAGACAGTGCGCGTGCGTGCATGTGCGTGCGCGTACATGTGTGAATTTTTCAGGGTTTAGGGGAGAAATAAGCTGACAGGCACCAGAGCTGATGCTATGTGTATCAGAAAACACAATGGCGCAGTAATGCTGGCGATACATCACAGTCAGCCTGCGTAGCAGAGCAGCTGGTGACCCAGTGTTATAATGTCATTGACTTCACACAGAAATATCTACAATGCTGCATGCTCGGCAATGTATTAAAATAGCCTAGATAATGCTGCGCACAATATGCTCAGTAGGTAAGCATTGTGCTCGCTGCTGTTGCTTTGTTTCCTCCCACCATCCAAAGACATTTACGTCAGAAATATTAGATATTACATTGTGATTCTATCTATTGAGGTTAGCGCCAAGATATTCAAGTGCCTTACTCAGACTATGAAGCGACTTCATGATGTCAGGGTTATACTTTTTAAAGAGGGCATCAATAGTGAACTCTTCTGCTTGATATTGTGGTGATATTAGGCGATAAATGGCTGAGAATTTGGTCGTTTGTTGCCGGCAGCTTGTGATTCTGACAAAAACCAAATGAAGCCTTTTAGTATGGACAACAGGAGATTGTGCTTCATGAAATATTTGAAGTGACAGATGAAGATTTCAAGGTTACAAACAATTAAGTAGCATGTACACCTGAAACAAACAGCGTAGAATACTTACAGTTATGTGTATGACTAATATCTTACAGTGTTTTCAAAATGAACTGCCTGCAGGTCCACAGCACTGATATATAAGGAAATAGCTACAGCATAGACTGAGATTGTTCATTCCCTGAGTGCAGCCTGAAGTCAATTTCCAATACTCCTTCCATGGTCTACCAATTCTATTGTAGCTTGTTCCTGCTACAGCAGAAGTATTTTGAGGGTCTGGGTAATCTCGAGAGCCTGTAGCAGTGTGGGTGTGTGTGTTTGTGCGTGTGTCTGTGTGTGTGTATACAACTAAGCTACGCTAATTTAAGTCTAAATCTACTAAATAGAGCCATATCACTACTATAACTTCTTGCTTTACAAGTTGTGCATGTAAAGTAAGATCTTCAGAACAATTAAACCAGAATAGGGCAGAATAGCTTGATTTACGCAATGGGAGAAACAATTTCACATAGAGAATAAATGCATTATGCTCAATTTGTCTGCCAGTAAATATAGACAAGATTATTGAACATGCATATGTTAATTAATTGCACATGTTATTTAATTTCACTGTCGGGGCAGACGACTTAAAAGAGTCAGTTCTGGTGAAACTCCAAACCCACAAAATTCCATCAATTGATTTGCATAATTAAACAAATAATTAACGAATGCAGAAATTAAATGAAAATACACATTGGAACAAAAGTCAAAGACTTCATTTCACACAAAATTAAGAGGCAGGAGAGAACAGAGTACTGCATATACACACACAATGTATAATAAATACATAACGCTTTAAGCTCATTATTCTGACTGGGATTTAAAAATGTCGGGTGCTTTGGGCGATGCTTGTTATAACAATTTCCTTAAGTGTCTTCAAACCAGGAGAAAAAGCAGAAATCCATTCTACAAGCAGCTGCTTTGAGGAAGGTCACTACAATACTACACACATCTGGCGCAGGTTCAGCCAGAGACGGATACAGTGTGTGAATGTGTGCAGTTTTTGTTTGTTTGTTTAGGAAAGAATATATTAAATTACTACCTACTACTTATTTTTTCTATAGAGTACACATGCACAAAGATGCAAGATCAACATACTTAGCCTTGGATAAAAACTCATTCCACTAAAGTGCCTGGACTGCTGGTTTCTTAATTACGACAGCTTAACAGGCTGTTTGAAAAAGTCCCCAAAAAACTTACACGCAGAAAGGAAGGCAATCTGCATATTAATCAAGTGATCATAAACACACACGCAAGCAGATACACAAGTACAAAAGTACTTATAAGAGTAAAAACTGCATGAATACTGTGATGTAGTGTTACCGTAGACTATTTTGTTACGGATCCTTCTAATTTTACTTTCTCTTGGCTGTCTCTCTCTTCTTACAGTTGGCTTGAGTCAGTGTTACACAGGCCAAAACAAGGCAACAACAGATCACCTTACCCCATAAACTCATAAGCTGTTAAATGAGACAAGCCCAGAAGAAGATATTCAATTAAATATTGTAGAAATGACAAAAAAAATAAGAGGATTAGGAAAAACAAAGCTGCCTTGGCATGACCGAAAGAAAAAAAATACCATAACATACAAAAACAGAGCTGTCACTATTGTTTCTCCTTAACATTTTATGATCCGAACTGCTGCCAACAGTTACATACACCTTTGATGAAGTCACAGCTACATTGTGGATGACATGAATGGCTGTGCAGGGAGAATGAGGTCAGGCCATGGTGGGTGAACAATAATTAAGTCTATAAAACTGCCAAACCTTGGAAAAGAAGAGAAGGATTTGAGAAGGAAAAGAAAGGAAAAAGCTTTTAATCTCTGTGAAGCAAAACTTCGTAAAAGAGTGAATACATTGCTAAGCGTCCATATTAGCTGTATAGACTGTTAAACTATGAAGTCGACTTTATTGTTTCTGCAATTTTTACATCTGCATTTGACTTGAAAGGATATGACAAAATGATAAAATTTGCTTTGGCATGCATTCCTAATCTTGGGATCCATGACAAATCACATCCCTGTGCATCCTTTCACTCTGCAGCAATGCATATTCCTGATGTCTTTGCGAAGCCTGTTGTTTATCCCCAGGCTCCTTAAATACTCAATCATGTTCCGCAGCAACCAGGGTGGAAGAGAAAAAATAGTTATGGGAGATCATATTTTATGATTTCCACAGAGGAAATCAGTCCAATTCTGAACATGTTCCAGGAATTGATGTTTGATGCTGCTGAATAATAGACAGCCTGTAGACACACCACATCTCTCTTTTTAATAAGAGGATACCAGCTCATGCACTATAGTTCACACAAACAATTAGAACACCAGGAGCCCGATGCCAAGAGATCATTGATTTGGTAATTGTGAAGCTTAAATAATAGCCGCTCATCATTACTGTCCACTGAAGGTGGGCCTAATTTATGAGAACCATATTCGTCTCATGAGTCAATTCAGAGTTTATCATTTCCAGAGATGTTCAATATGAGCCCATGCCATCTGTGCTTTACAAGACTCGATTATAAATTTAAATTAAAACCTAAATCAGCAGGTCTGGGAAAGTCAGTGCCCTTCTATCTATCACTAACATTGGGAAATAAGAAAAAAATAAGAGCCAATATTTTATAACTCTCAAGTAGAAGTGTTTTCAATAAAGCAACAAATTGGTATTTTTTGTGACTCAGCTCCTCCAGTTTCAGAGTGCAATACCACTGTCATGAATATGGACAGCTGTACATATGACCAGCAAGTAGACACATTCGCTAACACAGGTCAACATCTGCCAAGGTCAACAACACAGCACATAGAAGCCTTTTATTTCACCAAGTCCTCACCAGCGACTAAAAGTCAGTCCTAGATTTACTCTTCTTCAGTTGCCTCTTGTTTGGTCATTCCTCTTATCTTCGTAAACATCCTCTTTAGTCTCTTCGATTTGCCATTATGTCCATAGAAGCTGCTGAGCCTCAGTTTGATTGCCCACTTGCCCAAGTCTGGTTCTGGCATTACACCAGCTCTGCTCCCTGTCAACATTCCTCCACAGGCTGGACCTGAAAACACTTCCCTGGTCCTCTGAACTCACGGTGCAGGCAGCCCGGCTAACAAACTGAGCGAAAATGAGCTAAAAGCAGCTATAGCTGCACAGTGTACACTACACAATGCTTGTGATTTTATATATCCATAACGCTACAAAACAAATAAATTCATTATTGCCATGAAACTTATATATATATCCACCATCTAAGTCTTTGCAACCTTACTTTAAAGTCAAGTCAGGTTTGAAGGCCTCACTTGTCCATGTTTTGATCTGGTATCTGCACATGTACTCAGTTTTGGGGGTTTGTGTTAAACAAACAAAGAATATTGATTTATTTCAAAACTCTCACACTGGTCCTTTTTGCACTAAGATCCAGCATGTTGTTGTTGCTGCTGCAGCCTTGTTGAAGTGAGACACAGGATGAGGTCCAAAGCGCTTTTGATTAAACACATGCAGTAAGATTACTTTTAAAACACTGGACAACAAAATACTATAATACTATAATTTTAGTGACTTTACTTAACCGTGAGCAGTTAAGCATAAAACGAATAGTAAAAGAGCAGGGTGGATGTGGGGTGCCCATAATAAGTCATTTTAAGAAGCAATTTTCTCCAACGCTCACACTGTTTTGCCTAATATGCTTGTGATTGCAGAGATTGCCGCCTAACTGGTGCTAAATGGTACTCTTTAGTATTATTTTCAAATACAGCTACAGCAGTTACAGCTGATTTTCTGTACTTTGGACCTGGAAGAGAAGAAAGGGGGAAAAAGTCATCCAGGTTACAGTGAATACAGGCCAGTGGAGACTGGAGTAGAGTAATATTAAGACTGAAGGATGCTGTTAATCATCCCTTAGGTGTCTGACGTGTCAATGTGCACTGACCCTTCTTTCCACCCATGGAGTAATAAAAACAGAAGTCAGTGTCTCAGTGTCCTGATAGCACACCTCTGTTCCAGGATTGTGGCTGTGCTCTCACCCCCAGGCCTCCAAAAAAAGGATCTCTTTATTCCGCTTGGATCCCCTTCTCTTTGCAGCCAGCTGCTGCCCTACTTGAGTTTCTCATTCTGCGCTGACTACTCCCTCTACTTAAAGTCTGTGCCACTTTTCTCAGAGGGCAATTTGAATCCATTCCACCTTGAATAATTGTGCAGGTCAAAGCACTGTGTGGAGGCACACCGTTTGAAAATGGCTTGACATGCAGGTTTGAATTCAGTTTCAAGAATTTGAGTAAATTGGTTCATTTAGAAACGCTGCATAGGGGAGATAGGGTCTCGGTCTACATATAAATCACATATATTGATTTATCCTTCTTGCAAAGTATTTCTCACTCATCTTGTGAATAAGCTGTCTTTTTTGTATTCGGCCTGGACAACTCATGCAGCAATTGAACCTGTTACATCAGCACGGGCTATTTAACACTACTCAAGCAGGCAGCTCATTATAGTAGGCAGAGGAGAGCATGTTGGAAACGGTGCTGCATGAAGAAGTGCATTGTTTTTCATCGCAAATGCAATTGGTAGGAGCGGAGAGAGGGTGCAGGTGAAACATGAGCTTGTTATGAATTCTGCACCAGGCGATAGATTCACTGGAACGTTCTGTAAGACATCAAGGCGACCCCTCATTAAAGCTCTCTTCCCATCATCATTAGCTTGGTGAATATGTGTAGCTGGTAATAAATGTGGCTCTGTGCTCGTCGGGTGACCTAGTGTCCATTTGTCAGGATTTAAAGGGTAGCTGTGTTCATTAAGAGCAGATAAGCTCTGGAAAGAAGGTTAACCGATAGTGCAGAGGTCATCCCCTTCGCAGATCCGTATGAGGTGTTGCGTGAGTGGGTAGCACCGGTTCGTGCGTCTTGTTTCTTTTCGGTTTCACTCGTTGTTAACATTTCTAAACGTGTTATGAACACTGACAGGACAAGTGGATAAGTCAGACGCGCAGTGCAGTACAGAGAAGCGAGGACAGACAGGGGCAGATATGAAGCGCGTTCACAAAGAAACGCTCTTTGCAGTCCCTTTAGTCCTTTACTGTCTAACCCTGATGCTGTGATAGAGACATAAAGCTTCTCTCGTCTGCATAATAAGCACCTCCGGCCAATTTCTGTCTGAAATGTTTCACCCAGTGTCTCATTCCGTGCTCGTCACAGTTTACACCTTCCTTTCTACCTGCCCCCTTCCCATCTCACGCAGTCTGCTTCTATATTCATCAACGGAAGGGCCAGGCTCATGTTCCTATGGTACCTCCTAACACTGACATTTCCCCCCGCAGACTTCAGCGTGGACAGAAGTTCCAGATGTGACAGCGGTGGACAGGATGTGTCTGCGGTGTTTGCGTGTGTGTGTGTATTTTGTTGTTGTCGTGAAAGCGGGAAAAGGGCAGGGTTCAACAAAATTCAATAGCTATGCTGGTAGTAGTAAATGACCTTTACAATAAATGCATTCCTTTTCGGGCCAGGGAGGGATAAGCAATTCATCCAGTCGGTGGCAATGAAGCAAACTTAAACTCTGAGTTAAACTTTAAGTCTACTTTCACCCTGCAGGTAAACATGAACTCAGGGCACCGGAAACAATTTCTGTGCAGCCGGGCCTAAACACAGTGTGCATGCATACACACTGCCACTTTGTGGACCAAAATAATGCAAAATAATTTCATTTCTTGGGTTTGTATGCTGTAGATCTGGTTACTGATGTGGGCTACGACTTAAAATTAGCACATAACCTCTGTTGGTAACCATGATAAATTACCTTTTGCCCCGAGTTAAGTTTTAGACTAGGATTAATGATGGATAAGAAAAATTTAGGTTCGGGATTTAGGAGGGTGGCAGAGTTTATCATCATCAAAACCTTGCGGCCTCTGTACATTTTATTTATGTCGTTTCAGCAAATCTGCCGTTAGTGAAATTCACCCTTACTTTTCTCACCATTTGTAGTTTGTAGCAAATAACCAAGGAAAACTTCTAAACTGTGCTGCTGATGTAGTAAAATAATTAACAAACATATTTGAATATGATGTGATCTTCACTAAGAAGCATTAACAAGACACCAGCTGGCGAGGCAGAGGTTACAAAACAAGAAAAAAACATATTTTTTTAGAAAGATGAGAGTCATTAATGTTAATGAGTCAAAGGAGCACTGGTTCTGAACACAGTTTGACAGACAAAGTCGAATATATCAATGTTCCCAAAACCTTGTACTCTAGTAATATATTGTCTTGGTATAGTCGTGCAGCAAAAGTATCCAAAAACCTAACCCCGTGACCCCACCAGCGGCTGCTATGCTGTTGTGGTCCATCCTGCAAACCCCACCAGGAGAACTGGACTGCCAAATAATTGTCACTTTTATCATTTCAGCCGCTTGCCTTTCTCTGTTTGTCTGTTCATGTTAGACATACTTTTCCAAAAAGTTACTAAGAACTTATTAACCCACACCCCAAAAAAAATAATAGTTTAACAGTTGTTTCACTTCACACGTAGCAGCTTGGTCCATCATTGACTCAGCCAATTTGCTGAACTGCACCGACCACTCGCTGGCATTTTGTGTTCCTCTCGCATCATTTCTCAGGAGACTGTTTCAGCACGATATGGATCAGCGAGTGTGAAAGCGTCCCTAAAATGATTCACACACAGTGGGTGGAACTGACTTTATTTAGAGATGGAGGGGGGGGAAGAAAAAACGGACATCTGTGTGGATGAGAGTGCTTTATTAGCGGCAGAGTTTGGCATTGTAATTTAGTTCTGCTCTTGCCAACGGCTCCAGTTTGCAGTGAAAGTGTTTTATTCTATTTGTGAAACCTTTCCCGGCCATTATTTCTCCCCCTTTACTTCATCTCGGCACAGACACTAAGCGAAGTGGGATGGAATGGTCGTGGTTGGACGTGTTTGGGCTAGTCTTTGAAAATCTCATTAAACTGTCCAAAAGTGTCATTAGGAACCTATTTCTGGCTGTTAACAGGGTGGACGCTGGCTGCTGTCTGCATCCAGGCCTCAGAACGGCTGTTAGGAATGTGTTATTGGTCACAATAATGCTATGAAGTGAGTACACTCAAGTAATTATTACCTCCTGCCTGTCTTCACAGGCCCGGACGTGTTGGACAGAGACAAGAGACCCATCACATTATATTATTATCACATTATATTATTGTCTGGCTTGTCGTGGCGTAGGGGGAGTTGGATGACACATAATAGATGCAATTAAAAATATGCGGGCGTGTTTTCATGCGTGCCACTATGTCGTCTCTGTAAATTCAATTTCCTAATAATTTCCCCATCACGACAGCAGAGATTCCAATTACTTATTCATGACATTTAATGGAAGCAATCTATCCAATTCTTAGTTGGGTAAAAAAAAAATGGTCTCATTGAATCAAATACAAGAGACATGCCTGAGTTTTGTTTTTCATAAAGTCGTGTCGTTCCGTGTCGTTTTTTTCGAGCGCGTCAAACTTTTAAGTAGGTAACAGCGCTTCAAGCAATTTGTCTGAGTGTACTCAGTGGATTTTTGTTCACAATTACCCGAAACATCCTGTTTCAGTGTGCCTTTTTAAAACAGGCAGTGGCATTTCAGCATAAATGACAAGAAAACAACAACCGCTGCTATTTTAGTTACAAAAACAGCCTTCGCGCTGAATGATCACACAAAACAAAGGAAATATGTTTTTTCTTGTTTAGAGGATGAAAATGTCTCAAGAAGGACTGAATGTGCACGGTGCATTATTGACCTGCAATACAATGTAGTGCTTTCATCCCATTAATAGTAAAGACTTTGCGCTGCATGACCTATGCACGCTGTACTCTGCGAGAGAGCCACATAAACCAGCATTAGCAAAATGGTTTGCAGGAGGATGTATAGAGGCAATGTTTGAGGGCGCAGGCCGGCAGCAACATCGACTCTTGTTAAAGGGGAAGCTTTTACAGCGGCGTACCCCCAGACACACATTGTGATAAACAACAGACAACATTTTTACATTAAGGGTGTCAAGCAGCGCAGAAAAAAAGCAGCCGAAAATGAAATTAAATGGGATTAGAGCAGAAATCAAAGTAATGAGGGATTTGTAGTGAGAGAAAAAGAATACTCTATTGTTCCTAACAGATTATGTCCAATATTTAGTGCATAGCCATGACAAACCTTGGGAGACAGGAGTAACCGTGACCACTCACTGTAACTGGGATGGACAGGACCTGCTTGCAAGTCTGCACAGGAACTGAAGCAGCAGAGATTTGGCAGTCAACTAAGGGCACCTCTACAGCCCCTTATCACAGACAGCAAAGGGACCACTACATGCTGAGCCTGCCCCTGCAATAGCTAGGTAGCTAGGATGGCCTCTCTCATAAGATAAAGACTCTCTCGGTGCTTGTGATAAATGTATTCTGAGCCAAATTCAAGTACATGCTTGTTAGAGTTGCCGAGCTACTGTCAGTCGGCCTCAAATATCTAAAGAAAGCAGGCAGAATCAAGTGTTCTGTTTACTGCT
Source organism: Nibea coibor (assembly GCA_023373845.1). NCBI lineage: Eukaryota > Metazoa > Chordata > Actinopteri > Sciaenidae > Nibea > Nibea coibor. The sequence continues at coordinate 13,063,051 of CM041730.1, forward strand.
ACGGAAGAGAAATAAATATCTGATTCATCCAGATTAAATTAGTCGTTCTGAGCCATATTTCTCTAGAGGCAATGGCACATACAAAAACTGTATGTGGCTAAGTGCTGCGGCTTTCATTTGTTAGGCAGCTCATTGTTTTTGCACTCACCTGTTGACATCATGCCCACCGCTGTTTCATTTTGCCTGCGATAAATGAATAGAAGCGTACTACTTTTGGATGCAATTTAAAACACTGATATGCTATCCACCTGCCACGGGCATATTAAGGCCAGCGAAATCATTGCATTTTGTACCTTGAGTTATTACGGTTTGTAAAGTTTTCAGACAAGAACAAGATTTTAAACTATATCGTGATTAAAGCCATTAAACGCACTTCTTCTGGCCTCATGGCACTGATGCTGCATGCCATCTACGAGTAAAATACCCAGTGATTAAATAAAGGAACATCGCAATGATGCCTGCGAAGAAGAATGTAATTTGGATTGATTTTTTTCTATGAGGTTGTAGTCTCTGAAACTGCTACCTTACAGATGAATTGTTCATTAAGGGTAAGATCTAGGGGGATCCAAAAAGGATACATACAGAAAAGGCAATAAGTGGCAATGATATATTTTGGCCCTCTTTCACGGAAGTAAATTGGATTGTTAAGGCAAGGCAGTGCCCTGGGATCTCTCTCCAATCTCCAGAGCTGCCACTGCCGTCCGCACGAGGCTCTCGAAATGGATGGTGTGTTACACTGTGGAAATCCAGACAACAGTTTGGAAACACTATCGGCTAAACATCTCGATCTCTTGTTTTCCTATGAAAATGGGGTCAGACAGGAAAGTGGCAATTTCTCTCCAGGTAAATGTTCAGTTATGATTGCGTCTTATCATTTGTTTTATGATCACATTCCAGTAGGAAATACAAAACAGATGGGTCAGTGTCAAGTGATTCAGTCTGGCTCCCCCTTGACGAGCATGCTTTGACTGGAGCGATAAAAAGCCTCAGGAAGCTGAAACCGCTGTGCTACTAAAGCCGTCACATTTTTTTCTCTTCGTGCAGAATGTTTAACCCTCTTCTGTTTAAGTGAGCGCTCATATTCAAATCAAATCAAGTCAAATTTTATTTCTATAGCCCAAAGTCGCAAAATACATTTGCCTTGGAGTGCTTATTCCTTGTGCATTCAAGCATGAGATAGATTGAGGCTGCTCTCAGTGATAAACAGCAGCGGAACACCATCATTCATAAAGCCCACACATTCTCAAGAGATCTCTGTTCCTTGCACAAAGTTACAAGGCCTGGACTTACTGTGGTAGGTTGGTCTGTAACCAAGGGAACTCCATGGTAGTTGTCAGAAGATGTAGATAAAGAATGTCACCTAGCCATGATTACTGGAGCGACTGCATACACACACACGCACACACACACACACACACCACCACACCACGCCATATTCAAAGACAGAATTGAAACAATGTTCACATCAGCCAACCATGACAAGTCTGACAGGTAATCTTGGGAGAGCAAAGAAAAGGGCATTCAATATGTCTCTGCCTTGATTCTCGGTGTGTGTAAATATGAAGATAAAAAATGGATTTTGTAATGTCGGCATGTGGAAGACCCAAAGGCCTCGCTCAGTGTGAAGACCCCCCGAACCTCACATCATCCTGTAATGAAAAACCAAGGCAGGGAAGAGGAACTGCACCCAATAAATTGTTTTTTAAAGAACCTTATGACACGAATATTACAAAAATAAACTCAGTACTCACAATCACATCAGTAATAATACTTGTAATAGTATGGTAAGATATTTGGGGTGACAGTTAGGTCAGCGCCTGACAATCTTTTTATCAGGTTTGTGAGTCAGGATTTTGTTTTAACCTGTTCAGCTGCACACAGGGTATATAATGCAGGCCAAGCACAAATAATAATCTTTAACATTACGTATGCAACGCATCATACTTGAGAAATTTGAGATTCACAATACATGGCTCCTCTGATAACTTATTTATTGAGTATATTAGAGCTAAACTTTGAGGCCCAACTCCTTAAATGTCACTCCAAATGAAGTAAGTCACATTAATCATGTGTAGCACATCACGATGGAATAAACTTTGCCCTTTACTTTGTGCAACTTCCCGTTTGTTAATATGTTTGCATATGTTCTTTTTCCTCATTGTTTTCTTTTTTGAACTGTGCTGTAGTGCTAAGTTGCATTTTCTCAAAAAAGACCAGAAAAAAATTAAGTACTGTACAAAACGTCACCAAAAACCATTTCAAGCTATCAACTCACAGCAGTAAACACTGGTAAACACATTTTTTTTTTCAGTTTCACAATATTAATGCCTAACATCATCCACTTTTATGACGCTATTAGCATCATAAAATCAACTTTTATCATGCACCAGCTTTTATGATGCTATCAGTATCTGGTTATTACACAGTACATGCAATAAGGGGGCACTCAATTATACCCCATATGGTCTCCATGTCTCACATTCCAACCTTAATACAGAAATTTAAGACTTTTGATCACTTTTCTCTTTCGAATAGCAGACTTTTAAATATTAATTATGTTGTTGTGCAGGCAGAGGATGCTGGTGTTAATTCAGCAGAGGCCCAATTCCACATGATTAAACAGCCACAATGTGATTTTATTATGAAGAATAGACCTCAGCGTGCAGTATATTGCTCCCACACAAACAGGAGCACTCATTTACATGGGTAGAGAATGAAACGAGAGGGAAAAAAATATCACAAATGATTTTCCATGGCCCTCAGCACACAACCAGACACACATACGCCCACATAAGCCTATAACCTATCATGCATCTACCCATTTATGTGGTGTACCCACGCTCACAGAGAAAGTGAAACTCGACAACAACTAATTAGTTTACAGACATTCTTCTGCTCGAGAGAAATGAAGCGTGTGCGGGCTTGTGTGTAACATCTATTTATCTTTCCCCACTGAAATGGACAGCATGGAGGTCCATCGCATTACCATGAAGCCGTTGTCAACAAAAACAAGAAAAATAAAAACAGCCGGTTCCCAGCCTCCCAGCACAATCCACACACTGAGCTTACTCCCATGTTACTCCACAACTCGGCTGAAAAAAACAAAACAAAAAAACAGCACACACACACACGGGTGTGTAGGGTTTTTTTTTGTTTTTTTTACACTGCAGTGTACACCAATGCACCAGGCAAACACGCAGGCACCTGAAGTGTATTTCACTCAGGAGTGTATTGGAGAAAAAAAAAAGAAAAAGATGACAATTTGTCATTGAGTTGTAACCGGAAAGAAGGAAAGTGGAGAGGTGCTATATGAGAATAATAAAATAAAGAATTTTATATGTGCACATTCATGCACAACCACAAGTGTGAAGTTAATTCTTCAGAGGCTTTTCATGCTCATACTTACTATGCAAAAATGTAGACCTCGCAGTCGAATGCTGGTCAGAATACCTGAACGTCATTATCATCACACAGCCAGCCATTAGACAAAATCCTTTTCATCCCAGTACATCAGGTGTCACCATGACAACCTGCTCGGACAGACCCTGTCACTGTCCAGATTAGCGCAGATCAGTGTTAGCTGCTGGTCTGAGAGAATTCAGCTGGGCTCTCTGCGACGTTCTGTTGTCTTTGGTAAACAGTGGTGTGTTACAGTCTCGGACTGAGATAATCCTGTGCATAGCGGGGGGGGATTAGCATAAATCAATAATGACCCCACATTGTGAGCATGTTATGGCAACTGGCATCTACCTTCGAGAGCTGTTCCAGTGCATTTACCCAGGTTTTTGTTTCCAAATCAAGGGAAAGAGCTTTCAGGATGCAGAGGTAAATCTGCGGATTATTGTGGGAGAAATGAAGAGGTTACCCAGCAGAAAAAAGCTGACAGATTCCAGCATTAAACCCAACGCGTTTGACTTGTCTTCATTCATTCGGCTTTGAATGTGCCAGTTAAAGTTTCCAGCTAATGCATAAGGTCCAGCTTTCTGTCTGGCATCCGGTGAAGCAAAAATATTCCTCTCATTTACTCAACACTAAAGCCCCGTGGGCAAGTCAGCTTTTCTACACGCCAAACCAACTAATCAGTGAACTTGTCAATCAGGACCAGTGCCCTTAGATGGGAAGAGAAGTAATCCATACATGGAGGCTTTTCCACATGTGATGAAGCATCGCCACACTGCTTTCACTAACCCTTTGGTTCTAGAAAGACGAAGATAGATAACATAAAGGAAGACTGGGGAAGCACGGAAGGAAGGGCAACAACACAAATAACGCTGACAATAGATAACTGCAAATTCAGTGATTCATTCTCTCACTTCTTCTCTCCGTTCTGTCCATTTCAGACTGTGTAATCTCCAGGGGAAAAGCAAAATTTATAAGCTCAGTCTTAGGAGCTTGTTTTCTGTGTGATTAGGTGATGCTCATTCAGGGCCTTTTGCAGCCTGTGGCCAGAGCACTGGTTGGTTTGGTTTTGTATTCATAGTACAAGAACGGAGATTTGTTTCAGGAAATGATGGCTGTGAGTACTGCACACACATTTATCAGCTACACTATCATGGAAACAGAATAAATGTATTAGATGTTTATATTCTACCTGACACATATAAGGCAACATGCATGGCCTTAACCAAGTAAAATGAGACCATCTCTTCAGTATTTTAGTCATGCATGGAAGAGCAAAATAGAAGGAACATGAGAAAATCAGAGTGGTGCAATGACAGAAAAGGGGGAGGAAGTGAAGGAATCGGAAAAAGAGTCTGAGAAATGTGGGAGAGGGATTACATTTCAACTGAAGACACGGGAGTCTTCAAGGGAGAAAAAGTGAAAAGGGGAGAGAGAAGGAGAGAGATTCATTAATGCAAGGGACGGATATGGACCATTAGGTGATTGCTGCAATGTTTCCCAATAAGACTCTCAGGACCGGCTATTTCATCTGTAGTCATTTACCCCACAGTACACAGGCAAAAAAGGCTGCACGGCAATGGGCATGCAAACAAAGAAATGAGACTGCTGAATACTGTACATGTAGGAACGCATGCATGCACATACTGTTTCTCTCCTTTTCAGTCACTTACACTAGCTCACTCTTGCGCTGTCTCAAGGTCATTAACAATTTTTGTTTCTTTCCTGCCGCGCTACTGGTGTTTCTTCAGCGCATTGTCATAATTAACAATTAACCTTTAATCGACAACGCTTGTCAGAGCTCACACTTAACATGTCCATTAGTTTCATGTCAGCGCACAGCTGATATTAACATCCTGCACGCACTTAATATCTCACATAATCCAAAATACACAAAGTCTGACCTTCTAGCTATTGAACAGATGATTAACCTTTATGCCCATTTAGCCTCTGGTTCGCTTCATTACTTGATGAAATTTTAATTACAAAGCTGAAATCACGTTCCGGGAGCCCTCCCTAGAAATCCATATCTGAGCTCTCCCTTGTAGACTATCAGCTAATGTGCAAATTGAATCCATCCACACGTTTTGTATTAGTTTGCTACTAGGGACAAAAAAAAAAGTTTAGTCTGAGTTAAAAATGGGGTTCAGGAATTTGTCAGTTCAAACTTTTGCCTGGAAAATCTCCTGACAAGGCGTCAGTATGTAATTTTTCCCAATTCCCAATGCCAAAAGTTGTGCGTTATGACTGTTGAGTTGCATTGCGAGCCCTTATTAAATAGCTCTTCAAAGATGCAGAGCTTGAAAAAGGAATTCCCCAAAGCAGATGTTGTTTTCAATAGTTAATAGAAAGACGGAATACTTATCTCCCAGAGAAGAACTCAAACCCCAAAGCTATAGACTTGCAATACACCTAAACAGCATCCAGGCACACAACTGCAGACAGCTAAACAAAGCTCTGCGTCACATCAAAGCACACGACATATAAGCCATTCTCATAAGTAAGTAAGTAAAAATACAAACATGCACCCACACAGCCAGACATGCTGCAGAGGAGCATTGCTGATCATGGGGCATTAAACAGGTTTTTGTTGTTGTTGTTGTTATATTTAGCTCTCTGTTCCACTTTTGCCCTTTGGCTTGTCCCTTGTCAGCAGACAGAGTATGCAGGGAAGACAAGGCTGGCAGCTTAGGTTCAGCTGCCAGTGCACAGTGCTGCTATTGTTCACCTGCGGATTTGAGAACAAAAACAAGGTGTTGTGTCATGTCATCCCAGGCCTCTCCCGTGAAAGGATAACGCGCTTTCTAACTGCAATCTGTAAGACACATAGAACACTCGATCCCCCCTCTAATTCTCACTAAGACCACAGCGATGGGAAAGAGCTACAAGGAAACACAGAGAGGGGACGTAAGCCGGATTGGTTTCTAACTTTAACATATTTTGAGAGGTGGGAAAGGGAAAAGTGGGGCAACACTTTCCCCGGCAACTCTCGTCATCCATGAATAATGGAATACAGGCTTGTGTATGTGAGGGAGGGAGACTGAAATTCCAGCCATGAGAGTTTCAACTTATTTTGAAGGCTATCATCCTTCTGCTTCTCTTTATTAAAATGGAAAGCATTATGGACACTGTTTATCCGGGCTCCAGAGGATGCACCCTGGTCCTGGTCAGCTATCAGCACTTCCACATCCCATGCTGTATGAAATTACGGAGAGTTTTTCTGTGTTCCTGAGTGCAACGTCACATCTGCTTGACAAAAGAATATTTGACAGATAAATTCTGCCGATTTACTACAAAGGGAGTGGAGTGAATTGAAACGGTGTGATGGAGGTCAGCAACCTCATCAAGAAATGATCCTGGGAAACAGAGAATATGAAATATACAATATACGAGGAACTGACCAACATCTAGCAAGCAAGGCGGTGTGAGCTCCCAAAGCCATTTTCAGTGGAATGTAAAAAAAGCAAATACTATACTACAATATTGACATATGTCACTGCTTTGTTAAATATTACATTAGTGTGGTGCCATAGGTTAATAAGTTGCTAAATTAGGTGTGATAAAACAGATTAAACCAGTATGATGAGATATAATTTATATGATTATGTCTAATCTGCATTTACTGAACAAAATAGCAGCCCACAGTCCTTGAGCTGACTACAAATCACTGAACCAATTTGCAAACTTAGAGAGCAAATCTAGCAGACCCTTTCCGCCCTGTTGTAGGCGGTGTTTCGCTGCAAGAGGAGACAGAGCCGCGTGTGCATATGAACATGAACTTCAAAGACAGATAATGACTGATTTGACAATATGACACAGGTGCAAGCTCTATGATCTCGTTACAATCTGCAGACTGTGGAAGTAATGTTGATAAGCCAGGAGCTTTGTAAGTTGCCTGAATTAGCTCATTTCTGGAATGTTGAGCGACATAAACAATGCACTGGTATATAGAAAGCTAGTGGATAACAGATGTTTGTTCATTAGCTCAAGATGACAACGTCCCTGGGTGGGCTCGAACCACCAACCTTTCGGTTAACAGCCGAACGCGCTAACCGATTGCGCCACAGAGACTTTGGTGGCACACTATTGAAGGGGCGTGGCCTCAACATTGAAACTCCACCCATCAACAGTTGGTGACTTCAAGAAGTTGGACTGGACATGACGGCACACTTTAATCATAAAACTTCAAAGACAGATGATGACTGATTTGAAAATAAGAGAGAGGTACACGTTTAGGATGTGCAGAGTGTGGCAGTAAAGTTGATAAAGCAAGAGCTTTGTAACTTGTCTGAATTAGTTCAATTTCAATTTCTGGATGGTTGAGTGACACAGACTGTGAGTAACAGAGAGAGTGAACAACACACTCTTGTTGATAGAGAGTTAGCTCAAGATGACAACGTCCATGGGTGGGCTCGAACCACCAACCTTTCAGTTAACATCCGAATGCGCTAACCGATTGCGCCACAGAGACTTGGCTAGCATGCTGTTTTGAGGAGGTGTGGCCTTTGTCAAACATCCTCGAGTACAGAAAGCTTGGAAACATGCAGAAAGTAGATTGTAGAAGAGGAAAAGAAAAGAGACACAAACACAAAGAAATACAGAACAGCAAGTCACTGGAAATGCCAGTTACAGAGAAAGAAAACAAAGGCCAAAGATGGATAGGCTATACTGGCAGATAATTGAAAGCATTACTTCTTCAGTTGTTATCAAAAACTCAAGCAGAAGACCGTCTTTGTCTCAACTCACTCACTGTATTACAAAGCCAAGAGTATGAGTAAGGAATGTGAAACACAAGTGATTAAGTGAGCAGTTTTTCACAATAGGGCTGATTAAGATGGGCCGAATCTGGAGTGGCTGCAACCAGCTGTCATCTTGATTCTCTACTTACCTTTCCTTTCTCTTTGACTTTGGCTACTTTGTTATTTCAGCTTATTCTGTAGAATCATTGCTACTTCCCTTCCTGTTTTCTTTGGTTTTGCACAGGTTTTTTCCCCCGACTAAATTTAGTTTGTATTCTTTTTTCATTGTAGCTGTCATCTGAAAAAGTTGTATCTCAACATCTTATTTTCAGGAGGACCACAATAAATTTTTCAGTTTAGACTTGTAGACCGCATTAAAACACTACTGCAGCTTTGAGGTATTTTAGAAACACGCACACAACCATACATAGTCTTCAGCGACGAGCGACAAGTCAAATGAGCATATCAAACCACTCTCATACAAAACTCCTGCCTACATTATTCACTCACATCTTCTCACTTGTTTCTGGTAGCACAGTTACCTGCACTTTTGACACATGACAGCTCCCGATCCTCCCATCACCGCTCCTGCCGTATTTGACAGCTTCTTTAAAGGGCTTCTGTGAGTTGTGCTTTGATCATGAGCACAACATTTGTCAGAAAGAATATGCATATTTGAAAAAGAACTTGGGGGGAAAGCTGTGTCACAGTCACCCTCTTCTCTATGGAGCCTGATACAGTACTCTAAGAACACTGCACTGTACACTGTGTTGGTGCCACCCATTGACCTTCAGGCATACAGTATGCCAAGACGAGAGTTTACACTAGAGTTCCAACAATTAATCGATTAGTTGTCAAGTATTAAATTAATTGGCAACTATTGTGGTGCTCAATTAGAAAGCTGTCAGATTTCAGCATCTCAAATATGTGAATATTTTCTAGTTTATTTCGACTTATATGACAATAAACTGAATATCTTTGGGTTGTGAGCAAAAGAAGAGGACGTCACCTTGGACTGGAATCAATAATGAAAATAATAGTCATAGAGCTAGTTTGCACTTGTCATCTCTATCAAGCTTTTGCAGATTCATGATCACATTGACTATCAAAGACTGAAGATGATTGCCAATTGCCGATGTAATTATTGAATGAGTATGAATAATTCATTGGTAACATCCAAATTATGTGTATTACATTTAGAACTACAATGAATGCTAATATCTGTAAGAGAATAAAAAACAGCTCTGCTCCCTCCAGTGTGTTTTCTGTCAGAGCTCCTCCGGCGCCTGCTATCTGCTCACCACTCTTACAAACTGCTGAAAAGTCCCATTTTGGGAAAGGGACGGTTAATTAGACAGGAATTAAATGATAAACTTGATGTTAATCAGCAGGAAAGACTGCACTTCTTGACTTGGTACAAATTAATTAGCGACGACATAGATGCATAATATGCAATCCGATATAAACAGACACTTTTTTTTTTCCTGACAAAAGCTTCACACTGTGCACCGTGAGGAAAGTCAATGTTTTGGAAATTCTTCAGTTATGATAATAAAATATTAAACATCTAATGTAGATGAGCTGTTGTTGTGTGGATTTCATCATCATCTGAATAAGCAGAGCCACAGCTGCCATTAATACTGTTTATTTGTCACATTTTGAAAAGTTTAACCCATCTGAGAACACACTGTCATCTGCATGCTCCGTCGTGGTCAGTCTTCTTTGGCCTTTTTATCACAGCTGACATTCTGACTTAAGAAAACCATAGCTGTTACTAATAACATTAACAATGGGCCTGTTTTTGTTAAACTGCTCCAGTGAGCCATGACAGTGTGACAGTGAGCCAGCACCAGGACCCCGAAATGAAGCAGCCAACTGGAATTCAGCCATCATTCATTTGACTTTTTACACCTGTGTTTATCCTACTGTGATTTGAAGAAAAAAGAAAAAAAAGGCTCAGCTGGTGGTGCGCTGAGACCACAGGTGAGCCTCAACGGCCAAATCATCTCCAGTCACAGCAATCAAACATAATGACCAAAGGACGTTCTGGAAATACAAATGATGTCCCCAGCCTAAGGGCTATCTCTTTTCCCTTTCTATTGTCTGGGCTTTGTATCATTTAAAGCAGTAAAGTAAAGCAGTTGTGATAAAGCTGCACTGTGTGAAACATGTGTAGTTGGCTCATACAACTTTATTTTCTGAGCGAATTATTATGAAATTTTAACTATTATGAAAGACATTATGTCAATTCATCTATACATCCTCTGGGATAATTTGGAGCGTGTAATCAAACCAGATGTAATCATTGTTAGATTTGCACAAACACGAAAATCATTGGTCACAGCCAGGGTTTTTAGCCACTTCTGTTTGGGGTATTCTATGAAAGTGACAATGAGCAAAAACACCTGCAAGTAAATTAAGCATGCCAAAGATTCAGCCTCAGTTCAACATGAGAACACTACCTGTATGTCAATCGACTATATAATTATGCAAAAATGATTCAAAATCATAGCACCTGCAGTATCAGAAAAAAAAAAACTTTCATTGTTTTTTAAAGTACACTCTCCTTTCCCATTTCAAAATATGGACCACAAAACTCCAGGTACACCACTTTCTTGCAGTGACCCATCTCAAACTCCACCTATTCTGCCATAACTTGGTGCAAACGTCATTCATGACTACTATTACTCTCATCAACATGCTGATGTTGTGGCAACTGAGCTCTGAGCACCATGGCCAAGAGCAAGCTTTTAATAATTCAGTGTGCTTCTTATTCACAATCTGCAGGATTGTAGCAAAGTGTTAGGGTGCCTCAACTACCTGTCAGTCACGGAGGTGTGATGAGGATTCGATTTGCTTCTGGCAGATGGTTTGTTATGAAAGAAAAGGTTGTGAGGACAAACACCTGAGAGTTGCCACAACTTTAAAGTGTAATTGTTCTGTTCAAAATGACGGGGTATTGTGGTTATCTTGTCTTTTTCTAGAAATGTACACAAAGGCCTTCTTAATTTTTTCATCTTTCATCCGTCTTCAACAAATACAGAATACCCATCAAATTTCATTAGAGCCTGTGTTTACAAGTGGCATGATTGGTTCATACTGGTGTTGTGGAAGCAGGGCTCTAAACATTGTGAGCAGGATGAATGTCAATGACCTGCCTGCAGCTAATGGTCCGTGCTGTAATGAAACTGGGAGATATTGAGTGATTCCCTGCACACCTCCCACTGCTCTAATTTCAGACACACCAATTTCAGTTTGTCTTCCTTCATTAGTCCTTGGCCTTTACCAGGCATATAGAGTGGGACATATAGACTTTGTAAGCTATATCTTACAAGACCTGGCTTTGGAGAGATTGGCAGGTGAAATAAGCAGGCAACAGCAACATGTACACATGCATACAGTATCTGTATTCATGTATCTGATATAGTTATTAATATTAAGAGGATGTTAAATGTTAGAAAATGAGTTGATATTAAAGAAATCGATTCATTTGCTGGTTGGTCGAGTGACATAAACAGTGAATGACAGGGAGGGTTCACTAGAATATAGAAAGAAAATGAAAATGAGACACAGGTACAAGCTCTATCATGTCGTTAGGATGTGCAGACTGTGGAAATAAAGTTGATATGCTGGGAGCTTTGTAACTTGTCTGAATTAGTTCAGTTGAGTTTCTGGATGGCTGAGCGACAGAGAGAGTGCAGCAGTATACAGGAAGCTGAAGAATAACAGTCTTTTGTTGATAGAGAGTTAGCTCAAGATGATAACGTCCCTGGGTGGGCTCGAACCACCAACCTTTCGGTTATCAGCCGAACGCGCTAACTGATTGTGCCACAGAGACTTTTATGGC